>CANUEZ040000007.1:1485000-2862500 GCA_948099385.1 Fasciola hepatica | reverse complement strand
AGAGTGAAATCTGTCGTGTTAACACCAAGGTAACAAACATTTTGGGTCAATCGTTTTTGTGCACAGGGTGCTGGCTGATGCATCATGACTAGAATAGCTTCATTGAACGCTAATAGTTTCGGTGTTGGATTGCGCAACAATGCTTTGAAACACTAGGTCAGGTCAACCTTGTGACCTGATGCAATCAAGTGTCTTGCAAGCGAAGAAGCTGGCGGTTTCATGTCGTTTTGTATTGCCCCAGCAGGTTGCGTCATCAAGTTTGATAGCCATTTGGATATGTATTCTGACACTCGTTGAGTCAAGCAACGATCCACCCTGCCAATGTAAACGTCACCGCGACTGCAAGTGAACTGATAGACAATATGTGAGACATTGGGATCAGCAAGACTGTTTGAGTGATTTTGAAAACAACCTTTTGGTCGTCTACAGCAAACGCAACTGCGCCGCTGTGTATGTGTGCCTTAGAGCTGACTTAAGATTACAATTTGTTCGATTGAATATATGATCTTCTTTAAAAGGCAAAGTGGTAAAACTTGCTTCTTCTCCACGTTCATTGTTTTCTCGCGCACAAGTCTCGGCTTCTGATTTTGTCTGATAGAGATTTCCGGATAACCGATAGCCATCAGCGTTCTTTTTACCAACTCCTCTTCGTTTTGTATTTGATTTTCTGTGCAGATTTTCTGTGCTCCGTTGAAGAGAGTTCTGACCAATCCACGTTTGTAAGCCACTGGAGCGAATCTGGAGAATTGTAAATAACGTCCACCCCACATTGTTTTTCGGTGGACTCTGCGTTGTAGAGTCCCATCCTGACGCCTGGTTAATAGAATATCTAGAAAGGACAAACTGTTATCGCGTTCTTCTTCTTGAGGTACACTGAGGTTTGGGTGAATAGAGTTAAGAACGTTAAGAAAAAGGATAAAACGTTCTTCAGTCGTAAAAATTAAAATATCATCCACGTATTGTCTGTTAAATAGAAATTGGGAAATATTATCACAGAGCTGTTTTTCGATCATACCCAAAAATACATCTACCAAGGTTGGGCCCAGAGGGCTTCCCATGACCACACCATCAGTTTGTTTCTAAGGTTTACCTTCTAAATTGAACCGAATGTTTTCTGTGCATAAAAGAATGAGTTCTTTAAGGTATTCAACAGGAATAGGCAAATGAAAGTTGTGCGAAGAAATAAAATCACACAGATAGTTTACCTTTTCACGAAGAGTTACCTTCGTAAAAAGTGACTCAACATCGACTGAATACACTTTATCCGAACTCGGTGCAATACTGTTCAGCAAATTCGCGAGTTCAAATGAGTCTTGTAGGCAAAACTGTGTTATGTGTTTCCGACGAGCCACCGGGCAAATTTGTGATAAGCCAAGTTTTGTATGCATGCAGGCTTGTCTACTTTGGGTGATTCTCTCAAGTAGGGCGTCTGTGTTCCAAGTGGTTTTATCTTCTTGTATGTAGTTTTAGAAATGAAACCATGTAGGAGTAAAATTTGGAGTTGTCTTGATATTTGTTTCTCTGTCAGCATATTGTTCTCTGGAGAAGTGTCCAGTTTGAAGCTCTGCGCATCGGAAAGTATCTGTTCCATCTTTTCCATGTATTCTTTCTTTTCCATGATTACGATGCCTGATCCTTTGTCCGTTCGTAGAAATAACAGATCATTCATTTGTTTTAGTTGTTTAACCGCCACCCGGTGTTCTTGTGATAAACAACACCACTGACTTATGGGAGCAGAGAGGTATTGTTCAGAAATATCAACCAACTTGGCCTTGAACTAGCCGGGTTTTCGGATGACGTGGGCACTAGATCCTTAACTTGATCATGAACGTTCTCGAACTGAACGCGTTTGTAGCTGGCTCACTTGCTTGGGCGGCACTTTGAAATTTAATCCCAACGACAAAACCTCACGTTGAGCTGTAATCAGCTGACCACTGGAAAGATTGTGAATGAATACGCTTGTATCTGCCGCCCTCAAGGCTTTGGATTGTTTTCACCCTGGTTCTTCGTATCATTTCTTTTGAAAAGTTCTTAAATTTGACTCTACAGATTAAAGATAATGTGCTGAGAGCAGTTACGAAAGGCTGTTGTGTTTCAATGAGCTTGAACATCTCCTCACGTGCACCTTCGATGTGGGCATTTGAGGATCTTACGAGATTGACGTTGTTCCTTGGCAAATTCTCTTTCGACAAAAGTTTCACAAATCGATTTGGAAAACAACAAGATAGAACGCACTTTGCAGATATTCAGGAGTTACCCACTACTGTGATGCACGCGTACAAGGCCTATTACACGTAATGAAGTTCTAAAGCTACGGGTGATCACAAGTCAGTCCGCTTCGAGCCACATATGAAGTCCATTTACACTCATCGAGCAGCAAGTGACTAACCAGGCTGCTCTGTCACCTTAGCACGAGTCATTCTATCCAGTGTGTTCGTCAACTTGTACTCCCGTTGCCACTGCCTTGTAAAGCCGTTCTGTAAACGAATCTCAGTAGACCGTTCTGATTCTGCGACTCGTGTTTTCTTTCTAGCTAGGGTAATCCAACCAGGACTATCCATTATAACTCAGTGGTTTACATCACGTCAACGCAAGTGATGTAGAGCTCGGTACTCGCTGGCTATGCATGGTAGTTCGGACATCATAAAACTTCTGAAAGCCAGCCAGGCTAGCTTAGTGGTAACATGTGTGTGTGTGTGTGTGCGTGTGTATGTGTGTGTTTGTGACTCACATGCATACCTCTCGGGTTCGAACCCCCGTCGTTTATGATTCTTAGTAAGGATAGAATACTCGTGTATCTATATACACATAGCGTGACTGGCGGTGGCTATACGACTGTCAAACCGATATGAATCCTGCTGTCCGAGTAACAACGTCGTTGCGAGCAGTTTAATTATCTTCTCGGCATCCATCAATTAACCGTGTCTGCCTCCCCGTTTTTCTGTGATATTTATGATAGTGCTCAACATTTTATTTGGTCACATAATACAGTCAGTGATATGGAGAGGAAAGGATGTTTATTTCAGTAGCACACTTACACCGATTCGGAGAAGAGTGGTCATGTGGTAGCAACGCTTGTCTCGCTGTTGCAAAGTATGCGAACACACTGTAAAAACTTTCTCCTCCGGCGTGCTGGGAATCGTCAACTGCAGTGTGATAAACACAGTTGTTTTTCTGATATAAGGAGTATCTACAGATGAGAGGATAAAATTTACCGGAAGAACACGTCTGGTTTCGAGGTTGCTGTAGCTCAAAAGGCACATCTATCAGGGTTCTCCTTTGTCCATGCATTCGTTCTCATATTTGGACATACCGTAGGTGTTTGTTTACCACCAACGGGGAATCATAACGGCCCATCGTTGATAGTACTATCTGGGCTAGTCGCAGCTAACTTCGAGAACGACGAAAGTGCAGTGGTGAGTAGGATTTTTTGATGCATTTCCCCATCACGCGCGCACACACACATACTCGGAGAAATCGGTTCACAGGAACATTGGGCGGGTCATTTCATAAGATCACTGTTGGCCACATCATCTCAAATTCACTTAATTAAAAAGGCCTTCTATTCTATGCCCTCCCTCCTAGCAGGGTCACCAATAACGTAGTATGTAGGGCCAGTGATCTTTCTCCGGGGGGTTCCTTGTGTTCAGTCTAAAATCACAAAAACACGGAAAACTTCATGAGCCCAGCTCAGTAAGTGTCTCATCGGGATCACACACTTGCAACAGCCGAATACCAGTATGACTGCTAACAGCCTGACCACTATCCTCACTCTTGAAGCCTAAAATTGTTTGTTGTAAACTGATACAGAATCCAGTTGGGACTCGAATCCTGAGTGTATGGCGCTGAATTAAAACCTAATTAGGAAGCTGTTTGAGTTGGCTTTCAGTGGCTTGGTTCCCATCAACACTGCATGATAAAGTTCTTACCTGCCACTGGTTTTGCTCGGCTTATGAATACAAAAAATAGGCTTGGAAAACAGCTGTGGGGTGCCCTTATAAACTTTAATGGTGAACTGAGCTCTGAAGCTATAAGATGAATCATTTCGTACCAAATGGATGGTTCGATAACTTCTCAGAATGAATTATTCTCCATAGAGATATATGCCAATGGTACATTGGAAACTGTCGGCAAGCAACAACGGGAAACCGCTACCACTGGAACCATTGCCAAACACAGGAATAACCGGGTCTATTTCAAGTAACCAAAAGTGTATTCAGACTATTTTAATTTAACAAAAATAATTGTAATAATAATTGTAATTCATGACCTCCCGGAGCTGAGAAAAAAGAGTTGATCACCGTCCTCAACCCAAAAATGTTGCATAAATGACCAATACTAGCCCGACAGCAACTACGATAATAACCTAACTTTTTCCCACTACCGTTTTAATATATAGGAAAAACCTAAAATGTCCCAGATTTCGGACGCACAGTGTGGCAGTTGTTTACAGTGGTCCCCCTATTCAACCTGCCTCTCTCTCTCACACTCTGTCCTGTCTACTTTCGCAAATAGGCAGACAGGCAATAGGCGGATATTTTGTCCAAAAAGTGCCTATACTGCCAATCCCTTTGTCTGGTCTGGCACACTTTGGCCTGACCGGGGACTCGAGGCGACCCGGCAATGGCCCGGACATTGGGACAGTAGAACTCGTTCGAGCCGATCAATTGCACCCCGTGGAAGTCTGGATCTCTGTGACCATCTTCATATGCATGCACGCACATCCACGTGGGTAGGTGCGCGCGTTGGTAAATGCGTGAACGAATAGAGCCACACTTGGCAAGGACCATGGAACCGTCTGTTCGTATGGAACTGTGTGTGTGTCCCTCCGATTTACTAGGAGAGCTGTCTCTCCCATATGAAACTTTCGCGTGGGTGGAGCAGATGACTCACAAGTGACCGGTTAAATGATCTGCAGTACGGTCGGAATTGGCATTTTTATTCGTGATTGAATGGCCGCATCCAGCCTGAACATGCTGACATCCTCGTCTCCCCCCACCCCCTCCGGTCCAGTTCGATCTGCTGATGCACACGGCCTAGGGCATTTCAAGTTTGCCACAGAGCACTTCTGCAACCGTGCCCACGTGCACCTATGCTAACTACACCGTAATTCTACGTAGGACAAAAGCACATTCCGCTTGGCAGTCTGCCATACCCGTGGTAAGTACTTTCAGAGTACTGCGTTCGTTCCTTATCGTTTTCCTCACCAGGGATTTCCTTTGCTACCCCTGGGTATAACTATTATTATGATCGTCGTACAATGTGCAGCCCACGGACGGTCGAAACGCCCGAAATGATAGTCTCGACCCGTAGATCCGACTGTCATGCTCGACTGGCGCTACGACATGACCGATTGAATTGTGGATGGCAAAGTTTACAGTAACATACGGGCTGCTATGTGGTGGGGTGGGGTAGCCGGAGAGCAGCCGGTTTAGACGGCAAAAGCCGTCAGACAAGGTTTTTTGAGAGACCCCAGTGGATAACTGTGAAAAGATGGTTTTGTACAAAAGATATCTCGCATCCTACTTGTGCTTCGCACATAGGCGAATGCACGTAGATACACACACAGGAGCTCTGATAGTTTAGCGTCCGACGTACAAGGTTACAACAAAACGATTTTCGTCACAGTATGCAGAAGGGAAAGAGGAATTGCCGGAACATATCTGTTTTTCATTAGTGAATATTATATGAGATAGTTTTCCAACAAATTTTGTTTACTTTTCTCTGATTTGTTTCGAAGTAAACGGAATTTGATGCTTCGGAATACACGATAAAATAGTATATATAGTAAAGGGTATTCTAAATACTTTTGAAAACTGGTCTTTGATGTAGTTGAGACCGGAGATTTTCACCGGCTTCTGATCGCTGAGCTCAGCGAACAGGAACCGTTGAAAATAAAGGATATGTATAATTTATCAGGCTATGTCAATGCCAAACTCACTATCGAAAATCTTTGAAGCAGTCTACGCAGTGGTTTCATCTATCTTGTCGGGAATCAGAAGCAGCCGTTCACACCCACGGAGACTCCAGAGGAGATTCGAACCAGTGGTGTAGTCAGTGTACGTTGAATACCTACAGAAAATTCCCCCATATCGGTGTGGGTAATGGGTTATTATCTTGAAAGAGTCAGTGATGAAAGGCAGCTATATGCTCAATATGCGATTGACGGCCAACCCAGATGGCCTGGTGTTTAGGTGTTCGGCTCACACAATCTTTCATCCTGGATTCAGGTCTCAATGCGTGCTCGATTATATAGCACCCTTCCGTCACTGGCCTTGAAGGGTAACAACCCGCTGCTCGAGCAGCGATCGACTCCTGCGATGGGTGACTTCGTGTAGTGTAGATGTTGAACAAACCGTTGAGAGCCAACCCGGATAACCTTGCAGTTAAGATGTTCGACTCACTATCGTTCACCCCGGGTTCGAGTCCCCGAGGGGACTTGGTGGGGGTGCACTGCAGATGATTCCTAACAAGAATGAAACAGCTGTACAGTGCTTCCATGGTTTTCAGTGGTGAATCGAACATCGACACTGCATGATGAGTCACGTACATTCAGTGCAGAACATAAAATAATTACAATTCCATCTTAGTCACCAGTAAAAATCTTTTGGTAGTGATGGTTGTAGGAGTGATTGAGTGGCACCCACAGACCACTGAACTTGAGATATGAGTCTGGGATCCTATCACTGCCTATCGATTTTGTTTGTGTGCAACAGTCTGCTGTGACCCAGGCCTTCATGATATCCCATGCCTCCCGCCACTGGAAGACTTGGTTCTCCCTCCAGTGTAAACGCTGTTGTGCTTATAGGGCATATCCACGGAATCACAATACGATCGGTGTGCTTGTAGTTGAGACAAACTTCCTTACTCCTAGCTATATGAACCCACTGCACTATTAAAAAGACCTTTATCTAAAACAACGTAACTGAGACCGATATAGAGCAATATAAAATCCCAACTCATAAGGCGGGGCTATGATCCGGGTTACGGAAGTATCCAGATTACACCCTGGTATCTCAGACTTGATTTGTAGGCAGTTTTATCATATGACTATCACCAGTGAATCTAAATCAAATAGATGATCAAAGAAGTCAAAATGCTGTAGCCGAAAGGTTTTGCATAACTGACGACGGAGTTCCGGCTGTGAGAGCCTCCGTTATGAATTGCACCATGTAAACATCGAATATGTTGAGCAGACTAACACTTGTGAGAACATCACAATTTAGAATCCACAGTTTTGCCCCCAAGCTCAACTGCGAGATGAATAGGCACTCATATCAACCAATAAAGAACAAAACCGATGAGGTCACCATCGTTTTCCATTGCAGGCCACCACTTCTTTACATGACACGGGGTGAACCAAACAACTGCGTTTTTCATAATACTGCTCGCTATTAATTCATGTTTACCGAAGTTACTCAACCCGAATACCACCTAGAGAATAAGACCTCAGCCCATGTGAAAAAAGCAACGATTCATATCCTTGAACTTGCCAAGGTAGAAACAAACGCAACTTTGTGGACATCTATCCGGTAGTTTTATCTATTTAACTGCAGATTTTACTGATATCTAATAAGCAATGTACACCTGATGACGGATATAGAACTGCGATCTCCAACTGTACGTAAACGTGTTGTGTACCGATTTCAAATCCGTATCGGAAACGCGCTTTTCCGAGTATTATTTTACATCAGTTGATGATATTTGAGTTCGCTTTACGCGTAACTTGCAATCACACGATGTATTTTGGAAATGCGTATGACAAGCTACAGATTAACACAATTTTCCTTTTGAATTGTCCATAAAGTACACGAAATATTATTAAACCAACCCAGTTTATCTGCTTTAATCTTTGAACCAAACCACTTAGGGTGACGACATTTGTTCTGCTAAATGTGTCAGTCCACGCGAATTCTAAGCGTGACCCAGATAAAATGATATATCCAGCAAAAAGTATCTGAGGGAATGCGAAACTCTACAGAATCTACCTCTAGAAGAGTGGCACAAATACCGAACTGGTTTGCAACCGCATCGACCGTGGTCGTTGACGCTTTAGTTTTTGTTTTGACCCATCCCACGAGCTCCAATGAGAAGTCTTTCCTGCCCCTGAATCATTTTGTTTATTAGTGCAAAACACAATGAATATGCGGAATGCTGTTCCTTTTAACCAGTCGCTGCTTTCAGCCGGAATGATCAACCAAGTCTTGAGTCCCAAACTCAGCCGTTAGGACACAACAATCATTCTATCGATCCGCACCATCGATCGGCTGTCCCGTCACTCAAGGTTCCGTTATCCCAAGCCTTGGGCTTTGTACCGCATTAGAGCTGATTGTGAAGGTAACTTGGCTGTCCATCGACAATGAGCCAGAACATACCCTCACGGCTTGGATACTCACGGATGTTAGTGAACAGTCACGTGTGTGCTTTGAAATGAGGCTACACTGTTACGCATTTTTTAAAGCTTGGAGATCTCTCATTTATGGAAACAGAGGGATAGCTCGAAGGTCTAGGGCTCTCTGAACTAGAATAAGGAAAAACGCTGACATGAAAAACCTCGGAGATAAGCATACACCGGATTTCCAAGAAAAGTTTCACATCGACAGAAGTGGTTCGCAAATTTTTGGTGGATACGAATCAGTATGTTGCTAGGACAAAACGAAAAATTCGAAGAAAAACCTTCGAGCAGGCCACGACAGGCTTCTCAAGGCGTTCTTCAAGCCAAACTTCCTGGTGCTCCGATGCTCCAGAGGTTCTTGCAAATGCGTGTGAATGTTCGGCGTGTACAGCAACTCCTATAGTCTGGACCACAACTGCAGGACAAAAAAGAGCTAAGTGCCTTGGATGACTGGTGGTTATTTTCGAACTCGAAAGGAATGGGCCGGAAGTCACAATACTTAGAAGGTTGAAAGGAATGATGTGATGTGTGAAAATTTTTAATTAATTGTATTTTATTGTATTGAAGACTTCAGTAAACTGACAAACTCACATTTCAGCCAAATGGATGAAAACTGATCATTGCCAGTTTGACGAGAGCATGCAAAATAAATACTACAAATAAAACTGGTTCAGTCACCGAAATTCATGCTAAGTTCCTTTGGGACTTTCTTCTTGTCAACTAAAACACGTGCTAAACAGGGGTACTGCAAAGTTACAATAGATATTTATACGGTAGGGGATAAGTCTAAATGTAGAAT
This sequence comes from Fasciola hepatica, assembly GCA_948099385.1. Taxonomy (NCBI): domain Eukaryota; kingdom Metazoa; phylum Platyhelminthes; class Trematoda; order Plagiorchiida; family Fasciolidae; genus Fasciola; species Fasciola hepatica. Next base: position 2,853,306 of record CANUEZ040000007.1, on the reverse strand, counting down.
TTGTGGAGGAATGTGAACGGCAAGCAGATAATTCATGGTATAGGGGATGGGTGGGTTCCGTAAGAATCTTCTTGGCGAATGTTTCACATGCTATAATGTGCAAATGGCAAAGTTTGGAGATATAAGGGCCTATGGGGATCAAAGAAATACGACTGGTAATGGCCAAGCTGCTGTGTAGTGTGGTAAAACCTTTCCTAAGTAGACAAGGAAAGCATACGGTAGAGGAGTAGAATAAGAATGGGAGAATATAATGATGGACAGAGAAAAGATGACAGCTTGTGTGGCATCAAACTGCCTTAGCCTATGAATTAGAAAAGACATTGTTCGTAGTTTCTGAACACAATGAAGAATGTGAGAATACGACAGTGGATTGGTGCTGATGGTACCTTTTAAATATTCGATCGAGTCAGCTCTGGAAACGAGGATCTTGTTGATGACTGGTTGCTGATTGGGGGGAAGAGAATGGGAATGGGAGAAAGTGCACTGAGACATCTGGAAGTGTAGAGATGTAGGTCAGAATGGAACTACAAGTTGTAGAAATCGTTGATGTTCTCGAAAAAATTGTTAAGATCTTGTTTGGAGATAGGTTGATAGAGCACCACGTCATCGGCGTACTTAATGTGTCGTGTAGGTGGTGCAGTGCATATGTCTCTGATATATTTGGTGAAGATGTAGGGAAGAGAACGGCACTCGGAAGAACACCACACTTGCCAGTCCGGGGGATTCAATAAGCACGTACCAACTTTAGTATGATGAGTTGTGTTGGAAATTTAGTCTCTCCACCACGAGAGTAAATAAGTGGGATAGCCAAAAGACTCCAGCTTTTGAAGTAGAGAAGGGGATTGGAATTAAAGGCGGAGGGATAGTCGAGGTAAACACAACGACTGTCCTGAAGAAAGTATGCACCTACTGGCATGATTTCAGGTAAAGGAAGCCGGACCTCAGCGCCGGTGGCTCCATGAAGTTCTGTGATGAGTTCTCGAGTAAGAAAATTCTCAGCCAGCCTTTTTATAAAGGAAGCAGATGGGTCACGCCTGCGTCAGAGCACTGAATCATTGTTGCTGATGATGATTTTGAAAAAGTAAATAAGGATCGTGGCATTTCAACATGACTGCACTCCTTCGCATACTGCCAACTTGAAGAGGATCTGAATATTGCTCTAAAACATGAGGATCATGGACTGGCTCACTCAGAGTCCAGACTTGTACTCGACTGACAACGTCTGGGATCTTCTGTCAAGTGCTGTCTATTCGGATAAAACAATCTTTGGAGCTGCTGAAGTTGACGACAGCCCTCTTCGATGAATGGGATGACCCAAAACTTGAGGTTATTCAGAGTAAAATTAGAAGCAAGTCCGGATGTTTCGTTTCAGTAATTAACAATAAAGGTCACTGTTTCGCAACCACATGGTTGTTTTTGCGGCTCATCCAGAGCTGAGTTTTGTAGCATTTTGCATCCGCTCAGGCATTCTTTCTGGGAAAAAATTAATTTATCGGGGTTATGCTTAAAATCCTTGTTCGTGTTTGGTATTTTAGTGGAACGACGCATCAGCCGACCTAAGTCAGCCACCCCAGGTGACTTGGTTAAACATTGATCGCAGAAAACCCTGGTGTGTTTACTATCATTTTTATGCTCTATATTACGCCACTAAACGGAGTTGAATTAGGAAGTGTTGTATAGATCTGTGTAATTTGGGTTAGCTCTTAGTTGGCTGTGAATAGTTAAACTGACTATCTTTGATTGTCATCCTCAACTTGTGTGAAGCTGGAGGTTCGGAAGTGTCGAATGACTGAATTTGAACATTTATTGATACACCGAATATAGACTTCATCACAGAATTTAAACACCATTGATAAACAATAACTGACCATTGTACCGAGAAACATTCTTTCTATTGATGTGTCGGCCAAAGGTGTACTTCTAATAAAGAAGCGAAAAATGCGTCTATATTTAATGGAGGAATCCTCTGTTATTTCTTGACTTTACGGAAAATCTGTAATACGGGACAGGGTAACTGGGAAATTTTCACATCACGTCACAGTCACATAAACAATATTCGTGATAAGTTGACCAGCAATGGTCAAAAGGTCATCTTGGTGAAATTCTGACCGGGGTTCGAATCATGGTTCCGTAGCCATTCAACTCCAAGTGACAGCCTCTGATTGACGGTGACCCCTTTCCTGAAATATTGCATTACTATACCATAACAAAAGTAAGTCAATAAGACAGATAGACCATATTCCACTAGTTTCTGTAAGGATGAGTTTCGGTGCGTAGAAAGCGGTTGCTACAGCAACAGGAAAAGTTACTGTCAAGGTACAACCAGGTGATTAGGTGACTGACTAAATCTGGAAAACCGCGAGGACACTTAAATTTTGACGGTAGACGCACTGTAGTACAGTTTCAAAATCTCAAGATCTGTTTCCGCAGTTGGCCTAATTTCGTTTTCGCATTTTGAGATTATCAAGTAGTGCAGGGGGTAAGTTGGCAGTTTGGATCCCGGGAGAGATCTTTCTAATAAACGCGAACTTTGCATGATAACTCGAAGCTAAAAAACCGATGAAACTTTCAACCCTTGAAAGCTGGACTTATCACATTGATGGAGAAACTCTCTGACTACAATAATCGTAGTTGCAAAACACTATAGAAAAAGCAGTCTTGAAAATATAGAGCTTCTTTTATAGTGAATTTCTTATTTAACATAGTCCCGTATTTTCTTCCGCTTCGTAGTCCGCGTGCTATCATTGACCATGGAGAAGAGCTATCAAGTGCAGCAGATACCTTGTCATGCTCTTCCTCAAACAGTGAAATTGGCCCTCTCTCAAAGCATACATAACCACCCGTGGATGCATAGCACTGACTTCCCACTTCCGGTTTCGTTTTGTACTGTGAAATCGTTCATTGTTGTTGTCCGTTACATTATCCACTAACCTTGTGCTGACTTTTTCGTTGTGAAGTGGGCCTCCTGTTATCCACTCAGAATTCCAGGTCCCCGATTATCACAGCTTACGCATCCAAATGATAGCTTCATAGGATATTTTATATGCGAGTGATACTCCGTCGGATGTGTAAATGAACGTTGTGATAGGTCATTCAGTGATGCCGAAGAATATTCCACAGAAGAGATAAACTACCAAGTTAGGTTTTCTGATCTGACTTTCCCCATTCCTCATTGAAAATAAGCATGTCATAAGCAAGTAACCTTACAAAGTAACTACTTGTTGTGAATTACTGTTCACCTCAATAATCCGCAAAATGGATAACTCTTTATACACATTCACCAGCGAATTCAAGGAGAATCGACTCGGGCGATTTCATTATCATCATCACCATGAGACTGTATCTTGGTGTGATGTGATGGCCTACGTGCCTCCATGGCCCAAAGAGCTGTGCAGGATGGATTCCTTAAGCAGAAGATGCAATCATGCCTCGCAAGTCAATGGGTAGACGCCAGACGAAGTCCAGTCTCAGAACCAGTTGATGGGCAACATCTGGCTTTAACCACTATAACCCTGGAGAGGACACTACAATGAATAAACATGGAGAGAAATGGTTTACTGGTCTAAATCCTCCACTAGATGGACGTAGGAGTGTAGTACATGCGGTTTCTCTCGATGATGGAAGAAGTCATTGCACTTCATTGGGCAGCTATCACCCGCCTAAGCTGAACAGCCTCCAGCCCAAAGGATGCAGTCCCGGCCACCTTCCACTTACTCCATTGGATGCATGGGCCTGAGGACTGAATCCGAAAAGCGGATCGATAATAAAGCACCAGTGAAGACAAGACAGCATGCTTGCAACAATCAGGTCTCACTTGACAGACCAGAAGAAGTTCCTTCACGGATACTTCGGTCGTGTTCTCATGTTGGCTTAAAGCCCCACTGCCCTGTGAGTGAGACTTTTGAGTCAAAGTTTCCGGTTAAGTTATCCAAAGAAAAACCCCTTCTGTGGTGCAGGCAACCGCTAAGTATACTGTGCTCAGAAATCTCCAGCGGTCACTCGGGAAACACTCCTTATCTCTTTGCTCTTCATCCTGTATGTTCCAAATCTAAGTGCGCACAAGTAGCCACAGTGAGTCTTGACTGTGAACTTCTGGCTCTCGGAAAGAGTAGCAAATTAGAGAAGGGGAAAAAGAAAATCGATTCTCTACCCTAAGCATTCTCTTCACCTAGCTGCTTTCAACATCCACACACTTTACCAAGCGGGGCAACGGGCAGCCCTAGCTAGGAATCCTGAAACCTTTAACATAGACGTGTGTTGTGTCTCCAAAACACGCACGCAAGACCCAACTTCAGTGTGAACACTTTGCTTCCCAGACACAAGCTCGATGTCTCGTTTCATTCCTCGCGAGTCGGGTGATCCGGTGTCTAGTTCTCGTGGTCAGGCTGGCGTTGGCTCTCCTGAGGCTAAAGACGAATTCTACCAGGATTTGTCTCAACTGCTCCCCAGCGTGCGCTCTACGGACACCACGGTTGTTGATAATTTCAATGCTCAAGTCGGAATCCTAGAGGAGACGGAGGGGAATATGGGACGTCGATATTGCATTCCAGCAGATCGAACTGATAACGTGACTCATTCAACTATGTTCTGACCACTGATTATTCTCAGCGGGTCCAAATTTCTCTCACAAAAAGCGACACCGGATAACCTGGCGTACTTCTTCGCCTTCACAGGGTTGGACTCAGATCGACCATATTGCTGTCGGGTACTGCTGGAGCGGATCAGTTCAAGACTGTCGATCACTTTGGTCCACGTCTGTAGACATTTATCACGCTCTCATCCATGCCCGCTTCAGCTTGCCCCTCGTAGGTGGCCGAAGCAACGCCAAAGCTAACCATCCCATGCAGCTGCCAATGGACGATAACCAACGATCTGCTTTCCAAACAGAATTATCTAGCAGGTTATTGATGCAGTCAAATGCCCAGGATCCAGAAGAGCGAAGGACAGAGATCGAACAAGCTCTACTTGCGGCTGCTGATGCTACCCAAGGTCCAGCGACTAGACACACACAGAAACGACGAATATCTGCATCCTCAGATGCACTGTCAGATGGGCGCAAAGCGATTCCTTCTGATTCCAGATACGATGAGGCACGGAGATGCCTTAAACGCCAACTGATTCGGAGCCTGAGAAATGACCGTGAGCAGTGGTGGATTGCGGAATGTAGGGTGATGGGAGGAGCTGCGGCTATTGACAACAGCCGCAACCTTTTCCGTCTGATTAGACAAGGCCGTCCACGTAAACCAGGCTTTAGCGAACTGACCAAAGAGGCGAACGGCTCACAGATTCAAACTCAGGAGCGTCGTCTAATTCGCGAGGCGGAGCATTTCCAGGTGCAATTCAATTGGCCTTTATCCCCTTCAGGTTTTCTCACTAGCGTAGTGGATACAGCTCTTGCTGTAGGCACCAGTCCTCTGTCAGAGGTGGAGGTTCTCAGAGAGATAAGTTACCTTAGACGACATAAGTCTGTCGGGCAGGATGGGTTGCCTCCGTCTATTTTCAAAGACGGTGGCCCAGTATTTTTACCGGAGTTGAAGAAACTCCTCCGTTTGATATGGGAGAAGGAAAAAGTTCCAAACATTTGGTGTGAATCGGTGATGGTATCGATTTATAAGATAGGCTACAGGTCCTCTTGTGAAAATCACAGGGGAATAAGTCTGGTTAGTGTCACCTCCAAACTGGTCGCTGGTATTACTCCCCTCCGTTTATCTAACGCTCGCGAACAGTGCTCGCGCGAGAATCAAGCTGAGTTAAGACCTGGTCGAGATTGTGTTGATCACATCTTCACTGTTCGATAAAATTTAGAACATAGACACACCTTCCATAGGACCACTATTTCCGTTTTTCTTGATCTTAAAGTGACCTTCAACTCAGACGACTGCATAGTTCTCTGCGCTGCCTCTTGTTGAAGGGTGCACCAGAGAAATTCATTTCCACCCTAAAATCCCTTAACAATAATATTCGAAGCCGAGTTCGGGCTTACGGTGGTCTTTCACCCGAGTTCACCACGAGAAGTGGTGTATGTCAGGGTTGCCCTCCCTCTCCTTTTCTCTTTACTTTTGTGATTGATATGGTCCTAGAGACCGCACTATTGTCAGGTGAGGATAGCGGCAATGAACTTTACCCGGAAGGAAAAGTATCAGACCTTGAGTATGCGGACGACATAGTTCTTCTAAGTGAAGATCCAGGTAAGTTGTAAGCTTTTCTAGACAGCTTGGCGGATTGCTTAGCGATGTTCGGTATGCGTTTTGCACCTTCAAAGTGCAAGGTGCGGTTGCAGGACTGGGTTGGTCCAACGCCAAACCTTTCAGTGTCTGGGAAAACCATAAACATGGTAGACAAGTTCTGTTATTCGAGCGGCTGCCATTCACTCGAGGTAGGATATCGGATAAAGTGTCTCTGCGTATACTGAGGTCTCGTTTGGCATTTGCCAAACTGGGTCATCTGTGGCATCGACATGACATCCATCTACCTATCAAGGGTCGAGTATACGCTGCAGCAGTCGGGTTCGTGCTTCTGTATGATTCGGAGACGTGGCCACTGCAGGTGGAGGACATACGAAGATTTTTGGTACTTGAACACCGATGTCTTCGTAGTATTGCTCGAATCTGGTGAGAACCCCGTGTGAGCAATACTGAGGCTCGGCAGAAAGTCTTAGGTTCAGGGATTAAATCATAAGATGAAACATGTAAGCGCACCAGGCTAAGATGTTTGGGACATGTGTTACGTATGTCCCCTGACAATTACTCGGCGTGCTATATTTTCTAAGGAGGGTACCGGTTGGAAGATGAGTAAGAATGGTCAGTCCGTGACAAGGAAGAAAAGTATAAAAAGCCTTACTAAAGGACTTGGCCATGCAGGGCGTGCCAGATTTCCTGGGTGGGGTCCAAGAAGCCCTCCCACTCAATGGTTAGGTACTTCAGGGGATAAGGAAAGATGGCGCGATCAGTGGCCCTCTTGCATTCACAAACTTTCTTCATCGACTTAATTCCATCAATGTAGTCCTTCTCTTACTCCTTTCCTACTCATTTCTCCTTCATTATGCCCTTTCGAGTTTGCCGCTAGGAGATAGCAACCCTAGCTGCCATACCCAGTGAATGGTTAATGATTGTCTGAACAGAACAGAACAGGTTAGTTTGGTTTATTTTCCCAGAACACCTCATGCTGCATTGGCTTATAGCTCGTTTTAACAAACAGAGTGCCAGTGCTCATGGTTCAAAAAGTACACCCCATTCAGGTGTGTTTAAAGTTGTCTACAATATAAAACTCTGTCTTACGTGCTACTGTGAGTCTCAAGTCATATGACGGAATCCTTTCCCCCGTTGTTGTCGCTGTGACAGGAGAGGAAGAGTGACGTCTGTTTGCGAATCGGCCGCGGTGCAGCATGCAAGACATATTGGTACACTTGGATCGAGGTGGTAGGTTTAAAACAGTCGGAGCAGTATCGGTCGAAGTCTTTGGTTTCCCTTACATGACAATCGTGACCGGTCATCTTTCCGACGGTGCCTTTGACCCCGATGTATGCAGGCTGATTCGTGATCAAACCTAAATTTTATTTGCTTATACCTTTTTATTTGTATACCCTAAGGATGCAAAACCCCTTATTCTTTGTTTACTAACCAATTTGTGTAACAGAAAATCTTCTCCTTCGGGAACCTTCCCCTCTTCCAGATGCTCAATGCCATTGAATGCACTGACAGTACAGTTTGTCAAAGTGAGTTTCAACAGAATTCAAGATAACTCAGTGGTACAAAACAGACTGGATCCGATAGAGTATTGGTCCTTGTCTAGCTCACTCATTTTGTGACTCTTCTAGATGCCAGGATGTGTTATTGATATTGTTTGTTCATGGACCACACGAAGCACTCGTAACATGAATAGCAAAATTACAAATGTCCATGCCGTGACAAAATCGATAGACACCGTCGTTTATTTCAGGTGCTGGCGAGCGCGCACACACGCAAACACAACCTCTAGAGAACACAAAGGCAGGCACGGAGACGTCAAATTTTCTGACTGTGAATAAGACAGTACCAATCAGTTCGTTACTCGATAGTTAGTTTTCCCTATATTTTTAGGTGCCCATGTGCTTCAGGGACTACTTGATTCAGTCACCAACATCGTCTCGTCAACATGCGCTACTTCAATACCACTTTAAAGTCACTGGAAATTCTTTCTCACTGTTCAAGCTTGTGGAGCACACAAATATTGTCCGCAGACAGATAGATACCTCAATGTCTTTTCTGTTCTACAATCTTGCACTGTCGAACTACGTCTAAGGAACACCACGGAAAATTGATAAATTTTTTCATTCGTATCCGGAATGCTTGTAGCACACTAGGATCTCTCTTTGCTTTTTATGGTTGCAAAGTTTTAGGTCACCGACACTTTATTTCCCATTCTGTTTTGCGTAACACATTTTCTCAAGCCTCGTCAGCCTCTGAATCTCGGCTCCTTTAACTTGCGAACTCTCATGCAGGCTGATCAGCAGGCGTGTCCAGAGCTCATAATAGATTCTCTGAAGATTGATGTCTTCTGCGTAAGTGAGACCCGTATACAGGATTCGAACAGTGTGATTCAACTAACTGCTCCTGGTATCTGATCTAGGTATTTCCCGCGCAATTCAGGAGACGGAGTAGCTAGAGCTACGGATCAACGTGGTGTGAAAATAGTCTTGACTGGCAAGGCTGAGGCTGCCCTTTTAGACTGGATCCCTGTTAACAGTCGTTTATGTGCTGTGAGACTCCAGGGGTCAGTTGGCCTTCGAAGGGATAGTTGTGTTAAGCGCAATTTGTTTGTGATCTCGGCATACGCCCCAACGGACTGAAGCTCTGACATGCAAAAGGATGAGTTCTATGATGAACTCGCCACTCTCGTTTGCAGCAGTAAAGGTTCTGACATTGTAATGCTAGCTGGTGACTTCAATGCACAAGTTGGCAAACTCACTGTGTCAGAAGCCTGTTTAGGTGGATGTTGTGCTTCACTTGCTCAGCTCACAAATAACGGGGATAGGCTTCTCCAGTTTTGTGCAGACAACCGGTTATTCCTATCTAGTACGAATTTCCGTCACAGCTCGCGTCGCACACCTACATGGTGCTCTAACTCTACAGGCACTCTGAGCCAGATTGATCATATCGCTGTAAGCTACCGGTGGCGCAGTTCTGTTCAGGACTGTATATCTTACTAGTCCACGTACGTAGAGTCGGACCACGCATTAGTTTTATTGCGATTATCTCTCCAGCTCCATGGTCATCGACACAAACCGCAAACCCAGTTAGCAGTGCAGCGTTTGTCTAATCCAGAAGTCTGCACCCGTTATGAACAGAAGTTATCACATGAGCTAGGATCCACGACGAACAGTAATGCAGATGAGCATTAGGCCCATATCCAGCAGGCAATGCACGTGGCAGCAGGTTCCACTTGCGGCCTCAGATCCGATATCCATCAAGGACACTGGATTTTGCAAGAGTCGATCAAGCTAATACAGCAAAAACGTCTGCCCTCGAACTGTAAGGAGGTGAACCAGATACGTAGAAAACTACAAAGGCTAGTTACGAAAAGCCTTATTGATGATCGCGAAAACTGGTAGGTCAGTGTAGCCGAGGAAAAGGAAATAACAGCTGCTTCAGGCAATAGTCAAAGACTGTCCAAGCTTATTCACGAAACCGATGGACGACGAATCTCTGTCAGTGAAACCATATGCGATAGAAATGGTGATCCTATTCATGGTTAAGAGCAAAGGCTGGATTGTTGTGCCGAATACCTCAAGGACCAGTTTAGCTGGCGGTGCGCTAATGTATTTAGTCCGGCGTCAACAACTGCGATTCCTTAGGGAGTATCACTTGAATCCCCATCGGAAGGAGAAGTAGAATTGTGCATTCGATCATTTAAGTGAGGGAAAGCGGCCGGTCCTGACGATCTCCCTCCAGTTCTTTTCAAAATAGGTGGAGATGCATTGATAAAATAACTCACTACCTTGATCCGTGACGTTTGGGAAGTGGAACGTATCCCGCTATTATAGGGTGAGTCATTGATTGTATCCGTCTTCAAGAAAGGAATACACAATTACTGTAGTAATTATAGTAGGATCAGCTTAATTCCGATAGTTACCGAAGTAATAGCCTCGATTTGCTGTGTCGTCTGACACCGGCTCGCGAGAGGACCGCCCGCGAACAACAGGCTGGATTCCGTCCAGGTTGAGGATGCATCGACCAGATTTTTACTCTTCGTCAATTACTGGAGGTGCTTCACACACACCTTCGACCGACAACAATGGTTCCCCCCGACCTGAAAGGCGCGTTCGATTCAGTTGACCGGACGGCGCTATTCAATGCTCTTCACCTGAAATGTATGCCCCAGAAGTTCATAAATCTACTTAGATCATTGCACTCTGATACTTCTAGCCTTGTGAGGGTTTACGGTGAATTATCCAATCAGTTCGAAACGACGAGCGGTGTTCGACAGAGATGTCCAATTTCTCCTTCCTTGTTTAACTTCCTCATGGACGAGATTTTGGAGAATGCCTTGCAAGATCTCCAGGATATGGGCATCGAACTAGGAAATAGTGAGAAACTGCTTGACCTGGGTTACGCAGACGACCTTGTTTGGTTGTTCAAATGCACGGAACATGCGCAACGTGCACAAGATAGACTCACAAGAGCTGTAGTTCTATTCAGCATAAGCTTTGCACCTTAAAAGTATAAAGTGATCTTACAAGACTGGATGTCAAAGATTCCGAGCTTGATGCTTAATGGGGAGAAACTAACAACTGCTGACCTCTTTAGTTACCTCAGCAGCAGCCTGACGATGGATGGGAGCACGGTAGTAGAAGTGAGCATGCGTATATTCAAAGCTCGAGGGGTGTACTCTGGTTTGAAGCACGTGTGGCGGTGATCTGACATTTCAATGAAGTTGAAAGGTCGTGTGTATTGTGCCGCAGTACGTTCATTTCTGTTGTATAGTTGGGAGACTTGGAGTCTGCTTGCAGATATTCGTCGTCTTGAGGTATTTGACCACCGATGCTTGCGTACTATCGCTAATATTGGATGAAATGACCGAGTAAGCAATACTGAGGTCAGAAATCGAGTATTGGGTACTACTTCAGGCAGTTCTGTATCACAGCGTATCCAGCTCAGTAGGCTTCATTGGTTAGGGCAGGTGTTACGTATTGCTAACACACACCTATCATACCGTGCCCCATTTCCTGTTCCTCCTTAGGAGTGGGAGAAACCACGTGGAGGTCAGCAGATGATTTGGCAACGGGGAATGAGGAAATGTACAGCGAACTTAGGAAATGTAGGTGCTTCACGTCTTCGTGGTTGGGGTCCAAAAGACCCCTCAACCAGTTGGCTGGAGACACTGAAGGATATGACAGCGAACCGTGAACAGTGGCAATCGTGTTCTTACTTTCTGTCGAATCAGAATGATTGATGAATGGGCGTTTGTACAGTTAGACTGCGTACTCCGTGTGTTGGTCACTTTGGCGTTGTTTCCTTTTCTCACCTCTGTAGGTCCACTCGCTGTCCATGTTGTATATTCATACTTTCCAATTCAAAGTGCAACATGGTGAGAAAGGCAGTGGTTGCTGGGACTGGCCCTACTGTTTACCGCTGGAAGATGATGATGATGATGACGATGAGTCCCTTTTGTGCTCATTTTCTGTATCTGCAGGAATACTGTCTTCCATCATCATTATCCGTACTCACAGCAACTACTAGCTAGACGTCGCATGGCCTAAACATGAAGATTGTCATTCTCTGAAGGCAGCTTTTTCCTGCTCACTGCTGAACACACAACCGAATAAAGAGAAGTGCTTTGGAGTGTGCATACTATTTCCTGAATAAGTAAGTGTTTCATTGCTGAAAACACAATCATGGATAGTAGTAGGACAAAAATGAATGCGACTACCCCAGACTAACCAGAAGTGATAAAGCGAAGCAAGGCATGCGAATCACGTGGTTCATTGTAGCAACCTAGACAGTTCCCAGAGAATGAACAATTTCCGGACATCATGTTGGATTTATTTTCTATTTGATCTTTCCTGTTACTTGGTTTCGACCGTACTGTTTTCTTCGGTTGGATACGTTTAACTGAAATAACCTTCGCGAGGTTTCCGTCGACCTCACTTTCGACACACTTTCGGTTTTCCCCGACTCTATGCGTTCGGTTCGCTTTGTGTCTCACCGGTGCTTTCGTTTGCTTTAGTGCGTTTCTCCTATCGGCACTGTTTCGGTGCCACAATATATAGAATACACTACCGCATGTGTCCAATGAATAGAGTCATCTACAGTCATTCTACCGAGGTGATTTCGTTCGCAGATCGTTTTCAGACCTGATCGAAGATACTTTCATAAACCGTCAGCTGAACGTCTTTAGTAGAATTTTTCCATCGGATAACTGTTATGCCAACAAGTATTGTTGATGTGGTCGGTTGATGTTAAAGATGCTCGTAAGGGTGACTTTTATTGATGCCTTAAGCATCACGCGAATCTTGTTGGTTATGATAGAACGAGCGGCAATCAAGCCACACATCAGTATTTGATTTCTTTGACTGTCCACGAGAAGTTAAATGATGAAGTCACTTGAAAAAAGAATAAATTTCCTCAAAAAGAGGTTTTTGCCTAGAAATAATGCTGTAAATAGTAAATGGATTAAAGAACCTGCCACGGAAACCATCAACAGTTATCGTGATCAATTTGCTTATCATCATTACGATGTTATCTAAAAACTGTCCTGCGGCTACTTACTCGACTGAACCTTGAGAACAAGACTGCTTATGAACCTTCATTCTATTCGCACATGTGCACATAATCACAATCTCTTGTTTTTCTGACACTTGAACCACAGAACATCATGAACATAGAGTTCGATCGGTCGACCGTCCTTCAATCGTCATGCAATTTTCACGTGCTCTCTTGAGACAAAGAGAAAAGCTGTGAGATGAACTGTACAGGTAGACATGTAGGTACTACGTGTCAGGTATCAAGTTTATCGCTTTCGAACTGGACTAACAAACAGGTCGAATTTGAATAAAGCCTCGAAGACCGACGTCTAGCTTTGGATGACGCATATTTACGGCTCGTCTGAGCTGTTTTCCGAAAATCGAATCAGTTTGCATCATAATGTTATCTCGCGAGGGATCTACAATTGTTGTCGAAATTCGAAAAAATTCTTCATTATGATCTTTTAATACATAGCTATTTTACATTATACAAACAAAGATTGGAAACATAAAATTATGTGGTCAGAATTATCATGAAAGTTAGCTCTGTAACGGCTTCTGGGAGTGGTAAAGTCACGTGACCTCGGTTACGACGATCACTTCTCCCTGGAGTTTGAATGAAGTATCAAATATGAATAATTGTGAAGACCTCGAAGTTTAGATACATCAGAGATGGTTTCGGCCACTGACAAATAAATGTCGACCCTGCCGGAAGCAGTTCTTTTTCCTGAAGTGTAGGGGTTATATTTCTATATAGAAGGAACAATCCAAAGAAAAGCATTATTATTTGGAAACTACTGAATTATCTTACTGTTAAGTAATAATTTCGAATTCGATAACAGGCTTACGAGAAATTTTTTGGTTAATTTGGTGTGTATGACCCTGAGCTCAAGGTCATGTGAGGATCCTCCGGCGAACTCCTCTTTTTGCACGATATTGGAGAAATGAACACAGGAGTAGAAAATTTCACTACCTTAGTAAATTTAGAAGGATAAGGTTATGAAAATGAATTTTTGCACCGATTTCTGTGGTGAATTTCGCTCAGAATACTTCCTTAAACTTTATTCATGCAAAAGATGGTCCCACGAAATGGTGCTGTGGGAAAAATCCAAAATGGTCCACCTGGCTAATGATCTTTTTGAATTTTGATAAAGAAAACAACGCCTGAGGAGCAATGCATATAACTAGAATGAAGATCGTTTGGCATATTCCTATGCCCCCCTTACAAAGAGGACTAAGGTGAAGTCATCCGCTTCAAATTCAGGGTGATGTAAAGACAGTTTCATAAACCGAGCAACGAAAGTCCCGTGTTAAAAAACGAATAGGTAGAAGTTTCTTAAAACTTTCATTGCTACCTCGTTTGCCTATCAATTTCTGTTTCTTAGTGACAGGAGAAATGCACTAAAGCAAACGAACGCACCGATGGTTTATTTACGACACTGTTGGCCAGTGAAGCATTGCGAGTATCTGGTTATCATCTTTGGGAGAGTTATGTATGGATAGTGTTCGAAGAGAGTCGCTTGGGGACAGAAGGCAAAAGTTGAATTAACGTGATGGAACTTTGTGTAGTAGCTTACTTATCACTACCCACGCCGGTCTACGCAATGGGTAGCGCGGTCCTGATTATCCGGCTTGACAACTGATGTAGTATGGGATTCTTTGTATTCATGCAGTTCATGGGAGATGTTCGACGGGTACTGCTAAGGTGTCCAGCCGATAAGCAGGAGAAAGTTTAAGGTTTTCAACCAAGCCCCGAGAACCTATCCGCAAGGCAGCGAAGTAGCTGAGTGGAAGCCTATTTGCCTGGATCGATTATTCTTCTGGGTTTGTAAACTCTGTGCCCAGAAATCTGAAATAAGTCACAATACAATTGGATCGGATAATAAAATGCTCATCAAACTTCATACTAGGACTTCCCATGTAGGTGAATACTCCTCATTACTCTGTTTATGATCCACATTCTCACATGTTTGTGAGTCGATGTTATTTACGAAGTGGAGAATTTGTCGTGTATTGTCCAACCCTGCGATGAACAAAACCCGGTATGCCTTTTTATTTCACGGCCTCCAAAATAGAGAGTGCACGTGACAGGTAATGTTTGTGCCAGTGTTGTGTCCGTGAGTTGAACAGTCACCCCCTACTATGTGGACGGTTGATCAATATCCCTCCCATGCATGGACCTATACCTATTGACATTTATTCATACTTCAGTCCCTGTACTGTTTATTCACTGATCGATCCCAATACTTATCGATTGGCTTTGCTCGACCCGAGGCGAACGTAAGCTAGCGCATTCATTTAACTCAGTCCAGTGGCATTCTTTACGCATATCTTTCGTTGCTTACCCGTTACGACCGGGGTCTTGTGTTTACGTTGATCGAACCAAACGGAGTGAAATTATTAGATGTTCTCCTACTGATTACAAACCCAACAGTCAGGTTGAAAGTTTCTACTCAGGAGATAGATTAACTCGCAGGACTATGATTTCCCTCACATTTCTATTATACCTGTAACGTGGAATAACAATCAATCAATTTCTCCAGACGCTTTTGACGCACGAGTCGCTATCTGATCATGACAGAACTTTAAACTCTGATTTTTTCATAGGCTGAACATAGGCATATTTCACACACAAACCCACACATTCACACATACATACATACACACACACACATAAAAGCACACACACTTTTACTTGACCTGACTGATCCTTTCAGTTGGGACATTTTGATGACTAGAAGGAATACACGTGCAAAATCCCAGAAAAATCCTCCAGTAAGGCTTATTTAAATCCGTACGATAGTTAGATGTGTATAAAGTGGCGCTCTATGCAAAATCGTCGATTCACTTGTTAGTAAACATCTCTGATAGTATTTTACGATACTTTCCCTCATGACTTGTTAGCAAACCAGTAGCACACTGAAGATATTACCTCGACTGGTGACGAAACCTTTGCGACCTAAACGCCAAGCTCAGCGATCACCAACCTACGAAAACGATCATCCTGAGTTACAAACAGCGCCAATATTCAAAACCACTAGGAACCTGTAAATTTTACTCGCGGCAATATCGTGCACAGCCGATGCTCAATGCAGACGTCTCATCTGCACTTAGCTTGTGCTGCTCATTGGGAGAAACGCCAAAGGACAAATCCATGTGCGACAAATCAAGCGGTATCAGTACAGTCAAGAAATACACGTCAAATCAAATCAAGTCGAGTAAATGCTTCAGGCACCCGTGGGTTAGTATTCAGCTGATATGTAGCCCCTGCGCTGTATTATTCATCAATAGAAACGTGTTTAACGGAGCTAGTTAAGAAAACTGGTGAAGGTAGAATATGGGCTGGTGAGGAATCGAGCAAGGTAAGGAACTACAGAGAATTTGTAAGCCCTGGTACGATAGAACAGATTTTTTGTAATTGGCTTGATTGGTAGATGTCGATTTCAATATACTAAGATTCAAATGAAGGGGTGTGTGTAGCCAACCTAAATCTTACGGAAGAAAGTCAGAAATGACTTGTGATGTTTGGTTGCGATAAAATGGACGAGTAGGTCATAAGTGATTTTACCATGTAAAGACAAATGCATAGGGAACCTGGTGATAATTTAGAAGTCTATGAACAGCAGTCAAGGAGACATGAGAAAGGACGCAAAGAGCACAAGTGGAAAATACCTTAGTCCGGTCGTCTGTAGTAGAAGATGAGTCGTCGAACTTTCCGAGAGGCTGCCACAGCTTCGTCTGTTAAGTTCAGGTTGCTTTTGAGCATTATACCGAGGCATTTGGTTGTGGGTATCCTTTGAAATAATTCCATATTGATGACAAAGTCTGGGTTGGACACCACAGAAATGGAGTACTAACTGGTTTTACGGAGACAAAACAGAGTATCAGAGCACTTCAAGGAATTTAGCATCAGATAAGGACCTGCAGACCAGTTGATGAACTCGGTTATTCTTCGTTGTAAAACGGAAATTGCCGAGCTATCGGACCCGGAAATTCCAAACACCACATAATCTGCGTATTTATTACGGCGTAAATTGTTTTCAATGGGAAAAGCAGTTAGACAAAAGAATAATTCCAAGGGTATTGACAACAGAGTCAGCAAGTACATGGAGTAAGTCTGGTCAGCAGACGCAACTAAATGCGTCTTCATAGCCCAAGAAATAACTATTTGACTACTTGACAACACAGAGTGGGCAACAGACGCCAGGACATTGCGGGCTGACTGTGATCGGCGATGTGTAAATTGCTTGGAGTTCAGCATATTGACCTGGTTAGATAGTCTTTTTAGCATATCCATTTCAAACAATTTAGGAGCTGATGATGTGCAAGCTACTGCACTTAGTTTAGATGTAGCCTTTTTGAATAGTGAATTGATAAAAGCCACTTTCCAATTGTAGGAAATAATCTTATTATTTAAGCACAGGTCAAAACCAGCGGAAAGCATGGGGACAGCGTGCTCGCGCACTCCTATAACAGAATCGGTTATAGACAGTCTGGACAGCTCGATTTGCTTGCATGGAGGTGAGTAAGCCATTCATATATGTCCCAAGAGGTGATACCATCAGTAATAGGGTTTTAATGAAATTCAGTGTAATCGTTTGGTATGTGCGAAGAGCATGAGTCAGTACCAGTGCGACGGTTCAGTTAATCGAATTCCGCCAATGGCAAGTACTAGCAAGAATTGGCCCCGCTTAGGGGCATGATTATTCTCTATGTTTTCCTGCAACTGCTACTGGCAGTAAGTGATCGAACGTATCAGGAGTTCAGCCATCGAAACTAGGTTTTGATCGATTCTGCTAGTGCTCTCACAATACAGTGGTCTCTGTCCTTGAAGGTACGCTCCATCATTCCTTGCAATCACTTCAGCTGAGGGGAAGTGTAACCGTCGTGTCGGGTGTACAGAGCTCTTAAGAAGCGGCAAACTCCAAAGCAGAACTTGATGCGCTCGACTAAATTTTCATAAAACAACGAGGGGCTGAATGGGAAAAGATACTCTGATTAGAATTACCAACCGTTCATCTAAGTCGCGGTAGGTTTTCCTGGCGACATTGTCGTCTGTACCTGTGACGGTAGCTGCCGTCGGTGAAACTTGTTTCCGCTATTCAATTCAGCGAACCCATCTACAGCGACCATTTCGTCCGCTCTATCTGCGTGGAGTTCGATTTCTTGCAAAACATTGACCCTTGGTTATGATCCGATGATGGACACAGTTCGTCAATTCCGTTATTTGTTCAAGCGGTGACTGAACATCGGAGAAGTTAGATCATGGATTATTTCCGTAATCTAACTATCCACCTAATGCAATGTTTACGGCGTTGACAGCTTTGCTTTCCGAAATTCATTTTCATTTTATTTTCTACTACTTTCTCAATGACTCTGTCTTTAATATAAGCGCAAAATTACTTTCCCATTGATAAAGAATTACGGAAGGGTTTAAAAATCACAAATTATGCTAAAGCTCATTTTGAAAAGCGGTTTTATAGCAGAGCTGTTTTTATCGCTGGAAAGTCAGTATAATGAATGATGAATCGCCAGCAGATTAGCCACTACTACTGTTCTAGTGCTTTCAGTAGTACTACGTGATCACTCTTGGTAAAGGAAAGGAGGTGAAAGTGCTTTGCCGTGTGATTTAACTCAGGTATTTCCTGTAATGGATGCCAAATTCTCTATTTACGGACAACGGTTCTTCATTATTAAGTGAATAAATACCAGGGCTGTCGCAGTATGTCGGTTATTCTGTTTATTCCTTTTAGGGCCAAGTATCGCATCATTGAAATTATATTAGGCATGACCTTCTCCGAGGGATATTCCCACTTTTGTATCCAGGACCTAGTTACTACTAGCATTATCAGTAGCTAAAATAAGATTCCAAATATTCCCAGAATGAAACAATGACCATTGAGAAATTCGGAGCATTTTCAAAACTGAATTCACAATCGAAAAGCCTGAATACTTTGGTAGTCAGGTTGATGGAAACAAAATTGCTCGCGTCCCACGGCTGGAAGCGCTACACTTGGTTTGAACTTCATCAGTGTTGCTTTGGAATCTTTCACATTAGCAACACCTAAACCAGAATCCGCTACTCGAAGGAAACTTTCAGTCGGATTGGAGACACAGTATGTTCTGTCTCACAATGCACAACTCGTTTTGGAGAACGGTGTCCAAGACTAAGCTGGGCTAGGAAACACAAGCTCGCAGGTTGGCACACTGCATTTAGTCGAGCAACCTCAAGGAAGAGGACAGCTCCCGCATTGGTTAGTACTAACATTCGGTCTCATTTTGGAGTGATGCATTTGCGTTTGTACTTGTGCGACAGACCTTTCATAAGCAACATGCTCGAATTTCAGTCAAAGAGGATTTGGGAAAACTGGGATAAAATAAACAAACTATACGACAACAACAGCTAATGGTATATAAGAGGGGAAAAGAAAAAGAAAAAATCAACCAAATTCAGAAAGTAATTCCGTTTGAGTCTCGAACTTGTAGGACAGTACCCGTCCCAGATAGGGGAAAGGCGACATATTATATGCGTTAAAGCTAAAAGAAAGGTCCCAAAATTCAGATCTGGTGGATGGGTGAGAACGACAAAGAGAGAAGTTATGGTGTAATGGATGCCTTGGATCCTGTAATATCTGGTGGACTAGGGATGCACAAGATTCCATATGCTGGTTGACAAGTTCAGTCATAAGAAAATCAAAAACGGGGATGATGCGCGACCAACAATTACCGGTCCGCTGCAAAAGGCTTCTGAGTCTTGTTTAAAAAGGCCGGGGAAAATTATGGGCCGAAAATACAATAAGACCGGAAGAACCCGTTGAATTATAAATTTGGAGACTATTGTTGGTGGTGCCAAAACTGCCTGAGTTGTCTTATCTGAAAGGATAGGCTTCGAAATTTACCGACACGGTATGTGAGATATCCGTCTTGGACTGATGTCTAGGTTAACACTCAGATACCTGACAGAACTCACTCTGGATAAGGATTTGAAATTGAGGCAAACAGAATAGTTAGGGAAAGGAGAACGACAACTGCTGAAGACACTCTCAATGCACTTGAATGTGTTCTGTTTCGAGCCAGATGTTTTATGATAGAATTTCGCTGAAGATCGTGAATTCGGAGGGATGGGAAACAATACGACAATGAACAAGATCATCAGCGTACTTAACTATCTTACAAGGGGAATAAACTAATAGGCCGCTGATATACGTTGAAAATAGGGGACCAACACTGCACCCTGGAATATACCAGAATTGTTGACAAGGGGTTTGGAACATTTGTACCTAACGTGGCTTTCTGTATTCTGTTGTTAAAATAACTAGAGATCCGGGCAAGAATTTGCGGGAGACAATGGAGAACTTCACACTTTTGAAGAAGAAGAGAATCAAAAGATGGGAAATAATGAAAAAGCACAACGGATACATCAGGTGGATCTGTAGGGCGAGATTTAGTTATGAGGTGGACTAAGGCAGCAACAGTGTAGACCGCGGATTTTTGGGCTTGCAAACGACCTAAAAAGGGCCCGAATATACATTCCAGTGGGTTTGGAGACAATCCAGCATAACCTTTTCAGTAATTTTTAGTGCTGCCACAGTGAAAGCTGTCGGACGAAAATGCTTTTCTATCCAGCTTGTGTTGGGGCCCTTGGGCTTTTGGATGATAGTGACTATTCGCCGAAAGTCTGGGATTGAACAATTCAATTGGGATTCATTCAAAAACTTTACACGGGTTCCACAAGGTTGGTAGCACCATGCCCGAAAATCTCAAGGGAGGGGCCATCTGGGACTGCAGAAGACGAAGTTCACCACTTGAGAAGTCCAACTATGTCAGCGATAGAGGGAGGTCCAAAGTGTGCTCCAACACATGGAGACTACGACGAAGGGCATTACTGGAAAGACGTATAAAAGAAGCTTGGGGATGGTCTACATCATTGTCATCATTTTGGGACTGAGTCTTCTGACCAAAAAGTAGTTTTTAACAGTGTCGTAGACACTTGGGATTCTTGGTTCTCAGGAACTGTGCGGCAAACGACACATCCAATAGTTTTATTTCTGCCTTGATTACACTGCGAGTAGTAATTGACTCCCAAACCTCGGCGCGAGTTGTAGGCCCGTTCCTTTAGTCTTCTGAGGAACTTTAATAGTGAAGTGACCACCCTACTACAGGAAGCAAACAGAGTTTCTATCGGGCAACCGAGGTTGAAGATAGTACAGAGTATCATTTCAGAAATTTCGAAGAGTGAATAGGAGGAAAACCATGGAAAGGCTGAGCCTATAGCTGCATTCAATAAGGAAATGTTACCAAGTGAAAAGTTTCGAAGGCAAAATTTTACTTGATTCGTTTCGGTGACGCGATATGTGAGCAAATTTCCGATCACTGAAGAAGCAAGCCTCGGTTGCTTGCAGAAATAAGAGTTTTCTGTCTTAGGGAGATTAACTGAGGATGTTTAATTCTTATTTTATCCAACGCAGAATTTGCCCTCTTGGAGTGTTACTGATATCCGCTAAACCGAAAGAAATAACTGGTGTGTGCTGGCGTGATTAAAGTCATCAGCAATAACGTGTACATTTTTATCCAGAAGAGAAATTAGTAATGGTATGAGGGCATCGTAGACGAAACACTGATGTCTGACTGTGGGCAGAAGGGGGTGACCTACATATTGGTTATAGTTGTACTTCTAAAACTGGCAAATATTGGAAAACACCTGGCGGCCAAACAGTCTATGCCAATCGAAGAGTATTTGAATTCGACGGTAGATTTGCCTCTCCAGAATGATTTTACATACACTGCCACTCCGCTTCCATATTTCTCCTTGCTCTGCAGCCTATCTTGACGGTAGCACTGAAGTCCATCTAGGTGTATCAAAGAGTCATCAACTTTCTCGTTCAGCCAAGATTCTTGAACACGAATTGCACATGTATGGACATGAATTCATGTGCTTAGAGCATGCATAAGATCCGATATTCTTAAGAAGAGTGAGCAAAAGTTCACGCTTACCACGGAGTACAAAGACGTCTCAGCCAGAGAAGTGCAGTTAAAGAGCAGCTTGTAGTTCTGTTCTATTGAGTTTTTCGTCCAAATTCAATTACCGTCAGTGGCAAGCACTCGGGAGTCACATGACGCACGCGAAACGTGATTTCCAGTCGAGAACATGAACGACGAATGAGCTTGACTATTTCAAGGGGAATAACGATAAAATCCAGAGTGACAGCAGGTGAAAATCGTAGCGCAGACAATCGAAGGGAGCGCAAGTTCTTCCCTGGACCGAAATTCGCCCAGCAGCAGATGACCGGTTACGCGGTTGTTGCGGCTCATCAGGTATGCGTATCCGATGTCGGTTTCTAACCAACTTTCTGAACAGTCGTATTACCACGAACACTTGTGTCAAGTCAAGTCAATTCTTTATTCATCACGAGTGGTGAATATTCAGCTGTCATCCAATTACACCGCTGATTGTGAATGAGCAAATATAAAAGAAATTCAAGGAAGCATGGCCTTTAACTCAGAACTGGTCTGCTCAGGTTTGTTAAAGAATCGCGCAAGATAGCGTACAGAAGAACACTGATAAGCTTTTGTCCGAGCAAATTAGTGTTTTCAACTTACCCGAGTGGAAGAATTCGAAACTCATTTGGTAAGATGGTCGTGAGGTGGATAAGCGGCTTCAATAAATGCTGTTCGAGGCCGTTTGTGGCAAAAATTAGGATGTTTCTTTATCAGATACCGAAAAAGGCTGCTCAAGCAGTATGCCGCTGCTTTTTGAAATATGCTTGAAATCCTTTGCAACCAGTCCGGGAAAGATTACAGGGGATCCATAAAGCCAAAGTGGAGGGATACAGGTAGGCCCAAAAAGCTGAATTAAACAAATAGGCATGCAGAAATTTTTCAAGAAGAAGTCCATCAAACGTTAGCTTCCCAATTTTACAAAAATGGCTGAAGTAAGGTCAGATTATAACAGATTCCGTGTTAGAATTACATCAAAGCACTTTACCAACGCAGATCACCGAATGCCATTTCCGTTAATATGTGCAGGTGTAGTAGATTCTACAATGCTTGTGTACCTGTTGCCTTTTAGAGGAGAAAAAGAAATCAGCACATTTGAAAGGGTTAACAGTCAGGTTGTGACATGGAGGTCACTCAGCTACGCTTGAAACATCTAGCTGCGGAATAGGAGAGGCAGAGTCTTTGGGATAGTGTATATTAAAAACTATATTGTCAGCATATTTATTGACCAACGTCAAACGTGGATATGGTGAATAGGTAAGTAGAAAAGAAAATGGTGTTAAAATAGTCCCTTGTAGAGCACCCAACTCTAAAGTTGAGGGGAAAAACCTTACTTCAGAAGCACGCAAATTATTGGCTTTTATCGAAATAATCAGATAATAACGCAATGCTGTTAGTTTGAACTCCACTCACAGAAAGAACGGAGAGTAACGTCCCCATTTCTACACCTTTTAAAGAGTCAGTGTAATCTCAAAAGAGGACCCTGAAAACTTTGTTTTTCTCATCTAGGGATGACGGAATGAAATGGGACAATTAGGCGAGGTCACCCACAGTGGAGTATGAAAGACAAAGAGAAAACTGGTTGGGATCAGATGAATTCAGTTGTGATGTCATGTTTTGCAACGGAGGTTTCTCGAACATATTTAGAACAAAGGATGTACAAGTTAGAAGCCGGAACTTGAAAGTTCCCCTCTTTGGTATGGGTTTAATCAAAGTCACTCTCCAACAGCCGGGTACATTGTTCTGACGCAGGGACTGGCTGAATAACCCAGCTAGACTGGGGATAAGATAGATGCAAATTCTTTCAGTACTACTGGAGATGAGGTATCAGGTCCACTAGCCGTCTGTGAGTTCAACTGGATCAACTCTTTGTAAACGTCCACTCAATCTAGGGTAATTGTGGGTCTGTCCTGTAGAAGTGTGTCTTCCGCACCTACATTGAAAACCGGATAAGCGACTTTACAAAAAATTTGATTGAACACTTCTACTTCTACCTCTGGAATGCAACTGGAGGATGAAATCCCACACAGGCGCTCCAAAGTGTTCCCCTTTTCTCGATAGCTTTTTTTACCTAGTATGGACTGCGCTTTCATCACGGTGAGGTTATTTAATTCTACACTCATTTGTATTGAAAGGGCTTTTACAAATTTGCACTCCCTGGAAATATTTTGAGTACGAGACTGAGAAGAGCAATACGAAAAACTTGCAATTTGCAATAAACGTTTTCTTTCCACTCTTATTAACTGGATAAAAGGGACCCAATTTTCAAAGTGGGACCAAAATACCTTAGTGTACAAGTAAGCCTCGTACTTATAAATATGAAGCGACGGGAAAATTTTTCGTGCTATGGGGTGAATCGAAATCACGTCGACTGAAAACACTTCATCATTTTTCTGAAAGAATGACGGAGAGTCTTTTGGAGCACGGAGAATTCTCGCAAGGAGATTACTCTAACTGAAAACCAGATACGAAAGTGACTCAGAAGCGATCAAATCTGTAATGGACAAATCTCTTAAAAATCTCTCTCAGTGGACACGAGAACTAGCGTTGGATTTTATTCTTTCTTTAGAGTATAAAATAGGGCAATTTCATGGGTAAGAAATAAAGAGGAACATGTGTACTGTTATTTATTCATGAAACTGGTAGGCGTAAACTTGTCAAGTGGTGTCACGTGATGCTGAGGCAGATCATGCACGCGAGACGTGCACCTCGTTTTAATCAAGGTCCAAGGATGAGTCATACGCGCACAAAGCATTTGGTTGCGGACGGAAATGCATGAAAGATGATTGATGAGTACACTGGACAAATGAACAGTGGTTGGTACCAAATAGGACTTCTCGTACTGCTTGCGAATGGGACACAAAATCACCACAAAATCGAATGACTGAAATCAATAGATATGTATCACAATCAAAATAGCGATGACTTGGCAAGATGTTTGAGTGTGATCACCGAGAGTCGCACAGTACCGAAGGCGCTTATCTTCCATGAATTCCCTCTACCTTATGGGAACAACTTATTAAGCTAGAGGAAATAGTTTGTGTTGAGGAGTAACACTGATGGGGTATTGTTAAAACAGGTACATTTTGATCGACGAAAGTAAAGTCGTGAGTCCTGGGAAACAGGAGACAGGGGTTGTAAGTTAACCTTTTCCGGTTTTAGGAAAAGTGTTCCCCAAAACATGTTCGACGGAGTCTTTGATGTTGGGTTTGGGTCACAGCAGGAAGAGAGACCTGACAAATAGATTGGGGAGGTAAAGCAGTGGGTTGATCACTGATTGCACTACACTGCTCGATGAACTCTGACAGACACTGGTGAGGGACAAGAGGGGATAATTTCCAATTAATTTTGTTATTCCCGGGTTTGGAACTTTCTACCAACGGCCAACTAGCTCACTGACAGTCAGTAATTGGCCGATCTTCTCGCTTTTGAACGATATTACCGTTGTTGTGTGACAAGTGTGAATATGAGGAAAAAAGGTGTAAGGGTTTATTCAGATTTTGCATGTAGAATTGGGATTCACAATAATGAAATAACTCATTTGTGTTCCTCCATGTGTTTTTTGACCGGGATTCTTGCCATATATACCTATAATTTGGGAATTCCCCTGGTATTCACTCTCAGTTCTGTTCAGTCTAAAGTTTGAAAAGCCAATGACCGGGCACTGGGTGCAGTGATTTCTGTTGCTACTTCCTCACAGGAACCTCAGTCGGAGATCAGAATAATTAGCACTGTAAGAAAAGCATGGAAGGTACTACTGATGATGACAGCAAGCGGATGAGTAATGGGTATAATTGAAGGGAACCAGTGCCCACCAAACCAATCCAAATCTTTCAGTCTGTTTAACTCTCAATTGGCTAGGTCTCTTGGACCACATCTAAGAAGCCCAAAGCACCCCATATGGACAAGTACACGACGGATCTTATGCAATTGGATTTTACATGCCTTCAAGGTATGGCATATGTACCATGCATATCGTATTTTTCATCTTGTCAGTGGTACGGCAGACCCACATTTTTACTTGTCTTATACATTCAGACAGAAATGGTATTCTTATTATTAACTTGTTACCGCATGCTGTAAGGCTGTCGGAAATCAACCTGGACTCCTGGCTTTATAACCTTTAGACCAGAATGACTCTTTATACTTCCGGGGAATCCACTATATGCTGGTATTTATCCGTCAATAATCGTAGTTTCACAGCAAATTTACTGGCACAAGATAAGGTCTAGGCGATTAGGCTTGACCTTCTAGTCTGGGCGGACTTCACGATAATTTGCATACTGCGAAGCATAAAAGCAGTCCGGTATAGAAAGTAGTTTAAATGGGCTTAGACAAGTCTCCAGAATGTTTTTACGACCCAAGAAACTCACTGATCAGGCAGTGGCCACTTTCATCTATTTTATAGCAAATAACCACCTCAAAGAACAGAGCTGGTCGAGGAACACTATCAGGGAACACGCCCAACAAAAGCCCTAACCACCGTACCCCGGTGAGCTTTATCACGTGACCTAATTTCTTGTCTCGCGTAACAAGTACTCCACACTTAACCTCGTTACTTAAACTAAAGAGACTGATGAGCAACATGATCGAGAATAAAATCGGTGAATCAGAACCCCGATTGAATTATGTGAATTTGTGTATTTTGTAAGTCATCAATGTTGAAGTGTAAGTGTCCCTATATATGTGGAGATAGCTATCCACCATTAGGTAGAAGATGGATTGTGTGAAAATGTGTTTTAGAACAAAACTAATTATTCGCAATTACAAGTTTATCCATAGGAGTATTTAGAAGAACACTTCTGGACTAGCTACTGCAGTCAGGAATATGTCTCATGAATTGCATCGACAAACTGTAGAGTTTTCCCAAAGACCTGGAATAGCAGCCATGGAAATTTAGAACAGTAAAATTTGAAAAATCAATCAGCAGATAATTATAGCATTCTGAAAGTGGATGAAAAAATCGACATTTTTCCAACATTACGAAATATTTCTTAAGTACGCCTAGACTGTAAAAGAAGTTAAGTTTACGAAAAATTGAAATGACCGGCTGATCATCACACTGAATTGCTTCCATGGCTTTCAGAAGGAGAACGGATCTAAACGCAAGTAATCAGCGTGATTCAATCACAGGGAATGTGGAACATAATATCCTCTTATTGAGACGCGTCACAAAGTGGACAAGTTCAACGAGGATAAGCTTGCAGTATCATCGAGCCTGATTTCGATCACCGGATTATCACGGAGTCCCGTTAGGCGTATGTGCGCGGAGTGTATTGTTGCATGTCACACGGGGCAAGGATTTTTAACCACCGGCAAATCTAACGACCTTTGTTCAATTAATAGTGACCCACTAGGTATGAAACTCAGGTCGACAAACTGCGCCATAATTATATTTAAGGATGAATTTTTGTGTAGACGGGAAGAAATCTATCGTGCAGGGTGAAATGAAACGAGGAAAAACGATTTCCAGTTGAACATCATGATTACCAATCATGGCATGAAAATAGCAGTTTGATCAGTGTGATAATCTCGTATCAGTCAGCATTTGTTTTTGGTAACATCTCTTCCAAAAATAGAATTTATAAGATCGGATTTGTATGTGATAAAAAACGAGCCTACATGACAGATGAAAGCGACCAGATTTGAAATAGAGGACTGAGAAGAGTTCCTGTCTCAAGGAAGAGTTCACTTCGAGCCGTTGCATTCCGTTTCGCTTATTCATACACGAATCTATCAGAAAAAGCATTCGCATCTACAGTTAATAGCGTCACATTCATATGACGCATCACACGAGCGTCATACTTGCACCATTTGGACTTATAAATGACTGCCTAATTAAGCACATGATTATGTCACCTCACTGATACCCTGTAATTCGGCATTCATGCCACGTGACTTTTATCGGAGCACCTTCATTAACTAATCATATTTCTTCCTCTTCACTCGGATTGGTTAGAGCTCGCGTGTTATTGTGCGGATGCTTGGCCAATCCCTATAAAGTTTACTGTTATTCACTCATAAACTGAACAACTGAACGATTCTGTACATTTCTTTACGCATCCAGCTGAGTTTTGATTTTCGCTGCACTACTCTGAAGTGAGCATGAGCTGCATCACTTACTTTGTGTCTCTACCAAACCACAACACACGGTTATCACTATTCCCGTTGACCCATCGTTCATGATCAGCCAGTAGCCCATCTTGTGACTGACGTAGTTAAAGGAGCTATTCAAACTCCTGGCTTCGCAAATGAGCATTTATTTCTTTCGGTTGCTCGCTCTCTTATTGTGTGAATTCAAGCTCACTCTGATAGCCTGTAATCAGAACTGTCTGGGGGTGTGCTTTTTCCTCCCTGAAAAGTTGCATTCATTTTGTAAGTCAAAATCAATATAATACAGGTAGTGGTGAAATACGAATGACAGCGTGTTTTTCTTATAATTGTTCTATTCCCTACGAACCATATTTCAACAACTTTACAAATGTGAGAGAATATGAACCACAAGTAAATAATAATGGGTACGGGTTCACGTGTAAATGTATACCACGAAGTTCAAATTATATATTATATGAATAAGAATAGAAGAACTACTTAATTCAGAGACCATTCGTATCAATCGCTGTGGACTGACAAAGTGGAGGTTCGTTTTCAGATATTCGAAATCAAGCCTCTACATCACTATAAGTCAAACGAGTGGCTAATCCAATCATTTTTCACACTGGGAGGGAGAATACGGAACGTTCATCAATGTAGGATGAACATCCGTTCGACAGTCTCTGTACTGCCGTTATTTGCTAGCGACTACTCCCTTAATTACACCGCACTTTGTGACCACGGCTACTTTAGATTATGAAGCGGGAGTTTTTTAGCATAGATCAGAACATTGGATTCGTATAGCCCCTGTCTTGGCTGTGCACAAAAAGACGCTTCCGATTTGGTTAGCGAGATTAAGTGTAACTCGACAGACAACTCGGAATGACTTTTCAATATTTGCCGTACGCCCCCTATTGACAATACCTTCCACAATAGAATTCCCAGTAGCCTTTTTGTCGTTAAACAGATCTGCCAAAACCCGGTACATTATCAAAAATTCTCAAGGCTCTGAACTGTTGGAGGTCGGTTATTGCAAAATTGGAATCCTGCTACAGGCGGTAAAATTACCAGCTGGTTCACTGTGGCAAATGCCGTGTGCTACTGTAATTTGGGAGGGTATACCATGCGATCCATATGCAAAATCACGGTATAGAGACGACAACCTAGTTACTACCGAACCACTTCTTCCAGCTTGAACCGGTACATGCAAATGAAGCACGGAAAGATGGATAGTGAAAGAGCATACTCTGAACTTGTCAGAGCTGTCGAGGTCAGTATGGAGCGATTATTTCCACCACAAGGTAACTGTAGGTACTCAAAACAAGAAGACAAAACCTTTAATTTCTCCTCCGATGATCCCATTAGGAGCCAGCAATACTTCAAAACAATCGGTTACCGAACACAAAAAGCCGCCATAAGTCCTCACCGTGGAGTGGCCAGATCTAGCAAAGGTAAAACAAAAAGCAACGAACCGGGGCATCATACACCCTTTCCTTAGGGAAAATTAGGATATCATGGCGGCCCCACAGGTTTCGTAGGCTGTCGAAAGCTGTTCTAGCTCCTGTTTGTCGTAATATGATCTCCTCCCTAGAACAACCCACACCTGAGACATATAAAACTAACGAGGTACTTCCAGTGGATCACCACAAAGAGTGAGAGCAGGCACAGGCTTCTGTCAATCTTGCAAAGGCACTTTGCACTTTGAAGGCACAAAGTGCATACCATATCTGGGTGCCTCAATCACCAAGCTTTTCAGAGAGTGTGGCATTGCCTGTGCACTGTCACTTAGCAAGACCATGACGTTGGCTTATTTCAAACCGAAAGCTGTGTTCCACTGGAGGAGTTCACCTCCACTATTCACTAGACTAGACAAGGTATTCAGCAAAACATCCTCCATGGCAATGTCGAAAAGAAATTGGGATATACGTTAACTTTGTTGAACTCCCTCGGAGAGGGCAAGGGTTGCCGAAAGCAGACCGTATGCCGACACCGGAAATGTCGTCCCAAGATACAACTCCCTGAGGACCGACATATACTTATCAGGAGTTCCAGTTCTCAGTAAGCAGTTTCATTATATAGCCCTTTTGACATAGAGAAGAAATGAGCAAATGTATCGAAACACTATTATCGTTTATCTTTGGAAAGTGTAACAATGCTGAAGCAGTTATCATAAGGGAAAATTAGAGCGATGCACCCAGTGGTGCAAAACACTGTCTGCTCTTCACGCGTGTGGTATAACCTACGAAGCACGACGGACAATGGCAACTAAAGCGCTATTGCGATTAGGCTAACAATCCTTCGGTTGGCGCGGTTAGTGCCCGAGTCCTTCTTGAGTATAGGAAAATCAGTCAGTTCCCTCGCAAGGAGGAGACCTGCTTGATATTCCATTCCTCTGAGAACAAAATTCAAAGTTGTCTAGCAGGATTCATTCTGCCATATTTAAGTAGGATCTGGGTAAGATCTTCGAAGCCCGGCACTCTGCGATGTCCTGAGAATTGCATTTTTGATGTTCATCTCAACAGGTGGATCTATCACGACAGTCCACCTAACCTTTCCGCGAAAAATTTTCGAAAGTGACTGGCACTGGGGGCCACCTAAATTGTGACGTAGTGTGGTTCACCCAACTTTCAGAATGATGCTGTCGACTGCGGTTTGTTAAACCGTCAACTTCACAAGTTATTTCGCTCACACTAGTGATTTTCTACTGTCACCTTGGATAATATGGAAGAGCTAGTGGGAGTTTCTATGATGGCAGAAAGCTCCATTTCGGATGGTCGTTGCGACCATCAGATTTTGCTGTCTGTATGGAGACGTGTTAAGTTCACAGTCGGTTACCAGCCGGGTTTCGTCGTACCATCTTTCTGCCCGGAACTGACCAATGTGAGTCAAAAAACTTAGAGATTTAGCAAAACTCTAGCGGAATGCGGAGCTTTCTTGATAAGTAACGAGTGTTGGCTGATGCTATCGGATGGGCTACTTCTGGCTTTCTGCTAGTACCTATTAGAAGGTGGACAGGTAAGCTGGATGGTACAAATTTTCACCATCTAACCGTTATCGTGGAGTGCTTTGATAAAACATACTGAGAAAACTGAGCAAATTTGTGCAAACTAGTTGGTCCTTGATGTTAACCTAAGTGCTCCAGTAATATTGACTCTTCGTATCCTTTGTCGTTACCTGGGAGGGGGGGGGGGGGTGATCGATCTGGGCCCAAAGCTGATTCAAATATGCTTTGTTCGATGTCAGCCAACCTACTTTGGGTTTTCTATCACCCACTAAAATCAGACTACCTACCCGCTTTGCTTTACGTAAGAGGTCTAGTACTCTTCGATAGAAGTTTTGTGTAATTGGATCTGGACTGCTATCGGTGCGTGCATACTCCGAGACAGCAAACATATATTTATCGGGAAGAAGGCTGCTCATTTTGCACAAACCTCTAAGTCTCATCTTGCGCGACCGACACTCAATTGGGATCCTGTCTAATAGCATTGCTTCTACCCTCTCACCAAAACTCATTACAGTGCCATCAAGACTGGAAGCTACAGTTTGATGTTCTCTAGATGGCAGTCAGTGAAAATTGACTGCAGGAGTAGACGGGGAATAAGCAGAAAGATGTAACTAGAATCCTGAACGAGGGTCTCTTGAATGCAGCACACATCAATGGCAAGGGTTTCAAGAGTACGAGCTAGACTTGCCTGTTGTCCTACACAGGCATACAGTGCCGTTTGCAGGGTCCATACTTGTTTGAAAGTACACAAACGAGAACGAAAGTTACACAGTTTCCCGACACCCAGCTGTAAGTGTGAAGGTAATTGGGGGCTGTAATTAGCACTGAGTTTTAGCTATTTATTAGGTCCCCCTCTGGACAGCATTATTGTAATGATGTCCAACTTGGGTGTGTACCAAATATTTTGATCATGATAGACTAGAGATACATTCGACCAATTTCCCCATGTTTACGTAAGACCATACGGTGTGCGTGGAAAGAAAGTCAATATTTTCCAAGCTTTTCCGGATCGTATTTAAATCATAAGAGCTGGTGAAGCTTTGATCAGCAGCAGAATCTTCAGCCTAGTTTAGGATTTGAGAGGGTAGATTATTAGTCTAGGCAAAAGATAAGTATACTGAAAGAACATCGCCCTGAAGCACTCTGGATTAGCTAATCAGGATTTTGGACAAGTTTTTTTTGACTTACCACGCTGAGCTCTCTCAGTGAAATAGTTAAATAGCCTGACGGGTAACCAGCTACGCATCATTACACGTTTTACCAGGAGACATGAATCCAGTTGAACCGAATTTGTCTGTTGTTCTGATTTACTCAATAGACAATGGAATAAACTGGAAATCAAACACAGTTGACAGGGTTGAAATGCAAGTTGTTTGAATTACTATCGGCCGAGTCCTGACGGTTTCGCTGAAGAACCTATCACTTGAGAAATACTGAATGGTCTGTTCGTCTGTGTACAAAGCGTGCTGAGTGAAATAGTTGGGAATTTGTTAAATTTTGGCTTTTGGGATCGAGAACAAAAGGGAAAGTGAGATGGTACGCAAAATGAAGCTCGGCTACACGGGATGTGGTGGATGAATACTGTCAGTCTGAGTCATTTGCAACAGCTTCGTCAGTCCCCTGTAACGGGGTAGATCACGCTTCGAACTTTGGGCACATAGAATGGACGGAATGAGGACATGGAGCAAAATGAAATTATTCGTAACCCAACGCATTATCGTATAAAGTCTTGGACAATCTAAATGCGATCCAGCCGAGTTCTGGTTGCTTCTGATCTGTTCCAACTTGGTTGTTCCACTCGAGGAAGCTGAATCTATAGGGTTTCTTGTCACGCATACAGCTGTCTAAATAGCAGAAAGCTGTAATTGCAAGCAGAAGAAGCTCGACTTCTGATCGCTTTCGGACCCCAGCAAACCAGTAATAACTGCGAGAAATTGGACGGAGTCTTACTGGCTATGAGGTTGTGCCCATGTTCGCCAGCACGAAGTATCTCCTTCCGACGTATATCGGAAACAAATATTCACATTGATCTCCCTTCTTCCGAAAGAAAAGCGCACCCGGGAATGTTATCTTATCCACATCCACCAACAATCATTTCCCAGTCTCTTCCACATGCTGAAACGATTCAAAGTAACCGAATAATTGTTGCTATAGGCAATTGAAGACTTGGGTCTGTTGTGTAGAGAACGGCTAATCAGATCGGATTGGATGCCATTTAAGTGGGACGCTAGTCAATAGTCAGTGCTTTTATTGAAAAAATCTCATATTGAATGACCTGTTTGCCCGTTAGTTTTCTGTCAGTAAGTCACGCAAGTCTCACCGATCTGTTTGATTGTTATCGGTCACTTGGTATCTGAAGTCCCCGCCATGACTGAACATGCAGATGACTTGCAATTGAGGACCGATGTATTTCAGTCATAAGCACCGAATGCATTTGCCTTCGTTGACTGATTCTTGGTGATATTCACTCTTGGCGGGTGGTCCTTATGGTGTTCCAACTCCTTCATGCACATTTCGTTAGCGAACAATTGTTGCAAATTAATTCCCGTTAAATTGCAAAAGTTCGAAATACATGTTTTCCTGTAGGATAACAACGCACCACTTTCGATTCACCCAGAAATTCTGAGTTAGTGTAGCAAAACTTCGTGCGTCATTTGCTCTGGTGGCTTTCTCATTCTTTCAGTTTTATCGTCGGCCCTGAAAAATTATTCCTCCCCGATCGTGTGATAGGCCAACTTAGATCTGAACAAAGGTTGAAGGGACAGCCTACATGCTTGTCTGGATTACCTCCGGATTTGTACGTCAACACGAATCCGCCTACTGCCTGACTGTGCAGTAGTATGTCAAAATAACACAAAAAACATTTTTCCTGAAGGTTACTGTTAATGCTTAAAGACAAGTGTCGTTTATCACGTGCAACATAATGCACCACTCCCCCTGTATCTGTGATGTGAATATAATTTCTCACGAGTTTCATCACAGTGTCTGATCTGAATATCAGGCGCCTCTGAACTATCAAGTGCACCACGTATGTGCAGACATTCATTGATTATAACAGTAAACAAAGAAAAATGCACTAGTCATATCCAAATGTCATCAGATCCTTTGCGTGGTAGCTTTACGCCTAAACCATATTAGAGGTGCGTGATAATTAGGTTTTTTCAAGATGAAGTGGGGTGCTGATTGTGTGGTAGGAAAATCCATTTGGATGTTCTCCATGCAGATGCAAGTGTTGGCGAGTAAATGCGCTGTTGAAAGAAGTTGGAACAAGTATGATTCGGAGACTATTTGGTGTAGCATTCTAGCACTGTCAGTTGATGCATTTCGGATGTTGAGCAACGGCCATTCCACCACTACAACTAGGAAATTCGAAACCATGAGTTATGTAATATTCAGTTCATAAATGACGGAGAAAGGACAAGGATTGTGAAAAGTGAGCATTTCGTCAATTCGACTTAATCGTGAACACAAAAACAACCAGTCCCTCTGTCTGGGCAGGTGATTGAAAGGTCACGTCTCCAAAACCACTCTGAGACTTTTACTGATCTTAAAGTATCACAAGATGTCTACTGGTTGGTCCTTGGGGAAAACGAAGCAAACGCTGAAAGGGTGAATTGTTGCTCGACCCGACAAATTTCTTAATGCCGATCCAATTGGTTAGAAACTTCAGTGAACAGATCCACGTTGACCCGGCACTACAGAGCAAAATCACCAGTTTTTCCATTGGAAAATCATTAATCACAGTAAGTAACACATTTCACCGAACAGTCTTCCAGAGTAATGTCACACAGTCCAATACCAAAACTGCTGAGATTCAGCAAGGCGACGCTAATCATAATATACTGGAATGGGCTTTTCGTACGGATGAGATTTGGGCAAATTTTCTTTTATTCACATTCCCCGTTAGACGACAGGCCTTCTGCTCCCGCCCAGACCGCATAGCAAGGGCTTTCAATGCAGCTGACTGCACTATTGTATTTCACGTACGGTGACGAACTCCGGTCGTCTAGTTTGCATTTTCCGTCGATAACAGTTAGTGAACAGTTTTCATCTAACTTATGTCTCCCTTCCGTTCTTGTGTACTGCAAAACTGAGAACAAACGATCGAATAATCATCCAAAGGTATCACAAATATTCTGCAATTAACTCACTTGCTCCATTTGCTTACAACACGCAAGGTGCAACTTTCATAAAACGATACGATGAGCCGATATTCTGAATATCTGAATCTATTTTAGGACAGGAAGTCTACTGTATTCATAGTCGCATGTTAGTAACCCTTTACTTAACCACTAGCAGATACAGAATACGCTATTCTCATAATATGGAAATTAGAGTAGACATGCTATATAAAGGACCAGTTGACTTTCAAAACACATGGAACATTAATATTCCCGAGATTGACGTGAAATAGAAGAAGAAAATTATTTTGGGATTGAGTGGTCCATTTCTTGAATCATTTCACTTCATGTCAGAAGGAGCACGACGCAGAGTGCTGGATATGGTGGGGGAGGGGAAATGAACTGACGGAAATAAAATCAGAATACTCATGAACTGACAATGGATTGTGTTCCTAAATTGTTGTACAACATAAAGAATTTTTAAAAGCAGAAAATGTTTGCGGAAAACATGAAAGCAGCAGTTGAGTCACAAGCAATATGATTGGTTGACTTTATCAGGGAATCGGAAATCTCCCTGAAAATGTCATTAACGAGTTTGCAGTTCACATTCCTCCAACCCATGGATAGGGTGCCTTGTTAATCAGTGATAAGGCCCGCGTACCGCACACAGCAATGCAGTCATCATGCGTGTATCCATGAAACAACCAGCCCTTCAAATGTCACCGTTCAGACGTATGAAACTCTATGATCCGATTTAACCAATCACATCTGCCCACCGAGCTGGGAAATCAATAACGACTCTATGTGTTCGTATATTCCCGATCTCATGCTACATAAAGTGTTGATTTTTGGTTACACTTGAATACAGTTTCCGAGCTTACTTGTGGTTACTGTTCCTTTAGGATTGGAAGATCGAGAAATAGCTGACCGGGGACTATCCAAAAGTTTGCGCACAGACACAAACAGAAGTGATTGCGTCCAGTTCTATCCTTGATGGAAAAGCGGAGCATACGCAAGCGGGCGAAGACATACGCACGACTGTCAAAATCAGTGATCAAAAGTATGTACGTATGTATGTATTTCACACCCGTCTGATTTCAGACTATGCGCCAAACTAAACATGGTACCGTCGGGGAGGAAGGGGTGGACAGTCCGAGTTCGTGATTTGTTTGTGGGCTCTATACTGCCCGTTCGCTCAAGCCAAAGCAGGTAGCTATCTTAAGGATCTACAACCGGAGACTTTAGCTATTCAAAGCTTAATGTGCAAGGCAGCGGGATGTTTCGTGGGGTCCGTAACCCACTGGGGGCTGGTGACTAAACGCTCTGTTCATACGCCCTTCGGATGAGGCCAAACATCCTGGGTGCCCATTGCTCCTCTGCGCCACAGATGCCGGTGAACATACCGTTGTACGCCTCATGCTTCATCCACGGTTGGTTTGGAATCAGGGCTTAGCCATCCCCCATTAGAGGGACTATTAGTCGGCCAACTTCGCAGAGAGCGCCAGACATTCGCTTTATTCCTCTCACTTGAGTGGGAACACCTCCATCACAAGAAGGTAGCGAGTGGAACTTCTCCAGCACAGGTTGTGTTAGATGCACGATCACTTGAGAGCATTTCGAGAGGTGTTCAGGATGGGTAGCCATCTCGGATCCAGAGACACCTACCTCCAACCTTACTGAGGCATTTGGAGGCGGTGGTCAGACAACACAGGGAATATTGAAAATAGAATGGGTCAGATGTTCATGGTGCATTTGGTTGTCTGTGAGAATGCCATCTTTACGACTGGCATCCGTGTTGAACCATATGAGTTGTGTTTGGTTCAAATGGGAGTTATGGTGTTACTTGTGAGTAGGGCTTGATAAAGCTAAACTGAATACGACAAGCAGTTTGAGATCAGTCCTAAAGATGGAGGAAAGATAAAATAGTGTAGAGGGTCGCTATTCGTGGGCCGCAGTGTCTTTCATCAGCATTATAGATACGGTAATTCACTTTTGTGCACAGTATTTTAGTGATTTTAATAGTTCACAGAAAACGAATAGTCGCCGACTGCCTTACTGATCTTCCGTTTATCCACGACTTATCCAGGGGTTAGAATGTAGATCTTCTTCGGATATACGTTTTACCGAACTCATAGCAAATGAATCTCCTTTGCTTTCAGAGTCGAATCACGTTTGATTTTCACTACACATGCTCACTTCACCTGTATCTACTAACATCCGGCCTTGGGATTTCACCACTTTGTCGGTCCTATCGGCTCTAACATGGTAACGCGATTCACACAGTACACTCTTTGCCTCCGTCCTACGGCTCCAATCTTCTCTTTCCTACCAACTTGGGGAATTTCGTTTGTCCCGCACTTCCAGACCGAATGGAAAAGACACCCGAAGGTCGATAGTGGTTGGTATTTAAAGGTAATGAAATTCTAGTCAAGTTTGTTTTTGCAGGTGGAGTGCTTGGAATGCTATTTGTAACGCACAGGTCGGATGAAAGAATAACTTTATTGTAAACACACACACATATCCAGTTACATCCATCAAAGCGCAGTAACTGATTAGAACGACAATAAAACCACTGCATTCGTGAACGCGTTAATTAGTTAGTCTTGTATAGGTCTAATCGTGGTTTGTATCACTTGCGGTTCAAGCACCTTGTTCAAGAGACTAGACAAACAAGATACCAGACTGAAACAGGGAATTCTTTTGGGTATGAATTATACCCGGTGGGTAAACAAAAGTGATGTGGGAATAAACTGAATCGCCAGCCAAAAGGCTGGGTTTTTAATACATCAACCAAAAAGGCCTACCGCACTATTAGGGACAGCATGCCAACAGACCCTGAGATTTGAAGTGATGGGGAATCACATGAGGTCCCGAAGGGTCAAAGATGCTGACGAGTCAGAAGACAGTAGATTACGGTCTTCTATCGAAGAGACCGATGTCGGCCGCGGGCAACGAAACTGTGACTCCCGAGATGGTAAGCAAACACTCTAAACCACTTGACCACCACAGGTCGCTTTTCATTGCATTTGGTTCAGTTCGTCTTCGGTGTCCGTTTTAATCTGATCTCCCTTGAGTAACTCTGTAATTTCTGATTTTTCTTTGACCAAAACAATCACGGAAGAGGATAAATGCAAGTGGTACGGTTGAGAGAGAATGCAGCAAATCTTTCTGAGTATCAAACAAAACAGTGTTATGCAAAAATACAGGTACTGTCGACACTCGCTAGATGAACTTTCTTCTTAGTAAGGAATTATTCTTTCCTGAACCTTTCGTTACTTACATTAGCGAAGACGTAAAATATGGGAGAACTTGATATACGTATTGTTAGTCCTATTGCTATTCGCTGGTGTTTGAAATTGTGTAACCTTGGTTCCCATGATAATTGAAATAGGCTTAAGGTTCAGCAGATGAAAATAAAACTCATCGAAGGTGGTTCTTATCCTTGCTAAATGAATACTGATCCGACTAGAACCATATCTTTTTTGTATTCTCTTAACACGTGATTACCAGACAGAAAAGACCAAAACGATTGGAACACATTTGGAGGACTCTAAGCTGTCAAACAGTTCTGATAACAAACTCACCGTGGATGGTAGCTTCCCCGGGAAAAGTCATTTGGTTTATTTTGAATACGAGACCAGGAGTCCAGGATAATATACAGTCCGTTGGATAGTCTGTTTTTTTCGCTGGGCTGAAGAACTGTTTACTGAAAGACGGAAAATTCTCCTTAATTTATCTAAGAGCAAAGAAATGACATTTGGGGGCTCATTGAGCATTTCTCCCTGCGATCAAAATACTTCCTATTCTCGTTGAGAAAGTTTTTCGCATAACTCGAGTAAAAGGCGGTATCATAGCAAAACCTGGTGTGGGAAAACGATTTGGATAATGATGTTAGCTGCATTGGTCTAAAAATAACACCCAGAGAGCAATAAATATACCATCAAAGAGAAGATTTATTGAGGAATGCCCACAGCTAACAAGAGTGGGAAAAAGAAAGTTGCTTTAGGCTTCGACTGACCGAAAGCCATTATTATCAGAGAAAAAACAGGTGAATAACTCTCCCAAACGCGAAAATGTTCCAGTCGAACCCGAAATCTTTTTGACCATGGATACACTGCACGAACAGTGGTGGAATTTACGTAGCTCCCAAAATACGTCCGACGTAGAAATACGTTCCCCGAAGAAACTCGTTTTAGTGACTTTGAGGCATCAAAACTCATCACGAGGGTTGGCATTGTTTGTACCATGTCACAATCAACCTTGCTGATGTGGAGTCATTACGAGTTCCCCGAACAACGCCGAATTCATCTTATCCTTAAAAAGAAAGTTCCTTGTCTGTCAGACCAGGAGTACTTGTACGAAATCGATGTCGTTGTAGAATAATACGTCAGGTCATGTCTCACATAAGCTGTGCATCTTGCAGCCATGGGTACATCCATCTGTTTGCCATTCGTTTTTACAGTAGAGAGGCATGTGAAAATCTTCATGATGTAATGTTTATAATTTCTTGCTAACGACCACGATTTGAACAAGATGGACAGTTCATTCCTGGTGTTTAGGGACGAAGTTGTCACAATTGTCCAGTTGGCTTGGAAAATTTTCAATTGCGTGCAAGCTTTCGAGCGGGAGATAGAATCCGTCGAAAAAAAACCACGTTGTCCAGGGAATTTCGACAATTCCTGTAACTGCACAGCAGAATAATATTTCGAACATACTCGTCAGGATAATTAAAACTAAACGGTAGCTAACGAGCTTGTCATAAGTTTTAGTATCCATGGGGTTCGTGGCAAAGAATGGCAAGTTTCATATGCTACTGGTTCTTGATCTTAGCTTTTAGGAGCCGATTTCTCATTATTAGATGGCGTATGTACTCACTGTGGAGATCATCGTGACTGGTGGTGGTGGAATTTATTAAATATGAAATATAGGCTCATTGATGAAATGTTTTCCAGTCAGGCTTATTTTTCAAAGCTGGGCTAAGCCGATACGAATGTGAATGTACAGTATACATTGTACAGTGGATCTCATGAAATTATCTGTCATCTAATGTGCATAAATCATGCAGTGAATTTTAGGAGGAAGAATGCAAGCGAGTTGCGTAATTCTTCACTCTGGGAACTTGACATTTCCATTCGCAATGATGAATCTGCGGACTAATCTGTTGCTTGAGCCAGATAGATGGATTCTGACAAATTCATCCCCGAAAATCCGCTCTTACGTAGTGAACAAATGGTATTCGGTTTCTAGTCGCAACTTCCACTAATCTCGATTCGAACTTGCGTTGTGGTATTCGAACAGCGGAGCGCATCGATTTTGACCCACAAAAAGCATA
This sequence comes from Fasciola hepatica, assembly GCA_948099385.1. NCBI lineage: Eukaryota > Metazoa > Platyhelminthes > Trematoda > Plagiorchiida > Fasciolidae > Fasciola > Fasciola hepatica. The sequence goes on along the minus strand of CANUEZ040000007.1, from coordinate 2,813,038 downwards.
ACCACACCCACTCACCCACGCATGCACGCAATGTATGTCGCGGTCCTATCATTGTCACGGTTATATGGAACCATTTCTCCTTGGGTATTTCGTTCTTGTGTGGCCTGTGAGACGGCAGCACTCTCAGCCGGTACATGACAAATGTTTCTCACCCTACCGAATACGCAGCTCTTAGCACAGCAAAACTGGGCGATTCATGCCAACAGATACCGTTTTTGTTGGAACAACGTGACAGCACCGCCCACTTCATCCAGCCGCACCCTAACACATGCTGACTGTTGTACGTAAACAAAAACACGCATAGATCATTAACGCGAGCCAGAGGTCGGTCGAAGCTGTGACCTTGGGGTAATTCTGTTCATCCTATTTCCCCAGTCACCAGCAAACCAATCACTAGTCGAAGTGAGACACGTTCTTCGTGTTACCAAACAAACAAACAAACAAACAAACAAACAAACAAACAAACAAACAAACAAATAAACACCAAAACAAAACAAAACAAAACACGATTTCAACTTTTCATCAAAGAGGCTGCGAGTGTGTGAAAACTCACGTTCGACGACACAGTAGTCCCCAATCGCAAATTTGAAAGTGGCGGACAGTTAGTTAGCCAGTCTGTTCTTTTGACCATATGGACGAGGTTGTCGGTAGAAAGAACTTTCATCGATTCATCCATTTATGCAGACATCTGACTACACGAGAGTCACGGAACACGGTAATGAACACAATTGCCGGGTTTTCGTGTGCGTGAATGTATCAAGTAACGTATGATGAGCTCACTGTTCCAAACAGAGTACAATAGTTGAATAACTGGGTCTCCTATTTACCAGTTCACCAGAACAGAAAAAAGACCGAAATCGCAAGACGCAAACATTTAACTGGTTCTTGTCGATCGCGAACTTAAAACGTATCACTTCATGTCTGACTCAAGATTGATTGTTATTATCCTTGCGGGATTAGGAAACCTCTAACACCATATTGTCTACCGACACTGTTTGTACTCTGAGATGTAATAAGCTGAAATTTGGCAAACTCTGAAAGTGTACCCATCTGACACGAAATTTACTTCCCACAAATGTACCTGTCCATGAGACGGAAGTTTATCGGGTTATGTTCCCTTACGTGGCTTTCGTATACATATTCCTGTTGAACACAGAAATGTTGAAAACAAAGTCTATGAACAGTTGGTAATGTGATCATAGGAAGACGTCTGAATTCGAATTTGGCAGACGTATTCCTCCGTATGATCGAAAGATAACCTTGTGAAAATACTTCCCGACTTGCTATTTACAGACAATATTTTAATCACGTTTGATTATTTTTCCAAATGAGAAACATCTGATTCATTTAGTTAACATCTTAAAATCTCTTCGTCCTCAACTCTGTACTTATCGCGAAGAAGAGCATGGCCACAACTTAATTTGTTTTAGATGACACGCCGCAGCGCAGTATCTCCCTTAATGCAACATGGAGTGCACACTACTTACAGTTCTCCGGCTTCAAACCAGTAGTTTGCAAATGTGAACTAGCTCAAAATTTCTTCAGTGAAACAGGTAGAATCTGCGTCAGAGATCAGGTGAAGTGTGAAGTAGAGTTCTTTTTAAATAATGCGCCTGGTTAAAGGTTATCCAGAAAATATTATCCAGTAAAACCAGAAGCTACAAAATACTTAATAAGAAATCGAGTTCTTTTACTTGCTTTATTTTTGTTACCCATAAACGGTAGCAAGTTGCACGAAGAGTGCTGTGGTAAGCCAAATTCTGCTAACTAGAGAAAATTACCGGGGGCATTCGCACGGACTGAAGAGTCGAATGTCAACCATGATGATGTGTATGGAGGACCAATAACGGTCATGACTTTATCATTTAGATGGGATTGTTTATTTATCAAAATGGTAAATTAAACACAAGACTGGCACACAGAAGTGCAGTTGCTTTTATAACAGAAGCCAAAGAGCTCGGTATCCAAACCCCCTATTAGTTCATTGTCAGTCGAGGCGATTTATGCACAGTCAGAATGGATAGCAGCTCTTCTAACGAGTGTCGGAGTGCATGCCAACGCAGTTATCAAAATCGATGACGCAATCCGCTGTGGTGACACAGGGTAATTTGGAATCTCCGGCTTCTTTGCTTGTGAAACACTTATTCCCATCAGGTTTCAAAGTTGACCTGGTCCAGACTTTCAGACTGAAGTTGGGCAATTCAATACTGAGACATCTGGAATTCAGCCAATCAAAGCTTATCATAATGCACCGGCCCGGGGTTAGCGCACAAAACAGTTTAAGGTAGATTGTTACTGCCTCACCGCTAATCTAACAGGTCCTTTTCTATGAACCAAACAGACTGTAAGGGTAGGCCATCCAATCTATTCTCCCTCGGTTATACTTTTTCTTACAGTACCTCATTGAAGTCGATATTTTTCACGTTTGCAATCGACAAGGGCAATTCAATTGGTTTCTAACTCGTGGCACACATTTTCCTTCTGTTTCTAGACTGACCAAATTGATAACCCGCTGTTTCTGAACTTGAATTCAGTTCACGATTGTAAAAACTGGGAAATTTCTAAAGTGACCGGAGGTTTGGGCTATTAACCGAATAACTCATTACAGTCTCGAAGATGTATTTTCTATTGAAATTCCGTCGAACTATGATATACACATGTTACATCCGACCTGTTAGAAAACATTGAGTAGGACTCAAACTCGTTTGACGATCTGGGATGGCCACGCACGGGATTTCTTCGTGTTAGCATCCTTTTAGATATTACCCATACGAAAATAATTTTAGATGTGGAAAACCCATCATCCATAAGGCAATAGTTGCAAATTTCAAATAGAAATTTTAAGTCCTAGAGATGCTTTGCTGCAGATGACCCAAAACAAGCTGGATGCAAACGCCTTTCAGTGATCTCAAAGTTGCAGGTGGTGTTCGGGAGTGGAGAAATAGCAAAATGGTGTTTTACAAAGAAAAATAGCACCCTAATAGTACTACGATTGCTAATAATACAACCACCACCACCACCACAACACTAACAACAACAACTGCCACCACTACTACTGTTACTATTTTTGTTACCACAACTACTACTGCTACTTCTACTACTACTACTAGTACTACTACTACTACTACTACTACTACTACTACTACTACTACTACTACTACTACTACCACTGCTACTTCTACTACTACTACTACTACTACTACTACTACTACTACTACTACTACTACTGCGGTTGCTACTATTTCAGCGGTAAAAACTACGATCCATTTCCATAATTTCCACAGTCGCTCAAAGTGGCTTCATGGCTCAACTGTTCGAGCATAAGCCTCAGTGAAGTGCTGATGGGATCACGCCTGTGTTCGAATCCTGCCAACATGAACAACTTCTACCATTTGAACCATCGGATAGGCACACAGACGATATCATAGTTCCATGCCCAGGTTGTGATAAAGTGATCACAAGCTCGCGTCGTTTGTTCGGTTCAGGGTGATACGTATGGAATAACAAAGCCTCTGCATTCCCTGAAGCCGTTCGGTATTTGTGATTCGGTAGGTCTCTCTGAGCATCTGAAGTGCGATGAAGCAAGGCTTTACTTCAAAAATATATCAGGTAGTCGATGATTCATCTTTGCTCGATTGGTGATGCAACTACGGTGGACTTTTGTTTGTTGCTACACTGCAATGCATTCAACCACGTGATGACTTAAATACCTTTGAGTTCCATCAGACAAGAAGGCGAGGTGCTACACTCAGTGGCCAGTGATCTACATACATGTAATATATATATATATATCATGTGTATATACACAAGCATATACCAACACTAGGTTAGTTTCAGTTAAGTAAAAGTTGATTACGGTGCACACACTGCTTCTAGGGCCTCAGTAGATTTGAACGGCAGGCGTACTGGAGGAAGAGGGTAGTGGGATTGCTAAAACTCTGACAGCCGAGGAATATCCAGCCTCATTCCTGGCAAGATATCACCACGTGAGACAAAGAAGCAGAGTTACAACCATTGCATCTAAGATAAAATTGAGCTGAGTCTTCATCACAAAGGTGATAATATGCACGACATAATCAGTGAGTGATTGTGGTCAGCTACAAGTACTATGCTGATACCAGGTTAACTATGCTATACCATCAAGTTCATTTTTAAATCCTTAGCTACCTACTAGGGCAAAATTGAGAGTCAACTACGTCATCGGATGGCTGAACTCATTCCAGTGCGATGAAACAATCCAGGACAGATGGTGCGATTTGCGTTTTGCATCGTGTTTTCAAAGTTGATTCACTACGTTCTCTAATGTACTATGCGCTGCCTATAGATTTAGAGTCAGTCACATCTAGCCTATGAGCTTATGACTCTAAATGCCTTGTTATAATACCGAATCAGTGGTAACACCTATCTTCCACTGTTCAATAAACCTACGTATCTGTTCATCATGTCACCAGTTATGTGTACATTTGAAGGCCTGGAACAGTGCAGTAGCAGAAAACGTTGAACTTATTTTTTGCGCTCGTGGCTGGCAGTAGAATGCGCAATGTTGGCACTGCATTTACCTGTTCGGGCGTAAACACAAAACCCGACCGTAGCTGGCAAGTAAGCCGCAAGCAAGTAAGTAAAAGAGCTTAGGTACGTGTGCTGTCACCAGCAAAAGAGTGAGGCCAATCAGCACATAGCAAAATCGACAAGTCAGTTCTGCTCGCGCTGAAGCATGATTAAAAATCGAGGCAAAGCAGGCGTATGTCCGTTCATGAGAGGAATATTGATTTTTTGTTCACGTAGTGTGCAAGAGTTCAACCAGACTCAGCGTCATCCAAATGGTAACGGTTCTGGGCCTCAGCTGGATCGAAGCCCACGAATGAACAAAAGTCATCGACGAATTAGTAGAGTGTGCTTACTGCCACCTGAGCTACGGGGCCATACCGTGGAGGTTGGACGTTTTGCAACTAAACTGTTTTAGTCGCTTTCTGGAATTACCGTGTCAAAGGAGTATGTATCAGTGAAGCTGTACTTTAACTCCCATAGGCCTTTTTTGCATCAACTCGAGTTGACAGTTATATTCATAGACATTGCGTGTCTACGACCAGTGGATCAAACGGTAAAGGTCACCAGCCTCGATAAGGATTTGAACCCGTATTGTTCTGTGCCAGGAATCATCAATTTATGAAGTATTTAAAGCTTCCGGTAAGGTCATGTATCTCAGCTGGTAACGTTCATGCGGCAGGCCGGAATCACCACGAGGACAAAAACTGTTATCATCTGGATGACTTCAAATTTTGCCAAATCCAATTTCAAGAAGCACAAGATTTATGCTGGCCTTATACGTTTCTTCCACGACTTACATAGGTAAGCTTTCTGAGAAAGGAATATTGGTGACCTGTGTTAAAGAAAATGTCAGTTTTTCCGACCAATGTAATCAGTAAACAGAGGTGAATTCACCATCCCACGATTCACAAATCCACCTAATTCTCCATTGTCGATAGGATTCAAGAGCACCTGCTAACGTCAAGTCATGATTGACAAACAATTTTTTCATGTATTGGAAAATCCACTTGCATTTTTCACATCGAAAAGTTTGAAGCCGCGAGCCGGGAAGTGACCGACGAAGCTAACCCATCGAGTAAAACCAGGATAGTTACTGTGTATCATTGGGATAGTGGTTCGAGCATCACCGATTATTCACTTACTTTATTCACAGCCGGCTGTCCGGATCGCGATAGCTCAGCTGGTGGAGTATCTGCCCGGTGTGCGGAGGCTCGCCGGTTCGTTTCCGGCCCGCGGACTTTTCGATGTGAAAAATGCAAGTGGATTTTCCATTACCTGAGATTCAGGCTCCTCGTGTCAACAAAACATTTCGCAAACAATTTTTTGGTTCACTCGGCCGGTGGAGGTCGACATCTTCGAGCTTCCACAAACTCGGGAGCAAGAGAAATTAAACCTGTCAAAGCCGGTAAACAGAAATCCATCAGCGCCCTGACATGTTCTTCAGCAGTATTTTTCCCATTGCTTCCCGTAACCAAAAGGCACACTGTAGATGCTGTGCAACGTAACATTCATGGTAGCACAGTCTTCGAGAACGATAGGGTGTACAGAGCGGGAAATCAGCGAGCTATCGGAAGCATGCACAGGACAGCAGCAGCAACGCCAACGGCAGTAACTTCATTTTGTATTTTTGATTCTTGCAACAAAACAGTGTATTACTGATCCCCCCCATTAGTCCGTACAAACAGCCTTAAATAGGACTATCTGGTAGTACAGAATTCTGTTCTGAGGATAACTAGTCATTTTTTGAGCCAAAGGGCACGGTCTCAGTAATTAGCCAAAATTTCACTTAAAGAACCCGGAGTAGTGTACTTTTCACATACAGTGCGCTTCGGGTGCTATTGGGAAGTCAAAAACGAAAAAAGCGTTTTACTGAGCATGCCTCGATTAGTTCGAGCAAACCAAGCCGGGTTTATTAATCAGTAGTCAATAATTTACCAAAGCGCACAAAACGTAATCCCCTTTTATTAATCGGGCAGTCATACGCAGTCCGGCACAAATCGAGTCAACGGTCAGTAATCAGTCTGGCTGACGCTTCATCAGCTTAATCTGCCTGACAGGATTGGACTCCAGAATTCGGGAATGTTTGATTTTCGCTTTGAATACCACGTTGTAATTCCTGTAAGTACACAGTCCTTTTGGAGTGCTATATTGTCGTCTTCCGGTTTGTCAGTTCTTTCTGAAGTGATCGGATTTATCAGCTGAGATCAGGTGCTCAGGTTGCCCCTTTCAGATAGTGGTGAATAACCCATGGGTGATAACAGGTGACTGCGCGTCTGCGTAAACGCTCTCCTTTATCACAATTTCTTTACTCCGTCGTTTTTCTGGTCTTAATCGAACCTCACAGATCTCGGACAGTTCGAAAAAAATACTCGTTTTTTTTAATCCCGGTTAGCTTCCAGGCAGCTGGATATTGCCCAGTGTACACAGTCTTAAACAGGACGGATCGAAATGAGCAATGCTATACTGGCACTATTACTGGAACAATGCCATTTCAACAAAATGAACCAGAAAGAAAAAAACTGTTACCTCAAATGACTTTGATCAATGAATGGGAACATTTTATTCAACAACAAAACTATCAACGTTTTACGTGGTTCCTGTTTTGATTATCGGTTATTTGCCATGCAGATTTACATAGTTGCCGACTGTGTCTTTTTACGCATCGAATGTATACTAATAATAACCGTTACGACAGCTACGGCAATTAAAGTTGTTCAGATACCAGCGAGTACGATTCCAAACACTGCTTTTTTACCCGTTTTAAGGTCAGTTCAGTCTCAGGCAAGATACACTAGAGGTTCCTTTTCGGTTGACGTAAGGTAAGCCCATTCGAGGCAAATAACAAGATAGTAAATAACAAGATCAAAAGAGCTATTACAAATGCCACTGGGTAAAATTTACTTCAAGCCAATCACATAACAAATGCAAATAAAAACGGTTCTCGCTTATTTTATCAGATTTGCTATCATCCGCCTGGAACGATCAATAACCGCATTCCAGCTAAAAGAGGTGCCATAGTAACCGGTCACTATAATCTAGCCTTGCAAGCCGGAAATTTTGTAAAGATATAGCTTCCTACCATCCGGTTTCGCCATGGGATTAGTGACGGATTCTCCAAAGCCGTTGTCATACTGGATTGAGCACGCCTCTGGGATGCTTTTCAGGCATCATAAATGAACAAAAGTTTTCACACCGAAAAGGGTTAACAGTTCAGATGAATCTTCATTTCTGTTTGTTAAAACAAGACCAGATAGTGAAACTGAAGAACTTCTGGACAACGTGATTTTTGAAGGAAGTGATCAAACATGAGCTATGTCAACAGGTGGGACCGGCTTATAGGGAGGTTGCATTTCAATAAGTGCGAACAGTTAGCAACGGTGTTTTCGGCAAATGCCACGGATGATGTTAAATGTGTGTATCACATGAATCTGATACGAGTTCTGTTGGGGCCACTCCAGAAAAAATACTGATGATGCGTAGAACTCTAGGAAGGGTGATATAGTCAATTTTCAATAGACCAGGGAGTATCAAGGGTGAACCAAATAGAATAATTGGCTACACAAAGGAAGGGTGAAATGACAGAGAGTGGAGCACTGTGCTGTCGAAGTTTGCAAATTTGGAGGGACGGTCGTTGCAATTTTCCGGCGGTACTCTCAATATTCAAAGATCAGTGCAAGTTCTCTTATAAAGTTACATCAATATATTTCACATGGCTCACACGTGCAAGAGGAGTGGAGTTATTTAAGGTAGCGTCGTCCGTAAAAACTAATCGCAAAGTGTAAAAATACGCAGATGACATTTGGCATTGTTCAGCAGAAGATCAGTCCGCTTAAAAACATTTTGAACATGGGCAAAGTTTCCAATAGACTCACCTAAAACGGACTGTCAGAAGAGAGACCGAACCACAACAAAGTCATCGGTATACTTGGCTACACGGGCTGGGTGGGTTGCAGTGAAGTCGCTAATGTAAGCAATGAATAAGTAGAGAAAGAACAGGTCACTGGAAAAAACCGGCACTGACCAACAGATATCCAGAAGTTTTCCCTCCAACTTTGGTACATTTTATTCTTCCCGACAGGTAGTCTTTCAGCTAATTAAGTAAACGCGGCAACTAAGAGATTCCAAATTTTTGAAAAGCAAGGATCGTGGTACTCTATAAAACGCAGATGTCCAACCGAGAAGGGCAAGCTGATTTACTCTAATTACCGAGAGATTTTTTGATAAGAAGTATTGCGCCCGCTAGTGCATCAGTCTTGGAACACCTGGGTTTGTACTTAACTCGGTATTCGTTAGTGGAATTTCCGACAGTGCTTTGGAAGCTCTGATGTACAGTACGTTCAACTAGTTTCAACACCAATGGGAGTTTGGGAGCATCGGTAGGTACTTTCGTTTTCTGGCAGTTAGTACGTAACCAGAATCAGTCGGCTCAAAACGCACAACAATACATTTTCAGCAAGAAAACACTGTTTGGCACCATCCAAAATATTTCTTCCTAGGAGGTATTACGCTCAGAAATGGATGAGATAAATGAAGCAGTCACATAGGTAGCGTCTTTTCAACGTGTTTTTATTGGAAAACACGCAAGCGCATCTTTCAGTCATTCTGAAAATAAAGCTTAACCGAAAGGATCATTTAACCTCCAGCATTCTAGTCTTTTATTAGCAAAATATTTTCCTTTAGTCAAAATAACGACATCCACGCCGCATCCTGTTCTCGCAATGATTAAATAACATCTTAGAACCTTTTGGTGAAGTTTTTTCAAAGTGGATTTAATGGCCCTTACCAAGGCACTTCGTCCCTTCGATGGATCGGCATTATGTTCAAATGCAGATCAGATGACATAAACCACTGGAGTATTTTCTCTCCAAGGTTAACATCCACGTAGGCTTGGAGGATGACATTCTTTTGTAGGGAATTCGTACCCTCTTGCCACTTTGCCTGATTAGGTCTTTCTTCTGTAGTACACCCCGTGCCTGGAAACAAGTGACCCTGGTTAAGGATCTAATCAATCGATTATTTTCTCCAGATTCACTTAGTTGGATCACTTTTATTCACTGAGTGAGGTACAAAATTTTCTTGTTTGATGGACCCATAATTCAAGCTTGGTTACACAAATCCGAGTGAACGACTGTTATTCACTTGTATCGACGTGAAAACTATGGAACCAACTGCGTACGATTTGGAAACAAAAAGCATCATATGGCAATGCGTGATCACTACGTTCACCAGAAACTGGTACAAAAACGGCTTACTAGCCTCATGATCCCTGGTCACCTCATCGAGGTTGGTGTAGATAAATGCCCAGCTGGATCATCATGACAGGCGAACAATATCGAGGTCTTAGCTCGAGAAGGAAGCCTATCCACCCCCAGATCAACTGAGGTCTGTATCATAATTACTTTCTAGCCCAGATAAAACATGATCTACGTGATTAGAACTGGCCAAATCTAGTGGCCCAGTGGTTCTAACTGATGCCGTAACTTTTGTCATATGTAATATAACCAAAAGCAGGCTTTGTAGAAATTCAATAGACAAACATTCTTCTTCGTAATTAATTCCTCTTTCCTGACCAAAATATAAAATTCTACAGAACTCGGTACCGATTACGTCGGTTTTGCCGTGATCCGATGACGACTTAAACGGTGTGACTTTGGTCACCATGATAAATTAGGGTGAAATTCAGAAATTAGGAATTAATTTAATGTTAGATCTATGGCTTATAGTTTAACCAAAGGATGCCAAATTCACCAAGGATGGTTTTTGTCATTGATAAATAAATGCTAATCCCACCAGAAACGTTTCTTTTTTCTGAATGATCTGTCCTGTTTCTAACTATCAGAAAGAAGAAAACATGTAGCAAACGTATTTGGAGAATACCATGTTGCCTAGCAGTTCAATAGTCAACTCACGGTGAATATTCTCCTCACCGAGGAAAATCTTCGGGTTTATTTCGAAAGCGTGACCTGGATTTCAAGGTCGTGTGAGTGCGGCTTATTAAATACCAATTTTATTTTCGCCACGATGGAAAAATAATTTTTGGAAACTGGAAAATTTCGCTGCTTCCATAAAAAGGAGAGGGGTAACATTGTGCGGGGTCCCGTCAAACACTTGGTTAACATATTTCCTATGCTTCTTGTGAAAGGCATCATGTTTCCTCTCATCATTCATGTAAAAATGATGTCATAGCAAGATGTAGCTAGCTAGAAAACGAACACATCTGACTTGGATGATGGTGTTAGCCGCATCAGGATAAAAATAACAACCAGAGAGCAAGGAGTATTCAATCCGGGATAGGATTTAATAAAACATCCACATATGCCTTTGGATACAAAAGTTAAGAAAAGTTAGATGCACTAGCTTTCAACCGACTGAAGCCCTTATTAGGCGAACGGCAAAGGTGGCTAAATTTTGTAACCATAAAAGTACCCTAATGGCATCTTAAATCGTTTTGGCCGTCGACATAATTTGAATGAACCGTGCTGAGATTCCGGAGGAAAGGAAGTTTGCGAAGAAACTCATTTCTGTGATTTTAGATTTGCAAAATCTTCCCACACCGGTTGACATCGGTTGCAACTCATCCATGTCAACCTTGTTCATGCGGAATTCACTGTGCTCCAAAGTTCCCTTTTTGTCAGACCAGAAATTATTCTAAGGAAACTGCCTTCTTGTAGAATGATTCAGCCGGTCATGTCTCACTCAAGGCTGTGCATTTTATAGACATGGAAACTCTATCCATTTTTTATGCAACGTTACGATAGCAAAACCAAGGGAAAGTTTAGTAGTCTAGTTTTCACTATTTCTCATCGAAAGTCAAAGGCTGAATAAGAGTAGGAATTTATTCCTTGCTTGTAAGGAAGAATTTATCGTATTCTTTCCAAGTGACTTCGAAACTTTTACGAGAGTGCAACCCTGTACTTTCCAGATTGATTATTTCGAAAAACCCTGATGCCTAGAGAATAGTTACAATACCTGCACTGTTTCATATTGTAAGTGAAATTGCAATGGAATTGTTTCTTGTCCGGTCCTGGGGGATTTACTGCATGGTGGGATGTTTTCTATACAGCCTTAACTTACTATAACCGCGATGTCCCATTGTGAATTAGAGAGTTATCTGGATTCATGTGGGTGAAAAGACCAACTGTACCCGAAAAACCCACTTCCCACACAGTATGTGGTACCAGGGGTTTTTCGGCTGATATAATGAGGAAACCTATTAATCTGGTTTTAAGGTTCGAACTACAGTGCCTTCGTTCAACCTTGATGAAAGATACTTCCGCTGTAGTTCAATATGTTGCAACACATTACTTTGCTCTACCGCCCTGTGTGTCCTGGGTCCCGGCGAATGGCCTCACTGACAGCATAATGTGTCCACTGTCCCTAAGGGTTCTACCCCTCCATTCCGTGCTGAAGTAAGCGCACACACACAAGTTTGAATCATGCCAAAGCCAAAATCTTTTAGCCCCACCTGGGACTATTCAAAGGCAGGAAATTGGATTTCCTTTTTTTTGATTCTTATTTGTGCGACTGGTTCTTTTTGCACTAGGTCAGAAAAGGCCCCGTCAAACGGAAGCTAATTGATCAGTTGAAGAAGCTCCATTTAAGCAATTGTTTGGCACGGAAAAAGTTTTCCACCACACGACGGTGACCTGTTGGCTTTTTTCCAGTGACTAATGAGACTATTGCAGCACTGCTTAGTCGTGTGTTAATCCAGCATTGTGCACGCTTAATAAAGAAATCTAATTATAAACTGCATCAGACACAATACGAAAATCTAATGCAGGTGATGAAAAAGCTACTTGCGTATTTCGTATCCAGAAGTCCATGTAGCGGGTAATAATCTAGCCGGTGACTTTTCGCTTACCTGGCACTGACACAGCTAGGAGGGCGTTGATGAACGTTAAAACGACATGTCGTCTGTTTATCAAGCATACCATAAAAAATCAAGTGGATAACGATTTTGTGGCACACATGAAGAAGCTGGAGAGCTATTGTCAAAACTTGGCATTAAGTAATTTCTTTGCTCCAAGAAAGATAGCTACTCAATGACGGTTGACTATTACAGCACCTTCATCAAAGTTAGTTTACTGTTTGCGAAGGTGGGTGTAGATGCAGTCAACGAAATATGCGCATGTTTGTTTGGTGTGTGTGTGTGTGTGTGTGTGTGTGTGTGTGGTTCTGTGTGTTTTCGTAAAACAGTGTCCGCAGACTGACAAAGTTAGAAAATGGTTCAAAAAGGCATTCCGGCAATTTGTGGAAGTTGACGTGGTTATACATGCTCTTAGTCCATGACAACCAATAGGTCTTCCTTCGGATTTAGTTGTGACATTTGTGACGTGTGTTATGTCACTGGTTAATTGCTGCCCCCTCACCTGCCTGGTTGGCCTGTCAAACACTTTACATCTATCAAGCCCTTCCTTAGATACCTTTCTAAGTCCGATAAGATATCCTTCTATGAGTTATTGAATTTCGTGGAAAAATCCGTTTTTCTGCATGCGAACGGTTGTGCCGTACTGAACGTTCTGATGACACGCCCGCTACATTCATTCCTGACTCTCTGTCACACTTAGTAAGTTTAAATTAACATATGACCAAACCCAATTACTTCAATACTGACACAATTTCTTGTTTTGAAAGAAACCCCCTTAAACCACTTGCGAGAAACGCTTACTTAGCAACGAATGGTAATTTTCCACCAAGCTCTCCATTGAGGAATACCGCATCCTGTCGGAACGACTCAAACGTACCATTTTTTCCTGTAGTATGCATTTATTATCATTGTAAAGGTGCTCAAAAGAAAATCTGCTCTTTTTGAACGAAAAGTGACACTCTACAAACCAGAAAAGTAGCTGAACCACGTTTCTTCGGTTTTGGACGGTGAGTGGAGTGCTGAAACAGAATGGATAGCTCAAAGGTAATTCATTTAGAGATCGCTTCAAACTTGCCATTCACAGGAGACAGAACGAGCGATCAAAAGCGCAGAAAACACCTAGAGCTACCAAAGCCCTGAAAATGGCCATTTACTTCTGTTCCCCTCTTTGAGTGTCTCTTCTAGGAATGTGAAAGCACGGAGAAACCGCCATTTGGAATGGAGTAGAATACAAAAATGCGAATGAGTGATAAGCTGTGATACGCGGCGGTTTAAGCACCCCATATAATAAGACCAAAACTGAGATGTTATTTGCTGGTACAGAAATGGAATTGAAACTGAGGAAGTAGCTATCAGACGAGTAAAATATTGAAATTATGGTGGGAGAATTGCATTGACAAAATGTGCTGTGAATAATCATGTCAGGTATACTTTGATCAGCAACTGATTAGGATAAATAGAATTCATCTGATGAAGGGGGAGGGGTAGACTGAGAAAGGGGTGCATAATGAACGAACATTGCAAACTACACCCTGGCAGAATCGAAGACAAAAACGGGCTGACAAAATCTTTGACAGATGGGAACCTCCGATCGTGGCTGCTCACTTCTAATTTGTAACAGTCTGTGGATAAATTAAAAACCAACACAACGTGCTGGCTTTCGTGTTGATATTACAATACTTCCAGCTGGTGTTTTTTGCAGTTAACCGACGTGGGTTTTCGTTATAAACCGTCGAACAGGAGCTACCTCACCTGCTCAGAAAAATTTACAATTTTCTAAGGGCCCGATACTGAATAAGTTTTTCTGCTGTAAACAATGACTGAAATGGAATCTCAACAAAGATCTTGAGCCCCTCATCAAAGTACTATTTTCTCTCTCCTCCATTCATTAGCATATATAGAAAACCGAACAACAGAATTGCTAAGGTAATCAAAAAAATGGACCCCAAAAGTTTCACCATTGGAGTCACGAGTCGTACGTTTACTGAGAGTACCGCAGCATCCTATCGGACTAATTTTGTTTTACTACGAATCATGAATTTTTAGTAATTGAAGCGTACTTCCCTTTCATATGACCTAAGATCAATCCGTACACCGAACGTCGGTGACTATCTAGTCGTCACGGATGTTGGATCCGGTCGAAGTGGGCGGAAAGGATTGGGTGCGCGTAAACACACATTCAGATGTCTGTTTCAACACATAAGTATACGCAGATGTATGAATCCGATGCGGAACAGCGACTGTCCCCGAGAAGACCATATCTATGCTGATGAGGTCAATGTGGCTTCCTGTGGGCGAGTTGATAGTTGTGTGTGTATCCCTAGGTAAATATATATATATATATATATATATATATATATATATATATATGTGAGTGAGAGAGATCCACTGGCGACACAAAGTGTAATCAATAGAATCATCCATGAAAATGGATCTCAAAAAAGTGTGACACTAAACCGGTCAGGCTAAATGATATATTGTCTACGCGGCTTGTGTGTGAATGAGGAGAAAGACATCGCACGAGCATAAGTAGTAGAAGATTCGATTTTACATAATGATTCATCACGCTGTATCAATGAGATGTGTTCGAAGTATGAGTAATCCGGTTAAGAAATGACTCAAGTGAGTGTGAGCATACTCAATACCGCTTCAAAATGAAATATAATAAAAGTTACTGCTGATTCGTACCAAAAACGAGGATTTTTTTTTCTAGACTAAAATAATTTTGAACCATTTGGCAATAAACAATAGGTGAGTAACCCCTGTTCAATCACTTCGTAAATCAGCCAGTTTTAGACTATATGCTGGAATTCGTATTTGATGTTAGGCGGTATCGGTGTGGTTAAACGCAAACTTCAGTATTCGAAGAAGTCAGTTAAAGGGTTTAGACAACCTCGTGGATGGTGCGCACGTACTGTCCTCTGGCAGAATCGTTAGTTGAACCATGTATCTTGTTTGGACGCAGTCATAATAAGGCTTTTTGCATATCCCTGTAATCAATTTCTGGGGAGAACTTATCTCTGTGCTCAAAGTAGGCTCTGTGTTGGTAATTTATCAATTAAATATAGACCGGGTTCACCGACTTGTAGCTGTGACAAGGTTTTGTTTCATTTACTACGCCATACACAAAAGCCTTTGATTTCCAGGTAACTGATGCCAGCTATCAGGACTCAGAAGTGGGTGACAGTGCTGTAATTGGTTAGAGATCTAAGTATTATTTGACTTTTAAATTGAAGGACATTTTTTTCTGGGAGCACAACTGCTTTAAATAGGAGAACAGGATTTCTTCGAAAGGTCTGGAAACAATTTTCTTGAGATCGACAAAATAAAAACAGCATATGTGTAGCTTCCGTAGCAAGCTAGTTTGGGTACGTGTAGAACCAAAGCGAATCCAGCCAAGAACGATGACGAATTCGGTGCAAATATGCGGTACTGTTGAGATAAACATGACTGAGACAAGTAAGAGTTCAAACATCAACAGTTGTCGATCACGGGGTTAGTCAACGGGACAAGGTCAATCAACCGACAGTGATAGTGTCTTATGGTCCAACCTCAATATTCTTCAGACTGGCGTTACGTGTGCAAATAAAAGGAAGCGGTTGAACGTGATAAATACGTTCTGTGCGAAAATAAGGGTGATTTTCTCAGTTCTGTGACGAGTTTTGTTTTAATTCATGATTATTAGGCAAATAAAGGGGTTTATCAAGTTTACTTTCGTTGACCACCTTGGCTGCTTCCTCGAGCGGTGCGGCTGTGGCTGGTCCATGGCTTCCAGAAAATTTGTAGGTAAGAAACTTTACAAATAAGGGGAATTATGCTCACAATGAGTAAAATGGATCATTTACTTTGAAAGGATTTATAATGAATCCATGAGGATCAAGGAAAATGGTCAGAACGACCGCACTAATGTTCTTAACACTAAGCAATAACTGGGTGGTAAAAGTCATTGGCTGGTCTCATCGCTGGTGGGCTTTTGTATACTCCTAAACCAGACTTCAGTAAAGGTAATACAGTTTAATAAAAATAGGTTCTGTTGGTTGATGTCAACACCAGATAGTAAGTGAAAGGAAAGTTCCGTAGACTACCACATGCATTCAAACTACTGATAACGGAGGTCAGTAAAAAATTATGAGAAAGCGTTGATTGCATTTAATTACCGAGGTGTCTTAAAAGTATGCTTTAGACTTCAAATTTACGTATTCTTAGCCAGTATGTATTTATGAATCGAAAAGCAACAAGCTATTAACTGGTTTCGTTACCCTCAAGGAGGTTTTAGAATTATGAGTATGGTTTAAGGAAAGCATTTGTGCTTGTGTACGAGATAACAAATATATCCTTGGAGTAATTTTCACTTTCAGAACACTCCGGCATATAGATAATCAACAGTCTTACCACTGACCTTTTAGCCATACATTTCATCCAAAGGCGTATCACTTATCGCCCATCCCCTTAAATTTACCGTCTTCAAATAGTTCGCTGTTAGACAGCAGTACACTACCGTCTGATGATCATTCAAGTTCAGCGGGCGCGGCAGTGACAATGGCATTGGAAAATCAGGAGGTGAGTTTGCATTGATGTGATTAAACAAACAGTCAATGCCACTGTGAAAAATATTGGAACAAACTGAGTGACTGATGAGGGAAAAACAGTGGTAGGATAAAAATAGGAGAAACAGCAGCGATGAGGGCTAGATCTTCATTCACTTGTCCGATTGACGCTACAATATCAATCTCTCAGTCATTTTCATGTTTAAATGATCCTCTGCGACCGTCAAGATATGTGACTTCGGATCACGAGCACAGGGCAGCTGAAGCAGATTTTACAGTGTTCAGAGCGGATCGGAATTGACAGAAACAATACTTTCCAAGGAACGGGTAAATCTTGTGGGAACTCTGATCTTTAGAAGGTAGGCTCAGGCAGACAGCTTCGCACTGAGAATTTACTCAAGCAAATCAAACCAACCGAGCGACAGTGACGTGCAGAAAATGGGACTCGAGGCCCTCTGACTAATCCCCAGTGGGGAATGAAAATGCTCTTGTACCGGAAGAACCAATCTTGGTTGAGTGCAAGCGAATTGTCTTCATCGATCAACAAATTTGCTTTACACTTTTATTTCTGTCTGCCCTCATGATACGTATAAACCGATGACAATGACAAAGTCATCGGTTTCTTCGCGTACTTGAAACCACCGGTGCTACAGGGTTTGTTTGCTGACCCTGTACAGTTACAAAAGGTATTTCCAATTTCTGAATTCTAGTGTTTCGCCTTAGAACTTCTAACCAACCTGATTGGATAGTACGTAGTTTACATATCTGATACTTCAGCGGTGATTGCGTGACTCATGAACAATCGTTCTGTGACCCACCGACAACGCACTCCACATGGAGAAGACAGAAGTGAGAGATCGTTGATCAGTGATATTCACCATACAAGTCAAAACTCAAAGGGAATAATAGTATTACCAGATTTCCAACATTTGGTTGTCACCATCAAGCTATCATGGGCCTCGAACTTTATTGATCAGAGCTACTCTCAACATCGACCATAGCAATGATAACATAGGCAAAAACAAACGTAGAAATAAAAATTACTACTTGTGCTACTACTACTGCTAATACTACTACTATTACTACTAACACTGCTGACATTTGCCGTTATCATTACTATTACTATTATTATTAATAATACTATTGTGGAATAATGACTGCGAGAACCAAACTACTGACTTGGTCAACCTTGTCTAAGCGTACAGAACTTTGAACTGTTAAAGCATACTTCGCAAATGTTGGTTATAAATTAGAATTCGCGAACTGTTAGAGGTTCGCATAAAACCAATGGATTGCGAATTTTACTAGGCGGTATATTTAAATGGAATTCCTCGTGATTCGACCGACTTGTGTCCCACACAAATACAGTGACAGGGGTGTCACACTTGTTTTCTGCTCTTCCACAAAAATGACCTCATAAATACAACCTTATTGTGTTTGAGGTCATCAAGCTACTTGTTCTAATTGTCTATTGTTTATGAATAAAATAACCGAATCCAGCTATGTAATCCTATCCGTTTTTGTTTATTCGTTTGTGGGCATGTGATGTGGGGGCGTGAGAGAGTGCGGCTATTTGAAAGGATTGTCACTCTGAAGCCGTGTCTCTGTCTGAATTCAAGGGCCTATCAACGAACGAATCGAAATGTTTTATTGCGGCTCATAGATTTGCCCGTTCACGTCAGTTCAACACTAAATCGTGTACCCACCGTCTGATTAACTTGTCAATATTTCACGTGAGCGAAACGGGTGATGAAAACTGGCATCATGATTACCAATTTTTTTCGCTCGGCTTCTATACGGTTTTGTCAGTCTGAATGTGCTTCATTTTGGATTGGTTGAGTGAATGGCTTCCCATACATCAATTCACACGTGCAGGGCATTCGAACGCCACGAAATGATGTGTATTTGTTTGTGCATACGTAAGTGCATTCGCGTACACACGTACTAATGCACGCGTGCCAATCACGCGGCGCCGAAATGGCCATGGATCCTGGGACGTGTACGTCATTGGCTTTTATTTGTGTGCGGTCGACGGACTGAGGAAACCATATAAGCCTGTTTTTATCAATCTTGAACTAGGAGTGTAATCAAGCACATAAGCTTGTCTATTGATACCACTTTGATATCAATCGGTTGTTGAACCTCGTTTGATCGGTACTCTACCACCTCGTACCACATTCCCCTTGAGATATCGAGCCACGAAATTTGACTTATGCTTTATAAACTATGGATTATGGTGGAACTTCGCGCAGACTTCCCCGCCCAAAGAATTACCGATATGTTATATAGTGTCTAAAAACCATTCTCAGTGACCGATTCATCCAACCGTTCGGCCAGAAGCTCACGAAAACCCCTTTTCGTACGTGTTTTATTGTTTTACTCTTATTGCCATCAAGGACACTGCTCATATCGGTCATGATTTTGTGCTTATTGTGCATCGTTTGTTTCATAGTTTGCCACACGCACGCAACCTCGCTGCCCAACCTGGCTCGATTTCCAATGAAGCAGTTTGACAGCAATCCAGATTATGTGCACGAAACTATGCTAACTCGTGGAGAGCGTCAGACATCTGTCCAACAGATCGAACATAACACACATGCACAGAGAGACACAGCTAACAGCGCTACAACACTGGCATTTATTGAAGTGATCGTTAAACGTACTGTGAACCAATACATGAAAGTTATTCGTACCCAACCAGACTGGTTTGAGAGACTGCTTCAACTTGTTCGTGAGGAATTGAATATTCGTTCAAAATACAACTGCTCCACAGACGCATGCATTTATAAGATACAACTGTTCACGCATTATCTTCACTCGCACTTGATGGGCACCAGAACTCGAGTGCGAAAAAGAGTCCGACGCTCTTCGGATCTCCAGGCACCTGAGGCGGAAATGGACAATCTTCAGCCATCTGAAATATCCAGAGATTTGTTCCAGGTACCCGCTCAGTCAAACGCGCAACTAGTTGACTTCACGAACGGGGAAATTCAAGTCACTTCTAATCCAACCATATATGAACAGATAGCTCTTAGATCAGATCTGACAGAGTCTGCACCGCAAGCTGTTGATGATGCTCTACGATTACCGGAAATTCCGCTTACTCCCAAGTTGCAGAACAGTTCACCAACTGGGGAAGCACTTATTCCAGTCATCGAAAACGATAGCAGCCGAACTCGGGCTGCACATTTCGGTACACCGGACAAAATCAATATGGCTCGCGTGAGTCAGCAAATTCTATCGGAGGCGTTGTCCAAACAACAGCGGCCAATAGCCAACCAGATGAACTTAGAAGAAACAACGGACGTCAATATAAACTCTCCATTCACGTTGGATACCAGCATATCCAAGGACTCCGCAAAGGAAGGGGCGGCTTCAATCAACCTGGCCGATTTCGCTTCGTCACACGTTGACAACCAATCTCAGGAAAACGGCGTTGCGGAGCCGAAAACACTTTCACTGCTGTCAAACGAAGGAGACAACAATCCTTTGGGAATCGTAGAACTACCCTCGGCTGCAGCCACGGCAATCCCGTTATCTGAGGATATAGTGCCAACATCGGAAGCACCAACCTTAGGCGAATTAACACCAGACGAGGAATCGGACAACTCGTGGAATCGTGAAGATTCATTGGACAATAATCCACGTCTTAATGTTGACCTGTCGGTACAGGCCATCCCATTCGGTCAGAACGAATTTGTGGGCAAACCGTATGAGAACTGCACCGGTCGATTTGAAAATTACTGCTACAATGCACTGAAATGTGTCTACATCAGTGTTCTCGAAACAGCCGCGTGTTAGTAAGTATGATAATACATTTTGGTATACTACTGTTTGTCAAATCACATGCCCATGAAAACAATAGACATACACGCCGGGCGGGAATATAACAATAATTCTGTGTCGTATACACACACACATACACCCAAAACCTTATAGATAAGTTCTAACTATAAGCTCTTATTCTCTCCGAGCTAGGTAATAATCCAAACAATATAGTTCACATCAGGCGCCGTTAAACACAGCTGTGAAACCGGAGATGAATGACAACCCACGCGGATTGCTAGCCGGTTAACAAATCCTCGAATGAATGGCATCTAACGAAGTCGAATGTGGGTAACGGGGCACTCGATGAAAACATAAAACGTGACATAAAATATTTGAACGGGATCCGACTAACTATTTTTCCCCCAGAGCTCAGCTGTTTAATAGTGGGTATGTCTGTATGTATGTATGTTTGTATGCCTGTATGCATGCGTGTATGTATGTGTCTGTGTGTGGATTGTTTGAAGGACCTTTTTGTCGCATTCATTATTTGCATGCCGTGTATCGGAGGGGCTTGAAACTAGGTCTGCCGTAAACAGAATTTCTAACAGGATCCAATAATGCGCATATTCAGCCGACGCGATCGGCTCGTTAGACGGCAGTTCATACGCACAACAGGAAGTCTGGTTGTCTGTCGATCCAAAATGCAGGTACCCTCTTGGTAAATCGAACTTTTTCTGAGAAATTTTCAGAAAACTTGACCGTTTTTTGAATTTTTCATTAGGGCTAAATTGCACGAGAAATTATGTACAACGAAATACCATCTATTCGCTTGAAAAAAGCTCAACTGATTTTAGTGATTTCGATGGATTTTTAAGTCCTAAACCCGTTGCATTCCTGATCGAAACTCCGAGTTTAAAATGACAAAGTTCCTCTAAAAATCACGAGGCTTGCTTGATGCATTGTCATCTCGGTTGTCTTGCCCCGAAAGATAAGTTCGTTTGAGGAAAATTTAATAATCACAAATAATCAGAAGAGTAGCAGAAAAGTCTCATTCTCCGATAAATTGTCGTGGATGGGATATTGATCCTTTTTGAATTCAATTGAATTTTCATACAGTGGAAATTTCACTTTCGACTTCCACACCCGAAAGTCAAACTCCACCAGCCAGAATCGAACCGGTGACATTCCGCTTAGCGGGCCGATGCTCTACCAGCTGAGCTTTCACGGCAAGGCTCGTTGATTGTAATGAGGCAAATGAATATCAACTGATACGCGAACCATTATTCCATTGATATACAGCAACTGTCTTGGTTCTAGTCGCTGAACCAGTCTCGCCTGTCACCTACCGATAGGGCTAATGGGACTCGGTTGAACGCGATTCAATGAATATCGAAATACATTCATAGATTGTATTACTGGCACGAGGAGCCTGAGTTATATATAATGGTTCGCCCTTCTTTGGATATTCACTTGCGTTGTTCACATCCAGCTGGCCTCATCGCTGTAGCTCAGCAGGTACAACATCTGCCGGGTGAAGGGAAGCTGGCTTTTCGATTCCGTTTCACGGCGTTTGATTTTTGGATGTGAAAATTGCAAAGGGTTTTTCCACTATATAAGATTTAGGCGCCTCCTGCCAATAGTAAATTCTTTCAATCGGATTTGTTAATTCACCGTCTTGCTCACGTCGCATACACAATCTCGGAAGACGGTTGATACGGGACTGTCTGTTGCTTAATACAATAGCAGACACAGTATGGAAGGAAGTAACCCAAGTTGACATAATCTGAATGTTTCAAATGATGTAAAAATGACAAGAAAACTATCCATGTGAGCCACTGCTATGCGACTTGAATTGCTGTTGGCAAGATCCAAAAGAATTTCAGAAAAGTTGTGTCATTTATTTGAAAGCCGAGCCATTTTATCCTGATACCTTTAATGAAAGATTTCACTTTTGAATCACTTTGTGATAAGTCGGTCGCCTTGGTTTAAATTATCCAATTTTTTTATTTTTAAATTATTCAACTCCGATTGGAACTTGACCCCGGGGTAACTATTCTGAGTCGAACACCTAAAATATCAGGCTATTCGGACAGGCTCTCAATCGTCCATTGAACTTACACGCCACGTGGTAAAGCACCCTTCCGACACTGGTTTCAAAAGTTAGCAGAGCATTTCTCGTAAGGAGATCGACTCCTGTGATAGACGAATTCTCGGTAGAATCCCAAGTGCAGCGAGGACTTTCCGTTAAGCAAACCGTAGGGTTTCGTTAGTAGTAAGAGATTAAACTTTCACATTTTATTATTCATCATACAGTATGAACACTTAGCCAAAAACTGAAAACCGTGGAAGCACTGTACAGCTGCTCCATTCGCCCGAATTCCAGCCAGCTGCACTTCCAACCTCTCTGTAGTCCTAATCAACTGTGTACTGTCTATGGGATGCAACAGTACGGAACACAGTGGGCGGTGTTCTTCCATTGAGTGGATGGGGGTGGGGGGACGGAGCAGTGTAGCACGGCCAGACAAAGATGTACAGCTGAAACCGATTTGCTGTGCTTCCATGATTCTCACTGGTGAGTTGAGCGTTCACACTGCGTGCCGAATCATATTATGTAAAAATTCAACCTCTGTGTACTGAAGTTCACGAGTTATTTTATTAATTATTTGTTAAATTAAAGGAAAGAGGAAAATGTGAAATATAAAACTTCTTGGCAATCCAAATGAAATCGATTCAATAAAGAGCAGCCTTGTTGCAATGGTGGATAATAGTTATGGAATTGATAACGGCCTCACTGCCAAGGTCACTAGATAATAATAATGGTTATTATAATATTTTCCTTTTCTTACTCATCACACGACAGGAAAGAAATGGTGTATTGTGTCAGTGAAATATTGCTTAGTGATGGCATTACTCAAACCCCCGACACAAAGTTCTACCGTATCCTGGGTTTACCACCTAAACACTAGCGGTCTTGTGCGACTTTATGTATTCGGACGCCGAAAAATTAATACGGCCTAATCTGATTAACTTTCTCCTGATCGCATAATGCGTGTTATTACTGTTACTAGCATTAGTATTATTATTGTTATTATTATTACTTATAGGGTCTGCTACGTTGGTGGTTTGTACGAAAATGCATTGTAAACCACCGCGTAGTCTGATAGTATCAGATACTACTCAGAATTCCGATGGCGCTAACGAGGATGATGATGTTGCAGCAAATGTCGGCGTTGTAGTTATTGTTGTTACTTCGCACTGTAATGATGGCGGTGTTTATGGTCATGGTTCGAATGATGATACCTCGCACTGCACTACTTGAAAAACTACATCCTACTCTGAATATATATTGTCTCACCTTTTCTCCTTGCGTAGAACGCACAGCCACCCTAAAATCGCACAGCATCAAAATAACTACAACTACTCTTTCTCTACTTTCTTATCTACGCTAATCGCCGATTGCTTTCATGGAAAACCACTGCTACATTCCATTCATTTCCGATTCAAGGGGAAAAACCCAGTGATACATATTTGTTGTTTTTTCTGGAACAAACACACACACGCGCACATAGGTAACCCGTCCGGTTTGCTCGTCTGACTGCAATTTGTCGTTATGTAACCTTGGCCAGCCCAACAAATGATCCATGCCAGACTGATGAGGCATTCCATTGCCTCGATCCCTTTTCCCACCTCGCCACGGTAATTCCGCATGCAAAGATGCATCCCGATCCCACACGGACAAGCACAGAGGGATTACGGAGTACCCCGAGAACGTCATAACACGCCCGTGTTGTCAGAAGTCCAGCTACTATTTTTGGATTCTTCACGTTTTGGCACTCAGTGTGTTTTCTTGTGGGACGGTGTTGAACCTCTGGGGGGGGGGATTATGGAACATCTCATCGTTTCATCAAATTGAAAATAGGAGAATTTCCCTGTCCATTCGAATGGCTGATTCCGTAGAATGAAAAATTAGAGAAATCTTTTCCATCTCTTTCCATCCTACCTACCATTGTCAAATTTTGTTTGTCCAAAAGTCAGACGGAAATGACGATAAGATACCGAGAGTTACAGCCTTAGTTCAGATTTCTGAAACACTGTTTGACAAGCTAGCTTTAACATTCCTGTCACGAACTTCTCAAACAAAAGGACTTTTGTCACTTAAAACGTGAACTACTCTCTTGTACGTTTGTTGATGCACTGGTTCTGAAGAAACATGTCACATCCAATTGATCAAAAATATTTGAATATGCTGTCAACGGGTTGGGGTAAATTCTGCCACGAAGAGACTATAAGAGAATGGGCAAAAGGTTACGCCTTCCGAGAGTTGCCGGGGACAGTCACGGGATATTCGGGAGAATGTCAACTGCTCCCCGCGGCTTGCACTTTGGTCGAAGCAAGCTTTTTGTCCAAAATGTATGTTTTTGTAATTTAGCGTAAATTTACTCCGCGTGGAAAAGTAACAACAAGAAAAGCGACACAGTAACTAGAACGGTTCACTTTTTTGCATTAGGTAGGAAAACGTTTAACGTATGATTGGATGTATATGTATTTGCAATTACGGGTCATAAAAAGCTACTGTCGGGGTCACAGCATACTTATTCAGATCAAAATTAGATTATGTTATCCAACAACCATTCGCACACATTTGGAGTATTTATTTAATTACTACTGGGAATACCTCTGAGAGGAAAGCAGACGCGCATATGTGCGTACCAGAGTAAAATGCGAATGTACACAGCGACCGGGCTAGCCCAACAGGGTGACTATGAAATGACCTGCAATCGGACAATACCAGTTAATCCCGTTGATCCAATCTTACACGCATATACTGAACTATTTGCAGGTAGTCTCTTTCATGAAACCAAAAAGGTGGTAGGTTCACAATAAGATGGCCACTTTCACACCAAAAGGTTTGTGAAATTCATAGTATGAGTAGAATGGCATTGTATCTGGATGACAGAACGAAGTTCTCCCGGGAGCACACCGGTTTCGCGGTTGTTGCCGCTCAACAGCCATGCTCACCCGGTGCTGCTCTGCCGAGTCATCCCTATAGTCGAGCACTACCCATTTGGTTAGTGGTTATAATCTAATTTGAATCTTATGGAGCTTGCATGGACAGGATGTCAATTTTCGGAATCACACGTTGATTCTTCCAAAGTTAATTTGCTAATTGATATGATTAACTTTCAGAACGAGGACTCGTAGTCCCAGGTGTGGGTTAGCGATACGAGTACTATTATTCCTGTAAAAGTTGGCTTTGAAATTTAAAAAAAATAACCATGTGATTGGGATTTTCCCATAGTGGGAGCTTGATTAGTGGACGCATATTTGATCTTATCAGTTTGATGGAGCCACATTGCAGGACTTGGCAAAGCGGACAAAAATAAATACAATTTTGCTTGGTTGAGATCTTCGGATAATACAAATGGAGTTGTTTTGCCTGTATTTAAATGTGTGTGTGTGTGCACTTATTTTTTTGGGAGGGGAAGTTAATGGGGAACAGTCGAGCTTTGGTTTCAGATTCAAGAAATTGCCAGGTGAACAACCAACTACAAGGCAAACTTTAAAAAAAATCAAAAATCCTGCTGAATTCGATGAGTAATAAAATTGTATCATTTTATTTGCTTTTTTATACGGACTAAATACGGCGTATCTGAGTTTCTGCAGAGGTCCGTTCGTCACCGAACGAGTCACCCGTTGGAACGAGTGAGAGGCCGGATGAATCGAGGAAAAATGACTCCTAGGTTATGCCAGAAACTTTCGAGCAACTGTTCCGCAGGTGTGCTAGTAAAGTTCGTACAATATGGTGAGTAGATATTTTAAATGAATGGGAAAAGCTAAGTTTATCATTGGAATTTCAAAACGGTGAAAACAAAACTAGACAAAAGTAAAATATAGTGAGGCCAACGCATTGGGTGAAATTTGTTCTCCGCAATCGCGTGCGTACCACATATTCACCGTCATCGAAGTTGGACTGACTACCGACACATCCGACGAGTTAGATTGTTTCACAGCTGACGAGAATCATCAGTGGAATATCAGTTTACATTTCTCTCCCCCATCTTGAGGGCAGAATGCACACAAGGGCAATGATCACACAATTTACTATTGAACAAACCTGCAAGTAGTCAATCGATATGTGCTTTATTATTACCAGAAAATAACAATTTCCCAGTTACCTTCACCAGTCCTAAATCTTTTGACTGTGCGTCATTTGATTGCACTTTTCGACTATGTGGACATCAGTTTTATTGTTCACAAAAAAAGAATGTGCTACTGAAACTGTAAGTGAGTATGTCTATCTATTTGTGTTTGTGTGATGGACGGAGTTTCTCTGACAATGGAGCTCTCGTTGTATAGAGGCTGACAATGCACATCTTTGGGTTAACAGAGCTAGTCAGGTAGACACATTTGATTGTATGAGAAACCGATATGGGAAGCGCATAATTACGAGCATTCTACAGTGCACGAACAGTAGACGATACTTAGAGGATGCACTGACCTGATAAACACGGCCTGAGTCTTCGTTGTGCCTATTATATCCATACCAGAATGAACTTCCTACGATTATAAACTAAGCAACCCAAAAAAAACGCGAATCGTTGGTCCACGGGGAACTGCGACGCTTGGGAAATATATCTTACGGTGTTGAAGTTGAAGGTCGGTTAAATAGTGATACGGTGAAAGGGTTTAGAGTATGCACTTGGTAACGCGCCAAAATCGAGTTCGCTTGAGATTGACCAGTTGAATGAGAGTCGCCGTTGATTTACAAAAGAACTCCAGATTGTACTTTTACAAATGCTGCTCTAACTACGGGTTCCCATGACCCATGGGGAGTTTGCACATTCGGTGTCATTCCACCGTTGATCCAAATCGTCACCAGTCAGCACAGAAAACATATTGTTTTCATAAAAGTTACATGTGGGGTAATGGCAAAAACTCAGTGCTGTCTAGATTACTTCTTTACATTCGTCATAATAGTTCAATATGTAGCACACGAAATATGGAACCTGAAAAAAGAAAAATGCCAGACAGAATCGCTCCAAATGGCAAAATGAATTCCCAGTCTGCCGTAAGTGAACCACAAGTCACTTCCTTCTCGTCGAACTTGAATCGATCTCCTTAGCTGCTCACCTAAAATCAACTTCTTTTGTAAATTCTAATCCATTTGACCAAGGTAAACCTTCCCTAAAAAACAACACAGCTTTCACCAATTTTCTTCCTCTAGGAATAACCTCGTCTTCCAAAACCCCGTGATTTTCGGGTTCATTTTGAACCAAAATAAATAATAGCTTGCATACGCTATAACAACGCTTGAAGAGAGAATATTAGCTGAACTTCCTTGAGAGACAAACGTGGGGGTAAGTTCTTCTGGAGCAAACCAAATTTCTAACTTAGAAACGTTCATAGAAGAAATAAACAAGTTGCATTTAATACCGTTGTTTTCCTATCCACTGGACAAAAGGGAGCGGAAACACACCGCTCATTTGAGTTCTCTATTGATCGATGAAAACTTCAGTTCCTGCACATGGCGTCGCTTTTTGTTCTCCCGAAGTCGGCTGAATTGTAGAACTATCACTACGGCACTAGTTATTCATGGAGAATGTGTTCGATTTTCTCAATTGCTTTCTGACAGCTTTGAAATCGTTTTCTTTGAACGTGTAAATTGGTGACGTCTACTGAAAAGTAAGTTCCTTCGTTTGATAGCGTCACTGGAGCTTCATCACCGTAGTGAAATATCCTCCCCAGTTTAGAGAAAGGAATGGATTTTGACCAAACCTCTTCCAGCTTATAACATCCTGTAAATATCGACCAATCAATGAGGCAAGATCGAATCTTGTGCGACAAACGTTTTGATCCGAAATGAATTACAATTTTATTCATCCGCTTGTTTTTTGACATCCTGATCAACCGAATAGGAATCTACAAAATCCTCAACTGGGTGATGAGATCCGACATGCGCGCAGACGCATGATTCTCCCTGATCCGGTCCAAATGTATCCGCAACAATAACAAAACGTCACCTCTGACCTCTCCGTGATCAGAAGTCAGTTTGTTTCACGTAATCAAACTGTAAATTTGGGAATCTGCCCTCTTCGTTTGGTCGCATTTGTCTTCCTGGAAATATTGTACCTTCAGTTAAAAATAAATCACACAAAGGAACTATGAATGAAACGATCATTATTATGTTACTCGCTTCGGTTGTTCGAAGATATTCCTTTATTGGATAAAAGCTAGAATGCTCTCATCCTCCTGCTGACAAACGTAGTCTACATCTGTTCGTTCTGCACCTTCTTAGGGCAAATTCATCGAACGTAATTTGGATTCTCTTCCAAGTTGGGAAGACCACAATCTGGAGTTTCACAGCTCAGTGTGCAGTTAGTTGGCTAATAAATAAAAATAAAAATCCTCCAGTAGACTACAGCTGTCCATTATTTCGGTCACTAAATTGAAATTTGTTGACAATATTCTTTCAGTCGTTGTGTTTGTATTGCCAAGATCTATTCGTACGGGCATTGGGATGCATTCAAAAGGGGTTAGATGCGATCGGTCATCTATCACCTATTTGGCGATTTGTTTGAATAACGGTCACTCAGCGGCCTGAAACTGCATTGGTCTTTTGTGATCATACCAACGGCATAGCACAATTGACAAACGAAGGCTGAGTAGTACGGTTTTCGCTGAATGAACAACACTGATCGCACGCGTGATTGGACAGAAATAAACTTGTATTTGTGTGTGTGTGTGTGTGTGTTTTTTCCATGACCTCGGTCACTGTCGAGACTTGCCTAGTCTGATTTGCTATCCTCTTTTGGACTTTATTTGGTCTACGTAACCTAGTTATAGTTACTCATCCAACGAAGCTCTGAAAATGAGTTTATCTTCCACTTGCAATATAAATTATTTATTCTAGACGTGAAATCATCTGAGATTGATATTTTCATCACTGAGAATGAACTTGGGATGGATGTTCTTGGGTTGGCTGGATGAAGGATACTTTCGCAGATCAGCTAGCAAAAACCTAATTACAAAATGATTTCCCATACAGTGCCATTGTTCAAATCATCAACGAAAACCAAAGAAGTACTGTGCAGGTGTTCGGCCTGACTCGTTGGAAGTCGTCGTCAGTACTGCGGATGCAAAGAGTATCAACCGGGAGTTCAATCCCCAGGATGCTTAGATGTATGTCAAACACGCGACTCACACAGTAAGAATATCCACGTTTACTGTGCAAGGTTCGTTCCGCGTCAGCCCCACATGATATGGCAACCTTCCTTCTCAGACTTTGGAAGACAAACAAAAACCACTAGTTACACAGCGAATACCTCCTATGATGAACTTCCCAACGTGAATGAAACATTGGTACAGCTATTTCGCGGTTTTCAATCGTGAGCTGAGCGTGGACACTGCCTAATGAATCACTTCACATGCAAACTGAAGTCCCAACTAGTTTACAATTTCATAATCTGCATCCTCAATCTCATAGTTCATTTTCTTGTCCCACAATACTACTACTCGAAGGTCTCTTCAGCAGTTCCAAAGGTTTTGAATGCGACATGTACTCTGAGTCAGAAATGAAACTTGGAGTTTAGCTGGATAAAACAGACAATTGAATTTGACTTTGAAAAAATCAGACATTTTCCTACCCGTTATTTAGCTTTCATTAGAATAGTTGTCACAAGACTGTACAACAGATATACTTTCATCAAAAGTCGAATAAGTTATACAAACAAATAAGACTAAAATAGCACCACCGTCAGTCTGGTAACAATCGCATATCCCGATAATAAGACAAAAGCGTGTGCTAGATGAACAACTGCAACACCACCACCAGCACCACCACTGAAAACAACA
Organism: Fasciola hepatica; assembly: GCA_948099385.1. Classification (NCBI taxonomy): domain Eukaryota; kingdom Metazoa; phylum Platyhelminthes; class Trematoda; order Plagiorchiida; family Fasciolidae; genus Fasciola; species Fasciola hepatica. The sequence goes on along the minus strand of CANUEZ040000007.1, from coordinate 2,782,456 downwards.
TCAGTAGCAAAGCTACCGCCATGATAACACTATTCGTACCGATCACCTAGCAACAACAAACAAACCAGTCGACTCGGGGTCATCGGTTTTGTTTCAGTTGTCAACCGCCTTACTACTGAGGTTAAAAATAAACCACCTACAGGAAATGAGTTCCCATTTGGTTTCCGGTTTGATAAACATATCTATTTTCATTTCTTCGGAGAGTAAATTTGTACCCTACCAGAGCTAAAAAATTAATACTGATTTGCTTGCAATTCCGTTTAGCGGAAATGAATGAAAGTAGTAGCATTTGAGCAAATATTGTCAGTGGGAAAGCAACCGGTAGATAATTCTTCACTAGAAACTCTGAAACTGTGAAGTGAAAGAAGCGAAAACATCGACTTCATTTTGAATGCAATCGTAAAAACTTGAAAAGATTTAGGTAACTAAATCTTCTAACCGCCTACTGCACCTTGGGAATCGGAATTGTTCATCATGTATTAGCAAAATGTCAATGTTCATTTTAGGCTGATTTCCTGTCCAGTGCGTCCTAGATACCCCATATGTGAACTCTTTCTGAAGGGTGCGAACGTGTACTACTCCTCTGGTCATCCATTGCTTCTCATGTCTTTACCCTGAAAGAATACTGATGTTGTCCCCTCGTCTATTGGGGAAACTTTCGGTACCTCAACGTCCGACTTTGATTTGAGTATTCTCCGTAGTTTTAGGTGTATCTGCTGAATCTTTGTATCAAACTCTGAATAGTTCAACCACTGCCCTTGTTTATATCACTTATACACATTTATACACAAATATATGCATAAGTAGCGAGGGATCAGCTGGTGGTGCTAAGTGGCTTGCGTGATTCACAATCACGCACCCCAGATTTGATTAACGATTTGGCAATGCATTTGATTTTTAACAAGGAGGCTACAATTGTATACTGCCTCCAAGTTAGTCAGTGGTGAGCCGAGCCTTGTTGCTGCACAATGAATCGTGACTTAACGGAGAGGTATGAAGCTAGCATCTGCACTGGTTTCGGTTAGTGCGTCCCATCTACTTGGTTGGGGCCCAAGGTAGGAGGATGGTCGTCGGTTAGTAATGTTGAGAGATATGGCTCAGAATAGGAGTCAGGGGTGCGAATGCTGCATAGTATGTCACGAAATTGTCATTCAGACAAATAAAAACAAAAAATATCCAGATGTGTACGGCGGAAAAAGCAAAAATTAACCAACTACTCCTTGTACAATGTAGCCGTTTTACTGTCACCGTGTTTGAGTTCAAGCCGATGCATACGTAAAAATTTACATACAAATAATGGTAATGAGTAGTACGCAAATGGGTAGACAAAATTTCCCGGAAGCACACGAAAGGTTTTGCGGTTGCTTCCGCTCATCTGGAATGCGCATCCGAAGCACTCATCTATCCACTCATTTTCATTCCTGTTTTCTCGTTGTGATTCATTTGTGAACTCTTCAATGGGGATTATTTATTCATAATTCTGATGCTTCAAAAAAGATCCTAATAACGGTTTATATATATATATATATATATATATATATATATATATATATATTCAAGAAACATGTCACATGTAATGATTTTTGAAACTGCTGCCTTGGAGAATATTGAAAAAAGAGGCAAATATGGCAGATTGTTCATGGTACTTTTTACCATCTGTTTTTTCCTAAATCTTATCAAATTTTCAAATGTATTCTTTATTTCCTTGTGCTTTTTGCCACGGTTTAGACCTGACAAGACGACATTCTCACCTGTCGTGAAATTACGGACTACCTACTTACAGACGGGAATATTTTGTTTTAAATCGCGCGCTCCGCCGGAAACGAAATCAAAATAGTAAAATTCACCGGAAAATTTTCTTTAACATCTTCATCAAGCTCATCGTTTCTATAGTTTGTCCTCTTATTGTGTTCACTGAAAACGACGCCCAACACCTCAAAAGACAGTACTTACAGATTACGGTGCAGTATTGAAACGGGGAAATCTTTTCATTGGATAAACGATTGCCCCTTTTCCGAATCAAGATAAGTCAAAGAAGAATGCCACTAGCCTTGAACAAACCAAAGTAACCCTTCTATTAGTCTGCCAAATGCATGTAATGTGAAAAGATGAGTAATCTAGACAGAATTACACTGTTTGCTGGCAGCAACCGAAGTACAAAAAACACTTCTCGTGAATGAAGTTAGCCGGAGAACAACAGGAGATAGACGAAATCAAAATCCGGTTTGAACGCAAGTGATTTTTTTACTGAGACTGCTGGTTTACACTAGGAAAGCCCAAAAGGCTGGTACTAATGTTCACAAAAAGTTGTTTTCAGTTTGCGAGTAAAGATAGAATCGCCGGTTATTTCCCTTGATTTTTACGAGAGTTAAAAACAAAAGCAGAAGTGAAACCTTATGAGCCAACGGCCATCCTCGTGGACTTCCAGCCCTTATGTCATAGGGTTCTAACCCTGTCACCATCAGCCACTCCCCAACTGGCAGCCTGAAAATGGCCACAGCCCCCTTCCTAGATTGCTCTACTGTTGTCATAAAGTAAAGAATAAGAAAAGCAAGAGAATTTTGTTACAAAATTATAATTTATCACCAATCTTGCACCTGGGAGTAGATGTCATTCATTGATGAAAAAATAAACGAAGCCACTTTGGATTAGTCTCTTGGTAATAGGTAAACAACCATTTTCCACGACTTGTTCTGCTCTTTTCCATCCTTAAAGGCAGATATCAAAACGGAATAGTTAGTGAATTGAGGTACTCGATAACTTTACATTTACTTTCTAGGAGTTGAAGTAAATAATTTTCCAAAAATCACCTCTATTAAAACAGGATTGAAAGCAGTTTTATTGCAACTGAGATCTAGACAGAATGGGTGATGTATTTTGAACAGAAATTGTTCAAACCAAATAATGGCCTGGAATCCTCCTTTCCGAACATTCGAAGGTATCTGAAGTAAGATATTCACGTGCATGTTACTGAACCATTTACGGCCCAGGACACTCGCCTAGACCGGGGTTCTACATCAGGGTTCTCACGTGGAACGATAATGGTGAAAAAATGTAAACCGGTAAATGTTTGCCGGTTTCACATAAAATAATTTTCCGGTGCTGAAATCCAGTCGTACGGCGCCAGCAGAAAAAATCAGATACAAACATGTGGCCCAATCCGAGACTTTTGATGGATTAATTGATCGAAGTGAATTTCAAGGTTTTGACCGCGTTTAATAGGTAGTATGATTCATCGGATAGAAGTCTGAGAATCACATGATATTCGTATGTATGCGAAAAATTAGTATTGTCTCACACAGACTGGCTGTCTGGTTCTCAGGTGCTCTACTACATAATGTTTGGGGAAAACCATACATCATGATTGACAAAAGTGACTGGTACTGATATTGAATTAATACAAATGTCCACGCTATATCACTGGGGAAAACCAGCTAGTGTGACTAGAATGGTGGGCGGCACAAAGTTCCAATAAGTTATTTCTGTTGACTGGATCACGCGACAGCGAAGCGGTATTCGCAGCGCAAAATAGTACGGCAATAGAGGACTCGAACCTCGTACTGTCGGCTCATTGGATCATTACTGATCAGGCGTTGATGTGCACTAGATATCTGTTTGTGCTCACACTAGATTTTCACATCAAGTATTATCACAATACGTAGTCTCGACGAGTTTCCATTATCGTCTCCCTGAATGATCTTAAAACTGTCTTTAGTAGACGCCAAGGAAAAAAATTAAATAAAACAGTGAAGTTCACAACATAGTAATACTTTTTCAAAATGAAAGTTATTCCCATTCAGATAATAGTGAGATGCTAAACAATCAGTAGGTATGCTATTTTGATGGACGATTCACAACGAAGTTATGCGACTCTTGGTGGATTGTTTATGGCCTTTGCTGCGTATGTTCCCCAGCATTCATTTAATGCAATTCGATGAATTATTTTGGGTTTCGTACATTTTTTATGAGAAATAGTTGTAGGGAACGTGTTTAGACAAGGTGAAATTCGAATACAAGCCTGAATACCAATGAAGGTTGAGTAATCTGACGATTGGGACAGTTTCATCAGCTTACTATTGAACCTGATATTTTTGCCAATCCCAAGTTCACGATTTCAAATCCCTGTGTTACCTAATACACGTAGTTTCCTTGTTTAAAAGAAATCGTTGTGGATTGTCATCAAACTCTGGAAACTTCCGCCCCAACTCTTTGGTATAACCAGGAATAAACCGTTTGCGAAACTTATCACTTTCAAGCATTTACATACTGTTACCATCTCGTGGGTCGGTCACAAACTGACTTCATTCATTATTCTTATAACATCTTCCGGAAAACCTTCCACTCTTCCATCAGCTCTGAATTTTAGAAAATGTCATTCCACCCGCACCTAGACAGACAGAAAATGCCTCATGCCCTACTTAGCTTCCTCAAAAAGGGGAACAACAAACAAATTGCAAATTTTCGTAAAGATTACCCCCATTGCATATTTCATTTTTAACCATTTTAGTCAATCAAATAAATTTAGTACCCACGGATTTATTCGTGGTTTAAACAAAAGCTAAAAATGTATGTTTTGGAGGTGGATCGAAGCTCTCTTTTGCACCACTTGGACTGAATTAAAGAGTTGCTCGTTTTGTCTTAGCAATCATACTAACATCGAAGAAAACGATTTCAGGAGCCATTGGTGATAAGATGGCATTATTCAGTATGAACTAGTTTGCTATAAAGTAGCCTCAACTCTAAGTCTAACAATATCCATGTTACTCAGCTCAGTTAGAGCTTGACTCGTTATTCCCCACGATATCTTGCAGTCTTCGAAAAACCAGAAACCTTATTTTCACAGTCAAGGCTGTTCTACCGTCAACATTGGTGGCACTAAGGTTTGCTTAGCTATTCATTTATCTTTACTGAGTCAGGGGAAAATTGGCTCTACTGGGAATTGTTTCTTAATCTCTTCAGGGAGGAATTGGGTTCTCAAGGGAGTATAACTGAATCCATCAGATTTGGCTGCCAATCCAAAATCTGGACACTTGGAACCCCGTTCAGACTGAAAGAAAACGACAAACTACTGGTAGCATTCCAAAATCCCGCATTTTAATCAACAGTACAATCAAATCAGAATGTTTGTTATTCATGTGCAAATTTCCTTCGTTGTGATTTGTGGGCATCGATTATTTGGCGCACACGGTACAACAAGTTTTTTGGATTATTTTATGCATGGAAGGGGCTGCACGGCTAGAAAAATAACCACAAAAATAGCCTCATACTGCATTTCATTAATTAAGTGCAACGCATTTTAATCGGGTTTTAGATGAAGCCCTTAGCTTAACATTCAGCCAAATATCGCAGTGTAATTCAAGGCCCATATTCAACAACTCACCTCAGCCACCAGCTCAATTAAAAAAGTGGACACATTTTCACGGATGGTTTCTTTTTCTCTGTGGGTGATTTTGAGGTATCTAGTTCGATTCCCTTGAAGCCGGTAAAATTTTAACAATGGCAACCGATAAAAGGTCGCCTCGGTTTCTAGAAACAGACGTACCAGGGTAGAGGAATTGCGAAAAATCTGGCGCGACAAACTGCTTCATCCGATTGCAAGTAGTTTTTGATTTACCAACCGCCAGTTAGGTGCGATGGAATATTTTCTCAACAAAGGAACGATACGTTCGACAAAATGTTCCCGTGCTTTACGAGAGATCCACTCAGTCGTACACGATAAACTGTTTTATATCCTTTGATGGCTCAGTGGGAGATCATAACCATGGCTTTTAATTTCACAACCTAACGCACACGAACACGAAAGCATCGAATATGTGCAGCGTTTATATGAATATTCGTATCCGGATTGCACGGCTGGTCATCGATTATTTCGAACCATTGCCCCCACCTCCCATTCGCCCTATTCCTTCAGCTGTAGAACTGGCTACACCGGAGTACGATGTGACATGTTCAATTTGCCCCAAACTCTGGATATTTTAAAATCATTCAAGGAAGAAATTATCGACGTGTCATCCCTGCGTCAGACAAATGCAGTCACACTGTACAGTGTGGTCGAAGCTACCGCGTGAGTCTACACTGTATTGTAGCAGCTGTTGACGAAATACTGTTTGTTACCTGGTAGAAATTATCCCATGAAGTATTATCACTGTCGCAATAACACCGCATCCATCTGTAACGTCAGCATCTACATTAACAAAACATCATTATCATCGTCATCTTCATCCGAGTAATCGTCTTTGTCGTTGCCATCATCACTTTTGTCCACAGTATAATTTTACATACATTTCTAGTGGAGATTCTATACTAATTTATACGGACTTGAATTCTATGCGTTGACGGCTAGGCAATTTGGGTTGATATTTATTACCTGATTTCACATAAACATCACACGACGTGACACTGAATCAACACTAAATGCAAAGTTGAATAGCTTGGAGAAGCACAGTAACACAGACACATGCACGATGTTGGTCCCTAACGAGGATACTGCCCTTTCAACGCTTGTACCTGTCGTAAGCAAAGTGTTAGTATTTACAAATAATATCCCGAACGTCATTATTTCCAGTTTGCTTTGTTGAAGAACTCATGATAATGATGATGGTCGTCAAATGTCGTAAGATCTTTCATCGGAACTCTGCACTTCGTAATTGCGCCAAACCCTGAATATGCCGCTTTCCGCGTTTGATATTCCAGACGAACATGTTTACAATTGAGTGCAAAACCTGTTCCGCGTTCATTCGTTATACACTCACACACTCTCACACACAGAGTGTGTGTGTGTGTGTGTGTGTAAGAGAGAGAGAGAGTAAATCGTTGGCAAATGGGGCTCGGATTTCTTCGTTCTTATTTGTTAGTCATGCATTTCACTGCGCACATCTAAGTACTGTATCATGGCATGCACGCACGCATCTGTTTGTCTTCGGCTTCGAAACCAGACGGTCAATGACTTATGTCTCTTAGTTCGCTCGCGCTCTCATTCTCTCATTCATTCACCCCTCGTTTGATCTTCTCGTCTTGACGAGGATCATGATCAATCTACGCTGTTTTGTGGGAACGCTTCACCGAATTGTTAGTTTTGCACGTTCATATCACACAACGTTAGCAGTTGTGTTTTAGCTTCTTTCTGTCTCCCTCTACCGAGAATGACTGCTACAAAACGAACCGAGGACATCGAAATCATGAAGGGAATAATCCACGTTAGTAACGAAGAAAAAGAAACCCGGTTGAACAAGAGAAGCAGTAATTATGGTATTTCCAAACGATCTTTTGTACCTATTCGTGTTTGTGTGTGTGTGACCCACTCCGGCTGGAGTTGCTCGTCGGTGCGATCATTCATTAGCTTTTATCACTACCTGTGACGTCATTTGACGGTGGTGAATTGCGATTCGCATTCTCCTGTGAACCAGGCCCGGAATTATGCCATAAATTTGGGGCATAAATAGAGCTACACAAGCTAAAATGTACCTTTATTGGTGTGCGTGTGAAAGAAGTGCACAGTCTTCGCCCATTTATAACCAGACGATCCCTGTTTGTTAATCTGTAAACACAGAGAGATACTACCACGGTCAACATCGACCTACTTTCAGTCGAAGAGAAAGAAGACAGGGGCAAGAGATGTGGCCTCTTTTGGAGATCAGTAGAGTCAGATAACAAACTGCTAGGGAAATTTTTCGGTCACTTCTTTGGTCTCTTACCGTAGTTATCGGGGAAGTACGTTCGGAAAACAGTGGCTGTCAATAAGTAGAGATTACTGAATGTGTACTGATGAGAACTGGATATTCTAAGCCGTTACTTCAGAAGACTATGTTAGAGAAAACGAATTGATCCCAAGTTATATCTGACTGCCAAAGTACTCCACACAAGAACTTTTACCTAGGAGCCATCAACCGTAAGTTTCCTGTGGCTTCACCGTGTTCATACTTCCCTTGACTACCAATGATGCTTCTGAACTCCAAGGGAGGAACAGAGGTCACGGCCCAACTTGTGGTTGATGAACTACAGAGGTCTAACAAAACGAAACCTTTCCCAAGGGATCGGAGATGACAGAACCGTTTGGTTTAGAAGTGGATTCACAAAACACAGTTGTTGCATACCTTGCCATAACGGACACATTGGGAAGGAGGAAGATGTGATCAGTGTGGTTAACAAGGTCCCACTAAATGGGTCCCCTTACTCGTAGACTACGACCAGGTAATCAACGACCTCGTAATTCACCTTAGCAATTGATCAAATTTTATGTTCTGCTTCATTTTGCTTCCACGCATTCTTCTGCACCTTCCAATGAGTTCTTACACTCTTTTCTTTTGAATTTCTGTGTAAATCACGTGTGTGCTGAAAGTTTACCCTACTCCGGATGCATAGAAAAGTCCATTCACTTGACCAGTATGAATGAAATAAGGAGCAGTGTGAGGCCTTCGGAGATACCAGGACAATCAATTCGATTCAGTTTACAGTTCGATTAGGCATTAACATCATACACACGCACATACACACTGACTACTTATCCGGTGGATCCGTTTCTGTTCAGAAACCATGGTCAATTGGAAAACGTATAATGTGAGTAGTAAGTAAAACTTTTTAGTGAAAAATATTGAGCTTGTGGTAAGTTTAAATGAAAAAGAATCACAGATGTTCCTGGACAACTTATTTTCCAACTGTTTAATGATTACCTATAGGCACTATTCGACCCCAGTACTTTTGGCCTTCTTGCTCTTTTCCCGAGTAATGGATAGTCTGTCTTCAGAAAGCTGTACAAACTCAAGCGGTTATTGCTTATTGAAGAATTCTACCCGACCGAATATGGCCGGTCGGTTTAAGTCCCCGGGATTCACAGATCTGATAAGCTCAGCCGCCCGACCGCCGATTCACTTCAGCGGTATTCAGCATTCTGCTGTGGACCCGATTATATATATATATATATATATATATATATATATATATATATATATATATATATATATATATATATATATATATATAGCCTCCTGCGAACCTCAATATCGATTTTGATAGTATTCTTTGTCAATTCTCCATGATACAAATATCAACAAATTCATTCCTGTTCCCTGAAATAAAACGAGGACTGAAGTTTATGAGTTTTGTTTGTGAAACTTATCGGGAGTGATTCATTCAAAAAGGAAATTTTGACAGAAGCCCTTTATAGAGATTCTCCTTATCTGTCACTTGAGACCTATTTATCGGTTCCCTTTTCTGTGCTCGATATTGCAATACTTATCGATCCACTTTTACATTCAGTGGTTTAACTCATACTTTTAGTAGAGCAAGTGGAACGTAGGCCGGGCATCATACCTATGGTTAGGGACTGCCACATTTGACGGACGATACTGTCCCATTCAAGTGCGATCATTCCACCACTGTTGACCGAAGCCTAAGATACCATACACCTGCAACCATCTAGAGGAAAATTTCAACCGCTAAACTGCTTTCGTCTGCGCTCATTCACTAAAATGTCCTCTCCCGTCGTGCTCTTCCTCCGGTAATATGTGACTAGATGTTTTCATGTCTTTACAGAAATGACCCCTCCGCAGCTAACTGCATTTCCGGATAAGGGAACCTATCCTATGTAACTCTTCTGTTTTTTTTTTGAGACACGTAAATTAGCACATCACGGGACAGCGTGGGGGAGGTTTCCGAACCGTCTGCTGAAACCGATCTGATTGCACCAGCGTACAGGCAGCAAATCATAAAAAGGAGCACCACACTGAGGCATTTAAGCTGGATTTCCGGTTGGGAGTTTAGAGCAGTCTCCAGTTTAACTTCAATTTTTCCATCCTCGCGCCAGACGACGGTTCGTTTTACTAACCTCAGGAAATGAAAAACTAATATTTAAATTTAGGGCGATAATGAATTCAAAGAAAGAATTCAGTGGAGAGGGACACTCCATTGCTCCATTTGTTCCGGTAGACTCGAGTCAACGAGGGAACCGGATTTTGGAAATCGGAGTACAGAGGGTTACGACTGGAAACGAACCTCCCTAACAAAACTTTCAATAGTCTTTATGAAAATGACAGTGATCCACGCATATTCAGTTGATTTTCTTTTTCAGTGCTTCCGACTAAATGTGAAATTACTAATAAAGTAAGGTCTCATTGGGAATGTTTTACTCCTCCAGTCTCAGAGATAACTTGGTAAAATCAAATATTTTAGGGCGACCCAGTGTAAATATGCCGTAGTTATATCGGGTTTAACCTGCATACGACTTTTTTGACCCAAACATTTGATTTTCCTCACGTGACTAAATTCTCGCAGGAGTAAAATAAACAAAATCAACCGAATGACTTTTGCAATTTATTTTGCTCACGTGATAAGCCTATTCTAACTCTTTTCATAAAATAAATCAGACTTACTATTTTTTTAAACCAATAATACACTAGTCTAGAAAGTACTCCACAGAACATTTTGAGTGATTAGTTCGAACTTGTGCGAACTAGAGGGAAACGATTACATCCAGTTTACCATTCCATTCCTTTTTCAGACGTTACACGGTAAATGCTGTTTTGGAAGAAAATCTGATCTCCGCATGGGACGAAGATTCCATGCTGTAATGGAAGTCTCTCGTTCGAGGATATATACTCATGGACGAACTATATCAGAAGTTCACATAACCGTCTTAATGTAGATAAACTGTAGATAGCTTATCCAAAAGACGTTGTAAAACTTATATTCTGCCCACTTCCTATATTGTATCGAAAAGCACCAGTGAGCGAGAGACGGAAATGGAGTAATACAGAAAAAATTATGCGAACTCAGCTTGTCAGAAAGACGTCATCCATCTATCCATTTGTCCTACCTGACCAACCACTGCTATTCACCCTTTGTTACCAGTTAGAAGCTAGAAGTAAACGCATTTATGTAACATGGATAATATGTATTCCAGTTTTTCTCCGCATGGTTACCGGTATACGCTCATCAAATATATATAACCATAATGTAACTTAAATTCATTTATTTTCGAGTTGCCAATGGAATAATAACTACAAAGACCTGTCAGCAGCTTTATGCCAGTGCTATGGTGTATCCGGGATCTAATAGCAACGAAGACAGTCTGGTGGATAAAATGAGTATGAACATCACTTTCCGTATTTTATTTTCCCGGGGGGGAAGAAAGTGTTAGGCGTGGACAAAAATGTGGATACATACAGGGGATATCGAATTTCCCGACTTACTACTCAAAAGCTTGCAAGTAGGCAAATAGCACATGCCGTACGATCAAGTCGGCTGAAAAGTGCACGTGAAAATTGAATGATAGAGAAGCAAATAATGGCCCCACAACAATCTTAAACGAAGAGTTTACAGTTGATATATTCCTTCTAAGTGCCTAGGATACCAATGGAGATGCAGTGTGGTAAGGTAGGTTACCCAAATGGGTTGTCGCCAAAGGAGCAAACTGAATTTGCTCTCATTTCATCCTCAGCGTTAACATGTTCATACAGTCAACTTTGTTCCGGTAAAATACCCCGGATTATGCTAGAGTGGCATCCAAGACGCGAACGCATGTTCGCTGCCTGGAAGATACGTCGTGTAACCCTATTACTCCGGACTTGTGTGTGCAAGGGCTTCTACGTCATCGAACTTTCTCTGAGACAAGAGAAACTGGGTCGGTCAGTTTACCTATCATCACTTTAGTGTCTCATTGAATGTCATTATACGTGATAATATTTCGTTTATCATTCAAATAAAATAATTAAAGTCGTTAGTATTAGTAGTCAGGACCGTAGTGATTCATTCGATTGCGTAACGGGGGAAATTTGTTAAAATATATTAGATACATATGTTAGTCCGCCGTCCATCGGAGGTCATTTATCTGGCCCGTTTACCAACCGCAAACAATTACCACGTGGTCATGATCACAAATTCTTAACCACTTTCCACGACAGAAGTCCTTCTCTCCCATGCACACTACTTTTTTAAAGTCTATTTTGGACTTTAGTGAGTAGCTTATTGACCGATCTATTTTTTTCGATCACTTAGTTGTAATTCGCCACCTAGAACTTGCATGGTCAAATCATTGTATTAAACACCCAAATGACGAAATATGCGTGAATCACTATATCCAGCAAATCTGACTGATGGTTTATGGCAGTATCATCTAAGAAATTGTGGGGTACTCCTTCAGCCTATATAAATAACTTTGATAGGTTCAGTCTATCTGCCAGTGGATAAAAATGTTTCTGCAGTGCAACAGAGGTGACAGGCTGCCCTCAGAGTGCTGGTAAAGAGGCCAACGCATTTATGGAATGATTAATAAATGAAAGAGGACGGTGAAACAAAAGCTATGAGAGACCTACCAAGATGGCTAGGAAGCTAATGTTTAGGCACTACGTATGTTCCACAGTTAGTTAATGAATATATCCTTAGTCACGCCAGTAGGACAGAAAGATCGCCGGTAGAATTAGAACATGAGGGAACGAACGACCATAAGGGGCAAATCTTCAAGAATACGTACTAATCGTTCTCTGGTTCTAAAGGGAACCAGTATATCATTTTCTGATCAAGACCCACACCACGTTCTGTTACAGTAGGTGGCCATTGCTAAACCCCTATCTCGCACCATGCTCACACAGACACTCACGAAATCTCTACGGTGATTCGTTGACCCTGCTTTTTGCAATACAGGTAATAATTTTTCTTTAGTCGTGTCCAACTGCTGGTGGTGATGGCTAATTGCTAGTGCCGGACAAATGCACTTGACCATTTAGAGCGTATCGGGCTTCCCTCAATGGGTTACATGACCCCGAGACCTTTCCAGTGATCATTTGCAGGAAGACATGATTACGTGACATGAAAAGTGACACTTGTATTTGCAAAACTAAACTTTCCAATTCTGATGATTGTTTTGATATTCCAGTTAGGTTGCTATTGAGCAGTAGAAACCAGTGAACCGCCGCACTCAATGAACTGATAGTGGTTGTTACTATTAAATAAGTTCCGCTAATTTCTGTCAAATTCAGGAGACCAATGTGAATGTGCACGATTGAACCAAGAAGAGGTTAGCGACAAATGCTACTCCAGCGCATGACATACCACCAAGCAAATTCTACTTGAGTTGTATTTTTACTCGGGTTCTCCAAGCAAAGCGCTTTAAAATCGACCAACATCGTCAGTTTGTTATCAACAAGTGTGTGTATATTGGTTGGTTTATCACCGATAGTGCCTTAGGAGCGCTGAACGGCAGTCAGGAATGATCTCCTTTATGCGCAATGAAGAACAGACTTTTGCGATTTGTAAATCCGGAATTACCGAAATTTAAAAAATCCAGTCCAATGAGAAACAGAACGTTTATATCAATTGATGCGGTACCTAAATATCGAGCAATAATAACTCAGGACTTTGAAAATCGTGCTTGGCTATGCTCGTTCCCAAGCTGATCGCAAGAGCGGAACTAAATCAATTTGCTGAACAACCAAGAACCAAACGTTCGAAAATTTTGTCAAGAGACTGGAAATTGAAGCAGTTAAACAAAGATTTAAGAGGGAGAAATAACTACTCCCGATCGAACTACTTAAATTCAGTGAGCTTCATGCGACCACTTCGCAGTAAAATGAGCCACTTTGAAGCGGACTCGGCCGCCATCATCTCAAGCAGACAATCCAACGCACATCTTCCGTCGGACGTTAAAATCTAACTACTGCTATCGTTTTCAGTAACATATACAGAAATCCGATCCCCACTCCCAGGGGGTGGATACAATTCCGGCGAGCACACTACTTGCATACTAATCAAAAAAAGCATTCGGAAAACCACCACATTCAGATTTCATTGGATAATAACTGATTATTTTGCACCTTGGTCAGTGTACAAATTAGTTAGTACTTTCTCATAGCTAGACAGAGGATCATCAGTTCCACACACTACTCGCAAGTAATTGTGAGATATATACTCTCTCACTGTTCGTGAATATCCGAGCCCATAATGGAGCAGGAGAATTCTTATCAATCTTAATGGGATGGGGGAAACATCGAAAATTAAAATTTTTCTCGGGTGGGAGTCGCATGACGAGAAATCCGGCGTTGAACGAGTGCGTATTGTTCAGGGGTATCACATGGTTTAACATTGGGCAGGGTTCAATGGCTGTCAATTGGTTTGAAGATAAGTTCCTCAACAAAGGTCAGGGAAACGCGAAAAATCAACAGTAGACCGTATGGCATGAATCTGAAGTGCGGTTTCAGATGGGGGACACTATTATAAATGCAATTCGACAAGATTAATTGCTGCGGCTTATAAATATGGAAAGACAAACGCCCTAGTTTCCCAACACACAATTGAATGCGTTTAGACCACCGAAGGTTATTGTTTATAGCTACCCTGGGTACATGATGGAGTCTACTCCATAGCAAGGGAATCGTGATTAATCGTTGGATTGTCTGTGGATAAAGTTGAACAGGAAACAGCAAAGATTCATTGCAAACATTTCGAGTTTCAGTATGAGGCCAGATTGGATGGAAAAGTGTTCAACTTTCGACAGTCTCCCTAAATGTATTGAAATCAGAGGGACTGCAGATGGTTTGGTACAGAACAACGTACTCTATATATCAGTAGGGGATTCCAGATGCATATCCATGGTGACTAGTGTACTCCGAAATGGTTTTCAACAATGCTTTCCTAATCTTGTGTTCTGCATTCTTTCAGTGAACTAATGGAGTAGTCAGTCACATATCTGCCATGTGATCCTAGAAGATTCTAAACTGACGCACAACCATAGTCGCTGGAGAGTAATCAAGGAAAACAAACCTGACTGACTTTGCCTTTTCATTCAACGACTCACTCAGAAGGCTTCAGCGTTTAGGGTGCATCTATTTGGTTTATGTGCAAAGTGGAAGGGAGTCATGAGAGACGTTCACATTTGAGTTTAGTCGCGTGGAAATGGTCTTCTCATTCAGTATTAGCGCAATAGATGTTAAGGCTATTGGATGAAAGCGCTTTGAAATGACCGGTGACTTCGTAGCTACAGGAGTGGGGACAATGGTGACAGGCATCCATGAGTCAGAAATAGCAAGCTACTCAGAGATCAAGTCATGATAGACGTCATAGATTCTGTTAAAGGGAGAGTCGGAGGATGAACGTCCAGACGTGAGGCAGAGAATTTGGTACTTGCTGACAAGCACATTAGGCCTAAGCAGCCCACTAATCCTGAATAATTAGACAAATAAACCGAGCCCTCTCGTTATCGCATTGCACCGATGCGATCCTAAATACCTGTAATCAGCAGTTTGTGGCGATCAATAATGAATCGTACTGTTTCGCTACTGTTCCTAGCTTGTCTGCACGTATTCATGCATATAGACGCGCTCACTTAGTCGCTTAGATTTCAGTCAAGGTTTGTTTGCTTCACGGCTTTCATTAATATCACGTCTTTATGTGACAGGTGAACAGAACTTTGATATTGAACGTAACTAAACAGGTTGTCTGCGGTTTACCTCAGTCGCCCATGGTCTTATGCGCTTTACCTGATATTTGCAACGTGTATTCAAGCGTAACATATGGGACGCATTGTAGAGCTAACTCAAATATTCCACATCGGTCGAATTATTTTTTATCACTGAAACAGCTCGAACCCTCCCCCTCCCCCACGGGGGGGGGGGGGGATGGCTCAATAAACCTACACACTACCTGATATAGTGCCCTCCCGCCACGGGCTTTCAATGTCTTTGTTGTTGTTAGGTCCCACAGAGAAGTTATCCGTCACAGGAGTCGATCTTTCTGTGCGAAATGCTTTGCATTTGTTTTCTACTTTCATTCAATTGGCTGTGAACTGCATCAGACACGGCAGTCAACTGACGAGTCATGTGATATTTTATTACATCATTCATGATTAACTGAGTTCCACTTCTGTCGATTTCTGCACTAGACACTGCTATTTTTGTCCTTGTCCACCAACCTCTAGTTCCATGATTTCAATCTACGGAACGTAGGACTTTCCAATCATTTAGATAACATTGCGAAGATGATTAAGGGTAAGAAATTAGGCGATCCTTTTTGCCAGAAAATTAAACCAGAATTGTGGTACCTTAGTGTAAATATCTTATTACTATTTCTGCAGTTTTTGACGTTGAACCAAATCCTCCGAGGTATCCTTTATAAGTAAGTAATGTTTTACTCATCAGCCTGTCGGGAATTTCAATATGGTAGAGCCGGAATATTGATATTTTCATTTGAATTAAAAAAGATACACACACTAGTGAAACGTCAACTAAATAGAATGATGTTATATATTTCATTTAGTTCACCCTGACCATGAATTGCTAAACAACTCTTTTGAATCCGTTGCGCGCATATTTCATTATTATTTTCGAAATCTTCGACTTCATTCCAAGACCAGGTACTACAGAAGTCCTATTCTTTTTGCAGCTCACCTAGTTATTTGGCAAGACACACGGACTATTTTTCGGAACTGATCCCAAACACGATTTGCTGGTAACTCATCAAGACTCCTAATCAATAATTGTCGCGTTCTTCAAGCTGCTGTGCTCTAGCTATTTTTCCCCACTTTACTCAAAAAGCTCGTGTATAGCTTCTCTGGAACTGTTATTAGGTATGCTGTCTTAACTATTTGTCATGATGTGTTGGCCGAAGAGAAATCTAATGACCTGTTTGACAGTGCTCAGAACATCGGGAGTTATTCCGAACGGTGATCTTCCCAACAGCCGTTCTTGGCGTTCTGGATGTACTTTCGTCCATCTCGCTCAGCTTTCCCGATTGATCACTATACTGCATGCGCCATTCGGTCACTTAGCATTATACCTGTTAGGTGTCTCGGACTGACGTTTTACGCTAATTTTTAAATTTTTTCGATTGCGAACGCCAATCGTGTTGCCTTATTTTTCAGATTCGAAAGCCCAGGTAATAACCACGTTAAGTGCACGTCTATATCTTCTTCTTTCGTTTCTCAATCTGATTTGCCAAACTCACTCATTTTTTCTCCATACTGTCAAAGTGGGATTTTATTTTTATTCAGAGGTATTCATGTAATCAGCCGTATATCTGACAGCTCGTTCTTTGAACCGATCCAAAAAATATGCGATTTACACAATAATATCTGCGAAAAAAGTGGTGGCTTTACTCTGAGTTACGTGTGGCTCATGATTCTACAGCGTACATTCTGGCTCAGGACGGCTATAAAATCTATTTATCACATCCGGTTTGCACGCTATTTCCCGGTAGTGAACAGTGTCGCGTAGAATTATGCGACTGATTTCAATACTGGTTCCCGGTTTCACAGGCGTATGCGAGAACGGTGGCCCGATAAACGATGCTGCGGGATCCCAGTCGCTATTTTTGTCACTGATCCAAGATTATTTCACCAAAAAGGCGAGTTCTCTGATTTTCTGCCTGTCAGTAAGGGAGTAGTTCAGGATGCCGTTCTATCGTTTCTCTTTTCTTTTTACATTCGTAACTTACCCAAAGTTTCTAATGATCTTCTGATTAAGTACGCCAATGATGCTGCCATTAGGTCCAAATCTGACGATAACTTTCAATTTTTCGAACTTTGTGATTTCTTATCTTCCAGTATTTGGTGGTCCACGTCGTCAAATTTATCTCCTAATGTATACAAATGTAATGACAATCTATTTTCCTTTGCCAAGGGAGGACGTATATCTTCAATTGAAAGTAATTGTTTTTCCTCACATATCGATAGCAAAGTAATACCCAGAGCTCAGTCAGTGAACTATCTTGGCTTACCATTTCTCAAGATCTCGCCCGGTCCCAGAACATAACTACTGTACTCACAAAAATCCGACGACTATCGTTTTATAGAAAGCGGTATATGCCAAACACAGGTCTGTCTTTTCGGTACTGCACATCAGGCCAAAACAGTACACGTGCGATTTGTTTTCTTTTGTAAAATTGGCAAATACAGTTTGTCAAGGCACTGCTCCTTCCGTGGCGGAAGGTCGGCAAGATTGTGGGGCAGATACACACAGTCAGCGAAACCAGTGGCGGAATTATCCACACAAACGCACTGTCGTCATCCTGACAGTTGTTACTGTGAATTCCTGTGAACACTCTGGACTATTTACCAACTTTACCAATTTTACAAAAAAACCCGTACATGTACTGTGTTGGCCTGATGTGAAGTACCGAAAAGATAGATCTGTGTTTGCCATGTACCGTTTTCTAAAACTTTGACCATGGGAATTTTTCACGACTATCGTTCTGTATACTACGCATTAGGTTCTCGCATGTCACACAATGCCTTACTGAACGTTGTGTATTCGCATACGTCTCACAACTACTTGCGAGTAGCGTAGGGTTGATGATTCGTTACTTGGCTAACTGCGTGATGCCATGCCTCACTTACTGTTCCCGTCATCATCGCCAGTTTTCAGGAGAAAAACTTTGTTATCCTGCAAAGTTCTTTTAAAGTGATATCACAATCCGGTGGTACTTTCGGCCTTGATGTAGCCAGTTTCCTTAAACAGGAGCACCTCTCTTCGTGCGAAAATTCCTGCACTAATATGTTATCAAGCACGACTCATCCCTTACGAATGTATTTAATTGGGCTTCTTCTTCATCCATCACGTGTGAATACAACTTGTTCTACTCCCGCACAACCGCCCACTGTTCATCTGTCCTTCCATATTTTGTAGGGTATCCCATAACCCATTAGTGGTGTCCGATGAACTCAAAAACGTTTGTCTTAGCTCATTTTGCTAACATTTCCTTGCTACTGTTACTTGAATCAAGTATTTATCTTACGCTTTTTTAATTCGTCGATTAGTTAGAAATTTTACCCAAAGAATAATTTATATCGATGATCATGGCGCTGAAAACGCACCCCTTGGGATGAATAAAGCCACATTCCGACCTGACTTGAAACATCGAGTCCGGGTGAGTCGTGAAGACTTTGATTTTTGAGGTAGCAATCTGCGAACTGACTTCCTTGGTCTCGCACCCGGTGCGACTGAATACCGGCCGTAAACTTATATATTTACCCCGAGAACGACCAAGTCATTGGCAAATTCCAGACCAAAGAGCGAAGACTACTGGCAGAGTTGGATTTCTCGGTAGCCAATGAGGGTGCGACAGACTACCTGGTTGCTGGCGTAGCTGAACAGAACACGTGACAGAGAGCAAATCTGACGCACTGAAGCACTTGTGGCGCCGACCTGATATTTCACTGAAGTTGAAAGACCGTGTATACTGTGCCACTGTGCGTTCAGTTTTGTTGTATGGTTGCGAAACTTGAAGTCTGCGTGCTGAAGATATTCGTCGTCTTGAGGTTTTCGACCATCGATGTTTACGTAGTATCGCTAGGATTGGGTGGAATAGCCGAGTAAGCAACGATGAGGTAAGAAAGCGAGTATTGGGTACTAATTCAGAGAATGTTTTGTCACAGCGTATCCAACTTAGTAGACTTCGTTGGTTGGGTGACATGTTACGTATGGCAAACACACGTCTACTGTACCGTGTCCTATTCTCCGCCCCTCCTAGGGAGTGGAAGAGACCACGTGGAGGTCAACAGATGACGTGGCAGCGAGGAATGAGAAAATGTACAGCAGACTTAGGAAAAGTAGGTGCTTCACGTCTTCGTGGTTGGGGTCCAAAAGATCCGTCTACCAGTTGGCTGGAGACACTGAAGGATATGGCTGCGAACCGCGAACAGTGGAGATCGTGTTGTCACTTTCTATCGAATCGGAATGTTTGATCGGTGTACGTTTGTACAGTTAGACTGTGTATTCCGTGTGTTGGCTACTAGGGCATTCTTTTCTTTTCCCACCCATATAGGTCCACTCCCTGTCCATCTTGTATATTCATACTTTTTAATTCAACGTGCAACATGGTGAGAAAGGCAGTGGTCAGTGGGGCTTGCCCTACTGTTTAACGCTGTACGATGATGATGATGATGATGATGACGCACACCGGAGTAAAGCGGAAACTCTGGAAACTCTCAGCGATGGACACGAATACACGCTCGTGTAACTGAATAGTAGGACCTCAAAAGTCTCGTGTACTTTTCGGGCATTCCGTCAGCTCGCATTAGATCCTAGAGCGACTCGAAATTCAATGCAGTAGGTCGTGGCTGGTTGTTGGAACTGTTAGCGGTGCTCGAGCTTTCGACGCAAAGAGAGATGCGATCAACAGAACCTCTCCCTCGGCGAAAATCACACTTGTTGGAGCGCGTTCGCATAGTTTGGGAGAACAGTTGAAAAGGACTCAGCCGATATGTCAATGAAGCTGATTCTGTTGTAGTAGCTGTAGATGGTTCGACGATCCTTTTTTGGTACGCAGCTAGGATGGAGGTTGTCCAATGTTCGAGAGGAACTTTTGCCTACCAAATTTGGTGGGAAAGCGAAGTTAGGGTGTTTGGTGTTGTGTCACTATAGCCAGGAAGAACGCTTCTTTGCTCGTAAACAACCTCGTTTTATAAGCGTAAAACAGTGGTCATATAGGGCGTTGATCCATGTACCCACTCGTTGCACAAAACATATTGGTGTGGGCGGTAGCGCCCAACTAACTAAGTGGCGTTGAGGCTAAATCCCGTTTGGCGTGATTCGTTCCCCATTCTATCGATCCACTGTTCTGTTGTCCTTGGTCCCATTGCCTCTAGCCTTGGCCTCGATTCCGGTCAGGCTGTGCTTGCACATTACACGACTCACTGTGATGGCATTGGCCTGCTGGGAAGGACGAACAACGTGTTGGTCACGAGTCGACTACCACCTTCTCACAGGGGATGTGGCAGAGTTCGCAAAAATGTCTCAAAGATCTCACATATGAGGTGGTCAACCTTGGTCAGGTCCTCATCGCACAGTATGAGTCTAGAAATAATCGAAGTTAATTAACGGAACGAAACTTATTGCTCTCAGTAGCCTAGAATGATGGAGTTGTTCATTGCTCAGATTAATGGGTTCCATGGGTTTCTCATCGCTGAGTTTGACGTTCAGGTCGCAACCGGTTCATCACCAATCCTGCTGACATCGTCAAACCTGTATTTCAGACTTTCTGGTTGTCTGATTAATTTTCGAAGTTTGGTCTTATCTCACTAATCGGTAGTTTGATTCTGCGTATTCGCAACAAAAACAGATATTCTTGGTGACAGATAAGCAGCATCTGGGTTCGTTTCTTGAGTTAGCTGAATTTCCCGCACTTTTGTAAACCATATGTGATCAAATTCAAGACCTATTGGACGAAATTCATTGGACAGTGTCACGTTTCTGAAGACTCCAATGAGTGTACTGCGTTTGCTTGATCCGGAAAGGTCAATATCTAAGACAGACCAAGAACACCCAAGCTGATCTGGGAGGTCAGAGAACAATAACAAATAAACACAAACAAGTCCATGAATCATCATTTGTGCACCGATGACGTTACCCAAACCGAGGGTAAAATGTTTGCAAACTGAACGCCAAACTTAGGGACGAGGTTAAGAAAAACTTTTCAGTGTCTGTCCCATGTGCTAGTTGTTTCTATTCGATAACCGAAAGAGTTGCGATAATAACCGTAATAGTATTGCTAGACATCCGAGTGTGACGCAGAAAGCCATGCTCGGTAACATGAAAACTATGTGAGTTGTTGATATAAAGCACTGACATTGGGTCATGCCGAAGCACACAAGTATGTGTATGAAATACGGCTGAGAAATTCGAAAAAGTCATTCACCCTCTCCTTTTTCTCGAACTTCGGCTTTTATTCCATACTTTCTATGAGTGGAATAGGAGTACAACCCATAACTGGGAAGACCCACTGCCCAAGCGGGGAAAACCGGTAAACATGACTCCGGAGGACAAGGAGTTGAGTACCTAGTAAGGCATCCATGAACTAGGTGTGAAAATGATCCCGACCGTGGAACAGTCAAAACAATGTACTTCCGAATGAGCAGTTTGCGATCCATACTACTTTGCCAAAGATGGTCATTGATACAAAAGCTATGAGCGAATTGACCGTCAATACCAGAACACCAGCGAGTTACTGTCCCAGTATGCAGCAACGAAGCCAATAAAACAAAAGATGATTCGCCTAACTTTGAGGGGATCAGTGAACAACCGACACCATCATAATTTACCTGCACAGCATCCTTTTTCCTATTTTGGTTATGGTAAATAAAGAATAAGAGAACCGGAGCGATGAAGAAGGCAACACACCGGATTAAATGTACCGTTGTGCAGCAACATGCATTCTAGAATCAGTAAGCTGACCGTAAATTAAGCCTAGATAGGAAGGGGGTGGGATGAAACAAATGAACGAGTGAAAGATCAAATCTGAAAACGAAGTGGACTGGCCATTCGATTTTGCATTGCTGCACGTCTAGCCTCAATTTGTTGTAGTTCCCGACGATCCCACTCGACTTGTTCTTGCAATTCCAGTGTGGCACCCAAAGGTTTGTTCATATGTGCCGGCGGTGGTGTTTCCAGAACGGGACCGATAAATTCCGAACCGAAATGGATCAGTCGTTCGGGAAAAAGCCATCGGGACTGGACATGAAGTAAATCCTTTTCGTACAACAAGCCAGTCAGCTGAACATGGAAAAAGGAGGCGAACAAATGGGATCGGACAATACACGGGATACAAGAGTCCACTATGACAGAAATGTATGCGATCGCCAATCGGTTTAAAGTATGTGATAACAACGAAATCTGCTAGGATGTAGAATTAATTGGCTGACAAGCCCTTATATCATATTATTCTACTATCCGGCAGCAATATACTACTCCTAACTTAGGTAGTAAATCTAAACTGTTTATGAAAATGCAGTATCCGAACTCAACTGACAATTGAAATCCGTGAGAACACTTCGGCTATGATTTATCCACTGAATAAAAATGGGCAGTCGGCCACGAGTCGCATCATTCTGTACTACTGGATACGATGTCACTAGGCTATCTGGGCTGGACTTTGAACTTCTGTTACAAATTTCTGTGTACGGTAATTATAGTCTGACCTAAAATCCCCTGACTTTGTGCAACAATTGGTTGGCTGCCAAAGAAAATTTATGCGAACTGAAGAGTCTTCTGCGAGTCTTTTAAAAGATGTTTAAACTGAGCATATATATATATATATATATATATATATATATATATATATATATATATATATATATATATATATATATATATATATATATATATATAAACTACCTTCTTGTTCCGGGCAAAGTCCCCAATTGAACTGTATTGATTTTCAGAAACTAAAGCTCAATTATATATTGGAATGAAGAAAAAACCGAAGAGGAAAGAGGCTAAAGGCCGTCGGATGCGGAATTGGCCGGCGGTGGCAGGAATCTAACCAGAAACGTCAAGGCCTACAGTTTAGGATGACCGGATGACTACCGCTGGTACACTGGGTATGTGACGAATTTGTTTGCATACACAACATCACTTCTTGCATGTGAGAAGAGAGTAAACATGATGCTTTATACTGGTATTCGGTTATCGCAAATGTGAATTCTCAATCCTGGTGCAAGCAGTAAAAGACCACAATTACAGAGCGCAAGAAAACGGACGCCTTGCGACGGGACAGTCCTGGTGAAACTAGAGTGAGACTCAGCACTCACTCTTCATACCATAGCCGAAGGACACAGTGTAGACAACGAGAACGCCAAACACCTTTAACTCGGTCACAAGATATGTACTGAGTGCATGTACGTCGAAGCTTCGGTAACCAATACACATCCTGCTTACGCTAGCCGAAATGACGAACGGGGCAGACTCCCGGAAGTCATGCCGCACTGACATCAGTGACGAAAAGAAAACCAGAAGGTCACATTGGTAGTTGACATCGTCGCTGCTTCTGATAATGGTAGCAGATGTGACCGAAAACCAATCAAACCTATCACCGAACGACTTAACAAACACACACACACACACAACTGGATATCCGTCGACCTGTAACTGATTCTTCAGTCGTGCGATTGTAAATCTGTCTAGAGGAGGGTTACTCGCGGTAACCGAGACGTTGGCTAGTTACATTTTTTCGGATAACGCCGTGTTGTCGACATTATAATGTTCTCGTTCGACATACCACAGGGCACATCCATCTTTTGATACACTCTGAATCTCGTTCGACCCTGACACACGATACCGGTCGGATACATTCCGCTATATCGGTGAGGATAAATCAATTACCTTGTATACACCAATGTATTATGGAGTTTCATCCGCAAACATCTGTCGACGCCTAAGCATTACGATTCATTTTCCAGTAAATTATTCACCAGAGTGTCAACTGGTAGGAGGAATCACAACGCGACGGAAAAATCCGAGATAATGTATCAAGAACTTTTCGAAAACGTGTTATCAATTCAGATGAACGAAATCTACTAGGGACAGTGCCTATATTTGGTTCAACGACAAACAAATCAAATTTCTCGTTGTTATTAACAATGGCTCCGGAATGAGCCAATTTCGGGTTTTTTCATCGGATACCTTCGAGGATGGGTAATCGCGTAATAGAGTGATATGACGACAGGGAGAGATTATCAAGCCGGTTGCATCAACCAAATAAGAGCCACAGGTCGCAGAAGTTATGACTATTTCAGAAGCATCCCGTGACAAACAAAAGAGATCCTTTTGAGAGACAGAGAGACCTAAGCAGAATGCCAGGCATGCAACCAGATGAGGGTTGAACATCAAGCCGTCACCTGGGGTAATCGGGTCGATACCGCGGGATTGGCGAGTAAGACAGCACACTCAATGGCCGTAAATTCCCCAAGGAGCAGAAGTGAGTAGGTAGTCAAAGGAACGATCTCGGTGCAGTAAGTGCACTTACTTACTTTTACTTTTATGCGACTATCTCCTGCGAGAGGAAGTGGCAGCTTCTGTCCATGCTTTCCAGTCTGCTACAAGGTCTGCACACCGAAAAATCCACTTGCTGCGCCAGTCGCGTACTCCGAAAACCGACTGAAGCTCTAGGCGATCCATGTCTATCTTAATAGTACTAACTCATGTTTTCAGTTGGCCACCAAGGCGACATTTCTAATCTGAGCAGGGTGATAGTATTAGGCTACTCTTCGTATGTTCCGTTCCGGATCGTTGTAGGACATGATCAAACCACTGTAAGCGAAGCCGTCCGAGGAAAGAAGAAAATCGTTCTGTGTTCGCACAGTGTTGACTCACAGCGAAGTTTGTAACGCAATCATACCACTTGATTTTGGCCATGTAGCGGAGGCACCAGTGGTCGAAGCTTCCCAGTCTTTTCGTGTCGTCTACTCTCAACGGCCAAGTTTCGCAGGTGTACGTGAGAACTGGGTGGAGGGCAGCTCGGTATATGCGCACCCTCGTACAGACGCTTATTTCACTGCAAGACCACAATGATTCGCGAAGTTGTAAGAACCCTCTCCTTGCGCAGTCTACACGAAGCTTAACCTCGTCCCTGACTTGACCGTTTGGCTGGATAGTAGAACCGAGGTACTTGAAGCGGTGCACCTGATCCAGATTTTCGCCATTGACACGTATAGAGTGTGTTGAGCCTTGCGAAGTTGTGAAGAATTTCGTTTTCGTGGTGTTTATCTCCAGACCAACAGCCTTAGCTTTACATACAATACGGTCAAGAACCGGCTGCAGAATTCTGGGATCCTCTCCCAGAATGACAATGTCGTCGGTGAATTCGAGTTCTGTAAC
Organism: Fasciola hepatica; assembly: GCA_948099385.1. Classification (NCBI taxonomy): domain Eukaryota; kingdom Metazoa; phylum Platyhelminthes; class Trematoda; order Plagiorchiida; family Fasciolidae; genus Fasciola; species Fasciola hepatica. The sequence continues at coordinate 2,756,882 of CANUEZ040000007.1, read as the reverse complement.
CCAAGAGTCGCGGCCAAGTTGTATTCCTCGAAAGTTGTTCAGGGTGAGATGCATTATCCAGTCTAAAGCATATTCAAATAACTGGCGACAGAGGGCGTCCTTGGCGGACGCCAGCGTCGTTTGGGAATTCATGAGACTCTTCGCCGTAGGTGCGGATGCGCACCTGTGTTGCCAAGTAGCATGATCTTATCAATCTGCTGTACTTTTCGGGCATTCCGTCGTTTTTTTAGCACGCTCCAGAGTGACTTTCTGTCAATGGGGTCTAATGCTGCTCGAAAGTCAATGAAGCACGCTGTGATAGGTTGTCGGAATCTATAGCGGCGTTCAAGTATGCGGCGTAGCGTGAAGATCTAGTCAACACAACCTCTTCCTCGACGAAAATCACACTGGTAGGGGCGTTTGAGCATCCCGAACAGCAACAGAGCGATTAAGCGGAGTGGTCGCACAGACAGTCTTGTCTCCCTTTTTTGGTATAGGGAGTAAAACAGAGGTTGATTAGTCTATCGGTAAAACTTCGGTGACCCAGATACGACGGAACAGCATACTTAGTGAGACCAACAGAACCGGCAAACAGGATTTTAAGATCTCAGGTGGTATGCCATCCTCTCCCGGTGACTTCTTGTTTCTCATGGGTTAAGCTGCGGGGACGATTTCCGATTCGTTGAGAGGCTGGAGGTCGATCACATATTGTTCTATGTCGCCTGCTATCATCATACAGATGGACTGGATGGGATGACGTCTGAGAAGCTGACTGAAGTGTTCAACCCATCTTTGAAGCTTCTGGTAGCAACCCGATATGAGGTGGCCTCTATCGTCGCGTATCGTGAGAGGAGGAGGTTGCGCTTTCCCCGAAGAGGAGCGTATGAGTCAGAAAAACCTCCCAAAGTCCCCAACAGTGGGTGCTGCTTCCATCCGTCCTGCAATTTCAGACCAATATCGTTTATGGTCGTTCCCCGCTGAGCGCATAGCTTCGTGGCGAAGGTTGCGGTAATCAGGTGAATTGCGGAGTCTCGCATCCCTAGCTTTAGTGAAGTGGTTAAGGGTTTCTGCACAGATCTAATCTTTTCTATGCCACTTTGTCTTGCCTAGCTGTTCAAGGGAGGCGCCGCCGATAGATACTATCAACCCTGTTCATTGCCCATCTACGCCACCGTCCTCGCCGATCGGAGTTAGTCTGGACGAGATCGCATTTGACAGGGCTTGAACGTTGTCCGGAGTTGTTAGACTGGAAGTATCTACTCTGCAGTGAGGCCGAGATTTTTGCCGTACTGAAAAGTGAAGCTTAAGACGAGCGCGTACCAATGTGTGGTCCGTGCCGTTGGGATTTCCCGTTACGCCGCCCCGGTACACTCGACAGTTCTCGACAGATGATGCCCAACGAGAGAGCGCCAAGACGTAGTCGATTTGGTGCGCTGTCCTACTGTCGTTGGAATACCAGGTCAGCAGGCGTCTTTTTGGATGATGTAAGCGGGTATTGGTGACGACCAGTCGATTGAGGTCTGCAAACCTGACCAGGCGGTCGCCATTTTCGCATCGCACACCGGGGCCAAATTTCCCCCGCACATGTTGAGTATACTCGTCTGCTGGTCCCATGCGGGCGTTCCAACCTTCTGAAACTAGCAGAATATCTCACCTGGGAACCTGGTTGACTGAATTCTGAAGTTCGCTGCAGAAGACATCTTTAGTTGTTGGTTCAGCATGTAGCGTTGGGATGTAAACTGCAATCACAGTCACGTTGAACGGAGTACTCCTGAACCGTGTCACGGCAATTCTTGGAGAAACTGCGCCCCAAGAGATCAGGGTGTTGTGTGCTCGACTGTTCATTCCGATCGCAACTCCATGAAGCCAAGAATTGTCTGCTGGCCCACTGTGGTAGATCCAGTAGGATGTGTCAGTTGCCGGAGTCGGGTAGGCGTACTTCGGATAGACAAGCTACGTCAACTCCGTAGTTGTAGAGTGTGTGCGTGGTAATGCACTGGCTACCCGTATCTAGGTTTTTCACGTCCCAGCAGGTTATGTGGACTGGTGACCTTGTGTTCAGGTTTAGGCTCCCAGCTCGTGTTTGGATCACCTCGGCAGCTGGGGGAGCACAGGGCGCGTCGCTTACCGGGAACGCCGTAGCATGATCAGAGCTAATTATAGAGACAAAACCCATGAAGATGTTTGGAAATTTGGTACGAAGTGGCGTTCTTAGCGCCACTCGTGTGTGTGTTAAAACAAACCATTTACACAGCTGCACACGCTTTTGCCATTTTGAACTGTCCGGTTGATCAAACACAAATGTTTCACTTGTTCTGCTTCCTCATAAGATTCGGAGTATGATGGGTCTGGAAGACCGAGTTGATTGATCAATATAATGATACCATAGGATCATCAATTATGTTAGTTCTCATGAGAGGATGGACGCACTCGGGGAAGAACCAGGGGTCATTTACAGCTCTAGTTCATACAACTGCATTTTATTATCCACGAGAAGCTACTCCGTGCTCTACAACAACTTAGAAAATAGAAAATGAACGCGATGGAGCATCTAGTCACAAACAGCAACATTACGAATTGGATAGGAGTGGATTCATGTCACTAAGTAACAGTAGAACGATTTCACGAAACCGAAAAGTTTGTTTTCCATGTATTCACTACAGAACCCACGTTTACAGTTTGCAAAACTCAACTTGTAAACAAGCCTCATTGACAATTTCATTCAAAACTCATTTTCTAGATTTGACGTCTATCTTGCCGTTGGCAAGACACAACATAATGGTTGCCAACCGTATTACACACTTCATATAACACAATGATGGTGCCAAGCACAACATCAATTCGATGGGAATTAAACGTAGCAATCATAGTAGGACAGTCCATCACGACGAAATTGTACCTTGACGTGGTGTGATGGCTTGCGTGCCTCTATGACCCAAAGAGCTACGCAGGATGGCTTCTTTAAGCCGGAGATGCAATCATACTTGACAGTCCAGTCTCCTGGTCCTCCGGGTTGAGGGTCCATTTGAGCTGCCAACTCAGTCGAAAAAACCAGTGGAAGAATAATTGATCCAAGCAAACGGGCTGCCGCTAATCCATCCCATGGCTTGCGGATAGGTTCTTGTTAGAACTAAAGGCTTTGGATGAGAACCCAAATAGTTCTGCATTGTGGCTAGACATCCTAGCAGTACCCGTCCAATATCACCCATGAACTGCACGAATACAAAGAATTCCATACTGCATCGGTCGTCGAGCCGGACAATCACGACAGCGCTACCCACTGCATCGAGCAGGATGAACAGTTATAGTGATAAGTGGGCTACTGCTCAGAGTTCCTTCCCTTTTATTTAACCTTTGTCTTCTGTCCCCAAACACCTCTGTTTGCCTCCGCTATCCACCCATAATTCTCTCGCTGATAACACGCCAGATACTCGCAACGATTCACTGTTAATAGTATCGGGAATAATCCTCTGTCTGGTAACTCACATTTTCTCAAGCCTCGTCAGCCTCCTAATCTCGGATCCTTCAACGTGCGCACACTCATGCAGACCGGTCAGCAGGCGTGTCCAGTCTTCACAATAGACTCTCTGAAGATTGATGTCTGCTGCGTAAGTGAAACGCGCATCCAGGATTCCAGCAGTGTGATTCAACTAATTGCTCTTGGTATCTCATCGAGGTAATCTCTGCGCACTTCAGGTCAACGTGGTGTAGGAATAGTCTTGATTGACAAAACTAAGGCTGTCCTCTTAGACTGGATCCAGATTAGCAGCCGTTTATGTACTGTGAGGCTCCAGGGGTCAGTCGACGTTTGAAAGGATAGATCTTACTGGTCCATGTACGTAGAGTCTGATCATGCATTAGTTTTATTGTCATTATCTCTCCAGCTCCATGGTCCCCGACGCGAACACCAAACCCGGTTAGCCGTGCAGCGTTTGTCTAATCCAGAAGTCCGCACCCGTTATGAACAGAAATTAGTACATGAGCTAGGATCCACGACGAACAGTAATGCAGATGAGCATTGGGCTCATATCAAACAGGCCGTGCACGTTGCAGCAGGCTTTGGCTGCGGCCCTAGATCCGGTATCCATCAAAGACACTGGATTTCGCAAGAGTTGCTGAGTATAATGGAGCAAAAGCGTCAGCTCTCGAACTGTAAGGAAATGAATAAGATACAAAGACATATACAGAAGCAAGTTAGGAAAAGCCTCAAAAAGGACCGCAAAAGTTGGTGGGTCAAGTTAGCCGAAGAAACGGAAAATAGCAGCCGCTTCAGATAACAGTCCAACACCGTTCAAACTTATTCGTGACACCGGTGGACGGCGGACCCAGGTCAGTGAAACCATTTAGGATAGAAATGGAGAACCCACCCATGCAAACAGCAAAGGCTTGACAGTTGGGCCGAATACTTCAAGGAACAGTTTAGCTGGCCGCACGCTAGTGTAGTTACTCCTGTGTGAACAACTGCGACTCCTTCGGTGGTATCACTTGGGCCTCCATCGGAAGTGAAACTAGAGTCATGTATTCAAATACTAAAGAGTGGAAAAGCAGCCGATCCCGATGAACTTCCCCCAGTTTTTATCAAACTGGGTGAAGATGCTTTGATAAAGTCACTTACTGTCTTGCTCCGTGAAATTTGGAACGAGGAGCGTATTCCGTCAATATGGAGCGAGTCATTGATTGTTCCCATCCTCAAAAAGGGAATACGCAATGACTGTGGTAAACATCGTGGGATTAGCCTAATTCAGATAGTCACCAAAGTAATAACCTCAATTTCGCTGCGATGCCTCACGCCGAATCGCGAGTTAAACGCCCGTGAACAGCAGGCCGGATTCCGTCCAGGTCGAGGATGAATCGACCAGATTTCTACTCTTCGCCAACTAGTTGAAACACGTCACACGCACCGTCCACCGACAATGATGGTTTTCTTAGACTTGAAAGGCGCCTTCGATTCAGTTGATCGAACATCGCTTTTCAGTGTTCTTCATCGAAAAGGCATGCCCCAGAAGTTGATAAATCGACTGAGATCATTGTACTCTCATACTTCTACACGCGAAAGGGTTAACGGTGAACTATCTTGTTGGTTCGAAACGAGCAGTGGTGTTCGACAAAAATGTCCCATGTCTCCGTTCCTGTTTAACTTCGTCATCGACGAAATAATGGAGAGTGCGTTGCAAAATCTTCAGGATGTGGCCGTCCAACTAGCAAATAAAGGAAAGCTGTGTGACCTAGATTAGGCGGACGACGTTGTCTCCTTGTTTGAATGCACGGAACATGCTCAACGTGCACTAGATAGACTCACAAGAGCTGTAGCTCTATTCGGCATGTGCTTTGCACCTTCACGATTCCGAGCTTGACGCTCGATGGGGAGGTGCTAGCAATTGTCGACCGCTTCAGTTACCTCAGCAGCAACGTGACGGCGGATGAGAGCACAGTAGTAGAGGTGAGCACGCGCATATCCAAGGCGCGAGTCACGTACGCTGCACTGCAGCACTTGTCGCGCCGACCTGATATTTCACTGAAGTTGGAAGGCAGTATGTACTGTGCCGCAGTGAGTTCAGTTTTGATGTATAGTTGTGAGACATGGGGTCTGCGTGCAAAGGATATTCGCCGCCTTCACGGTTTCGACCACCGATGCTTGCGTAGTAGCGCGAAGATTGGATGGAATGACCGAGTAAGCAATACTGAGGTCAGAAATCGAGTATTGGGTACTACTTCAGGGAGTTCTCTATCACGGCGTATCCAGATCAGTGGACTTCGTTGGTTAGGGCACGTGTTACGTATGGCGAACACATGCCTACCATACCGTGCCCTATTTCCTGTTCCTCCTTAGGAGTGGGAGAAACCACGTGGAGGTCAACAGATGACTTGGCAACGTAGAATGAGAAAACGTAGAGCGAACTTAGGGAAAGTAGGTGCTTCATGTCTTCGTGGTTGGGGTCCAAAAGATCCTCAACCAGTTGGCTGGAGACACTGAAGAATATGGCAGCGAACTGTGAACAGTGGCGATTGTGTCGTCACTTTCTGTACAATCAGAATAATTGATCAATGTGCGTTTGTACAGTCAGACTGTGTATTCTGTGTTGGCTACAAGGGCGCTTTTTCCTTTTACCACCCCTGTAAGTCCACTTCCTGTCCATTTTGTATATTAATACTTCTAGTTCAACGTGCAACATGGTGAGAAAGGCAGTGGTCGGTGGGGCTTGTCCTGCTGTTCAACGCTGTACGATGATGATGATGATGATAGAACGAAGGTGAGACCTTTGAATACCGGCAATGCTCATAACTATTACTATGCTATAACTCGTGATTCATCGAGGAATCTTGTTTTGCGTAATGTAATCCATCATGCAATGTGAACGCTCAACTCACCACCGGAAACCATGGAAGCATCGTACGGCTGTTTCGTCCTGGTTAGAAACCATCAGTAATGCACGTCCGCCAAACCCCCAAGGGGACCCCAGCGAAGGGTGTACGGCTGAGTGAAACACCCAACCACCAGGCCATCCGGGCTGGCTTTCAACGGTTTAATGAACTTATCAACCTGAAGTTGAACTAGTTTCAGGTGAAATGTTATTTATTATTGGATCTACTTTTGAATTCCCTACGTTTCCTCGCGCTTGATAAAGAGTTTCATGCATTTTCGAATGCAGTCAGAAAATGAGTAGAACGCCTATCTCAGACAATTTGAGGGCACTCCAGAAAGCATCGCGCTGGTTGAAGAGCTGCTCTAAGACATCATACTGTTTCCAGAACGCCCATACGTCCGTTCGCTTTTAGGGAAACTTGGTGAAGTATCTAGTTTCGCCTGGCAGAACGAATCATGACAAGTCTAGGCAATTCTCCAGGAAAGTTGGCTGTAAAAAGAAATTTATGGTGATACTGTCCATATTGAGTGTGAGTATGATGTTTTCAGGGACAATCGGCCTGTGAACACAAAAACTGTGGAGGTGGGGTAATCACCTTCAATCCGTCGCAAGTGATGAAAGTCCTCTCATCTTTCATTTCAATTCAACACTGTGAGGATCAATTACATTGATATTCACTATAAACCACCTTTTTTAACTCCTTTCAATAATTTACTCATCAATACATATGTTGTACTTGACACCTCCACTGAGTATATATATATATATATATATATATATATATATATATATATATATATATATATATATATATATATATATATATGCCGACTTCAGAACAAGCCTGGTGCCAACGCAACAGCAGCAGAAAAAATCACAAAGTCGGGCGGGGATTGATAGCCAATATTAGGATCACAAGTAAGAGCGAAAAAATTTTCAATATTTTCACCGTACACGGTTGCAAATTTTTTTGTTTTCAATTGTTTATGGGGAACGGGACGTCAACAGACAGACCACACGGTATTCGCGCCACTGGATTCAGTTCCGAACCATATATCTCAGCGTCTCTAAACAAGGGCAGTCCTCATCTCTTGGGTACCAACCAGAAAAGCGGGAAGCTTCTTCCAGCCTCGCCCAGCACATGCAAAAACAACACGAAAAGGCAAATGATGGGCAGGCATACGCAAAACATGGCCGACCTCTTGCAATTCGCGATATGATCTACTCCCCAACACCACCACCAGTTGTGATCAAGCTCCTGAGGTACTTAAAGCTACTGACTACCTCTAACCGATCATCACTAAGGATGAGTGCAGACACAGGCTCCTACCAGTCTTGAAGAAGTACCTTGCATTTTGAAGGCGCAAAACACACTATACCGAAACATCTCAACCGCTAAGCAATCCAGTATGTGCTGAATTGTCTGTGCACTGTCGCTCAGAAAGGCGATATCATCGCCATACTCTATGTCAAAATTCTCTTCTCTGGAAGGAGTTCAACCTCATCGTTTGGAAGGTCGGTCAAAGCGTTTTGTGAAACACCCTCTATAACAAACCTGAAAAAAAACGGGGATAAACAGCATCCCATTGGAGACGGTGAAGGGTGGCGAAAGCTGGCCATAAGCTCCAACCCGACCTGAGATATGACGACACAACTCTTTGAAAACCGACATATACTCAGGTACATTATTCCTCAACAAACGGTGCCATAGTGTAGACCTATCGACGGAATCGAAGGCCATGCAAATGTCTAGAAACACAACGATCGTTGACCTACGGAAAGCGTAATGGTGCTCTAATAGCTGCCCGAGGGTGAAGATTTGATCTATGCATCCACGACCGGTCCGAAATCCAGCCTGTTCTTCGCGAGTTTGCTCATTCCGCATAATGCACAGTCTGCCGATAATGACAGACACAGGTAGCTTAGATGCTATAGGGATTGGGCTTATACTCTTATGGTTGGCGCAATCGCCGCGTAAGTCCTTCCTGAAGATGGAGACAACGATCAATCCCCCCAACAGTGAAGGAACTTTCTCTAACAAGATCCCTCCCACTATCTTTAAATAGGGCTGGGGAAAGGGGTTTGGATTTCCTTGCGCGCCTCCACCTCAGGTGGATCTGCTGAAACAGATCACAGGACGTGTGCCGGAACAGTCATGGGAGGGGCTGACGCTGGAGACTAGTTAAACTGTGCTTTGAAGTGCCTACATCCAACGCCTCTCTACCGGTGACTCCGATGACATAAAACAAATTCCGGGGATTTCCCGTAGCGGCAGCCTTGAGGATGCCAGACGACTTATCGATGGCCTTTCTAACTACCACATTACGCGTTCCGATCAGTTATTGTGCATAACAGCAGGCGATTTTCATTGAAATGACTTGTCCTTTTCAACAACATTGGGGGCTTCTTAATCTTGTTCACTTCCAGGCACGCCAGGATGCTCTTTTGCACTCAGTATTAGTTAATTAACTAAACACTTTTACGGTATATAAACGTGTCCCAGCAGCACTTCTGATCATTGAGTTTTACTTCCTTATCTCAAAGTTTATGGTAAAAGTAACTCGTTAACCAACTCCCTGCACCTTCCCTCCCACCCGTGCACTGTCTGCAAACGTGCCTGTGACCCTAAGAATTTAGATAAGCTCAGAACACTTGTTGGCTCTTCTGATCATTTATTTTTCGTTTTCACGATGTGTCCTTACACAGCGAACGCTTAGCTGATTACCTTAACTTTTGCTACAACTTGTATTGCCCTATAGAAACTTATCATATTGGACCCGATAGGTGCTCCCCTCTCGCTTGAAGAGTCTATGTGGTGCTATGGAAATGGCGTATAAACGTGGCTCATATCAAGCCGTTAAAAACCTATCCACACTCATTAAAACTGGAGTACGACGTATCAATAGTCTACTTAGACACATTGCTTGGTAACAAGAATTGCTGAAATGTGAAAAGTCTTGAAACAGCTGTACTATGCCAAGCCTAATTTGAGGCTAAACGTCGAAGACCTGAATCACCAGTTCAACATAAACTCCGATGAATCCTCATTTCTTCAGCTATAGCTCTTGGTTCTGTCCACAGCAAATCAAGTGCCGTAAGTTTGGTGGCTCCGACTTGCTATCTCCAATGTTACTAAAATTCTTAACTTTCGAATTCACATCCCCACTGACTAACCTATTCAATCGTTGTACTGATTATGACATGATTCCCTGTTGCTTGAGATCTGCACGCATTATACCGAGACTGGAGAAAGGGTTCGATGAGTATCGTCTGATAACTTGAACATACGCTTTGCTGGAAGTGTTTGAGAACGTAATCCTTCACCGCATAATTCCCTAAGTTCACTCCTCCGATCAGACCCAATTCGCCCACCAACCCTCTTTGTCAACCATAAAAGCTATTGGCTACATTGTTAACTCCATTACTTCTGCTTTTTATCACAATAGTTGTACTGTCAGATCAATTTTTTATACTACGCCAACGCATTTGATTCTCTTCGTTGTTGCACCCTCTTGTGTGTTCTATATGATAATTGAGTTAAGTGTCACACCCTACATAGCCTTCGTGACTATTTTTCTCATTGCAAATGTGGGGTTGTCCTGACTCACGGTCGATAGTCATCGAAGTCCCATTAGCAATCAGCATGTCAGCACCCGCCCAGGATCCAGGTCAGTGCTTGGGCCAGTGGATTCGCATGCGACAAAGTAGCGGTTCAATAAGACGCGAACGAACTCCCGTCAAGTGGTAGATGGTCGTATCACTAATCAATAGATAGCCCACTTGATGCAAGTGTGAACGAATTAGTTTGTTTCAACGATTAGTGAGAGTGACCGATTCTTTCTATATAAACAGTTCTGGGCTAGTAAGTGGAGTTGATTTGAGGGCAGAAAAGTCTTCCCCCTAGAGTTAGTGGGACAGTTCGAAACAACACACAGTTTTACTTCTAGTGACAACAGGTACTCTTCTCTACAAATTACCTCTGGTGTTTTTCAGTGCCATTCCAATCCATTTCTTTTCTCCCTTTACACTGGTAAACTTCCTATTTACCTAATCTCATCGGCTGAAAATATCCCGAAAATTCCGTACTTGGATGTCCCCATATAGAAAACAAAAGTTCGGATTTTCCTCAAAACAGTTTGAGTGAACTTTTAAACTGATCCACCTTCCATACTCTTTCCCTTGACGTCCATAAATGCGCTGATGTGCCCTCAATCTACAGTTTGGATCACGTTACTAAACTGTTTTTAATAAAAACCCTTATCTTTCCACTGATAACCAGAATATTCCCAAAGCTTCTTCCGTCCGTTACCTACGAGTTTTGACTCACAACCTGGGTTGGACTAGTCATGTTGAAACAGTAATCTATAAAGTCAGAAAGTGCTCTTTTTGTCCGTTTAGACTATAAACGTTTAGTGTCCCATAAACTTCTACCTAAATTTGTCAGTTCATTTCAGTTCAAGCATCAACCTAGCACTTCTGTGGTCTGGTTTTGGTTGCTGCCTCCCAGCATCGCCAAGGCCAAAAAGAAAAGCATAAAGCGAGGGAGCCGAAAGCAAAGAAGCGGAAATCACGATGGTGAAGACAGAGTTCGAATGCAACCACGCCTCTGGCCGCGATCCCTAGTCAGATCACTTATTGTTTCAACCCTCTGGTAGGCGGGTAGCGTAGGCCCCAACCAGGAAGTCTAACATGCCCTACTTGGCCAATCCCATTGGTCAAGGTTTCCATACCCTTCTGTCACGTCGTGGACTGACCACCTCGACCTTATTTCCAATCGCTAACTGCCTCGAAAAACAGCGTAAGCCGAGGTATTTAGTCGGTGGGCATGGGTCACTCGCGCCCAGCCACCTTCACCTATTCAAACCCAGTGCTTGTTCCAACACATCCTACACCTAAACTAAAGCGTTGGTGAATCGGTGCTCTCACCATATTCGTCATAAGCACGAACTCCGCTTCGGTTCTTTGCAAAGAAGCACTGCAAAAGAGAAATAAATATCTCTGGGACACTTTTCAATGAGAGGCAGTTCCAGAAAACTGCGGTCGACTGAGTCGAATGCCGTTTTCAGTTGAAGAAAGAGATTTTCAGCCTACGGAAGGTGTCTGTACTCTAGAATCTATCGAAGAGTAAGGATGTGGTCGACAGAACCCCGATCAAATCTGAAACCAGTTCGATTCTCACGCGTACGCCTCTCGGGGGCACTGGATAACCGGTACAGAATAACACCGGTAAGTAGTTTGGATACGATACTTACCAAGCTGATTCCTCTGTGGCTTCACAAGAGGACCTGTCACCTCACATGTAAATCGGCACAATCACCGATTCACACAATTCCCTGGGAATCTGCTCACTATACTAGATTGCCCGGAGGAGTTTTGTTAACTCCGAAACCAAAGCTTCGCCTCCATCCTTGAAAAAATCTGCAGACAACCCATCCGGTACAGTACCTTTGTACCTTTTCAAACGACCTATCTTCCGCATAACCTCCATTTTTGATGAAGCAATGATATCTACGTGCATTGCTTCTCTTGCAGGTATATTCAGGAGGTCCGCTGTTGAAGTGGGCCTTAAAGTGCTCCACCAAACGGTTCGAACGACGTCCCTGAGAGTTAGCCGTTGGATTCCCTGAATAACTCACTTATATATCGCTTCCGTGGACTGGTACTTCTAATTAAACGGCGAATAGCGCGAGTATTGCTGATAGATGCAGTCTTCTCTATTTCCCTACAGTTTGCCATCCATCACTGCTTACTGTCATTTCTCAAACTCCTGGTCAAGTGGCGCCTCAGGGGTTTGCGCACTTCGTTGAGTGTGGGATCCAGATGGACGAATCTGTGAGCACTTAACGGATCAACTAATGTGGAAGATATCCATTGTTTGCGAGGCCTACCTGAACCGGAGTCTTGTGGCATTGGAAGCGACACGCAAGGCTTTCTTTAATCTGTTGCAGCGTTTATTTGGATCCTGAACATCCAGCTGCATAGGCAACCATGTAGACAGCGCTGCCTGGAAAGCGGATCGTCGGTTATCGTCTAGAAGCAACTGGGTGGGACGTGTGGACTTGGCGCGAAGTAAATAAAAGCCGGCACGTACCAAGGCGTGATCTAAGTTCACAGGCGTAGACCAAAATGAACGAAAATGTTCGTCTGATCCACACCAGCGGTGACCACTGGCAATATGGTCAGTCAGTTAGGACGTAGGAGGACGCCATGTCAGTCTATACCACTTCTTGTGGCAGAAGTTCGTACTTGCCAGGAACAATCTGCAGTCGGAGCACGGCTGGATGAGTCAATCGCCGTTATCAGTGCGATCGGCCAGGATAGCCAACAGGCCTACAATGTGCCTCTCGGAATCCGCCAAACAGCCAACGTGAGCGTGGAAGTCTCTAGTAATCACCACCCTATCCGTTGAGCGGATGCTTCGAATCAGCTGGGACAAATCCCGATAGAATTCATCCTTGAACTCAGACGAACTGCAATCAGTGGGCGCATACACTGAGACGACGAACAAGCATCGGCGTTTCATTCTGCTGTCACTGACACGTACAGAACAGTCCAACCGAATTGCACATAAACGACTGCCGAATGGAATCCAGTCTAGCAGTGCACGCTCAGCTGTCGTGCTCAGAGCGATCCCCACGCCAGCTTGACCACGAGCTCTGGAAACCGGATCACCCGGTATGCGAAGAGTGAAGCGAGAGACCGAGGTTGCATCTGGGATGTAAAGAGTGATTTTGTAGGCGTGTTTTGGCGACACAGCATGCATCTGTTTTAAAGGTTTTAGGAGTTCTAGCAGGGGCAGCCTGTTGCCCTACGTGACAGTATCGGCAGGTTCAATGAAGCCAAAGAAAATGGGCTAAAGTGTGTTTGATTTATGTTCTACTCCTGAACTGAGCCGCAATAACCACATGGGTGTTGCACCAATCTTAAATTAAAAAAGAGACAGGAGAGAAGCTAGTAAAGCCCTTAACAAGAAGAATGTTGGAGGCTTCTGAAAGGATCGTACTTCACGGCTGCCCACGCAGGAGAAGGGGTCTTTCTTTGAGAATCAATATCGGAGTCTTTGACTCAAAAGTCTCACCCATAAGGCAGTGGGCGTTAACCCAGAATGGGAACGTGACCGAAGCATTCATGAGGGAGTTTCTTTAGATTTGTCATGTGAGACCTGATTGTTGCACGCGTTCTGCCTTGTCTTCGCTAATGCTTTTTTATCGATCCGTTTTTCGGATTGTCCTTAGCCCCATGCACCCAGTGGAGCAAGCGGAACGTGGACGGGGCAGCATCCCTTGGGTTGGGGGCTGCGCAGTGTAGGCGGGCGATAGCTGCCCGATGAAGTTCAATGATTTCTCCCACCGTCGAGAAAAACCCCATATACTCCACTTCTACATCCATCTAGTGGAGGTTTTAGACCGGCAAACTACCTCTTCGTGTGTATTCGCCCGAGTGTCCTATGCAGGGGCTTAGGGATTAGAACCAGATATTACCCAAGACCTGTTTCAGAGACTGGACTTCACCTAGCCTTTACCCACTGACCTGTCAGGCATGATTACATCTCCGGTTTAAGAAAACCATCCTGCCTAGCTCTTTGGGTCATGGAGGCACGCAAGCCATCACATCACGCTAAGATGCAGTCTCACTTCATACTCTCCAAAGTTGTCTCTTTCTCTTCCACTCGCTCGGAATTTAAAATACTTCATTCACACACTTTTACGTATATGAATAGCCTCATCAGTTACCTTGTCCACTTATACGCAGACCATGACCACGTTATCCATCTGCATCGTTAATTTAAATGTGTGCCACTTTGTTTTACTTCCACCCTGCGCTGCATCCTTTTCAGCTCGATTTAACAATTCGCATGCATATTGACACGTCCACATATGTACACTACTATCGGAAAAGCATCTCTATCCCTGCGAAATAATCACAAAAATCGACGTCAGTGAAATCCTTTACTGAATTCAAAATGCTTCGGCCTGAATAGAATAGTGTGATCGTTCTCAAACGGTACAGTCATTAGGATATCGTTGAGCCACCGGCGGATGATAGAAAACATTTACCCCTCGAGTCATGCTCACTACCAACCGTCTGGTAATATCGTGTGGTACACCGTCATCTTCCTCCTTCGAGGTAGTCTTCAAGTCCCCGAGAAATTTGTATTGCTGCCTCTAATCCACTTTCCTCCTGATCTGACCTCACAAATTTTCGATCGGATTAAGATCGAACGATCACGATGGTCAACGAAGTATCTTTGTACCGTGATGCGCATGACAAGGGGATGGAGCGCAGGCGTGTGGTCGTCCTGGCAAATCGCTTTATTAGTTCTGCTCAACAGTGGGAAAATGTGCCAGATTACGACTTTTAGGTAAACTTGAACACTGACAATGCCGTCCAGAAGTACCGGCTCGCTCCGACCTTCCCATCAGATGGCTCCCCAGATGTGCACTGAACCTCCATTGAGCTACACTGCTGCTGTTATCATATCACTTATATTAGTTTCAGAGATGTTTCCAAACACGCCTTCGACGACCACGCTTGATTAAAGAAAATAATAATTCACTGGTTCAAATGATCGATTTCCAGTGCTCGTTGCTCCAAACGCACCTCCACATTGCCCACTCCAAACGCAACTTTCTGTAACGTTCAGTCAATATAGAAAAATGAATGCACTTCCATGACCGAAGTCAATGTTCGTTGGGTCGATGATACACAGTGCGAATGGCGGGCGAATAGCCTGACACGTTACCGATCATAACTGCAAAACAGGACCATTTACACTTGAGACTTCAAAGTAGACGCCTGAGATCTTTACCATCACTACCGCGTAGTCTCCTGCTCCCCGGCTGTCGTCGATAATCCCATGTACGTTTGAACCGACCGACCTATCTGCTTACCGCCCGGCTTGTAAGACCAAAATACTTGGTAGTCTTGTGGTGTAACTTCCTTGATTCCCCAGTTCCGACTGCACGCCTGACGACCTTCTATTTTGCGAACATCACTTGAACTAGAAAGTATGTATTTATAAGTGTCTGACTTGCATAAAAATATCATGATCACCGTATATATATATATATATATATATATATATATATATATATATATATATATATATATATATATATATATATATATATATATATATATATATATATATTACCAGCTTGAAATCAAGCATGGCGCCAACGCAGCAACAACTACAAAAATAGAATAGACGAAGCAGAGCATAACAAAAAGAGCAAGTAGTAAAGCAATAAAATGATTTTATTTTTTCCTTTTTTTCACCAAACACATTTTGATACTTTTTGTCATTTTGTTTGTCGAAGTGATACTTTTGCGATTTTGAAGCACGAGAGTTCGCCAGACAGACCGTACAGCATCCATTCCGCTAAGTTCTATTCTCAGCCATGCTCCTCAACGCCTTCTACCTACGACAATCCTCAATCCTTGGGCCCCAACCCTGGAGGCACGAAGCTCCAACCGAAGTCAACGCCGATGCTAGCTTTGTCATACCTCTAAGCGAAGTCATGGCCTGACCGTCGCATCGCCTCTTCCAGCCTTGCCCAGCACGTGCCAATAGAACACAAGAAGGTAAACGATGGACAGGCATTCGTAAAACAGGACCAAAGCACCGAAGGCAGTGTAGAACGATCATTTCGTTTAGGGAGCGACTAACCGTGCCTAACACGACGGTGCTCCACGTCACTACTCACTCAATGTTTCCACCAGATGCGAGCAATGCTTTGGAGACACCGGTTGTCCAACAGGGAAAGACGCCGAGAACCCTCAACGCAAAGTGGCCAGCTCTCGCAACCATAGAGCAAAACACTGCGAACCGCGGCGACTTACACCCGTCCTCTAAGAGAGCCGGATGTCACGGCAACGCCGCAGGTGTCGTACGTTTGCGAAAGCTGTTCTGGCTCTCGCTACTCATGAAGTGATCTCTTTCCCAACACCAACACCGGTTGTGATCGAGCTCCCAAGGTATTTAAAGTTATCAACTAAATCAAGCTGATCACCACAAAGAGTGAAAGCAGGCACAGGTTCCTTCCCATCTTGCAAAACCACTTTGTACTTGGAAGGCGCAAAGTGCATTCCATATCTGGATACCTCAATCGCGCAGAGCGCATTGAGTTGCCTGTGCACTGTATTTAGCAAGGTAATATAACCCGGCATAATCCAAGAAGAACACTGTTCCCCGGAAAGAAGCACAACTCCACCGGTTGGAAGACCAAACAAGGCGTTCCGTAAAACATCTTCTATGGCAAAGATGAGGAGACATGGGGATATGGAGCAACCTTGCCGACCTCCACTGGAAACGACGAAACGGGGCGAAAGCTGGCCGTGGGCCTTACCTGACCTGAGGTGTGACGATACAACTCTTTGATGATTGACACATGCTTCTCGGGTACTCCATTTTCCAACGAGCAGTTCCACAGTGCAGTCTTATCGATGGAGTCGAAGGCCACACAGATGTCCAGGAACACGACGATCGTTGGTCCTGGTAAAGTGTGACGGTGCTCTAGCAGTTGTCGAAAGATGAAGATCTGATCGATATATCCACGACCGGCATGAAACCCAGCTTGCTCCTCGTGAGTCTGCTCTTCGTGCGTTTGATGCAAACTGCGAAGTATGACATACGCAGGCGGCCTCGACGCTATTGGGAAAATACATACAACCCTATGGTTAGCACAGTCACTGCGCGAGCCCCTTTTAAGGATGGGAACAAAAATCTATTACCTCCACAAGAAAGGATCCTACTCAGAATTCCAAACTTTTACGAAAAAAACGTGAAGTTTTCTAGCTAACTGCATCCCACCATCATTAAACAGGGTTGGGGCAATGCTATCAGAGCCCGGCGCTTTGTGCCCTACTAAGGCTTGGGTTTCCCTGTGGAGTTCCGTCTCAGTAGATGGATCTATCGAAACGGACGACTGGACGAGTGCCGAAAGAATTATAGGAAAGGCTGAAACTGAGGCCCGGCTAAATTGTGCCTGGAAGTGCTCCGCCCAACGTTCAAGACGCCGCTTCTGATTGTGAATTCGCGAACCGTCAGATCCACAGATTGTTTCAATCACACCCAGTGGCTTCGGACCGGTGACTCCAATAAAACAGAACAACTCGCGGGAATTTCCCATGGTGGAAGCGCTTCTCATCTCTGATGCATGTTGCAACCACCAGATTTTGCGGTCTCTACGACGACTCGTTACGAGTCGTGCTTCATTATACTCAATTATAGCAGGAATGGACTGGCCAGCGCCGAGAAGGGGCAGAGATTCAGCAGAAACCCAGGGTCTCGCGGCACGACGAGACAGATCGCAAGTTACTAGACCAGCAGAATGCAAAACCTTCATCATGTGAGCAGCGCTGGTTTGTTATCAGGTGGGGCTACAACTAGCTATTCCGCTAGTGCATTTTGGAAGACGGGTAGGCGAGATGGATTAGAAAGTTTATCGCAATCTAACCGTCGTTGCAGCATGCGTTTGGAACGTTCACCGAAGCACATGGAGGGCTTAGCACGAACCAGTGCTCGGTCGGAATCACGCGGGGCGCTACAGGACCAGCGACAGTATTGTACGCAACCCCGCCATCTGTGGCTTATAGCGATGTGATCGATCCAAGTCCACTGCTGACTCGAAAAGGGTAGACACCACGTGGTGGGTTGGCGATTAGAACGTCTGAAGTTCATATCGGTGAAGAATAGGCGATTATCTGAGCACGGCATAGTCGGGAACGCAAGCCTAACGCAGTTTTTCTTCTACGTGATACAGCCTACCGCTCGTGCAACAGCAGACTGTATCATGTAGAAGAAAAACTACGTTAGGCTTGCACTATGAACTGACGGTGTAAAGCCTCGGGACAGTAGTTTATCTGCGAGGACATTTTTTGGCGAACAGCGGACACGTCACGAGACGACTGTTCGATCTTTTTCGAGTATACAGACCTTTGCATATCAACATACACACACGTATGCACAGTGTTCATGTTAATCATGTTCCATCTCGGACAGTGATGACCAACCGATCTCGCTGCGTATCGATTGATCATGTTTGGCCTGAGCCGGACGTACGAGCGGCTTGCTTTTGCACGCACATGTAACTCGGTTGACTTGTTTATCTATTCACCGGCTAATGCCTTTCTTTTCGTTTACGTTCTGACAAATAAACGGAGTATCAACGTTAATTGTCCTACAAATAATTTCGAACGCAACACGTTCTTACTGGCAAGCACGTACCCCATTATTTCGTTATTAAGTTCACGGTGTTGGCAATGGAACTGGTAATGGAATACAGCAAAAAAGATAACTACGGAAAAAGCTGTTATTGATGTGAACAACTATAAGCCTTGGGTAGCTAGTATTGGCATGGTCTGAACGGAAGTGGTCAACTACAACAAATGAGGACGTTATTGACAACCTAGAGAACACATGACACAGGTGATGGATATAGAATTCGGCTGCTGAATTTGAATTTCAGTAGCATATGCGCACACGATGAGCAGATCTGCATGCTACCGGGCGCAACTCTAGGTCGCGAATGGGGTAACGTTCACCAATTTTACGGGTGACTGTGAATAAGATGGGCTTTAGCTAACTAAATAAGCAGCCGCGGATGATCATCAGTAGTGTCTGAGGGTGTGTTGGGCTTTCCGCTTGGCTAGCATTTTCCCTTGAGTAGTGTCACGGCTCCTTTCTGTAATGTCTACCCAAAACGGTTTTTCAGAGGAGGCAGATAAACTACATAACTGAACACCACCTCATCCTGGACAACTTTACTGCCTTGAAGGACGCGCTTGGCTGCGCAAAGGCTGGAAATCCCATCAACTTATCCTTTACTCTGGACCAGGTGACGGAGCAGCACAACAGCCCACAACATAACCAACTATGGCAAACTGCACTTCCCCGTGCACTGATGGGTCACTCTCTCCTACACTGTACACAACGGTTTATTTCCCCTTCCCACATGCACCGTCTGTCTTTTAACTGACATCCAAAGGGGAACTTTAGTCGCCCGTACTAGCAGTGGTGCATCCCGCAAAAATACTCTTCTAGTTCGCTTGCATCCTTCCTACCCAGATCACACTGAAACGTTGTTGACATTGCGTGGTAGATAGTAATCAAATACAGCTGACAGTCAATCTCACAAAGAGTGTTTTACGTACCAAGGCGCATACGCATACCAGCATCGTTTCCGGTGATGTGGTGGCCATCTAAAGCAAACGGTTAGAATAGGTTATTTTTTAGACACATCTTCATCCTCATGTATAGACCAACCTGTATGCCGAAAAGATAGGGGAATGATTTCCCCGTAATTGGAATTCCAACCACGTGAGCCACCGGAACCCATGGGATGTCGAGGAAGTAGGGGATGAAAAAGGGAAATATCATGCTATATCTATATAAGTGGATAGAAGAGAGGGAAAATATATGAGGAAAATCCGGAATGAAAACTCACGGTCCCGAGGGGAGTATGTGAAATTCGAAGTGCATTCTCCGGAGTATAGATGCCACAGTGAGTTCACAGAGTGTGGCCACGGTTGCACAGTAAAACAGATAAGACTGACAAGGATAAATATCACACAGGAAATATAGGTGAGCAGAGCAATAGGACTTACCAAAAATTTTCGAGGGCCATAACGTCGTTCAAAAATGCGGAAATAGTAGAGTAACAAGCCACCACAGACCAAATCTTTGGTATTCAGGAAAGCCAGTTTGCAAAAAACTAACCGCCATAACTAAGATCGGCGTAAGGACGACAAAAAATTATTTGTTACCGATCCATTTTCGAATATGTCATCCAAATTGTAGGTGAAGAAGTCACGTTGTTTTGCAAACGGCATACGCAACACCAGGGAGAAGATCACACAGAACGCCAGGAAACATTTTGTGATCGTGGTTTTGTCTGAAATGAACGGGGTGAGAATGGGTAGATGTGTGGGGGAAAAGATTTTTCGCATGTCGAAAAAGTACCTCAAGAATTCTGCAAAACCATGAGTACTTCCGTGCACCTGGTCTCATGCAAATCACGATCGTTAGTGAATATTCGGTAAACGGCTATCGATGAATCTCACAGCCAAATGGTAATGAGGAAACCATTCTGTGTCGCATTCCAACGATTCTTCATGCACAGTGTCATACCATTATCACGAGACGCCTAGAAAGTCAGCTTAACTCCTGCTAAGGGGCGAACAATGAAAACAAAAAGAAATATTTATCGCGTCTAACACAGATCATGGACTAAGTGGTAAGCAGATCTCTGGAGGAATCTCATCACAAGACTATGCACATTGGATTCAGTCTTCGCGGATACTTCCAAGCCACACACGTAGAATTCCCGTCAACTCTTAACTGCTATACATCGACCGACGGCGAATGCCACACACCGTCAACCTAGCACTTCCGTGTTTTGATTTTGACTGCCACCTCCCGGCATCGTCGAGTAAGGGACAAAATGAATAGAAGCATAGTGAAAAAGACCAAAACATAGAAATAATCGAAAACCACGAAGATGAAAAAAGCCCGAATGCAGCTGCGCCACTGTTTGCAACACCACATTACATCTCCAACCATCTGGTAGGCTGGTCATGAGGACCCAAGCCCAGAAGTCCGACACGTCCGACTTGGTCAGGATTACAGACCTTTTTGCCACATCATGGACTGACCAACCCGAGGAAGTCCATCGGTGGGCCTGCGTAACACATGTCCGAACCATCTTAATTTGTTTCGATTCACTGGTGGTCAAACGGTCATCGGGGTGGTGGGCTTTTGACCCTTCTGTCCCGGGCTCGAGTCCTGCTTCTGCCGCCAATCACTTCCCCAACTGACAGCCTATAATTGGCCGCGAGCCCCTTTCTGAAATATTGTACCATTATTAAGTAATAAAAGTAAACAAAAAGATACTTGTTCAAGTGACTGATCACTAGTTCCCTGCACCCTACGCCTAATCTCAGTATTGCTGATACGGTTTCCAACCCTATTCAAACAATACTGCGGAGACATCGGTGCTCAAACGCCGACTGTCTTCGCCTATTTCTTACCCTTGAAGAACATAAAAAAGTGATTTAACTGCCACAGCGTACACCCGAACCGTGATAGATTACCGGATGCGATGCCATGGATTCTTGATTTGTCTGTCGGGACACTAAAACAATAAAGCCGGTAAGCTGTATTCTGTCCTGGGACCTCTACCCGCCGAGTGTCAGAGTTAGGTGGGCGGGCCTTCGGCAGACAGTCCGGTCGGTGTTTTAGTTGTGGAGTGTCCTTACTGTGACACTTCGGCTACCCACTTCCAATGGTAACCTCACACTCTAGCAAGCTACATGTGACTGCTTTTCACAGCTGAGTATTCCAGTCTGCTTGCTTGACACATCGACCACTAAAGCACGAGCAGGGTCACTTCCCGGAAACACCATAACACGATAAGAACGCGTGTTTGTATGGGTTACTGATCGCTCAGCCTGGCGTTTACTATCAAAGGGAGCTACATACAAAACCAATACTGAAGACCACTAAGGGCGCATGTTTCCGAAATTAGCCATAGACTCTCAACATACAGCAAACAAAAGCAACTGCGTTTACTAGGTTAGTTGCAAGGGCTGCCTTGAAAAATGTTTGGAGATAACATACAGACGGTTAAGAGTCAGGATTTCGGAACTCGGCACTCGCAACTCACCCTATAGTTAGAGGAAACATCATTGACTACGGTACCTCTAGAAATCTTAGAAGTGGATTCCAAACAAGCACTGAGCGCCAATCAATCAGCGTTCACTCTGCATGACAGGACATAGATTCCAGGCACCTGAAGGCCACTAGTATCACTGATGAATAAATATCCCAACGAACATAACACCTCATATGACCCCGCAGCCACTGACACTGATAGCAGCAACAGAGGCTATATATATATATATATATATATATATATATATATATATATATATATATATATATATATATATATATATATATATATATTCAAGCAATCCAGACCCCTATTTGTTTTAGATTTCTATCTCAGAATAATTCGATGGTGAACCCACCTGGAAATATCACCCGTGATAGCCGAAACGCTGGCAGACTGCGAACACTTTGGACAACACTGTTTCACTGACCATCCAAATACTGAAACACCAAGATTACTAATGGGCTTCCTATGCACTCTGTGGCTTTATTTCTGAATTCAGATGATGTGTCGAGAACGCCCACAATTGTCATGATATACGTCGTGTTGATATGAACGGTGAGAACAGTTAGTCTTCAACGTTCTAGTCTAGGAATATAAGTAAACAGAGTACAAGCACACACAGAATACCCAACCGGATAGAGTTAAAGCGAGAAAGTTTTTGATCAAAAAGATCCTAATATCAGCTTGATGACGAGCACTAGGTAACGGGGCTCCGAATACAAGGACAGTGAGACGGTGTCTAAAGGGTAAATTATGGTTACAGAATAAAGATTCTCTATGCAAGCATCGGAGACGGCATGTGTCTACATTGAATACAACAAAAGTCTTAGTCCAGCAGGATCTAGGAAAATTGTAGCACACGATGACGAAGTGGAAACTAGTTGTGAAGAACATAAAATCGAGTGTGGTTGAAAAAGCCTCATGGAAGTCAGTATCATGAAATGCTTAGAAAGAATAAAGAAAGTTGAGATCTCGTCCTCCGGGCAATGGCCTGAAAGGTACTATCATCTACTGATTCCAGACACCGAACAAACCACCAGTTCTGACTATCTTCCCGACGCTATTCGGGGAGTCAAACTCTTTGAAACTAAAGTTACACACGCAGAGTTAGACTGCTCCAAATAATTTCCCGTATGATGTTTCTGTACCGTCTCTGGATATTGTTCTCTTCACCATAGCAACGGTGAGCAAGGTAAAGTTTGACCGGAGATTACAATATTACCTCTCACTGTAATACGATGACGGTGAGTAATTGAACTTTTGCTGCTCACGCAGTAGAAAACCCTGATTATGAATGCAGTCATTGTTCGGACAACATCATACTGTGATCCATATGCGGCTCAGGGAAGAAATAAAACGATGCCGAGGATGAAACCTATTACTTTCACTGCTACCATTATTATTGTCATAATCAACATATTACTCCTTCGATAACTATAGGAATGTAGGTTGAAAAGCCACAAGTGACCTAGCAATCGAATGAGAAAGCGAAGTTGTTGGTGAAAACTTACAAAATCCGGAATGACTTTGTGGGGCAATCATCGCCTAACCGAAACAGACTAACTTCTAAAGAAGGACCTGGAATAAACAAACAGGAAATAAAGTGACTCAACAAAAGCAAAAACTCCATACTTTCAATCAATTACAATGGTTAAATGCCTACTGCGTGATAGCTAAAAACCGAATTAGTACAGAATCGCAAGATCTATTTGCATAACTTGCAATGAATTCCGTACCTAGGGTCATTGCATGTTCCGCTGTCACTAGTTTGGCGTTCTTCTCTCGGGTATTTTTTACACCATGACACAGCTGTTCTCAGCTGCGTTGGTCACATTCTTAGAATAAAACAATTTTTTAAGCTGAACTTGATTACTTCTGTAGTTTATTGTCTCTATTTTTATCAGAAACGGGACTTAAGCTCTTAATCAATGCCAACTTCATTCTTGTCAATATCCGCCATGGCTCCTGAGAGACTCATAACCGCGAACCAAATCATAAAAACAGTTTTATCCGACGCAGGAGATTCACTTGAAGGGCTGATGTTCCTAAAACTGTCGTCAATGTGTCTTTAGGGCTGTGCGAGTTTCTGTGCATGAGTGCAGTGGGAAAAGTATAACCCAGAGCCTTAAAAGCCCACTTCCTTGTCAGGGGTAGCCGGGAAACTGGTACCCAGATTTTGGAGTGGAGAACCGCATAAGGTCCTAATAGGTTAGGTGGGGTAACGATCCAGAAGACAGTGTCCTACTGTCTACTAGCAACACAGACCAGACCCTTCAAGCGTTCATATACGACACAACCTGCGGTCTAAAGAATGTCTACGTATATCTAGACGCGATTTTGAAGGTCAGATTTCTAGAGGAAGACCACTGTGCACACCCACAGGCACATTTCGAGGGCCTTAGCCAACATGGTGTGACGATTGTCAGAAGTGAATTCGGTCGGTCTGATATCACATTCATGACACATGCCATTTTGGCCTTAGGTATTCGCCAACTGACTGACAGTTTCCGCTACTCACGATTATCTCCAGCCTCAATCTTACCGCAAGTTGCATCACTTTACCGGACTGGTAAACTGTTACCACCGGTTCATTTCTCACTGTGTAGAAATCATCCACCACTCAACGATCTTTTGTAGGGGAGATAAGCAGAAATCCATATTTCCTGACACGACCCAAAACGCACTTGGCTCGATCAAGGGAGCCATGGAAAACCACTCCTCAAGCACTCTGACTCTTTGGCACCTCTACAGTTAACGACTGTTGCCTCGGACACTGGTTGAGACAGTATTGCAACAGTCCGTAGACGACTTCTGGAAGCTTCTAGCTTTCTTTTCTAAGCACCTCCAGCCAACACAATGCTGCTACAGTATATCTTATGAGGAGTTGCTATACATCTACTAGCGCATCTGTCATTTTCGACATGCACCAGAAGGTCGTTCGTTCACGGTGTTTATACATCACAAGCGATTTTTACTTACTAAAGTCCGCTTCTGATCGATACTCATCACACGAGATTCACCATTTAAACTTTATCTGATGGTCTACCGTGGACAAACGACATGTTTTCGGGGCACAATCCCTAGGCCAGTGGTTCGTTATCTCACGTTCTTGACTCTCCACAAACTGGCTCACGTAGGCGTGGTGGCCTCGGTCAAACTGGTAACCAAGCATTTTTTGGACAACCGAGACAACCGTCGGTGAATCTATGCCTGCTTCAACGTGAACGTGTTAAGACCCATAGGAACACTAAGCGCGTCAGCTGGGTTCCCTGAACCAGAAACGTTTTATTGCGCACGTACCAACCTCGTCACTTGGGTACGTCTACATACTCACAGGTGTATGAGACTGCACCTTGACAAGGTGTAACGGTTTGCACGCCCCAGTGACACAAAGAACTATACAAGATGGCTACCCCAAGTCGAATATTCAGTCATACTTGGAAGGTCAGTGAGTAGAGGCCAGACAAAGTCCAGTCTCCTGGTCCTCCAGGTTGAGGGTCTATTTGAGCTGCCAACTCAGTCGAAAAAATCAGTGGAAGAAAAACCGACTCAAGCGAATGAGCTTTCATTCAGACACCCCCTTGTGGAGAGATTCCTGTTAGAACTAAAGGCTCTGATTAAGAACCCTAATCGTCCTCCTGTTTTGTGGCTGAACACCCCAGCAGTACCCGTCCAACATCTCCCATGAACTGCACGAATACAAAGAATTCCATACTGCATCGGTCGTCCAGCCGGATAATCACGACCGCGCTACCCACTGCATCGAGCGGGATGAACAGTTATAGTGGTATGTGGGCTACTGCTCAGAGTTCCCTCTCTTTTATTCAACCTTTGTCTTCTGTCCCTAACCATCCCTCTTTGCCCCATCTATCCACACATAACGCTCCCACTGGTAACACGCCAGATACTCGCAACGATTCATTGTCAAATAGTGTCGGGAATAATTCTCTGTCTGGTAACTCACATTTTCTCAAGCCTCGTCAGCCTCTGAATCTCGGCTCCTTCAACGTGCGCACACTCATGCAGGTCGGTCAGCAGGCGTGCCTAGCGCTCACATTAGATTCTCTGAAGATTAATGTCTGCTGCGTAAGTGAAACGCGTATCCAGGATACGAACAGTGTAGTTCAACTAACTGCTCCTGGTATCTCATCGAGGTATTCTCTGCGCACTTCAGGAGACGAAGCAGTTAGAGCTGTGGATCAACGTGGTGTAGGAATTGTCTTGACTGACAATGCTGAGGCTGCCCTTTTAGACTGGATTCCTGTTAACAGTCGTTTATGTGCTGTGAAGCTCCAGGGGTCAGTCGGCGTTCGAAAGGATAGTTGTGTTAAACGCAATTTGTTTGTGATCTCGGCGTACGATCCAAAGGACTGTAGCTGAGACGTGCAGAAAGATGAGTTCTATGATGCCCTCGCCACTCTCGTTCGCAGCAGTAAAGATTCTGACAATGTAGTGCTAGCTGGTGACTTCAATGCACAAGTTGGCAAACTTAGTGTGTCAGAAGCCTGTTTAGGTGGGCGTTGTGCTTTACCTGCTGAGTGTACAGATAACGGGGATAGGCTTCTCCAGTTTTGTGCAGACAATCGATCGTTCTTGTCTAGCACAAATTTCCGACACAGCTCGCATCGCACAGCGACGTGGCGCTCAAACTCTACAGGTACTTTGAGTCAAATTGATCATATCGCCGTAAGCTACCGGTGGCGGAGTTCTGTTCAGAACTGTAGAACTTACTGGTCCACGTACATAGAGTCGGACCATGCATTAGTTTTAATGTGATTATCTCTCCAGCTCCAGGGTTATCGTCGCAAACCGCAAACCCGATTAGCCATGCAACGTTTGTGTGATCCAAAAGTACGCACCCGTTACGAGCAGAAAGAAGCACATGAGCTAGGGTCTACGACGAACAGTGATGTAGATGAGCATTGGGCTCATATCAAACAGGCGATGCACGTTGCAGCAGCTCCAGGGGTCAGTCGGCGTTCGAAAGGATAGTTGTGTTAAGCGCAATTTGCTTGTGATCTCGGCGTACACTCCAAGAGAATGCAGCTTTGGCTCGCATACAGATGAGTTATGTGATGGACTCATCACTCACGTTCGTAAGAGCAAACGCTCACATTGTAGTGCTAGCTGGTGATTTTCGTGCACACACTGGCAAATTTAGTGAGTCAGCTTGTTTAGGTGGACGTTGCGCTTCACCCGCTCGGCACACAGATAAGAGGGATAGGCATCTCCCATTTTATGCAAACAATCGGTTATTCCTGTTCACTACGTTTCCGACACAGCTCGCGCCGCACAGCGACAAGGTACTCTAAGCCAGATTGATCATATCGCAATAAGCTACCGGTGAAGCAATTCTATTCGAAACTGTATACCCTACTGGTCCGCGTACGTAAAGTCGGACCATGTTTAAGTTTTAATGAGATTATCACCCCAGCTCCATGGTCCCCGACGCAAGCCACAAACCCTGTTAGCTCCACGTTTATATGACTCAAACGTTTGCACCAGTTATGAACAGTAACTACCACATGAGCTAGGAACCATGACGAATAGTAATTCACATGAACAGTGAGCCTATATCAAATGGGTGATGCACGTAGCAGCAGGTTTCATCTGCGGTCCTAGTCCGATGTTCATCGAAGACATCGGATTTCTCACGAGTCGTTCAGTTTAATGGAGCAAAAACTGGTGGGTCACGGTAGTTGAAGAAATGGAAATAGCAACTGCTTCAGGTAACAGTCAAAGACTGTTCAAACATATTCGCGACACGGGTGTACGGCGAACCCCGGTCAGCGAAACAATATGCGATAGAAACGCAGAGCCTATTCATGACAAACAGCAAAGGCTTGACCATTGCGTCGAATACTTTAGGGAAAAATTTAACTGGCTGCGCTAATGTAGTTACTCCGACGTCAGCAACTGCGATTCAGTCATGACCCACGAGATTTTTCTGCGATTCCAATGGGTAACCTGTCTGCGTGATTTCAACTCGCAAGTCTCTTCGCTCCAGCTCACTATGACAAATCAAAAGACGGCAACACAGTACGTCAAAACGACAGCGCATTTACGGAAATTACAACGCGATATTTAAAGCAAAAATGGATCATCTCCAAACTCCGGGGTCCAGTCAGGTTCAAGTCCTATCGGGAGGATTAGGCTGACGAAACGTCTGCCGGAGTGATTACCGACCGCTGACCCGACTTTTGTCGGACTGCAAATGAGTGCTCGATTAGCGAAAAGGGGTGAAGTCTTGCGTGATCTGACGATTTATCGACTACTGGTTATTGAATCCAGCCTGGCACGATCGAGCTGATCAGTGGCTTGCTTCGGAAAAAGTTTCCTTTTAACGTCCTAACAACTCCCCTTTTAGCTGTTAACTGTAGCTCTGACGACTGGGATTCAATTGCAGTCGTACAGTGAGTTTCTTTGGTCGATTAGACCAACGACATGGTAGCTCTTTTTCCGGTCCTTTGGTCTGTTATGCCGGTGTTGGAAGTTGAAAAGTATCCAACAGGATTTCTAGTGGAATTGCTTGTTCTTGTGGCCGGTTTGGGATTCCACTGCGTGGCTGGTATTCATAGCGGATCCACTTTCCATAACCTGTTTCCACTTTGTAAAGTTTGGTGCCCCTTCGACTGATAATTACAGCTTCGGGACAATGCGGGCTCCTCGCTCTGTGGTCTTTTGCATAGACCAATACGCCAACGCGGAAACCACCTGTACACTTCGCTCATTGCTTCTTGTTTGATGGGAACAGGGCTTTGTGGATAGTCTTCAATTTTCGACCCACTTGTACTTCAACTGGGGGTACGCTTCGTGGAGTTTTGGCGTTTGGTATTGTCCGGTACAGAAATAAAAATTGCTGGATAATTTCACCCGTGGTCCCTTCCACTTTTGACTTCAGTAGTGCCCGTCTGAATACATCCCAAAAACGTTCTGCATATCCGTTAGATTGTAGATGGTACGGCGCCGAGAATGGTTAGAGATATTAAGTGATGTGGACGGGTGTCGCGGCCAGTGGCGCAGTTGCATTTGCACTTTTTTCTTGTCGTCTTGATTTCCGCTCATTACTTTGAATTCTCAGATATTTTCCACTTTGTGCTTCTTTTCTTTTTGCCCTTTACTGTACGATACTGGAAAGTAGCAACCAAAACCACAGCACAGGAATGCGAGGTTATTGGTTGAATGAACTGAAGTGAGTGACCATCCTTACACAACTTCTAACCATCACCCGCCTCAGCAAACACCGTGCGCAGAATAATCCTGTCAGGGAACATGCTCAACATGTGTACCAACCATCTCAGCCTGATAGGCTTAAGTGTTCCATTTAACGGTTTGGTTCGTCATCATCATCACCATCATGGTACAGCGGTAAACAGTAGGGCAAGCCCCACTGACCACTGCCTTTCTCACCATGTTGCACAAAGAATTAGAAAGTATGAATATACAAGATGGACAGGAAGTGAACCTACATGGGTGGGAAAAGGAAAGAATGCCCTAGTAGCCAACACACGGAATACACAGTCTAACTGTACAAACGCACATCGATCAGTCATTCTGACTTGATAGAAAGTGACAACACGATCGCCACTATTCGCGGTTCGCCGTCATATCCTTCAGTGTATCCAGCCAACTGGTAGACGGATCTGTTGGACCCCAACCACAAAGACGTGAAGCACCTACTTTTCCTAAGTCTGCTGTACATTTTCTCATTTCTCACTGCCACGTCATCTGTTGACCTCCACGTGGTCTCTCCAACTCCCTAGGAGGGGCGGAGAATAGGACACGGTACGGTAGACGTGTGTTTGCCATTCGTAACACGTGTCCCAACCAACAAAGTCTAATAAGCCGGATGCGCTGTGACAGAACGTTTTCTGAATTAGTACCCAATACTCGCTTTCTTACCTCATCGTTGCTTACTCGGCTATTCCACCCAATCCTAGCGATACTACGTAAACATCGGTGGTCGAAAACCTCAAGACGACGAATATCTTCAGCACGCAGACTCCAAGTTTCGCAACCATACAACAAAACTGAACGCACTGCAGCACAGTATACACGACCTTTCAACTTCAGTGAAATATCGGATCGGCGCCACAAGTGCTTCAGTCCAGCGTACGCCGCTCCAGCCTTGGATATCCGCGTGCTCACCTCTACTACTGTGCTCCCATCCGTCGTCACGCAGTTACCGAGGTAGATGAAGTGGTCGACAACTGCCAGCACCTCCCCATCGAGCATCAAGCTCGGAATTGTTGACGTGCACGCTGAGCATGTCCCGTGCATTCGAACAAGCAGACAACGTCGTCCGCGTAACGTAGGCCACATAGCTTTCCACTATTTTCTAGTTCGACGCCTACATCCTGAAGATTTTGCAGCCCACTCTCCATTATTTCGTCCATGACGAAGTTAAAAAGGAATGGAGACAAAGGGCATCCCTGTCGAACACCACTGGTCGTTTCGAACCGACCGGATAGTTCACCGTAAACCCTGCCGCGGCCAGAAGTATGAGAATACAATGATCTCATTAGGTTCACTAAGTTCTGGGGCATACCTTTTCGATGAAGAGTACTGAAAAGCGATGTTCGATCAACTGAATCGAAGGCGTCTTTCAGGTCTAAGAAAAGCATTATTGTCGGTCGGCGGAGCGTGTGACGCGTTTCAAATAGTCGGCGAAGAGTAAAAATCTGGTCGATGCATCCTCGACCTGGGCGGAATCCAGCCTGCTGTTCGCGGACATTCCTCTCGCGAGCCGGTGTAAGACGATGCAGCAAAATCGAAGCTAATACTTTGGTGACTTTCGAAATTGAGCTAATCCCACGATGATTACCACAACCCTTGCGTATTCCCTTCTTGAAGATGGGAACAATCAATGACTCGCTCCATATTACCGGAATGCGCTCATCGTTCCAAATGTCACGGAGCAAGACGGTAAATGATTTTATCAACGCCTCACCACCCAGTTTGAAAAGAACTGGAGGAAGTTCGTCGGGACCTGCCTTAGTAATCGAATACATGACTCTACTTCTGCTTCCGATGGAGGCCCAAGTGATACCACCCAAGGAGTCACAGTTGTTGACACGGGAGTAACTACACTAGCGTGCGGCCAGCTAAACTGTTCCTTGAAGTACTCGGCCCATCGGTCAAGCCTTTGCTGTTTGCTATGGATGGGTTCCCCACTTCTATCCCAAATCGTTTCACTGACCTGAGTTCGCCGTCCACCGGTGTCACGAATAAGTTTGAACAGTCTTTGACTGTTACCTGAAACAGCTGCTATTTCCATTTCTTCGGCTACCTTCACCCACCAACTTTCGCGATCATTCTTAAGGCTTTTCGTAACTTGTCTTTGCAGCTTTCTCTGCATCTTATTCATCACCTTACGGTTCGAAAGCTGACGCTTTCGCTTCATTATACTCAACGACTCTTGCGAGATACAGTGTCCTTGATGGACAACGGATCTAGGACCACAGGCGAAACCTGCTGCAACGTGCATCGCCTGTTTGATATGAGCCCAATGCTCATCTACATCACTGTTCGTCGTAGACCCTAGCTCATGTGCTTCTTTCTGCTCGTAACGGGTGCGTACTTTTGGATCACACAAACGTTGCACGGCTAATCGGGTTTGCGGTTTGCGACGATAACCCTGGAGCTGGAGAGATAATCACATTAAAACTAATGCATGGTCCGACTCTATGTACGTGGACCAGTAAGTTCTACAGTTCTGAACAGAACTCCGCCACCGGTAGCTTACGGCGATATGATCAATTTGACTCAAAGTACCTGTAGAGTTTGAGCGCCATGTCGCTGTGCGACGCGAGCTGTGTCGGAAATTTGTGCTAGACAAGAACGATCGATTGTCTGCACAAAACTGGAGAAGCCTATCCCCGTTATCTGTACACTCAGCAGGTAAAGCACAACGCCCACCTAAACAGGCTTCTGACACACTAAGTTTGCCAACTTGTGCATTGAAGTCACCAGCTAGCACTACATTGTCAGAATCTTTACTGCTGCGAACGAGAGTGGCGAGGGCATCATAGAACTCATCTTTCTGCACGTCTCAGCTACAGTCCTTTGGATCGTACGCCGAGATCACAAACAAATTGCGTTTAACACAACTATCCTTTCGAACGCCGACTGACCCCTGGAGCTTCACAGCACATAAACGACTGTTAACAGGAATCCAGTCTAAAAGGGCAGCCTCAGCATTGTCAGTCAAGGCAATTCCTACACCACGTTGACCCACAGCTCTAACTGCTTCGTCTCCTGAAGTGCGCAGAGAATACCTCGATGAGATACCAGGAGCAGTTAGTTGAACTACACTGTTCGTATCCTGGATACGCGTTTCACTTACGCAGCAGACATTAATCTTCAGAGAATCTAATGTGAGCGCTAGGCACGCCTGCTGACCGACCTGCATGAGTGTACGCACGTTGAAGGAGCCGAGATTCAGAGGCTGACGAGGCTTGAGAAAGTGTGAGTTACCAGACAGAGAATTATTCCCGACACTATTTGACAATGAATCGTTGCGAGTATCTGGCGTGTTACCAGTGGGAGCGTTATGGGTGGATAGATGGGGCAAAGAGGGATGGTTAGGGACAGAAGACAAAGGTTGAATAAAAGAGAGGGAACTCTGAGCAGTAGCCCACTTACCACTATAACTGTTCATCCCGCTCGATGCAGTGGGTAGCGCGGTCGTGATTATCCGGCTGGACGACCGATGCAGTATGGAATTCTTTGTATTCGTGCAGTTCATGGGAAATGTTGGACGGGTACTGCTAGGGTATCCAGCCACAAAGCTTTGAGCTTGCTCAACCCCGTCCACGGGTCGGCCTCGTATTGCTTTACCTCGAGGATTGGCCCACTGATTTAAACATCATCATCATCATCATCGTACAGCGTTAAACAGTAGGGCAAGCCCCACTGACCACTGCCTTTCTCACCATGTTGCACGTTGAATTAAAAAGTATGAATATACAAGATGGACAGGGAGTGGACCTATATGGGTGGGAAAAGAAAAGAATGCCCTAGTAGCCAACACACGGAATACACAGTCTAACTGTATAAACGTACACCGATCAGTCATTCTGACTTCACAGAAAGTGACAACACGATCTCCACTGTTCGCGGTTCGCAGCCAAATCCTTCAGTGTCTCCAGCCAATTGGTAGACGGATCTTTCGGACCCCAACCACGAAGACGTGAAGCACCTACTTTTCCTAAGTCTGCTGTACATTTTCTCATTCCTCGTTGCCACGTCATCTGTTGACCTCCACGTGGTCTCTTCCACTCCCTGGGAGGGGCGGAGAATAGGACACGGTACGATAGACGTGTGTTTGCCATACGTAGCACGTGTCCCAACTGATTGAAATAATAGAAGTATTCGGGAGAACCATACTTCGCGGCTGCTCACACAGGAGGAGTTTTTCTTTGGGAACCCTAACCGGAGTCTTTGACTCAAAAGTCTGACCCATAAGGCAGTGGGGCGTTAACCCAGCATGGGAACGTGACCGAAGCACCCGTGAAGGAACTTCTTCTAGTCTGTCACGTGAGACATAGTTGTTGCATACGTTCTGCCTTGTCTTTGCTAGTGCTTTATTATCGATCCGTTTTTCGGATTCAGTCCTCAGTCCGATGCATCCAATGGAGCAAGCGGAATGTGGACGGGGCAGCATCCTTTGGGCCGGGGGCTGCCCAGTTTAGGTGGGCGATAGCCATTCCTCAGGGATTATCACTTGAACCTCTATCGAAAGTGGAAGTGCAGTCATACATTCGATTAATAGAGCGTGGAAAAGCGACCGGTCACGATGGCTTTCCTTCAGTTCTTTTCAAAATGGGTGGTGGTGCATCGATAAGATCACTTACCATCTCGCTTCGTGGCATTTGGAAAGGGGAGCGTATTCCGTTATTATGAGGCGAGTCATCGACTGTATCTATCCTCAAGAATGGAATACGCAATAACTACAGTAACCATCGTGGGATCAGTTTAAGTCCGATAGTCACCAAAGTATTAGCCTCGATTCTGCTGAGCCGTCTGACACCGGCTCGCGAGATGAGCGCCCACGAACAACAGACCGAATTCCACCCAGGTCGAGGATGCACCGACTAGATTTTTACTCTTCGCCAATTACTTGAGACGTGTCAAACACACCGTCGACCGACAATAATGGCTAGCCTTGACTTGAAAGACGCTTTCGATTCAGTTGGCCGAAAAGCGCTATTCAATGCGCTTCACCGAAAAGGTGTGCCCCAGAAGTTCGTGAGTCTACTGAAGTCATTGTACTCTAATACTTCTGGCCGTGATTTCATAAGTTTGCAATCATAAGAACGCCAAGTTTTCTGCTAAAATGTTTCTGTTAAGCCGAAGTTCACATTCAGCATTGGTGTAAAACGTCACACCCGGATTTCAAGGAGTACGTAGTTGTTATAAAATAAGCCGGAGTTTATTCACGGGCATTAGTGCACAACTCAGTTACTGCTCCTTCTTAGTTCGCCAGTGTCTCAAACAATTACGGAACAAAAGAATCTGCAAAAGTATTAATGTTAAAAGGATTTACCGAAGTCGGAACGCGCTTGCGGGTGAGATCATCAAAAAGACAAAGGGGTGTGCAACAGGTGCGCATTATCTCTAGGTATCTTCTGGGCAAATTCCGTACACGTTTCAACTGGTTTGTCTATAAGTTTAGAAATCAGTTATTCAACAGAGATTAAGTAAACGCGGCTGATCACTGTCTGGCTGTGCAACAAAACATTGAATTCTTATTTCTTAAGTGCGAAGAATGTTACAGAAGAACGACGAATATATAAATAACGCACCTATTGACATTAGTTTCCCGGGTGGATTGTGGGTTGTTGAATGAGCTGATGGATCACTGTTTAATGTATTTAGTCAGTTCCTACGTATTCGCACAATCCCATTGCTCCTCTGAGCATGGAACATTGTTACCGAATATTTCGCAGGAACATAGCCCATCAGCAGATATATTCGGTACCCGTTACATTAAATCCATTTTCAATGGCAGAGGAAGGTGGGACACTACTGAGAACGCAAGCTAAAAATTGAGTAATTATGTACATTCATGGGATCTACAACCTATAATGACATCATTACGCACACCAAAAGAATGCACTGTTCAGAGGAAGAACGAGAATGGTGAAACACAGTGTGTAGGGGAAATTCCCCTGTCGTTTTCATTTGTTCCTCACTTTAAGTTATAATTTTAGGAACAACCTGCTTCTCGGTTAGTAACTTGAAAAAGCACCTAAAACATGTGGACTACCTTAAAACTTGCAAAAGAACAACACGAAAATATGTAAGTAAATAAGATTAGGTTTGTGTATTAGACTAACCGTTGAAGAATGCACCTAATTTTGTTGGAATACATATTACTTCGTTTTTCATGGACGGATATTGCTCAGTATCTCGGTTCACCTAATATCCACCTCACCCCTACCCACCTACACCACGTGCCTGTTTAACTGTTACAATTTTCCACCTGATTCCACTTCGTATGTCAAGTCTCATCAGCCAAATAATGCTAAAATGTTTCAGTACTTCGGATGAAAGCGGAATTTTGCTTATGGGCTGCCCTTGCTACAGTCTTGATAACGCTACCATATTGCTTACAGTGCCACTGCTCTTTTACTGTCCCGGTCTGGGAACCTGACTCATGACTTGGTAACACCACACAACGCGCAAATTGTGATCAGGTCACCACCTCAATGGTAAGGTTGTTTGTACGCCTGAACCAATTCGTAGGTTCAAATTTTTCCTCACGCGGACGATGTGGTGGCGATCTAATTAACAGATAGCTGTTCACGTACACGGGCTGGCAACCGACACACCGATTAAACAGCCTTTGATATGTGACTCCGGAAACTGCTATGTATCCCCTGTGCTCGTCGTGACATGGGCGTTCAGTAAGCAGTGACCTCATCAATGTGAACAGTTAAACAGAATAACAACCGGCGACGTGCAATAAATATTGAGATACTTGACACGTAAGAGAGTTACGGAATTTCCGGCTTCAGACAGAATGTGTGAAAGAGATCTGATCCTAGTGGACACTGTTTCCACTGCGACAAATAATGCTGAATCACAGGGACGTCCAATTTCGCCATTCTTGTTTAACTTCGTCATGGACGAGATAATGGAGAATGCCTTGGGAGACCTCCAGGATGTGGGCATCGAACTAGGAAATAGTGAGAAACTGTGACCTAGATTACGCAGACAACGTTGTCTTCTTGTTCGAATGCACGGAACATGCTCAACGTGCATTTGATAGACTTGCGAGACCTGCAGCTCCATTAGGCACGCGCTTCGCACCTCCAAAGTGTAAAGTGATGTTGAAAGACTGGACGTCAACGTTTCCGAGCTTGATGCTCGATGTGGAGGAACTAACGATCGTTGACCGCCTTAGTTACTTCGGAAGCAGCGTGACGACGGATGGGAGTACAGTAGTAGAGGTGAGCACGCGCATATCCAAGGCTCCAGCGGCGTACACTGGACTGAAGCATTTGTGGAGTCAACCTGTATTGTGCCGCAGTGAGTTCAGTTTTGCTGTATAGTTGTGAGACTCGGGGTTTGCGTGCGAAAGATATTCGTCGCCTTCACGTTTTCGACCACCGATGCTTGCGTAGTATCGCGAAGATTGGATGGAATGACCGAGTAAGCAATACTGAAGTCAGAAATCGAGTATTGGGTACTACTTCAGGGAGTTCTCTATCACGGCGTATCCAGATCAGTGGACTTCGTTGGTTAGGGCACGTGTTACGTATGGCGAACACATGCCTACCATACCGTGCCCTATTTCTCGTTCCTCCTAGGGAGTGGAAGAAACCACGTGGAGGTCAACAGATGACATGGCAGTGAGGAATGAGAAAATGTACAGCAGACTTAGAAAAAGTAGGTGCTTCACGTCTTCGTGGTTGGGGTCCAAAAGATCCGTCTACCAGTTGGCTGAAGACACTGAAGGGTATGGCAGCGAACCGCGAACAGTGGCGATTGTGTCGTCACTTTCTGTGCAATCAGAATGGTCGACTAATGTGTTTGTAAGGTTAGAGTATGTATTCCGTGTGTTAGCCACTAGGGCGTTGTTTCCTTTTTCTACCCCTGTAGGTCTACTCCCTGTCCATCTTATATATCCTCTCTTTCCACTTACACGTGCAACATGGTGAGAAAGACAATGATCGGTGGAGTTTTCCCTACTGTTTACCGCTGTACGATGGTGATGATGAAGATGATGAATCTAATAATAGAATGAAACATGTCATCGACAAGGAACGAGTTAAACCCATTACTGCCGATAATCCTCGGAGAACTGATGGGTTGCTGATTACAGGATGACATCTCAGATTGCACACAAAGAACATAACGAACACTCGCAAGTACGACAGTGTTCAATGCACTGAAACCATGCTGCACAATTAAGACTGCATTTGTTGTACGTCTTATGACTGTAGATGTTAACGTCCACCATCTTCGTAGCAAAACCGCTCCGAAACCGCTCGGGCTTAACCGGATTTTGAGCGGTTTGCGCCATTGCACTGACTGGTTTCTGGGCAGTCTCTGGATGGTTCCCGAGTGGTTTATACCGATCGTGTGGTATACCTGATTTGCCTCAGTAAATTATGTTACTTTTCTCAAATTACGTTTCCCTTGCTCACTTTTACCACCCAAACTATATATTCTTAGTAATTATCCTTATTTGTGGCTGGAAACCCTAGCAGTACCCGTCCAACATCTCCCATGAACTGCACGACTACAAAGAATTCCATACTGCATCGGTCATCGCGCAGGCTAATCAGGACCGCGCTGCCCATTGCATCGAGCGGGGTGGGTAGTGATAAGTGTGCTACTGCTCAGAGTTCCCTCTGTTATTCAACCTTTGTCTTCTGTCCCTAACCATCCCTCTTTGCCCCATCTATCCACCCATAATGCTCCCATTGATAACACGGTCGATACTCGCAACGATTCACTGTCAAATAGTGTCGGGAATAATCCTCTGACTGGTAACTCACATTTTCTCAAGCCCCGTCAACCTCTGAATCTCGGCTCCTTCAACGTGCGTACACTCATGCAGGCCGGTCAGCAGGCGTGCCTAGCCCTCACAATGAACTCTCTGAAGATTGATGTTTGCTGCTTAAGCGAAACGCGTATCCAGGATTCGAGCAATGTAATTCAGTTAACTGCTCCAGGTATCTCATCAAGGTATATTCTGCGCACCTCAGGAGACGAAGCAGCTAGAGCTGTGGGTCAACGTGGTGTAGGAATTGTCTTGACTGACAAGGCTGAGGCTGCCCTTTTAGACTGGATCCCTGTTAACAGTCGTTTATGTGCTGTGAGACTCCAAGGGTCAGTCGGCGTTCGAAAGGATAGTTGTGTTAAACGCAATTTGTTTGTGATCTCGGCGTACGCCCCAACGGATTGCAGCTCAGACTTGCAGAAAGATGAGTTCTATGATGCCCTCGCCACTCTCGTTCGCAGCAGTAAAGGTTCCGACATTGTAGTGCTAGCTGGTGACTTCAATGCACAAGTTGGCAAACTCAGTGTGTCAGAAGCCTGTTTAGGTGGGCGTTGTGCTTTACCCGCTGAGCGCACAGATAACGGGGATAGGCTTCTCCAATTTTGTGCAGACAATCGATTGTTCTTGTCTAGCACAAATTTCCGACACAGCTCGCGTCGCACAGCGACATGGCGCTCTAATTCTACAGGTACTTTTAGTCAAATTGACCATATCGCCGTAAGCTACCGGTGGCGCAGTTCTGGTCAGAACTGCAGATCTTACTGGCCCACGTGCTTAGAGTCTGATCATGCATTAGTTTTAATGCGATTATCTCTCCAGCTCCATGGTCATCTTCACAAACCGCAAACCCGGTTAGCCGTACAACGTTTGTGTGATCCAGAAGTACGCACCCGTTATGAACAGAAGTTAGCATATGAGCCAGGATCTACAACGAACAGTAATGTAGATGAGCATTGGGCTCATATCAAACAGGCGGTACACGTATCAGCAGGTTTTGCCTGTAGTCCTAGATCCGTTGTCCATCAAAGACACTGGATTTCGCAAGAGTCGTTGAGTATAATGGAGCAAAAGCGTCAGCTCCCGAACTGTAAGGAAATGAATAAGATGCGGAGAAAGTTACAAAAAGCCTTAAGAAGGATCGCGAAAATTGGTGGGTCAATGTAGCCGAAGAAATGGAAATAGCAGCTGCTTCAGGTAACAATCTAACACTGTTCAAACTTATTCGTGACACCGGTGGACGGCGAACTCAGGTCAGTGAAACCATTTGCAATAGGAATGGAGAACCCATCCATAACAAACAGCAAAGGCTTGACCGATGGGCCGAGTACTTCAAGGAACAGTTTAGCTGGCCGCACGCTAGTGTAGTTACTCCCGTGTCAACAACTGTGACTCCTTGGGTGGTATCACTTGAGCCCCCATCAGAAGTAGAAGTAGAGTCATGTATTCGATTACTAAGGCGGGGGAAAGCGGCAGGTCCCGACGAACTTCCCCCAGTTCTTTTCAAACTGGGTGGTGAGGCGTTGATAAAATCACTAACCGCCTTGCGCCGTGACATTTGGAAGGAGGAGCGTATTCCGGAAATATGGAGCGAGTCATTGATTGTTCCCATCTTCAAGAAGGGAATACGCAATGACTGCAGTAATCATCGTGGGATTAGCTTAATCCCGATAGTCACCAAAGTATTAGCTTCGATTTTGCTGCATCGTCTTACACCGGCTCGCGAGAGGAATGTTCGCGAACAGCAGGCTGGATTCCGCCCAGGTCGAGGATGCATCGACCAGATTTTTACTCTTCGCCGACTTCTTGAAACGCGTCACACGCTCCGCCGACCAACAATAATGCTTTTCTTAGACCTGAAAGGCGCCTTCGATTCAGTTGATCGAACATCGCTTTTCAGTACTCTTCATCGAAAAGGTATGCCCCAGAAGTTCGTGAACCTAATGAGATCACTGTATTCTCACACTTCTGGCCGCGTAAGGGTTTACGGTGAACTATCCGGTCGGTTCGAAACGACCAGTGGTGTTCGACAGGGATGCCCTTTGTCTCCATTCCTTTTTAACTTCGTCATGGACGAAATAATGGAGAGTGGGCTGCAAAATCTTCAGGATGTAGGGGTTGAACTAGGAGATAGTGAAAAGCTATGTGACTTAGATTACGCAGACGACGTTGTCTGCTTGTTCGAATCCACGGAACATGCTCAGCGTGCACTAGATAATCTCGCAAGAGCTGTAGCTCCATTCGGCATGCGCTTTGCACCTTCAAAGTGCAAGGTGATGTTACAAGACTGGACGTCAACAATTCCGAGCTTGATGCTCGATGGGGAGGTGCTGTCAGTTGTCGACCACTTCACCTACCTCGGTAGCTGCGTGACGACGGATGGGAGCACAGTAGTAGAGGTGAGTACGCGGATATACAAAGCTCGAGAGGCGTACGCTGGACTGAAGCACTTGTGGCGCCGATCCGATATTTCACTGAAGTTGAAAGGTCGTGTATACTGTGCCACTGTGCGTTCAGTTTTGTTGTACGGTTGCGAAACTTGGAGTCTGCGTGCTGAAGATATTCGTCGTCTTGAGGTTTTCGACCATCGATGTTTACGTAGTATCGCTAGGATTGGGTGGAATAGCCGAGTAAGCAACGATGAGGTAAGAAAGCGAGTATTGGGTACTAATTCAGAGAACGTCTTGTCACAGCGTATCCAACTTAGTAGACTTCGTTGGTTGGGACACGTGTTACGTATGGCAAACACACGTCTACCGTACCGTGTCCTATTCTCCGCCCCTCCTAGGGAGTGGAAGAGACCACGTGGAGGTCAACAGATGACGTGGCAACGAGGAATGAGAAAATGTACGGCAGACTTAGGAAAAGTAGGTGCTTCACGTCTTCGTGGTTGGGGTCCAAAAGATCCGTCTACCAGTTGGCTGGAGACACTGAAGGATTTGGCTGCGAACAGCGAACAGTGGAGATCGTGTTGTCACTTTCTATCGAATCAGAATGTTTGATCGGTGTACGTTTATACAGTTAGACTGTGTATTCCGTGTGTTGGCTACTAGGGCATTCTTTTCTTTTCCCACCCATATAGGTCCACTCCCTGTCCATCTTGTATATTCATACTTTTTAATTCAACGTGCAACACGGTGAGAAAGGCAGTGGTCAGTGGGGCTTGCCCTACTGTTTAACGCTGTACGATGATGATGATGATATCCTTATTTTACTCATTGTAAGGCTCACGAGATAGAAATTTTGTAACTTGGTACTAAGGGGCAGTTCAACGTATTCAAATGAATATATCGAGTTAAAATGCACTTTAAACAGTGTAAAGCACTCTGGTCTTCAATCTCCTTCGTATGGATATACTTCTGACTGATGGGAAATGGCTACTGAAAAAACCCGGTCGGAAACCGTTCGGAAACGGATGTTACGAACGAGCTGTTTGCTACAAGGGCAGATACCGTTTTGTGCAAAGGGGCTGCTTAATCATCGGTTAATATGACACTGATGTGAAGACACATGTGAATTAGATTTTCATACCTAGTCATTAGCTAGAATATAATTATAAATATTCTGGCTCAAGGCATTTCCCAAGTAGCACGTTGCCCAACCCTGTTGGGCACTGCCCAACGGAGCGTTGGGGTGGCGCACGAAGACGATACTTTTCAACAGAAATCGCATAGATCCTCCTGAACTGCAGGGCGCCGTTTGTATATATAGATTTCGTACAAATAAGTAACAAACATTTCTATGACATTTGCACACTTTTTGTTATACTGCGTGCCCCCGTGACCGGGTGGCCATCATTGGTTTCGTTCATTGCTCGTCGGCAGGTGAGTGTTTTTATCGGTGCGTAGTTGCGGTAGGTGGTCTAATTGTCTAAGTATCATGGATAAGTATCGGTTAGATTGTATAGTTACTGTTACGTCGTCTTATTCTTGTATCGTAGGTATTAATTGCTTGAAACATTCCTTAATTCATATAAAATTAGAAGTTTCTCTCGACGTTGTCATAATGGAGGTAACCAGTATTTCCTAGAAAATAAATTTCATTATTAAAATGGTTACCCGTTGAAACCCATCCTTTCATCGTTTCTCAATCCCATAGCTAACATTTCGTTATGCCGAAAGAGAGCAAATGGCAAAGGTATAGGAGGAGAAAGAGGGAACTGGGTTCCATGCTGTGTCCCATATGTCACGATGCCAGTTTGTGGGAGCACAGAACTTCGTGTCCCAAAGAAAGAACCTGGAGTATGCTCTTATAATGGATTTATTTATTTGAGTTTTTGAACAGCAGTTACAGCTAGCACTTCCGGTGCATTTGTTGAAGCGGAGCCACGACCGCCGGAGGTACAAACAGAAGGAGTGCCCGGGGACCTAATAAGTGTAGATACACTTCCCATTGGTGCACATCCGTGGGGTTCGTTTCATCGGGTAAGACGCTATCGTTTCTATATTGCGTATTTTTTAAAGCGACGGAAGATGTGCAGCTTGGAAGGAATATATCCATTACCGTTAACGTGGATGTGCTGCAACAGTCGCTGTCCGATTTGTTCGTCAGCTTAAACTTGAGCATGAAACAGCGGCGAGACGTACTTTCCTGTGTGGGCAAGTTTGTGCCGGGTCTCCCACGCGATCCACGTACCATTTCTCATACACCACGTTCGTGTGAGAAAATTCAGCTACGCAGTGGAATATATATTCACGTTGGGCTGACAGACGGGATAAATATGTGCCTTAGCAGCATGGATGTTATTCCCAGTTCTATCGATCTGCACGTGAATATAGACGGGCTGTCGTTGTTTCGGTCATCTTCCGTTCAGATGTGGCCGATTTTGGCAAGGATAGTGCAGCCTATGTGTGCGCAAATTATCACTATTGGAATTTATTGTGGTGTTCAAAAACCATATCCAGTGCATGATTACTTATGTCACACCGTGAGAGAGCTCGACCAACTTCTGCAAAATGGCCTAAGCTATCGTAATTCTTCCATAGGATGTTGCTTGAAGGCCGTTATCTGTGATACTCCAGCTAGGGCCCTTGTTCGTCAAGTCAAAAGTCCTGTTGGTTATTTCGGCTGTGATAAATGCAACCAGCGCGGCTTGCATATTGATGGGAGGATGACGTTTCCCGTCGTCGAGGCTACCTCAAGAACGGATGAAAAGTTTCGAGCCGGGAAATATCATCGTCATCACATAGGCACCACCCCGTTTCTATCCCTACCCATCGACATTGTGACTACATTCCCGTTGGATTATATGCATTTAATATGCCTTGGGGTAACCCAGAAACTACTTTTCACCTGGCTGAAAGGCGGTCATTCATCACCTTGCCGTCTGAGTAGGTCGGGTGCGGAGGAACTTGGCGACCGAATTCTGGAAACCCACAGTGCTCTTACTTGTGACTTCCAGCGCAAATGCCGTCACACGCGTGATATCGAACGCTGGAAGGCAACGGAATTTCGCCAGTTCCTCCTTTACCTTGGTTCTGTTTGTTTGGTTGATTTATAACCCCATGATTTCTATGACCATTTGTTACTTTTGTTTGTTTCTGTTTATATTTTTTCGCATCCCATTTTACATGTCCACTTACTAGATTTCGCTCACGGAATTTTGCGCGTTTTTGTGCAGGAGATGTCAAAGTTGTATGGCCCCAACTCAATTGTGTACAATGTTCATTGTCTGACTCATCTAGCAGAGAATGTGAGAAGACATGGAACTTTGGACCGCTTTTCATGCTTCCCTTATGAATCTCATTTGGGCAAG
This sequence comes from Fasciola hepatica, assembly GCA_948099385.1. Classification (NCBI taxonomy): domain Eukaryota; kingdom Metazoa; phylum Platyhelminthes; class Trematoda; order Plagiorchiida; family Fasciolidae; genus Fasciola; species Fasciola hepatica. The sequence goes on along the minus strand of CANUEZ040000007.1, from coordinate 2,713,094 downwards.
CTAAAAAGTGTGATAGAAGGGCCGGCTAGACCAGCGGAGCAGTTATACAAGCGGCTGCAAGAAGTTAACACTGTTCGCTGTAATCTGCAAAAAGATTTGGTCCTAGATGACACGCTCCTGCCTATACCACGTTTCTGTAAAACTCCGTGTTCGTGTGTTGTTAATGGTATATTTTTCTCTAATGTACATCCCAATAATATCATTGTGATAGACAATAAACCTGCGACTATTGTCAATATTTTGAACGATGAAGTTCACTTCATCTATTTTAATATCCTTGGAGACTTTTTTACGCACGCGTTGCGCTCAACGCGTTTATTTATCTTTTCAGTAAACGGATTGCAGTCAGACATCCATACCGCTGCCATTCACATTGTCTCCTGTAAATGTTTACTCCTATCCGTCAATTCTTACAATGTGTGTATTTTCATTTTACATACCTTTTTATAAAATTGTTGGTTCCATTGCTGTTTTTCTTTTATACATACACAAACATATATATTCGTGGCAGTTTTTGTTCGTGGAAAGCACCGACGAAGGTGGCATCTGTTTTCTACATATAATTGTTCTTGTTTAGATGTACGTCGTGGTCAAGTTTGTAGACGACAGTTCGTATGCTGTGGTTCACAGCAATTGGATGGTCGATTGCCACCGAGTCCGGTGGCCGCGGACAAAAAGTAAAGGCGCTTACCGGCAGTTGCTGCTTTCGGGTGCCGCAGTGCCTGATTCGGTTCCGGCACACGAATTCGTGGAGATGTTTGCCACAGGTAAATGTTTTTAAATGTAACTCTCCTAGACAATTTCGGGGATGCTTTCGTTTTCGAAAGTAGGCTTCTAAACGAATCTTCAATCTGCAGCACAGATGACACTGTGCCACAGACACTGTTTGGCCAGCGCTATTCAGTTCGCAGGAGGTAGGAAGAATTATGAGTTAACACTGTTTAAAGGGTACCGACACAGTTAACGTCGGATGACAGTTTCGAGGAGGGGCGCACGTTGGTATCTCGTGAACCCTGTGGATCTTTCGAAATGCCGCCGTCTCCGCCACCTGTTTTGGAGAGGGCACTTCGCGTTCCGTTGTAAGACAACTATTTTATTCCTGTAAAACTTGTGCATTTAGTTTACCTGACACAATGCCCAATATCACGTCAACCCCAATTGCGGCACGCGAACCTCCGGTTACTGTTATTCACCGGAGTCCATTGAAAGACCATGGGTAACCGTAATTATCAAATGTTATGAACAACTAATCATATAGTAACGTTACTGCTTCCGCAACAAGCGAAGGGCCAATGGACAGATTCAGCAAGGATTTGCGTGAAGTTATGCGTGAGTGACTACTACATATAATCATGTATGATTATAGGTACGATGAACGCCATGAGCGACCGTTTCCGCAAGGTCGAACGTGCCCTTGATGGGCTAACCGTCGCGTTGGGTGCCACGCACGCATCGGCTGTGCCGTCCAAGGCGCGAAGAGCCGAGACGTGGGGGGAATTTCAGAAACTCCACGAGACTCTGAGCTCGCCCGAAGTGTATGCGAGCATGGTAAGTATATCCACTTTAACTGAACCTTTTCAGGTGGCAACGCTCAAACGGTTTGCGGATTGCGATTTGGCTGAAACTGTGCGTAGCATGCTTTTCGCATCCATCGGCGACGAAGTTGCCCTTCACTGTTGTTGGCTAGGGAGCCCTCAAAGAAAGGCCGTAAACGACCATAAGTTGATCGCCGCCGTTAAGGGTAGGTTGTTTACATTTATTATCATACAAAACATCAGATGCTATAAAAGGAATGGAGCGATTCTCCAACGAGCCAACGTCTGTCATTGACAGACATATAAAGCGCTGGTTCATCAACGCTCGGGATCGAGGCGAAGGAAGACGGCTAAGACGGTACGCTATTCTCCTATATATGGTGTCCCAAAACAATTTTATTTCCTGCAAATTGCTTCGTTAAAATGTTTTGCCATTACGTTTTACATTGGTTTATATGCTTACTTGGACATGGGATTTATTACCGGTTTCTCCGTTGTAACTTGGCAGTTTCCGAAATGGAAATTTTGTCTAGTGTCTAGTAATATAGTTGAATATATATATATATATATATATATATATATATATATACATAAAATCTAGTGCGGAACTATTGTTCTTTAAATGCCTAACGTTTAAAACTCGCGATACAGCTTTTTTACTTCATTTGCCAATGATGTAACTAACATCCGCATTTCCCTGAATTGATTTTCCAGATCCCGTGAGCATCAAGAAGAAGAGCCAGGAACATCCTCGCGGAGAATGGATTGATGGAAAAGCGGCTTTTTTGTCAAATAAATCCGACTTTGTTTTCAAAAAATTTATCTACTATTTTAATAAAATGGTCATTTTGCTCATATATATAGGGTTAATTTAGTGGTTAAGCTCGAAAGGAAGGAGAATACTTTATTGATATTAGGCGATTGGGCGAAATTGGAATAATTGGCAAAAAGTGAAAAGCCGTTTTTCGCGATTTTTTCGATGCGTTGGGCATGCCCAACCCTAGCCCAATTGGGCGCTGGTAGCTCTGTCCAACGCATTTCAATGGAGTTGCCCAACGTTGCGATGGGCAAGCCCAACGTTTGCCCAACCCTAGCCCAATTGGGCAAACGTTGGGCAGTGTTGCTTGGGTTGTAGACTTATAAAAACATTCACTGTTAGTATGAACACAACCCATTTTCGTATTCTAATAGTGTAAAAATATATTCCTGGGTCTCACTTAGTGTTAAATTTGGGCGACGAAATGTAGTACCAATGAGTGTTATCTTACTTAAGAGATGAGCAACGTTGCGACAAGTACGAAAATGCGAGAGCCCGAGAAAAAAGCGATGCCGGGTGATTGAGGCTTTATTCAACTAAAAATCTTCCATACGCTAAAAACTTAAGAGACATACCTAAGAAAATCCACCAAACACAAAGATTATCATGATAATACTCATCGAGTTAAGGAATGCGAGAACGTATGCCAAACGTAAGGTCCGACTTGTGGTCCTCGGTCCGGACAGTTCGGTTCAGTTCAGTTCAGTTCAGTTTGCACAGGAATTGGTGTGGCTAGAGCCAATCGTGTGTCCAGATAGTTGTGCTGTCGGCGCGTTTCCGTAGCTCCCAACACTGCGTGATTTTCTTTTTCTGAAAGGCAGAAATTTTGTGCAGTATCAGCCCTGGCAGAGTAAGGTGGAAACAATAAGTAAATTGCATCTGACCCTAAAAGCTGCTTAACATAACTCGGGGTATACTGCCACCCAACATAGGTCTACTGCTTTCTTAAAGGCCTTCACTGTTGTGGTATTTATGACCTCTTCCGGGAGCTTATTCCAATTGGGTACCACTCTATTTGAGAAGTACTTCGCCCTAATTTGGAGCCTCGAATGTTTCCTTTGTAATCTAAGGCAATGCCCCCTTGTGCCTCTCTCGGGGATCAGCGAAAAAGGTCTTCTCGACTTATTCCTGACAGTCCTTTCATTACCTTGAAGGTTTCTATGAAGTCCCCGCGAATGCGCCGTCTTTCCATCGAGAACAGATCTAGGGCACGGAGACGCTCTGTGTAGCGAAACCCCCTTTGCCCAGCCACCATTCTAGTGGCTAGCCCTTGCACTTTCTCCAGACAGTCGATATCTTTCTGGTAGTACGGTGCCCAGGCCTTCATGTAGTACTCCATATGCGGCCTAACTATGGCCTGATATATCGGAACGAATATCTCCGGATCTCTACACGACATAATGGATCTAACTCGAAAGAGTTCCCTCCTGGCCGTATTGGCTGCTGAGGTGCACTGCTTTGACGGCTTAAAGCTGTTGTCCATTGTAACGCCCAAGTCTTTGACCTGCAAGACCACTTGCAACGAACCCACACTATTCTCACTAGCCCCTGTATTTGTGGTCAAGCACTGACACTTGGTGAGGTTTAGTGGAAGGTCCCATTTCCGTGCCCAGTTTTGTACTGCTAACACGTCAAGTTCTATATCTACTCCAGCTATCTTGACGTCATCGGCAAACATAAAGGTGGGGTTTGTTAGCCCACGTGCTAGGTCGTTGATGAAGATGAGGAAGAGCAGAGGGCCGAGCACCGAGCCCTGTGGCGCCCCACTTGTTACACCTTCCGGTTTTGAAACATGGCTCCCCACCTTAACACTAAATGTTCGCTCTGCTAAGAAACTACTTATCCATTGTCTTGCCTTTCCAACAATTCCCATGGACTGCAGTTTGACGTCCAGAAATCTGTGGTTCACGGAATCAAATGCCTTGCTGAAGTCCTTTGTAATCTAAGGCTATGCCCCCTTGTGCCTCTCTCGGGGATCAGCGAAAAAAGGTCTTCTCGACTTATTCCTGACAGTCCTTTCATTACCTTGAAGGTTTCTATGAAGTCCCCGCGAATGCGCCGTCTTTCCATCGAGAACAGATCTAGGGCACGGAGACGCACTGTGTAGCGAAACCCCCTTTGCCCAGCCACCATTCTAGTGGCTAGCCCCTGCACTTTCGCCAGACAGTCTATGTCTTTCTGATAGCACGGTGTCAAACTTGCACCCAGTACTACCTCAGCGGCCTAACTATGGCTTGGTATATCGGAACGAAAATCTCCGTCTGTCTACACGACACGGTGGGTCTAACTCGAGGTAGTCCTCTCCTGGCCATATTGGCTGCTGCGGTGCACTGCTTCGACGGCTTAAAGCTGTTGTCCATCATAACGCCCAATCCCTTGGCTTTGGGGACCACTTTCAACGAACGCACTAGTACCTGTATTTGTGGTCAAGCGTTGACACTTGGTGAGGTCTGGCGGAAGGTCCCGTTTGCATGACCGGTTTTTTACCGCTAACACGTCAAGCTCTATGTCCACTCCAGCTAACTTGACGTCATCGGCAAACATGAAGGTGTGGTCTGTAAGCTCACGTGCCAGGTCGTTGACGAAGATAGAGGAGAGCAGAGGGCCGAGCTCTGGGCCCTGTGGCGCCCTACATGTTACACCCTCCGGTTTTGAGACCTGACTACCCACCTTAACACTAAAAGTCCGCCCTGCAGAAAACCCATTTGTCCGTTGCTTTGCCTTTCCAACAACCCCATCGACTGCAGTTTGACGTCCTAAAATCTGTGGTTCATAGAATCAAAAACCCTTCTGAAGTCCAAGTAGCAGACCGCAATCGATTGCTCTTCGTCCAGGCGCTTGGTTACCTCATCGAGGAACTGAGGGAGATTCGTTAGACAAGATCATCCTGCCACAAACCCATGTTGAGCATTTGATATGAGTTTATGTTGAACAAAATGCCTAGAGATCTGTTTCCTCACCAGGCACTTACACAACACTGAAGCTGAGCTAACCGGCCGGTAAATTTTCCCCTTGCCGGGATCCGCTCTTTTAAATTCCTATCACTGTTGCTCTCCTATAGTCTCCCGGCACAATTCCCTCTCTAAAAGTCATTCCATGCAGCTTCGTCAAAGGAGTCTTCAGGATCTCGACCAGAGGTTGATTGTGCTGGATGAATCCCACGTGGTCTTTCGGTTTTATTTTTATTCAAGGTTTGCAGCTCCGCGCACGCCTTTCCTTCGCCTGCCGTAAGTTCGGGTATTGGAGGTGCCTGCGGTCCCTCTATTCGACATGTTCCTGAAGAGTGCCAAGAGCATGTCGGCCTTGTCTTCTTCCCTGAGAGCTAGTCGTCCTTGTGCTCCTTCCAAAGTTGCTACATTTCCTCTCATACGTTTGTGGGATTGCACGAAGGCGTAGGACCACTTCGGATTTGTGCTGATCAAAGCAACTAACGGGTACTGGAAGACATAATCCTCCATTCTTTGTATCGCTTGAGCTCTGTTCCTGGCCGTCTTATAGCTGTTCCATGCCACCTGAGTTTTGTACTGCTTGTACCCCGCCCATCGTTGCCTACGAATAACTATAGCCTTGCGGACCTTTGACTTCCACCATGGGGGCTGATTTTTTCTGCTAACCACCCTCAGAGGTGCAAACCTCTCTGTAAGTTCGAGTAGCCCCATCTTGATGACCTCCCAGCGTTCTTCTACCGAGGCTCTTTTGTGTCTCTGTGTCCACCGTACTTCCTCCGCCGCCCTCCTTATCTCACCTATATTGATTCACCCATAGCGCCGACGTAACTCGATTTTCCTCGGCGCCTTGCTAAGTCCTAAAGTGACTCTTAGGACTACATGATCACTTTTGCCCGGTGGCTCTTCCCACTTAATTTCATCAACGTCCTGACGGTGCCGCGTTATGAGTAAATCATGGAGAGACGGGTGCTGTCCACCTCAGTGTCTAGTGGCCTACGTCACATGCTACTTAAATGCTTGTAACTGGACTCGCCGCAGAAATTTGTCGCCCGTAGATCTCGCCGGTGCGGTCCCGCCTTCCCATTCATTTTCCGGCGGGTTGAGATCTCCTAATAAAACAAACTCCTTTGTCTGTGCCATCACTGCATCCAGCATTTGCAAAAGCTCGACCTCTTCCTCATCTATCGCCAGCGGTAACTTGTAGGTACAGATATTGCAAACTGTCCGCACCTCGATCCTGATAAGGCAGGATCTGGTTTGTACGTCACCAGAGGCCAAGTTGAATAGAGCACCCCAATGGCCTACGTCGATCCGTATCACTAGTGCTACCCCGCCCCCTGCCTTCTTTCTATTCTATCATGTATGTAGGCAGCATATCCTTGAAAGAGCTTGTTGTCGGTATCTGGCTTTGTCCAAGTTTCCGTCAGCGCAACGACGCCAGACTCTGCGATCCTAGTCGTCGAATCTCACCTTTTCCCCGGGAGACTGCAGGTGTTTGTGTGCCAGACTGACGGTTCCCTGGTCCTCGATACTGACTTTGTTGCGAAATTTACGGCTGGGGCACCATCGGAAGCAACCTCTGAGGTGGTGCCCCGTTTTTTGCCTCTATAGGTGTCTGCGGTGGAGCATCTTAAATATCAAGTGACGCTCTGAGTTTTGTGGCACTGTCTCCCTCACTCGTCGACCCCGCTTTGGGCTCATCGTAAACAGCGGACGATTCTTCCTTTCGAGTCATCATACCGATGGCCCGGTAGCCCAAGTCGTTTCCTCGGCTTTTTCCTCTGGTAGCTTTTATTTTGCTGGTTGCCGCGGAGCGGATTTTTTGGGTGCCTCTTTCGGAATCGGGCTGGCTGGCTGCACTTTCTCAATACTAACCGGACTGGATGCCCCGTGAGTCCTCCTCTTTTTGGTCTTCTGAACTACCTGAACTTTGGCTTTTTATTAACCGGTTTCTAGATTCACTTTGGGACCTGAATTACTCCTTGGACTTTAGGCGCTCACTTTACAAGAAGGGCCATCTCCAACTTGCCATATGGAGAGTCGGCCAGTTCAGAGCGGGCTTGCCCTCTCTCATCGAGACGGTGGCATTACCCTGTTTGACAAATGCCGGGCTGTCGGGTGTCACCCTGACTATTGCCTGTGTGCCGCCCTCAACTGCTCCCACCCTGGACAGCAGCATCTCTCCAGTATACACTGTGGAACTCAACTGACAGGAGTCGTGGCGGCTATGGTTGCTTTCCGCACCTTGGTCCTGTTCGATGGCACTCGACTGTTGGTGTCGTAGGAGGTAGGCCAGCCATCCTCAGAACCTCAGTCACATGCCGGCGGTTTTCGCCCCTCCGGATTCTACCGTCGTATAAGATGTTTTCCCCAAGGTTATGAAGTAGCAGTCTTCTACTTTTGTCTGCCATGACTTCGGAGTCCCTCTTCGTGCGTTGCACTTCAGCACCTAGACGTTTAACCTGCACCTTGAGCGATACTTCCCCCGTCAGAAGGCTCTTTTCCACTTTGTCAACCTGCTGCCTCCTTGTTTTCCTTACCTTTTGCCTTGGGCCGTCTTTTTTGGTTTTCTGGTCTGACACACAGTTTCCCCTTTTCGGCTGAGCTATGGATCCAATTCGCTTTCTTTAGTCTTGGTTCCAGTTTCATGTTCCTGTCCTCTTTTCCCAGTTCCCCTCGAATCATGCGCGAGCGCCCGCTTGCAAAAGCGAAGCGCTGGGAGCATGTCCCCTCGAGCAAAGAATACTTGATCTGCACCTCGAAGACTTTCCCACCAGCTTGGAGCACTTTTGGCGACACAAAAGACTCCAATGGTCGCATTGAATTCCCTCGTCTTGCACCAGGTCCGGGCATTTCTTGTTCCCACAGCCCACTGCCTGATCGATGAGACCAACCTCTGTTCCATTCATTTCGGCAGTGGTGATGGATTTTGTTTGAAAATACAGTACGAATGCTAGTCTGACAATGGCACAATCTTTTAAACCAACACAAACCGTACAATACAGCAGGTGCTGCTAAAACAGTACACTACAAAAAGTGCCACGAAAAGATGCTATCCAGTATCAATTGCAGTGACACCAACAAAAAACCACAGAGGACACAAAAAAGTATAACCAAATTTTGAAGAAACTAAGCTCTTCAAAATGCACGCGCACCGCAATGCTGATTACGGTACCTTAGCTCGGGCGAAATAAAGTGTGTTATTTCACCAACCAATGCAAAAATGCTTATTACTGAGAGCTATTCGACAATTCGAACCACGCGGCAACTCCCATGGTTCATAGCGCGATACCTCGGACTCAGTATTCTCCACTTATATTCCTGATATCACCACTCAGATCACTGATCACTTCCAGGGTAGTGACTACCGTGTTGTCAGGTTCAAGTTCAGCTGCTTCAGCTGCTCCCATCCAATGCAATCCCCTCCTCCCGGTTCCGACTTCCTACCGTTCATGTAACTGATCCCCGGCACCAATGATACTCCGTTTCCTTAACTGGAACACCTTTGTCCTCTCATCTGGGCCGCTCAAGGTTGCCCTCTCTCTCTGCTCCAACCTCCTTCACAGCTTAAGTACCGCTAACTCATGTGGCGATCCAAGCCCAAAGTCCAGCAGCTCACGCCTGTCACTTTTACAGCTTAAACTGGCTAAGCTGCAACGTACCTTCTCAAGATCACACGACTTCACAATTCTTCGGCGCATAAACTAGCAGCAACTGAAGCTGGGTAGCACGACCGATTCGCATCGGAGAAGGCAAGGGACCATCGCTCTGGCACACCCCAACAAAACGGGATATCTGTCTAACCTGGTTAGTAAAAGGTCCAATCACTCCAATCTTACCTCGCCCAAATTCGTCATCTTCGGCTCACTTACCGCTAATACCCCAGCATCCGTTTCTCAGGCATTCAATGACCATTTATCTTCCTCTCTTTTAAACCACACTGGTATCCCTCCTCATACAATCCATCCCCACTCCTCCGTCTCTCTTTCATCGATTCTCATCACCCATCTGGAGATTGGAAAATCAGTTTCCCCTATTCAAGCTTCCCTGAAACCTGGACCAGATGATCTCCCACCGGCCGTCCTCCAGTTTGGTTGTCCCGACCCCCCGTAATTGTTGCCTAATTTATACACCACCTCCCTGCTTCGTAGTTTCGTCCCCCTCAATGGAAAGCCTCTGGTATGACTTCGCCCTTTATGAAGGGTGCTCTACACGACTCAGATAACTGTCGGTCCATTACCCACACCCCATTAGTCTGCAAAATCATGGAGGGAATTATCAAAAGACATTGTTCAGTATTTCTTATTCAGCAACATGCTAAGCCCCTGTCAGCATGGTTTACTGAACTCCCGCTCCTTCTCCTCCTGCCAACCAGACTTTCTGAATGCCCTGTCGTCTGCTGCCGACGCCGGCAACTCTATAATCGTCCTGTATCTCGATTTGTCCAAGGTTTTGACCGTGTTCCCCATATGCATCTCTTAGCCAAAATCCTGTCTCTTGGTATTACTGGCACTCTCCTTTCCTGGCTATCTTAGTCTCTCTCTCACAGGTCACAAGCTCTGTTCCTTGATGGCCACTTCTCTTCTGCCAAAACCACTACAGGCCGCGTCATCTAAGACTTTGTCTTGGACCCATTGCTATTCCTTATTTATATCAATGACATTTTCACTTCTATTCCCCACGGTACCCCTCTCCTATTTGCTGACGATATAAAAATGGTGTACTCCTTCCTCCCTAATGACCTATCCGTGACCCTGTGCAACATATCGCGTGACTTACTCTATCTCCAAACCCAGTGCTTCTCGTGGTTCATGAAATTCTTTACGGAGGAAAGCTTCCTCCTACATTACAAGCGCACTGCGCCGCCCGCCCAAATTCGTCTGGATGGTCCACCCATCCCAATAAACCCAACGGTTATTGATCTTGGCGTAAGCTACTCTTGTTACTTTAACTTCTCAGGACGGGCATCTTTCTAAATCGCCGAAGTTGAGCGAACCCTAGGCCTGATTCATCGATGTTTCTTACCACCGGCCAGTCGCCCCATCCGGTAATATTAATAATACTAGTTTATTTCGGAGACGCCAGAATCATGCTTTACTGTTGATCAAAGATTTAGGCGACTAAACCGACAGACTAAATCCATGAAAAATTTAGAAATGCGCAACACGAAGGGGGGTAGGAAGAAATAGTGGAGATATGAGGGGGAGATAAATGTATGCACATCAAGGAGTAATGTAGGGAGTTTGGGTGAACACGGAGATGGATTCAGCTATGGGCCCGGTGAATTTGAAGGTCAAGTTCAGATGGAGCAGCTAGCTGAGCCAAGTGGGGGAGAACGGAGCCTAGGAGTTTTACAAGAGGAGGACCAAAAATCGGCATGAGAAACTACCTTTACGAGAAACGATGAAGTGAAAAGGAGGAAAGAATAGAAGAAAAGAACAAAATATTGAGTTGTATGGCTGGGCACTAGTTAGTCATGAAGCATGCTTTATTGCAATAAGCGGACGGTGTCAACTTGAATGCAAGGAGCTAGAAATGCAAGATGTAAAGAGTGAGTCAGATGGCATCAATGCCGCGGAAGGATTGAGATACGATAAATGTGAGGCACAGTTATGGACAAAATGGAAGCACATCATGAAGAGCGGTGGCATGGTGGCAGAAGAACTGAAGGGGGCGGAGAAAATCTGTGGATACAAATATATATATATATATCAGAGCAGGAGAAAAATAGCAGTGAGGAGACGGGACATGGAGTAGCAGTGGCTGGACGAGATCGGTAGGGTTGGGTCAAATTGTGCAGGATTTATTTGGATAAACCCTGATGAATTTGTTTGTGACAGGCGAACATGGGAGATCAACAGAAAAAGAGAACCAACTCTGGAAGCCCAGAAGTGATGGCCGTGAGCAGAAGTTGATGAACGAAGGAATATGAGGGAAAGGATCGAGAAACATAGATAAGAATGGATCTAACGGTCTGCTTATTGCAGGTGTGGCATGTGGTGACGGTCGAACATGGGCGAAGCACTATTAAATGGACGTACATTATGCAAGAAGAAGATAGCCTCGAGGATGGCTAAAGAATGGAAGTACGGGGTGGTTGGGGAGCTGTAAAAGATCACCGGGCAAGGATAACTTGGAGGTTAGAAGAACTGCGGTAAGAAGCTGCATCAGTTGTAACAGCGAATAACATGGAACGGATATGAGGAAGTGGAGGATTAGAAAGATCAGGTGATGGCAGATCACATGGTTAGAAACTGTAGGTGAGAATGATAACGTTACGATGACTTTACACCGTGTGGAAAGCGGAACAGCAGCGCAGCCTGAAAGGCAAAATGGAGATGCTGTTGGCGAGCAGTTTACGAGGCAGACGAGAGTGTTGACCAAAGAAGACCAGGTACGAGATGATGAATCAGATTGTTTCACTGCAGATGACACAAGATAAAGACCAAGAAGAGGAAAAGGATTTGGACAGGAAGGCCTGTGGTGGAACTAAAATGTACGAAAAATGGCTGTGCGTCGGAATTGGGAGCCTGGGACTGAAGAGCTGCGTGCTTGCAGGCCATTGCGCCAAGGGATTGGACCAGAAGTTGCCAATCGGTTCACTGCCTAAAAGGAAGATCCCCGGAAGAATTACGGATTAAGACAAGTAAAATATAGAGATGGTAAAAAAATAATAAATTTGGTTGTAAAAAATGTAAAGTTTGGAACGGCGAGTTATTATATGGTGATCGGTAGTGGTTAGGGATGCGTCTGGCTCGTAATGGTGATTGTTTTGAAATGGACAAAAAAGGGTTTCCCAAAATGTTGGCTATTGAGGTATGCGATCAATCAGCTTTATAAGCATATGGAGGTACCAAGTGAATACTGAGAAGAAGCCGACAAGGGCGAAATGGGTGGAAAGGAACATACTTCGGGCCTGGGCAGTGTAAAATGGATAGGGTGATAGTGACACCAAACAATGAGGGTTTTCATTGTGAAACACGATAGGAACAAAGACAGAGTGGATGGGTGTGCACACAGAGCTAGAATGACACGGAAGAGAAGGGATCAAAGCGCTGAAAAGAACGATAGATGAGCGAATCGTGGCGGGAGAACGGCAGGAGCATGCGGCCCGCAAAGGACAGTGATAAATGCGGTAGAGCAGGGAGAGTTGGAGCATACGATCCGCTCTCAAATGTAAGACCGCTCCTAGAATATTACCCGACTACCTCCAGCCTCTGGCCAAGGTCCTCTACTGTATCTCTTGAGAACTTACAGCTTACCTTCACCAAAGCGCTGTTGGGCGCATGCACAGCCCTTTCACACCGCCAGCTCTGTGAGCTCCTACAAATTGAGCCTGTGTGGATTCGTCGCATGAGGCTCAACCTGGTTTTTCCATTTAAGCTAATCCACAGTCCGGCTTTCACCTCCTATCATATCTCATTCGCTGCCCTGCTCATACCCGATCCGATATTGTGCTTTCTCTCTCCCCCTGGTCCTGAATCCAGTCTCAGCCTGAAGTATCGATTCTTTCTGTCAGCCTATACCAAAATCTGGAATGAGCTCCTCCTTAGCTTACGCAGTGCCTCCTCACTGTTCGTTTTTAGGCGCACTTGTTCTATGCTTAACAGTTCCCAATGCCACATTGCCCCCCAATGAGTTCGGCTCCTCCGATATTGCCCTTGAAAAAAGCCTTACACTATAGCTCCACTACCTCTACGCCACAGGCCAATAGGTCTACTCCATGCCCTACAGTTCTGCTCTCTCCAGTGCCCTGTTGCCCACCCACATTCATCAGTTATCCACCAAGTTTATTTTCTTTCCCTCCTCAGTATCCGTTGCTTCCCAGCAGGGGCTCACCCAGACTGAGCCTCCCTATCCCTTTTCAGTTTCCAATGATCCTCGGTGACGGTGAACCACATCGGGGGCTGTACTGATCATCTCTCTGGCAGGCGCACCTGGATAATATTGCTACATGGTCGTCCACCACTCTCCGCTCCCGTTGGCTCTGCTGTTCATGGTCTCACAACCTGGCCAATTGATCCTGGATCACACATCTCTATCACGGTCGCTTTGCCCCCCGTACAATTACCAATGACCACAGGCGCCACTCCCAACGGTGCGGGGCGCGGTCACATCCACCGCTGGGGCCAGCGCACATCGGGCGTGCAGACCGTCTGCAACGATGTGCGAGCACAATCAGGCTGGTGGATCACACCTTCTGTATTCAATTCACCAGGTGTTTCTCGGGTTGGGTGCCCAGCTCACGGCCATTCCCACCCAATAGCACCGGTTGCGGCTCGCACGCAGTATCTATCCCCGGACTACCACATCCAATACTGTCGGTTGAAAATTGTATGCTCTCCATCCTTGCTCCGCCATTGTACGCTCAACTATAGTTCTTATCACTTGTTATCACTTATCACTTTTGTCGCTGTACCACGGAATGCACACCTTACCATTCTGTCCTCGCTTCTCTCGCCTCTCACAATGTCACTTCTCATTGCATGACGTCACTATCGTCCTAACCACTCTCCTCTGCCGAAGCTGGCCAATATTTCTTTTTTCTACCTGCGTTATTGCCGGCTTCTGGTCTCTATGCACTGGGCACCACCCCACACTCACAATGCCCATTGATAGCACTCTTATACCTCACTTCCCGTCGTTTTGTTAAGTTTCTTCATGTTCCCCCTTCTCATTCCCAGTGCCATTACGCACCAGTCACACCCGCACCCGTGACCAATCCGCATATTAGAACTAGCAGCTCCAAACTTTGCACCTTTTACAGTCACATTTATATTGTCTAATCACCGCCACTATATTTTTCTTTCTTGGCTCCGCGATTCTTCTGTAGTTTTTCCATTAGGCAGTGCCACGGCTAGCATCCTCCGCCCTTATACACCTGTTCAATTGACTGCTGGCACGCAGCTCCCCAGTTCCATCGCCCCGACTCCGTAGCGCATTCATTTCTTGGGCCTCTTGTTCATTCTCTGCTTCATCTATCCTGGCGCTTCCTGCTTCTTTCTTCTCTGCCTCCTTCGTGTTTCACCTGCAGTAAAATGATCTGATTGGTCATGTCTTACCCGCGTCTCTTCGATCATTGCTCCCATCTCCTGTTCCGTATATTTCTCGCCACAAGCATTTTCTGTGTGCCTTTTAGTTTGGTCTGCTTTTCTATGTTCCACTGACTGTAAGGACAAATTTACATCCTGATGTTCACTCACAGCTCCAAATCTTTCGATCTGCTAATACCCGATTCCTACGGTCTAGCACCACTTGTCGTGCCTGCACTGATCAAATAATTAGACCCATTCTTACCCGTTCTCTTCCATCCTGTCCTTCATCTTCCCTCCTTTGTGAACTGCTCTTCACAGTCATCATCACTTCTGTGTTTTCGCACTCCTCTTTTTCTCTCTCTCTGTTGGGCTGCACTTTCCACCTGTCATGAAGGTAATTCACCGCAATATTCCAAATTTAATTCTACAACCGTTCGATCTAACCTTACCTGCCCCTCCCATTGACTGTTAATTTCCATCTAGGACCCCATTCTTGTTGCTCCTGCTCCTTGTACATGCATATATATACTTGAGCATATATGTACTTGTGCATTCACTCTGCATCTTGCAGTTCCACACCGGCCATTTCTCATGCCAACATCCCGCCGGCCATCATGATATCATCCATGCGTCCTACATCTGTGCCTCACATCTACCGTATCCAATCCTCCTGGCCCGTTTTTTCATCCGATCCTCCATTTACATCTTCTATTGCTCGCTTCCTGTTTTACGATGAGTTTTGTGCCCTGTCCTCCGACCATCCACTGCAGAGCACCAATGCTCCATTGACATCTAACCCATTGCAGTAAATCCCACTTTTTTCTTCATCGTCCCCAGCTACTGCAGATTCCTATACCGATTTCTAGCCTTCCTCAATTATATCGGTCGGCCTCCAGTTGTCTTTACCCAGGCCAATCATACCCTCCACCTGACCTTGGCTTACAAGCTCACCGGGCTTCCATTTAAATCCGCCCTTTGGTTTATTTAAACTTCCTACATTTTCTATGGTGTGCACACACCTATCATACTTTCATCCCACTTGTTTCCCCTTTTTGAGCCTTTTGTCCTACGTTTTCATGCAAATTTCCACATTTTCATGAATTATATCTGTCTATTTTATCACCTGTATAAACATTATTATGCACTTAACATGCTTCGGGCGTCTCCGAAATAAATCAACAATACATATTACATATTACAAGTTGTCCTTCAGGAGTGTCCCAGTTTACTATCAGGTGGGGATGCACAGCACCATTGAGGACGTGTTTAGTGCTAGTATTCTTTGACTGCCACAGTCTCCGCGAGCTTCTCCTGTGGTTTCGGTTGAAAAATGGTATACTTAGATTGTACGTACATTCTCGAATAATAAAAGCAGTCACTAGGACAACGTTCTTTCTCCCACCGCTGTGAGGAACATATATTGCAAATCCTCCCGGACTCTTCACATGCCTTGTAATTGTGACTTCATTAAACATTACTCTACTAAGCCCGTCCATACACAACACGTTTGCACGCTTGTTTGTTTGTGTGAGACTTCCGAATTCGGTCTTGAACCGTTTTCTGATCGTCATGCCTGAACGGTGTTACCTTGAACCTTTGAGCTTCTTCGTCGTCTATTTGACCGAATACTTGAGTTTCGCAAATATATATATATATGTGTTTGTAGAGGTTTTCAACTTGGTGCCGTAGAAGCTACGACTCAGTCTTGTTTTCTCTCGTTCTTGGACTCTTGTAGACTCGCTACACGTTGCTCGAATTGCGTTTTTTGAGACTTTCGACCAGTGAGGTGGACTTATTCGACAGTTTCAGTAATGTACTCTATTTCAATGTATCAGATATTGGTTTGGGATACTGTTAAGTAAAAACTGAACTAAAAACGATGCATCTTGGTCTGGAATATATGCCCGCTATCTTCTGAAGGCTGACGATTCATGAGCTAGCGAATCTAATCCCTTCAGAATGCCTTGTTCACTCTGATAGTGATAGAAACTATGTATGTTTCTCATTAGTGCTCGAGGCCCAAGCTTGAGCGCCTGGTCGATTTAAACATTTCTTATGTACAAGGCAAAGCTACAACAGAGAAATCTCAAAATTTAGCAACTGTACGGCTGAACCGAATGTTACCTAAATGAAGCAGGATGATACCGGCGTAGGCGGAAGATATGAGCAAGCTCCGTTCCCGGGCATGAGAAATATCAGGGATTCACTGGTTTGAAATAAGGCGATGGGAGACTTACCGGGGCAAGCAGACTAGTCACTACAAGCAGGGAAGAGGCAGGCGCTACTTAAAAAATGGCTTTTACGATCAATTTACACAATGGTCAGTGAACTCCGGGTACATTAATCCACCTGCAAAAAATATTATCACAGCACAAAGAGGAAGAGCCCTGATATCAGAACCTTTGCCATGGAGAAAAACTTTGCTCCCAAGGACAGTTGGGACATTGGAAGTTGCACGATTTATAACTGAATATCAACATTTTGATATTTAGATACAATGAATAACTGCTGAAGAGCACCCGAAAAACTTGAAACTAGTTTAAGGGTGATTTGGAGAGTCAAGTATCAAGTTTAAACTCTCAAAAAGTACATTTTTCTGCGACGAAGTTGACTTTCCGGGACGCCATATCGCTCTATAAAATAAAAGCTGGTCCTGGTAAAATCGGCAGGAACCTGAATTGGCCCACCGTCACCTCCGTCCATCAACCGCGGAGTTTTCTGAGTTTGGATTTTTATTATCAATGATTAATTGAGAAACAGTGGTTCAACACAGACTGGTGATGTAAAACAGTGCCTTTCTACGGAATCAAAATTATAGGCTTCTACCTCGCTTTCCTCTCTTAAGTAGGCAACCTCGGTTTAACTAAATGAGGCCATCCTTTGTTACCTCCGGGGCCACTTAGTATCGCTGAAATCTTGCCGCGCTGACCACCATATGCTGATCATCCCAGTGTTCATCAGCCCTATGGTATAAACCCTGCTGAAACAGCGATTAGCAGTTGATGAACTAGGACTGCTGGGCATCTGTTCCAAAAATTCATCTTTGTGCTATGAGTACGCTGGACGTTACATTAGTAATTCATTCAGTAGGAAACGTTACATTAAAACAATTATTTTCACTCTAAAACCATGAAAAGCTACGCTACTCGCCAACGGGAGAATCCCGACTCCATGGATTACGCCTTTCGATCTGAAAAATACATGCTAGTATACTCCTCTAAATACGTAAACCACAATCCTCAGCAAGAACATTGCCAGAGTGCAACTCTGGCCCGATCTATTTTACACCCCATTGAAAACCGATGCACCCACAACATTACATGGCTGAAACCCTGGAGGTCGTGTCAAAAGGCGGGGAGAACAGACCTTCACTGACAGCTGCCAAAGGCAATCGCAAAAATTTAGGGTCAGGCTTTTAGGCTATAGAAAGTTCGTTACGGTATCAACCATTTCTCATTTTGGGAAAAAGGAGAACAAAGTTGAACCTTTTTGATTTTCGCCTTTTTATTTGGTATTTTTCTCAGGCTAGCGCTCACTTGGAACAACCTCCAGACTGCTACCTTTTCTCGCTGCTTCTTTTCAAGAATGGTCCTGTTATCGTTGCCCCTAGCCGTATTGTGTCACGCAGAAAGCTGATGTACTATACTACCGGTTAGCAACGGCATCTACTGCTGACTGCCTACAATATGATCTCGTTATTAGGTTGCTCCCAAAGACAGCCCTGAAAATGTCCCCATGTGTTGCTGAGGTTTATTGGAAACCTCTTACAATGAGGCTCTTTTGGTTTCAAGGCGGTTGACCATTAAGCAAGGGCACTCATTTCGGTAGCGAATGACTCAGGCTCGGCGGTATCCTCATCCTTCCCCAGGCATCTCAACACGATTGACACGTGAAGACAGATCACCATAATTAAATATCTTGGTTGTAACATATCATGCAGGGTGCCTATCCTTTTACTTCCTTCTCCACTAGTTTGCAACCTTGCTTGTTGCTGCGCACCGTGGGCGTTATCTGGCTCACCCACACGCAGTCCAGCTTTGACCCCACAAGTTTCGCTGACGACGTTGTGAACTTTTAACGGCAAGACTGTTCTGACACCTGAGCCACGCCACACGATGCCGAACAGCGCAACCACCTACCAGCACCAGGAGGCTTTAGCTAACGCCTCCTGGTTTATTGACCTGATTTCCCCTGCCATGGTCCTCACCTGTGGATTTCCACCCGGCAGTTCATCTGTTTGTCAATGCTACTGCACCCATCACACAAACCAATAGCCTCAAGGTCAGCTGGTGATTGAAATATCCACATTCCACTGTCCCGCTCGATTGGCTCCTTCGGAATCATCCATTGTGCGCCTGGAATATTTTGGCAATAATTGATAATCCTTCCGATCGGGGAGAAAGTTAAACCAATCCTCCAGGATCAAGCCCCTGGGGGACTACATAATTGTACTTAATAATAATAATAATTGTATATTTCGGATGCTCCCGAAGCATGCTAGAATGCATGATCAGATGATTATAGTGATGCCGGAATGACAGTTCACAAAAGGGTACAACAAGTGCATGCAGAGTATCAGAGAGAGTGTTACAGTGAACTAAAACTGTAGTAATGCCCGGCAAATTTGAAGGTCAAGGTCGAATGATGTCAGTTGGTTTGGAGTACACGCATAAGTGGTATATGGAATAATTACCACTAGTGGAAATTCGAACATATTCAAAGGAAATGTTTTTGGTGCGCTACAGAATATGAGAGGCATATGGATAGAAATCTCGTCGAAGCGTTCGGTGAATTATTCACTTTACTACAGGTATGTCAAGAAGTATTAACATGGAAATATTTCAGTCTGCAAAGATGGTAATATATAAAGTGGTGGCTGTATACTGGAGGAATAAAATGTTGCAAACAATTGCGTATTTCTTGGGAGGGATACTACCAGAGTGATGCATCACTCACCATGGTGGCAGGGAACGGCCGGAGGAAAACAGGTGAGCGTGCGGCAAGTTGTTAACTTTATGTAGGGTTGGTATGAAATGTCAAAGCGGAAGTGGAAGACTAATCAATATTGACCGTGTGGTTACATCCATTATACAGGTGTTCAGTTCTGCGAGAGGAAAGGTAAAGTAATCCACAGAAAAGTTTACGTCAATAGATGAATGCTGTGTGGTATGTACCATGCAAAAATGACAGATCAATAAAACTGCCCAGGTATATCGCGGGAAGCGGCCGTGGATCAACGAATATAGAAATAAAATGTATCAGCCGGTGCAGATAGTGGTGTGATTTATAGGCTGCATACGGGGTCAGTTTCGGCAATATAACACGAATGCAACATCTGGAAGATTGAAGGTCTCGATAACTGTGATGGTATAGTAAGTAGACGGTGAGTGTCACATTTCTAATGACCAATTTGACAAGTGTAACAAATGATGGGAACGGAGCGGCGATGCAGCATGGGAAGTGTATCGAAGACGTCTAATCGTGGAGTGAACGCAGTGATCTGCAGAGCCCGAACACTCGATGCAACAGCATTGCGGATGCGATCGGATGGACCGATGAAGAGTGCAGGTAGTTACTAATTACTTCGCTACCCACTGGAGGAATACTGAAAGATATGTCAGCGCCGGACGTTGTTTTTTTTGGTGACCGATGAATCAGTGAACAGTGACAATAAAGGTGTCAGTGTTTGAACAGTATTAGCGGGTTCTAACACGGGACGGGCAGGATGACATATGGGATTAAAATGAGTTGTATGAATGCAGTGAGATCGAGTAGTCAAGGTTCAATAAGTCTGGTGGGAATCTTGGGGAAAGCGATCGTGAGACGGGCGAAAATGAAGTTGTGTGTAAATCTCGTTTGTCCTGTACAGCAAGAGAGGGTCCAAGTTATTCCTGGGAAGTGGAAGGCGACAATCGTCCTTAGGGTACAGGTTCTGAAAACAAAACGGAGAGGGCTGCAGTCTGGCAATTCTACCAGCTGTGGGTTAGGGGAGAAAGACAGAACACCAATATCATGCCAGTAACAGAAATGGGTAGTCGCGACGTTGAGGTCTTGTTTTTTGGATTAAACAACATACGGAAAGCGAAGAAGACGGGTACTAGCGACTAATTTTTGTGAGGCTTAGTGAGAGTTACCAAAAAAGCAAGGAAGCGAGAATAGGCGACACTGGGGGCAAATACTTATGTGTAGTTCGACGAATGGTTTATAGAAGATCACATCGATTGTGGCGATTCGTTCACCAGAACGAGGCCTGGAATCTCGTGTTTTGAAATAGGGTCTCAATGAGTAAGTAGTTGAAGCGTGGATGAGACTGGTACCTTGAGGACCATATTATATATGCTGCTATGTATTTTCTAGCATTATAAATGCTCTTATACTTGGCGGCAGCTGATAAAAAAAAGAACGTAACCGACTATGGTAAAATCTGACAGCATGAAAAAAGAATCACCGGAGTAACGGTGGCCAGTAGGGGGTCGTAGTCAGAAGCGTTGAAAATAGGAAGTGGCTAGACAAACACGTGGAGTGTGCTGTTGACAGTCATGGAGTATAGGTTGGACTGCTTTTATTTGCTAACTATAATACAGAATGCTCCTTACCGTCCGTTGGTAATAACTCTACTGAACAAAGTTGGTAAGCTTTTGGTTAGTATCCCAGGCCCAGTTCGTAGGCTCGGGTAATAGACATGTAGGGATCATGCATTCGGATCAGTTTTTGGACAGTTAGATGTTTATTTATTTCCTTTTTCAATAATAAAGAGGCCGAAGACATTGACCTAAGTTGAGGTGGGAGTTTGTTCCAGAAGGAAGAATATTTAACAATAAAGAAGTTTGACCGCATCGCAGTCCTGGATACTGGAATCAAGACCATAGAGTCCCTATGTCGTAAAGAATAGTTGGAGGGAGTTTTGACCTGGGGGGCTGAATTGCAAGATGTACGTTTCACAATATTGCAAAAGAAAGACAGGTTCATTCGTAGACGGCGCAGCCATAGGGGCTCTAGGTGCAATATTTCACATCTTTCCATATAATTTAAAGGCGTGGAATATCCTAGTAGTTGTTTGGTAAATCTACGTTGTACATTCTCAATTGCAAATCTGTCAATCTGCCGCATGTTAGAAAAGACGACAGTGCAATATTCCCGAAGTGGTCTGACATGAGTTTTAAAAATGCTTAGCTTGCTCTCTGTAAGACTGAAGGTTCTATTAATCAGACCAATTAGCCGTCTAGTTTTAGCAACCTGCACGGCCGAATGTTCGGAGAAATTAAATGTACAAGAATATTGTAATCCTAAGTCCCTTACTTCCGGACTGTTTGGGATGAACTGATCATTAATTTTAAACATTCCCGCGGGAACCTGAAACTTATACATAAGGATACAACTTTTGACAGCGGAGAATTTCATCAACCATTGGTTGCTCCATGAGTCTAGCGATAGTAAATCGCTCGTTATGCTAGCAATGGTAGAAGCTAAGGCGTCAGGTTCAAAGGAGTACACAATTTTTATATCGTCTGCAAAAAGGAACACAGCCCCGTGTGTGATGACGTTGAAAATGTCATTAACATATATAAGAAAAAGTAAGGGACCTAGTACACTACCCTGAATAACTCCACTAGTAACTGGTCGAGGTGATGATAAACTGCCATCAACGTCCACCACCTGCTTTCGGGATGTTAGATATGATGAAAACCAACTCAGGATCGGGTCAACAATTCCGTAGGTTTTCATCTTCACCATAAGCCTATTGTGGGATACTCGATCAAAAGCTTTAGTCATGTCAAGGAGGATTACAATCACTGATTTACCACTGTTAGTGGCCGTAGTTATTAGGTTAGGGAAGTCACACATACAGGTGGCACAGGATTTTTTTTGAAGAAAACCGTGCTGTCCAGTGTTAATGAGGTTATTGTTTAGTAAATGAGTTGTCAGATTATTTTTTATCAGTCTTTCCATAATTCGGGAAACTATAGGGGTGTGGTTCACTGGTCGATAGTTGGTTAGGTCCTGGCGTGAACCTTTCTTAGGAATTGGGATAATAACTGATGTTTTCCAATGGGAGGGGAAAACGCCACTGCTCATAGATAAATTAAAAACCTTTGATAGCAAGAATGGGACCTCCACCATATTGACCATATATTCCACGGACGATAACTTTTTCTCCATCTTCCACTTCGACCTATATTTCGCTATAAATCTAGAACACATAGCTCGGCATTTTCTCACTCTTCATATCCGCTGTTCCGTTATGCCAAGTTTCTCATTAGCTTTCCTGAAATTCAGTGACTGTTCCGATGTTATGGTTTGTGTTGAGCCTTGCGCAAATTGCACCTCTTGATGCTTCCAATACGTATAATTCGTGCACACTGGTCCCTTGAAAACTTTCCCATCGCATTTGGTCTCAAAAGCTTGCCAGTTTTGGCTTTCTTCAGACTCCCCTGGAGCGCGCCCCACTGATTCATTTTGGAAGTTTTGATTTTTCTTCTGCCACCGCTTTTTATTCGGATTGTACTTCGCTGGCTAATTCTAGTGGTCTCAGCGCATTTTATTATTGCGAGACTTGTTCCGCCGAGTGACTATTACCATCTTAGGCCCACCTTGAATGACGTTGTTTTTTTCTTTCCTTGGATGATGCTGTACCCATTGGTTATGCTCCTATGCGCCCCTCTCAACCCCTTTGGGGAAACATACCAGAAAACAAGCTCTGCCACAAGAACTCTTTTCATATATTCTCATCGGTAGAGTACGTGTAAAATAAATCTATAACAATAACTGCTGTATGAAACGGAATGCAATCTACAAGCAGTTTTATGCGGCTCAAAGTTATGCGTGTGTGCTTAAGTGTGTTTGCGACTACGTGTGATTGGCTAAAGCCGTAGTAGTTTAGGGGTTAATGTCACACTTTTGAACATACAGCCGGTTAAATAAAAGCAATCAATAATGCCCGAATGGCCCTTGGTCAATGTTTGTCGCCACTACGCAGAAAGGCCGATAAAGCTCTCGCTGGATCTACCATGTGACTACTTTTAATCGAGTGGCGAGCGATGGCCGAGGTTAGTCCACGTGAAGCGGTCGAAAGTAGTAGGCCAGGCTGATCCATCGCATCACGTATGTATTTCAGAATGTTCTGCCATTATTGTTTGCAGTGGTCGGCCAATCCTACCGGTGTATGCTTCCTTGCGGCTGGAAGCGGAGGAATAGAAGTAGAAAGAGATAGATTTGGCTGAACGACGATCTTCGAACGAGGCATGGGGAGGTACCTTTTGAGTAAGCGTTAGTGGAATGCAAAGGCATAGTATGTTCTATAAAATACTATTTTGGTGCGCTGTGTGATAAACCGTCTTAATAAATTTCCTTTGTAATAGGAGATATTCAGGTATCTTCATTTTATACCGTAGTTACGATTTTTGCTGGATTTTATACGTAAGCCACCGACGAGAGTAAGAGAGGAATTCCTTTAGCAAAGCTTGTCTTCTGAATAACATTATTATAAGCTTTTGAAAAAGGGTAGCTCCTTTGAATGCCTTCCTTAGGAAAAAAGCCGAATTTAATTCGTATAAGCGGCTTAAGGGAGCTTTTCAACAGAAGTGCTCAAGGCTGTTTGCAGCCTGTGTTGGCTCTGCATGACCCGTCGGTGGCTTTGCCCTGCATACCAAATAGTGACGTCGCCATTTGGGAGTGTTTTATCGAGTGGCTACCAGTATTCGGGGGCTGGCAATAGCATGCGGAAGAAAAGCTCTGTTCAAACGAGAAAAATCTACTGCTAGCTTTGTTGACATTCCCTAAATGTCGTCATTCCTTCGTCAACCGCTCATTCCGTGTCTGCACTGACCACTAATCGCTGTTGTTGCTGCACAGTTTAAGAGACCTCGGGGCCAAATTACATAGTGACGGGGGCAACTTTAGGAATTTGTCCATACTTCTGAACATCGACCGGGTGACTGAGATTCGGGCGCAGAAGACACATTCAGGTGACAAAAGTGAAACCGAAGCGACGGCTGAACAAGCCCAATCATTTTTATGGCACGGGTTATTCCATGTGGGGGCACAAGAGGACAATGGGGGGCGATGCATGCGGGCGATACCCCCTCACCTGGTTGCCGATCCACGCGTGTCTCGCTCCTTCAACGTTTCGTCTTCTTTTCTGCCTCCCACCGAATGCCAACAGGATTAGCATCAGCTCGAAGCTCCTTGGAGTCCTTTTGCTTACGTTGACTGTTTTCCATATTAGGTCCTATCACGTATACCTCCATCACTACCCCGGCGATGGTGAACTGGAAAGTTCAGTTCCCTTTCTCTCACTTGACGTGGCTCACTAACTGAACTCAACACCCAGTTATAACGTCACCAGTTCTGCCCTCACTCTATATCCCAGCTATATTTCTTTCGTAATTCCGTGCGAAACTTATTTTTCTCTTTCATTTTATGATGACTTCAAGTCAACTATTATTCTCCTTATCGAATTCTCTAGCTCTTACTTATCCGTTTACATTCTAGTCTCACGTTCTATGGTTTCATTGTTTTCTTCGGGATCAGCTGCACTGATGAGCCCGTGCTTCACTTTTGTTCTTCTTTCCGTTGGCTATTTATTCCCAGCCTGGCCATATCCAGATTGCGTCTCGCTATCTCATTTCCCTTTCCAGCGATCCTAAATGCCGGACAACCACCCCGGGCTCCATACTGACCACCTTACTTGCTGGCGCACCTGCATGATAGTGCTGTACGGCCATCTACCGCTCACCGTTTCTGCCAGCTCCATTGTTCAAGTTGTCAAAACCTGTCTAATTGATTCTAGGGCATATACACTATTCGTGGTTGCTCAGCCCTCCGTACAGAAGTCTTCGATCACTCACGCCAATCCAAACGGTGCTAGGCGCGGTCACATCCACCCTCTGGCCGGGTCACATCGGGCATGCAGACCGTCTGCAAGGAGGTGCGAGCACAACTAAGTTGGTGGATCACACCTCTTGTGTTCATTTCACGAAGCGTTTTCCAGGTTGGGTGTTCAGCGCGCGGTCAGTCCGACCGACTAACACGGGCTGCGCACCTTACTCTCCAACTCTGTTCGCCTTACCGCGCCCATCAACGTCCGTTTCGGACCGTGCGCTTCTGCCATTCTTCATCCACCAAGGTCCGCTAATTTTTCGTTCCTGTCAGCACTATTATCACTTTCCTTCAGTGTTGTTCTACCTCTGTATGCACACATACCCGTTCTGCTTTCGTTCCCATCGTTTTTAACAATGACAACACTAACCGCATGATGTCACTTTAGCCCTACCACTGAACCCTGCCCAAACCCGAAATATTTCTTTTTCCACCCATTTGGCCTCTGTCGGCTCCTAATCTCCATAATAATAATGGTATATTTCTCGGCTATGGTCGAGACACACACGCAGGCGCATGATCCTGGTGTACAGCGTTACCCGGTGAAATGAAACAATCACATACTTCGAGTATAAAAGTCAGGCGTGCCAGCTGTAAAAAAACATAGCCAGCGATAGTTTATATGCATCACTCCAATAATGGTTTCCGCGCCAACTTTGAACCGGTTTCAGTTTCGCGCTGGGCGGTGGCGCACAGTGGGGATATCGAATAGGAAGTTCATTCGTGCTGCTAAAGTTGCATTACCAACAAAAATGATGCAAGCCATGAAAAACGGCGGTTTACCGGGTATCAGCGAACAGCGAAGTTTCAAATAGGAAGAAAAAGAGATTGTATGGAAGTACACTCGGGTAAATCGATGCGTGCGAAGAGAATAGCAAACCATAAAGTTGATGCAACACCTGAATGTCGGTTCTACCGGGGTCCAAGAAAAGGAATGAGTTATGAAACCAGGAGACATGAAACCAATTTTATGAATGAACATTTTTGTACTTTGGTGAATGTGGAATTAACCAAGGTCCATATGAAGGTGAGTTAAATTGCAGAATCAGTAACCAGTACTATTCAGAAATGTGAAAGTGCAAATGGAAGGCCCTGGAAAAATGCAGGATCACTTTTCAGCCGGACACGAATCGAACGAAAAGCGGACTGTTGCAACAGATACTAAAGTGGAAAATCTCCGCATTGACTTGGGCAATATTATGCTGTTTCACTGACAAATATATATACATATATAGATGTGCATTGAGGCATCGAGCCTCAGTGTTATTCGGCGTCATTACTGGTAATGTTTTACATTCTATGGGTATAGTTCGTCTGGCGAAGTGAAGAATATGTGTCGGTCAATCAGTCCAGTGTGGCGAGATATGACGGATGTAAATGACGACTGGTATTTAAGCAGGTTGCGCGTGAACTGTTTCTTGTGTTGGCTGTAATGTTGATATCAGCAGGAGTGGTTTTGTGTTAGAAAACCCTAATCAATGCGATAGGCAGTTGGGGGTATTTCCTGCCGCGTGGCTTGCTTGCAGTCCCAGATGATATGAAAGGTACCACTTGGGTTCCCGTCGGTACAAGTAGTAGTGGCATCTTTGGTTATCCAGTTTGGCGACTGAGATAGCAGGAGGCGACGAACCTGAAATAAATTTATAAAGCTCGTTGGTCGCATACCTCACTATCTGTCTTTTTGCGATCTTTTTTTGTCCATGTTATACCTCTCACCATTATACATCAGACACATCCGCACCCATGACTAATCACCAAATAAGAACTCGCCGTTCCAAACCTTGCATTTTTTACAGCCACATCTATTATCTTTTCGTAGCCACTTTATTTTCCGTGTCCATCTACGCTATTCCCCGGTGACTCTTCCCTTTAGGCAGTGCCCTGGTCAGCACCTTCTGGTCACTCTGTTTGTGTGATCTCCTGAAAGCACGCAGCTCTCCAGTTCCAATCTCACAACTTTGAAGCACAACTACTTTTCGTGCCTTTTCTTTCATCATAAGGCTTCCTTTTCGGGTGCTCTTCCCCTTTTTTCTTCCCTGGTCTTTTTCCTGACTGGCCATCTCTTACCTGGTTTTCTTCGGTCTGTACTCATATCTGCCTGGTTTATTGCTCGCAACAGGCACGTTCAGTGTGCCTTGCGTGCCACTCCGCTTTTCCGCGTTTAACCTAATGTGAAGTTATCTCGACGTCATTGTTTTCACATACAGTTTCAAACCATGCGATCTGCCCCACCTGATCTTACTGATCCCCCAATTCCTTCTTTTTGTCTCATGTCATTCACTGTAACAACAGCTACATCTTCGTTTTAACCTCCAAACCGCCGTTCTCTAGTGACCCTTCTCTCTACTCCAACCACCCTGTATTTTCATTCGCTCCACGCTCCCCAGCCTTTCTCACGGCTATCTTCGTACTGCATAACGTACTTCCATTTATAACCGCTTCACGCGTTTTGGACTGTTACCACATGTCACACCATGAGTATTCAATCTGTTAGATTTATTCCTGCTTGCTTTCATCGATCATTTCCTTGGTATTCCCTCATTTATCAACTCTCGCTCACAGCCATCACTTCTCTGCTTCCAAAGTCCTTTCACTTTCTCTGTTGATCCCCTTGTTCACCCGTCATAAACAAACATTTGGAACCGACTAAGCACGTACACCATCATACCAACCATAAGACGATCACCTTGGAATACTCACTGACCGGACGCTCATTGAAAAGCTGAAGGCATTTGTTGGGAAGAAAGCAGGTATAGATATAAAATGGCCTAAGGCTCTGGTAGCTCATGGCAGTGGCGTGCTCTTGGTGACTAATTAGAGGCCATGTTTCTGTGGACTGGCCGAGAAATCCGACTAATTACAAGTCCATTTCTACCTCTCAAAATAGCCAACCTTCCTTGAGAATGGAATTGGCAGACAGCCTCGGTAATTTGGTCTAACTAAAGAAGGGATTGGAACATATTCCCCTTCAAGCTGATCATATGCATCAAAAGATTGCTATGAGAAGTTTGGTATATCAGTGCGATCAAAAGATCTGCTGCGGCTTCATACATCAATACCCATTGGGGTTGTACCTGCTTGATTCGCTCCTGTGCACGTCCACATAATAGGCCCCTTGCCATAATCTAGAAATGTGATCCATCATCCCACTTGCTTTGATCGTTTAACCTGCTGGCCCAAGGCCAAACTCATTTCAGATGTCTCCAGGAAAACCGTCGCTAGTGCGCTCACGAAACCCTGGATTTTCCGTTTTGGTTTCCGAGCCAGTAATCGTCCATTGATGAACTCTTCTTCAACCTGCCACTTTTAAAAGTGTCCTCCAAATTACAGGACTTCGAGGTTTATCAACGGCTCATCGCCCTTGATCCCATGACTAGGTCGAACGATTTCACAGGTATCTCAGAAAGTTGCTCAGTGATCAAGATAGCCCCCAGTTGACAGAAGTTCAGCCCTCAGTATACCTGAGCATTCATATCACGCTGCGCAAAACTACAGCATGCATAAAGGTGTCAACGACATTCGGCACCACCTTTGTCCCTTCAGTGAATTCGTCACACCCAAGGTGAACGAACCAGTTTCAAGCTTTAGGGATTACACTCAACTTCTTCAGGTCTATACGTGCCAAAATACCGGTATCCTGGTGCGTTCTGCAGTCCGGCCGTTGCTCCCCCTTCATCAGCTACGTACCTGCGCGCACTTCTGTTTGTGCACGCAGCTTGGCCTTCAATTGATTTCGGCCTATTCCTGCCCGCCCAAAGTCATCCATATTTCGAAAAAAACTTTCATCAAGTTCCTCTGTGACCTTCGGTAAACCGTCAAGACTGGTCGCTTCACACCAGCCTTGGTTGAACCGGAACTCCAGCCCACGGCGAATCACACCGAAGACCAAACCAGTGACGACAATCAGGCTCCAACGGTATTTGGCCTCAAAAGCTCCAGTCATAGATCGACCATCACAACGTCTCACTGAGTCTGATAGGCATGTTTACTCCCCTGCCTGCAGCCTTGACTTTGTTGTTCTCACCCGATGTTCCGCCTATTTCGCTGCGCATTTTCCACGGTGTATCCGATATCTTCCAGGGGCAGCTGCTTTACCCAAGAAGGATCACGCGCATGGACAGCAATAGACACGTCACTTCACGGACAGTACCGTTTTCCCCCGCTGTTTACTTTTCCCGTACACGATTTGGCACTTCCCTACCCTAGCTTGGGGTTTCTGAGTAGACTGCAGAGAAGGGAGACACTCCACCGGCTCATTCATAAGCAACACCTCTATGATCCTACGCGGTCAAGCAAAGCTTGGATCACTTCGGAGATGCTAAGCATAAACCTTCTCCAACTGCAACTATCCAGCGGGATTCCGGTCCAGATTACTAGGCTTCCTTCGGGCAAAATTTTTCCACTAGGTCATCCTTACGGTGGGGGATTGATGTAGCTGCTCTTTGGAGACAATGAACCCACCAAAAACTCTATTGCTAGCCAAGAGTCAGCTTGCGTATTGTTCAGTAACAGATGTCTGTAGTTAGGCCAGTTATCGGAATCATAGAGGCTTTTCGGGGGCGCAATATGCCCTGGCCTCGGGTCTTCCACTAACTCTAGTCAATACAACAACTCAACCCAAATTGTTATTCATAGTCATACGAAGTGACCTGCAGCCAGGTTTAGTCGTGCTTCAAGGTACTCACTGCTGCCCAGAAAGGATAGGCCGCTTTTTGACGTACGTATGATGAGTGACGGGTTTTACGTGAATATATCGTGGTTTAAAGTTTGAATGGTTTCGGATCGAAACCAAACGTGAATAGTTTTGTGAAATAGCTCAGGTTATTTCACCATACTTGGCATTTGGGTGCTTTTATTCAGAGAAAATTCCCTCATCCTCATAGTTTCACCGAGCGGCAGTCGCTGTTTTTGAAGTGATTTTTTTCAGCCCAGAAAATTCGCAGGTTTACGTAAGGGATTTGCATTTACAGGTCTGCGAGATTTTGCGTTTAGTTGCGCGGTCCTTGAGCCACATTGCACTTCATCATTGTGTGGCCTCCGTTAAGCCCAGTATTCAAGTCACATGCTCCTCCTCCATGCGCGGAAAACTTGCAGTAAACTGTTTATAGTTCGAGGTATGCGAGAGGTGTGATAACTCAGGGCATTCAGGATTAGCAAGGGAAACTACACGCTCTATAACAGGGACGGTGGACTGAGTTGATCTGCGTGAGTTGCAGGGAATCTGTCGGCCTAGCCCAAAAACCGTAGGCCCAA
This sequence comes from Fasciola hepatica, assembly GCA_948099385.1. Lineage (NCBI taxonomy): Eukaryota > Metazoa > Platyhelminthes > Trematoda > Plagiorchiida > Fasciolidae > Fasciola > Fasciola hepatica. The sequence continues at coordinate 2,682,628 of CANUEZ040000007.1, read as the reverse complement.
AGATTACCACCCGCCGGAGAGCGCCTTTAGCATGAACTTACGACCGCCCATGATAGATAGTGTAAAGTCGTTCGCAGAGGCAGTGGGTAAGTCGGACAGGGCAGATTTGCAGCATGTGTGCGACACCCAATTGTTCGCCCTGCGATGGTTCTCTCAACTCCACTGAAGCTGATGGACGTAGTAAACAGACAAAGCAAAAGTCCGGGCAGGCAAGGCAAGCCTACGAAGAATCAACGAGGGGTTAAAACTGATGGGCCAGGAAGGAGGGATGATCTTAAACTCCTAGTATCGGGGAGTCAAATGAAGTATCTGCGAAGGCAGATCTTATTAGCGGGACGTTCCCCAAGCCACGGGCTCCCAAATGTAAATCAAGGGAAACCTTTTACAAGAGACTGAAAAGCCCCATGAAATAGATAGTGAGAGGATCTATGACATAGTGGATATGGCACTTGCTCCAAAATATATTGATGGAAGAAGAGGGCGCAGGTTAGGGACTTGGAAGTTGCCACTTGCCAACGAGTGCCTACCCGAGGCGACAGCAATGCTGGTCCAATTCTGCAATGAGGCTGCCCGAGATGGATTGCTAGCCGGTGTAAAGAACAAATGCTAAAAATCCTTACAAATGTTACACATGCTCTGTGAATTGGACTATAGTTGACATTACTTTGAAAAGCACGTCCACTTGCCACATGTTTGCACTTTTTCTTACCATGTGAGACATTTGGACTTGGCCTTGAACCGTTTCTGACTGTCGTGCCTGAGCCACGGGGCTTTGAACTTTTGGGTTTTACTGTGGAGTCCATTTGGCCGTACACTTGATGTTTGTATATATTCTTACCCTTTGTGAACTTCATTTTAGTGTCGTAGATACTACGAACCTTTCAGTTAAATTGACTACGCGTTGCTCGATTTGCAAGAACTGACTTACAGCTAGAGCAAAGGTCGTATCCCCCGGTCGCGAACACCATAGGGGGAGTACAGCAGGGCCAAGTGGAAACGTAGCTAAGACGGCCGAAGCGTGGGTGAGAAGCCCCAGGAGTGACCGAAAGTTATGCTCGGCCTTCAAGCTACCTAGCCGATAGCAATAAAGAACCCGCTTGGTCTGTGAGGAAAGATAGTAAGTGAGAGCCTGGAGGACCTTGTGACCCCTGCTCTGCAACATACCATGGCGTGATCCTAGTTAGCGGCCGGAGATGGGGAGAAAGTTGATTTTTTCCGAGATGCTGAGCCCGATACCAGGGCTTATCCTCTGAAACATTGAAGATAAAATAAAGAACAAATTTGGAACAAATCACAGTCCAAAAAACGAGATGCTGAAAATCCGGAAATTACTTACCTGTGGCAGAACGCGGGAGTCACTATGATCTGACTCACGCTGACCTGTGGGGGCAACGAGGAATTCTGGTCGAGCTAAATTCCCTGCGGCCCACTCTTATACCGTCATCCTTTGGGGACATAGTTGTGCTCAGTCTTTTCCTTATATCTCGTTATCCCACACTAGTTGGACCCACTTTTCGCTGTCTTACTTGGTCTCTTTAATAATGACCAGAAGTGGTGGGAGAAATGGAGGGCGCATTAAAATTCTCCTGCCGGTATCCACTGAGCTAGTCTCAAGAGTGCAAAGACTGAACCAAACTTGGGGACTCAGTGCGGCTCTTATAGCACTTGGTCCCCTTATAAATGTGAAGGTCCGACGGTGAGTCTGCAGAGCATTTGCCATGATCATGGGGGTTGGATTGTAATGGTTGAAGCTGTCACCGACAGCCGCGTGCTGGGCTCGTGCAAGCAAATTCAGTCGCACAATCAAAAGGAGACTTCACTGCGCTTGGGGAGCCCGCCTGCTTTTGGGCTAGAGTTCCCAAAGAGGAATTTTCGGTCAGCAAGACCTCTAATATTTTCGCCGAATTAGGCTGCCTCCTCATTTGCCTTCCAGTGGAGCTCGGGAATGAGGACCGCTGTGAACAATTCCAATCGTTCGTTTTATCGCAGGTGCCAAACTGAAGTAGACGAAGATGATGACCCCTTTCGTCTACCTCAAAGTTTAGTAACAGGCCTAAGGTGGGCCGCAGAACTGGGGAGCAGAAAATGCGAAAACGACAAAAAACCGATTTGCTACCACCTGGTGGGCCAGGTGGATGCCATTCTAATAGAGGAACTCATTAGCTTTGGCGACTGAGTCTCAAAGCTCGAGACCTACACCAACTTGTGGATCAAGCTCCAAACAGACAGCGAAGCCAGGCAATAACGAGTTAGGGGAGTGGTGGCTACAGGCATTTCTGAACTTTTTCACAATGGGAACTAAAGGGAACGAGCAGTGAGGTTTCACGTAGTTAGTCCGCCGAGGATAATCGGCATACCCGGCCAAGCTGAACTAAAGCACCTTCTCCCGATTGACAGATGGGAAGGTCCCCAGAAGGGTCAGGATAAGAATCCTAGGCCGGCTGTTGCAGAGTTTGGTAATCCTCGTCACAGGGGTAGTTACCTGTCGGCTGAACACGAGGTCGTGAGTGCTACGAGGGGCACAATAGAAGCTGAAAACAAAATCTCTTCTCTTCTAACTAGAGAACTGTCGACGACCCCACTGGATGCCCTCGTGGGCTTCATCACTTCTATTCTCCGCCCACCCAGAATTCGAATAGATCTGCTGCCACTACTGTCCCGGGCTAGTCTACGAGAAGTCTCAGCAGAATATGAGACCGCCACGAGGGAACCAATAGGTTGAGGGGGTAATCCAGCTTCGTGGAGAGCATGATATTCGTATGCTGCGGGAAGGAAAGCCTTCGTAGACAGGGACCAGGAAGGCACTGGAACAACTGCCCACAAAAGCGGAAAAACAACTGGGACTCCGAGTTATAGGCAAGGGACTGCATAGCTGCTTCTTGCGTACTAAAACGCAGCTACTGTGCGTAATAAGCGGTCGGAACTTAAAGCTGGCACACCAAGTGTACGTGTGATAGGGGTCACTCAGGACCAAATCTAACTCCGGGAGGAGATCACACACTGAATAACTTCCAGCCATGTAGTCAGACTCGCGGACAGGCCACACCGACAGTGGGGCGGAGGGTTACTGATTCTCACGTTAGGGCTCTATCACCACAGAGAAAAGTCCAAGTTGCATTTATCCCACATGCAAGCCGTATTCACCACCCTCCTGGCTTACTGCGAAGAACTGAGAATAGTCTGTGTGTGCCACAGCCGTATTCTCTCGAAGATGGCGAGACCAAAGCAATAAATGCGGATTCTCTCAGGTTCGGAAGCAAGTCAAGAAGGTAGGGGACGTCAAAGCACCAGAGGTGAACTGAGTGAGCAACATAGCCCCCAAGGAATCTTCCGACTAAAGTCCGCTGGGCTACGTGCGTAATAATGACCCAACTCAAGTCAGAATTCAGCATATAATAATAAATATTAATAATAATAATGGTATATTTCTTGATCGTGATCAAGACACTTGCGCAAGGCATGATCGGAGAACACAGCAATTCACAGCATTGTAGGGTAATCACAATTTTGAAGTTCATGGCTCACACAATCGCAGCAATAGAACGTTCAGATAGGACGGTGTTTAGGTGAACTAAAGAGGGGGGGTAGGGTCGACGCGGCCATTGCGAATCGGTTTCGAATTTGGAACGGAGGTGAAGCGGTTAGCGAGATGGACGTAGGAATGCAGATAAAACGATGCTAAAGAACGATAAAAGTGCAGTGTTTGCAAGAACCCATAAACCTACTGGTGTCAGACATCACAACATGAACGGGGAGTTGAGGCAAGAATAATACGCGACTTGCATTATGGATGCCGATAACTGTCTACGACGGATCCGGTAGTCCAGAATGGAGCACGGCGATCTACGGCATTTGGTGTGCAGTCGATGAAGATAGAGAGCGGTGGAGTGAAAGAGATTCAAAGAGTCGGGAAGTGTAGAAAGAGTCGCGGTGTGGCACCAACTGGATATTTGAAGAATCAGTATTGAGAAACTGGTTGAGAGTGTTACCAAAAGAAGATTAAAAATGGTGTTATCAAAGTGCAGTCGGAGATGCCGGCAGGATATAGAGAAGATTGACCCTCCATTGGATAACTCTTTGTGGGGGGTGCCTCTGATACAAATGCAATTGAGTCGAATGGGATAATCAGAGTGGCCTTTCTGTATAGGTAATTCCGATATTATATAGAAAATCCCATGGAGGCAGAAACCCCCACCAGGAATGCAGTGTGCTTTTAAGGAGCGTGAATGGTGAATGGACACAACTGGAAATTTCAACAAGCCGTCGAGGAAACACTGTTGAAGACAAATTCTGCTGACGGACCCAAGAAAATATGCACAGATGGCGAAGAGGAAGGAAGACTGCAGTGACTGGGGGAGGCCAGACCCGAAGGAACAGAGGAAGTTGAGTGTAAAAGTGAGATTTTCTGCACACATGATAAAAGAATGAATAACCAAGTGGATGATGTTTAGTTTCGTAGAGACACTGGTAGCTGTTGATGGCAGGTATTGCATGTTGAGGACAGCAGTCAAAAAGGGCTAGGATGACGAACTAGGAAGAGTAGGTACGAAGAGCGACGGCGAGGGCCAGACTCCGGTCCTGCACGCAGAATAAATTGAACTGTTCGTGTGGAGTACGGGAAATGGATGCTGATGGGAGGTGTCAGGAATCCGTCCGGCTGTCCAGTGAGACTATCATGAATGATTGTAATCCTGGTTATGGGATTGCGATCACTGGTTAGCCATGTAAGGTGCTCCATATAAAGCGTCATCAGGTGTGAGTACAGGTTTAACCACGGACAATCCGATCGATGAAATCGTTTAGTCCGTTAGGTAATCCAGGGAAAACGTCGATTTGGTTGACGGACTACTCAGGTAACCAGCGTGTTCTGGAATAGAGAAGAAATGCTGCAGTCTGGAGAATGCTCCAGCTGGGGGTTATGATTACCGGCTTAACGAAAATTAGAGTGATAATGCTACTTGACGGCCAGTGGGCCGATCTACGAGAGATTAACGGGTGGAGACTGGTAGTTTTTTAGGGAATTTAGTTGATGATGGGGATATTAGACGCATGCTTAGCCAGAGTGCAAAATGGTTAGGCTGGTAGGTGGTAGAATAGTAAAGAAGCCCGTTGAGGGTCAAAAATAAAACAGTGGAAGGGGTGTGGTCAGAAATGGGAATGGAGAAAGAGAGGACAGCAGTCAGGTTGCTGACACGGCTGTGAGTGAGGGTGGAGAAATTATAAAAAGAAAAGGAAACGCTCACAGCTAAGGTGAGGCCTTTTTACGTGGGTGCGAATGTGCTGGTTTTTTGTGGGGTCATGCGTAATCAGATACATACGCTTGCTAGGTGGAATGGGGTGCTAACATCCCGTGAGAAAATACGCTGATCCGTGAGTATTGGTTATTAGAGGATGGTAATCAGCATGGTTGGACTCGAGTAACGGAGGAGTGCAAGAAAAGGGGTGATGAGACCACTAAGTTATGGCCTGGGACAAGAGAACTAAGTGAATTTGAGCACCTATAATTAAAAGAACAACGGTTTACTAAGGGAATTAGTGTCAGTAATAACTTTGGTTTTGTAACTGAGTCTACATGGTAGCAGACAAATCATCGCTGACTTTGGACAACATTATTAGTGCTTTGGCTCGAGGGGGACAGAAAAGTAAACTTGTGGATAATAAACTATAAACGTGCGAGATTACTCTCCTCGTTCCGACAACCAACACAGGCGAGACTTTGTCCATAGCTGTTAGGCATGGGCTTATCAATGCCGGGTGTCGCCAGAGCAGAGGTTGAATGATGCAACTATTCAGACCGTGCATCGACTAATGCATCAACCATCAGCAAGCTGGTCAGGGATTTTGCAGGAAACCCAAAAGGGTTGAAGCTGAGTAAGGCGGGGCCGGCAAGTACATGAGGAGAGCTCAAACGGCGTGCTGTCACCCCTCCCTGGTCTAGACAAAAGGAACTGCAGGTTTTCTCGAAAGCGTGGGGTCTCCCATATCTAGCTATGCAATCACCTGCACTTCCTGGGAGCTGTTTATAAGTACTACTTTCATACGACTGTATCAGTCCGCCATATGTCTACCTCCTGCGTCCACTTTGGTACCAACTTTAGACACTCCCACGCTTTTCACCAAAGAACTCAAAGAAGACATAATTGTGTCACTATTCCCTCATCTATGAACCACTGTAGCTGTTCCATCAATATATCATGGCCAGCCAACTGCACCATGGTCCGTAGAGTGCTTTTCCAACGTCTTTAGCTGAAAATCAACTACCTATAATTTAGGCTGCCTTTAATCTGTTTGTCTCCCCTCCAAGTTTCCGGTTGGACTTTCCTTAGTGTACCCAGTCACACAATTATCTTCGCCCTTTTTAAGTTACAGTGATGTATCACTCCCAGTTGATTCCGTCAGATATAAAACACATATGCACCTTTTGCCTACTTCGTTGTAAATTTGTATTCCTCATCTGTCAGTCCTGCAAGTAACCCTCGATAAACCAGTAGTTGAACGCCGTTTCACCCACCTATTACCTATTACCATTTTTTCATCAGTCCTCCACGATTGGGCATCTATGGCAAAGACCACTGCAAATGCAATTTCTCTAAACCTTTGCTGGAAATGAACTATACGTATGCCCAGTTACTGACCTTCTTGTTGTTTCACAAGTGCCCTGTGTCGGGCTGTTACCAGCATGTGCCGTTGAGCTATCGTCTGGATGATTTTAAAACATCATTTATGAACCACATCCACACGACCTCATATGATCATCGTATATCTACTCCCTTGTCTACCCTGTTGTCAACTTGTGTTCTCTAATTAACCTGAAGCGAACCTTTTATTTGAATCGTGATTCACTCACCTGTCAACCCTCGTCACTCTGCCCCACCAAAATTTCCAGGCTCGGGCGTATGTGTACACCTCTTTATGGGGGCGTCCTCCACAACCTCTTGATTAACAGTAAGTACTGATTCAGTGATAAAACGGACTCTGTTTCATTTACACAATTCCCCTCCTTGCGGGATATCACAAATCCTTTGGTTTTATATTTATGCTATTTTCCAGGTCACTTGGGCTATTGGCTCAGGTGCATATCAATCATCACCAAAACTTTTTCAATTTTTCATCGGTGTTTTTTCAAAGGTTTTCTTTGTCAGGTTCCTCGCCCCTGCGACTTTATATCGACGCTATCAGAAATACTGCGCAGTTTTACTTCATCCCCGCTTTATTTCATCACGGATCTCGACCGCGGAGCCTATCTCACTCAATACCGGGTGGTGCGTCTGCCTCACCTTCAAACTCAAATTAGCCGGGCATTCATATATGCGACCACTAAAACCTATACACTTTTGTGTCCCGTTTATCCAAATGAATATCCAAGGAACCCTTTTGCGACCTCACTTGTACCATATGATCATGCAATAAAGCATGCTTCGGATATCCCCGAAATAAAACATTATTACTGTTATTAGTTTAAGTTAAAATAAAGTCCGCCTTTCCCAGGATATTCACAAAAAGCCCATATATTTTGCCTTTTGATTCGCTCGGTTTAATCATCGGCTCTGCAAAATTTTGCATAAAAAGGGGCCCGCCCTTCCCAACAACGCCCTTCGCGATGACCCTCGTCTCGTGAGCTCTTAGGGTTTGTCCACCCCGTATTTAGGAGTTAATAAATCCATCCCCCAACCTGAAAAGTCCTCCAGACTAGAACTTCTTCGATCCCTTTTAGGTCGAGACGGTTACTTGAATAGCCATCGGCCCATTAGGTGCCACTCTCGATTTACCGCACGGACCGAATGAACCAGACTGATTGGATTGAACAGTTTTCCACTTTGAACGGTCTTGTTTCAAGCTTCAACTGACGCTAGCCGATGCTATGTGGAGCCTCTTGCATCTCGCGGCACTGCGGTTACAATAGTGTTACCCGGGTTACAAGCTTCCAGAAGAGTTTCACTGGACCTCAAGGGAGAATGCCCGACACCAAACGACATCAAGCACTGGCCCAACAATTAACTCCAGTATTCCCTCCTGTCGATGGTTGTGGTTCCCAAGTCATGACAAAATCCTAACATCGCCGCTGCATTTTCAGTCTAATTTTCCCATTTCTCCAACCAATGCAACCTTAGTCCATTTCTGCCTGCTAGTCAGACATTTTCCTCCGGTACAGCCAGTCGCGTCTGGTTAGCTTGCCGACGCTTGGACCTCAGTTCGGGGCCCACCGTCAGTGGCAAAAGTTGCCTATATGAAATAAAATACCGGTCACTCGAAGTTGGCTGAAATTCTTCTCTATACTCCCTCACTGTACATACCGAAAGAGTCATTCTTACATCCAACAATATCCTTTGTAGCCCCGGGTTTGGTCCTCCGCAAACCACTGCCGTGGAACTTGCCTAACCACGTTTCATCTTTTCCCCGTTTGCTTCGATGCATCCGCACCATCTTCTTGTTCCAGCTGACAGCCTCCTCAGTGAGCTGATTTTGAAATCCCCAGCCAAGCGCACAACCATCATTTACGTTGCTTCGACGGGAAATTGCTTTTCTTGTGAAGTATTTCTCTCCATGCCTACTTACAAATGTAGCGTCGTTCTCTCCACATCGCGACGGACTCACCTAAAATTAAAAAGGACGACTTAAATGAACTTATCCGACCTCACAAGCTCACTGATTATAAGGGTTTACATACCATTGTCCACCGGCCCAGGGATTTGTCCAAATGATATCAGTGAAATACCGCTCAATACGCTGCTGACATTGATGACTGACGCTCGGACTTTGGTTTCACTGTTCGCCGTGCCCGGATATTTATTGGTGAAAATCTCCCTCCGGTCTTTCGACATGAATCCTTCTGGCAACCAGCCGGTGCGTTAATGTTTTTCTTTATATGCTTCCCAATTTTCCTTTATTCTTTTGATAAATGATTGTTTAAAACCTTCCTGCATATACTACGTTTTCCTCAAGCTTTAATACCGCTTCAATCATCAGCTTCGCTTTATGCAAACTCTCCACCTTGCTTCAACCGTTTCTCCTTTAGTTAGTTTAAGCACTGTCTCGTCCTATCGTACAGTTACTGAGATGTACAAAGATGACCTTTGAATTTTGTGAATATTCCGTACCGCTTTGATAAGCTATGCTCCGTGAGCATGCCTCGTGCATGTGTATTGACCACTGTCAAGAAATGTACAATTCAATGCAATTCTTGGTCCCAGTCGAAAACTATACTACCCTTATCCACGAGACCATATGGAGGCAAGGGTAACGTCCATCGACCTCGTAAGTTGTAGTTACGAGAAGCTCACGGGGAAGTTTTCGAAATTCAGGCTGAGATTCGGCCAGGAAGCGGCGGCCAAGGGGTACACCACCACTTTGTCTCGCGTGGCTCTTTTCAGCCAGGAAAATTGCGTATCCCGGTAAAGACATCGCGGAATGAGAAAAGCCGCCATACAGTCTTATCCCGATTTGGCCAGCGATTGTAGGGGAATTTATGCCACAGGTGACCCCGGCTCATCCATACTGTTCAGTAAACTACGAACGTTGGACGGCATAACGGTCGCTCCCTGAACCGTGTCCTGTCACTGAACCGATGTCTGGAACACATTGCGAACTTACAACTTGGCAGGTGGACAATCAGGTACCGCTGGCAGAACCGGAGGCGTCCAACTCGGGTGCAGCCTAAGCTTTCGGATCCGAAGATCCCGAATGAGGTCATTTTAATCCTCTGGCTGACTTTTGCAGCTTTTGACTACTGCCGCCGCTCTAGAGAGAGGTCACTTGGAATGTGCACCATCCCACCATTTGGCCTGTGGACACTTCGCGGAACCACCCCGGCTGCATCAGCAGAGCTTGGCACAGCCTTAGTGGTGGTGGCTTACCATCATGCACCCGCTGACACCCAAGACGAAAATCCGCGGTTACTCGAAGGCTGTAGTCCACCGCTTCCTCTTCGTTTGTAAAAATCCTTGACAGGTCAGGCCGCCGCAGTGGAAGACCATGGTCTACTCCGCCTAGAGGCTCCGAGAAAGAAACCTCCGACGGGTAAACCGGTAGAAAACACTCTCTTACCGGAAAATCTATTGCTTTTACGAGAATACGCCTCATTACACGGGTCGTTTAGGTCCTCAGAAGGTGGACCAGTACATCCACATTTGTTGTTAGCTGCGTAAATCCGCCTCAGTGGGGGTGTAAGGGCACGTGTTTCACATGAACTGCTGCATCATGCTTGCCTTAAGTCCGCAGACCGGCTGCCGGGCGAATACACAAAATGTCTGCTACAATCTCGACCCGAGTGCCACGAGATTTCGTGGAGACTAAAGGGTTCAGTGCCGTGTTTAAAGCCTCGACCCCAGCGAAAGTCTTCTCCGCTGTCAGCAATGACGGCGAGGGTAAAATTATGGGGACGGTGATGATGACATGGCTGCTTTAGTTACTTTTGACGACGGTAGTACTGGTGACGACGGAGTTGACGACGATAATGATGAAAATGATGACTCCCTATTATTTGCGACAGCAGGGGCCGTCTTTACTGACTCCTTTGCCAGTCACACAGGCATCGATAGCACAGTGTCTTTGTTGAACAATACTTTGAGCGACAGCTTACAGCATCAGACAAGTGGTTCGCAAAGACCTTTGTTTATTTCGAAGCATTCAGGTTTGATTCGTTCATCACACCCGCCATACCGGAAGCCTCTGTTGCCGGTTTGGACAACTTTTGAGACACTGGTCATATGAAGGCCATATTCTTGATTATTTTCGGAGGCATTTTGGTTAAGTGATAGCCTACAGATTGACACAATTAAAAAAGTTTATTTTTAAGTAGCCCGCCGAAAGAATTGCCGGCGTAGAGCAGAGGGGGTCCATAAACTGTACGATAGGTCTTGGTGACCTGTTTTGTGAAGGCATCTGTTAGTAGGAAGAACGACGATGTATTTACAATGCTTACCAATAGTTATTATGCGAACAATTTTACTCTCAAACCTCTGCTATCCTGGACTCCTCTCCAGTTTATTTAGTGCAGTAAGCAATCCAGAATTCTGGAGTCAAATTCGACGTACACCACGCCCGCATTTTTCACCAATGTAGCCAGAAAGACTTGTGACTGTCAATTCATGACTAGTTACGGACAGAATTAGCTATTTTCTTCTGGATAAATTCAGAACCTCCAAGCTTTTCAACAGGTCCAATAAATTCCAATGCTGTTCATAATAAAATGTCGCAGGTCATTGAAATCACGGATATAAAGGCAACTTTTTCGCCCTTGCGCGTTCTTCTGCTTCTCATAAAGAACAGCCTGTAGTCAATCACTGTTAATCTCGTCCTCGATCGCATAGCACGATCAGACAGACGGAGTGTCAACAAAGAATGTTCAAAAATCAACCAGAAACCGTCGACTGCCGGAATACTGAATTTCAAATAGTGACGTAGAAAGAGTACTGCCTAAAACCAGCCACAACAAAAGGAGTTTAATAAAAAAACCAAAATCTAGAATCATCGCACACGACAACCTAGCCGTGCGAAGTGATTTTTTACGATAACTGTGATTTCATTTTAAAGAATATTGGACCAAAATTCCTCAAGCATTCCCGAGGAAGCGTGCCTCGGCGTCTAAAGCCAGTCGGGACAAGACGACAGGATATACCGAAGCTTTGTTTACCATATACTGTCCTGGCAAGCATTTTCCATCTGTGATCAACCATAAGTTATTCTAATCGACTTCGTGTGATTCTGGATACATTAGATTAGTTTTATTAGAAGGCGCCCATTGAGTATTCCTTGATGACAGCCAGGGAGTCCTCTCCACTATCCGAGGAGTAGCAACCAAAGAGAGCTGCTTACCAACAGGGGATACAATATAGCAATTTCACTACCTGTTCTCGAGGAATTCCGATAAAACAAAGTATGAAATTCTTGTTGCACGGATTTATATAAATAAATGTCTCTACCTACGTATTTTCATGAAGTGTAGCAAGCTCTTGCGCATAATGTTGCTGCGGATGTCACTGAACCATTAGTCCTATCAGTAGCCAAATATTTGCTCGTGAGGACTGGGAATCGGACAGCTTTGTCAGCAAGGCCTCCAGTGAACAGAGCAGTGCTTGCAGCTTGGATCTCATTTATTCCATCGTCTTGACCACCGAAAAAGTGTCACCTTATTTCATCACCTTTTGAGGCAAATCCACTATCCAACCAATTATTCACAAGGAGCCAGTAGTGACCTCGATCTCTCTACGAAAGTTGTAAGTTTAAGGAGGCCATTTCGAATCCATCCATCCCGCGATCTTTCTGACAAATGGCGTCGACTGTACATTTTTTCGGTTACATACGTTGAAGTGAACGAACCCTTGCAAGGTTCCCGTCAACCTCGCTCCTGACAAACATTTGGTGTCTCGCTAATCGCATGCATTGTGTGCGCTTTATACTTGGACCTTGTTTTCTCTTTCCACTCGAGCATTTCTCGTTTCGGTACTGACTCTATACCACATTATGTAAAGCGCATTACAGCATCAATCCACCCAATCTAGCCTCCTTCATTCAGTTGCATGGGGAACTTCATTGGTAGCGCTTTGCGAGATTTGATAGAAGACGCATTCTTTAGCAGGCACTCGAAAGCCTTCTGCTTTTATGAGAGCTTTTCATCTTGGATAACTAAAGTACCCTTTGAGTCTGTGACTTTTGCTGCTTTACGTCCTAATTTTGTTGCACTCTATATCTACCTTTTGCGATACGTTATCGCGATGTAACCGTGTCTGAGCATGAGATGCATTTTGACACAGAACTCCAGTTATCTGCCGTAACATTTGAACTGGCCGTGTTTGTCCCATATGACCGGAGGTTTCACTGAGAGCATTCGATCTGCAGTTCGAGGCACGCAAGATCCTCAGCCAACGTTGAAGGTTCTCATACACCGTAGACACTGTCCCTGGTGACGTTATTGCCTCAGAACCAGACGACTTTTCGAACTTCCCCGGGAGCGGCCGGACGATCAAAATAGGGAGGCTATTTTTCAGCTTCTCCTATTCTCCCTGGAGGAAAGCTTGCGTCCGTCACCGGCACAACACTCCATCTGTGACACCGAACTCAGGTGCCACGTATATCTACCTCGGTCTCTGGCAGGATCCACAGATATAGATCTGGAGACGCCTAAAAACCTGTGGTTGGATTCATTGCTTCTCCGTGTTCAGACCACCGTTATTGCTCTCATCTAAGATTAGTCTTTGGACCGAGCAGACTGCGTGGCTGACCGGATTTTCGCAAGTTACGGAAATCGAGCACAACCCCTTGCTGCCATGACCTCTCCCAACCATAGGGGCATGGACGTAGGCGAATCGTCGAAGGAGACTCTGCATAATCCTTCCGCTTATTGTCGACTGCCCTCTAAAGACAGGGTGAATGTAAACACCTTTCGTTGAAGCCCACGCAAGCAAAGACTCGGAGGGGTATTTATCACCGATCATGTCTGCCGGGACTCCGTCCCACATGAATCTGACGAAAGCGGAAGCTCAACGGCGGCTTTTATTTGTCCCAACGAGTTTCTGTACCAGCCGGCTCTAGGCGCAGATTGCCTTGTTCATACGACGCGAGAAAAGCAAATTCCGGCAAAAAACGGGCCACGCTGGCCGGTACTCAGCTTCGGGTTGACGGATGGTTTTAGCTGTAGGATTTTTTAACCAACCTCAGGATCCTGGATGATTCTGGAGCTCACGTTTCTGACTGCCGGTAAGCAAAGCTGAGCTTCAGTCTTCCCTGCTTCGGTTGTCTGCGGCGAGTGTTCCATCCATCCCTACCTACGCATAGCAGAGCCTGAGGTCAACCTGAGATCATGGTGACGGTATCTGTGATCGTTTGTTCTCGCGGATTATCCCACAGATATACTGGGAATCCATTTTTTCAGCACTATGAGTTATTCTTTGATTTGCGTAGGCCACAGCTTACCGATATATCCTCGGAGTTTCAGTTTACGAGACTCGCGGGTAGAAAAGATACACCAAATCACAAGTTTTCTTACAGCACCCACCAGTTCAGTCCCTACTGATCGAGTTTCTAGTTTTACCGAAATCAGCAGAAGAGATAGATGCAGTGGCCAAAGGTGTGGCACACGGCATTGTCACTAATGGGCTACCGGTCATGGCATGACCTAGCCGACTGGCGCCGGGTAAATTGAAACTGTCTAACTTCGGTTTGACACTTCATCTCTGAGAGGTATAGCCCTTTTTCGCTGCAGTCCTAAAGCCTCATGTTCACACGCAGTTTTCAAACAAGATGGTGTAAGCCGGCAACCATGTAGTGACTAGGGTGCACGGAACTCCGTCACCCATTCTAAAGGTTCTATATTGAAAATCCTCCCCAATATTCCATTTGCTCCGTGAACCTGCCCATATTTGACACAATTTCGCTAAGCCCCTTCATACAAAACAAGTCTGTACTTTCGTTTGTTCGCTTGGGTTATTTGAATTTAGCTCTGAACTATTTATGACGCTCTGCTTGGACCACGAGACTCTGAAAACTTGGGTTTTACTGTCGAGTCTGTTTGGCTGCATACCTGAAGTTTGTCCATATAAAAACTTGTGGTTTTCAATTTGGTACCTTATAATCTACAACTCAATCTTGTCCTGATTTTGGGGTTCGCTTTAAGTGGCTACGGGTTGCCCCATTCGGAACCATTGCGAAGTACAGCCTTCACCAAATCTGTCCTATATCCCGCTTAGGCGACAACAGGGTCTTGCTTCACGACAAATCTGTGTTCTCCGAGATAGATTTGGTACGAACATATCATCTGGCCTCAGCCCTCGCTGGAGATTTTAAGATCAATGCCGTCGCGAGGCTTTTTGATTTGTCTGGGGCTCTATGTTTGCCCTTTTGTTTTCAAAATATTGCTTAGGCAATAATAATAATAGTTTATTTAGGAGACGCCCGAAGCACACATTACGCATGATCAAAATTTTATTAGCAACAAAATTCATGAAAAATTTAGAAATACGTAACACAAAGGGGGGTAGGAAGAAATAGGGGAGATATGAGAGGGAGATAAATGTGTGCACATCAAGGAGTAATGTAGGGAGTTTAAGTGAACACGGAACTGGATTCAGCTATGGGCCGGTGAATTTGAAGGTCAAGTTCAGATGGAGCAGCTAGCTGAGCCAAGTGGGGGAGAACGGAGCCTAGGAGTTTTACATGAGGAGGACTGAAAATGGACATGAGGAACTATCGTTACGAGAAATGTTGAAGAAATATGGAAAAAAGAAGAGAAGAAAGGAAGAAAAAAACGATGGGTTGTATAACTGGGGACTAGGTAGCCATGAAGCATGCTTTATTGCAATAAGCGGACGGTGTCAATTTGAATGCAAGGAGCTAGAAATGCAAGACGTAAAGAGTGAGTCAGATGGCATCAATGCCGCGGAAGGATTGAGATACGGTAAATGTGAGGCACAGTTATGGACAAAATGGAAGCACATCATGAAGAGCGGTGGCATGGTGGCAGAAGAACTGAAGGGGGCGGAGAAAATCTGTGGATACAAATATATATATATATATATATCAGAGCAGGAGAAAAATAGCAGTGAGGAGACGGGACATGGAGTAGCAGTGGCTGGACGAGATCGGTAGGGTTGGGTCAAATTGTGCAGGATTTATTTGGGTAAACCCTGATGAGTTTGTTTGGGACAGGTGAACTTGGAGGAGAAACGGAAGGAGAGAACCAACTTTGGAAGCCCAGAAGTGATGGCCGTGAGCAGAAGTTGATGAACGAAGGAATATGAGTGAAAGGATCGACGAACACGGGTAAGAGTGGATCTAACAGTTTGATTATTGTAGGCATGACATGTGGTGACGGTCGAACATGGGTGAAGAATTATTAAATGGACGTACATTGTGAAGCTAGAAGATGGCCGTGAAAATGGCTGGAGGACGCAAAGCGACTAGAAGTACAGGGTGGTTGGAGAGGTGTGAAAGATCACTGGGGAAGGGTAACTTGTGGGTCAGAAGAGCTGCCGTAAGAAGCTGCGTCAGTTGTAACGGCGAATAACATGGAAGAGAGATAAGAAAGTGAAGGGTCAAAAAGATCAGGTGATGGCAGATCACATGGTTAGAAACTGTAGGTGAGAATGATAACGTTACGATGACTTTACATCAGGTGGAAAGCGGAACAGCAGCGCAGCCTGGAAGGCAAAATGGAGATGCTGTTGGCGAGCGGTTTACGAGGCAGACGAGAGTGTCGACCAAAGAAGACCAGGTACGAGATGATGAATCAGATTCTTTCACTGCAGATGACACAAGATGAAGACCGAGAAGAGGAAAAGGATTCGGACAGGAAGGCCTGTGGTGGAACTAAAATGTACGAAAAATGGCTGTGCGTCGGAATTGGGAGCCTGGGACTGAAGAGCTGCGTGCTTGCAGGCCATTGCGCCAAGGGATTGGACCAGAAGTTGCTAATCGGTTCACTGCCTAAGAGGACGATTTACAAAAGAATTACGGATTCTGACATGGAAAATACGGAGGTGGTAAAAAGATAGTACATTCGGTCGTAAAAAATGCAAAGTTTGGAACGGCGAGTTCTTATATGGGGATTGGTCGTGGTTGCTGATGTGTCTGGGGGGTAATGGTGGAGGTATAAGGTGGACAGAACGGATATAGCAGAATGGCAGCTAGTGGGGTATGCCATCAGTCAGCTTTATAAGCATATGGAGGTACCAAGCAAATACTGATTAGGAGCCGACAGGTGCAAGATGGGTGAAAAAACATATTGCGGGCTTGCTCAAAGTAAAATGGATAGAGTGAGAGTGACATCATGCGGTTATTGTTGTCCTCGTGAAGCACGATAGGAACAAAAGCAGAGTGGATGGGTGTGCATACAGAGGTAGAATGACACGGAAGTGAAGTGGCAAGAGTGCTGACAAAATCGGTAGATGAGCAAATGGTGGCGGAAGAATGGTAGGAGCTTGCGGTCCGCAACGGACAGTGATAAATGCGGTAGGGCGAGGAGAGTTGGAGCGTGCAATACAGAGTCTTGTAAATAGCTTTATGAGAGACTCTGAATTTGTCCACTAGTCTGGTAACCAAACAAACCGGCAGGAGCACGACTTACCAGTTGAAGTGGGCTCTACAAAGGCAGCCTGGCTAATTGTAGCCCCAGCGGCATAGCTCAAGGAGGGAATAACATGTCTCCGGGGAGCAGCCGTCGGAAAATCACCCCGTCGGAAGCTCCGTATTGGGAAGGCTGATCCATCGGTACCACCAAAAGACGATCCCAGGCTCAGCGCGCTGCCTACAGTCCAGGCAACTAGGCTTGAGGATCGAACTCCATAGCCACCTTCCGATATTCCCCCGGTCACCCTACCTCCGGTCAGCCAAGGTACCCCGAGTAGTTGACCTAGTGCTACTAAGGACTTGAAACCCACGAAAGGTATCTCAGACCCGAACAATGCCAATCAGACCGTATTAACGGATGACACTTACCGGTACTCGTGCTCAGGTACGAATCTTCCATTTATTCCTGCTAAAAGCTGCAGCGAGGAGGTTAAGGCCCGAGGAAAGGTATCTAATGCGGAAGTGCAAAATAGGATCACGAACAGAAAGACTGAGAGCAGTGAACCCCGAGGTGCAGAGAAAAATAAGCCCTAAGAAGAGGCTCGTTCTTTTCGAAAATTCAGGGATCTAGACCGTCGATCTTGTACGACACATCCCAGGTTGCTAAACCTATCAATCCTCCCAACAGTGTGCTTATTCCTTAGCCCCCAATATCCTCAGCACCGACTGTCCCGGTGCCTCCTTTCCACCCTGACTCTCTCACTTTCCTCTTCTTCAAACCCGAAATCAGTTGTCCGTGGCGTCTTAAAATCAACTATTGAGCATGTGCACAGGCTTTTTGCAGCAATTCTCTGAGTCTATCGAATGAGATCCCGGAGCTTCGGCAGCTCGCAGTGGATAAGGGGCCACGGTCCATAACTGTCACAGAAACCTAGCTCGGCTCTGACACATTTAATGCCGCAGTTTTCAGTCCGGAGCACTTCATAGTTGGGCAGGACTCCATCAGAGGTCGTGCTGGTAGAGTTATGGCATACTACGAGAATTTAGCCCTCTTCTCACAATGCCTCCAGCTGCCGATGTGCCGCATAATGATTGTTTGTGGGTTGTCTTTATACTCTCTAAAACAGAAACCTTACGTCGTGGTGTAGTCCGTCACTCTCCCTTGTTCAGTTCTAATGATAGCCCCCGCCTCATAGGCCTGTTAGGCTCCCCGGAAAACCACACAGACTTCAACCATCTGTCAGTCAATGGTCAATCCATCTCACCCAGAACCGGCTGGCAAAGGGTTGATATAGCTGATGTCACCCCCGGTAAACCACTTACAAATCTCCAACTCAGGAACTCATGAGTAAGAAAAGTAAGATATCCCATCAGATATCGCACAGGACATGCCCCGTCCCCACTACATCTGATCATCACTAATGGATGAGTCCGGAAGGAAGTGGTGAACTAACTGCCACCTCTCGGCAAGAGTGATCACATTCTCATTGGGTCCGATTGCCTCGCGAAACTCTCTCCCCTTCCCTCAGAAGGTAAAATTCTGAGATCCTCTAGAAGGCCCGATTTTGACCAATTCGTTGCAGGCCCCGCTCTCAGCTGAAACCAGCTAACCGGGGTAACCCTGTTGATGAGATGGCGGAGATTCTGGCCTGGCTTCCAATTTCCGCCACTGTTCCGCTTCACTCACAGCGTCTTTTTGATATTTCAAAATGTCACGCATAGTGAAGAAGACTTTCAATAATACCTCATCCATTCATACTCCGGTTACTAGGAAAAGTAGGCTTATTCAAACTCCCGCGGTCTTAAAACAATGTTCGGTTGACCTCTGTGACTTTGGAGGCTTTACGACGGAAAGGACGGTTGCGTTAGACCAAAGCATCTCAGATATAAAGTCTCAGCTTCTGAAGTTGGAACATACGGTACCTAAACTCTGTCCCGTACTATGCTTCAATGAATGCATCGAACATTATACCTTACAAAACCTGACAGCTGCTGGCCGCTTCATCGACTCTATTGCGTCCGAAGTTCTTAAAAGTGTGAGGAACTCTAGTAATGCAGTCGTGTTTAATGTCCCAGAGAGAACGCCCCTCGAGTATGTCAAGCACAAATTGTTGAATGCATGTGGTACGGCCCACCTTCCTTGTCAAGCATCAAGGCTACTTTAGCGCGTTCAGAGCTTAAACGGTCCAATCCTTGTGCGATTTGCAGATGATCTTTCCACCAAAGAATTTAATTAAATGCGTAACACTATAGATTCTTATTCCCCCTATAAAAACATAGAAACCACCCAAGATGAGACCGTCCTCCAAAGGGAAATTACTAGATCTCTCCCGACTTCCACACCAGGAAGACGCCTGATAGCTTTGGGCATTCTACACAGACGACTGATCGCCCCATTGCTTCCTCTAAAGTCCCCACTGCTTCATCTTCACCCGCGCCTCCAGCTTCTCTACAGCCGCCCACTGCCTCCCCATTTGCTCCCGCACTGAACTCTTTAAAATCTGATCCCACTATTGTTGATCTAGACATTTCCGCTTCTCTCCTCTTACTGTCACCCAGTAAAAGGTGCGCACTATTGCCTCGCTCTCCTACTTCATCACCTGTTGGGTGCACCCCTCAACTCCAATTTGCTCTCTGTTCCTTCCGATGATAAGCCACTCGCCGCCCAGAGGGTGAGGTCTACCAGTCTTCCAACCCTTCTCATAAACCGCTCCTCTATCCAACGGTATCCTTCTAAATCAACTCACCTCAACCCACCGAACGAGGCTTCGACCTTAAAAGATATCCCTTGCTCCAATGTGTCGGTGGTCCCTACAAATTCCCTGTGCTCACTGCCTGCCAATACCAAAATACGGCCTCCACACGCCGTCCACTCGGCCTCACGTCGTACTGCTCACTTTATGACTGTCTGTACTGCTCCCGATAATAAATGCTCCATATTTGGTGTTCCACTCAACTAACCTTACCCCTCTCACAACGTGCAGCTTGATCTACCACCTTGCTCCCCTGTTCCTCACAAGTTTTAAACTCTACCCTCTGCACCCCTCTTCAGCCAACTCTCAGTTCCGACCCGCCGGTATTTCTCAACTGCCCCTAACTACCCTATCTGGTATCGCCCCTTCAATCCCACAGGTAATTTCCTTTGCTCCGACATTTCCTCCTCTGTTTATGCCCAGTTTTTCTACCCCTCAGCAGTCCCTCCCACGACGACATTTACTTAAGCTTGGCTGGAAGCCATCCCATCTGAACCTCCACTAGCCCCAGCATCAGCATATTCTCCCCCGATCCTGACCTCTACCGTTTCCAGTGGCGATAGCCCGCCTTCTTCCAACTTACACCACCCCCTGATGTGCCTATACCACCTCCCACAAATGATATATCTTTAGCCCTATTCAACTATCGTTCTATTCTTGGCAAACTCCCATACCTTAAAAAAAACTTGTCCCCACAAACAATTACGACATCATCTTAATAACGGAATCCTGGCTGTCTGAGAGCACTCCCAATGATCAAATACTTTTGGCAGGTTACAGCCTTCTAAGGACCAACAGACCGAACCGGCGTGGTGGTGGGTGCCTAGCCTACGTCAAAGAAATCCACACCACGACCCCTCTTTTACTTGCTGCGCTCGAATCCCGAATCTCTCTGGTTTACCATCAACCACCAAAGCGTCGTTCTTTATATTGGCTGCGTGTATCGCTCGCCAAATTTCCCCAGTTGCTTGTTTCCAACTCCCATTAGGTCTTCCGAATACCTGCCTTTCCTTCCTTCCGGAGCCATATCTTTTGCGGGTGACTTTATTCTCCCTCAACTTTGTTAGCCCAACCTCTCGGCTCCTCCTAATGGTATAGACCCGATCAATAGCATTCATCTTGGTGACTGGACACAACATGTCGTCGAACCTACCAGAAGTGGGAACATACTAGATCTGGTATTTACTCTTAACATGCCTCTCATCGACGTGTCCTTACCACAAAATTTTCCCGGCGGTGACCATGAAATGGTTACCTGCCATCTGCCCCTACTGGCCTACCTGATCCCGCACACCCCTCGAGCAACACACTCCTAAGCAAAAATTGAGCCTTGCTAGCCACGCTTATTTGCCAAAAAGACTGGGGTGATAATTTCCTCACCCATGATCCTCAGCTTGCTGCGGACATTTTTCGATTCCTTCATTTCCGACTGTCTGAAAAAACTGTCTTATGCTTACCAGGCTGTACCCAAAAAGAGGTCCTTCGCCTTGCCACTCCATAACAAGTATCATAAACTTCTCAAACAACTACTGAATTCCAAAGACTTCGCAATTTTCGTCCTTGCAAACCGCTTCTCCACACTTATTCAACGAAAAGACAATGCGAGATTCTGTGACTAAGAAGCTAAGGCATTGAGTCATCCCAACAAGTCGCAGCTCCTTTCTTTGTCGCGTAACTCTAGAAATGCTGATATTCAGGCCGACTTCCAACTTCTGATTCCGGATAGTACCTGACGTATCACCTCCCCACCTTGTATAGCCGAAGCCTTCAATGCATCATTTGCTTCAGCCATGGCTCCAGTTGTTGTCATTGCCCCTCTCCCATCTTTACCACTTACTGACCCTGTCAATTCTACGATACCCCTCGACGCCAGAGGTATTTCTAAGCTACTATCCGGTAGCAGACCCTCCCCTCGATTAGGCCTCGATGGCTTACCACCAGTTGCTCTTGTCAATGGCGGACTGGATCTCCCTTCACTGCTGCCTAATTTTTTCACTCTTTCACTTGTTGGTAGCACCGTACCTGCTAATTGGGAGGGCTCGGTAATCGTTCCCATTCATAAAAGGGAAGGCTTACATGAGGTATCCAATTAGCACCCTATAAACCATTCACCCATTCTATACAGAATAATGAAAAAATTGTTAACGATCACATTATTAGCTATTTATTAGGCCTCAACATTAATAATGACAACTAATATGGATTCCTCGGTTCATGGTTGTGCATGGCTGGGGAGTATAATTTTCTGAATCTCGTCACCGACTCTGCTGAAAGTGGGAAGTCTTTTGTTGTTCTTTGTCTTGACTTATCTAAGGTATTTGATCGTGTGTAGCACTCTCATCTTTTAACAAAGCAACGATAATTTGGCATCGTCGATCCACTATTTTCTTGGTTCTCATCTTACTTATCTCATGGTTTACAGGTTGTTTTGATTAACGGGCACACCTCTAACCCCAAACCTGATTCTAGCGATGTTATTCAGGGCAGTGTTTTACGCCCCCTTCTTTTCTTCCTATCTATAAACGATATGTTTCTTACTATACTTAATAACAAGCCGTTTTTGTTCGCGGACGATATTGAAATAGTCTACACTTTTTTCCTGGCAACCTCAGTACTAACATCCCTAAAATCTTAGCTGGTTCAGCCGCTCTTGATGAATGGGGTTCAACCTGGACGATGAAATTCCCCGCCAATTAGTGTATTATTCTTATTTACAAATGCCAGGTTCCTCCTGGTTCCTCATGCATCGGCGGTTCACCCATCGACAGCCAGCCCTTAGTAAAAGACCTTGGCCTTAGTAGTTCTTGCTCTTTCAACTTCTCCGAATATGCTGTCTTCTGAACGGCGAAGGCCAAAACGCGTCTTCATTTTCTGTTCAGATCCTTTCAATTTAGGGGGAGCATTCTCTACATGTACGAAGCACATGCCAAGCCTCTTCTTGAATATTGTCCCTAATCTTCACCAGTGTGCGAAAATCCGACAGCATGATTATTGGGTATATTCAGAGAAGATTCACCAAGCAGCTTATTGGTTGGTCTCCAAAATTAAAGGGCAAGGAACGATGTTTATCTCTCAAAGTCTAACCATTATGGCTTCGTCGCACCAAGCTGAACCTGGTACTTCTGTTTAAGCTATCGACTAAGCAGTCTTATTCCTCCAACCAGTTGTGCTTCGCCCCGGATACTGGATATTTACTCCGTGATAGACAGTTTACTATTACCACACCCTCCGCGAGGACTGTTCTACTCTCTTAGTCCTTCCCCTTCATGTGCTCCAGAATCTGGGGTTAACTTCCTCTGCACATCAGATCTTCCCAGTCAAAGTATGCATTCAAGCACGCTATTGAAAAATTCCTTTCTGTCCCAACCGTTTTGCGCTTATCCAACTTTCACGTAACTGAGAGTCAAGCTTACGAGAAAGGTCTCGACTTTTGTGTCATTGATCTGCCTTCTCGCCTTACCTCACCTTCCTGAATGACTTCGCCGCCTTTGAATTCTGAATGCTCTTTTTGACCGCTTCTCTTTGGACTTACTTATCGACCTCTTCAAAGGATGTCTGTGTCCACCAATTATTTTTTCATAGCAACTGATAGGATTCTGCCAATTTCACTTTGAAATAAGTCCTTTCAGATACTTTCGCATTTTTAGAGAGGCCACCGTAATTCTACTCACAGGCTGTCAATATGCCTCATTAGCTGCACTATTTACTACCTTCGATTGGTTATATCACGTCTGCGGCCTCGAAACCAACCTTAGCAAAGCTACAGAAACTGCCTCAGTAACTACCCACTGGTCCGCTATATAAATATACACATACACTCCAACTACTGTCCCATAATTAATAACACGAGCATGGTAATTAACCCAGCGCTTCTTGATATCTTTTAGCTTATGATGCGTTTTTTCCACACCAGGTCCCACCACATATACTTCCATCACAACCTCTGCAATTTTGAACTGAAAAACCTGATATCGTTCCTCTCACCAACCCTGCCCCCATTCCATCCCCCAGCTGAGTTTCTTCCGTAATTTCATGCAGAACTCATTCTTTCCTTCTGTCGAATGGCTACTCCAGGTGAAATATTACCCCCCTTTGAAATTTGAGCTCCCACTTATGTGTTTCCTTTTTTAGTCTACCGTTTAATGGCCTCAAGTTTTCTTTGGGATCAGCCGCATCAATGAGCCCGAGTTTCACTTTTGTTCTTCATTCCGTTAACCGTTGATACTCAGCTTGGCTGTACCCAGACTGCGTTTCTCTATCTCATTTCCTTTTCCAGTGTTCCTCAATGCCGGTCAACTACTTCGGGCACCACACTGGCCACCTCCCTGGCTGGTGCACCTGGATGAAAATGCTATATGGTAGTCTGTCGGCCGCTGTTCACGTTGGATCTGTTGTCCAAGTTCCCACAACCTGTCCAGTTGGTCTTGGACCATATACGCTTATCGTGGTTGCTCAGCACTCTGTAGAACCATTACTGAACACTCATGTCAACCCCAAAGGTGCGGGGCGAGGTCACATCCCTGCTTTAGCCGGCGCACATCGGGCTTGCAGTCCGTCTGCAAGGATGTGCGAGCACTATCAGGCTGGTGGATCACACCTTCTGTGTACTTTCCACGAAATGTTTTTCAGGTTGAATGCCCAGCGTACTGTCAGCCCCACCCGTTTGCACCGGTTGCGGATTGCACGCTCTAACTCTCCTCGCCCTACGGCCGGACAAAACCCAGTTGTAGTCAGCATGGATGCCGTGGGGAACACCCTTACCCGCTGCACAAATCCAAGAAATTGAATGCCAAAGAAACCCGGAGCCAAGTGTGGTCTGCTGTGTCTCGCCCCAGTAACGAGGCCATTTGCCTGAGAGTAACAGCAGTCGGCGTAGAAACCCCATTTGGGGTTATAAGAGCGTCGGACCTCGTAGATAGTGGCCCGGATACCACTCTGGTAAGGAAGGAGTTTGTAGAGATACGGGGTAGGAGGGAATCAATCTTCATTAGCGGTGAGCAAAGTGGGTGGCACCCAGGTCTTCCAGCCGATCAAACAGCACCTAAAACCCGTTTCTTTGGTCAACAGCAATGGAGCAGAAACCCTTGAAGCATTCACCACAAAAGATTTGCCTACAAGAGCACCTCAGTCGGTGCAATCGATTCTGACTCAGTGGCCGCATCTCGACGGGGTTGCGATCGAGGAGTGGAGCTTTGGGCCCTGGATAAAAGAATAAAAAGCCGCAAAGCACCCTATGCTGTGCGCACTATATTCGGCTGGACTTTATATGGTAGTACAGATGGAAGATGCGGCAAACAATCCCAAATGAAATGCAATTCGGTGGAAACGGCGAACAGTGAACAAGCATTCCAACAGCTGTATAATGCCGAATTTGCCGACCTGGCCATTGATAGAGATGCCTAATCACGAGAAGATGGGTCGGCTTCGAAAATGTTAGCCGAGAACGCCGAGTATGTGATAGATCGTTTCGAGGTTCCTGTCCCGTGGAGACCCAACAGGAAACCTACGCCAAACTGCCGAGAAATGGCTCTCAAAATATTGTGCTTCCTCAGAATCAGGCTAACTCGATAACCACAAACAAGTATAGAATACATGCTAGCTATACAACATAACATAGTCCTGGGTTTTATGGTAAGAGCGGATACAGCAGTAATCAGCTCAAATTTGAGGTAGTACCCAACTCATCACCGGGTCTTGGACTCAGAGAAACCGGGAAAGGTCTGGGTGGTTTAAGACTGTGCTGTGAAATGTTAGGGTATGTCACTCATATACTGCAGGGCCCAGACTGAACGACACCACTAGTCGAGGTTTTACGTTGTCTTTGGCCAGGGAAAAAGGACGTCTCTGCGGACATACTTGAAATGTTTCTTCAAGTAAAGATGCCCGTTGAAGATAGGGGCGCCCTTCGTCTTCTCTGGTGGCCTGAAGGCGACGCAGATCGTGCACCAGACGAGCACAGGCTGACCGTTCATCCCTATGGGACGGTATCATCCCCCTTCTGTGCTAATTTTTCCCTCCGGGAGACCCTCAAAATTTTCGGCGGCACCAGCGATTTGTTAGAAAGAGCATTGGACCACTTCTAAGTGGACGATTTTCTGTATTCCTTCGACGACCCAAATACTGCTATTTTATACGTGACCGAACTGATCGTCACTCTAAAGGCAGGAGGATTCAACCTCACTAAATGGACTTCAAACAGCCAGGAGGTGCTCAATGCTATCCCGAAGTCCGAGAAAATGGAGTGTTCAAGAGAGTTTTTGGGATCCCTTTCACAAATGGAGCTCACGCTTGGAGTTCAATGAAACCCCGAGGGTGAAATTGGTGAGCGGCACAGTAAGATATTATTCGCAAAGGCGAGAGTGGCTCCACTGAAGACGGCGTCCATTTCGAGGCTTAAACTGACTGCAGCAGTACTGGCCCTGAGAGCGGCGACGCTGATTAGGAGATGCTTTGATCTGAAAAACCGGAAACCAAACTTTTGGACGGACTCAGCCACGGTGCTACATTACATAATAAACATTGCAACCCGCTTTGACACCTTCGTGGCCAACAGACTCACTTTAATCCATGAATCGACTAAGACCGATCAATGGCACTATCAGCCAATAACCCGGCCGAATTCTGCTCAAGAGGCCCTAATACACTAGAAAGGCTGCGGATGTGGACAATGGGACCGGATATCTAAAGAGACGTGGCCAATGCTGCTAATACCTAAACCTGATAACGGCAACATTGAGACAAAAAGACTGACACTGGCTACAGACTCCACGGGAAGCGTAAGCCTAATAGAAAAACTGTGCCATTTCCCCGACTGGATAAAATGTTAAGAGCCGTGGTCTAGTGGACACGATACAAGGTACTCCCATTGATTTTGAAAGGCGCACAACCAGAAGACACAATAAATGTGGGGAAGAAACTCACGGGCGAGTTGAATCAAGCCGAACTCGACGCTCTACGCCTACTGCAACTAGACGCTTTCCCGTTCGAGGCCCGCGAGCTAGCCAGGATAGATGATAGCACCAAAGGAAGCAGGCTGTTGTACAGCAGTATCCAAAAACTAAACCATGCGTGAACCAACGGACTACTGAGGGTTGGAGGGCAGCTGACGAATTCAAATCCAGAACACGAAAAAACCCAGAATAGTCCCTGACCACCACTACATAACGAGATGACTGATAGACCCGGTACATTGAGAAGAGGGACAAGCGGGCTGAAACCACTTATTGAACAATATACGTCAACGATCTTTGGTGGAAAATGGACCAGCGACAGTCAAGCGAGCCACAGGCAACTGCATCACCTTTCGCCGCCGAAAGGTGGTGGCAGGCTAACAAATGATCGGGCCCCTTTCCAGCCGTGAGAGTTCAACCGGGATGGTGCCCGTTCGTGGAAACTGGCGTCGATTACTTTAGCCCGTTGCTTCTACGGCAGAAAAGGAGCACGCGAAAGAGGTATGGCTGCCTGATAACGTGTTTACAGTCCGGAGCACTCCATCTGGAAGTAGAGCATAATATGACCATCGATTCATTTCTAATGGCCTTTCAAAGGTTCACCGAGAGGAGGGGAGTCCCAAAGAAAGTATACTCAGGCAAAGGCTCGATTTTCGTTGGAGGTCACAGAGAGTAAGAAAAAATAGCGGAACCAACCTGACCACGTCAAAATACAAAACAAGACGGTAGCAAGTGGGGGTAGCATCTCTCTTCAACCCACCCTATGCCAGTAGTCGCGGTGGCATTTGGGAAAGGCTGATACGATCGACTAGGAAAGTACTCACAGCCCTGACCTCACAACAAACCCTCGATGACTAGACGCTGACCACCTTACTAGAGGAAGTAGAACGTATACCGAACAGGAGACCCCTGGTGTTTGTCGTCCCAGACCCGGAAGGCGAACCGGCTCTCACTCCCAAAGACCTGTTATTATTGCAGTCAAATGTAAGAGCAATCGCCGAAAATCCTATGTGGAACGTGTATCATAGGATAGAGACAAGTGAACCACCTGTCACAGGCTTTCTGGAAACTTTGGACGGGGAGTACGGGAGTACTTACCGACCCTGCAGCTCCAGTAATAGTGGATCCCCTAAGACAGATCGTTCAGACGTGGCGATGTCGTCATCCTCGCGGGGACCCACCTACATAAAGACAAATGGTCGGTTGGGGTGATCAAGGACTGCCGCACAGAAATCGATGGCCTCGTGCGCACGGTGGTGGTGAAAAACGAACAAAGGGGACGTATTGCGAGATACCCGTAAGATATGCATGCTCGAAGGTGACAACGGTGCTGGCGACGTCGACTCTACTGATCAAGCAAAAACCAAGTCTGGCGATGCCAAATGAAGCTGAACTTATTAATTCATCCTTCATGCATTCTCCTGTAGGTTACAACCCTTCACACAGTCTTTGAAGTGTATTTGTGTCTCATTTCATATGGTGTTCACGATTTACTATGGAGTTAGTTGTCCAAACCTCAATTTAGCGCACGACGTGACATTGTTTGTGAAATAGCAGAGACTCTTACACAAGCATATGCTGACCGTTTGTGGAAATACCTCTGTTTCCGGGACCTTATATTTCTATAACTATCTAACCCGTGGTCAAGTGGATATAAGTTGTGAGTCAAACATACTTCTAATGGGATAACAGTACAAGCTGAGCCCCTGAAATTCGAGTAACCTGTAGCCATCTCGATTTCTCATGGAGAACTCTCAGTGTTCATTTTACCACGTACTTCACTCTTATTGGGAAAGCTTTCTTCCTCTTTATCCCGTAACTTGTTTGCGCATCCCGATCCGACCGAAGGGTATTTTTGCACATGCATAATATCGCTTTATCCTCGGACAAAACTCTGAGACATCAGTGTATGGAGTAAAACCTCAAGAGAACCTGCAAGCTTGTCTGCGACTGGTCAACGATAGATGGGGCCCATGGCGACCTGCCTATGCCCTGAATTAAGGGTCTTGGTAGGTTGGGGCGAATCAACATCCCTATTAACTCCTCGGATATTGACCGATTCATGGGAGGATTTGGTGGGCGGTGTAATGCACATGTGTTAAAATCCTCCCTAGCCGTTGTCACATACTTGTATTGTTGAGACTATGCTCTTTATCTTATCGACCCTCGAGAAGGTACAGCATGCATCAATCACTACACCTCAACTTTCGTTTATAATTTGCTAATATGAACTTTCATAATTTTGATTCGAACTTGGACTGCCGTGACGGTGGTATCTGACATTGACCGTCGTTGATCTCTGGTCCTCGTTGTTAGAGGTTGTGGCCGTACGGTTGTGGTTGGTACATATTTATATGCGTATAATTAGGCAATCCAATATCGTAGAAATTACGAATCAATCTTGTTCTGATTTTGGGATTCGTTTTAATTGGCTAAGCGTTGCTCACAGCTGGGCTAACCGTTACACTTGCCGCTTTCTATGTATAAAGCAACGCGGATTGCCTGCGATGCAAAACATTTCAGGATTATCCGTGGCAAATGTAAAAGCAAGATTAGGTCCCACCGAAGTGCAGTCCGATGACCTGTATTTGCTCCTGCAAGGACCAACAGGGCATTTTTCTTTCGGCACATGCGTCGTATAAAGCGCACGGCTTCCACTGCACTTGCTCCCATAGTTCATGCTGGATCCCCAATCACCTCCTGCAGCCAAGTAGCAGAAGCTTTCAGCTCATGCTTTGGTACAGCTTTGGCTCCAAACCAGTATCGTCTCCTCCCCACCATGCATCCGATATCTTTGGTCACTTCCCTGAGCCACACCTTGGTTCCCGTAGGTGCAATCACACAAGGTTTCCGCCGGCTCAACTAAAACTGCTGCACGGGCCTGACTTCACCCGCCCCGCATTTTAAAGGAGGCTCTGGACACATTAGCTGATCACTATGCATCTCCTTTTAAGCCATGTGTCGAGAATGAATCAGTCCCCAAAAGCTGAGATGAAGCAATGTTCGCACCCGTCTGTAGGAGGGGCAGTAAGCATAATGCTTCCAGCTACAGACCTGTAAGTTTGACTTGCATCAACTCCATAACTTTCTAGCTTATTCTCAAGGGTGAAGTTCTTTCCCTTAAGCTTTTAAATAGGATCCTTTCCGCGTCCCAACGTGGGTTTCTTCCTGGCTGTTCATGCATTATCACGCGTCATGCAAGTGTACGGGCTTACGGGCTCTATGTCCCGAACCTTAGTCAGCTTCCTTACCGAAGACAACTTTGCAGTTAATGTATGGAACTTTCTGCCTCAATCTACCTCAGTAATAACTGGTATCCTGCAAGGATCGATCTCGAACCCTCTTCTGTTCTCGACGTGCACAAATGGTCTCTTGATCACCTTTCCATTAAACGTTGCCATTTATGCGGACGACGTAACCCTCGGGACTACAAGCACCAAAAACCTGAAAATTGCGTTTGATGGAACAAAACTCTGGTCCAAGGATCAGAACCTTCCAGTTAATGGCGACAAATAAGTGGCCAGAGAGAGTGCCCACACTTTTCCTTTCGTGGTGCATCAACACCACCAAGAGCTGATCGACACAAAATTCCCGGTTTCTGATTGGATTGTAGCTTGTTATTCTCCCATCGGCATCAACTTGAAGGCGAGTCTTCCTTTCGAGTCCAAATATGATTCGAATGTCCTTCTCTTTCATCGCAATGAAAGACTTCCCCTAATTCTCCGGTACTTGCATTTATCCTCTGCTGGGGTACGGCAGTCAGATAGCGCGCTCTGGTCTCGTCTGGAACTTTTAGGCCCTAGAAAGAGTTGCGAGGTCTTCCACTAAAACGGTATGGAGTTAGTCCCACCTACCCCATGCCGTCCGCCTCTCACTGCCCGATCTCTATCACTTTGACCTAAGATGCCAAAGAGGCGATCCGTTTTTGATAATTCACTATTTGGGTCTGGTCAAAACGATAGCAGTTTCCCCGCTTATGCAGCCTTTTCTCTCCGTAGTCACAGCAAACGTTTTTAAACCGAGGCCAAAGTTCCTTGCGCGAATTACCATTGTTGGCTGCCGGCTTAGCACTCTTTGGAAGGCTCCTCCGGAAGACATTGTTCCCACTCAGAAGAAAACCACCATCACGAAAACTTTATATTTCTAACTTGTTCTCCCCGGGGACTCCTTGTCCGTAAACAGAAACGTGAGCGAGATAAGTGTCCTCAATTACACTCCCGCTCCTATAAATGTTGCATTTTCCTTCCTGTGAAGGTACTGTCCATAGTGAGACACTGCTCGTTGTCATATACATATTGTTTTGGTTGCCGCCTCCGACCCAGCTTCTGTTACTATTTTCATTCCGGTGAATTAAACAGATAACCAACGGTTTCATCAGGAACCCGGAAAACTGAATTGTAAGCCATAAACCTGCTTGTACTTCGACTTTCAGGCCACATAGATAACTCGCTAATCACACCGTTGAGCTTAGGTGAACATTTCCAGCATCTGACTTTACGGCTTCAACTTTGAACCGAACACTGAACAGCAATCGGCCCTGATAAATATGAACCACACCAACCGGATCTGGTGTGCCCCTGCCACGAGATTACTCTAGAGGGTACAAAGCTTGACGGGATAAAATGTGCGCTATTCCAGATTACTCCGTGCCGTCCTCAATCAAGGAGCTTTGGGAATTTATGGGGTTATCTAAACTTCGCAGTCTTTTCAATTCCCATGGTGTTGAATATTTGCTTCCTGTAACTGATTTTTTTCGTGGCAATCCGCGTGAGTTCTCGCCTACGGATACTGCACGAGTAGATTTCTCGGAGATTGGAGTGATATTAGCTCAGACCACGCTCCTAACGAAACCGCTCCCGTCGGTCCCTCTAAGCATCGCGGTGGGAGCATCCAACTCTGCCATCGAAGCCGTATTGCAACAGTCTGCTCCCGGGACTTGGCAACCTTCAGGGCTTTTCTTTTGACTCCTCTGTCCCACGGAAAAGAAATGTATCGCCTTTAGTTGCAAACTGCTAGCTGCACATAATGCAGTCAAATATTTCCGCCTCACAGTGGCGGATCAGTATATCTTCCTCTTTATCGACCACAAGCCTCCGACATATGCACTGCCAACTAATCTGACCACCACCCCTGATGAGGAGTGAGATATCTTGACTGCCTCTCTCAGTTTACGGCTGACCTACCAAGGGTTAAAGTCCGTCGAACTTTATTGCAGATGCTCCATCAATTATTTCTCTTGAGGCCCATCAACCCCTCGTCTTAGACGGTTTTCCATAGCTGCGGTACTGGCACGGATGCTTCATGAATGGAAGATGTTTACTTCTCGACGCTACAGTGTCAATCCCTACCACAGGCCATTTGTGCGAGTACTGTCCCTGCTTGCACAAGTGGCGAAAGAAGTTGCCAGCTACATTTATATTTACGCTGTTTTCCCCCCAGTCAGCTAATCAGCAGTCTCATTGGCTGTTATGCTGTGCAAATGCTCGGACAAGTGTGTTATTTTTGTACCTCCTGCCTTTAGTGAAAAATGCACTGGCAATACGTGAGCGCCCATGGAATCTCGTACTTCATCTCATCAGTAAACAACGAAATAATTATAAGCTTTGTGACGCTGCTCGAATTTTGGCTGGTGTGGGCACGTGCTACTACTAAGGAATTTTGGTAACAGTCGGCGAAAAAGTTGGCAAAAGCCGCAAGAAATAAGTTCCCTTCTGGTATAAGAGGATATAAGTGCTGAGGATAGGGGAAAGAACCATTTGTATATAACGCCATGAAATTCAATTTTTTTCATTCAGTGTTTAAAACATGCTATCCTGTTGTCATAGAAACAGTCAGCGAAAAGAAAGTGTAGTCTAGAAACGTTCCAAATAGCGTTCAACTAAGTTAACCGTAGATGAGATGAATAAACAGCAGCAAATGATTTGCAATTAGCAGGATAAACATGCCATTGTCTCAAAACAAGCAGCGGTCCCAGTGAAACTAATCAGGTGGCTCGCAATGTTTTGGTAGTTTCATCCTCAAGGTCCCCTCTATTGTTTCTGTTGTATTTTGGAAAATATCAGACGCTCCGACGACAACAAAGGAGGAAAGTTCATTTTCAAAGCTTATCGTACAAACTGACTACTTCACTTCTAATATATTAGCGCTTTAAGAGGTATGTCCCGCGATTTGTCTACTGACCAACCTCGGCCAGTTGTACTTTCTTGGTCTTTTGGATACCAGGTACTAACTAGGTCCAGAGGATGTCTCAAGGGACAGCTAACAAGCGGCAAGTTCCGACTGGTGTCAAAAGGCGGTAAAGGTCAGCGGAACAGTGAAGAACTTTTTGTATTGGAACAGTGTCGATCACTTTTACTTTACAGGGCAACTCCGGACACAATACTAGCTAAGGGAGCTGAAGGTCCAACTGTCCGCAAGCAGAGTGGTCAGAAGAGTGCTTTTAAAAGAGCCAAAACCATATGTCCTTGCAACAAGCAGACAAACTACAAAAAGCTCTGTGACATCGCGCATGTGAACAGCTCATAGTTAAGAGCGAACTAGTCATGTTTTCCTGTAGTATTGTAGGTTATGGATCATTGCATCCAAACCAAGTAACCTCCAGTTCGATATGTCCCCCTCGGATCGGAATCTCACGCTGAACGACTCACTTGGGCCTTCAAATCCAGACATTGCAACCAATCCGCGACTGGTAGATGGGAAATACTTCTGGCGGCTTATGAGTGAGGATTTTCTTATGTAGGCGAAACTGTGTTTACAGTGTCAACGATTTGAGGTGCGTAGGCGAGCGGTTTCGTCTATTGGTACGTTTGATACTTATGACGCTCTCTCCGACCATGTTCATGCAGACACTTTGGGTCCTTCAACCCCATTTCAAGAGTGTACCTGTCCATTAGATTGCTTCGGTAGACTTACGAGGTGGCCTGAGGCTATTGGCATCTTGATCACCACGGCCGAATCAATGGCTCACCAGCTGGCAGAGGGATGGATAGCTCTATATGGCTAATCTTTTACAATCGTTACCGAAAAAGGGTAGCAACGGGGTCCGACATGTTCTCTTCGCAACTCAATTGCTAGGCACCGGAAGCTTTTGCATGACCGTGTACCATCCGGAATCCAGCGGTCTAGTTGGACGTTTTCATCGTCAACTGAAAGCGGCTCCTAAAGCACACGAGAGTCCCGATGGGCACTAAACGCCACATTCTATCCTGCTTGGTGTAAGAACTTTCGGAGTTCCAAAGTTCTGCAGCAGAACTTGTCCACGGCAGAATATTACGACTGACTGGGAAATTCTGTACGACACAGGGAACAGAACCACTTGCAGTACAGACTAACTTTCATCGCTTGTTTGCGTGGATGATGTGTGGCGGTCATTCTCTCCACGATCGAGGTGCGCACCTTTCCCTTCTTGGTCATGCTGCCTTGACGGGAGAACTTTATGGGCATTCAGCATGGTACTGTGCCACACTGACTCGAGGCAATTTATTTTCATACGGGCCGGTTTCGTTTTCTCGCTGGTGCTGAAGGGCCATAGACGTATGGTTTGCTTGCGTCGATCTTTGACTGTGTCTGATCGGGAGTGCAGAACTTGTCCTGTTTGCTTGGACCACAGGACAGGTAGTCTTTATTTATTCTTTTTGGTCACCTGTTCACTTTGTATAAATTTTTGTCCTTTTCGGGCTACCTCTTTGCTGGCAAAGACTGAAACTCACTGGTGAAGGTTTGATTGCTATGTACTGATGCTTTCGATCGACGAACATTGCTGTCGAATTTGTAGAGCAATCTCGTCCTGGTTTGGGTTCCACATCGACTTGAGCTATGCGTTACTTTGAGATTCCAAGTCGTTACCAGAAGGCAAGAGGTTAATTGTTCGAAGAATCGAGCAGCGAATTGCTGGACAGACTTCACATCAACCAGGACGGGTACTTCTCGGTCCATATAATACCCCAGCAGTCCAAGTACAAGGAGCTTGAGAAAGCATCATGAGGTGAATGAAACTGGACAACGGTCAAGACAAGATGCTTTGGATACGTGAAAAGTTTCTGTGGAAGGTCTTACAGTTCTCTGCTCAAGAGCCAACAGTTCTGGTAGGCAGAATGCAGAATCACAAGTTCGTATTTCAGTAACTGGGCCGAGAAAGCCCTTGTTACGAGACGGAACGGAAAAAGAAATTGTGAAGTAACATGAAAACAAAACCAGCCAGCATAAGCAGTTCCTCAGGAGTTCGAAACAGCAAAGCTGGAAGAAAACTTGGAGATTAGTTTATTCGTAACGTCTCCAAAAACAAAAAAACGGATTAAAGGAGACTGCCACGACAGTTACCGGTTTGCAAACTTAGTGGTCTGCACGCGCGCGGATAAGCTGCAGCACGTAGTAATTCCAATCGGAATCGATCCATGAAACAGGAACGCTGAGTGAACAGAGACTGATAAACCGCTTATGTTCCAAATCATGCGGTATCCATGATTGATTCAGAAACAGAAAAATGCGTTCACGAATCCCGCTTGAAAATGCTCCGTCTCAAATGGACAGTGAAAAATGATCTTTCAAGACGGTCAAATGAACCGTTCTAACAAAACCGTAGACCAACGGGAAAAATGGTGCGATGAACCCCGTACTAAATGGAGATAAGCTGAAAGTTATGATGGCCGACCCCGACCACAGTTATATGTAAGTAGATAAATAGAACAGGAGCAAACACAAAAAAGCACTGTTAACGTCACTCACGATTGGTGTGTCCCAGACAACCTGTGTTCGAAGACCATCAGCCTCTAGGAGCTACCACACCGCATTCAGGTTTCAAGTGGCCCCTGAAGCCTCACTTATCCACAATCTAACCATCTCGTGCAGCCCGTTAGTCTGAGGCCCTGGTCTTCATAGCTCTCATGGCCTTATCACCAAGTTCAGAAGAACGGTTGGTTTCTTCTTCAGAACTTTTCGTGTAAAATATTGCAAATTGCTTACTTACAAGTCTCATAACAGACCTTTGCTTAAACACTGTTCCATAATGTTCGCAAACAAGACAAAATCTGATTGCATTTGACTGGTGTCCGTGCGGCGCCAATTCACCAATCATCAGCTTAGTTTTACGTCGGAGTGTGTTGGAAGGATCGATGCATCCTGCTCAGTCTTGACTCCCCGTGGTTGCTCGTAAGCAGCTAAACTTACGCTTTCTGTCCAAGCTATTCCGCAGCGGGGCCTTCCCACTCACTGGACGCGCTTGCCTCACTCGCCTCACGATTTATGCTCCAAGCCAAAGCTCACTGCAGCCCTCTATTCCCAGATCAAAATTAGATTTAGGATCTGACCTTTTTCCCTATGAAATACCCAAAGTTATGGAAGATGCACCCGATAAAATCCGCGAAAGTCTGTTTTTCAGATCGGAGGCTTTATGGATCACTTCTTGACTGTTACCAATATGATCCTCCCTACCAGCCACGGTGTCACCAGAGGCCTGGCCCACGAAAAGGCCTTTTGATTACTAGGATTATAACAATATATCCTGGACCTTTCGCTATTCGTCTAGTGACAAAAGCAGGGTCGATTATTTCCACGACGTTATGCTGCACGTAATCTACGTCACATTGGCTACAGTTTGCTGCCTTTTGAAACTATTTCTAGTTCAGTGCTTGCTGGCTCCCCCGTTTCCAAGCACTATTCATGTTCTTCTACCGCCAACCATCCTAAGGTTTTACTCTTTGATGTCTCCCTCCAGCATTAAATAAATGTGGTTTTGCACTCTTGGACACTGAATTCCGCCGTTCAATTTCACTTTATCTGTTTATTGCCTTCCCAACCATTTTGGATACACCTTCCCTAACAGGGTGGTACGTCCAGTCTTATTTCACTTTCCTTGATTATCATGTTTCAAAATCTCTTAAGCTAAAAGCTCACCTTGTAATAACCACATTTTGACCTGTCCCCTTGTCTCATCTGTTAGTCAGCCGCCCATCAACGTCTGCTATCCTCTCTCTTTTGCAACATACCATTTCCTCTCAGCACAGCTAGCCCGTTCACATCAGCTGACCCGGCTTGGCCTCTGATAGTCCTAGGCATCGTCTGGCTGTGATATACTGACACAAATATATTGGCATGTGCTTCACGACATTCGTCTATTCACCGGCGCACCTGCTTGGTCCCTCTTGGCAGTTTTTTAGCCCCTGCTAGTAAAACCCCTAGTGTCATTGGAATTTATACCATGGCTTCGTCTGTGGGTGGGGAAAATGGATAAACCCCAGCATTTGTGAGGAAAAGAAGGCATAAAATTACGGTCGAGAGGAGAGACCAGGGAAGGTCCCCGTCTGCATTCAACCACCCTTCCGTTGGGATACATAAATGATTAGGAGAACAAAAAGACCTAGTGGGATCGGCTTGACCTCTGATTACTACTGGTACTGGGTTGTGGGGGAAGTGGGCAACCTTCATTTATGGGCATGTACCCTATCAGGTCAGACTTGATCCTGCGAAAATGGAACCTAACATAGCCCTTGTTCGCCGGACAGACTTTCCAGTTTTACTCACAAGGCTGAATGTATAGAAGTGCATTGGACTTCCGCCCTAAGATTCAACCGCCCCATACCCTCCCTATGCACACCTAGCATGTACCTCGACTTCAGCTACAACCGCCGCCGTAACCTCGACTTTGAGCCCGTTGACTAGGGTTGCGTGTTGATGGATCTGACGACTAACACCCGCCTCAATGAAGCCTAAAATTGAAGAACGGATAGAAAGCCGTTCCTCCTTTCCATCCATACTTCTCTGTCTTTCCTAATACCCGCTGACCTGACTGCCATGCGGATGCAAGAGAGAAAAAAGCCTTCTCAATCAAAACCCACATATTTTCCATTCACGCCCAATTATCTTTCCTCATTTTCGCAAAAAGGCGGCGTTTTACTTGTCCCAGCAACTAACACCCATTTGCGGTTACAGCCCAACGTATCAGCAGCCTCAGGTGAACAGGCACAAGACACCATCCATCAATATTTCACCAGTAAAAACCTCGCGGTTGCGCTCTCCGTTCGCCAGTTATGACATCGGTTCCTCTGTTTGTGCCTAAGCCGGGTGACAGAGTACGGAGCTCACCATATGCCCGCGCCGATCAAGCTTTTCCCTCTCTATTACCGTATACCACCTACGCCAGTCGACCGGTGAAGTATTTATCATAATTCCAAGCTGGAACTTCATCTGGACTACAAAGTTCTCTCTCCTCGTCCACTCTAGATCTTCCTGGATACCTTTTTATTAGTGGCAAGGCCCGGACTTGAACCTCAGCATGGTTTGTTCCTCTGGCTGATTCCACCATGTCGTTCTTCAAAATCAATGTCCAAGTAGTACAGTCTGAGTTGTGTCTGCTGATGCTTTGTCAGAGCCCCTCATCTGTTGACTAACTTGAAAACAATCTAACTGACAGGCGTAAAATTTCCTGCAGCTCCATTTAAGACCAACTGGGGTTTCGGATGCTTCCTCTGTTGATGTCTTAATTTGAGCCTTTACAGAGCCAGACCACACAGCGTATTTTACTCCACTAAAAACTAATGTCCCTCATTTTTAACCGATGTGGCTGGCCAGTTTTCGCTGTGGGTTAATAAATAGCAACCAACACGGCTTCTTAAAGTCTAAGCCGTGTCTGACCTGCCAGCCTGATTTCCTTAATCCAACCACAACGTTGGTTGGCTCTGGAAAGGCACTTATCGTTATCTTCCTCGATATGAAGAAAGCATTTGATCGCGTGTCTCATGCTCAGCTGATAACTTAGGTTTAATCTCACGGCATAACAGACCCACTCATCTCTTGGTTGCCATCCCGTCTTAGCATTAGATCGCAAGCAGTAAACATTGAGGGTTACCTCTCACCATCCCAGGCTGCCACAGTTAGTGTTACACAAGGCAGTGCTTTAGGCCCACCTTTATTTCCTCTCTACATTACCGACTTATTCAAAGCAAAACTTCATGGAACCGTCTTTCTATTCGCCAATGATATCAAAATTGTATATTTCTTTGAATCCCATACCTTGACCTATATCGCCACTGAAATAGCTGACGACCTGAACGCTCTTGACATACGGCGCAACACCTAGAAGCTGAGCTTCATCGCTGTTAGGAGTGCCATTCTCACGTATGAAAGTCAATTTTCGCCTGAATCCCTCGCCTTAAATGGCTAGTACGCTCCTAATACTCCGCTAGTACGATATCTCGGCCTACAGTATTCTTGCACTTTCACCTTTCAAGAACAGGCCACCTACCAGGTGGCAAAGACTTTGAGAACGACAGCTCTCGACTGCAGAACTTTAGGCGTGCGCTACAGCCAGAATCTTATCTTTGAGCACCACGCCAGACCGCAGTTCTAGTACTGCCCTGTGGTATACACTCACATGTGCAAATCTGATAGACTTGCCATCGAACCAATTCAGCTTTCCTCCACGAAGCTCCTACTCGGCTCCTCATCCCCTGAATTACAGAGAGATGTGAGCAACTAGGAATTGAACCCCTGTGGCTAAGACGGATGGGACTCTGTCTTTATTTTCCATTCAACCTCCTACATTCTAGAGCGCATTAGTCCGTCACTGATCTCTGTTTCGCTCAGGACGCACCCTACCCTCGTCGTAACCGAGATCATACTGCCAAAGTTCCATACCACAGGACAAAACCGAAAGAAAGATTCTTCATCGCAGTCTATTCCCGTATTTGGAACAGACTTCCGGATGATGTTTGGGCCTGCCAGACACTATATCCATTCAGAATTTTCCCTAAAAACTTTTGGATGTCGCCAAAGTTCTACAAATAACCCATACAAGCACCACGTTAAAACAACCTTATGAGGGTAACCTGGGTTTTTGAATAGATAAAGAAGCATAACCCGAGTAACATCCTTTGCAAAGTCGGCATCACCTACGCCATATGTCTCCTCCATTGTCAACATATTAGTATTTCCTGGAATGACTTACGTCACTGATGCTGCTCTTGAAGGTTTTCCCCAATTCACCAGCCTAAACTTCTCTTTCCTATCTTCATCATACTTAATTCGCTTTACTCGGTCCGAACTAAACCCATTCCCCTTCTTTACTTTGCTCTGGCTTTCCAACACTAAATCCAATCTCGGTGACCGCCATTCACTACCGAATCAACGTTCTTAGTCCTAGTTCTATTCATTATTTTTATATTCCTATTCAATCCCAACGGCTCATAGCCTTCACTTTTCCCAAAGAAGTCTGTGTCTAAACTACAAGAGTTTTCTTTTCATCTTTGGCAGTCGATCCTCAGCTGGGGGCAACCCAGACGGCGTCACTGTATTCTTATGTTTATAGACAACAACTGGAGCTTACGGTCAGCGCAAAAGACTAGCACCGGTTTCGGATTAGAAAAAACAAACGAACAAATGAACAAAAAACACCGTTCATACACTCGGAGCGCTGCACATATGCTGCTTTCTCCCCCCGTTAAAATCGACTCTCAGTCGCGCTCGCTTATAAATTTGCCATTAAAACTTACAGATTTTACCGCCCGACAAAACTGACTTCCCTTGGCGCATAATATTTGCGAGCTTAAAAACCCATGGCCACTCTTGGCTCCTTTGTTCACGGTCCAATTCCCTGCGGTCTCATGACAAAATATTCGCCGGTCCCTTTGGTGAAGTGAACCATTCCTCAAAGAATAAACTGGCCCGTTTTTGTAACCTTTACTGACGTATTTGAAAACTGAGGCATTGTCGTTGATTTAATTTCCGTACCACAGTCCGCAGACAAATGTCACTGCGAAATATACCTCTAGAGATTTCTAAAACTCAATGATTCTGCGATGGTTTGCTTTCTCTGTCAGTTCCCCTGTTCGTCCGCTTAGGGCTTTTGCATTGCAATATCCTCATTTTGCAAGGTATCGTGTCCCATAACTGCACACCTAATACGCTCTTGCACGGCAGACTTCAGCTCTCTCGCCATCTTATGGTTCACCTCATATAAAGAGCACGAATTGGTGGTCTCCTGTTAGTCACTTTATCATCTTTGCCGGTTGTGTCTTTGCTACTGTTGTGGTGACGCACTACGCACTGATTTATCGTCTGTTCCCACTTCATCTTGATGCATTATATCCCTTTCTTCTAAAGGCAAACGATCCCCTCAAAGTCTACATGCTTCTCTCCGGGCACTTCTTTTACCATCACTTTGGCAACCACAGTCCAGCTAGTTTTAAGCTCCTATAACTGGCTTAACCAAAACACTCAGTGAAGGTTACAACAATAATTTTTGGACGGTTTTTGTCCTTTATGCGAAATACCACCTCTTTTCATTGTCTACTTTGGCATTCTAACCCCTTTCATACACTGCGTAGCGCGATCGCTTGATTAAATCTCCTTCGGTACTGTTTCTTTTTCACGGTAACCAAGTATCCGTCAATCCAGTCTGGTCTTCCGGCAGGACTTTCTTTTTTCTGTAGGATTTGTGTGCATCTTTATTATATCCAAACCACTTCATCCTATGTCAGATTAGTTGCTCTCTGCATTCGTCCGGCTCGACTGCCTGACCTTGGGTTCAAATCTGTCTGGCATTGTCACGAAAAATGACTTGAATGTTTTCTCTTACACTCAACTGGGAGCAAGATTGCAAAATCCTCCCGAGACTCAGATTCAGTCTCAGACTGTACTGTTTGATCTTGCATCGCAGAGTAATTCGTCGTTTCTCGAAATAAACTAATAATGTTAGAGTTGCTCTTTACAAAAATCGACCATGACAACCAATTTTATCTCAAAATTATTATTAATTCAATCGCTGGCGCTGCAGTGCATGCAGTTCAACAATCCTAGATAAGCAAAATTATTATACATTACAAGACACTACCATAGTTACACGAATGATCGGAGTGTACTGAATACACACACACGGGATGAACTAGTGTTGCATCTAACCAACTCCTACTTCTAACAGGGGTATTTTGCGAACATTCGTCTCACATTACTGCGCGACGCGTGAATGAATACTACTCTAACCACGTTATCCCACTCAGGATAAACCCTGCTAGAATGCCCAGGGGCTACTGATTTGTATGAAAACTATCCATAGATACCAACACTAACTTTCCTTGTCTTATGTTTTTTCTAACACCTGGCCGCCTCTCTTTATCTCGGAGGTGATAATTATTCCGTTTTATATTGTTTCCACTGAGGGTCTGCTTAGAAATAAACCCTCCGCCATAGCTTCACACAAAACTGAGGAAAGATCAAGCTATCCAACGGGGCTCCATCATCTCTGAGTAACAGAATCTTATTGAGAGTCAGAGCCTCTGCATCCTCTGCCATAGAAAGCATCGATCGATTGCAAATTATTCTTTCTGCTTCTGGTCTTGTACTTCACCCACTGATAATGGGTCTTTTCGGAGCATGGCCTGACTTCTAGCTAATCTTTAAAATTGCAATCAGTATGCGTCTGCCTTCCGAGAGACCTGTCACTCCCTGGAAACACTTGAACCTCACAAGTCCCTCCTTATATAAGCTCTCTCCATAAACCCATCAACTGCTGCCGGTTGTTCTCCACCTCTGGTCGTTGTCCTTACCATTTGACTCATAACTGTCCCTCCTCCCTGCAATCTGCTCCATGGCGTCCGCAATCAACATGCGCATGCCTATTCGTACTTGGGTCTGCTCATTCCTGACCTTTGTCTCACTACTCAGTCACTCTAAGTCTCACGATAGTCTGGTACTAGATCCTTGCAAACCCACTTTCAGGTTTGTCGCTCAATCCTAAGACCTGGTTTCCATCGTTCTCTTGGCCTAGTTCTTTTATTGCTCATTCCATCTTCCACCCAGGTTCCCCGTGACACTTCTGCTACATCTCTCCCTAAATCGATAGCTGGCACAAGTGACGGACTGGAGCTCTTTTCCAATTTTATTGCGGAACATACCGACAAAGGAACTTCTCGCTTATCCTGTCCCATGAGCACCAACTTGGCTCTTTTTTCTCTCCAGATATAGAAGTTGGACGGTCGACACTGTCTGATATCTGTAATGCACTCTCTGGCGGTCTTAACGGCTTTGATCTCTAGACCCCCTGCGGCCAAGCTAGCGGATCACTGTCTACTCTACCGGATCTGCTGCTACAAGTCATTTTAATCCCAGAGGGGCGGGACAGGGTCGGATCTACTGCTTTGGCCGGTGCACATCGAGCGTGCAGGACGTCTGCAAAGGTGTGCGGACGCGAATAGGTTGGTGGATCACACGTTTTGTCACAAGAAACGGTTTTCAGGTTAATTGTCTATAGCACTGCCAGTCCCACCCGCCAGCACCTTTTGCAGATTACAGCACTTCTTCCTTGCGCTCGTACTGCTGCCGAAAACATGCCGTTCGCTCTGTCTTCTCTAAAGACTGCCTCTCCATCGAGCTCGTTCTAAATATTGTTACTGCAATTTACGTTTCCAAGCCCCATGAAATTTATAACCCCGGTTATGTGCTTAATAGGGTGT
The DNA here is from genome assembly GCA_948099385.1 of Fasciola hepatica. Lineage (NCBI taxonomy): Eukaryota > Metazoa > Platyhelminthes > Trematoda > Plagiorchiida > Fasciolidae > Fasciola > Fasciola hepatica. The sequence continues at coordinate 2,639,482 of CANUEZ040000007.1, read as the reverse complement.
GGCCTTCCTTCATACCCACTAACCCTGTTCTTTCCTCGGCACACTATGAGTGCCTATATAATTATTCCTTGGTTTTTTCAAGCGCCTCACTACCTACAATTTCTGCTCCTCACATATGATTGCCCTCCCGTCCCTGCCGTGAACATGTCCATTAACCATATCAGAACTCACGGCTACCATTCATCCACCGGAAAATTTACTGTCACTCTCCATTTTCTCACGAAAACCAACAGACGATGATCGTCGCAGAAAGATATTTCTTAATTCCCCAGAAGTCAGAAATGTGGTTGGCGACCATTTGCTCTCACCATCAGCCCAAATACTTGTTTTCACAGTGCCCATCGATCGCTTCATCCTGATCTCTGTGTGTCCCCTGACCCCTACACATTTCTACTTCTTAGATATGTTAATCGTGCAGCTCTGCCCGCGTCATTACCTCCAGGCACCTGTCAAAATAGTCATAAAGTCGTTCACTTACCCTCCTTCTGCAACGACTTCACGATTGCTCATGATTTGTCCGTGCAATCACTTTTCAACGCGTCCAGGATTGGTTCATCACCCAACTAACACCCTCTTACTGATTTTTTTAAATATTTACCTGTCATAAAATACAAAATAGTGAAAACTCAACTGTTTATCGTCTGCCTTTCCTTCAATAGTTTGACAGTCCCTCTCTCCCAAAAGATGTATCTGATTCGTCCGGCTCACTACGTCTGACTTGATGCATAAAAAATTCTGCAAGTTAACAGCGTCCGTACTCTAAGACTATCTCCCAGGCTTGGCTTTTTTCGTGCTGTATGTGCCGTTACATCCCAGGCTTCTCACTTACTTGTCATGGAGCTTCGTACACCCTTCATTATAACGTGCACACCAGTTGCAAAGTTCGACAGAAGAAGCACACCAATGGTTCATCCATTCTATCATCTCCTAGGCAAACCATATATCTTTTTGTTCGCTGCTCGCTCTGCAACCCATATTGACTTGTCCTTTATCTTCGCATTCTCTTCCCGACCAAAGCAACATGGACCAACAAGTCGCGTCCTACCACCTGTAGTCCTTCGGTCTTCTCTTCAGCATTACCTTGGTTGTCCCCTATCCCTCCGGAATTCTGGTTCGTTTGCTGTGCACCTGTCTCCGTCAGCATAGAACCTCCAGTTTGTACAGCCATACCGGCCGACTTTTTATTTTGAATACAAGTCCCATACTTCCATCCCGTTTTTTACAACAAACCCACTGAATCCGTAGCTCTCTTCACCTTCGTCGTATGCTCCTTTGTTCAGAACGGTCACCCGGACAATTATCCACTCTCCTCTCCATTACCGGCTCTGCACGCTATTCACCTACGCAGTCGCACTGCACATCGACTTGTAACTGCCGTTACATCTTTTAAATGTTACTTCGGGACATACATGTTGCAATGCAAATAATCTGCCGGGTGCTCACTTGCTTTACCCAGGCTAATTCTCCCACCACCACTTTCGGAATCTCAACTCGCTCATTTGGATCTGCGGTACAAAGGTCTTGTTATTGCCTCCGTTGGCACCTCACCGTAAATTCTTACCACCATAAGGCTGATTAGGTCACTGCAATTTATTTCTGTAGATCCTTTTTTGCACATTTTCCAGCTTTCTATCCACATAATTTCTGTCCACTGCAGAGTGCAACTGACTCTTCGAAACCCCTCGGATAAACTCTTCCTTTTAGGAAAGCTAGGCGGAAATTCTTCGATTTTCTCGAATTCTCAGCTGTTGTGTTTACCTCCCGTGGCGCTTATGAAGATACTCCTCTTTTCCAACCAATTTTAACAGCCACAGGCCGACTTGACCGCTTGACCTTGACCTTCATATTTGCCGGGCGCTATACTTACTTTGGCCTACGTAAGAAATCTCCCTCAACCCTCTCTGCACTTACATTCTAACTTCTTGAAAACTCCTGCCATGCTATCACCTGGATCATCTGATCACGTATGGTAGCGTGCTTCCAGCCTACCAGAAATATACTATTGTTATTATTATTGTTATTATTGACCGTGGTATGCTTCGAACAGGCAGCGTAAACTTCTCCGAAGGCCTCCATAGTGACGCCCATCAGGTGGGCCAAAATGCCACTCCATCTCATATTCCAAGAGAAGCCTTTAACTCTGGTCTGTGAGCTGTTAAAGAAGCCAAAACGTAGTTCAGCCCGAGCTCTTTTGAAACTGTTACTATTATCAAAACATATAACCTTCGTCTGCCCTCTCCTAGCCATGAACCTAATTATAGTCTGGACGGAGGAGTCCGTGGTGAGCGAATGGGTTGCTTCGGTAAGTACAGTCCTGATATCCACGCAAGCAATTAAACAACCATGAAGCTTTTCTTCCACTCTCCCAAGCTTAACATAAAAGAGCCTGAAGTAGTCGACACCAGCTTGAGCAAGTGCATGCCAAGATAGGCAGATGTGCTCCGATGGTAAGGCGGCCATTTGTTGGTAACATGGTAAAGCTGACTCCTTCCTGCCCGGAAAACATTTACTAATTACCTGAGGAACAGCGGCTTTGCCTTGTAAAATCCAGAACCTTTGGAGAATCCTAGCAAACACTTGAGGGCAACCTTTGTGGTCTTCCAGCACATGGTAATATCTAATGATTGAATCCGTTACTACACGCCTGTTTGGCAAGACTACGGGGTTTATCAACGTCAGATAAATTCTGCCACTGTAAATGCCCACCGACACAGAGCGGTTCCGTGGTGACCACCGGGTTGAGTTCACTCATTCGGTTTCCATTCCTCTAAAAGAAATAATTCCAGTTACAGCATCCGGTGAAAATACTTCTTGCTGAACCAATTCAAGCAGCTTCTCAGGGCTGCATTCGATTTCCGACACCGGATTTTGCATCAACGAAGAAAATCTTTCGAAGTACAAGCAAATAACAGAGTTGGCCTGTGCACTCACTATTGTCCTCCCAAGTTCTAATAGTTTGTATGGGGTCTGCAAATCATATGGCCCCCCAGGTGCAGCTAGTCCTCGGGCCCTCAGGAATGTGGGCCTCATGGAGCCCCAAAGGGCTGTCGCTGTTAAGCAGTCTTATACCACTAAAGCCAGATCAGCAGGGTTGTCCCTTCCAGTCATGTGTCGCTACTGCGGCTAAGGTCGACATTTTCGGAGTCTCAGCGCTCCACTGGCTACGGAAGCTTCTTATTACCCAAGTCCATTTGTGATATAGTTCAGAACATCTGCTGAATCGGTCCAAAGGAACACCTCAAGCAAATTAAGCTCTATCTCCCCCCCTGACAATCAGTGCCAACTAACCCACCAGTACAGCGGCAGACAACTCCAGACGCGCTATGGTTGCTAATTTTAGGGGCACCACTCATGACTTGGCCATTACCATAAAAAGATGCGGCAGCACGCTCATACCTAAAGAAGGCAAATACGTCACCCACCACATTCGATCTCCAATGGTTCGTACAATAAATGGAGCTCAAAACTGCATCGGAATCAACCTCGTAGATATACCATCGTGGTATACGAACCTGCGGCATTCCATCAGTTAAAGGTTTCACCCTGTTTTTACCGATCGTGCGTCTCAGATCCTAGCAGTTGATCCCACCTTGAAACCAGCTCGCAAAGCCCCTTAAGCAAACTCTTAACTGTAAAACGTAGGGTCCAACCCAATTTAAAGGGCCATATATGGTGGCTAGCTGAGACAACAACAATCTTCGCGTCGCTGGTGGATCCCGAATCTGGGGCTGGCAAACAAAAAAATCAGCTTCCTTGCTTCAGGGTAATTCCAGTGCCCGCTTCGTCCTACTAGAGTCAATATTAATTCCTTAATTGAATTGTTCCGCTATGTAACCGCGATTTTGCTAGGGACATTACGGCTATTGCTCACCCACTTGGCCAGCTTAAATTCACCTCAAGCTAAGAGGTGCGAAGATCCTTGTACCAAGCTGACAGCCTCAGCGTCGGCATTAGTCGAAATAAGACCGTCTGCAGCAAAAAATCTATCAGATACCGCGTCTGATATTGTGCAACAACAATAGTGACCAAAATATCCCTGCAGTTTTATACAGAGCATAAATTGCGCAGAATGGTGAAGAGACCATTCCAAACGGGTTCATCGCCACATTTAATTCTACAGGATCCCCAAGGCATTGTTGTCAATCTACTACCTGAACCAAATTGCTTTTTGGTCCTTTACTGGCATAAATAGGTGTGAAACGAGTCTCACATATTCGCAAGGGTGACCATAGCCCCATGTGTGAATCGAAGTTATAGGCCTTTTAAACTTGTCTCATTGTTTGGACCTGGCAGTAACTGACTGTTCTGAGATTTGCCGCGATAAACAGCTACGCAGTCGAAGACAACTCCCAATTTTTCTGGCTATTTTGGTTAGCTGAATAGGGAGGTATTATTCACCATACTCCTCCAATAACCTTGCCTTTACCAATTGCCCTAATGGCATAATCCCATTCTAATTATCATTGGATAACGGATGAATATAATTTCTTCATTCCCTCATCCTTTCTTTTCTTCTACCTAGTATTGGCAGGCGATGCAAAGCCACGGCTTTATTACAGCAGCTCCTCAACGTGTCAACCTCCCACGGCGGAGCCAAACAAACGTGTTCACCATTAAGTTTTGTTGACCTTTCTGCATTATCAACGGCAGGTTTGTCTCTCAAGGACAGTACGGTCACAACTGAGGCATGTTCCTTGAAATCTTGGCCCAGCTCAGTCAAACTCCGTCTTGTATGAAACTAAAACGCTTTTCTCTACCTCAGTGGCAGTTGTATAGCGGCCCCCGGAGGACCCAACCAAAAGGAGTAAAATCAGTACCTGTACCCCTAATGTGACCCGTTCACTTTTCCAGGACTCGGTGTACTTAAGGGGTACCCAGGCCTACCAAGGCGCTGATATTTGGTTCAGGGGCAGAGGTAAACTCGGATCCTGTTTTGAAAGGTTTTCTGGACCTGGCATCTTTGCTGGCGCCTCCAAAACAGAGGGAACTGTATCTGCCCCGGCTTCTGCCACTTTCTCACCCACAGTAAATTTAAAACCGAATGGAACCACTTCATGCTCTCTGGCTGAACTGAATGCGGAAGTGTTCATATGCACTCTAGATTCCTTGCCAACCGAGACCAACCTGTGGGCAACACCGCCCAAAGTGGATAGGTTTCAGCTCCCGCGTCGAGCAACAAGTCGGCTAGGACGGGCCCTTTCGACCCCTGGATGACAGCTGGCACAACGCCCTGAGAATATTTCGTGACTGCTCGTGAACAACTGATAGAAAGCGCTGAAGACCCGCTCACCGGTAGCGCCATGTATCAGGCGATGATACCACTGCTTGCATAAACTCTCACAACAATGTTTCTTAACTGGACTGTCCTTTGTGCGATGGCCCAAGCAAGGACATGAAAAAAGCCTCGGACCAGGTATGACGTCCCAAGTGTCCTTGAAGGTCACTCTGATCAAATCCAAACAGACTATGGGGTTATGTCCACTTTCAAGTCTGGGACAAATGCTCCCAGCGGTGTGCAAAGCACAAGCTATCTCACCACTTGTACAGTCCCTGGCTTGCGGGTCCGATATCACCATGCGGGTTTGAAGCAGGCAGCTGCAGCGGCTTTGCTGCAGTTGAGCTTGGGAGCTGACGAAGTTATTTGAGTGACAAAAGTTCGGTTCATGTTCAATATTATGGATTTATTTGGACCTTCTAACCCAGTCTAGAGCACTGGGATGAGTCATCTTTCTGAGAACTTATTTTATGATGATAACCAAACCCAGATCTCCCAAGTACCCTAACTGTCCTGGGGCGTCCGTACAACCAACCAAATTGTTGCTGGTTAGTATCTAGAGAGATGTTGCCGGGATTGACAACTTCGTCTAAAAGAGCTCTCACCCTAATGTGAGGCTGACCGTACCATTATTTTACCATCTTTCTGGCTTCTTTATATCCTTCTTCCATGAGGTACAATTAACACCCCGCATCATATCCGTTGCTTTTGATCTACAACAAAGAAGTAAATAAGCCAAAAGTCGACCTCCGCCAGGGACACGCGACTCAATACGACTTTTAAACTGAAGAAAGAATATAACGCATAGCACGCTGAAGTTTATACCCCGGCATTTCTCACGAAGCCAACAACTGCTCAACCCCAGATAAACAACTACAAGTCTTAGAGCTCTTATTCTGTATTGTAAGACAGTTATTACTTGATATCAAAGCCTCATCGATGTCTAAACTCGTTCAAACTACAGCAACAAGAGCGAAAAAGTGATATTCTTCCGGTCAGCACCTGATGTCAGCAAGGCTACTTGCCCCTCTTTATCCTCAAAGTCACGGCTGCGCGCCACTTGGCAGTCGAGGCTCGTTTCACTGCTTGGGCTGCTTCTATCCCCAACTGCTCGCCTCTGAATGATAGGCGGCGTAATCAGGAAGGCAAAGTAATTTCATGCATGAAGATTGGACTTCCGGAAGTGACTTACTACAGGGCAGTGTAGGCGACAACTCACGACCGGCTTCTGGCCCAACATCACCTCTAAAAGACGGATTTATTGCAAACGACAGAGACAGGTGAAAAATAGCTAACAGATAACGAGTGGTGAGCAAAAGCCCAAGAGGTCAATGTTGAATTCCAAAATGCATTCAGTAAAAGTATGTCAGCACAGAATGTCCCTTTCAGGTGCCAGACTGAATAACGTTTTGCGGGTGTACTTTGTACTGTCCGGTTGCCATATACTGCAGCTGCTTCACAATATTGGTGGTCTGCACGCGCGCGAATAAGCTGCGGCATGTAGTAATTCCAATCGGAATGGATCCGTGAAACAGGAACGCTGAGTGAACAGAGACCGATAAACCGCTTATGTTCCAAATCATGCGGTATCCATGATTGATTCAGAAACAGAAAAATGCGTTCACGAATCCCGCTTGAAAATGCTCCGTCTCAAATGGACAGTGAAAAATGATCTTTCAAGACGGTCAAATGAACCGTTCTAACAAAACCGTAGACCAACGGGAAAAATGGTGCGATGAACCCCGTACTAAATGGAGATAAGCTGAAAGTTATGATGGCCGACCCCGACCACAGTTATATGCAAGTGGATGAATAAAACGAGAACAAAAACAAGAAAGGAATTGTGAATGCCGTTCACGATTAGTGTGTTCCAGACAACCAGTGTCCAAAGAGGATAACCTATTGTTGCTCTTCAGCGATCGTAACAAGTAAGTTGACAATCAGGGGGACTGGAATGGGAAATGGACAGAATTTCAGAGCCCTGCTAACTAATTTGAGTGGGTGAGATAAAGGGATGCAAGGCCGAGACGAAACATGCACCTAAGAAAATCACCGCTGGCATGGACCTGCCTAGATTCCATATCTCACCCTAGGCTGACGGCCTAAAGTGCACTAGGAATATATCTGGGAGTTCCGTGCCCACGTAAACAAAAAACCCCGGAGGACAGGGAGAGTCTTCTATTTTTACTGCCCTAATGCAAGGGTAGTTGGAGGGAAGCCGCAGTATGGTGCAATATGCTCCCACCCAACACAGGATTTGAAAAAGCTTGTAAGGTAAAAAAACGTTTTTGGGAGGCAGCATGAGGTAACCCGGACTCCATAAGCTGGACGGCTAGAAGGAACAAGCACTGGTCAAGTAAACTGGGATGCACGTTCAATCCAGGCCGTTAGTGTGGACAGCTGCAGGTTAGCTTCGGAGCAGGGGCGTGCGGAGCAGACCTTAACTCTCTAGCAAAGCTCGAAAAAAGTGGAGCACCTGCCGTGTGCTTTACAGTGCGGCTGGGAAAACACGGTGAACAAGATAACCCAAAGTGGCAGAGAAACTAGGTTTGGGGAGCTAACGGAGTTCTCGTCATCCACGATCAGGATAAATCGCAATCATTTCGGGCAAATGGAGGAGCAAGATAAGAGGGGGGCCAGACCCGGACAGAATCGCAGTGCAAATCCAGTGGCGGAACTTTACCATGGCTCTAAAACGCAGTGTTTTGTGTACGGAGGGACACAATGTAACGACGTATCACTAGTTCCCAGAAAAGGGAGCGGTAATGAAACCGGAGATGCGTTTAAACATGGTATGGTACTTTTGCCTCTCAGGAGAAGTCACCAGACGTGTGAATAAGCGGTGGAGCTTCAAAAATACCCAGTTGATGAGAAGATCTACGGAAGGAAGTTTTGCAGCAGCCGTCCTGAAGAAGCAACTGGGGCTTGTGTACCAGCCACGGTGGTATTTGCAGCATCACGCGGTTTCCAGTCCAAGGAGGCCTGAATTGTGCGTAGTGTTTGATTGCATGGCGAAAAGCAAATGACCATTGCTGAACTTGCCTTCAAGGTCCCGCGGTGCTCGCTGTCCAAAAGTCTCGCTGCTAGATATTTGACGGATTTCCGATGATGGAATCTTTCGTGATACTGAAGCTAAATGGGCTTACGCAAAGCCGAACTTCCCCACTCTGTCCAGCCATCTTCTTCCCACATCATCGGCAATACAAGACGCAAGGTGTAGTTAAGACTGCTGTCCTGAACCATTCCGCACTGTTCATTATTCTATCTTCCAGGTGGCCGGCAATACCAGGTTCTAGACACTGTCTAGTTTCGTGCTTTGAACCGTTTCTCTTTTACATCGCCCCATTATCCAGTGAACTATCTTCTGGCTTGCCACTGACTTTCAGATAACAGGATAGTCACATGATCCGGGAACCTCTGGACTTAGGCCTCATACCCGTGTACTACTCCAAGACTTTAAGAGACATACCGCAAAAAGGTCTAACACCACTTGCCAAACTAGTAGGTATATTACCGCGATTTTGAAGAGGTCGAATTGGTGTAGCCGGTGGTGTGGCAAAAAGGTTTATGCAAGTGAAGGCAACGGAAAGCGCCAGGAGGCACTTTGTCTCCCGTGTTGAACAAAGAGAGACCTAGCAGCAGAACATTGAGAGTGCCAAATAATGGTTCATTCCTCTGAAAAAACTTCGTCAATTTGCGGCCCTAATTTCACACTGCAACGGGCAGCCTATTGGTTCCAAGAGGGCCACGGCCAGGCAAGCTGGATACGGTAGGCTGTGACCCCCAAGCAGACGAACGCCTCTCATTGTTTTCCGCCTGTGACAAGGCTCATAGGTTTTCTGAGGAGATAACCAAATCGCAGTTGAAGGCCGGGTTTAGGCTGAGGAAATGGACATCTAATTCGTCTGAGTTAGTAAGGCTATTCGTGACACAGGAGGTGCAGAGTGATTCCTTTCCTCTGCGTCGGTCGGGCAATAACTTTGGCGACCATCAGGAGTACTCGAGATACGATATCTGAATACTTTAGTTTCCAGTTTCGGTTATCCGATAAATCAACAGATGGAAGGCACACAATGTCGAACTGGTGCCCTTGGTATGATCTGCTGGGCCCGGTTGGGCCGCTGTACCTCCATGATTGTTTTCTTCAAGTTTGCGTGGAGCAGAGATGGGTCTAAGTCAGCCCTCGGATACTACAAAAAGCATTCAGTGGCAAAAGTGGATAGGATTTGCTCGGGTTCCGCGCACCAATAAGACCATAGATGGGCTCTCAATGAAGAAGAGCTTAGGGCTGGTTCGTCAGAGCTACATGTGTCGCGTAAAGCATCAGAATCCATTTTCGTGGCTGTCGCTTACTAGCGGTGGGTCCCGGTTGACAAACCGTCCTACAGTGCTTTAATGTTCGGTAAGTCCAGCATAACTACCGTAAAGCCCATTGCAATACCTCGGCAGCAGTTGTCCGCCACGGTGCCGGGTTTCAAGGCTTGGAAAGTAGTTAGAAAATGCTCCGCCAGGGCCGTCTGATCAAACCAGGTGTTGAATGAATCCAGTGATGCTGATGTACTGCCTGGAAAACAAATTAACTTGCCTTAGCACCTTCGCAGAGAACGGAATGGCGACAATGCATCAGTTCTCTGCGGTATCCCAGTGACAACACAAAGTCAGAAGAAAACATGGCTGATTTCACTTCGCGAGTTTTATAGAAGAAGGAGGCCCTGCAGCCTTGGTTGGCGGGACCCACCTTTCTTCGTAAAAGATAAAAAGGGGATGAAGAAAACCGTGTCACCGTCACTTACGATCCATGGACGATGCACTGACCATGCTGCTGCCACTAGCATATATTGTTGATCCTTTAAAACATCCAAACACTGAAAGTCTCCTATCAGCCGGCCACTTCCTGGACTCTGTTGCATAGACGGATAAAAAATTCTAAAAATGCCGTTGTTTTTAATGTTCCAGATCGTCTGCCCCTTTCCTCGGTCAAACAATCATTGCTCATGGCATGTGATATGTCACACCACGAGTGCTACTGCAAAAAACCCAGAAAACGGTCACATCGAAACATGTGCCCGGTACTGTTTCAATTTCTAGAAGAGAGCTCTGCCGTGGAATTCGTTAGAAAGAGAGAGTCCATCGCAAAGTCCACTTCATTTAAAAATATAAAAATTGCTCCAGACAAAACCCCTCTGCAGAGGGAGGTCCTTAGATTGAACGCCAGCATCCAAGTACTCCCACCACCGTCTGACCCAGTGCCACAAAGCCCCCCTGAGAAACTTTCCACCGTAGACAACTCGTTACCACTCCCGCTAACCAGTGCACCAGCGCAAAATGTGGACCTAGATTCGTCCCGTTCACCTCCAACACCTCAACGTCCCCCCAAAAGGCTCCATGTTGCACTCCAGTCTCCACCACTGTCTACCCACAGCCGAGCAATACAACCCCCCCCTCTCTGCAAGCAGCCATCCACGCTCTGGTCTGTCCGCCAAGCGAGCAAATAAACCGCCAGCTTCAAACACGCCACCCCGCACCGACCAGCCAGCTGCAACGTTGTCTCCCAGCGCTTCGGCCACAACGTCACCCTCGTCACCTGTTGCTCCCAGAGGCCAAAACCTCGTCTGCACTGACATTGTCACGCTCCCATCTTTAATCGACAGTCGACATAGGACCTCTCGCGCTCCAGCTAACCGTTCTACTACCCATTCATGACCCCCACCTCGGCCATACACACGAAATCTCGTCGCTCACCCTAGCGCTAGTCCACCAGCGCATTTATTTGGTCCCCCGGAGATCCGCGTACCCCACTGCTACATCCCACACTCACAAACCCAGACCCCGCCGTCTTCACGTCCACAGATGCAGTACCATATCACAAATTTTCCACTTAATGTACCACCTCCAAATTCGAACCATGCAGGACGAGTTACCAGCATCGTTGCCAACCGGTACCACAACATGTGGCCCGCGCCCGACCATTTTCCGCCTCATGGTGTGCCCCATCTAAACCCTCCGCAGCTTCAACATCCTCTGCTCCCTCACCACCCAACATCGCGGTACTCTACTCTGACCCCACTGCACACTATGCCAACTGACCCTTCACACCAAGGCCCCTTTTCATCAACAGCCCTTTCGCTACTACTCCACCCCCTCACACTCTTTCCATGGAGCCTTGTGAGATGCCTCCCACCTCAACAAACTCTATCCAAAACATCATACTTGTTCCATTAAAATCCCACTTACCCCGCCTTTCGTCCTTCTCCTCACAAGGCCTCCATCAAAACCATGGCTGCCCTTCCTCTACTGCTCCCCGCCTCCTTGCTGACCCCCCGGCATCCCTACTAACTCTCCCCCGATTCATACCTGTTTTGCCTCAAAGGTCCCACCTAGAGTCACCATACCCCCCTCCAGATCTATTAGCCCGCGTTACAACAACACCTCAGCATCCAGTGTTAATCTCTACTGAACATCATGAGTGTTCGGCCCAATGTACAATGTGCGGCGATAAGGATAGAGCTGTCCAAAAGGAAGTAGCAACTCACATCCTGTCTTCCTGCATGGATGACTCGCCCATTGATCACCGCCCTGCTAAGCACACCCTGGCTACCAAATCCACTGACGCTTCAAAGCCTCCTACAGAAATGCTTACCATAGCACTATTCAACTCCCGTTCCATCTTGAACAAGCTTTCCGCTATAAAAAGACTGTCTGTCGTCCACAACTTCGACATAATCCTGAATACTGAGACTTGGCTCATTGAGAACATACCTTCTGACCAAATATCACTGATCGGTTATCAAACCTTCAGGACTCAACGAATCTACCGCCGCGGTGGAGGTTGCATGGGGTATGTCAAGAGCAGCCTATCTGCCACCCTACTGGAAAATACCGTGCTCGCAAATGTTGAAGATTCTATATGGTTTACAATTTCTTTATCCCAGATGAACATAGTTGTAGATTGTATATATCGACCCCCCAGAAACGACACTTCCACATTTAATCCCATATCTTAATAAAATATTAATATGTTACATCTTTTTAAACGAACAAACCTGATGAGGTAACAGCGAGGGATGTGGAAGCAACGGGCCGCATGGCGTTCCCGATTAAGTTACCACAGACCTCCTCAACTGCCATCCGTGGGAATTCTGAGACCGCTTCAACGGATGCACCAGACGCACAAGCTCTAGCTAGCGCCGATGCTTCAGGAAGCGAATTAGTACATTTCTACTGAATTAACCTACCCTGAGTCTTCACTTTCGGGCACGAAACTCTGTGCTCCCAAAACGTGGCCTCCTGACAAACGGGACACTGTTGGGCACTGAGCTGCTTCTTCCTGTTCCGGTACCTCTGGTACTTGCTCTCTTTCGGCATAATTACGTATATCCTAGGAATGAAATCCACAGTGTGATAAGCTAACATATTAGTTTATATATATATATATATATATATATATATATATATACTTGACCGATAATTTCGACAATACACACCTTGCAAATAAATACGAATACCACTGAAGCAATATAGTGCTTTAACGTCTGTTAAAGCCACTGTAACGGGTTTACCTAGAACTGAGAAACATAAAAAATGTAACAATATTTCTGTAACAAATCAAGCTAAAACAGACCTTCAAAATCCTGCCACGAAAAAATAAAGACAAAACTACTTAAAATAGTCGAAACATAGCACACTTATAACATAAACGTTGACAATGAAGACCCCAAGTACTCCGTTCAAGGGATGAAACCACCTACCACGAGAGAATACGGCGAACCAATATGGCACCGCCCGATCACGAGTGCAGTCAGTAAAACAAAATGAAACTTAAATGTAACGAAATCAGATCTGACGACTTGGTAAAAAACATACATATAACAGTTGCTTTTCGTGTTTCACGAAAGTCGGCGTTGGTCATTATGAGAAATGATGGTAATGTGCGCCACCCCAACGCTTCGTTGGGCAGTGCCCAACAGGGTTGGGCAATGTGCTACTTGGGATCATTGATGCATTTAATTAAATCGCTGACCTGCCATTTGGAGGTAAATTTATAGCAGGCGACTTCAATGCCCCGGGCGTAAACTGGTCCTCCTTTTCTGCCCCCTACAAGTATTTGCAATTTGCCTCATGCACTCGCCTGGGCCAGTGGGCCCAACATGTAAAACAACCTACCAGAAAGAATAACATCCTTGATCTGATATTCACCCTGGGTCTCACGAACGTCTCTGCCTCCGTACTGAACGACTACACAGGCAGCGACCATAAAATCGTCAGTTGCAGATTTCAAGTCAAGCCACGTACTGTTAGCCTACCATCTAACGGTCCCTCCTTCCGTCACTTTAAATGGGACCATATTCCCTCTCAAATTCGCTCCAGAAACTGGGACGATTTCTTCCTAACAGCAGATCCACAGTTCGCCGCTGACCTCCTCTACTCAAGTTTACACTCATGCATCGAAAACATATCACGCCCCTACAATCCATCCAGACCAGCAGGTAACCATATGGCCAGGCTAAAGCAGAAACACGACGAGCTTCGACGGCAGTACCAACGAAATAGAGACTTTTCTACGGTCTTTAGACTGGAACGCCTCTATCACGAAATCCACCGCAAGGCCCGTGACCTACAACTAAAGCAAGAAACCAAAGCGTTAAGCCACCCAAACAAAGCTCAGGAGCTAGCCCGGCTACACAGGGATCGTGCCCCACAATCAACTCGACGCATAAAACAGATCATCCATTTGGATAACCTCATAACCTCACCTCGAAAGATAGCTGACACGTTTAATACTTTCTTCACATTCACCGTGTCTCTCAGTCCACCGTGTACCCAGTTTGTCACCTCGTCTGTCACAAACTCCTCACTCAGTTCTATCACGGTTACCACTACGGATATAAATAGATACATTCACACATTCAAACCGACCTACTACCCCGGTCCTGACGGCCTACCGTCAGCAATATTCACCCTAGGCGGCCCGGATATTCCCCTACTACTACTAAACCTATACAATTTATCTCTGCAAACTGGGACCTTCCCCAGCCAATGGAAGAAATCCATTATTATCCCCAGGCAAAAGAAAGGCGCAGTGCATGACATTGCCAACTACCGCCCGAATAATCATACCCCAGTGATCTCGAGGCTGCTAGAAAAAGTCGTAAAACACTACCTGACCGACTACCTTTCAGCACACAAGCTCATCAGCCCAAGACAGCACGGATTTCTCAGATCACGCTCGTGTTCAACCTGCCAATTTGACTTTCTAAATTTGGTAACAACAGCTGCCGACAAAGACAGAGCTCTCGTCATCATCTATCTTGATATGACAAAAGCCTTCGACAGAGTGCCACATCTGCAGTTACTCGACAAGATTAGGGGATACGGTATTGAAAACCCCCTACTCAGTTGGTTTAAATCCTATCTACAAGACCATCACCAAGTTACCCGCATCAACGGTCAGATATCAGACCCCCACCCGGTAAACAGCGGGGTTATCCAAGGTAGTGTTCTAGGACCACTGCTGTTTTTACTATATATAAATGATATTTGCAATGTCATCACTTATGGCGAAATTTTCTTGTTTGCCGATGATATGAAGATAGTCTATGAATTCGAACGAGGAAACCTACCTGTAGCACTGAATAACATCATGGTCGACGTACAGTCCTTATCCTCCTGGTGTGATCGCTGGAAAATGGAATTTTCAGTGAACAAAAGCAGTTATCTCTCGCTAAATTGCAATATTCATTATGATACGCTTAAGATTGGCGGTGTCTCACTCCCATATTCCCCAACAATTAGAGACCTTGGACTGCAATATTCTTACACTTTCAATTTCTCTGAACACACTTCCTACATAACTGCACGGGCAAATAAGTCCCTTGGCTTGTTGCAGAGAAATTTTCTTCTCACGAACAGTAAGTTAGAGATATACAAAACTCATATTCGCCCAACCCTAGAGTACTGTACACTTGTTTTCTCAAATATGCATAAACGTGACATTATCGACATTGAGAATGTACAGCGTCGATTTACCAAAAACCTGTTTGGGCCTTCTACGACCCTGACCTACAGACAGCGGTGTACACTCCTGCGGCTTGATCCCCTATGGCTTAGGAGAATAAAACTCAACCTCGCATTTTTGTTTACTTTGCTCCACAAACAAGCTGTATCCTCCGGCCAAGTTCAGTTCAGTATAAACACGACACATCAGCTGCGTAATAGGGAACACCGTATCACGATCCCTACTTCTCGGAAATCTTTAAGGCAAAACTTCTTCCTCCTGAAATATGCAACTCTGTGGAATAAACTCCCAGCTGATGTACGTTCCCTAGATTCCCTAAATATGTTTAAGTCTAGACTACACGGAGCTCTGGACATCCAAAAACTGATAGCTCTTACGAATCCTTATATGTCTCTTGACAGAGCTTATGAGGAAAGCGTTGGATACTAACCCGAACCCTTGATAATCTAGGATGTGCCACACCATACGACGTAATTGCTGTCGCCTATACGTAAACCTACCAGTTTACAATGCCTAAACATAATAACTCTCATGACTGAGGCCAGTGCTTCAGAAGTCGTTTTTCATTATATGAAATACCACTGGAAGCATGAAAGATAGTCTTTGAACATTTCCAGTGCTGATTATTATTAGGTTTTTGCCTCTGTCTCTAACCCAAGACGCAGCACCTGTCACACTCCTCAACCTAGGTCTAGTAGTCACCATTAGACATTCACAGCTCAAATTCTGTCCCTATCACAGAACTCTAGCATCCTCTACGATTGGCCTATACAACATTTGATACTTAGACAGCAAAACTACTAACCATCTGTGGATCGTACCAACGAATCACGTTGTTAGTGCTGCAAGTTGTACCCCATCCTTGTGCAGACTGGCGTTATGTTGAACATAAACCCCATCGAATAATCGCAGGCTGTGGTTGACCCTACCTCTCCCTGCATTTTTTGTCCCATGTAAACGGCTCGGGTGTTCTGAATTCACGGATAAGGCGAGTGCTAGCGAGGCACTTCTGCAAACATTCCTGGCCGTGATGGTCTCCCTGCACAGAGTTGACCACCAATAAGACATGAACACAAAAAAGTAAGAGATTGGCACAAAAAAGTGAGAAAAAATACCCCACTGTTTTGTCTTCCAGGCACACCAGCCTTGTCACATGTGACCCATGTCTCTGGGTTGTAGTGTCGCTACGGATTGACTGGTGTGGTTGACCTATTCCCCTGGTTTCGGCCGGGGCGTGGGAGCTGTGGTCGCCCACCAAAAGCAGCTCCGCCTTCTCTGACAGCCAGATACCTGACTGTGATAAAACCATTAAAAAAAAGAATGATAATAACGTCTAAAAAAGTGTGGATCATTCTTGGAGAGCCACGTGCTGGATGCCAGTAGTTGTGTATCGTGCTACCTCCCTACCTGAAGCTGGCCCTTGTGCCGCCTATCATGAGCACCAAATGTAGACCGTTAGAGTTTGCTTCCCTGACGAAAATTCGGACCCACCTCTCACGGTTCCCCAAACCAGTCCTCACATCGGTGTAGTCCTGCTTTGCAGTACGATAGCAGCGAAAAAGATACCACGGTAACCATGCAACCATATTCGCATCAGATTTCCTTGCTCACATTGGAGCTTAATCTCAGTACGATTGCACTATCGAGGAAGAGCATAGATGAACTCGCGTCAATGTTCCAAGACAAGTGACCAATTACCTCTAATCTATCACTACTGTCACCCCATAAGTTCCTTCTACTTTGACTCCTCAGAAACTACTCAGTATAGAATAACCACTATACAGAGACAGTAACAACGTAGCGCCACGCAAACAGTATGTCAGTCCTACTCGCTCAGTCTGTCATTTCAAACCTATCTTATCGCCTCGTTGCCGAACTACGTTCTGCGTAAGCAAACGGTATCGAGGGTTATCATTACTAACCACCCTTAACCGTGAAGCCCTAGGTCTTTTATTAGTATCCCAGCGATGCCATGCTCACGGGCAAATCACAAATCCTTTCAAATGCATACACAGTTACCAAGCCGGTGTACGCAACTTCGTCGGCCTGCAGCAGTATAGCTCAAATCCACTGCAAGTCTATTTTACCCATGCCCCACCCACATAGGCCTAGCCAATCCATTGTTTATTGTCTTCATATATTATCATAATCCCACAGCTGGAACCACGTCCAGACTGCAATCTCCCTTTATTTCAGGTTGATTGTCTCTCACCATTTAAGTCGCCAAATTGGCTAACCAAGGATGCCGCTTTGACTCGCACGGACAGACTCAAGTGGAACCTACCATAGCAACTGAGACTGAAATCAAACCACACAACAGGAGATACCCCTAATGGCTTATCAGATCGTTCAGCGTTTTCTAACGCAGCCAACACGAATTCCGGTTCACGCGCATGACGCTAATATACAGCCACACTCAGCTGATTGACCGACACATACTGTGCCCTGCCAGAAGAAACTTACGCACTCGATGTCGTACATTACCAGAATTGACGGTAAATAACACTGAAGGCAAATGCGTCAATACATGCATATATATTTGTCAGTGAAACAGCATAATAACGCTGAAGTCTATGCGGAGATTTTCCCACTTTATTATCCGTTACCACAGTTTATCCTTCCTCCGAACCGTAGCCGGCTGGAAATTGACTCTCCACTTCTCGGGAACCCTCCAGTTGCGCCTTCTTATTTCTGAATAGTACATGTTATTGGCCTTGAATCTAAACTAACCTTCTTATGGACTGCTGTTTCTCCCACATCCACCAGTTCACTTTCACAAAATTGGCCTCATGTCCCCTTGATTCAAAACTCATTCATTTTTTCGAACTCCGGTAAATCCGTCATTCAGGGTCTGCATTGTCTTCATGGATAGCTATCCTCTTCGCATGCATCGATTTCCCCCCCTTTTCTTCTTGCTCAAAGTTTACTCCATCGGCAGAACCTTAGTTGGCCTCCGGTTTCCTTGGCTTGCATCATTCTTGTTCATAATGCCTCCTTGGCACTGCGTCAACGATTTCTTCGACATCTCCACCGCGCACCACTGCCTATCCCGGATTCGAAACTGGTTCAAAACTGCCGCGCAAACCATAATCAGAATGATCAATTCAAACTGTTGCTGTCTATGTTTTTCCATCTCTGATACTCTCGACTTTCATACTTAGAATTTTGTGAATAATTCATCTTATTGAGTAACGTGTTACATCACGATCATGCGTTAGCGCGTGCGTCTCGACCATGGCCGAGAAATATACCAATATTACTCGATAAGTATCGCCGGGCAAGTCGACGCAGCTTTTATGCCGTTATTCAGATTTGTCGAGGTTTTTGATGGCCTTTGTACGGATGACCTGGTTCACATCGCATATCACTCTGGTGCGTTATCGGACGGTAGGGGACGTGGTAAAGGTTGAAATACTTACCTTGAACTAAATGAGCGAAGCTAGGCAAAAGCAACGGTGTCAAGGTCAACTTGACGTATACATCAGGTTTTCTCGTTTGTTTCCTTTTTCCACTGTTTGGGACTGGTTCTACGTGGCACCTAGTAATAATAGTTATTCACACCAAAGCGTCAAACTGTCCGTGGCAATAACTGCGAAGCTTCACTACTCCTCGGTAATTTATTACCTCGAAAAATCAACAAAGCCCTTTACCAGGCAATCTAGATCTGTATTCACTACAAATCACCCTTCGCGGGCCCATCCATAAAATGCGCAGCGATTTTGGCTGAATCACCTTTTTTCCGTCATCGTCTCTGCCTTAGCTAAAACCCTAGTCTCCTTCGTCCATACAGTGCAAGCACCTAGTCAACCCTGTTTGTAATCATCTTAGGAGACTTCCCATAGAACTTCATGTTTGTTTCGTACACAGACATTTTGCAATCGTTAAGTAACCAGCAAAACTAGTTGATCATCCGCAGCCTACTGTCACAGTACGCAGCTTCACAAGGGGCAGACCGGCCAGTGAGATTTAGCCTCGCGTGGACGTACGTCTCCCGGTTACCACGCCGTGCTCCGTCTCACTGACGAACGTCCATGACGACGCTCATGGCGAGATTGACGACCTCGTACAACAAGTTAGCTCACTCTGATTGAGAATTGAAGCTGTTGACAGTGCAACCAGAATTCTGACCCCACCGGCTCAACCTTTCGAGCCCTCTATGCTAACTTCGGACCGTAACTTAGTTGCCACTTATAACATTGTAGGCAGCATATCTTCGAAGGTTCCGAAAAAATATGAAGTTCTGATCGTTCCATTGTATTTGCCATTCCTGATAGGGCCCTACCAAATATAGCCGGCAGTACCTTGCTAAAGGCCGCTAAAGTGGAACGGGTGATGTGCAGTATCCAAGCAGCACTGCTCAAAGTTTTTGTTCAATCGGGCTATGGTTAAGCAGACGTTGGGTTTGCCCATCACAAAGTTGGGCAACTCTACTGAAAAGCTTTAGGCAGCGCCACCAGCGCCCAGTTAGGCAGGAGTTGGGCATGCCCAAATTTCCAAAATAATCACGGAAAATAGTTCGCTTCATTTCAAAAAGTATACAAATTTTGCTTCGATGCTTGATCGGCTATTACGATATTCCCCCACTTTACAGCCTAATGGTTAAGTTACCAATAAGTATACAAGCAGAAATTTCACTTGTACAAGAGTAAAAATAGATCCATTGTATCAAATGTGGGACAAGGTCACATCAAATTCCGCCATTCGTTGTTGGTCATTCCTGTATTCCACAGAATCTTGTTGTGTCTTCTTGATGTTCACGGGATCTCTAAAACAAAAGTGTAGAACGTGATGTATCAGTTATTTAGAAATAAAGAATAAACTACTTTTGCAAGTTTACCTCTGGAACATATAAACTGCACACGAAAATGTGCTTTTACTGTTTTTCAACAGAATACTACTTCATAGTTAAATAAGCATATTAGTGGATAACATTCTGCTTCGGAAGTTTAAGACAAAGAAGTTTTTGAGCAGAAAACTTGGGTAAATGCACAACAAACGAAGTACCGGCTTGGCCGTCTCCCTTCGCCTAGATCCTGAGCGCGACACACCAACACTTAATATGTCTCTCTATGACGGAGCTCGGAACCTCTGCGAAACTTTTTGTCTCACGCTCTGTGTTGTGTCAACTGACCCATTACAGCCGCCATAAACTTACGATCGTAAACCGGCTTCCGTTGCGAGCCCCTTAGCTAACAGCTTGTCAGGGCAACCTCCCCCCCCCAATGCTTACTCTCAATATATTCCGCACCGTTTCCGACAGATTTGCACAGGTGGACAGTTTTGGCCTGACAACCTGGAAGTTTTAGTTTCAAATGTAAAAGATTACCGAGCTAGCACATGCGCTTGTTGAAGCTTGAGTGCCTTTTGGGGTATCAAGGTCCTCAAAGTTTCAGCTTGCCGAGACTTGGGTGGAACGGCCGGTGCATAGGTGGCCCCCAATGCAAAAGTGAGCTCGTCAAGCGCCCGTTCCACCTCGCTCAAACGGTTCTGCTTATGTTGCGTGGTCACTATTTCTGTATTTAAAAAATATAAAACTCACTTACGAATTGGCTGATTTATTGTTTTGTGCATTTTGGCCCCACCTTCAGGGGTTTTTTGCCACCAAGATTAAGGTTAGTCGTTTGTTTTTAACGTGATCACCCTACACGGGACTGCGCTGTTGGGCTGCCGTCATGGCCGGTCGGGTGCGACTCACGGATTAGGACGGACCATGATGTCGCACAATGGGGCCGTATTTGGTGTACTGATTAGAAAGGCTTAGTGATGGGGAAACTAGACCTACGAAGCAGTTTCCATAACCCATTGTAGCACCGGCGGCAGCGTGGAAGGCAGTCTGAAATACTTTGACGGTGAGCTCTTCTTGAAAACTTTCGTCTGAGGTTAGTTGTGTCGGTACCCTTACATAAATTTAACCGATGAACGTGAATACCTTCTTCAAACTCAATACCTTTGAACAAAATGCTTTTGTGGCACGGTATCTCCCTTGATACTTGTGGAAGTGTCTTGGAGTAACCGACTTCCAAAAGTGAAAGCCTCTCTAGAATTGCCTGAGAATGTCACGTGTAGAGCGATTTACCTGAGCAGAACAATTCCACAAGCGCGTACGCCTAGACGGAGTCCGAAAATAGAGCACTGGGCAGTAGCATCTGGCAGTGTTGCGTAGGGGTTGCAGAACAAGGCCACCTTACGTGGTTATCGCTGACCACCCAGTTGCTGTGAACCGCAGCGTAAAATATTTTGCCGAAAATTTCACAACCAATACATCTAAAATGAAGCACATTATAAATGAAAGTACCAAGTTCTCCTAGGTTTCCAGCCCATAGACTCAACAGCGCGAAGCACTACATACATGCTACCGCATAGGAGTTAGGTTGACAATAAATCATTTAAGGAAAGTGCAACATAGAAACACGAAAGTTAATAGTGCGCATATTATGGAGAGCACTGACACGCGTTTGATAAAAATAGTTAAAAAATGTAAGCAAGATAGGGATACCTACCTGTAACAAATTGACAGAAAGAAGCAGGCCTTTACACGCAACAGTTTGAATGGGTGCATACAAAACAGCAGACTCTAAGCCGTTCACCGAAAAAGTGTGCAAACGGGTTGAACTGAGCGCGCGTGCAAAACATTCCCCCAGAACATAGAAGTACTGAAAGTAAACCTCTTTGTTCAGAACACCTAAAATTATTGTCAGTCTGTCATTTGTCACCATGACGTTCCCCGGATTTACACTGGAAAACGTATTGCGTTTATCAAACAGGAACAGGGTGTTGTACACATACGGGGTATTGGTATAAAGTGTCGTCTGCGGGAAGCATTCCTTTCTGCTCAGAACAGAAAGTACTCAACTCGTGTAAAAGCTTGTACAACTGTTCGGCTGGTTTTATAGGCCCCTTAATCAAGTGATTCAGCTTGCCCAAATGAGATTCATATGGGGAGCTGCAGAGGTTGTTCAGCTTTCTGTATGTTCTAACGACCTCAGCTAGGTGGGTCAAACAAAGTATGTTTAAAACAATAAGCTCGGGGCCATACAATGTCGCCATTTTTTGTACAAAAGCTCTCAGAATTTCTTGAGCAAAACCCAACATGCTGCAACGTAAAACAAGATGCGAAAAGATATGGATCGAAATAAATCAAATTTAAAGATAATTATTCAATTCAGTTAATAAACCACGTGGGCGTACGATGCCAATATATAGAGGAACTGGCGGAATTCCGTTGCCCTTCAGCATTCAGTGTTACGTGTGTGACGGCATTTACTCTGGAATTCACACGAAGGCTAAGTGTGTGTCCCGAAAATTTGATCGCCTAGTTCTTCCGTACCTTGTGACTTGGACGGTAGCTTAATGAAAAGCTACCTTCCAGCCAGGCCGTGGGCAGCCAATGGGTAACCCCGAGAAACACTATATGCAAGTAGTCCAACGTGAATGTATGTGTCATATCGATGGATACGGAGATAAATGGACTGTCACCAATGTGGTGGCGACGATACTTTCGAGCGCGAACGTTTTCATCCGTGTGTGCTTCGGCCTCAATAATGGGGAACATCACCCTCCCATCGATATAGGCTCCGTTTTGATTGCACTTACAGCCAAAATAGCCAGCAGGGCCCTTGACTTGACGAACAAATTGCCCTGACAGGTGTATCACAGATAACTGCCAACAGGTGATATCGTATAGAGGCATTACGATATCTGAAGCCATTTCGTAATATTTCGTTCAACCCTTCCACTGTATGATGCATGTATTTATACAGGTTCTGTTGTTTTTGCGAGCCTCAACAAATCCTCATAGTCATTATGGGCGTGCTTGTTGGCCGCACTACCCGTGTCGAAAATTGGCCTCAAATGGATAGCTGATGACCGACAAATTGACATTCCATCTATACTCAGCTGAATATCCACATAATCCGGCACGGCAGCCATGCTGCTTATGTAGACATCCAGACCGTCTTTCAACCTAACTTGGATGTCCACACCGTCGTCACACTGGATCCTTTGACACAATCCTGGTGTATGAAAAATGGTCCGTGGATTGCATGAGATTCCAGGAACATATCGACCGCGCCGCTGTTTCGAAGCTGAATTGTAACTGACAAACAAATCAGACTTAGATCGCAGCATTGCGTTCCTGTTTACCGTAACTGGTAAGTTTCCTCCAAGTTCCCATAGCTAAAATATCAGTATGTTAAATCTTTATTAAACGAACTAACCTGATGAGGTGAAAGTGAAGGATGTGGAAGTGATCGGCCTTGTGGCATTTCCCATTGGGTTTCCGAAGACTCCCCTCCCAAATGCCGTCCGTGGGAATGGTGGGACTGTTTTAACAGATGCACCAGACGCACAAGCTGCAGCTGTTGCCGATGCTTCATGGGGCTAAAACGTGCTTTTCTGCTGAATTAGCCTACCTTGAGTGTTTTCTTTTGGACACAAAATTCTGTGCTCCTACAACGTAGTCTTGTAACGAAAGGGACACCTTAGGGGACTGAGCTGTCCCTTCCTGTTCCGATACCTCTGATGGTTGCTCTCTCTGCCTAATTGCATATACCGCAGGAATTTAATCCACAAGGTGACTACGTATATATATTAACGGATAACTCCGAGAATATACAACCCACAAACACAAAAAACTGAAGCAATATATTGCTTTATTATCTGGTAAAGCATTCGTAATGGGTTTAACTTTCACTGACAATTTATTGATATTGATGAAAAAATGAAACGTATACAGACATTCAAAATCCTCTCAAAGTAAAATGGAAACAAACTACTTGAAATAATCGAAACAGCACATTTGTTACGTAGACGGTAACAGGATAGATCCCAAGTATTCCACTCAAGGGGTGAAACAATGTGTCAGGAAAGAATACCGCAAGCCATTTTGGCACCGCCTGGTCACGAGGACACTCTGTAAAACAAAATGAGGCATAAAGGTGACGAAATCATACTCAGGAATTAGTACTGCTTTGAGAATGATGCTACATGGGTAGCAGCGGACTACGGAAACAATCACAATGGCATCGATGCCTCCTGCTTCTCCAATTTTGGGACTCACTCATGACCAGTGAGTTTATTCATGAACACGACGTTATTGCTGGTAAATTGCCTTACGAAAGCATCCAAATAGCATCTGAAAAAACGCCGCTGCAACGAGAACTGCTGTCAAAGTTGAACTCTCTCAAAATCTAGTGCAGGGATCCGCAAAATGACACCTACCCATGAGCTCCCCAACCCACTCTATGCAGCCAACCTCTGTCAGCCAACAGTTGCTTGATGTGGACCTTGACGCTATTCCTGAACCTGCTCCAAATCCGTCCGTCTCCAAGTGCCCCAGACAAGTCCTTATTGTCACCGGTGCCTGAGGCTCGAATCCACCGAGTCGTGCTACAGAGCTTAGACCTGTGTTTCAAAAACTGCTACTTAAGTCGCGTAACCTACCCCATCCAACAACATTACACCACTCTCTCAAGGCGGCGAAAACCAACATGTGGTCGTTCTTGTCCCCACACTCTAGTTGAGACTAAAACCTAACCCAGGGACAGCACCATGCCTCCACCAGGTCATTCTCGTACTGATCAGACCCTCCAGCCCTTAGGGCATAATCCCGTAAACCAACTGCCGATAAGAAGCGTCTCCAAGGACACAGTCTCGTCGTTGAAATCGGACTTATCACCCATGGGCCGAAATTTGGTAGCAGTTTTTACCCAGCCCCCAGTGCAACTCCAGAACTCGGAAACCCGCCCTTCATCCCCACAAAAGGCCTCAACGTCTTGTTTACCAGGCAGCAACTGCCTTATATCGCCAGGCCACACTCAGACAGTCTCGCGAAAATAAGCAAACGGATGCTCTGGTAGGACGTCACTGATGACAGGGCCCACAATTTCTGTTCCCAAAACAGACTGTTTCTCAAACAGCACCTTCTGTCAGCGAAGTCTCAGTTCTACGTGTTCTTATATGGGTGATACCCGTAACAAACCTCGCAGCTATTATTCAAAGCTGCATCTGCCCAACTCATCACTTCCTGACCTTTCCGTGCTTTCATCTTTCTGCCATACCAGAATGTTCCTTTTTTCGCCGCCGTTGGCCATCTCGCTACAGTCCTTTCACCCGCAGTTTCACCATGCTTTGGTATACAATCCCACGATCTCTCCTTTCTTCTAGCCTTATTGAACCAATTTCCAATGCCAGCACCTTGTCAGTCCTTTACGCGTTTGACAGCACACCGAACTCCTCACGCCAACTACGCGAATCTGCATCTTCCCACCACATTCTTCCAAAGTAACCTCCATATACCCCCTTACCAACCACCAAGTCCTATCCCTCCCCACCCGAGCAAGCAACGTCAACAGGCGGCGAAGCTTCCCCACACTCTCCTAGTTCCTACCTTCCGAGGCCTGCTCTTACCGCACAACACCAACAGCCATCACGGTTGTCAATCGGGAAAACCAACATTCCGTCCACTCACTTGAGCATCAAACGATCCCAACTAATCAGGACAATTAGCAAGGCTGCTCCGTCAAAAGTCTCATTCACCTCGTAATATCCCGAAGTTAGTTACTTCCGGGTTGTCCGTGGCTGAATCTCTTGAAGCCATCGCGGAGGAGCCCAAAGCTGGTTTCTACTCCTCTTTGGCAATGGCTCTAACTCAAACCCCTCCCGTTGCACCTTCTCTGTCCAAAAACTCCCCCTATGTTGCCCAGCCCAGACACCCACTTTCACACGACTGGGTTACCCTTGGTCTTATTTAACTCACGGTCCATTCTTAATAAGCTTCATCACTTGAAACATTGTCATTGATTCAAGCCCTGATACCTTGCCCACTACTAAAACCTGGCTCACGGAATACATTCCCACAAGCGAAATTCTGCCTGAGGGGTGCAAGGCTTCCAGGGTTAATACGATTGACAGACGCGGAGGTGGGTGCTTAGTGCACGTACAACAAGCCATTTCAGTAACCCCTATTAGGTATGCCACACTCGACTCAGTTCCGGATTCTCTCCGGCTCGAAATTTGTTTCTCAACTACAGTCATGCACTTTGGTTGTATCTATCGACCGCCCTCCTCCACTACTACAGACTTACCCTCTTTGAATGGAGTCTTTGATTAACTTTCACCGCTACCTTGGGCAGCGAGAATCATAGCGGGTGATTTCAACTGGCCTGAAATATCCTGAGCGAATCCCAAAGCACCTCCAAGCTTAGTAGAATTTGCTTCTCAAACTCACATTGGGGGTGGGGTACAACAAGTTAAAACCCCTGCTAGAAACGTCAAAATTTTAGGTCTTGTATTCACTGACAGCGTTTCCAACCTTGCAGTTTCAGCTCTGCATAAATTTTTGAGTAGCAACCGTTAGATATAGGCAGGTAATCTTCCATTCCATCCTTATCCACTAGGCTATCTGACTCCAGCCAACAATCCCCTCCGTTTAATTTAGAAACCTCTGTCCAGTTTCATCAGCAACCAAGATTGAAACAGTTGTTTTAACGGCCGACTCCTAACAGGCAGCTGACCACTTTGAGCTTGACATAGGAAACTGCCTCTTGAAGCTTAGTCCACTTAAGTAAAACGCCTCTCTAAGGAATTCCAAACTTGCTTCCCTCACAAAAGTACCTTAAGATGTCGAAACTTGGCCTCCAAAACCACGACTTCCCCCTTCTCATGAGACTACCACGTCTTACTGATATTATCCGGGACCCAAAGGAAGACCAGATCCGCAACAAAGAAGTTAAAGCTATAAGATATCCCAATTAGGCATTGAAACTCTCACTCCTACATGAATCTAGGAATTCGGCAACGGGTACTTCTATTTAATACGTTGTGTTACCGAATGAAACTTTGGCCAACTCCCCTTCTGATGTCTATGAGGGCATTGAACCCTACTTCGTCAATTCAATGGCCTCCGCCTCAGACGTAGCCCCCTCCGAATCCTCTTGCTATTACAACTTCTTCTTTATCACTCTTCCATTTGAAGTTACCGTTATTTTGAGGCTCACTTTACGCTAAAAAGCATCTGCGCATCCTGGAAGAGTGGGGGGGGGGGTCAACCCCAGCCGCAATCGCCAACGCTGGATAGGAGCTTCCACTTCTATAACTAGGCTTATTTACTTTTTCACTCAAATCCAGTTTGGTACCGTCGAACTGGAATCTTCCAGTCCCCATTCCACGAAACAAAGCAGGGCCTGTCCACAAACTAGGTAATTACCGTCCCACTGACCATACCCCTATCATTTCCGGAATAAGGGAAAAGATTTTTTAAGATGGAATTACTACCCATCTTCCCGCTTCAAATCTTCTTAGCCATAGGCAGCACGGGTTTCTTGAATCGCGATCATGCACCGCATGCCAGTTTGACTTCTTCAACCTAGTTACCAAGGCTGCCGGTAGCGGTTGGGCATTAATAACTGTATACCTAGATCTTTTGAAGGATTTGATCACTTTCCGCGCCTCCATCCCATAGCGACGTTGCTTTCACTCGGCATCGCCGACCCACCGCATTCTTGGCTGCAATCTTATCTCACTTGTCGTTTTCAAGTGATCCTCACCAAAGAACATAAGCCTAACCCGAAACCTGACACAAGTGGCTTTATACGGGGCTGTGTACTAGATCCTCGCCTGTCTCTATCGAACATTAATGGCACACTGGATCTGGAACGCCACGAAACGCCATTTGTGTTTGCGGATAAGATGAAAATAGCCTACTCTTCCAATTTTAACGACGCTACTCTTACTCTTTGCAAGCTTTTTTGCTTATTTTCCTGCGCTCGACTGCTGGTGTCATTCCTAACTAATGAGTTTTCCACTGATAAGAGCGAGGTTCCAACCCAAAAACTCCAATCACCCCTTAGTGGGTCCCCAATAGCCAGCCGACCTACCATCCGCGATTTAGGCCTCATCTATCCAAGCTTCCTCAACTTTTCTCAGCATGTCGCCATCCAAGCGGCCAGGACTAAAAGAGGTGTGGTCCTTCTCTTCCGCTCCTTTCCTCTCCGGGGCAGTATCACCAGCATCCACAAATTGCACATCAGGCCTTTGCTTGAATACAGCCCAAAACTATTTTCTATCATGACGAAATTTGATAAAGTTGTGCTAGAAAGCATGCAAAAGCGTTTTACTAGACAATTACTCGACTAGTCCAAGTCTTTAAACTATAAAGAACGATGCCAACATATGAATCTTGACTCACTCTGGCTCTGCCGTTTAAGACTGAACTTGGTCTTCTTGTATAACCTGCTCCATAAAAGGGTCTTTTCATTTGACCCTATTAGCATCTCCCGCAAACTCTCTTGCTCACTTCTGCACAGGCCTTTTACTGTCCCTTCTAGTTCGGCTAAATCGGCTACACTGTCACATTTTTTCTTTCTTGTCTGCTTCAAGTTCTGGAACAGGTTGCTCAACGTCATTCAAGCCTCACAAAACAACTCCCAATTTCTATCAGAACTCACCCCATATCTCAGCGTCACCCGTGCACTTCAGTTATCCACCATGTGCAAAGCCGAGGATGCAGCATACGAGGGAGGCCTCGACTTCTAGGACCAACTCCTTTGCACACTCCGAGCCCTCCAACTGAGGAAGCAATAAACAATGGACAGTCTCATTTATCTGACATGATTCCCAACGCCTGACTAGCTGTGGTCATTCCCGTGCTGCATACACGGGATGGAAATGCCACTGTTTTCACACACCCTGTTTTCTCATTCTCCATTAGTCTCAGTCTGCCTTATGCCTTGTCTTTCATTGGTTTCTGTTTGCCTTCATCAACTGTTAATCCACGGCAGAGGTATACCCTGACTGCCTTGTTTTATCTGTTTTCCTTTTCCAGTTTACCTCTTATGAGCATTCCACCCTCAACTTTGGTATACGCATCTGGATAACTCTGCTATGTGGTCCACTACCGACAGCTGGCCACGACCTCTAAGACCCTTTGCCACCTGGCCATCTGATTGCGGACCTTATACTTTCATATTAGAACCAGACCCCACGTGCGTAAACATCAATGAACGTTAGTGCCATTCCCAACGGTGTGGGGCGCTGTCAGATCCACCTCTTTGGTCGGCGCACGTCCGGCTTACAAGCCGTCTGCAACGAAGTGCTTGCTCAGTTAGGCTGGTGGATCACACCTTCTGTGTTCACTTTGAAGTGTTTTTCAGGTTGGGTGTCCAGAGCACGGCCAGTCCCACCCAACAGCACCGGTTGCGGATAGCAAGCTCCAGAGCTGTCAGTTGGAGATCGGCGGCATATACCGTCCTTGTCCCGCCAGGGTATTTCCACCTATCATTTGCGTCAGCGGTTTTATCACTCCCATTTCTGTCTTTCTTCCAAGGTTCGCCCACCTATCCATTCTGTCCCTGCTCCTATCGAATCTCACCGTGTCAGCTCTCATTGCAAGTCGCTAGTCACTTGGTATCACCTTATGCTCTTGAAGCTCGCTGATCTCATTCTTACGCCACACTGCCTACCGTTCTGTCAAATCCACCGTCGTCCTCCCTGCCCATGCCTAAAGCCATTAGGCATCAGTCCTACCAGCCCCTATGACCAATCCCTACAATAGAACTCGCAGTTCCAAACATTGCATCTCTTACAGCCACATTTATGATCTTATCTCTGCGGCTTTATTTTCCTTGACTGACTCCTCTGTGGTTTTTTCCACTAGGCAGTGCCCCGATTGGCATCCTCCAGCTGCATTTACGTGTACAATTGCCTGCAGGCAGGCAGCTCTTCAGTTCCATTTCCTCAACTCTGATTCACATTCATTTCTCGTGCGTTGTGTCCATCCACCGGTTTGCCTGTCCTGATGCTCCTTTCATCGCAGACTTACTCGTGTTTCACCTGTTGTAAGACGATTTCTCTGGTTATGTCCCACCTGCCTTTTCGGTCCATGCTCCATCCCCTTTCTGTATACTCATGGCCACAGGCATTTTCTGTGTTACTTTCAGACTGTTCTACTTTTTCACATTCCATTTGAGGTAAAAACACTGTTACGTCATGGTTTTCTCTCACAGTTCCAGTCCAATTGATCTGCCATTACCCGATCCCCCTGGTACTCCTGCTCACTCCTCTCCCACGCTGTTCGCCGTCACAGCTGTTGCACTTTTGCTCCACAGACAGTCTCACCTCCAAGGTACCTTTCTCCACTTTGCACGCACATTTGCTCTGCGCTGCTCAGCCATTTCCATCGCCATCATCTTCCAGCTGAATAATGTAAGTCCATTTTATTATTGATTCTACCATTCTAGACCATCGAGTCATGTCCCACCTACATAAAGTGGATTATTAGATCCATTCTTACCTGTCCCCTTTGCTAATTTCTCTCATCTTTCCTCCTTGATGAACTGCCCCTCACAATCGCCATCACTTTCGTCCTTCCGAATTTCTTTTTCCTCTCTCCCTGTTGATCCGCCATGTTCACCTGTCGTAAAGAAAATTCACCACTGTATTCCAAATTCGATTCTACAATCATTCGATCCAACCCTACCCGCCCCCTCCCAGTGGTTGATAATTTATCTCTAGGACTCCATTGTTTTTGCTCCTGCTTTTCTCATGAATATATACACACGTATGTATTCGCTCTGCATACTGCAGTTCCTCATCGGCCATTTTGCTTGCTATCATCCCGCTGGCCGTCGTGATTTGCTTCCATTCCTTCTGCACCTGTGCCCCACATCGACCGTATCCAATCCTCCCACACCATTTTTTCATCTGATCCGCCCTTGACATCTTATGTTGCTCGCTCCCTGTTATACAATGAGTTTTCTGCCCTATCTGCCGACCATCTATAGCAGAGTACCAATGCTTCATTGCTATATAATCCAAAGTAGAGCATCCCAATTCTCCCTCTATCGTCTCCGGCTACCGCAGTTCCTTACGCCGATTTTTAGCCCCTCTCATGCATATCAGTCACCTTTCGGATGTATTTATCCGGATCGGTCAGAAGAATGTGCGGAATCGCCCTACCTGGGTTGATGTAACTTGGAGGGTGACTTCTGGATCTTAAATGTGCCCAGATGCTATTTATTTAGACTTGGTAACTTCGACTCTGCAAACCAAATGTTTAGGCTGGAAAAACGGTTGTTTCTGTGTGTCGATTTCTGTGAGTTCATTGGTCAGTTGGCATTATGAAAGGCAGTTCAAAATTCATGTTAGCCACAGTATTCAATTGAGTCTCGTGGCACGGTTGACGTAAAGAAGCAGAGAATTGTGGACAATGCCGGTGAACTTCCGCATTTGGAGCAGAGGAGCTATCCCAATTTTGAGTGTTTCAACTCTGACTGTCAGAAGTTTCAGTGGGCGACTTCATCAAGCTTCTACTCGTATAATTCTAGCACGGCTGAAGTGGCTCGCTAAAGTGGTTTAGTTTTGGCGAGCAATATGTAGTGCTGTCCCATCAAGTGCTGCAGCATACATAACAAACAAAGACACTGTTCTGCTAGAAGGTAATGTTTGTTCACTGCCGAAAGGAAACTCATCCGGTATTTCAGGTACCCGAACTTGGGATGCGAGGCTCTCTTGAAGCTCCGTGCCGCTGGTAGTGTGTACCTGATGACGAGGTGGTCAGTGGTCCGCAACTATAGTTTCCAGTGCGGTCTGGAGGGTTTGCACGTTAGAGACAAACGTCTGACTCATGATCAAGAGTGTCATCTGTTTGGGTTGACGCATATCTTTTACCATATGTGCGAGCTCAGGGAATCTACGAAGAGGGCTTTCAACCTCCGTCTTTGTACTGATGATTTCCGGTCAGTCAGAGATAGGCTTATCACCTGGAATAGCCGGAACGAGGCGGCCGTGGTAGATCAGTTAATGAAATGAAGAGAGCAATACAAGATTTTATGTGATGGTGACGTGATTAGATTTGTGTTGTTCATGCCCTCTGTGAGCACAGAACTAAGCAGCAAGCTTTGTGATGTTATGCTTGCGGATGCAACTCACCAAATGAGTTGTGGTGGTTATGCCTTGTGGCGCGTAATGATCTTTGACGAAATGGGTTTTGGGCATTGTGTAACATGTGCCATTCTTCCCAACGGGAGTGGCGGCAGCTATCTTACAGCTGTGGTTACCTGGCTTAATCTTCGCCTCAGTCGAGAGGTTGCAAAAAGGTAGTAGTTGATAGGAGCTTAGCACAGTATAATTTCTTCACAGTGAGTACCCCGATTCGCAGATACCCAAGTAGCATATTGCCCACCACAAATTTCCGGTAACACGCCCGCAACAAGCAGGCAGAGAAATATTGGACAATTTATGAGAACACACGCATAATTAGACTCGTAATAGTCTTGTGAGTGATAATATGCAACTTTCACTTATCTATGTCCGTGAATTGCGGTACGATCGTGGGTTATTTTAGTCAAGTTAAGGCCGAGTTTGAATCTCAGAGCGATTCTGTCTTGTCGCGAGTGTCACTTTCGCCCACCTGTGCGTTCATAGTCAGTTTGAGTAGCTGTGGATGTTGTAGTGTTCACTTCTTGATGCAGTGATTATTAGGTTTGTGTTTCCTGGTCAGGCCCTCAGTGGTTCCATGTAGTAACTGGCAACCGAAGTGGTAAATAAAGCTACGTTATAAGAACGGCAGAAAGTAATTACTTTTTGCCTACTCAAGGGAGCTGCTATAATGGAAATAACTAACTGAGCATAAAGCAATGACAAAGACTAAAATATTTGTTTATTTGAACAATTACCGTTTTTGGTGGCGCCAACTAATCCGCCTGTGTACGTCGTCTGCACGACGTTGCGCTCCTCCAGTACACACGTTGTCTCACTCCAGCGTTTTGAGTTCTGCTTTGAGCACTGCCGAGTATATTCGCCACCGTGTCACAAACCGAGGACCAGGAGCTATAGACTCTATACGGGAGCAGGTCCTAACGTAAATGGGGAGAAGACAAACTGGTGAGCACGAACAACAAATTTAATCCTCCAAGGACACTCATAAGTCCCTCAATCACATTTATTCGTTTACATATACACTTTCCCGACATATAAACGGTAAATTCCCGATTTCTGTTACCATGTTCCTTTTATATTTTTCTCATGTCGATATTATAAGTGTTTCACGGTTGCTGAATTAACCTTTATATATCTCTTCACATTTGATATACTATTGCACTTATGGCTAGCAACGAACGCAAACCTGATCCGGAACCGTCCGTTTCGACAGTCTCCCCAGCCGTCCCTGAGTTTTTTATTGATGATTCTCAACTCTGATTATATATGTTCGAGGCAGAGTTTGAATCACATTGAACCACAGGCGAGCGTTCACGTTACTTGTGGACTATCGGTCGCCTTCCCCGTGACGTTGCTACTCACATACGCGACGTATTATTCAGTAACAGTTCTTACACAGCCGTGGAAGACGCGGTAATCTCATGTCTTTTGCCTGTCAGAATCGTCCAAAATGAAACGGCTGATCCAAGGGACAGAGTTGGAAAGCAAGGAGCCCTCTGTATTGCTGAGAGAAGTGCAGAAGCTGGCAGGGCAACTGTGAGAGGAAAACGTCCTTAAAGAGTTGTGGGTACGGCGACTACCACCCAATACTCAAACACTGCTCGAGGTTTCTAGCCACCTTAAGCTCACAGAAGAGGCTAAACTAGCGGACAGTATCATGGAACGGTACCATCCACAAATTACTGTCGTTACAAACTCGAGCGGCCCCCAGACCACCGCTCTCACCGTAGGAACACACTCCGAGGACACTGTGATAGCTGCTTTTGGGCGGGCTTTCAGACGTTTTTTCCTCTCCTGGCTGTTCTCACTGTAGAAACCATCAATCTTATCACAACTCTGACCGACGTGAACATCTCAGAAGACATTCCCCTGACAGTCCCGTTAGCCCATCTCAATCAACGTACTGCCGATACCACAAATGGTTTCGGGAGAAGGCCTGGCGCCGCGAAGTCCGTTGCACCTTCCCAGGTGCCAAACTGGGAAACTAATATCCCGACGCGTTACGACGACTAATGCAGTGGGCACCCATATTAGCGGTCGTCTGTTGCATGTTCGAGATTTAGTTTCCAATAACCTGTTCCCGATTGACACCGGTGCAGCAGTCAATATCATTCCAAAGGTGGCAGGTGACGCAACGATCCCATCAGTCCAACAACTCCGTGCTGCCAACGGCCCTCCTATTTCTACTTACGGCCTTAAGTCACTCACGCTCGACTTAGGACTACGTCGCACCTTCTACTGGGTGCTCATAGCAGCAGACGTCCCTTATTTTATACTAGGTATCGATTTCCTAAATTATTTTGACCTCCTGGTCGATGCACGAGGCCGGAGAGTTGTCGACCGGCAGACTTCTCTTTCCGTTACCGGTTTGTATTCCTCCGTGAATCACATCACGCCCCTTTACATCGAACTGCAGGCCGAACATCCGTACGCAGACCTACTGTCACCATACCCGGCAATGCTCAGACAATCTGGCCCCCTTCCCGCGATGACCACCAACGTTACCCACCATGGTGTCACTAAAGGACCCCCAGCATTTAGCCGACCACGTCACTTGACACTAGACAAGCTCCGCATAGCACAAGCTGAGTTCGAACACATGCTAGAATTAGGCATAATAGGACCGTCCAGTAGCCCTTGGGCCTCGCCCCTTCACATGGTTCCTAAACCTAATGGCGACTGGCGCCCCTGCGGCGACTATAGGGCACTCAACCAGGCTACTATCCCAGACAGGTACCCCATTCCACATATTCAAGATCTTACTTCTACCCTGTCTGGTTGTTCTGTTTTCCGTTAAATCGACCTGATTAGAGCCTACCACCAAATCCCGGTAGCAGAGGCTGACATCCCCAAAACCGCTGTCACAGCTCCATTCGGACTATTCAAGTTTTTTCGCATGCCTTTTGGGGTCAGCAATGCAGCCCAAACCTTTCAAAAGTTTACCCATGAAGCAACATGCGGTTTAGAGTAGGTCTACTCGTAATAAGACAATATTTTGTTGACAATTTCTTCAGAACAAGAGCATATGGCACAACTGCGTGCTCTTTTTGAGCGCCTTAGATAACAGTGTGTGACTAATAACCCCACCAAGTGCGGATTAGGAAGGTAACGAAATCTCAGCCTCGGGCATACAGCCCCTGCCTGACAAGATGGCGGCAATTCGCGACTATCCTGAGCCTCTCTCTTATCGGCAATTGTGCCAATTTTCTGGCTTGGTTAACTTTTATCGCCGCTTTATCCCACACTGCGCTGAAATATTGCACCCTCTAACCGACCTTTAACGTAAAGATGGGCGGAAATTCATTTTTCCCGACATGGCGCAGGCAGCGTTTACTTTGATCAAGGAAGCTATCGCCAACATAGCATTCCTTTTACATCCCGATCTTTCTGGCTCTGGCATTCAGAACAGACGTTTCGGACACGGCCGTTGGAGCAGTGTTGCAGCAATTCATCAAAACTTCATGGCGGCTAATAGCTTTCTTCTTCATGCGTCTCCAGCCCGCGGAATCCCGATACAGTACGTTCAGCAAAGAATTACTGCCAATTCATTTGGGTATTCGACACTTTCGGCACACACTCGAGGGCCAAACGTTCACAGTGTTCACATATCATAAACCACTGGTGTATGCCCTCCAGTCAGCTTCTGACCGATATTCGCCACGCGAGATTCACCACTCAGGCTATGTTTCGCTGTTCACTACGGACATTCAACGCGTCTCTGGGGCACACAATCCCGTAGCAGATGCACTCTCACGCGTCCACAATATCGGCGACCCATTACCAATGGGCATAGACCTAGAAGCAATCGCCGCAGCCCAAACAACAGATTCTGAAGTAGAGCAACTCAGAAACAGCAGCTCTCTGCAACTAGTGCCAGTGGCCCTTCCAACTTCGTACGTAACTATCATTTGCGATGTGTCACTGGGCCGACCCCGACCACTAGTTCCTGCCAGTTTTCGCCGACAAAATTTTATCAGCCTCCACAACTTATCGCACCCTGGTGTAACCGCCTCAGTAAAACTAGTCACCGAACGATTCGTTTGGCCTTGCGTCAAACGTGACGTACGTCGTTGGGCCCGCGCTTGTCTTCAAAGCCAACGCGTTAAAATGCATCGTCACACAAAATCTACGTTAGGCACATTCTGTGAGCCGGACTCACTTTTTCATCACATGCACTTGGGGCTGTGACCACCATCCAGCGGCTGCGTCTATGCACTTACATTTCCAGATCGTTTCGCTCACTGGCCACAGGCCATACCTGTTCCTCGTCCAACCTCAGAAGATGCCGCAAAAGCGTTTCTAACTGGTTGAATGAGTCATTCCGGTTGCCCTGTTATCGTGACCACCGACCGCGGTTCTCATTTTGACGGCGCCTTCCACGAGCTTCTGAACGTATTTGGTTGCAGACACAACAAGACGACGGCCTATCATCGTCAGGCCAATGGCATGGTGGAGCGATTTCATCGCCAGGTGGAAGCTACTCTTCCTGCTCGTGACAACCCATTATAAAGTGAAGTTTTCCCTATCGTTCTCTTAGGACTGCGTACCGCCGGCAAAGCCGACATGGGTGTTACGGCGGCTGAACTGGTTTACGGTTGCATACCACGACTTCCAGGTTAGTTGGTTTCTCCATTTCTACCTGTGCATTTTAATTACGGGGATTACGCAAAACATTCGTCACACCAATCGTAAGTGTTGAGGCTCACCTCACCACGAGAAAAAACCATCAGCAGCTGCATACCTATCACTTTATTCGAGTAGATGCATTGCGATCACCGGTACAAGCGGCTTACGCTGGCCAGGTGCGCATCGTCCAGCGATCGGAAAAAGAAATACGTGGTGGACGTCGAGGGCAGGAAAGAGACCATCAGCATAGACCGCCTTAAACCAGCCTTCATCGAGGTAGATCCCACCCCAAACAACCCTCTCAGTGTCCCCACCTGCTCGCAACCTTCGGTTAGTCGTCCCGAGTCGGCCATTGTTGCTCCCACTAACGACCCCTCGTTACCTGTTGCGACGCCAAACTCCACCGACGACACAGCTGCACCCGTCAACAGGAGAAATCGACGCGGCCGCGAGCTGCGACAGCCAACGAGGTTTTCTGAATATATAACAATTGTATGTATTTAAGTTTTCTCTTCACATTCAACTTGTACATAGTCCTATTATGCATGAAAGCACGACCACGTGGTTATCAAGACAAGGGTGGCGGAAGCCTGTATTGCACCGTTATGTCCCCCTCAGTCGAATATCCTGATCGTGCCCCGAGGCGCAGCTTCCTTGTGTTTCTTGCCCTCCAGCTCGTCCCATCGGACAGGACCATATGGAATTACAGGATCTCGCATGGCTCAACCACAACGCTCATTGGATCGCTACTGGACTCATTTGACGCCGGACGCTGGCTCATTTACGAAGGCAATAACAACCACAGGCAAACGGAACTTTGGGATATGCCGACAACGAAAAACCCTACAACACAACCGCCACTGCCAAGTCACGAGCAAGATCTACCCCGGTCGGATGAAATGTTAAGGAGGACGCAATCTTGCGATCGACGCACAGCGACCAGTGTGAGTCATGGAGAACTGCTTGTGCTGGCCTCGTTGTTTTGTTCGACCGCTGCGGGAGGCACGGAAAACGTCCCTCGCCACCAAAGCCGACGTACCCATTATGGGCCGAAGCCCAACTGCGTCGGCCTTCTAGGGCGAGACCCCTGTAGTGCTACCAATACACCACTCGATGACAAAGACTAAAGGATTTGTTTATTTGAACAGTTACCGTTTTTGGTGGCGCCAACTAATCCGCCTGTGTACGTCGTCTACACGCCGTTGCGCTCCTCCAATACACACGTTGTCTCACTCCAGCGTTTTGAGTTCTGCTTTGCGCGCTGCCGAATATATTCGCTGTCGTGTCACAAACCAAGGACCAGGGTCTATAGGCTCTATACGGGAACAGGTCGTGGCTTAACTGATGAGAATCCTTAAAGTGTAGAGGTGAATGACGATAACCCAGTGAGGGATAAGGATAATTCCAGGAAAACGGTACCATCCTGTAGTTCCTCAAGTGTCCTTTCAGCTGTACCTAGCCCCGGAGGCGATGTATCAAAATCTAAATGGAAATCACCTATGGGTGTCAGGCGTGTAGTTGAACAGGACATCTTTTTCGTATGTCATCCGCTTCAAGCGGTGCAACTCTGACGGCTGCAGACCATAACCTCCGCCGAATACCAAACTGCCTACAAAAGAAGACGGCCGGATCCTCAGACTTCGCCGATACGGTAAGAAATGTGCAGTTTATGCAGAATGGAGGAACCAACAATGGATCTGGACGAAGACGTACAATGGGTTTAGTGCCAGTCCTGCCGAGGCTGGACACATTTTCATTGCTCTGGTTTACAACGCTACAAAGACTACCTCTGCGCGCACTGCTTGGCTCGATGACGGACGACGATCCAAAAGTAAAGGCAGAATGGCCGCAGTGGTGCCACCACAATCTGGTTACCATGAATTTGCCATGCCTCCAGTTGGGTTCTTTAGTCTTAGATAAATGCTTTAATGTGTGAGTCTTTTTTCACGTACTCAACATATTGGTCCAGTACACTTATATTGCTCTACTGCGTGCGGTAAAACCTTGATGGGGCGGTGAATAAATTTTGCTACTGGTCACAAAATCCCCGTAATATTTGTTCTGTTGGCATCGTTGCGTAATATTGCTTAACACAGTTATAATTGTACGAGCTCCACACCGGAGAAAAGGGGAACCACTGGGGCGAACATCTAGTTGTGTACAACCAAGTTGAATTATTGCAGGCACTTACAATGGGCCGCTTGGATACATATATCACGTATTATATATATCTATGCATATATTATGTATAAATACATATATTGTAACACACGACCTACTTTTTCGGATGCTCGCCGTATGTGAGGTGACAAAACTATGCTACTAGGCTGCTCTTTTTAGTACCCCGAAAGCAGGGGTTTACAAAGCACTATGGGTAACCCTTTGCAGCGAACAACATGGAAATCCGACCAGCACTTTTTCTCGAAACTGGTAGGCTGCGGGCATGTCGGTCGGGTGGAATAAGATGTGCACACAGTTCTTCAGGTTATATTTTGAGCGATTGCTTTTGAAGTTCACTACGCCGTCCGTGGTCCATTTCGCATGGGCCTTTGTTCATAGGTTTCCACTCATTTTCCTCATGATGTATATATATATATATATATATATATATATATATATATATTCCCCGGTTATTATCCAGAAGTGAACAGTGAGGGGGCCATAAAGATTTGTCATCAAATTTACCAGCTTTCTATTCACTTCCAATCATTGAAGGATAACTTTTGAAGATCGCCTGGTTCGGCATTGCAAAATAGCTGGAAAGGAAAACGATATTTCGATTCCGCCATTTAGCTATTTTAAGTCATCTAGTAGCATATTCTCTTCATGTTTATAATTTGTACACATATTCAACTAAAGGAAGCTTTAAATTTTCCTAGGGGTCTTCTGAGGGTGTTTAGGCTTGAAAGCCCGATTAAGGAGCCCTCAGGCTTTTCAGTGCCAACATCGCACATTACAAAATTTGGACGTATGAAATATGAAAAAAACAATGACTCAGCAGCCCGTTTATATTTCGATGTCAGTGTCCTGAATGACACTTCAAGTATCTTCTCAGTAAGCCACCAAATTCATCAATATTTCAACGCGATTGTAAAAGAAGACATTTATCCAGTTTTCTAATTATAGAAAATACAGGAAACCGTTTGCGCTCAAAAATTTACCGCAGTTTTTCTGATTATTACTGAAGCTGTTTTAGACTAAGTACGGCAAGAATTATCAAGATAACAGCGAAAAAAAGGAAAGTCAAAAAGACGTTTTCAGCCTCCGCGCCCAATAAGACAGAAGCGCCAAGCCAGGTAGGCCGATTCCGTCTTACTCCGGTCAGACTCCCCATCTGGCCTTGACTTTCAAACTCAACGGGAGTCCTTTGAATCCGCTTTTGGATTCATCTAAACCCTCTACAGTTTCATTGATGTGCGTACAATTATCATACCGTACCTCCTTTTATTCCCACTTGTGAGCCTTTTTGTTCTACTTCAGCAATTCAAATTTCCACATGTTCACGAATTTTGTCTGTCCGTTCTAACGCTTGCAAAAACTTGATCATGCAGCTGACATGCTTCCGGAGTCTCTGAAACAGACCATTATTCGAATAGTGACTTTGAAAATGTTTCATTGAGAGACATTCGGTGATCCGACGCGGGCGGCGAGCGATGAACTGATGGGTCCACTAAAAGAACCTTCTCCCGCGGAGCCAAGTCGTTCATTGTGTGCAGGTGGGAGACTGAAGTATACCAAAAACTCCACGGGATTTAAGCACCCAGTAACACCGCCTAATCAGCACCACGTAACAGATCTGATAATACGGCACTGTCATTGCTCAGAAGGTCACAAGAGTACCTCGCAAGTTTTCTCGGGCGTCCGTGAAAGATACAGGACAGTAAAGGGAATCAGCACCGTAAGAACAGTGAATGTCGGAAGAGGACTGCGGCATGCGGCCGGCCGATGAGGGCGCCGCTTCCTTTATGCAGTGTCAAGAAATGTTTGTAGAGCCTATCTTTTGTGAGTGTTGGGTACTTCGGCCTCATTTTGGTGTGCCACTGCAGGTGTTTGTGTAAGAGACAGGGTTATTCTTCTACCAGTCTTCAAACCTGGGCTGGACACCGATTTATTCACCATAGCACTCATGCATTTCACAGGCAGTTGATCAGATTTCGTCGGTTTTGTCTCAGAACCTGGGAGCGTACAACTTGTTTGGACCAGAGTGAGACTAGCAACCGTTAGTTGGCAAGTAAAACTAAATGGCGCTTGAGATACAACCAGGGTTTAGTCGTCAAGGTGGGTCTTTGAAACGCACAATAAGATCTGTGGGTAGGGTGCTTGTAATTCTGATTAGGAAGAAGACCACAACAGAAAGAAGGAAGTGAGCGAGCTGCTTCAAGTCCCGTTAGCTGCATTGTCCCGAAAGCATAAGTAAAAAGGAGGAAATGGAGTAGGTGGCCAATCTGCGCTACTTGCCACTGGGGGGAACTATGGTGGCCAGTGTGACATCAACGCTGATTGGAAATCTCTCGTCCGTTACGCTCATACACGTTTCCAGCGGAATTGGGACTCCGCCTTCCCACCTGTTTCAATCTGACACTGTCCTGTGGCGGTCATTCTCTCCACGATCGAGGTGCGCACCTTTCCCTTCTTGGTCATGCTGCCTTGACGGGAGAACTTTATGGGCATTCAGCATGGTACTGTGCCACACTGACTCGAAGCAATTTATTTTCATACGGGCCGGTTTCGTTTTCTCGCTGGTGCTGAAGGGCCATAGACGAATGGTTTGCTTGCGTCGATCTTTGACTGTGTCTGATCGGGAGTGCAGAACTTGTCCTGTTTGCTTGGACCACAGGACAGGTAGTCATCATATATTCTTTTTGGTCACCTGTTCATTTTGTATAACGTTTTGTCCTTTTCAGGCTACCTTTTGGCTGGCAACGACTGAAACTCACTGGTGAAGGTATGATTGCTATGTACTGATGCTTTCGATCGACGAACATTGCTGTCGAATTTGTAGAGCAATCTCGTCCTGGTTTGGGTTCCACATCGACTTGAGCTATGCGTTACTTTAAGATTCCAAGGCGTTATCCAGAAGGCAAGAGGTCAATTGTTCGAAGAATCGAGCAGCGAATTGCTGGACAGACTTCACATCGACTAGGAATGTACTTTTCGGTCGATGCAGGACACGTTCATCTACAGCAATCAAATATCTTCTATAGTTGTCTTGACGCAATGCGGTTCAATAAGTATTCGGTACAACAATCCATTCACGGATAATTGTTTTGTGATTGACTGGCCAACAAGACTGCGTTAGCCTGCAAAAGATGACTTTCACCGACCTCATCCAATTTCCTTTCTTCCCTTCAACCACAGACAACCATATCTACTGTTGTAGAAACCGAAGTTAATTCCAAAGTCCTTGGCCAGCAATTTAATCGTTCACAATGGTAATATTAAAGCAGCACATTTCGCCTTCACTTCCATGAACTTCGCCCAAAATCAGTGCCTTTCTCGGGTGCGTAGACATTCCGTCGCAAAAAAGAGTAAACCTACTATCGGTTATTGGCGGTCCAGAAACTGAGACTACAGAAGTGCACACGTATTGCTAACACACTTTGCTACCATAATTAGAAGAGAGGGATGGTAGCCCGAGTTGTGCTCGATAAAGCAACTTACCGGATCTCAGAATAAATAACCAAGGAGAAGTTGGAGCAACCACACCGGTTTCCAAAGTGCTAAAACACTACCGGAGCTAACACAGTTGGCTGATTCGCTGTATGATGGGAGCAGCGCTCTTCCGAGAAGTTCTCATTGTATGACCTGGAATGGTAAAGAACTTAAGCTAATTGAGCCACAGAGCAATGAGTGTACATCAAAGAATATGGAAATGGTCATTCAATTTTGGTGTTACGTTTTCGATCAACTGACTTTAAGTTAGGTCCTGGGGTGATCTAATTTGGAGCTGCTCGCTTATCTGGTTTAACCGTCAATGGTGAATTTACGTAGGCAGATTATCATCTCTAAGCCACTACAACCTCACTAAACTTATTGAATTTGCTAGGGGTATGGATTCTGTTACTCAAAAAAGTCCCGGGAATGCAGTCCAAAATCTAAACTTAAGTGAGCTTCATCTGTGGCTGCTTCAGAAAGCAAAAATCAAGAGCCCTTAAGCCTCTCGCTGGGACTATCGGGGTATCTATGTGACA
Source organism: Fasciola hepatica (assembly GCA_948099385.1). Classification (NCBI taxonomy): domain Eukaryota; kingdom Metazoa; phylum Platyhelminthes; class Trematoda; order Plagiorchiida; family Fasciolidae; genus Fasciola; species Fasciola hepatica. The sequence goes on along the minus strand of CANUEZ040000007.1, from coordinate 2,596,440 downwards.
GTTTGATATTATGGGCAATTCGTGATTCTGAAAATTGGTGTTCGCTCAGGTTGCTGGCATAAATTAAATCGTGATCGCTGAGGTTAGTGTTCAAATCGCAAAAACCCATCCCCGCCCTTCAATTTGATTTTGGACTTTCAGGTGACCTTGACCTCGGGAGGATTTAAGGCCTTGCACGGGGAGTTCAGGAATAACTAGTAGCCTCAAGAAGCTTCGCATTTCCATTTTGGCTACTGAAAACGGCAATGGTAGCTGGATTTTTGTTATTTTTCTAGTTTCTGCCGAAAAAGCCGTCAGATTGTCGATATGAGATTAGAAATGACAGATTCCGCATTTAGGAATTAGAACTTCGAAAATTAAAATGGTGGCACCAAAAGTATTACAAAGATTTAGTGACTGGTTCCGGCGGCCTAGTTGGTGATATTTTTACCAGTGCGCTTGCTACTCAAGGATCAATTTGATTTGCCAAAATCCGCCGCTCCGTTTGACTCTAAGCCCGCCCTACTGTCGGTGACTGAAACATCGCCCAGCTACAGGTCTGTGCTATAAAGTTGTTTTTATTACATGTCAGAAGTGAAATATAGCCGGGGGTTTCCCTTCCAAAGTTTTCCACGCCTTCAGTATCCATTGGTGCATTACTCCTTTGTTGCACCAACGATTTTGTCCTCAAAAATCCACAAACGATTTAAAAACATTCACAACATAGCATAAAAGGAAATCTTTCAATGCATCCCCATATAGCAAAACCGAGCCAACACCGCTTGAAAACCAAAAGAAAAACGCCGGTTCTTGAGAGGTTTCAGGAAGGCTCTGGAGTGACTTTTGGTTTTTGTCGGTTTTTCGCTATTACGATGACCGGTTTTCGAGCGGTTTCGGAACGGTTTAAAACCGATCCCATATAATACGGGGCATACTGTTACTGTTTTTCATTTTCGCTTCGTGATTATATTATTCGCTTATCCCTCGTTATTTTCTGCCGGTTCTGTCAAATAACATCTCCTTTTATTCCGTTATTTCTTAACCACGACGAAATCATATCAACAGTTCCTTTCTCTCTCTCCTTTAGGGCACCTAGAAAATGGAATAAAAAGAAATTTAATACAATAAGGAACGGGAGATGGGAAACTATCTGCCATTGGCAAAATCTATACAGGCTATCTGTATTCTGTCAGCTCATTTTCGACCTGTGAATAAAGGGGTAGAGGTAGAAACTTGAAACTCATCCTTGAGCACAAAAAAAACGAAGGAATCGTCTGCTGTAAGTAAAAAGACCAAGATATGCATTTTACCACCATGAACGGTTAGAAAATAACTTTTTTGTAGTTTTTGCTCTGTTCACATTCTCGCTTGTCCTACTCATGAGCAGCGTGCACGTGCTTCATGAACCTCGAGCGTTTATTATCTAATTCTCCATTTGTGATGTACTGACACAGTCCAAATTTATTTTTCACGATGTGTGGTGCAATAACATTCTAAGATTACATTCCTGACTCTGTTGTTTCATGACCATGCATTTCCATTGTAAGAAAAATCTACCGAACGTCTCACTCACGCACAAAAACTGCCCACGGTTGACTCGATCTCCCGACCGCAGCCCCGCTGCCTTTGCCCTATACCGCTTCAACACGGAGCACAACTGGTGCGCAAACAAGTCTATCGCCAGGTTCATTCGTTCACGTAGACGCAAATCATTTCAGTCGTTTTCAACTGCTATTATTTACATGTTCCATTGGTAATTCCCTAGCACGTACAGATTTGTATCATCCAGTTGCAGATTATTTTCTTAGCCTGTGACTGAGGCTATCATTTCTTGGTGGCAGTTAAGCTTCTTGATGTACTGTCTGCATCGTGATTGTGCTGCATTACATTTTCACTTGACTCCTAGCTGAGTGGACCTTTTGTGGGCGCACTGTCCAAACTTACCAGATAACTTTCTTTAATGATGTTCCTGGTTGCTTATCTGGGCGTAAATTATTTGCACTTATGTATTCCTGTGTATTGCATGATAAAAAATCACGAATTGACAATGAAGGCTGTTATGCAAATAGAGTTTATTCTGCTGCCGGCAGCCGTGTATAGCCCATGTCGTGCGTAAAGCTAGTGAGACCCAGGTTCCTGGTACAATGATAGTCCAGGTAATCGGGATGGTCACTAATGTTGGCAAGTAATCAATATTCGTCTGGAATGGAGTCATCTTCGTCGAAAATGTTCTCCTTCTTTCCTGATGATTCATTATTTTCGCCGGAAAACCGCAGGGGGGCCCAGTCAGCTAGTGGCTGAATCTCCTCAGCAAGGCCACAACGCGAAACGCCACTTGTTGGGTTGAGGACTGAACAATTAGAATAAGAGGCCGAGGCTACCAAAAACAAACGAAATGAAGGATGAAATCGTCAAAAGATTGTCCGACGAAATCTGCTGTTTTGGGCCCAAGCCCTCACTGCCCCTTACTCCAGCTTCAGGTAAAAAGCTGAAGCTTATTCACGAATAAGACAAGCCCTCGCCAGGGTCGGAAGTGGGTCATCATGAACGAATTACACCGAGCGGACCAGGAAGGAGCCTTCCGTTAGCTTGATCCAAGGAATCAGACCACGTCAGAGAGACCGTCAGGCTGTTTCTAGCTTGTGTGAGCCTCCTCATCTGATCATGTACTCTAGCATACTTTGGGCTGGTCTGAAATATACCATTGTTACCATTATCGCTATAAATAAAATTCAAAGGCTCAAAGTCCCGTGGCCCAAGCTCTACAGTCGGAAACAGCTTAAGACAAAATCAGATGTTTCATGCAGATAAACAGACGTGGTAAAGAGTGGTGCATGGGTGAGCCTACCAAACAAGAGTTAAGTATGGTCATATTCACAAACCACTTTGGACATTTGGAAGGATTTTTATTATTTGTTCTTCATGCAGCCGGCCAAAACCCTTCCGCTAAAATAAGTGTCCGAAGTTCAGGTTAGGGTCATGATTCTCACCCTTTCTACCCATGGCTTATTGTCAGTGCCCGTGGTTACTACCCCCCTTGCTTTTGCTGCGCGTAAAAACAGGCTTCCGTCGTAGTCATCATCTGCACAATCCATAAAGACTCAGTTCCAACTCCCGCTGCAAAATTTGAGATTGGTACATTCATCAGAAGGCAGATGCACATATTTAGACGCATGATGGAGATGAGAATATTCCGGAGAAGAACATTTTGCTGTACGCGCCTAGTCTACGTATCCCCAGCAGTAAATTAGCGCAGCATCTGACTAAACTAATTTCGCCCACAAACTTGCGCGAAGGGGTTGAACGTAGACGCAACTTTCAAGCGACATCCTGATACCGCATAAAATTAAAAGGTCAGGAAACAGTGGAAATACATGGAACTACCACACAAAACGTTCTCTAAGAAATGAAAACTGGTTTCTGATTTTGAATCAGCTTTAAGACGGGGTGTAAGACAAAGAGTGATAAAACACACGAAGATGGAGATTGATCGAAATCTGACTCCTGTCACAGTATTGCAGTTTTTGTATACAAAAAGTGTGACAAACTTTGATTCATCATATGTGAATAGATATTTTTTTCCAAAGGAAGGAATACCTTAAAAACTTGAGTTCAGCAATCAGACTTCACTAGAACTGTCCGACTGAAATCTAGGCAAAGTGTTACTAGGTCAGCTAGTGCGTTGCGTGACCAGCAGAAATCCAACTTTCAACTGGGCTCACCGAGAGGGGCTGTTATGAGACATGTAAAGCGCCTTCGGGCCATTTCTCCATTTCTTGATGGGTGGTAAGACGGTGGTCGCTGGAGTGGAGCAACTCCGAGTTACCCATCGTGATGAACTGTTCTTGAATTCATCACTGAAAGCTCAGACTGACCTTTATTCGAGCAACCTCCAATTTCCCGAGATAGACGGTTTGATTTGATATCAGTCAGTTGGTTGTGTTCCACACATGAACTCATCTCAGCGACGGCTAAGCAATTTATTGGTGCCGATTGTTGAAGTTCGTTCTTCAGGCGTCCGAGAAGTGTCCAGCCAAGTTTCATTTGCGTAGCGAATAGTTCTTGTCGATTGCTTATGCTCTGTTCAGGCACCCAGTGAGCCTCTGGTACATTGTATCTAATTAGTATATCAATGTGGGGACCAGAAACTTATGCAAACGTTGTCTCTGAGATGAGACTATCTCTCGGCGATCGATCTAATAGAGTTGACTGGTCCCACTGGCAAGCTGTTTGTGGCAAAGGCTTCCTGAATTTCTACGGTCCCCCTATCAGTCAAAGACGTTAACTGCAGGGTCAGCCTCACAGAATTGTTAGCATGACCCCCTGCAATCGTGCTGATAGTGGTAGAGGTAAGCTGGCCGACTAGTTCACAACTTTTTACAAGCTCCCGCGTAATCAGCGAGGTATCCGACCCCGTGTCCAAAAAAGCATTGACCCTCCTCAATCCTTTAGGTGTCACGCTGCCGACAGGTAAGATGTCTAACCTATCCGGTTTGAAATCATCATGTCCTGTTGAACAGACAACTGTATGTTTATCCGTCTGAGTAAGCCTCTCGTTTTGAGGGTTATGTGGTCATGGATTTGGATTACCCACGCACAGCTCAGGCCACATTGCACTCCAAAGCGGCTTTCAGAGGCTTGATGGGTGTAGTTTAAACACACAAAGAATGGGATGATTCGTTTTTCTGCTGGCCACCGATTGGGTGCACACCCCATGAAAGGTCGGATAATCTGTCTTATGATGCAGTGAATGGTATAGCTTGCATCCTGTTGACTCTCGGGTTCTCGACTTACCATGTGCATGTTAGTCAAAGACTAGGTTCGCGTACAGCAACTCCGTACAATTTGGGCCGATGTTGATGTCTTTCGAGTCAACCTGCAACTCTCGCGTATGACTTGTCCAAATCGGCTGTATGCAATGCATGGTTACCTGCCTAGAGACTCGTCAAAATGTCCAAAGTAGACTCCTGCCCCAGATTAATTATTTTCTTAGCTTCCTCTATCCATCGGCTCTGTATATCAATAGGTAGACATCGGACAATGCATTCCTGTGAGTGCAATGCTTTCAGATCAGACTGGCATTGTAAATGCTCCAGGGCTATGCAGCTATTCTACATTTTCATCACCGAATCTGACAATAATTCAGCAATACCCTCAGTCCTTTTTGCCTCCAATAAAGCATCATCAATCAAGCCTCTAGCGAACTTGAATGGCTGTCCAAAATAATGTTTCAGGAGGCTGTATGCCATGATGTACCCCATCGGTGGATCAAGCATCGCATAGCCTTTGATAGCACTGTTGACCCCACCACGACCATAATGCAATAAATACAGAAACGTTCGCCCGGGATCTGCAAATTCGCACTCAATAAAATTCTCGAATTGCTGCGCGAATATACAGTACTGCTTGGGGCTCCCGTCGAAATGGGCCAGCTCCACTGGCGGTAGGTCATATGCTAAAATCTCGGCAGTTTCAGGCAGTCTCTAGGGTTTACATTCGTTTACTGCGTAGCCATTTTGACCTCGATACGGCGAACCACATGGTTTCCCTGCTGGCTCGCCAGAGTCATTTCTATATTTGAGAGGCTCAGTTTCCTTTCTGGCTAACCGCAGCTGATTCTCTAATTTCATCACTCTCATTCTGTGAATACTAACATCTTCAAACTCGTCACGATTAGAAATATATGAACTGGCGGTGACAGAACTAGTAAACGTAGCATTATCCAGAGAATCGATACCACTCAGCACGTCCTTGTTAATTCCTGTTTTATCTGTAGGTTATTTTTTCCTCGTCTGGGCATTTCAAAGGGGTTTTCTTGTCCAGGTTCAACTTGAATGCTGTAAGTCAATTATCGCAAATTGGGCGACTCGTGGCCGAATCAAACGAACCCCAAAACCAGAACCAGGTTGATTCGTAGTTTCTAAGGTACTGAATTGGGATTCACAAAAAGTACAAATAGATACAGACCTCAAGCTTGTTGCCAAATAGACCTCACAGTGAAACCCAAAGGTTTCAAGTCTCGCCGCCCAAGCACTGCAGTCAGAAACGGCTCAATGCCAAATTCAAATACTATTACACAAACAAACAAACGTGCAAAGGTGTGGCGTGTAGACGAGCTTGTAGAAGTAAAGTCAGGTATGCATAGTCCGCAAAGTAGTCCCAAATTATTCCGAAAATGGTCCCAAGTTAGTCCCAATTTTTTCTTGTTCGAAACATCTCGGAGACAGTTTTGGGACTGATTTTTAACACGCCGAGAATACAGCAGCCTACTAGCTTTGCTTTGATATTTCGGTAAGCCCAATATGTTACTTCATCTTGACGTTGCAGTTATTTAACTTCCAATAATTCCCATTGGGGGACACAACATAATATTTGAACTCCCTCGAAAATCCCTTGGCACGACCCGGGTGTTACGAGCGTTTGAGCAATGCGTAGCCAAATTTGCAACGGATCCCGAAATCAAAAGACGATTATCCGTGATATTCTACGATACTAGATTATTACAATAAACAATGACATAAACAATATACAAACCTCAATAATACGATCACAAGGACTCAACAACGAGAAACCGAATAGCAGCGTGTGAGCAGACAGCACGTGCGTCACGCAGGTCCTGAACAAGGATGTGCCAAAGTAGCGCTCTGGGCGCGAACAAACAACAATTGGTCCAGAAAAACAACCACTTCGTAAAGACAAGTCAATAGTGTATGGAAATGAGTGACGTTGGGAGAAACACTGAATCGCGAGGGAAAAAGGGGGATTTTCCACGACCGGCTGTTACACCGCCCACCAAAATCCTCCTGGATCCTTAGCAGAGTCAAAGGTTCGGTATAAAGGTACTGATTCTTCCTACCTGCCTAGGCCCTGCTGTCAGTGCGCGCGTCTAATGCTCGTCGTCAACGTTCTACTACTGGTCGCACCTAATCCATTGGCTACATAGACGTGAGGCTAGTCTACATCTTCCACAAGACCAAATGACCGATGGCGGGCGTGAATGGTCACATAGACGTTGTCCTCGTAAGGGGGCCGTCCGGTCCTGGATGTACGTGCTTGAGTGTGTGTGTGTGAGTGCGTGTGTGTGTGCCGGGGTTACAATGAAATCACAGGTATGACTACACATCAAAGGAGGACTTTCTGCAATGTCAACAAAAGACCGCGTGGCAAGAAAACGAGTAAAATGTAGCATGTATGTGTGACCTGAGCTCCGCTACTTCCACATATGCAAGGGGCATTCGGTAGCGTCAACAAAAGGCAAACAAAGAACACTGTCACATGTATGATGGGTTTACGGGATGTAGAGTGCGTCGTGCATGCGTGTATGTATCGGGATGTACAATGGAATCGCGCTCATCACCACATATCGGAAAGAACCTTCTGTAATGTCAACGGAAAGACCGCGAGCACCTTAACGTGTTTGACGGAGACCGTGTGGTGTATATGGTGTTTCTTTATCCACCTCGATTACTGGTGTGAAAAAGGTTTACTAGGCCTCAGGGTTATCAGCTCCTCCGTCTTCGCTCTCGAGTAGGTTAATACTGCGTATGTCACGAATGAGCACTCCGTTAGCTGTCTTCACCTTCACCGTTCTTATCATTCCGTCAGTGCTTTTGATGGTTTCCGTAACTACTCCCAAAGACCAAGCGCTGAAATGTGCGCGTTCGTCGGCGATCATAATCAAGTCCCCAACTTTGAATGGTCTTGTTTTGGCCAGCCACTTCTGTCGAGTCTGCAAAGCCGGTAGGTACTCCCGTAGCCATCGCCTCCAGAAGACCTTGGCCAGATAGTTCGCTTGCTTCCACCCGTGGAGGTAGCTCCCACGAAGGTTTACCGGCCCTTGGAAACCCTCGTTCGACCTTAGCGTCAATAAGTCGTTTGGGGTGAGCGCCAGGTGGGTGGGGTCGCCGTTCAATACTGGAACCAGGGGGCGGTTGTTCAGGATTCGCTCCACCTCAGTCATGACGGTGTTCGGCGTCTCGTCGTCGGGCGGCTGCTGCTCCATGATTGACAGCAATATCCGTCTGGCGGACCGGATCATGCGTTCCCACATGCCGCCTCGGTGGCTGGCCTGTGGGGGGTTGAAATGCCATCGTATGCCGTAGGCCACGGTTCGATTCTGCATTTCGACCCTGTTTATGTTCTTGTGCCAACGCTGCAATTCCCGGTGAGCGCCCACAAAGTTCGATCCATTATCTGAGTATATATCGGCCGGTACGCCTCTTCGGTTGATAAACCTTTGCAAGGCCCGTAGAAACGAATCGGTCGTCATCGAATGTGCGACTTCTAGGTGTACCGCACGTGATTTCATGCACGTCATGATACATCCGTATCGCTTTTCTAATCTTTTCCCGCACTTGATCCACAAGGGCCCGAAATAGTCCAACCCGGTGTCACTGAACGGCCACCAGCCCGTAGTCACCCTGCATTCTGGTAGTGGGGCCATGAGTTGTTTGCCTGCTGTGGCATTGCGTCTCCTGCATTGCACACACCGTCGGATTACGCGTTTTACAGTCTCTCGTCCTCTAAACAACCAAAGACGCTTTCGGATGACGCTCGTCACGTGACTTTCCCCGGCATGTCCCTCCATGGCGTGGACGTGTTGAATCATTAGCTCTACTACAGGTTGTCTTGCAGGCAGCAGTATAGGATACTTTGTGTCGAAGTTCAGGTGGGAGTTGGTCAGCCTACCATCCACCCGCAGCAGTCCGTCGATGAGTTTGGGGTTTAAACGCTTCAGCTCGCCTCTCGGAGATGGCATGTCTTTATTGGTCGGCCCCACTTCTTCCGCCCTCTTGAGTTCTCGGGCGAAAGCCTCGCGTTGTATCATTCTGAAAATATCGTACTCTGCCGCTTGTAGCTCATCGGGACCTATCGGGCCGACCCGTATCCGACCTGAGGGCCGTAGCCCTTTCATGACTAGTAAATGTCTCTTGAACCTGGTTAACCAAACTAGCGAACGAAGCGTCTTCGTCCAGGAAGAAAACCTGACCAGTCGTAATAGAATGGACGACGCTTCGACGACGTTGGTTGCTATCACTACGCCTTTGATCTCCAGTTCCAATTCCGTAGGGGGTTTTAATTCGAACACGGGCCAGTCCTGTTTGGGCAATTGCAGGAAGTTTGGCCCTCTCGTCCACGTGTCTAGTTGCCTGAAGTTGTTCGCACCTCGGGAGCCCAGGTCGGCCGGATTATCGCCAGACCTGACATGACTCCACTGGTGCGTGGCTGATTCATCGTGGATAATCGTGAGCCGGTTAGCAACGAAAGTACTAAACCGGCTCCGGACGTTGGTAATATAGTAAAGTACTATCGTTGAATCCGTCCAGAAGCTCACCGACCAAATGTAGAGATCGAAACATCTCTTCACAGCTTGCACCACCCTGACTGCCAACACGGCTGCGCTGAGTTCAAGGCGTGGGATTGAGACCGACTTCAGTGGAGCAACGCGGGCTTTGGCGAACAGGATCCTCGTGGTATATTGTCCATCTCCTGCGCACCATCGTCCGTACACCACAGCTCCATAACCGACTTCGGATGCATCGAAAAAGGCATGTAATTCTCCAGTCCGTGTCGTATGGCCAGGAGTCAAACATCGCGGGATTTTTATGTCCCCTTATTTCTTCACGGTGTTCAAAAATTCTTCCCAGTCCAGCCGGTCCCCTCGGTCCAGTGACTGGTCCCAATCAACTTTCTTACGGCACAGCCGCTGCAGCAAGATCTTTCCGGGTAGCAGCCATGGTGAGACGAAACCGAGCGGGTCGAACAAACTTGAGACGGCAGACAGTATGCCACGACGGGTTATTGGCAGCTCGGGAACGTTTAGTTCGAAAACAAAATCGTCCGTTTCCGCGTCCCATTGTATTCCTAAGGTGCGCTCGATAGGAAGTGGAGAGCCGTCCAAATCTCTTACCCTTTCGGCCTTTTCGTGATACGGGATGACCTTCAGCACTTCTGAAGCGTTCGACATCCATTTAGATAGGTGGAAGCCGCCCTCTTCCAGCAATCTCGTCAGACCCCTGAATTGCTCTAGAGCTGATTCCACATCATCGAATGACCCAAGGTAGTCGTCGACGTAGAAGTTCCTGCTGACGCTTTCTACCACCGTCCGATGTACTAGATCGCCATGTTTGTTCGCTGATTCTCGGAGGGCGTAGTTTGCACAAAATGGTGACGATATGGCTCCGAAGGGGTGGACGGTCATCCTATAATTCACCACTGCATTGTCCCGGTCGCTCCCTTCCCACCACAGGAAACGCAAAGCATCTCGTTCTCCTACCGGAATCTTCACCTGATGGAACATTTCCCTAATGGCAGCAGACAAAGCCACTTTACCCACTCTGAAACGGCACAAAACATCGATCAGTGGAGTGGTCCAGTCAGGCCCCTGTAGTAGGCGATCGTTTAACGACTTGCCCTGGAACTTGGCCGCACAGTCGAAAACCACCCGCAGTATATTGGGTTTCTTGGGGTTGATAACCGGATGGTGAGGCAGATACCAGATGCCCCTTCTGCTGTCGGTGTTAACAGGCACCTTTTCAACGTAACCAAGGGTCTCGTTTCGCTTCATAAAATCCGCGTATCGTTCCCACAGATTCTGGTCTCGAATGAAGCGTTCTTTTAGTCGTAGTAATCGTTGGAGAACATAATTTCTGTTGTCAGTCCACGGGTCAACCGGTGTGCGCCATGGGAGGGGAACCTCGAACTGTTTTTTGAGGCCTCTAGTGCCTTGCCGCACCGTTTGTAGAGCGAAGTGATCCTCTTGAGACAACGTCGGTCTTTCGTCTCCAATGTCATGAAACTCCTTTTCATACAGCCGTTGCAGATGATACTCTATGCGGTCCGTTTCGGCGGAAAAGTAATTCACGGAACCGCGTACCCCTAATGGACCGTATAACATCCATCCCAGGGCCGCGCGTACGGCATAAGGTGCCTGGCGGTCGCCCACTCTCTGGTCAAGCACCCAATGCGCCTCTGGCACGTCGCAGCCGATGAGGAGATCCACTTCATCATCTTCCCAGTCTACAACGGTTACATCCTGCAGGTGGGGCCACCGAGTCAAGATTGTGTTCACCGACCTTGGTGCTCGCATGGGGAGATCCGCTAACGTGAATGCCTCCGTTGGTTCAATTTCCTCGTTAGTGTCTAGAGAGATGAGTTGCAGCCTTAATCTACCGGCAGTCATTACCTGTGTTCCGCCCACCGTGCTCACTGCTAACGACGTCGCACCTTTAGCCAGTTGGTGTTTGTCGGCAAACCGCTCTTTCACTAAAGTGGTGTCGGACCCACTATCAACGAATGCCAACGCCTTGACTATCCCAGTCGGAGTCACTACTCCCACGGCCACTACGCCTAAACGTACCGGTTTACTGGCAGATTGTGAAGTTGAACAAATCACGCTGGGCTTGGCACTCGCCTCGGATGTGGTTACTCTCGCCTGATGCAGCAGCCGATGGTGTCTGCCCGTGCAGCCCTCGTAACCACATCGATTCCTTGTTCTACAGGCTGCTGCCCGCTGCGTGGTGTTGAGACAGATAAAACATGCTCCTTCCATACTCGCCATTCCCCACCGTTCGTCTATTGTGGCGTTGCCGAACTTGGGGCATTCTGGTAGGCCGTGGCTAGTACCACAGGATCTGCAATTTGGTTTCGCCGTAGCATCTCGTGAAATGACGTGTGTGTTGGTCCAAGGCTGGTACTTTGGATATTCCCGTACAGGGGTTTGGGCTTGGCTAGTACCGGGCTTGTTTGCTCGGTTGCTGTCCCGGATGAGTCGGCCGAATCTGCTGTCAGCTATCTTCGTTTGCCTGTCTAAGTATTCAGTCAGGTCTTCGAAGTTGGCTTCTCTGTCGCTTCGGCTTATCCGTTCTGCTTCTTCCGCCCACCCACCCTGTAGTTCGGGAGAGAGGTGACGGCCTATGCCTTCCAAAGTGTGCATGGCGTCTAGGTCAGCCCTGTAACCTAAATGGTCGAGGGCTACTGAGCAGTTCTGCATCTTAATCACCAGGTCGGCCATGGTGTAGACGTCGCCCTTGGTTCTCTTTGCCTCTGCCATCAAGCCCTCTATTAGGTTACGGGCTACTTTGAACGGTTGGCCAAACAAGTCCCTTAGAATCTTCCTTGCCCTTGTGTAGCCTTGTTCTGGGTCGAGCATGGTGCACCCGTCGATAGCTTCTCGCGCTCGGCCTCGGCAGTAGTGAGTAAGGTAAAGAAGCCTTTGCCCAGGGTCGTTTACCTTATTTTCAACGAACGTCTCGAACTGTTTGACAAACTTGCAGTATTGCTCAGCTCGCCCGTCAAAAACCGTTAACTCTACTCTAGGCAGATCGATCGATGGTGGTTTGTAGTCGGCGACCGGCGTGGGGTTCCCTACCTTATTGCACCCTAACCTATCGGAAGTGTCGAAGTCACTGGTCTCATGCTCTTGCTGTTTCTGTGTACACTTCTCTGCTTCCTGCGCCTGTAGTCTAGCCGAAAGTAACTGTTGCTCTAGTTCTAGTATTCTCAGCTTATATAAATCGACATCCTTACGATCAATATTGTTCTCAATAACACATGAACTAGCACTGACAGGACTAGGCGATCTAGCATTAACTAAAGAATCATATGTACCCAAAACCTCCCCAGAGACTTGCCGTATTACTTCCTGTCCGGATTCGACTGCTTTTGATCCTTTTCTTGGCATTTTGCGTGATTTTTCCTCGTTCCAAATTGATCTATTGAGTATTGTTACGAACGTTTGAGCGATGCGTAGCCAAATTTGCAACGGATCCCGAAATCAAAAGACGATTATCCGTGATATTCTACGATACTAGATTTTTACAATAAACAATGACATAAACAATATACAAACCTCAATAATACGATCACAAGGACTCAACAACGAGAAACCGAATAGCAGCGTGTGAGCAAACAGCACGTGCGTCACACATTTCCTGAACAAGGATGTGCCAAAGTAGCGCTCTGGGCGCGAACAAACAACAATTGGTCCAGAAAAACAACCAGTTCGTAAAGACAAGTCAATAGTGTATGGAAATGAGTGACGTTGGGAGAAACACTGAATCGCGAGGGAAAAAGGGGGATTTTCCACGACCGGCTGTTACACCGGGTGCTTCCTCGTGCACAGCATCCCTATAAGACGTAGCATTTTACAAATAATTCAAGATGTGATTCCATATCATAAAAACTATTTGAGGCAATTGGTAAAATTTTCCATTTTCTACCGCATTCGTCCCTTGATGGACAATTTTGGGACTAGATGCTCTCCCTTTGTGCTGACTGGGTAGTCACATTCACAAAGCAAGTAGAACATTTTGAAGAATTTCAATGTGTTTCCCTTACCACGGCCAAGTGGCCACCGCGCCCGGTGCCGCAATTTCAGATAAACACTGATATGTGGTAAACATATTCACTGCAGGAGCCTACTCCCAGAGGTCCGACGGAGTAATGCTTTGATTGTGGACGTGGGCCAGTTGTACTGACACCCCAGGAACTCCGCGTACGTGGCTGCTTGCATTCATGGCCTGATATCCGGTGACTGACGGTGAGCTTTTAACAACTGCTCCTTCAAAATTCATCCAGCTATGAGTCATCCCATTGCCCCATCGCCGAGCTGACCAACAGTCCTGCCGTCCAATGAGTGTTTATCCTCCTGAGTGTACCAGGAGTCATCGAGGAAACAGACGTAGCCAGTGAGACTGTGATTCCACCTGAAGAGAACGCAAGACCGAAGAAAATTGCTCCTGGGACGCAGGCGGACGCTCGACCAGGATAACAGATAGAAACCACGTTCGCTGCTGTCCTAGTTCATAGAAAAGTAGAAAAATTGCTGGTAGATGGGGTTTATTTAGGCGTAATCGCGGCTGATGAATGCTAGCCGCGGAGTTAGGCGTGGCGGATCGCTTACTGTAAGTCCTTTGATATCGCGCTCGCCCGTTAGACATGTGTATCTATGTGCGAGTCGTCGCCGAGCGAAGGTGATACATGCGGTAGGGCTTCGGTGGCTAGATGGTGCCCCAGAGACCTATCGCGTGCCCACAGTAAAATGAGGCAAAGACAGAACGGCGAATCTTGCTAGGTGAGATTCGACCAAAAGCGGAATTCTTTGAGTACCAAAGGCTTTGGGTCTGTGAACACTATGAATGAACACCTTTGAAAGCGTGTCGCAAACGAAAGTTATCTATGCAAACGAAATATAATTGTCCACCAAATGTGACGCTTCGAAATTTGGCAGACTTTGGGTAGTTTGAAGAAAAAAATACCGGAAGCCGAGGCGTAAAACTGGTCCGGCGATTAGGGATGGAAAATTGCTAAATGGTAAAAGAATAAATAACAATATACGTAGTGGAAGCAGGAGAACCAGCACCACTCCGCAAAAAATCAACTTTGCCGGAAAAACATGATATTAGGCAAGCAAAAAGGGAATTCGCGTAACTTGGCATCACTTCGGGCTCACCAGTTGTTAGGTTGGGTAAACCGTACCAAGCAGTTTCCTTATTAAGCGCGTTCGCTAGTCCGTCCCACCACGCACAGACCACTCAGCCGTTACAGTGGTACTATGCAATACTCCACTAAGACCACCGGGCAATGTTTCCCACAACTCGCAAGAAGCAGACTACTACAGTTAGGGAAAGATTCGTTGGTGTACATCTAAAAAGCTTTCGTGTAGTGTGTTCGAAAAACGACCCGGTCAACGTCGTGATCGGTGGCGCGCGTTCAGATAAAAACTGGTGTGTGAAACAAATAACCGAGGTTCAGTGCCACCACACGGCCGTGCATGGTCCGCAGGAAAGTTATGACGAGGCCCAGCGTATCCTGAATGGCCTTCTTGACAGGCCCCGCATGGTTGCCAGAACATACCTCATTGAACTGACTGACAGCCCGATAGTGAACCAGTTAGACACCAAGGCCTTTGTAGGGATGGCATATCAGAAGAAGGTGGGTTCGGCCACAATAAAGAGCCTTGGTTACTAAGCTGATCTGAATGCCTGCCGGACGCTGGGCGCCATGGAGCAACGACTGTCAAATGGGCCGGTAGTTGTTCCCCACGTACGTAAATGATATATTTGCCGTGGTTCGCTATGGTACTCCGTTTTTATTCGCTGATGATGTGAGTGTGTCGTACACCTTCGACCACAATTCATTAAGTAACACCAGCGAAAATATCGGAGGATTTATGGATGCTCTCTTCGTGGTGCACCGACTGGGTTATGGAAGACTTTTGACAGCAGCTGGTGAGCGCATCTCTTATTTGGTCTAACAGCGAAATACCAACGTTATCTCCTCTATCGGACGAATAGAGAAGACGCAAGCCGGTTTACAGATGCGAGGTGTATTCTGTGTATCGTGGGACCGAAACAGTACCAATACGAGCGATACACCGAACGGAAAACGTAAAGCAACGGCTGTGCAGAAAGTATACCGCGAGCGCATACATTCGGCGAACGACCGAAAGCGAAAGTGTTTCAAAACGAGGTCAGTGGAAACCCCGGAGACGTCAGTCCAGTAAAACGTACGCAACCGGATAACACTATGAAGTCGAAGTCGAACGTCGGGAAAGATCGTAGAGAAAATAGATCCAAAATGGTTTCCAGAAAACAGTCATTTTCCCAGAACAATCGAGGTCACTTCGGGGTTATGAAGTTTTCGGAGGACAAAAGCTGCGTTCTTACATACAAGTTTCATGTCTTTCCCTAAATGTCCAGCACAGGAGGCCACCTGATCCCTAAGAAATCACCGGTACTTGACCTAGGCATATACTATTCCTGTTCGTTCAACTTCTTGGAGCAAGCGGACACTCAAAATGCTAGGCCCCTCAGGCTAATAGGATTGGTTCACGAAAAATTCTGTTTGCGTGAAAGTAAACTCAGTGTCTATACAACACACGTTAAGCCATTGCTAGAGTATAGCTCAATAGTTGGATCCAACAAACGCCAGATTGACAAGACTGGCACTGAGAATGTTCAGCGCACCTTTACTAAACAAATGGTTGACTACTCGTCTAGTCTCAACTATATACAACCCTGTGATCTGCTACACCTCGAACCTCTCTGGCTCCGAAGATTAAGAAACATTTGTCCTTTTTCCAATCACTATTAAAATACAGCTCCTGCGAAGCCTCCCCTGTGGTACAGGACCCGTTAAGCCTAAGGTATTCCTTACGGCTCAGCAATCATTCTGTAGTTGTGCAGTCCTCGATAATCAGCCTTCGGTCCAATTTCTTTATTGTTAAATATTCACAAACCTGTATTTAGCTCCTAATAAATGTCCATGCATTAGGACATTTACCGAGATTTAAAGAGGAATTAAACAAATAGCTTGAAGTACTGACATTTGTATCCAACAGTGATAAGTACACTTCGGAGGAGCGAGCGTACGAAGTTGGTTTGGGTAACTAACACCCGGGTCTGAATCAGGGACCAGGAGACCTACGTACCGCACAAGTTGCGGTATGTCACTCATGTTTTAATATTAGTTCATGTACAACCTTGTGTTTTTCAAAGTCAAACCATCCACCAAGATAACACCCACACAAATTGGCAAATATAGCACTAGGTCTACAGCCTCTTTCTTGCCCGTTTCATTTACCGGGTTCTCCACTGGAGGGAGCTAAGTCACAATTCCTGTAATTGAAGTGGTTCATCGAGGTATTTCAACCTCCAGTTATGACGTCTAGGATGCTGATCCCACTAATTACCTACACACTATCCTCCAGCCAGTTTGGTTCCTCGTCTTCACGCAGACTTTTGCTTTTTATTCTACAGAGTGGTTACCCCAAATCCAGTCTCAACCTCATCTCTGAATTTCGTAGCTTTCACCTCTTCAAAGTTTTACCGTTCAATTTTTCCATCCTTCGTGTCATCACCTCGGCATAATCGTAGTTGGCTTACTTATCGACTATCATTTAGGTGCATTTGTTCCATCACTTTCTGTAGTAATCTTCCGCCTAGATAACATCCACTTAATATGGCAGCTATGCCACCAGGCTTAGAGCCTCCTTCTTGCCCGCCACATGTTTTAAGTTCTCCTTTGAAGGTAACTCAGCCCCAACTCTTATCCCTTATCTACATCATACCAAATTCACCTTACCCGGTCCGAACTGGGCTAGTTCCCCTTCTCTCAGTTTGCCCTGGCATTTCAACCCAGAATCCTATTCCGGCGACCACCATTAGTTATCAAACCATCTTTATCCTTCTTCATTGTCTTTGCCATTTTTGCATTCCTGTCCATTCCCTTCCTCTCATAGCACGGATTTTTTAAAAGCAGTTACGATTTCTGAAAACTAGAGGTTCCATTTTACCACCGCCCCTTTCTCCCTATCTGGAAGCTTCCTGGATTGCGTTCTATTTTTATTTTCCCATAAAACCACTGATGTGTATCTTTCCTTCTATGGTTCGGCACCACACCTGGCCCACATTTCCCGCTATAAATTAGATACCTATCCGTCATTCTGCCACTTCACCATTGGCCCTGCTCTCTGAGATCCTTCGCAACCTGGTAGCATGTTCCTGAACTATTCGATCTCTACAGCTATATGACAATGCCAACATCACTCGCGCAAACCTCGCCGGTGCGGGGCCCGGCCAGATCTACCACTTTGGCCGGAGCACATCGGGCGTGCAGGACGTCCGCAAAGAGGTGCGGGTACAGCTAGGATGGCGGGTCGCTCCTTCTGTCACCAAAAATATTTTCAGGTTGGGTGTCCAGAGCACTGTCAGCCCTACTCACCAGCTCCTCTTGCGGCGAAAAACACTATTTATACACCCAAAAAGCTGCAAATATGTCGCTATCTCCTCCAGTTGTCACTGATTCCTTATCATGCTCGTCTCCACTTTTACCATCTTAACTTACAGCTTCTTACGCCCGGCAAAATTTACCTTCCTTAGCACATAAATATCGCGTGTTAAAAAGACCGGTACCATACTCAGCTTACCGTTCATGGTCCTTTTTCCCGAGGATTCGTGCCAAACCATTCACGTGTCCCATTCGCAAACTTAACCAACCCCGAAGATAAAAATCGCCCCTTTTTATCGCATTTACCGGTATATTTGAAAAAGGTCACGCTTGATTTTGCCATACCCTTCCGTTCCATAATGTCCAAAAAGTATATCTCGTTGACGAGCATTTGCCTTCAGAGCATCCCAACAGTCGAAGATAGTGAAACAGTTCAAACTTTCTCTATCTCTCCTACGATTTGCCCACCCAAGGCTGCGGCATTGTAATATCCTCACTCTACAAAGATTCATGCGCTTCCCATACATTCACATCTAAGAGACATCTGTACTGCAGCTTTTTGAACTTTGGCCATTCACTTTTTACGAAGAACATCAACAGATTGTATTTTACCTGTGAATTACTTCACTGCCCAACTTTGCAATCTTATTTATGGGTTGTTTGGTGTTTTATGATATCCAGTAAATCTTCTCAGACAATTTGATCCCCGCAACATTCTGGGCATCATGTTCAGCCCTTAGATATCGCTATTCATTACGGAAATACTTACTTGTCATTTACATACACATCCTTACAAACCGTTTCCCTGCTACTATCATGGCTACGCATCACAAACTGATTTGTAGCCCAGTTCTTATTTCCATGTTGGTGCGTCACATTCCACTTTCCTGAAAGCAAACAATCTGTTCAACAATTGCCTATCAACATCAGCTCACTCCTTTCACCACTACCTAGACAAACTCTCTCTACTGATGAGTCTCTCACTGGACATTTAACTGACTCAGTCGATATTCGGTCGCTAAACTTTACAAGGGTATTCTTCGAAGGATTTTTTTCGTTATTTGTCCGCAATTTTACTCCTTCCGTTGCCTGACCTCCAATCCTGAACCGTTCCGTACACCGCAGAGCGCTACGGCTGGTTTACTTCTCACTTGAAAACTTTTCTTTCCCCGAGATGAAAAGAATTTCCGTCAATTGAATTTGATTCCCTCATTGCGCAGTCCCCCTTTTTGTAATACTTAAGTAAAAGTCTACTACTTCAAGCCAACTCTACCTGGACTTGTCCGGCTTGGCACCCGATCTCGAGTTCAAACCTGCTGGGGGCGACCAAAAAAGCGGAACTTAAATACTTTCTCTTATACTGTATCTAGTGTACATACCTGAATCACCCTCTTGGACCTGGGATTATGCTTCCAGTTGTACCTTTTGATTTTGCTTTGCAGCACGCCGCGGGGTTATCCGGAATGGACCATTATCATTATCATTAGTATTAAGTCCAAGTGGTTCGACCAGACATCAGTCTATCTCAGATTTGGATGTGAGCCCACTTTCGATGAACTGACTGGCTTTGCCAGCGATCAAGGTGATTTTTCCTTAGCTGGCCTCACTAACGTATCGCGACGGGATATTTCTGTTTCTCGACGGCCAAATTCCTAAAAGCTCACAGGTAGTCTATACCCCAGCAATTGAGTGGTTACACTTAGGTCAGCTGAGACTAAGGCATCTACACAGAGCCTTTAACTAGCTCCCAACAAGGTTTGTCCAATGGTAAAACCTGACAACGTAGACCAGTGTACGAAATTTCAAGAGTTAAAGGTGATAGACGCATGTGATAACGTGAAGAGGCTGAGGCCATTTATTTTGTGCTTGAAGTCGAATCATGAGGCTAAAGACTGCCATTTTCGAACGATGCTTGGTCTGGAGGGCTTTGAAGGTTAACACCACCGGATTCTACGTCGACCAGAGCCCTCAGAATCCAACCACGACCAAAGCCTGCCAGCAGACAACGTTGTTTCAGTTGGTTACTTACTTGCAGACGGGAATAATACCCGCAGTCGAACATCCTTTGCTATGTTACTGGTCCGCATCCGAGGTCCTTTATGGGAGGTCACGGTGAGTGTATTCCTGGATGGTGGATCGAATACAACGTTCGTGGAGCAGTCGCTCATGACAAGGCTGGGTTTCAATGGAAAAACCTAGCTTTTGACATTTGGGCCCATCAGTGGGGATTGTATAACTCAAGCTGGCATCGTATCCCTTGCTTTACCTTCGCTAGACGGCCAAGATGCATCTAAGTCCGCTGAAAACCGGCAGTGGAAAACTCCCTTAAACTGAGACCACCCAATCTAAAACAAGATTTAGGGGACTGGAGTCATCTGCAAGGTGCCCCGTTGCCAGCTACTGATGGTTCCGACGTCCGTATTCTCATTGGTGCCGACTTCCCGAAGGCAAATTGCTGGCTTTGGATCAATTGATGTCCTTCACGAAAAGATTTCAAGGCGGCTAAGCATCTGACACATCTATAATGCTGCGTGGCACCACGGAGCCAAAGGCGGCAGTGCGAGTGGTTATGAATAGATGGAGACCGAGGGGGCCAGTGGCCAGGCGGGTCCCAAAGGAATCATGGTGCAAAAGGCCACCAGCATTCCCTTTTTTGAGCTACCAAAACGACACACAATTACAAAGACTGAAAAAATTGCTTGTCTGAACAACAGCTGAATTTGGTGACGCCAATTGCTCTGCTTGTGAGCACGATCTGCCCGCCGTTGCTTTCCTTCAATACACGCGTTGTCCCGCTACAGCTGTTTGAGTTTTACCGTTTTGCGGGCTGCCGAGCGTATTTGCCGACGTGTAAGAAACGGAGAACCAGGAGTTATAGACTCTGTACGGGAGCAGGCTCTGAAATATTCTAGAAGAATCTCAAACTAATGAGCCAGACCAAATAGTTCATTCCATCAGGGACACTCTCACGTCTTTGAATCACACTGATTTTGCTATTATACTAATTTTATATTATTCTTATAAAGACATTGAAATTTTTTCACGGTTGCCCGAATACCCCTTATATATGGTTTTACATTTGAAATACCATTGAACTTATGGCTAACAACGACCCTAATCCTGATCTGGAACAGTCAATTTTGGAGGTCTCCTCAGCGGTCCCTGAGTTTTTTTAAAGTTCACCCTCAACTCTGGTTTCATACGTTTGAGAAAGAGTTTGCATCATGTAGAATCATAAACGAGCCTTCCTGTTACTTGTGGACTATCGGTCACCCTCCTCGTGACGTTGCTACTCCGATACACGACGTAATATTTAATAACTACTCCTACACGACCGTGAAAGAAGCGGTGACCTCACCTTTTGCCGTGAGAATCGTCAAGTCGGGAACGGCTGATCCAAGGGACAGAGTTAGGTAGTAAGATGTTCTCTGCAATACTGAGAGAAATACAGCAGCTGACAGGGCAGGTTTTTTAGGAAAATGCCTTTGAAGAGTTACGGGTGCAGCCAAAATTAAAGCACTGCTCGAGATTTCTAGCCACCCTAAGCTTAGAGTAGCGGCAGAACTGGCGAACGGTATTATAGAAAGTTACCATCCACAAATTACTGCCATCACAAACTGGTACAGCCCCCAGACCACCGCTCCCACTGCGGGAACAAACAACGGGGAAGCTCTGATAGCTGCTTTCTAGTGGACTGCCCCTGACCGCCCCGTTAGTCCATCTCGATCAACGTTCCGTCGATATCACAAAAGGTAATGGGAGAAAGCCGGTGCTGCGATGCAGGTTGCACCTTCCCAGGTGCCAAACTGGGAAACTAATATCCCGACGCGTTACGACGACTAATGCAGTGGGCACCCATATTAGCAGTCGTCTGTTGCATGTTCGAGATTTAGTTTCCAATAACCTGTTCCCGATTGACACCGGTGCAGCAGTCAATATCATTCCAAAGGTGGCAGGTGACGCAACGATCCCATCAGTCCAACAACTCCGTGCTGCCAACGGCCCTCCTATTTCTACTTACGGCCTTAAGTCACTCACGCTCGACTTAGGACTACGTCGCACCTTCTACTGGGTGCTCATAGCAGCAGACGTCCCTTATTTTATACTAGGTATCGATTTCCTAAATTATTTTGACCTCCTGGTCGATGCACGAGGCCGGAGAGTTGTCGACCGGCAGACTTCTCTTTCCGTTACCGGTTTGTATTCCTCCGTGAATCACATCACGCCCCTTTACATCGAACTGCAGGCCGAACATCCGTACGCAGACCTACTGTCACCATACCCGGCAATGCTCAGACAATCTGGCCCCCTTCCCGCGATGACCACCAACGTTACCCACCATGGTGTCACTAAAGGACCCCCAGCATTTAGCCGACCACGTCACTTGACACTAGACAAGCTCCGCATAGCACAAGCTGAGTTCGAACACATGCTAGAATTAGGCATAATAGGACCGTCCAGTAGCCCTTGGGCCTCGCCCCTTCACATGGTTCCTAAACCTAATGGCGACTGGCGCCCCTGCGGCGACTATAGGGCACTCAACCAGGCTACTATCCCAGACAGGTACCCCATTCCACATATTCAAGATCTTACTTCTACCCTGTCTGGTTGTTCTGTTTTCCGTTAAATCGACCTGATTAGAGCCTACCATCAAATCCCAGTAGCAGAGGCTGACATCCCCAAAACCGCTGTCACAACTCCATTCGGACTATTCAGGTTTTTTCGCATGCCCTTTGGGCTCAGCAATGCAGCCCAAACCTTTCAAGGGTTCGTGCATGAAATAACGGGCGGTTTGAAAAATGTCTACATAAGCTCAGACAATATTTCGTTGTCAAGCTCTTCAGAAAATGAGCATAAAGCACGCTTGGGCAATCTCTTAGAGCCCCTAGACCAACACGGTGTAACCACTGTTCCTACCAAATATGAATTGGATAGGACAAACATCACATTCCTAGGTCACGAAGTCCCAGCCGCAGGCATACGGCCCCTGCCTGAAAAGGTGGCGGCTATTCGCGGCTATTCTTAGCCCCACCGGTAGATGTGCCAACCTACTGGCTTGGGTGACCTCATCGCCGGCTTATCCCACACTGCGCCGAAAAATATGCAGTCTGTTGCTGATCTTTTACGTGGAGGCAAGCGGAAGATTATTTTTTCTGACACGGTACAGACAGAGTTTAAATCGATCAAAGAAGCTATCGCCAACATAGCACTCATTTCTCATCCCGATCCACCTGCTCCCCTGGCATTAGGGACAAACAATCCGGACACGACGGTTGGGGCAGTGTTGCAGACATTCGTCAAAACTTCATGGCGGCCAATAGCTTTCTTCTTCATGCGTCTCCAGCCCGCGGAATCCCGATATAGTACGTTCAGCAAAGAATCACTGCCAATTCATTTGGGTATTCGACACTTTCGGCACACACTCGAGGGCCAAACGTTCACAGTGTTCACATATCATAAACCACTGGTGTATGCCCTCCAGTCAGCTTCTGACCGATATTTGCCACACAAGATTCACCACTCAGGCTATGTTTCGCTGCTCACTACGGACATTCAACGCGTCTCTGGGGCACACAATCCCGTAGCAGATGCACTCTCACGCGTCCACAATATCGGCGACCCATTACCAATGGGCATAGACCTAGAAGCAATCGCCGCAGCCCAAACAACAGATTCTGAAGTAGAGCAACTCAGAAACAGCAGCTCTCTGCAACTAGTGCCAGTGGCCCTTCCAACTTCGTACGTAACTATCATTTGCGATGTGTCACTGGGCCGACCCCGACCACTAGTTCCTGCCAGTTTTCGCCGACAAAATTTTATCAGCCTCCACAACTTATTGACCGACACATACTTTGCCCTGCTAGACGAAACACACCAATATGATGTCGTACGTTACCAGAAACGACGCTGAATATCACTGAAGGCAAATGCGTCAACATATATCCATATATATTTGCCAGTGAAACAGCATATTAACTCTCAAGTCCATGCGGGGATTTCACACTTTATTATCCGTTTCCACAGTCCACCTTTCCTCCGAACCGTAGCCCGTTGGAAATTGACTCTCCGCTTCTCGAGGACCTTCCAGTTGAGCTTTTTCATTTCTGAATGGTACATGTTACAGATCCTGAATCTAAACTCACCTTTTTATGGACTGCTGTTTCTCCCACATCCACCAGTGTTCACTTTCACCAAATTGGTTTCGGCACCGTTTCGACACTCATTCCATTTACTGAACTCCGGTAAATCCGACATTCAGGGTCTGCATCGTCTTCATGGATCGATATCCTCTCCGCATGCACCAACTTTCCCGAGAACACTTCTTTACAAATTTTTTTTCTTCCTTTTCTTCTTGTTCATAATTTACTCTGTCTGTAGAACATCAGCAGGCCTCCGTTTCCCCAGCTTGCATCATTCTCGTTCACAATGCGTCCTTGACACTGCGCTAACGGTTTTTCGATATCTCCACCGCCCAGCCCGGATTCGAAACCGGTTTGAAACTGCCGCGCAAACCATTAGTAAAACGATCCATTCAAACTGTTGTTGGCTATGTCTATCTATCGCTGATACTCTCGACTTTCATACTTTGAATTTGTAAATATTCTACCTTATTGAGTAAAATGTAACACCAAGATCATACGCTAGCGCGTGCGTCTCGACCATGGCCGAGAAATATACCATTATCATTATCATCATTATCGCACCCTGGTGTAACCGCTTCAGTGAAACTGATCACCGAGCAGTTCGTCCGGCCTTGCGTCAAACCTGACGTACGTCTTTGGGCCCGCGCTTGTCTTCAATGTCAAAGCATTAAAATACATCGTCACACAAAATCTACGTGAGGCACATTCTGTTAGCCGGACTCACTTTTTCATCACATGCACTTGGGGCTGTGACCACCATCCAGCGGCTGCGTCTATGCACTTACATTTCCAGATCGTTTCGCTCACTGGCCACAGGCCATACCTGTTCCTTGTCCAACCTCAGAAGATGCCGCAAAAGCGTTTCTAACTGGTTGAATGAGTCATTCCGGTTGCCCTGTTATCGTGACCACCGACCGCGGTTCTCATTTTGACGGCGCCTTCCACGAGCTTCTGAACGTATTTGGTTGCAGACACAACAAGACGACGGCCTATCATCGTCAGGCCAATGGCATGGTGGAGCGATTTCATCGCCAGGTGGAAGCTACTCTTCCTGCTCGTGACAACCCATTATAAAGTGAAGTTTTCCCTATCGTTCTCTTAGGACTGCGTACCGCCGGCAAAGCCGACATGGGTGTTACGGCGGCTAAACTGGTTTACGGTTGCACACTACGACTTCCAGGTTAGTTGGTTTCTCCATTTCTACCTGTGCATTTTAATTACGGGGATTACGCAAAACATTTGCCACAACAAACGTGGGTGTTAGAGCCCACTCCATCACGAGAAGAAACTCACAGCGCTTGCATTCCTGCCAGTCTGGCTGCCACCGGTCTTGCGCTCATTCAGGTAGAAGCAGTCCGATCACCACTAAAAGGGACGTGCCACAATTATGTACATGACATGTGAGCGGCAAAAGCAATAGGAATATAATATCCAAAAGGTGACACGTGTCCATTGTCATGGTAGAATGCCAGATCCTTCCAAGGTAAAACGACTGACTTTGGAAGAGATCGGAAATATTTGAGACAGTAGGCAGACAAAAAACAGAAACATCTGTGAGAACAATGAAGTCGACGAATCGATTAAAGAAAAGAACATGCCTGCCAGACCTAGTGGAGTGTAACTAGGGGCCGACCTGTGACTCACGCGTGTTGAAGTTGCACGTTGTTCGAGTCGGCCAAATGTCCGTGCTTTGGTAATTCGTATTCGTCAACGCAGGCTGGCCTTCCGGGACTACCACTGATGGCTTAAGGAGATCAACGCTGACGGTTTCCTGACGACAGCCGGGATAGATGATGAACGTTTTCTCTCCAAACTCCGAGCGACTTTGTACGGGCCGCAATATACTGGAGTCAACGGGCGACATCTTGGCTTGCGTAGAAGAATGTGCGTGCACATATGCACGTGACCGGGAATGAAAGACTGTCGGGCTGCAGAAAGGACAGAAATATAGACCTTCTGAAGCATTCAGACCTTTGGACATTGAGCGTATTCTTCAAGGTTTGGGACTGATGCGTGCGTCTTGGGTGCCACCAATTCACCGGGAGGACGGGCCGTGGGGTCGAATGTCATCGGAGTAAGTGAGCAGAGCGTACACCGCGAAGCGTATTGCGAATGTCCAATAGCACCAGTGGTTAGACGTCTGTCCAATGAGGATTGTAGTGGGCACTGAGCGAGGTTTAGGGGAGCTTATGAAAAAGTTCGACCAAGACATTTGTCTGTGAGTGATGAGATGTGGTGGGAATGCTTTAAAAGACGGTCGGTTGAAGGAGATTGTTGAAAGTGGCACATTCGAACTAAGCTCCTCGATGAATGATGACTGTGTTTGGACAACCAAAGCGGGAAACCGAGTTTTCCATGAACGCATGGGGAACAGTTTCACTGGAAATATCCGGAAAGGGCACAGCCTGGGGCCAACGAGTGAAGCCATCAACGCGGGTGCGTAGATAGATCACACCTCGTGATGGTGGCAAGGGCCTCAAAGTGCTGATGTGCACGTGAGCAACGCAGGCGTATGGAGTCTCAAAAGATCCGACTGGACTGGCAGCAAGTCCTCAAATTTCGGCTCGCTGAAAATTAATGCCGTTACTTGCCCACCGAAAAAGGTCGCGGTCTATGTTTGGCCCAACAAATCGGGCACTGATAAGTATGCATGTGGCCTTGATACCAGGACGGGAGAGATCCAACATTTCGAAAACAGAAAGGTGATGTGAAAGTGGCATGATGAGCCTTGAATAATCCTAGGTGGTGTCGCAGAGGATGGTGCCGGCAGAGGGCAGAAGAGGCATAGCCCACACTTGGAGACTTGTCAAGTGCAGGGTATGTCAAAACTCAGGGTCCTGTCGGCCTAGTGCCGAGTCCTTGAGATTTATACCGGAAACGGAGGGAGGCACGGGATTAGGGATTCTGGAAAAGTATCTGCGGCCAGATAAGCCGATCCTGGGATGCGACGAATGTCAGTGGAAAACTATGATGCGAAACGCAGCAGCTACGTTTCTCGTGGAAAATGACGCTCTGAAAGTTAAGGAGGAGCATACAGTAATGGCTTGGGATCCTTGAAGATAAATTCCCGTTTTTCCAGGGCGTGGCGAAAGTGGCTGACGGCGATGTGAAAGACGAGTAATTCAAGACCAAAAGCTTTGTATTTGGATTCTGTGGGAAATGGGCTGAGTGACTGAAAGGCGAGCTCCCACGAGGCACTTTTCACGGCTTGCTTGAGGTTGCACCCAATTGCGCCACAGAAAGCACCAACGGCGATACTGACGGAAGCATGAGGATCCGGATGACGAAGAAAAACCGCAGAAGCTAAAGCCTGTTTGAACTGAGAAAAAGTCGTTTTGTCTTGACAGGTCCATGTAAGGGTTCCCTGTTCGATGAGCGGCTGCATCAGCGTGGAGCAGTGCGGAACGAACCGGTAGCAATAGTTAACAAAGCCGTTGAAAACTTTGAGCTATTTAGAGGACTGTTATGGCGGAAATTCAGCAATGTCACAGACTGTGGTTTCAGCCGGAAAGATGACGTTGGCATTGATGATTTGACCGAGGATAAGCAATAACGGCTTCCCCAATTCGTTCTTGTCGGCACGGGTGGTGACACCGTGCTCTGTTAATTGCTGGAAGAGCTGTCCGACATGCAAGTGATGTTTGGCGGCACTGAGGCTAGCGACAAGGATGTCGTCGATGTAAAGTTGAAAGAGGGGTAACCCGCAGGTAACCACATCAATAAACCGCCGGAACAAGCAGGCCAAACGGCGTACGGAAAAACTCAAACAGACCAAACGGGGTGGTAAAAGTGGTTTTTGGAAAGTCCTCTTAAGCGACCGGAATTTGATGATAGGCTCGATCGGAGTCAATTTTGCTGAAAACGTTAAATCCAAGCAGAGCAGACCTGATGTCGTGAAAGTGAGGCACAGGATAGCGATCTGGCGTGGGAACCTGGTTGGGGAGAAGATAATCACCACGCAGAAGCCAGTGGCCCGAAGTTTTCCTCGGCGTCACACGCGATAGCGGACTGATGCTAACAAGGTCCTTCATTTGCTGAAATCCCCGACGGGCAATGACGAGTTAGACTGGAGCCAGGCGACGGGGGCGGGCAGAAACAGAAGGTCCCGAGGAACTGATGTGATGTACGACCGCCGAGCTCACTGCAAGTAGGTTGATGGCAGGCCCGGTGAGGGACGGAAACTCAGCGAAAATTGAGGCAAAGGTGTCGTAGGAGTCAGGAGTTACGGATGATCGAATAACGTTGGCCAAGCACGCGGACCCCACAACAGTATGATGAGTCACAGGGTAGGTTAACTTACGAGAACCCGGATGTGGCAAAGGGTTGAAATAGCGCAGAAAATCGACACCTAAGATGGGCTGAGAAGTATGACAAATTACGAAGGTCCACTGGAGAAACCAGGCAAACCAAGATCTTATGGCACTAAAAGTAGACGTACGAGACCTTTGCCAGAGTGAAGCTCTAAGGGGGCTCGGTGCAGAGTCCCGGAAGAGTTAGGGGGAAGGACACTGATTTTTACGCCAGTGTCGATCACAAACTGAGATGAGGTCTTCGACAAAGGGAAGACGGCGGGGCGTAGGGAGGCCAACGAGTGCCGCCGCGCCTGCTCGTTGGCCGGCGAGTTTCCCTGGGAGTCGTGGAACATGCGCGGAAGAGTACATTTCCGGCAGCTGGCGCAACACAGGTGGTGGTACAAACACCATTTCATATTGTGGGCATCGGGCGAGGCTGGCCTTAGAGGACCACGAGTGGCAATGGGACGGCGAGTGCGGGTGGGGTAGCGGCTTCGACTTGCCGAAAGTGACGAAAGAATAGCTGTCACCTAAGCTCAAAGGGCACTAAGCTGTGCGGCTATATCCGTCAGAGTCGCCTCCGTGGTGGCTGTGGACAAAGGAAAGCACAGACTAATTAGGGCGCAAGAGGATTCCGTATAACGCTCCACTGCCGAGGACAGATTCTCTAGTGACACTTCATCTGCGAGAAGCGCCGGTGTGTGCTGCGCATGTTCAGGCAGCTGTTGCATTCACAATTGTCGCAAAATCGTGGCGCCGGCTTTGATACCCTGAGCCCGTTGCCGCATACGCGCAGGCGTGAGGGCTTCTGGTCGCAAAGGGTGATGTTACCAAGCAACTGACGAACAAGGTTTGAGTCGGCTACCCTGGTGCGCTTTAGGATAAAATGGCGAGGCACACCACAAGACTTATCCATGGTTGGGTTGGAGGTGACGTCCTTGACGGCTTCAAGAACATTTAAAGGAAGTTGAGCAGAGAGATGTTCATAGTTCTGCCTCTGTGGGGTGATTCTGTGAGCAGAAAAAGTCTACTTCTAAATAAGCAGGCCAAAGGGCGGGATTTGCGGGAATGAATGGAATTGCTTTCAATGGGGTACAATAGAAAACGTTTCATGCACAGCCGAATCGAGCCCAGAGAACAGTCAAATAAATATACTGTGGCGGACAGGAGTCAGCACCATTAAAATCCATATGGGTATATGCACAATGGACACAGGGGGAAAGCTGTACTGAGCGGATGAAAAAATAAGCTTGAACCAGCTCACCAATTTGAATTCTCGCGCTATGTACGCAGACTCGACTCTTTTCCAAAGAATGGGACGCACAAAACGATGGCAACTGATGGATTTCAATGATTATATTGGTTATCCTGTATAACTGACAGATGAGGGACTGAACTAGCCAATGGCCGGAGCTGACTAGCTAGTTTAAGCCTTGCCCCCAGAGCCGCGTGACGCAAGTTTTCGATGCTGTTAACTCTGACTGTACCAGATGGAATTAAACAAACAGGCTTCAACCAACCGATTGATTGAAGGAACTGAGGCTAACCTGAATTCCTGACCCATCGAAGAGCCTGGCCAAAGCTTGCTCGACCAGTTACGTAACCCAATGGATGTCTGATGAGAACCACCCAGATGTCTCACAGGACCTCCTTAACAGGCTCATGTGTCCGATCAAGGATCATCATACCACACGGGTTGAAATGGGTCTGGATATGTTAAAGTAATTCGAAGTACAATGGTCCCGACTATAAGCCACTTTAAGTGACTGAGAAGGGAGGTTCGAAAAGAAAGATTTCCTTTGGCTAGAAGAAGACCTGGTACCGGAGTTAGCTACTTCTGAGGAGTGGTTTTCATTCCCAAGTAAGCCCAAGTACAGATACTTATACAAAAACTAGGTGCACCTAAGTTCTAAGCTCGCAACTGGATTTGAGTGAGTTTGGCGTCTGCGAGGCCGCTACACTGTCCGTACATTTCCATTGTAAGAAAACTTAGCCGAGAGTTTTAACCATACAAAAACCCATCCACCCGTGACTCGATCATTCGGCCGCAGCCCCGCTGCCTAAGCCCCATATCGTTACAACACAGAGTACAAACAGGTCGATTGCCTGGTTCATCCGTTCACGTCAACACATCACTTCTGTCATTCCCGATTTCTATTACTTCGACGTTCACGATGGTAACTCCTCCGCGTGCGGACGTCCTCTGTGACCTTGTAAGTCCCGCGCCGGTTGAAGTTTTGAAGTGTTCCACGCTGAACCATGTTTTGAAGTGGACAGCGGAATAACAAAGGTTGCTTAGCACCACCGTGTGCACCAGGGTAACCCCGAGGTACGATTTTTATCCGGGGCCCAGCCGATACTAACCAATAAAAAAAACCGCAGGCTTCAAACTGAATATGGCGGTGCTATACGCCAAAGCATGTAGTATCAGAAACAAGTGGATGGAGCCCTTCAGAGCCACAGTGGATCATGACGCGTCCACCTCTGCTGTTACGGAAACATGGCTCTCTAAAGATAACCACATACCGGTGATAATACCAAGTGGGTTTACTGTTTATAGGCATGACGAGGGGCATGGATATGTGCGTGGGGGAGTGATCATTCTTATTAGGGCAGGAACAAACCATCTGGAATCACGGACCATGGTTGGTACTCGAAGTATACAACTGTGCACGGTTGCACTCACACTCCCGAACAGAAGGGTAAATGTGGTCTTTGTGCATAGGGCCCCGGGTACAAACCGGGATGGGGACATTTGACTTCTCCACATACCTATCATGCTAGTTTAGGAAGTGAGCAAGTCCCTCCCAATTAGAGACTTCAATCTACCACACATATACTGGGTGGTCGAGGCATGTATCCCGGGAATCCAAGAGCAGGGATATCTACCATGGCTGCTTTCGAATGCTGTGTTCCAACACATGAGTGAAAAT
Organism: Fasciola hepatica; assembly: GCA_948099385.1. Lineage (NCBI taxonomy): Eukaryota > Metazoa > Platyhelminthes > Trematoda > Plagiorchiida > Fasciolidae > Fasciola > Fasciola hepatica. The sequence continues at coordinate 2,565,363 of CANUEZ040000007.1, read as the reverse complement.
ACCAGGTATGGGACTAGTTGTAAGCTGTCCGTCCTGGAACCGGTAATGACGAATAATGTAGCGGGACTCACGGTTCACTCTCCGTTGGGTAGGAGTGACTGTGCGTGTGTCAAAATAATTCCTTGCATGTGGCAACCCAAAGTATCCTCGAGGTTGATCAGGAGCTTCAAAAATATGAACACTCCTAGGCCTCGCAGTAGAGCGGTCGGTTTAATATGGGATATAGCGGATGGTGCGAGTTTGGAAAAAAAGCCGGCAGGTGATTATTGGATCTCTACATACCCTACAAGGCGAGTTTGCTCCTTTGAAGCGTAGTAGGGTGGAGGGCAAGCCAGCGTTGCGGAGGGCTCCAATGGGCAAGTCAGTCACGAGTCGAAACCGTAGTGGGGCTATCCTTAAGGCTTCCGGGAGTCGACCGGCTTGGATTCGCTATACCAAGCATAGGAATGAGACTGTGGACCTCCTGCTATCTGCTAAGAGCATGTATGAAATGAAGTTAGCCCAGTGTGTCAAAAAGCATCCAAAGAAGTACTATAGCTACTTGTAGTCCATGGGTTCTTCAAGAGATGCTGTGGGACCTTCGACGGCCAATGATTATCGAGTAGAAGCAGACAACCAAAGCAAAGCAGAAGCTCTGGGAGGGTATTTTAGTGTGCACAGAGTAGATAATGGTATGGAGATAAGCTCTGAGGGGGCGACTCTTCCAAAGGGCATTACGGACTTAAACCTTTAGAAGGAAGTCGTACGCAGACACCTGAAAGGGTTAGATATTCATAAGTCTGCTGGGCCAGATGATATCCACCCTGCTATCGTTAAACCGTTGGCTGATATCCTATCCCTTCCAGCGTACAAATTATATAAGGCCACCCTGAACCACGGGAGGTTGCCACAGGACAAGGAAAAGCAACAGCGATAGCTATGCTTGGAGGAAAGCATACTCCGAAATTGGAAACTACAGACACTGCATTATGTTATGTATATTTTATTTCTGCTTCCCGAAGTGAAAACATAGCTACCCAAGAAGCACAAAACCCAACTCGGTTGAGCCAAGTTTGAGTCAAGGACAACAGAAAGCCTAACTGTCACTCATGACTAAGGGCTGTTTACCGTAGAAGCAGGCAGTAGGGTTAAAGACCTCGGGATCATCATGGGCAATGGTTTTACCTGGTCGAACCAGTGAAACACTGCTGCACAAAAGGCTTGTGATGACCTCTTTAGGCTGCGATCAGCATTGTCATGCCGGTAGCAGGAAATATTCGTACCTATTCACATGACCATAGTACGACCTCACTTAGAAGTTAGCATGCAGGCTTGGTCACCCTTCGACAAAAAGGATGCCACCCGCTTAGAGAAAGCTCAGAGCCTCGCTACGAGAATGGTTGAAAGGCAGAAGGGTAAGAGGTACGAGCAGAGACTCTGTGATCTGAAACTTTTCTCGTTGGAAGGGAGGAGACGTCAAGGGGATTTCATGGAAAAGTTTGAGGTAACGAAGGGTTTTCCTGGTCTTAGACCGGATAGTGGCTTTATATTCCAGAGAAAAGTGACACTAAATGAAGCTGACAAAATTTTGAGCAAGGTTGATGACCAGATTGCACTTCTATAGTGACAGGGTAGTGAACAGTTGGAACCGTCTGCCTGGTTGAGTGATAGACCTGCAGACAGTCCAGTCCTTCAAAGGTGCCCTGGATCGCAAGTGGTACGAGATATTTCCTGGTAGTGAGCTTTCAGTATGCTGACTAGATGGATGACGAGTAGCGCTGTGGTCCGCTTGAGGTGTATTATAATTGACATTTTCGTTTGTTGTATACCGTCTCGGTGAACGTTCACGATGCATTATATCTCCCGCAGTTGACGTGCGACGCGGTTTTACGTTTTTCTCTCATTTTTAGCTGGGATTCGATGGAATACCTTGTGCCGTGGTGGGTGCATAACTGATGTGCATACCATCGAAAGAAATCTGGAAGCTCGATTGGCCATGGCCATTATCTGTCCAGTGCGAACAGAACTGAACTGAACTGAACTGAACTGAACTGAAAAATGACTCCTTACATGAGCATTGAAAGCTTGCACAGAATTTAGTGAAATTTCATGAGGAATATAATAATAAGAGTACCACGATATTTACTGGTATGTATCTGCGTTTTAAAAGCAGTATATTTTGTTTTACTGAATGATCTTTGACCAGGTGATGCCATACGACTTTTCTTTATTCTCTGCAGATAGGATTCCTTGTTCGGTTTTCCTACAGAGAAAAAGTACTCACCGCTCATAGAGATAGCTAATGCGCATTTTTTCAGTTCATCTAAGCTCTGGTATATTGTTATCTCTCCGATTATATATATATATATATATATATATATATATATATATATATATATGCGTGAATAATGAGGTATTCGTTTTTTAGCGTTGCTTTTGTGAAATTTATACGATGTTGAGTACGTTGGTTATTTATATTCGGATTCTGGGAATCAGAATACGTTGTTATCCCCAGAGAGACGAGGTGGGAGAGTTATCTGATGCGCAAGAATATCTTCAGTGTGAAACACCTCATTTGTGGTGAGGTGACATTATGAGAGCACTGGCTTTCGTAGCCTAAATCACAGTGAATAGATATGCTGAGAAAAACGGAATATTTTCAAGTATCCATTCAATCTTGATTCACAATATATACAGTTACACCCAGTGTCCATGCTGTTGAAGTAAAGCCACACGAGTAGGACCGACAGCAGATTTGGTGTCTGTGTATCTTTCAAGAGGCGGCCTACTCAGTACCGGTGCATCGAAGTCGATCTTCGAGGCAGGTTAGTTCATTCGTATTATTTTAATTTTTTCAGCCGGCTGCGGAAAACAGCTTGGAAGAGCAGCGAGCGCCGAAATCAAATTGGGTGCTCTTTTACAGTCCGTGTCCGATGGTTTTATAACCTCCATGCTAACCACGAGGCAACTTCGTGATGTGCTGCATGCTCTGAGCAATCATTTGCCAGGTATTTTATGTCACCTAAAGACAATATTTCGTACACCACGGTTGTGAGATGCAGCCATCGGTTCCTTTACGATTTGTACTTAGGAAAGCTCAGGTCCTTCTTCATGAGAACCACAAGACTGGCAGAATAATTATACCGAAAAAATCACGAAGTCAGCAAGTTTTTCCCACATGAAGGTAATCCTACTCCGGATGATATTTTCATTCCCGTTCGTGCCGTACGCGTTCATCTCGTGTTCTGTATGTGTTTATTACTTCACTATGCAACCGGATTCAAATATCATCCTCAATAAGAACCCCGCAAAAATTGTAACTTGACCAGTGATGTACCTTTTTTATTGTTTTATTGTTCTGGGCAATTTTTTCACTCGGTTTGCCATCAAGTCGTCTGTCCGTGGATGGCGTACTAGTGGACACACTCACTGCACCGGTTCACACAACGATTTGCAAATGTTTGTCACTTTTCAATATTCCATATGACGCAATTGTTCCAGTTTCGCCTAAGTTCACACAAATTTGTATTTTTCACCTTCGCTTTTCCAGATTGCGTATTTGTCTCTGAGTGTGACTACAGACGGCGCCCATTGAGCCCGGTGTGGCATTAATCGATTGTTGGTTTGGAAGTGCGCAACGAAAGCAGTTGAAAAACGCAGGCCCATTATTGCTGTCAAGGCCAAGTCAATGAACTTTGTTGTCTGTGACTAAACTCTAGACTCTGTTTGTCCCATCTCAAGGGTCGCAGAAAAACCGGTGTCTGTCGTTGAAAGACATAGAGCGCTGGTTTATCTAAGCTAGAAATCAAAGCAATGCAAGACGAGAAGGAAGGAACGTGAATTATCATTTCCTTCCAAACAAATCTCAAGCTGCTTTTTATTTTGCAGTTTCTTCTATTCACTTGGTGTAGTCAACACCCCTTCAGACATTCTAAAGATTAGTAACAATTTATCATAAATGACAACTGTACGAGTTCCTCAGATTTAGTTCATAGTTTATTTGATATTTTCCTATTTCACTGGGCATAGTTGTTTTATACACCAATTACCAGACGGTAATCAGTTTTGTCGAAAACAGTTTTCAGTAAAACTATTTTTTGAAACCTGCACGCGAAAAAGTTTTGTTGCCCAAAAATTCCTCGGGCGCGACCGTCTGGCCTTTCTATGTGCTGATATTTCAGTTCGGGAGACCACGTAACGCAAGAAAGTTGAACATCCTCCGAAAATTCTGAATGAAGCAATCGTCAAGTTGCACATTTGTACAGGTTTTTTCAGCATGCCTTTTTTTAAAATAAACTTGGTAATTTTCACATACAAATCAGTGAGCATTTATTTCCAACTTTGGGCGTAGCCCAACGAGCTCCCAATTGGGAGCAGGTAGCTCTGCCCAACGTATCTAATGATGTAGCTCAAAGTTAGCCCAGCGTTAGCCCAAAGCGCGCCGACTTGGGAGCTCGTTGGGCGTGCTGGTTGGGGAAACATTTATGCTGAGCATGAACCAGTCATGTACGGACAGTGTTCTTGTTCCATACCATGACTGAAATACCAACAAAATGCGGCACAGTGGCGGTGGTAATGCACAGTAAACAAAGCATCAGATTTTTTCTCCTGGTGACCCCTCGATCTTTGTCATTGGCAAACCACCTTTGAAAATGCTTTCCAGTGCCATCATCCGATGAATCCCTCAAGAATAGATTTGCATACATGGCGTCTGTATTGATCTTTGTATTCACAAATGCCCGTGTTACTTCCGATGGAGCCAATAATATGCATTTGTGCCACAGATTTTCATCCTGTAAATTCGTTTTTTCGTCGTCATTACACTTGTGCAATGGGCAATCGCGTTATCACGTGATATAATGTATTCACTGCGTGCACATGACCCGTTGCGATAACGGACGTTGTTGCGATTAGGCGTCCAACTGTTCCGAAGATGAACTTGGTTCGTGGACTGTTGTTGAGTTCATCTGCACAGCTCCTTCGTCAGCATTTAACAGATCTAAAAACAAAGGTACGATACACTTAACCATAGTATGTCCATCATATTTCCATGGAATAAGCCTCTTATCTATTAGTTTTTCCACAAGCGTATAAACTTGTGAAAATAACTTACCCACAGACTTGGGCCTTCAACTTTGAGAAACACCAATGAGATACTTAAAAGCAATGCTAATGAAATCAGTGTGACAGTACAATTAGCATGAACTGAAAAACGGCCAAACCATGCGTACTGCCATTTACTTTTAAATTTATGAGATGATAAATGGTTTTTTTAATGTCAGCATACCAGAGAAACCTGGTAAACTTTTTCCGTGACGAGGCACAATCACCAGGTCACTCAAATCATAAGATGCGATATCAACCCACTGTTGCAAGCGGCCTCCAGCGAAGGGGTGCAGGGATCTGTAGTCCTGACACCACAAAACACGACGCAACATATAATCCACACTCACCCAACGCACAACTGGTCCTCAACGTGTTTTGGGATCAAACTGAATATGTAGCAGAGATTGGTTTGTGTGGCGTTGCAGATCAATTCCTAGTACGGCGAAGTGTTCTATATTTGACATCTTAAGTTAGCACATTTTTAATCTCACTGAAGCTATCATCGCTGCTACTTCTAACTGATTTCCAAATCGTTGAACTTCTCTTCCTTGTTTTCCTCTCTTTCCACTTGTTATTGTTTTATTCTTTATCATTATTATACATTTCTTTTCTCTCTATTTTTTGTCTTTAAATTCGGTGCCATTCCCTCCAGTCGTGTTTGTAAATGTAGTAAAAAGATAGAAAGCCTTCCGTATCATCCACCCAAGCATCACCACGGCAGTCTAGAGAAAGAACCAACGAAAGTGAGCTTCGAGGTCTCACATTTGACGAAGACTGCTTGTCGTGCTACCATGTCTCATAGTTCAGTGAGGTCTGAGGTCAGTTGTACTTCTACCGGGGTTCTCTTGTTTTGGGGAAGAGGAAATGGATGGTCGGACAGTTAGAAGCCTGCGGCATTGTTGTGACCACTGGAACGAATGCTATGTTTCGTTTTCCTTTTGCAGCACGTGAGGATCTCTGAAGCCTCGGGTACAAGAACTGGTTGCAAATTTGGCCCAAGCCTCCGTATCCTGTGATCCGGTATGACCTGATCTGAGCGCTGCCACATGGCTGACATTGGTCCATTTAAACAAGCGTTTCACGGAAATGCAACGCAATTTAGGGTCATATTTCCATAGAGTTGTTACATTTTCATGATTTCTTCGCAATTTCCATTCCAAATATATAAAGTTCTCTCTGGTAAAAGGCTACCGAGCAAACCGAACGAAAACCGGCCGAAAACCGATGCCACACACGGGCCGTGTGTTGCAAGGGTTGCCTGCTCTGAGGCGACCTCGCTTTCTGGTATGTTGTGTCCTGGAATTAATTCAACCAGTGTTCCAACTCTGATCAGTCAACATTTCAGAAGCCTTCACGGTGAAGTTTCTGCCCTCATCTGTACACCACCTTGATTACTTCAGAAATCTGCGGCAATTCCTGGCAGCTGAACTGGGTTACACTGGAGCCGTTGGTCGACAACGAACATTTAGTACCCAAGTTTCTGAAGAAACAATTGAGGAACGTGAGTTCGTTTTATACCATATGTTCCTTTTTTATTTCTATTGTAAATACGTTTTCTGTATATTCCTTACACCACGCTCCTCCACCTACCTCAATTGATTAGTTTAATCCGAAATTGTTGAATTACTGACTCTGTGTACTGCAAAGACTGATTAGTAAACTAATAGGTTGATAATTATAGAGAAGTGGCCTTTTAACCTCTCGGAGCATACCTCTAAATGTTGTATCTTGAACGCTGACCTTTTGCAATAGCTTCTGAATTCACAAACCTAACCAATAATCGTCCATGCAGTCGCTGCTATTTTTAAAATCCATTGGTCCCTCTGAAGCTCCAGGGAGTAAGTTCTGTTGATATGATTGTGGGAATAGTTGGGTTTCATGACTACGGGTCGTTAGGATAGGAGGTTCAGTTGATTTATTTTCCACTCCCTGAACTGGGTGAATGTCTCGCGCATCAAAACAATTGTTAATATGACCCAATTCAGTTTTTTGGTTAAATTTCTCTAAGCATGACAGGTTTCCGAGATCCCCTTCGAGTATCCAATAGCTGTTAGGTCCAGAACGTGAACGCCTTCTCTTAAATGGGCACTGGTTGCCAGGTTGGCTGTCATAAAGATAACAGCTCCTCAGGGGCTCATCCAGATTCAACGTCAGGTCTTCAATCAATTATCAGTAGCCTTTTATGGCCTACCATGGCCTACCACTGCGTATGAGGCAGAAAAAATTGACTATTGAATTGCAGGCGTATCTAGGATGTAGTATTTGCTAAAGCAATGGCAAAGGCTGTTTTTCCACCTTTGATGTAGGTGTTGGGGCTTGTTCATACGCTTGCTGAACTACAGTTCATCGAATTTACATTCTTTCTACGCCCTTGCAGATAGTACATGTTCAACTCCCACGGAACAGCAAGCAGCATATTTGACGGTCCTATCAGCCTCTCTGTCCACGTTGGTATCCGCCGATGACGTGGACGTGTGCTGAACTTTTTTGTCATTTTCGTTGTTGTCGTCGTGGTTTATCGTCATAGCGTGACCGTCGCTCGTTTACATTACGGCTTGTATCTTTTTCCAGTTATTTTCGGTTTTCATTCATTATGATGTCTTAATTTGTACGCAGAGCATGTGCATCATATTTATGGGAACATTCCACCTTTATCAGAAAACAGTGTGGGCGAATGTTTTTATGCGTTCGTCCTAAGGCCGTTACGATCACTGATATGCAAAACAATGGGGAGCAGGAATGAACACGCATGGTAAGTTAGACAAGGAGTCACAGTTAGTTATCGAACTGGTTAACAGGTCGATCAATCGATAGTCAGGGAAGAGGGTAAAATTACGTGTCACATTATGTGGATTAGGACGGGATCGCTTTTGGCAGTGACGTCATCGACATTTGACCACGGAAGCCCAACACAGCTTTGGCAGCATTAGTCGGTTTAGTTCAGTTCAGTTGGCACTGGACCAGCACTGGTGAAGGCCATTCTAGCATCCAGATTTCCTTCAATGCAATGCACATAAGTTGCCACCCACTACGGCCAGTGTTGGTGTTCTTTCTGTCGTTTTAGTTCAGTAAAATGTTCCACTATCCCAATTTTACAGAAGCCCTAGACTGTATCAAGCGTTTTTCGTCTGACCGCTTTTGACTCATTCGATGGGACCCTGTGTAAGACTGTAATGATTTGAGAATAAAGTCAGCAAAAATATGTGCTCACCTACACCTTTGTTTCTGAAGTTCATTAAAGAACTCTTCTGTATACCCAAGCATTTCATATCCATGGTTGTTATATCTTAGAATAACAACTTAGTCTTTTTGTTGTGTTGGTTTACTTGAAGCACATAACTATTAGGTACTTTTCGTTATGTAACTTTAACCACTTATGTTCATATGCCTAGTGTCCAAAACAGTCTATGGATGCTCTAGGAAAACATGAGTATCACGAAGGAATACTTTTATCTTTCTGTCTAATAGATGCGGTTTCCACCGACGGCCCAGATATCCGCCACAATCAACGAGGTAATCAGGAGAATACAGGTTTACGGATCTTCTTACCAGGGTTACACCAGTCGCTTCCACGTCAAGACAGATCAACCACCCGATTTGGCGTACTTGTAAATTTCGATTGCAGTTTGTCGTAAGCCGCCCCAGAAATACAACTAGGAATAATCGCCTGGGGAAATATCATTGTGATTGTTTTTATAGCGTTCATGTTAAAGATGAGGCAACTTTGCTGCGTGTTGAAAATTTTGAGTCAACACTGGCAAGGCATGCGGCGTGACCCACCGGTAATATCACAAACACCCCCCACGGTTTTTTAAAAGATAGGGCTTCTCGACCGCGTGTACATGCGTCTTGGACTTCAAAAGGGAACAAGGGACTAAGTTGCTGAATATTTACCTCTCGCGGAGCATAAAGCAATTACTTGACTTGCAATAGCTTTTATTGGTCTAAATTTGCACAATCAATGAGTCTAAGTCCGTAGGCAGCTCACTTCAACGCCGAATATCACACAAAATCCAGAACACTAACGTCGGAATCCAGTTAAGCATTTCAACAAAATATGTGATTTCGCGAATAGATTATTTCTTTAGGTTTTTTGGCCTTCTTTTGACAGCCACAGTCACTTTACTCGCAGAGTGGACTTTCGGATATAGAGAAAGCATGTGGATTTTCCATTATCAAAATGTGTCAACACTCCTATACCAATATTTTTCAAGTGGGATGTTATCACAAATTCCATTTATCCGTATTTTTCCTAACCGAGAACACCGAACTTCTGTTATCTTCCACACAATGTGCATCGTTCCGCTGCCCTACAGTTGTTTTTGATCGGAGACACTGCTGACTTTTACGCAGGGAGCACAGACACAATCAAAGACAGAAGAACGGACTCTTCATGGAAAATGGTTTGTCCATCGAACAGAGGTTGTGGACACGTGAGCATGGATCTACAAACAACTTGATATTAGGCGGACGGATCACGGATGCGAGTCTAAAAGGCATAATATTTCATGTTTACCGGAGATGTGCAGTCGGTGTGGATGCCCGTTTTGTACATTCCGGCCATAATCGATCAGTCATTCGGTATAAGAGAACCTGAAGGAAGTCGAATGTGAAAACCATAATCGTGGCATTACATTTGGTAATCTCAGAGGTAAACTTGTTTTTAAAAAACGGGCGCTAAAGCGCTGGGCTCACGACCACAATGGTCCCCTAAACTACCGGCTACAAAAGGCATTCATCACTCTGAGACTAATGGTGGAGCACCACAGAAAAACAAAGTAGGCCAGGCCTAGTACCGATTCAGCTGCTGACATTGTACTGTCTACCGCCAATATTGCCCAGTTTTGTAGGCGTTCCAGTTTCCTAGTTTATACTTGATAATCAAAGACTTACTTAACTTTTACGCAACTATCTCCTGCGAGAGGATAAGTCGGCTCCACGGATATCACGGACCATGGCTGACCACGCGTGGCGGTCGAAGACCAGCTCCGTACAAAACGTGATCTAGTCCCTTTTCCATCACCATGTTCCACAGACAGACAAAAGGCCTAGAAGCTCTACGTATTTTTCTATTACACACATCCATATTCTGGGCTGCTCACCAAGATGACAACGCCAACCAGGGCAAGCTGCAGGAAGGAGTATTTGTCTGGTTATCTCTGACTCGGGTCGCCGAAGGGCACGGCTACATTACTGCAGCCGTCCGTGTTGAAGGAGGACGGCAAGAGCATTGACATCAGACCACCGTCTCCTTACCTCTTCGTTGTACACCCCATTCGTGTCAATTGACTTCGAGGATTTGCCGCATGCACCAGTGGTCGAAAACCTCCAGCCTTCCGGTATCCTCAGCGCGTGGTGGCAAAGTTTCGCAGTCATAGATGACTGCGGGGCGGATGGCGGCATCGAAAACACAAACTTTTGTTCCTTAGGCTGATTTCACTGCGAGTCCACAGAGTTCGTCTTAGCTGAAGGAAGGCTGTCCTGGAGCTGTCGATCAGCAATACTAATTTATCTTTCGCCTGGCAGTTCGGTAGCAGAGTTGAGCCCAGGCATTTGAACTGAGAGATTATTCGACTGTTCGGTCATCGGTGGACCGTCATTGAATTGTCGGACCTAGATAGGTTGTGAAACCTTTGGTTTTGGTCCTATTTACTTCTAGCTCAATGGACTTCCAGAAAGAATTTAATCCTTGAAGAATTGATCGGAGCTTATCGGAAGAGTCTCCTAGTATGACAACATCATCCGCGAACTCCAGGTTCGAGATGTATATTTCCTTGGTAATCTGAATACCAGGGTAGCCGTGTAATGCCTGACTGATTGTCCATTCAATAGCGTAGTTAAACACTACCAGTGAGAAGGAACAACCCTGTCTAACTCCGGCAGAGAGTGCAAACTCACAGGATTCTTCGCCGTACACACGAACCCTAGGACAAGTTTTCGAGTAGCATCCACTCAAGAGCCTTAAAAGTTTATCGGGCATCTCATCGGATTGGATTATGGTCCAAAGAGAATTGTGTTTAACCAAATAGAAGGCGGACCGAAATTCGATGAAGCACACTACCTTCGACTGCTAGAACTTGTAGCGGTGTTTCAGTATTCGGCACAGTGTGAAGATTTGATCCACCCAACATCTGCCATGGCGAAAACCCCCTTGGTTCGGGTGAGTGTACCGGAATCTTGTCGCGGAGAAACGATTTAGTAAAAAGGCGCCGACAATCTTTGTGGTCTCATCGATCAAGCTGATCCTTCGGTAGTCCTCACACGCCGACTTATCACCTTTCTCCGGAATGAACACCAGAATAGACATGTCCCAGCCAGGTGTGAATACTTTCTCCTACCAAATGGAACCAAAAATGTGTACATAACCTATCAGCCAATGACGATGAAAAGGTTTTATACACTTCTACAGAGATGCTATCTTCCCCAGCGGTTTTCTGTTTTTCAGTTTGCTAATGATTTCTGTGATTTCTGCGGTACTGGGCGGTTCGCACTTGTTTTCGTACTGGACTGGAGGAGTTGACATTGGTCTTGTGGTTTGTAGACCCGTTGAGCAGCTGACCGAAGTGTACGATCCATCGGTTCATAATTATACCTCGTTCAGGTATTAGGTTTCCTGCAGCGTCACGAATGAGCAAATCTTGTTTGCAGCACATATTTGAGGAGTTGAGAATGATGCGGAACACTTTTCGAAAGTCTCCATGCAATGTCAAAAGAAATGAATAGGATGAACCCCACGTATAACTACTAAGAATAAAGAACTCCACAAACACATAGAACTTAGCGTATTATTTCTTATATGCGGAACCATGTACGGTACAAGCACGTAGTGTAAAAACGAGAACCCAGTGTTGCAAAATAGAAAGAGTCACTCTTGAATATCACATCCACCGCATCCTGAAATGAAGTGGTGTGCTTGTATTCTGTTCGTGTTAAGGCCAGAGTTTTTTCGGATCTTTCGGACAATTCATGGTTCCCAGTGACTCTCGGATTCAGATGTATCCAAACCAGAGTTGCTGGTTGGTGCAACAATAGTTGAAATGAAATCAGACTAACCTTCTTCACTGAACTGTACCTGGTCAACATAAAGTCTATGAATTGACAGATCATCTAAATCCAGAAAAGTGATTATCCGGTTTCCTTTGCACAAAATGACAATCCCGTTCTCCGGTCGTAAGTCACTGCTTTTGAAATAACTGACATTAGCATTCAAAATACATTCAAAATTGGTTCTCAAATTGCGGCATTCAAGTAACTGAGAAGGACTTTTACCAGTAGCTGTACGTGCGGCATTAAGGTATTGCATAAGAAAATTGTAATTGGCTAGACCAAGTTCAAAAAATGTATGGGGATTCACACACTGAACTGCACTCCTAATCGTGCGTACGAAATTCTCTGAAAGAACATTAGACTGTGGGTGATGAGCAGCAGTGTATTCGTGTTTGCAACCAAGACCTTTCAGTCATTCATCCAAGAGTTTAGCCATGCAATGTGTGCCATTGTCAGTGACTAGCACAAAAGGAACTCGTTCTGTGCTGAATGCTTTCCTGAGTGCAGTCTGCGTGAAGTCGGCCGTAGGTGAAGTTGTTAAACTTACTCCTGGCCAGCGGAAAAAAGCATCAGTGACCACAACAATGTAGTATTTATCCAAGAACGGTCCACAATAGTCTGCATGTACCCACTGCCAAGCCTCACAGGGCACTGACCAATCAGGCCACTTTGAAAGTTTTAGATGTATCTTATTTAAACACTGACTGTAGTTTTTGGCTGTACGTAAGACGTTGGAATCCAGTTCCGGCCACCAGCAAGTGAGTCGTGCCAGTGACTTCATTTTGTCGACACCCAAATGTCCTCAATGGAGATAGACCAATATGACAGAACGAAATGTCGGAAGAATGATCACAGGATCGGTAAGACACAACAATCCATCTAGAGTGATCGACAAATTGTCACGACGAGAGTAGAAATCAGAGAATCACCGCTTTCCGTTCGACGTCTAACCAAGAAGTATAGCTGAAGTCATCGAAGTGATACTCCATCGTTGAACCATCTTGGCGGATGATTTGGACAGCGAATGATGTGGCTGATAGATAAACTGCAATGCTTCATGGTCAATAATCATGGCGAACGTGTGACCAAATGAATATGTATGTAAGCGCTTGACGGCCCAGTAAACTGCCAAGGATTCTCTCTGTGCTTGAAAATATCCTTGTTCAGCTTTAGTGAGTCTCTTTGAAATGCAAATGACTGGCCTGTAGGATTGTTCAAGAACAACATCTATGTCAGTAGGAGATTCATCAGAAGTAACAGCTGAATGATCTTTCGGATAAAACGGTTTACCAGTAACACCGAATTATGGGTTAGATAGTAAGTTACGAAGTATCTTTTCATGAGCCTGATTCCAGAGGAAGGAGTTGGTGGACAGAATATCGAACGGATAGCTGGTTTGTTGAGGAACATCTAGAACAAGGCAATGATAACACTGAAGACCATAACCAATACAAAATAATTCACGAATGTTTGTGGGAGAAGGTACGTCAATGAGCGGGGCCAAAAGTGCTTGATCCGGAGGGAAGTCATTAGCATCAATAATGTAACCGAGACAGGAGAACTGAGAGACACAGAAAATATACTTGTCTGGGCTAATGGAAACATTTGACCCAATGAACTGTTTCAGCAAACAACAAAGACGGTAATCATGTATAGCTCAAATGGAACCATGGATAACAGTATCATCGTGGTGTGACTTAACGCCCACAAGACCTTACACAATACGCTTAAGAGACTTGAAAAACAGCAGGTGGGACATTCAGACCAAAAGGCAAAATGTTGTGTCCGAATAAACCGAAAGAAGTGTTTATGGTGGGGAACGCACTGGAGTCCTTATCCAGGGATGTTTACAGATGCGAATCTTTTAAATCAGTTTTCGAGAGTACATTATACCCTGAAATCTGGTAGAGCGAGTCGTCGGATTCTTCACTTGTACAGGTAAGCTGCAGCAAGCACTTGGTAATTGTCTATCGGTAGTCATCGCAAATCAGTAGTGTCTTTCCACTAGCCCTTAGCAGAGTGACAATCGGTGTGGTCCGTATAGACGACTCCATAGAGCTAATAATTCCGAGCTCACACATAGACTGTACTGCCTGAAAAAAAAGTTCTCTCAAACCAAAAGAAATTGTTCTACGCTTTAGAAAAACGCGATTGCCAGATATTTCTAACCTCATTCCAGGAATGCGTATTCCATCAGAAACATTAGAACGTTTTAAAACAACCCGTTGTATATCCGATGAATCAAGTGATGACGTTAAGGAAGTTACCTCAATGTGCAATTTACGAATAACTTGCAAACCAAGAACTACAGCTCCTGACTCAGAAACAAAAACTCACGTTCAAAGGGGTCAGAGTCAAGTAACTGGACTGGAAGCATGCAAGTAACGACAAGTGGGAGCAGGTGCCCAGTAATACGTCGAATAGTCACATTGGTAGGATTAATCTTAGCAATGGGATAAAAATAATCCAGCGCTTGACGTATTATTTCATGTGCGTGGAATAATGTACGGTACGAGCATGTAGTATAACACAGAGAACCCTGTGTCGCAAAATAAAGAGTCATTCTTGAAACCTTTATTCTTGGCTCGGTCCCCATCCTTTCAGCTAGTTTTATCCGGTATCTTTTACGACCAGTTTTCACGGAACGTGTGGCCGCTCGTTGCAGTCCGCGGTTTTCACCACTACCTGCGAGCTGGGTTTCGTGGGATTTGGCTGAAAACTAGAGCGTGCTGTCAGAGATCCAATCTTTTGCCCACCTTTTTGTTCTCCCGAGTTACGTCCAAGCAGCTTTCTGGATTGTCGACTTTATTTGAGTCCTCTGCAGTTCCGCATAAATTTTGTCATCTGCGTTGGCTGCGGCGATCAGCTGAGTTACGATTACTCGTGACAGCGCTTCTCTCTTCTCTGGGTTTTCTGGGACAGAAACGTTTACCCAGGAGGGTACAGCAAACCTGGCACGTGTAAACAGAAGAATTTTGAGGTACACACGTAAAAGGACATGGTCAGTGGCGTTTTCATTGCTCGTCTTTGCACCTCGATTTTTGCAGGCTTCAAGCTGAAATTGTATTGGCAAGTATTCTCATACCTTTCCAGATGTAGAACGATTATTTACAGGTTCAATTTATAGGACATTCCCGACTTCAGTGCAAAAGATGGACTAATGGAATGTTGCTTCGTGTTTTCAGAAATCAGAAATCCAGATAACCACGTAATCAACTGTTCTATTTTATAGTCACAAGAAGTTGCGTGCATGTGTGGCCAAAAATTTTGACAAGAAGATGTTATCTCAGCAATACAAAGTTAGCTACAACGCTACTTCAGTATGAGTTCTCTACTGTATTTGCAAAAGATATAGTTAATGCAAAAATCAATACTTGACTTCGCACTTGGAAAAGAAGCTCCATAAAACTTATGGTACCAACAATTCTTGAAATTTTACGCATCTTTTTATCTGCAAGAGGTACTATGTTTCTATTGTGGAGGGAAATGTCGTAGAAAAAGAACGAGGCGAGTAGTAAGCCGATCGGACCAACCAACTGAGAACCACAGTCCAAAGAAGAGATGGCTAATCCGTCGGAAGCATCCAGCAACAGACAACAAGAGGAGTCCGAGCTTGTTGACCGAACTCAGTAGGATCCGAGGCAATCAGCAAGGTAGATCATATGAGGGGCTACCGACCAAGCCCTCAACCGGATCAATCGGACCAGCCGAACGGAAATGGCTGTCAAAGAAGTCACCCTTATTTTGGCAATAACCTAGCCAGAACGAAGCAGAAATGCTCAGGCAACCGGAGGATAAATGTTGCAAAAGTGCGGTCTGGAAAAGAGAGGCTGTACATGTTTCACCGAGTGACTCGTTTGGCTGGCCAAGTACAAGCGTACCTCAAGCACCTTTCTTTGTTGCAACGTAAAATTCTCTACGATGTAGATATATACTAGGCCTTCAAGCGATTAGTCAACGAACTTCCCTCAGTCGATTGTACAGAGAACATTCGAGTCGGTTGCCGTACGCCTAATGGACATACTTTATGTCTGGGTACTGAAACTGCACTGATACAATCAAAACGCACAGGCTACAAACTACCTCGAAAGCACTGAAAGGTCTAGCTGAGCACGTGCAGGCGCCGGGAAAATGGAAAATGGGTCCAGGTGAAGTTCACGGAGATATTGTGTTTTCCAGTACAGTAAAACATATACTACCAAACAAACATGCACTAGCCACATTCAAGCGTCAGCGCAGATCACAGAGAAAATATATCGGAAATGGTGTCAGTCAAGTTCTGTTGCGACTAGTCGATACGTGAATCGTTGAGACTTTGACTGATGGGATAAATAAGCCTAAAGCATGAAATATCGAAACCATTTTATTTCGAAAATGACTTGTTTTTAGAACTATGAAAATGAAACTCAACACAGTTGGGTTTTGTCGGCGAGTGCCCGACCTGAAGGAAACAGCTCCTTTGATGGTTTGTATATCGAGAATGCGTCTAGCACAAGGAATCCAGAACAATGCGAACATATTTCGAGAATATAGTGTACTGTCACACAGCTAAACAGCAATTTCGAGGTAGACGGCATACTCATTGGGAAAAACTGGGGTGTGCTGTAAATGGGCTACCTCGTTGCATGAATGCGTACACATACAATAGTCACAACTTATCAAGGTTCTGATTACGCATACAAAGTGTGTGAAATTTCAAACGTTACGCGAGAAGAGACGGATGCGTAAACTAAAACAAATCTCTCGGAATAATTAGGAAATGACTCACTGAAACGTTTATTGGCAATCCTGACCTTTGTAAGGTCGGATAAAGCTTGCCTAGCTGCTTACTTATTTCAAACTTTCACTAGCCCGTCCATCTAAGGCCGTGAACACCTGCCCTTCACTACGCTACTCCGCACTACGCCACTATAGAAGACGTTCAATGGCGGTTAGTGAACGTGTCTTCTACGCAGTTTGGCAGCGAAATACAAACGTTATCCCCTCTATCGGACGAATGGAGAAGACGCAAGTCGGTTTAAAGATGCAAGGTGTATTATATATATCGTGGCACTGAAACAGTACCGACACGATAAATACACCGAACAAAAGTAAAAGCAGAGGCCCTGCACAGAGCGAACCGCGATCGCGTACAATCGGCGAAAGACCGAAATTGAAGGTGATTCAAAACGAGGCCAACGGAGACCTCGGAGAAATCAGTCCAGTAAAACGTACGCAATGAGGTTGACGTCAAACGTCTGAAAAGATCGTGGAGAAAACAGATCCAAAATGATGTCCAGAAAGCTGTTATTTTCTCAAACAGATCGAGGTTACTACAACACCACAATCACGCCAGCAGCGTTTCTCACAAACCGTGAGAAAGAGGTCTGTATCGTTGAGGAGGAAGGGAAAAGAGTAAATTGCGACGGCGAGCGTGTATCGTGCGCGCGTAAAGGTCAAATGGCCACCATTAGGAGTTCGGGTGAAACAATAATGTGTTAACCTACAAAAACGAAGTTGATTCCAGCCGCACCTTCGGGCAAATCTGAGGAAGTACTTTCCTCTGTTGTGTCTGCGTATGTTTGCCTATGGTCTACGTTTTCGTGGTCTGCTTACACGTGCTGTTCAATGATGGAAGAAGCGGGGCGGCGGTCAGGCTACGACATGAAGCAGGGGCTTGAAGGAGTTAGCTTTGGGTTTAACTTTGGATGGTACTTCCCAAATTCCTCGTTGGGGCCCAAGAAATGAAGACCGCTGTTGGTTAGAGAAGCTGACAGATACGGCTCAGAACCGAATCCCGTGGACCAAACGTTGCGTGGCCCGTCTATGGACTTCCCGTGTCCTATAAACAATTGCAAAACAGACAAAACAACTTACAAAATGAGTACGGTGAAATCAAAAACACTTTTTTCCTTTCGGTTTTTATGATCTTGATGCTGGCCCTAATCCACACCGACTTCGTAATCCTTTTGTTGTTGTTGTTATACTGGCACAATGCTAGTTCTCAAGCCGGTGTGATTATATATATATATATATATATATATACATATATATATATATATATATATATATATATATATATATATATATTCTCTTAGGCACTACGCCAGAAACACCACTGGATAGCAGATAGTCAATGAGGAAAGACGCCATTAATCATTAATTCCAACATTGAGTCATGAGGCATTGGAAGCGTATCAAGATTGAGCGGATGAAGTGGCAACTTCCTGGATTCTACTAATATATTGTTTTAAAATTCACAGTACAGTGAAAACTAGCAGATGCAAATACCATCGAGTATTTAACTGATGATGGAAGGTGAGAGAACTCACTTAGGAGGACTTGGTGTAGTTCGTTTTTGAACAAATCAAACGGGACATGATTCGTCAGGTAGAAACAAAGCTCATTTCAGCGCTGAAAACTATAGAAAAGCTGTACAGCTGTTTCATCCTTGTTAAAATTCATCATTAGTGCACATTCACCGAGGCCTCGCCCAGACCCAAACGGAAAGAATGATAGTGAGTCCAAAGATTAACCACTGGGCTATCCAAGCTGGCTCTCAATGGTCTGTTTAACTCCAACACTACAGGAAATATCACGCCTTCGCTACTGGATTTTTAAGGATGAGAATCAGCTGCTCATAAAACGAGCCGCCACTTCTACTCACACTGATCACGTGCTCAAGCCCAGTAGGTTACATGTAAATTATCGCCACTGTTTTCACCTGGGCTTAATACGGAGAGGTCTTTCATCACAGGTTTCGCTCTCCATGCGGTTAACCTTGAGAAACCAGTGTCAAAGAGGAGCTTTATCATGCTGCTGCGTAGTTGAATGAACCGAAGACAGCCCACTGGGATTGGGATTCAAACCCTGGGTTTCCGATTTCGAATCGACCACCTGACCACCAGACTGTCTGAGCTCCCTCTCTCAAAGGCTTAGGTAACATCAGCACTACACGATATAGCACATTTTTTCTGCTGGTTTTGAACAGTGACAGTCCGGTTTTTGCATAGTGGTCGACTCCTTTGACCGCTAGCTTCTTTTGAGGGACCTAAGTACAACGAGAGCTTTCAGTTATAAAAAAAAATTTCGAAGTGCTTGGTCACAATGTGCACATGCGCATTATGTGTTGTTCGACCTAGTCATCCCTCGGGGTTCGAATTCCAATTGGGGCTCCGTGGATGTGCATTGAAGGTAATTTTAAACAAGAATTGAACAGATGCACAGAACTTTTATTGTTCACAATGCTGAACCGAAAGTTCTAGCTGTATGATAAATATTTATTATTCTACTGCTCATATGCACATATATTTGGATTACTGACCTTCCTAACAAGCCTGCAAATTAACGATGAATGTGAATGATGGTGACTGGACAATCTCTCAAACAGCTTACTGAGGAATTTCTGGTCCCTGGGTTAGGATCTTATTGTTCAACACCCCCTTTGGCATCTTTTAATAGGCATCTTCCCTTTTTCAAAAATAAAGAATAGTTGACGTTGAACGATTGGAAACGTGGGAAAGGTTTTTTGTACACGCTATTATCACCGGTAATAAAAACATCTAGAATAGTTGTTGAACATGTGAACATGGTAGTGTGAAAGCATAACCCTTATCATTCGTTTGTTTCACTGAACATCCATTTTTTTCAAAAATCCGTTTACTACGTAGTGTAAAGAAAAACCACTCCGTACAGATGAATCATTGAAGGCTGTTTATCGAAAACAAATCCCCATTGACTGGTATTTCTCATCTCAATCCCTTCTTGCCAACAGCAGTCATCCTCACAACAATCAGACTGTTAGACATGGCGCGGGAAATCTCGAAGGTAAACCGACTCATTTCGCCGTGTCATTTGTTTTGGAAACCCTAAAGGATTTTATGGGTTTGTAATGTAATCTGGGCCCACATATGGCGTCTTGTTGGCTTCCTGTGTCTGTCAGACGGGCCAAGTTTGGATTGACAAATGTCCACCGCCATGAACGGCAGAATAAAGAGGCCATCGCCCCCGATTGCAAGCTGGTCACATGCTCTTTAATTAATGAATGATTGATCATGTAGTTTGAACGCACAGCTCATCGTTGAAAGAGACGAAAGAAAACCGTCCAGCCGTTTCACCGTTCAACCGAGCTCACTGAGGTTTTTCAATTTTAAATTAAGCGGTAATACCGCATGACCGAACATTTCCTAATTCGTTATGAGACGAAATCCTATGCCATTAAAAACATGCTCATTCCCCGAACGATAGTGAACCTACTTGTTCAGAAGGAAAACTAAGATTGGTACGGGAAACGATCTGCACATAATCTGCCCAAAAACAACAAAACACAATCGAAAAGTCAGAAGTCATCAAAGGACATTTTGGGGGGAAATGAACATCTCTCACGGTCGGATACCGCGGCAAACAAGCTTCATGCCATCTAGGTAGGCATATAAACGGTTCGGCTGATGGTGAAGCTCTAGTAAACCTCGAGTCGGTTATATTTACCTCGTGGAATGCAACTGTACAACTTTCATCCGACAGAAATAAGAAAATACAAATATATTACAGCTGGTAAATCATCGAGAATGAAGAATCACTTTATTGATTTATCTACTCCAATAAGTCATCATGAAGAGGGCATTTTACGAATTTACCGGAACACGAAGACGAAGGACAGATGGCAGTATCCCGGAATCCTGTTCACTACTGTCAGTAGTGGCCATAAAGAAATCTTACTACTCTCACGGTATATTAGATGTTCAGCTTTAGTGGGCTAAGTGGAATCGGATGCTCAGACAGCGCGTTCCCTGGTAGAGGGTATGATCCGCTGAGTTGGCGACACTACTGTCTACTCGTGAATTACATTTGGGTTTTTCACATTTTCCGTATCGTATATGGAGTAATCGAGGAATTCGCTGAAGACACATTTGCCTGGTGCTCAACAAAATAAGAAGCAGCTCCCCATGGGCCGTGACCCTTGTCCAACCTTTCTCATAAAACACTTCTGGCCCTCTTCTGTGACTAATGATAAATCGGATGCAGCTGTATGAGATACCTACAAATGAAGGGAACTGTCGAATCGTGAGGGCGTACTCAAAGAGCGATCTTCCGTGAGTGGAAATATTTTGAGGCTAAATCATTCTACTCTCGGAGGTTTTCTAAGGTGACATAATTTGTAGCTCAGATTGAAACCAACGATCAGTGGGTTCTGCGTTTGGGTCACAAAAGTTTTGTTGCCAGCCTTGCAAACCTATAACGTCACCTCGGCTGGTGTGTTGCCAGATCACACACAGAGTTAGCATGCTAAAATCTCGAACCAACTAAGACTGACTAACACAGATCGGATCGGAGATGTTACGCCACACGAACAATACAAGACACTCGACACGATGGCACACAACACAGAATACGCAAGACACCTACATCCTCGTAGGGATGGGAGATACCTGATACAAATGATATCCACGATAGAATATGACTGGGCCTCGATGGACCCGTATCCGCACAACAGAATGACTCGTGAGCGATCACACATATTCGAAAGCTTGGAGCACTACTCGACTAGGCTAACCCGCCCGCTAGCTAGAGAGAGAAGTCGAACCCTGACACGATCACACTTCTATTGACCACCTGACAACACAGTGCAAAAAAGCTTCCAACTCTATCACTCATATAATGTTCGCAGATGGCTCTGTAAAATTGCGAATTTGGACCAATGGGAAACGAGAAAAATACAGTGGAAAAACGGGAAAATAATATCGGCAGTGAAAAGGGGGACATTACAACTAGCGGGAAAAATAAAGCTTAATTTGAGACAAAACTAAGAATATTGATTTTCTCCGTAGTCCAATTTTTTGGAACAAAAATAATTTTCTCATTGAAATCTCCAATATTGAATTGTGTGGGAAAATGGTATTATCCCCCACCATAATCCTAACCATACCACCACTACCACCATTAAACTCATGTTCCTGATCAATATTGTTATTGATAATATGATTATTATTATTATTACCGTTATTATTATGATCATCATCATTACCATCGTGGCAACAGAAAGCACTATTCAAGTAGATATGGTTCTAAACTATTTTGTAGTATGGAACTGCGTAAAATAACCATTTCCGGGCCTGATCAATCTGATGATGTCCATCCTTCCATTTTTCAGCACAAAACCAGTTAGGTATGATTGAATGAGAATGTATTTTAATCTCGTCCTTCTCAGTCTGACAAGGCTGAGGATGACGAAGAATATTAGTTCTACGTGCAAACGTACCATGTTTATTCAGACGAACAGCAGTTAGAAGATGAGGAAGGGTGACCAATTCACGACATGGAATATAAGCATGACAACCCTAACCAATGAACCTGTCCCTGTAGTGGATGTCATGTCTCACGGTTTCGGTTTAGGAGATCCACCCATCCCCTGCACCATGACTTATCTGCGTGCCTTTAGCAAAGCTCCACACGTTTGGCATTTAGATTTATCCCTTTCCTTATAAATCTCTATTGTAAATCTTTGGTGTTGAGATGTGGAACTTTGTATAAACCCCGGTGGCTGATCCCGTTTTGTTTCTACAGTATTTATTTTTTGAATGTTTACGTCAAAGTGACAATGGCCAGATTGCCTCCATTTGGTTTAAATGCGAGTTTGTTAACTTGCTGAAGTCTTCGGTGCAATACAGTACAATACTATACTATACCATACTATACTATACTATACTATACTATACAATGACCTAACGCTCAAAGGTCTTAGACGGAATTGTGATATAAATAAAGGCTGTTGATCTTTTATTCCCACAGTTTCGTCATCCAGCTAATGCTTAAACCCGTTATTTCCCCCCTCAGTTACTTAGGTTCACTTTGAGGAGATGAGGTTTGCTGAGAGTTAGTTACCAGAACTAATGTACCCAAAGCGCTATTGATAGTTGGTAAAATCGACGTAGACTGGACCGAACCGGTAGGATGTACTTTGGAACATTGTGAGTTAGCTCATTAAAGATCGATTCACTCTATCATACCATGAAAAGAAAGCACTTTCAACTGCTGCCGCCCAGCATTGGTTGTTTTGCTTCATCAAACCCACAAGTAAGACGGAACAGACGACCACATGAGCTTGTATTGATCTGAATGTAACTGGTGGATGGCATTAGCATATCTAGAATGATCACGTGGATCATGTTCGCCCTGGCCTCAACTTTATTCTGTCCTTGCATTCCGATGGGTTCAAGCTTGCAACAATTCCTATCGAGCTCGCTCGGATGCATAGTTTCAGCCGTCGGGAAGTTCGTTAGACAGTTCCTTTTTCCTGACCAACGGTGGTTAAAGGGCTACATTTACAAACTTGATACTTTCATGTCACTGGTTTGAATTTTGCCACCTCCAATCAGTTCCACAGTAGATGGCCGCCTATAAGTATGATGCAAATGTTCAAAAATAACATGAAGCAAGAGATTGTTTATTCGCTCATTATTTTATAGGTGAACTGCACACATAAAATGTAATGGCCTGTGCTAGAAAATCTCTGTCCTCAAGCCTCACTACCCTTTTATTCGGCTGTTTTGTGCTGAAAACTACAGAGGACATAGTTGTATCGCGGTACCAGGCACCTGTTGGTCAGTATTTCGCATATTATCTGCTATTCTCCCGGTTCGATTCCGATTATCGGTGTTCGACTTTTCGGTGTGGAAAATGCAAATGGATTTTCCATTACATAAGATTCAGGCTCCTCGTGCCAACAGTACATTCTGTGAAATGCAAAGGTGTTCAGTTGCGCACTGTAGCGATAGCCAAGGTAATCGGAATAAGGAAGTTGACCCGTGACCTGTGCGCCCAAAAGCCTTTGGTCCGGGCACTCCATCTCCCGTGGCCCAATACTGACCAAGGCAGCATGAATCTGCCGTCCAGTTACCTAGACGGTGTGAGCTAGAAAAACCAATCACATACGAGGGATAATTTGACTGACAAACCCCTGCCTCTGATTGGTGTTTATTCCATGTCCATGTTCATGATCTTTTGTCTGATGTCTACTATGTAATCTGTAACCTACTGAAAAACAGCTGTTTCGCCGAAATGGACTTTCATATGATGCAACGGGTATTTTCCAGACATACCTACTCATTGGTTGGTTATTTGCCTTTGTCTTACATTAGATGAGAGGTTAGAAAGGTGAAGCTAGCGAAGCCCGCTATATGCTTCGTTCACAGCCGGCTGGATTGACCACGTTCCGCATAGGTGAGAATCGGAGCATGAATCTGTAGATTAATATGCCTACTTACGGCTCTGTCCAAGAGTTTCGTAGTCGAGGGCCCTCCTCATTTAGGCCAATAACAGATAAACAAGGTACCAGCCTAAGGATATGCACGCTTCTCAGGTCTGCTTTAGTCACCGACTGTAGGAGTGACTGATGCAGTGCTTTGCCAGTCGTGCAAGAGTAGTCCTTAGGATTTTCAACACCGATTTTATTCAGGAACCGCTAATAGTCCTGAATATTGAGTTCACCGGCGTAACTGCTTCTTAAAGGCATAGCGTAACGGTCCCATGCTGCGATTTTCTCCAGTGATGTCCAGGATTGGTCCTCTGCAGTTTACAACTATAGGAATCGCACGGGTTCCATTGACGGCTCGACTTCCGGTTCAGCTGCAAAAAATTATAATTTATTTCCCCAATCCCAATAGTTATTTACCGATTGACATCGTTTTTCATGATTTCGGTGACAATTATTACGTTTAAGTTTATCTGCATCAGAATTTATGGTCTCCGGAATTGGATACTTTCTCTGCATCATCACTAACTGACCATTTAAGTATCGGGTAGTGATCCTCGGGGAAACTTTTCCCAACTCCTGACAACAGCTTTTCTTGCATTTGCCCTAACGTTCATGTTGGATAGCAAGAGATCCGCTGCTACGGCTCGTCAGTCTCTGGTTATGCCCAGCGCGCTCAGGGACCTCAATCGAATCTCAGAGTGTTCGGTGCGCGTCCCAGATGTAATAAACAATCGATTGCATTGGTGTTTCAAATCACACCACGATAGCATGCATGGCTGCTCTTAACCGCTTTTTGCCTATTGTACAGAAAATGCAGCTTATCTATCAATAATGCCCAACTCTTGTTTGTGGTACTTCAGCTTGCCTTAGGTTGAATAATTTTACATAGACGGCTGGGTTTATTACCGCGGTGGGGACGCCCATCTGCTTGTGAGGAAAAAGTCGGTGGCAGGACCTGCTACCAATCCTAGTGCATCCAGACACGTCTACAAAGAGAATGTAAATCAGGGGAAAATCAGGTGACTGTTTCTCTAAAAGAAATGCGCACGACCTCGTTGCGTGCTAGACGGAAACCAACGTGTTATGTTGGGTCGGTGTAAAGGTTTGAATTCGTGTGGGAAATTCAGACGCGTAATTGTCCGCACCGATTGAGCCATGTCTGAGGCTAGCTAGTGGAGTAATTTATTGACAAACTTGACAAAGACAAGCTACGGAGAAAACGTGGATAGCAAATGAGATCGTTTTCGGTTGCATCATCCTCGTGGATTATTCAATTTAATTTAAATTTATTGTGTTCCTAATCAGTGATGGACCACGTATCTATTGCACTCTATTTGTTCCTATCATGGTTAACGCAAAACTCGGCCGTAGCCGGTAAGTAAGCAGCGGACAAGCAGGGATGTGCGTAAGTAGTGTCGCTGATCTGAGTTACACGCATACATTGATGTACGTTTGCCTCGGGTCAAGTAAGGTCATTCGATAAGTGGGTACATCGATCGTCAACAAACAGTGCAGCGGCTGATGCATGGGTGTATTTCAACGAGCGCATATACATTCACGAGAAGGATATTGATCAACTGCCCGCGAGGTAGGCGCGACTCTTCAACCTGCATACAAAAACAGTGATGCATAATTTACGAAAAATGTCTGTGTGCCAGGTTGTGATTAGGTATGTTTTGATGCAAATATCTCATATATAGCAGGCCTCTTGGATATCTCCCGTGACGGCTACACAGAAATTACGGGTCTGCACAGTATATCGTAGATGCTAATCGATATTCATCAGTGTGGTCGACCTACGATCGTTCATCGCGGATCCGAGTCTCAATGGGAGCTCGGTAGATGTACACTGCTGATGATTCCCAACAAGGATGGAACAGCTGTACAGTGCTTCAATGATTTTCAATGCTAAGTTGAAGGTTCATCCTGCATGATGAGTCAAATTTTGTAAAATTCTAATCTCCAAACGATCAGTGTGTTTACATCGTTTCTCAACCTCGTTGCACTATGCTATGCCAGTAAGTTCATCGAGCTGGATATCTGCCGGAGTGATATTTTATAACTAATATCTAAAGAGGAATACGCCCGAAGTCACGTTTGGCTGATTGAGCAAAACCAGATCAAAATGAAGTGGTTATTCAGTGATATGCAGGTGGTAGATTAGGACCTCATGAGAGTTGAATCTGCTTGTAAGGGATCCGACACCTACCATAAACCAAACACAGATGCAAAAGTACAAACTATGAATAACCAATGTTGCATTCTTATCTCACGCCGGATAAACTTCATTCTAAATTTCCGATTTACTCTCCGAGTAGCACAGGTGTGGGTGATTACCCGAGTATCTATAAACACGAGTAGATCAATGCGCATAGAGAAAGGACTTTTTTATACCGAAGACAATTGACGTATTTTGATTATCTGTTGAACAGAGTACGTTTGCATATGCAGTTATTAAAATGATCAGAAACAGTACTAAAATATTCATGTGCATTATCAAATCAGCCTTCTCATGAGAATACTCAAAAAAGGAGGAATAGATAAAATATCCTGATGATTTGGTGGATGACAAACTGCATTACACATTACGTGAAATAGAAGCGCATACGAATGGGAAACTGTGGTGATTCAGCGGACATTACACATGACACGGCTAGGTATAGCTTCGCGGTCACGTACGTTGAGGAGCTTCAACCAATCAGGATCGCTGAGGACAGGTACACCAAATGCTCATGGTGATTGGTCAACTTCCAATCTGCCAATTGTTCTCTTTGGCCTCATGTATTTGCGGAAACCAACTCTGCAATACAATTAAAGCACTACTCCACAGTCCTAGTCTTCTTGCTACTTTGGTTTGAGTAGTTCCGAGTGGGCTCCATTTCAATACGTCCCATCAGTTTGGGTTTTGTGAACGCTACAGAAATGCTCCTAATTTCCTATCTACAGAACATTGACTGATCGATTACTAGACAATCACATTGAACAAAGTGAGGGTTATGCTTTTCGAGAGACACACTGATAAGATAAAATGGAAAAGTACAGAACACGTCAATCGAATGCCGAATAGCGGGCCCAAAGTGCTCCGTTTATTTTGAAGTAATTTAGCATTTTTGGTGCATTAGAAGATATGGACTGCTGCCTCGAATAAAAGTACCAAACAAAACATTTTGGCTCGCAAATTGGGCTGTGAAAAAATGAAATTCCAGCGTTATTTAAAAGTCAACTGGTTTTTATTCATTAGATTCTCCGAAACTTATTTCAGAAAGTTGAATAAATAAATAACTAAAGACCATTGTGGTATTCATCTTTGACAATGTATCCGTGCACAAAGGTGCTTACAATGCTCATTTATATTCATTTCAACGAATGAGTTATTCACACTCCTTTTTCTAATCCATTTGAGGAAGCGGTCAGTCAGTTTATGCTGGTCAGTTAATATGGACATCAGTGAGAAACATTTGCCGTTACTGATTAAGGTGATGTAAAACTCAATGTACTTACTGGTTTGGAATAATGAGATACGGTTGAGAAGTGATGTACCATGGACGATAATAATCTAACAGGAATTAGTATCCCCACAAATCAAAATTCCCGGTCTGATAGGAAGTATCGGAATCGTTCCAATCCAGAGCAACGTCAGCAGGTGTAGAAGACCGAGCCTGTGGAGTTTTATCTCAGTTTTATGTCAGAGCTCATTTGAAATTTTTTAAAGATTAAGCGGACCGACTGGCAGATTACAGATTAACCAGTGACACCTGGATTATGTTGTGCCTGGTCAAGGTGGTTCAGATTGGCTCAGCCTTCTCACTATACGTAACCAAAAAGCTGTGCCGTACAGTAGACCGTGAACTGCATACCACATTATTTTACTTACTTTTCACTTTTATGTGATTGTCTCTAACGAGAGTAAGTGACAGTTTCTGGGATGTCTCTGACAGTAGCTGTCCATGCTTTCCAGTCTGCTACAAGGTCTGCACACCGAAAAATCCACTTGCTGCGCCAGTCGCGTACTCCGAAGACCGACTGGAAGTCTACGCGACTCATGCCTGCCTTAAAAGTGCTAACCCGTGTTTTCAGTTGGCCACCAAGGCGACATTTCTAATCTCAGCAGGGTGATAGTATTAGGCTAGTCTTTGTATGTTTCGTTTCGGATCGTTGTAGGACATGATCAAACCACTGTAGGCGACGCCGTCAGAGGAAAGATAAAAAGTTGTTCTGTGTTCGCACAGTGTTGACTCACAGCGAAGTTTGTAACGCGATCATACCACTTGATTTTGGCCATGTAGCGGAGGCACCAGTGGTCGAAGCTTCCCAGTTTTTTCGTGTCGTCTACTCTCAACGGCCAAGTTTCGCAGGTGTACGTGAGAACTGGGCGGACGGCAGCTCGGTATATGCGCACCCTCGTATAGAGGCTTATTTCACTGCAAGACCACAATGATTCGCGAAGTTACAAGAACCCTCTCCTCGGGCAGTCTACACCAAGCTTAAACTCGTCCCTGACCAGACCGTTTGGCTGGATAGTAGAACCGAGGTACTTGAAGTGGTGCACCTGATCCAGATTTTCGCCATTGACACGTATAGAGTGTGTTGAGCCTTGCGAAGTTGTGAAGAATTTCGTTTTTGTGGTGTTTATCTCCAGACCAACAGCCTTAGCTTTACATACAACACGGTCAAGAACCGGCTGCAGAATTCCGGGATCCTCTCCCAGAATAACAATGTCGTCGGCAAATTCGAGGTCTGTAACCCAAGAGTCGTGGCCAAGTTGTATCTCTCGAAAGTTGTTCAGGGTGAGATGCAATATCCAGTTTAGAGCGTAGTTAAATAGGACAGACGATAGAGGGCGTCCCTGGCGGACGCCAGCGTCGTTTGGGAATTCATGAGATTCTTCGCCGTAGGCGCGGATACGCACTTGTTTTTCCGAGTAGTAAGATCTCATCAGTCTGCTGTACTTTCGGGCATTCTATCGTTCCACGGTTCAATCCAGAGTGATTGCCTGTCAATGAAGTCTGATTCTGCCCTAAAGTCAATGAAGCTTGCTGTGGTGTGTTGTTAGAATCTAAAGTGGTGTCCTAAGATTCGACAGAGCGTGGAGATCTGGTCAGCACAGCCTCTTCCTCGACGAAAACCACACTGGTTGAAGCGTGCTCGCGCATCCCACACAGTAACAGAGCGATAAGGCGAAGTGGTCGAACACTATTTAGCCGCTATATCTATGAGGCTGATACCCCTGTAGTTCACGCAGACAGTTTTGTCTCCCTTTTTTGGTATAGGAAGTAAGACGGAGGTTGAACAGTCTTTGGGTAAGACTTCGGTGACCCAGGTACGACGTAACAGCATACTTAGTGAGACCAACAGAACCGGCAAACAGGATTTTAAGATCTCAGGTGGTATGCCATCCTCTCCCGGTGACTTCTTGTTTATCACGGTTTGAGCTACGCGGACGATTTCCGATTCGTTGAGAGGCTCGAGGTCGATCGCTTATTTTTCTGTCTCCTGGTGTCTTTAAACAGGTGGACTGGATAGGATCACGACTGAGAAGCTGACTGAAGTGTTCAACCCATCTTTGAAGCTTCTGGTCACAACCCGATATGAGGTGGCTTATATCGTCGCGTATCGTGAGAGAAGGAGGTTGCGCCTTCCCCGAAGAGGAGCGTATAAGTCAGAAAAACCTCCCAAAGTCCCCAACAGTGGCTGCTGCTTCCATCCGTCCTGCAATTTCAGACCAATATCGTTTACGGTCGTTCCCCGCTGAGCACATAGCTTCGTGGCGAAGGTTGCGGCAATCAGGTGAATTGCGGAGTCTCGCATCCCTAGCTTTAGTGAAGTGGTTAAGGGTTTCTGCACAGATCTAATCTTTTCTATGCCACTTTGTTTTGACTAGTTGTTCAGGGGAGGCGCTGGCGATAGATACTTTCAACCCTGTCCATTGTCCATCTACGCCACCGTCCTCGTCGATCACAGTTAGTCTGGACGAGGTCGCATTTGACAGGGCTTGAACGTTGTCCGGAGTTGTTAGACTGGAAGTATCTACTCTGCAGTGAGGCCGAGATTTTTGCCGTACTGAAAAGTGAAGCTTAAAATGAGCGCGTACCAATGTGTGGTCCGTGCCGTTGGGATTTCCCGTTACGCCGCCCCGGTACACTCGACAGTTCTCGACAGATGATGCCCAACGAGAGAGCGCCAAGACGTAGTCGATTTGGTGCGCTGTCCTACTGTCGTTGGAATACCAGGTCAGCAGGCGTCTTTTTGGATGATGTAAGCGGGTATTGGTGACGACCAGTCGATTGAGGTCTGCAAACCTGACCAGGCGGTCGCCATTTTCGCATCGCACACCGGGGCCAAATTTCCCCCGCACATGTTGAGTATACTCGTCTGCTGGTCCCATGCGGGCGTTCCAACCTTCTGAAACTAGCAGAATATCTCACCTGGGAACCTGGTTGACTGAATTCTGAAGTTCGCTGCAGAAGACATCTTTAGTTGCTGGTTCAGCATGTAGCGTTGGGGCGCAGACTACAATCACAGTCACGTTGAACGGAGTACTCCTGAACCGTGCCACGGCAATTCTTGGAGAAACTGCGCCCCAAGAGATCAGGGTGTTGTGTGCTCGACTGTTCATTCCGATTGCAACTCCATAAAGCCGAGAATTGTCTGCTGGCCCACTGTGGTAGATCCAGTAGGATGTGTCAGTTGCCGCAGTCGGGTAGGCGTACTTCGGATAGACAAGCTACGTCAACTCCGTAGTTGTAGAGTGTGTGCGTAGTAATGCACTGGCTACCCGTATCTAGGTTTTTCACGTCCCAGCAGGTTATGTGGACTGGTGACCTTGTGTTCAGGTTTAGGTTCCCAGCTCGTGTTTGGATCACCTCGGCAGCTGGGGGAGCACAGGGCGCGTCGCTTACCGGGAACGCCGTAGCATGATCAGAGCTAATTATAGAGAAAAAATGCATGCAGAGGCTTGGAAATTTGGCACGAAGTGGAGTCCCCAGGGCCACAGTAAAGGGGCGGCATAGCTAAGTAATGTCGGGGAAACTTGTCGTTTTTGTCTATCAAGCTTGCAATTCGGTGCACTAACCAGAGCTAAGTTGATGATCACAACACAGGCATACTGTGGGTTTCAGCCACCCAGGATTCGTGAGTAGATCAGTTTTCTTTGACTGGACAGTGCTGCCCAGTGTCAGCTTTCGTGAAGCAGTACTTTTGGTCGATGTTCTTCGGTTAAATAAGATTAACATGATACACTTTTGATGCTTTTCCTTGTTACGGCATGAGCCCAACGCACGACTTCTAAGTCCCGGTATACAGTTTAGGGCAACGGATCGATAGAATCATGATAATTGAAATTAGGAATCACGCGAGGCTTCGATATCTCGGGTACGATAACGAGCAGAAAGGTATTCAGAGTTGTGAAAGCTCAGAATATCTTTTTTTTATCTGATGTAGCTCATATCGTTGGACTTGACTCTGAGGTCAAAATTGTTCATCATCAGCTCGGGTATAGTCCGAGTGACCTCCTGGAAGGTGGTATATTACGGTAAGAATTCAAGATATTCGGTTTTTCCATTGAAACATACTTCTGCTTAATGATAGCTAATATGTGCACCGCATAGATGAAAAGTATCAGCAGTAACAGAAAGTCATACCAGACTTTTAAAACCAAACTAAAATGAATTATGACTTATCTTTTCACACGACATAATGTCCAGATCACTAAGCAGTACAATACTGAAGAATTCCTAATTCTGCCGTCGACTGACCCACAACAGGTTGCTTTTATTCAAGCGTATGCCGGGCTTAAACTGGAAAACCGAATAACGGAATCGTAAACAAAACACAGCAACAAACCGAACGGTTTTCTGACAGTCAGTATCAGGAAAATGTGATTTGCAGGCTGTGACTGACCAAAGTTTTCATGTCCAAAAATGTTCATCTAATGAATTAGCTATTTGAACACTGACATTGGTTATATATCGCGTTTGAACCAAATGAGGTTAATATTGGTAAAAACTGCACCGATCAGATCCAGTATGGCTAAATACAGGTTGACGAGTTCGTTTGATTGGACGGGCATGCAGACGGATGACTTCTTATTGGTAATAATTAATCCCAAAGTCACTGAAGTAATAAATTTTCAAAGAGGATAATTCAAAAGACTGGCATGATCATTCAAACAGATGAATTGAAACCATCATTTTATTGAGTGATTTGATTTCCCAAGTTCCATCTATGACGTAAACCGTC
The DNA here is from genome assembly GCA_948099385.1 of Fasciola hepatica. NCBI lineage: Eukaryota > Metazoa > Platyhelminthes > Trematoda > Plagiorchiida > Fasciolidae > Fasciola > Fasciola hepatica. Next base: position 2,532,761 of record CANUEZ040000007.1, on the reverse strand, counting down.
AACTGCAAAGGTGAAAAAAATGAGTCTGAGGTTCATTGATTGCTAACTTGGATGAACTTTTTTATTTCTGATGTGATTCATCAAGTAGATCGTCGCTCAACTCAACATTGAAAACCATATTAACACACAGTGTACGACCGCTTCATCCTTATCACCACGTTTATTATTCGAATTCTTCGGCAAAACTCGATCAGTGAATGCAAATGAGTCATTTGTTCTCATGTACGAGATACGCGGTCACCGGGCCGTAACGATCAAACTTCACGCTCCGACTAAATCTGACACCACATCAAGTCGATGTTGTGTTTTGTTTCCAAAATCACTCACTCCTAGTAACGTCAAGAGTTCAAACGTTTGCCATGATAATGCCTGATTCCAACCATGAAAACAAAACGGTCGGGCTTTTCCTCCATATCTCCAACGGGGACATTCTGCAATTCCACTACATATCTTATCCTCAAGTGTACTACGATTCATTCTGGAGAGAGTTATACTTGTAACAATTTAAGAGCCTATTTAATCCGCCAAATAAAATATTTTTAACTTCATTAATTTTTCCTAGAATCAGAGGACAATTTTTTCCTGACTAACTGTTTCATATCCAATAAACTTTTTGGAGTTTAGAAGTGCATAATTATTTAGCTGCATTTGCCAGCCTCCTTACCAATATTCAGCCTAGACCATGAGCTTTTCAACTGTATTAAAAAGGGGAATTTGGGAATTAAATAAGCGCAGTCTCTCAGATTTTCTCTACAAGCTTGTCTTCAACTAAACGAGTTTTGTATTAAATATCTTCAAGGAACTGAGTTTAATCGATCGCAAATCTAAAGCATCATGTTCAACTTTCTTCATATTTTTCCATTTAAATGCCTTAGTCAGTTGAGCTTGGCTAAACTAAGGTCACCGGGTCCTTCATTCCATTGAAGATACTACTAGGACATTCTCTTGCTTGCTCAACGTTTTTTCTAAAAAATGCGACCCTTTTAGTTGTCTGTGATTCCGGAAAATGTGCGGATCAATCATAAGGCTACTGGTTCCTTCTGTCGCATATCCACCAATCGAAATTGAGTGGACCTGCACAGATAAATTTGACCAATCATCGTCAAGGTCGCAAAACGCAGTAAAATAATGACCACATATCCGCTGTTGCAGCCTACAAAAAACCGGTGGCCAGTCTGGCAGATCTGCACCAGAATAGCATTTGTAACTCGATGGGACAAGCATGCGTACGGACTGATTTCGAATGGAGTTACACCGAGGAACCACATGCTACTCGGCGCAAAGAAATCCTAAGTAAGTTGAAGAAACTCATTTTGGTTTATGCCCTTCATAGCAGGCAAACAAAAACAACTTGGTGGTTCTGTTTCTTGGCTCTTACTAGCAGTTGAAATGTTCTGTTCAACTATGTGATTGACTTTGCCATCTAGATAACCTACAAGTGGTGAAATTATTGGACAGAGCATGCAGGGTAGAACTAAGTATGTTTTTCAATTTTAATTTTAAGTTTGCTTCATAGATGAGGTCAGAAAAGGTATCCATAATCCGAGCTCGTTCATATTATCTTTCTCAACTAACTTGGATGGTTCGGACCCCTTATTCACTGAATGTGCAGGCATCAGCACGACTGAGAAAGCGTGGCATGCATGTTGGGCACATTGTCGCATATCACATTTCAGAACGCTCAATAAATGGAATAATGGACTAAAGAGATACTTAAGAAAGTGACCTATACAAACAGGAGTTCAACATAAATGATGGCATAGAAATAACGTTAAGTACAGAAACTACAATCGAACAGATCAAAATAATTCAATAATGAAAAGAAAACAAAATTTTCGTCGTTCCTTGTTGCACCTCGTGGACTGCTAAACTTTAATTTTGAAGTTAGCCAAATATACCTGGCAATACCATTAAAATTAAATTATGTGAATATGACAAACATATATGATAACCAGACATGCTCGTGCATCTAAATAGTGAGTAGTGGTTGGCTCATTAAGAAGTCCAGCCGCAACCAGTCAGGTTAGAGGTTAGATCACTTTTGTGGACTCCATCTGATGACGTGATTTGGGGACGTAACTATTAAAATCTACTAGCTGAAGGTTACGCGCAAAGCGAGGTGTCGCTAACATTATTGTGTTAATAATGTTAACATTAATATTAGTATCATTGACACAAAGTAAACCCAATACAATGCGTAAATAATCATAGAGGTGCTCATTGATGTATAACTTCACCGCGAGGCCAATAATTCTCTTTTGTCTAGCACAGTATTGGAAGCTCGAAGTACTTTACACACTGTTCACTACATGGCAATGTGACTAATAGACCTCCAAGCAGATTCACATAGCGCATTAATTTCACTTGTTCATACTGAAAAAGGAAATATAATCAGTGGCCTCAAACTGTAGAAAAACGGTTGTAACACTAGCCATCGTCCTTCAGAGTAGGTTGGAACATCCACATCTAACTCGTCATCACCTTGATAACGATGATGAAGAATGTGATACTTCTTGAATGCGATTGATGAGGATACACCTAGAAATTCAAAAACAGAAATGGGAAAGAAATTTTAGGCAACGTAGTAATTCACATCCGCGGTTAGCATTATCCCAAAAGGCACTCGTTCACCATCAAAGAAAGCATCTTGAATAATATGTGTAGGAAGAAAGGCCAGCAAAATTGTGTGTTTGACACACGAAGATTGGACCACGTGACGAACATTTAAAAACAAATTCGATCAAGTGTTATGTCACGCATGACTGACTCAACCCGCATTTTAGATCCACAAGTTGATCGGGAAACCGCTATATGGTTAGATTTTGAAAAATTCTCATCTTTTACATGAACTTTCACACTAACCCTGTGGAAAAGGTATGTCTTTCTAATGCAAACGTTCACCACTTCGCCGAGATTCAGTGAGTGCAAACACTCTGCTGATCTGATGATCTCTCACAGTCGAGAGGAAACAGGTGGAAAGAGTTGCGTTGAATTTCCAATGGCATGTCGAATGTTGATAATGTGTTCTATAGTAAACAGTAGCATTTTACCAATGCACAAGATTTTGAACTCTGCAGTCGAGGTGCACAGTTCAAACCTATCTAAATGTTGTATCCGAATACTACTAAAATCTTTCATTTTTTTCAATAAAATAACATCGAATTTCCCCGAATGTGGCCGTAAATTTTCTGTTTATACGTGTCACACCCGACGATGTTCAGTTGGATGATGTTGTTTGACGATGAGCTTATCAAAACCATCTTCGTGCACGCAGAATGCCATCTAATCATCCCAAACTAATCTGTTTTGCACGTATCCAATTCATTGACGCATAATGACCAGTGTCAGGTTACGCTCTGAGTGGCCTGAAGATAACATTGTTGAACATTTCGAAACGTTATAAGCGGTTTTCAACTCAAAATAACTCCGACTTCATTCAAAACTGCCCAAAGTTGAGTTATGGTGAATACTCACTACTGATGGTTGCTAATAAGAACGATGCCTGCGTAAGGTAGTATTTTTGAGGATTTCGTCAGTGGGTTGACCGTTGATATTGCACACGGTGTCATTTCATAAACTTATTAATCAAAAACTGTAGATATGTTCAACTCCGTCGGTACAATTATTCTTGGGCATTATTTACACGTTTATTGGCTAGGCTTGGGCTGTCAAAAACCCTTCCGTTTATCTCAGTTACTTCTTCTCTGAGGCATGTTTCTCAGCTACATAAAACCCCGAACTTGTCCGCTTTTATAAGCAGGGTGATCCCGAATTGCTTTCCCAACTATCTGGCCCACTTCTGATTCTTGAACCCCTGAATGAAACGAAGGGTAGTGTTTGTTTTATTGAAACTACCTTATCGGCTTCATTACCGTATTGAACGAGGTACCCTTGCTTGAATTCTTTGGATTCTATTACGAATAATTATACGGAACATTTTGCTCGACTAAACTGGGGAATTCCGGAAAGATAGTCTACGCTCAGTGAAAGTTTCCTGAACTATATTTTGCCAGTATCTAACTTGCAGGGAGGTACTCAAGAGGTATTTCCTGGTCCTGGTTGTTCCTAGTTATTATCAATGGCTTCTCTATACTCTTTGTTGCTTCCATCCTATGCAATTCAAACAGTCCGAATTTGTTGCGCCTTATTCACTCTAACACTGATAGACATACATCGTAGGATGATCTGTACTCGTGAAATCTCCGGCTGACCCTGTTTGGATGTATCCAAATGACTCGGTTATTGGCGATGAAAGACTACAACCTGCTGGATCTCTCTGAGATCAGCTGACTGTCGCCAGGATCCTGTGGTAATGTCATCAATATTAGAAAATAATATTTAAAAACACAGTCTGCCAGCCTCCTTATCGAGTGCATCCTCATTGCTTTTCTACGATCCACTATTGAAGACCTCACACTGGCGCCCTCGGTTGCAATATCAGGCATCTATTCATACCAGTACTTGGGTGAGAAACTGATCAGGCTGCCACTCACGGTACTGCTGAACTACAAGAGATGGGTCGTAAATATCGTCTTCAGCAGAATAATCACAGGATTTGAGCAAATTGATTATGTGCAATAGACGATGCTAGGAGCAATCTGGGTCTGTACCTGCAGGTGGAATTAATCCAAAAGTTTGGATACCCTTTGAGCTGTGTACAGATACGGATTATCCATAGAAGTCTTCGAAGAGGTCAAAGGTAGCAGCTCTTGGATGAAACTGGACGCTAACATGGTGGACTGATAACTCAGTGAGTTGTTCGTGAATAGGTTTACATTCGAGAATTTCCTTATTGAATTAATGTCACAACCGGAACGGAGAAATGTATTGTTAGCTTCACCACATGTTTTTATTGAAATTCAACCTTCACCAGGTATGCGCTGTGTTGAAGGAGCACTCTTTGATAAATCAGCAGATTGTGTTCAAAATTTAGGCAGCGTATAAAATAAGGCAGCTCTCCGTTATAACCCCGATGCCACCTGTTTCGTGACAGTGACAGATCTATGCCCGACGGTAATCAAACGATGATCACGGTTGGCTTTTAACTCTTTGGTCTCGTGTTCGAATCCTGCTTCGGCCGCCGGTCACTCTCCAACTGGCAGCCGCAAATTTGCAGCGAACCCATTCCTGAACTAATGTACCATTATTACATAACAAAAGGAAGTGAACAAAATGATTGAAAAGATCACAAAAATTAAAAATAGAAATGGTACACAAAACCCAGAGCACATTTAGTGTTTCGTCAAACCGAATTGAATAAAACGATTCTTTTTTCATCGTACCTTTTTTTTGTTTTTGAAGAGTTAGCCATTAGAAAAAGCCGGTAACCGGCTAAGCACCGATCTCCCCGTCTTTTTAAAGTAACTTCGATTGTTTACTCTCGTTGCGTTGGCTTTCATTTTACCGTATTTAAATGTCAATGTCTCAGTGTCCGAAAACTGGAAGGATGAATGGAGAAGAGAAACACACGGTAGATGAAGAATCAGTGCAACTGCCAGCTCGGTACTGATAATTGCGTGCGGGCTTTGTTTTTTGTAGGCCTTCAGGTAGCCGTTGTCATGACTCGAATAGGACTGAGGCGTTGACTGAATTCCTCACTAAAATTGTCTGTACGAGCACGCTATATACAGAATAGCTTGGTTTCGCCTCATCGGAACCTTGTGTTGACTGCAGTATTGATTTATGAACACTTGTCTTCGACTGACTGAATATTACGGACCATTAGCTGACGCTACTATCCCTCTTGCAATAGCTGAACAGAATGATTCGTCGAAGTTCCCGGGGGGAAACAGGAATCACAAGCCACTCTGAATGGTACTATTTACATGATCTAAGTGTTTATTGCCTCTAACGTATCCTGTTACCGGCAGTAGTCATAATCGTGGCAGACAGCAATCCACTGTCACTTGCGTAGTTCCCACGTCTTACGTCTTAAGTGTGTTTGAAATCCAGGCCTCAGGGTCAGGTTGCTAGTGATCCCCGATAGCACAATGGATCTTCAACACCCTGCATTGTGGACCTTCTTCTTCCTTCATGCATAAGCATGGCATTAAAACAATAATGAAACACGATTTGCTTATTGGTTCACTGTCTGTCATGGCTGACTATACATCACGGCTGTGCTGTTAGCTCTCCTTTCAGTAAGACAGGCTGCTTTCCGAGATTGGATACCCGTTGGATGCAGTCTTCACTGGATTCTAGGGTTTGAATTACAAGCCACTGTGATGAATAGAGACAAAATCATGCGGCCCTGGTGAGAGGCTTTCGGTGTTAGCTTACGTTCGATGATACGATGGGTACCTAGGAGTGAACCATGAACCCTATACTCGATTTCAGGCGACAAGTGACACTTCCCCATGCATCCCATTTCGTTTCCACCTGCATTTACGCGGAAGGTCGAACGACTTACTAAACTGATGCTGAACTTTCATTTCGTTTTCATTTGATCAAAGAGGAAGTCAGAGAAGACACTGTTGCAATCCAAGTCATGTTGAACAATGATGGATTGTTCACAGGGTGATTAACAAGACTGGTTCGCAGAGATACCCGTTAAACAAAAACTTCTGTGCGCATCACTTTCGATCTGATATGGGATGTCGGAAAGCGTCGATCGAAGACAGTTTTGACCGTGTATTTTCCACACCCGTCTACAAAGTCATGATCGGACTAGAGGGTTGAGTCTGACAGTAATGTCCAACTTATACGAAGACAGCTAGGTCATAGAGAGTCAAAGTCTATTCTTTATGAAACCAGCGAAGTGGATACATGTGATTATTTCGGTATGAATGGCTACTAGAACAAAACCTACAAAATAACGGTTTACTTCTTTTTATTTACCACACAACGATGTACAACATTCCCTAAAGGATGCCGCGGTCATTCAGATACTGCTCCACCAAAGGGGACAGGTTCTGTCCTACCTACCACCTAGTGACCAGTAAATACATATGTATTCTGGATTATGTTCTGTCTGAGAAACGAACACAGAACGATGGGAGTCCAGTGTTCATGATAGTGGACTTTGCACCTAGAATTTCCGCGTTCGATGCTTGCCCGGTATAGCCAATTCCTGTTTTGGAAGCTCATGCTGAAGATAGGCGATTCCAAAAGTTCATATTATCACTCAAATTTTGATGATCTTTGTTTGTTCACGGATATATAGGCTAAAGTGAAAAAGAAGACTGTGTATGCCTGCAAACGAGCTTATCAGGAAAGGAAATAATCCAACATGTTCCCGGAAAGATAGTACACGAATGTGTCCGTCAGTGGGGTCAGCCGGCTACGGATCCTCCAGACATTTTAATTTTCTTCTCTTGTTGTTGCTTTGGCACCAAGCTTGTTTTTAAGCGGGATATATATATATATATATATATATATATATATATATATATATATATATATATATATATATATATATATATATATATATATATATATATATATAAAGTTAACCTATTGATTTGGAATCCCTGGAACTAAACGATCCTTTTTTCTAGTATTTCATTAGGCAGGGCTTGTAATAAAGATGATTACCTAGGTAATTTACAATCTTTGTATGTCTGAGTGTTTATTTTTACTGATGTGAGCTGAACTTGTTCTCAGAGGTGAAGATACGTGTCACACACACACACACACACACACACACACACACACACCCGTCGAGTCGCCTTTCAGAGATACATCTCACTCAGCCGTTTTGGAAATTTTCAAATATCCACCCTAGATAAGTGCTTCCACAAAGAAATCTTTTAGATTGACTTGCAAAGATCAACATTTTTCGTGTTGCATACGGAAGTTATTTATTATTGCAATTCCAGTTCCTGGTGCTCCTATGGAACTCTTGCGTTCCGTTTGTTGCTGGAAGTGTTGCTTCAAATGTGGATTCATTAACACAAGATGACGTGTGCGTGAATTTTTCGAACACAAAGCGGTTTTAAACCTAACCAAGTTTTGTCTTTTCATGATCGTCCATAATCATCGATAAATTTTATCATAAAATAGCATGCAGTCCTTGGTAACTCCATTGTTACCGGTTCATCAATTGATACATTTGCTTCTAGCCACCAGCACCTGCATAGAAAACCATAGCGACATCAGGAATGAATAACCACAGTCGACAACCAAAAAAAAAATCGCAGTGATTTCGTGCCAAATTTGTTGCGGTATCCTGGTTAGTCCGAGTTCGCACGTCATTATCCGCTACTGGCTGAGAGGAACAGAAGCCGAAAAGACCTGAAAATAACCAAATTTTGTACTTTTTAACGGAAATGGTAGTCTTTTTGGTGTTTTTTCTTTTAATCTAATCGAAACAAGTGCGAATCCACTGAGTTCAAGCTGAAGCTGTGACATTAAACTGCACGATTGTGAGTCGGATTCTTAAGCCATCCGGACTGATTGGCACCGATTCTTCTCACTGTCCGTCAGTCAAGCAGCAATCGACTCCTATGATGTATTATGAAAGAGTAGCTCACATCGGTTTGCTTGGTAAATCTTTCTATCCATTCCCCGATTTACTAAACACTGATTTAACGAAGAATATTTCCGTAAAACAGTAGTCGAATCTACCGACAAGGAAGGATGAAGCCACTTGCTTCACTGCAGCTTCATGGCTCGCGTTTTAAGGAGCGCTCCTATGTGGGATCACGCAGCACTTCGCTGCTTTCACTGAATACCTCCTCATAATGGCACGTGATATAGGGTGAAAAATTACTCCAGAAAAAGGTTGAAAATATTTCGAAATGAAAAGCAATACCGATGACTATACGTCAAACAACAAAATTTCACCATGTCTTCCAATCAAAATGCTTCAATGTTATCAGATATGTCGAAGGGGATAGATTAGCCGGTATTTTTTTCATAATCCTGACCAATGAAAAGGCCATATATTTCATGTTTGCTGGACCTGTAGTCTGACGTTGTGAAACGACGATTTTCCGGCAGCAGCTCTAGCACTGAAGTGAATCTCTGACCGATTGCTCAACCGGTGGGTAGATCCCTATCATATGATTCATTTGTATCAGTAATTGGCAGGGAGGCATCCGGTGAATTGTTTCAGAGTGTCCCATTGTGCCACCAAAAATGACTGATGGTCGCACTGATTCGAATGCATGAACTACTATATCACCGGATAAGAGTTCAGTTGAGAGCGAAGGTGCTAACCTCCGATGCAATAAGCTCAGTTTACGGATGATAATTTTTGGCTACTTTTGACTGAATGGAACAACACCCATCTGAATCCATACTGAAATCTTTTCCTCGTTAGCAAGGTCAACAGGACCAATACAAGATCACAGTCCATTCAACAGTTTCAGACAAACAAGAACACGTTTCTGATCGATTGAGTGAAATTCCTCAAAAACCTAGGCACATCTTTGCTGCTCAAAACAGTACACGTGATGGATAGCAATAACAAGGTGACTAGTTCTGATTCTGATTTGTGCTAAAGTTGAAAATATGATAGTTGACTTACATAAATCCGGATAGTGTCACCTTGCTACGTATTTCCACGCGGGTTTCGCTTCTTTCTCTATCATTCAGTCTTACTGTAACCAGAAATAATTTTGTTGACAAGTGATTCGGTTTTGACCACTGTCTGTCAGTAATACACGTTCGGATGTGAAGGTAATTATAGGAACCACACGTGCCGAAAGCCTGAATTGTTTAGCAGTTTTATTTTTAAACTTCTCTAAACAGTTTACAAAGTCTTCCACAAAGTGCCGCTCAGTGATTTCCTCTGCACATCATCGTTGCAGATACCAGGAGTAGTGATTTTTTTATTACACACGAAGTGAATTACAATAAAAGGGGTAAACCCCGCAGTTCGAAAACATACTGTAGAAGGAGTCTGCAGGGAACATTCACGTCAAAGCCAGTCTGTTGATTCCGCTTTTGAACAGAGAAAGATTGTAGGGGTTCTATAGCTTAACAATCCGCGGGAAAATAGGCTGAAAGGTCGGGTTTTGAGATCAAGGAAACTGAAAAGAATGAATAGCTTTCTGTGCTCGGTATTGTTACCGGAAAGTAATGGGAATAGGCAAGCTTGGAGGAGCAGAACCCAAAATAATAGCGGCGGAACAGGGACAATGAAGCAGCTGCTGGGTCATCTATCAGCCGAATGATTTGACGTTGGACCCGGTCGAGTAGAGATAGCGAGGAACACGGAGCTCCACCCCACACGTGAGAGCAGTAGTCAAGTGTGGGGTGAATTTAAGCAATAAAAAGTGAGAGGAGATGAGTTATTTTGAAGAAAATTCTGGCGTGGAACAGAAAAGCAATCTTGCACTCAACACAAGACGTAAGTGGGCATATGTATGAAAATCTCGGTAGACAGGAGAGGATCGAAAGATTCAGGCAAAGCGTCGAGCTGGAGGAAAGACGATGGTGATCAAGCTGTCGATAACGTGGTTGTTTGGATAATCCTTTTTTCATTACGTACAATTAGTTGTTCAGATATACTTCACAAGCTGATGTTCGATAATCGTCTGTTCAATTTCATATCGTTTCTAAGCTCTTTTGTTTGACCTCCAAATATTTCTCACGCGGTAGGAAACACGTGTACGAAAGTCAGAAAGTTCCTGACACACTCGCCCATTATTTTCGTTGTATCACTTTTTCAGAGAAATATCCCGAGATTAAGCAACTGATGGGGCCGGATCCGCAACTTAAATGGAAAGTCATCACCTTGGTTCTGTTCCAAATTGCCACTCTGCACTTTGTGCGCGACCTAAGCTGGCCGGCGCTTTTGCTGATGGCCTACGCAGTCGGAGGAGTGGTAAATCATGCTTTGAATTTGGCAATTCACGAAATATCCCACAACTTGGCATTTGGTCACTCTCGACCGTTGATGAATCGAGTGTTCGGCATATTTGCCAATCTCCCAATTGGTATGTGATACACTTCTTGTTATAATGAGTATTACACACGTTCGGGGGAAAGGTGTGTATCAAAGTTTAAGGTACTTACTGGATGTTGGGGATCGTTTTCGCTCCGTGTTGATCTTTGGCATCTATGTGCACTGATTTGTGAGGTACAAATCAAAGTGTCCTTTTCCGACATGATTTTTGGGTTCTTTTGGAACTAAGAATTTCTATGCAAAACATGTCCAGCAGGTAGATCCTTGACCAGAGTAACCGACTTACGAAACTCAAAAACAAGCCACTTTTGCGAAGAACCGGCTATCACCGTCGTCCACTCTGGGGATACGATTTGTCGTTTCTTTGATTTCAGTTGAAGAAGTCAGCCATATTCTTATTCTGGCAGAAGCAGAAAGGTAACTGGAGATATATAGTGGAAAATCCACTTTCTGGATGCTTTAGACTTTGGGATGTGAAGATTGCAGGTGGATTTACATTTATATAAGAATCAAGCTCTGCGTGACAACAAATAGTTCTTGGAAAATAAGACGTATCAAAGCCATCTAAAAGTCATGAAGCTTTGACCTCAGTGTAATTCCAGTTCAGATATGGGGATCAAATCCGTTCTACCAGCTGTTCTGCACTACTGGCCCGCAGAATTTTAACATTGTACAAGTGAACCACATCGGATTCCGACCTAAGTCCTAGTGACACTCAGAATTCCTTTATTATTTGTTTCGGTTCAGTTTTTTTCTTTCAAACATCAATTTCACACTTCCGTGATCTTTTTTAAACTGCAACATCTGCACTCCAGGGTAGAATGAAAAGAAGTACAAAGTTAAAAACGAGTCTAAGACAGGGTAATGGGTGGGAAACAAGATGACAAAGGAAGAGCCTGAATGTAACTACGCCATTAGTCACGACACCCAATCAAATCACTTATGTCTCCGGCCATCTCGTATGCGGGTCGAGTGGACCCCAAATCAGGAAATTGCACATGTCCTACTTGATCAAGTAAGATTTTCATACTTTTGTGCTATGTCGTAGACTAACCACGAAGATCTATCTTCCAACCACAGTCTACAACGGAGAACAACTTACCCCTCGGAGATCTGTTGCTGGGTATGCGTATCACATTATCCAGCCAAATTAGTCTGTTCAGATTCATTCCTTGTTCCAGTGTCTTTTCACTAGTTCCCAACACCCTACGCTTGAACTCAGCATTGCTTATAGGGTGCTCCCACCATATTCGAGCAAAACTACGGAGACCGCGATGTTCAAACACTTGCAATCTTTGCCAACCTCGCACATCTAATCGACGTGTTTCTGAGCCACATAAAAGAACCGACCCAACGGCAGCATTGTACACTCGGCCCTAGCAGACAATCGGATATCAAGCCAGCACCACAAACTGTTGAACTTTTTCAAAGCTGACCCGGACCTCATCCGACATCCGGCCACCTAGTGAAATGTAATCTTGTAAGTAACAAGTCGTACCTACTAAAGCTAGGGTTTCCACTAACAAATCAAGGTTTGGAGTAGAACCAACCCAGTCCTGCAGCAGCATTTTACAACTTGAAGGAGCTAAACTTATCCCGAAAATTGCTACAGTGCTGTTAATACTATCTAGTTAACTCGTAATCTGAACAATTCCGGCACTGTTTACCCAGAAATCTCAAGGGTTGGAGTTTTCGTCAACGGTTGTATCACTGAGTTAGATGTCAGAATCTATCAAAATCACTACCTTATAAATGGTTATCTTCAGGCCAATACTTAGCAGAAGCGGACTTAGAGGAACCCGAGGATAGCGTTCAGTTTACAGGGAAAATCGCCTAAACAATAAATTTCTACTCACTTGTCCTAGACTTCTTTGGGTTAGACTCCCAATGAATCGAACAAATGCATGCGTTTGTCCTACATTCTTGTGAACCATTGTTCGAGGGAGCACAGACGAATTATTTCTTACCAGCCAAAAGCAGGTGGGCGCCACCGTGTCGTAATCGTCCCCGTCGCAAAAAGGACGAGGCTCCTGAACACTCGTATCTATTACAAACTGCCCGATCAATAGGAGTAGGTTTCACCAAACTACTCTATTCGGTCAGAGCTTTGAACTCTGTTTCTCAGTGGAGCAACTGACATCCGATTATCTGTTAGCATGGCTGGGAAAATACGGATGTCATATCTGAAAATCGTGTGGGACTACGTAGGATGAAGGAGAATGGAAAAGTCCTATATCATCCTACCGTCTGATCGTTTGACCCTACATTCGGAAAAGTTGGAAAAGAAGATTCGAAAATCGTAAGCGGTCAAGCGTTGATTACTCTTCCGTCATGGATGAATATTTTCTCCCATCCCTTATCCGTCTGCATTCTCTTTAGCTAGTCCGTTGTTTACCACAGTGAATATTTAGCTGACCAGACGAACTGATTGTTACTTGTGCTTTTACTCAGCTAGCTCCTGCGAGAGGATGAGCCGGGTTCATTTTCTTTCCAAATGGCACCGGGCTCATGATCAGGGTGTGTAGGGGAACTGTTCATGAAGAGTCTCGGGAATAATGTACAAAGGTGTGTCTCCACCGTCATTGAGAATTTGTGTGATGTAGCAAGTCTAGCCCTTGCATAACCGAGTGATACGTGTCGAGCAATAGGAAGTTTGTGTTTTGGCAGCTGGTGACTGAACGACCGGTTCATGCTCTTGGATTGCGGTCTGCCAGTCGAGGATGTCAAAAGCATCCTAGTAAATCTTACCACAACCAGGATAGCTGAATAAGAAGCACGGGGAAACGGCTTTTTTCCGTTGCAGGCCACAGTCGTGCAAGTCAGGTTGCTTTCTATGGGCTTCTGTGGCTTTTACGTAGAGAGTACGCTGCCAGGCGCAAAACCCGCCCCCCCTCCCTTAAACAACGCCGCGTTGCTTTTGAATGGCTACTCGCCCTCGGCCTGTCCGATATGAATGACTCTGAATGGGAGCTTCGCTTTCCAATCGGCATAGTCCTCGAGGTCATTGTAACACGTAAACCCGATCACCACGGTAAGGTAGTACCATCGAACGTAATACATTGAGCATATAATGAACCGAATCAGCAGAAGGACTGTCAGTTTCGAGAGAATCTACTATTGTTTGAGCTCGGAAAGTAAACAGACAGCCATAGCAGCTTTGTTTTGGTTAACCACAGGCATGCGATACGGAAGGTCAATCCTGCAGACTGTTATTGCTATCACCGAGACGGCAGCTGAGCCGCTTCTCAAATTAGCCTTAGGACTTTTGGTCATAGAGAGACAGAGATTTTTGTGGGACAAAGTCCATGAGTTACCATAACCACTTGAATCTGCTACGGGTAAAAATGAATTTAGAAAGACTATAATTCTGGAAGGTTTATGTTATTTGGAACTGGAACTCGGCATTGTTCAGTGAGACAGCTCCCAAACTGTAGGTAGTTCTTAGTAACTAGACACTGGAGTGACAACCTATTATGAATATCTTAAAGGATGAAACTGACTGGACGATTCTGACTAGGCTACTGGACAAATCCCCTGATTGTCAACTGACTCGGAAAATGACTGAGGGCAGCAGACACCAACGAAACCATCAGTGAGCACAAATATTTCCTTTCCAGTGTTTGACGATCAGCTTGTGACTTAGCAGAATGTATTCACCAAGCTCAGTGAAACGTGTTTCTAATCGTTTATTTTAAGTCCAAGATCCGACAGAAAATGCCATCGAAACCACGAAGCAATAGATCGGCTACCAAAACATCTAGATTATTGCGATCGAAGCATGTTTTCCTTAAAGCCGATTAAAAATCGGGACGTTTAACTGCAATCGAGACGTCATAAAATGAGAATCAACGAGACGAATTTTTTGATCGATCAACACAAACCGATCGATGGGAAATATGGTCCTTTAAACTCTATTGATTTCCCAATACGGACTGATCAATCGAACATAAGCTAGGCGGTAGTTTATAGCAAAATTCAGAATTTTGTCCAAAGGAAATGACATCACGTACTTTCGTTAGTATTAGCTATAATAGCTGTTGGCTGATGCCCTTCATTTTATTTACTGGAATGCGTGTTAGGCAGCGTCAGCTTTATACTTCAACGCGGAGAAAAATCTCCGGGATTCGTCATCGCATAGGCTTCATTCACCTATTCACATTAGTGCGACTGTAGCAATACAACAACGAAGACCATTGAATACTGCAACAGATAGCTTGACTGCTAATGTTTAGATTAATAATGTGCATCGAAATCACACCGTTGCCAAAATAGTTATTTCTATGCATCAGTATTTTCATCTTTATAGTTTATCTTGCCTCAAAAAACTACAGTAAATATGAGCACGTTCGCGTAAGTAAAATTACAGATAAGACAATAAGCAGGATGAACGACTGTTCGTAGCAGCAGTGGTCTCACGGTCCATGGTATCCAGTGCAAACCATCAAGAAACGTGTGAGATGGCGCACTAAGCATTATCGGTGAACGTGTCATGAATCTGCACACATTTCAACCACAGACCCATTTCTCAAGTCGCTGATGGGCATTATCACTCAAGATTGACAAGTTTAACTTTCCGAACAGACTGAAAGAGCACGGAGAATTCGTCGTTCAAAGTGAGTATTTGGTGAGCCTCGGACCTTCTTGATAATAATCTTTGCATTTTATTTGCACCGCTCGGGGGCAGACACCAATGGACTCTTCACAAAGGCCAAAAGTGTCACACAAACGAGGAACCCCGTGGTAAGACCCGTGGACAGAGTAAAGTTACGAAGCTGGAGACGCGTGCTTCATTGTGAACTGACTTTAACGGACCCTCAGGCCCGATATGTTTTATTCTGTGAAACAGTAGATGCAGGGAGTTGGGAACTAGTGGAAAGACACTGGAACAAGTAAGGAATCTGAACAGAATAATTTGGCTGGATAATGTGATACGCATGCCCACCAACAGACCTCCGGGGGGTAAGTTGTTCTCCGTTGTAGACTGTGGTTGGAAGATAGATCTTCGTGGTTAGTCTACGACATAGCACAAAAGTATGAAAATCTTGATCAAGTAGGACATGTGCAATTTCCTGATTTGGGGTCCACTCGACCCGCATACGAGATGGCCGGAGACATAAGTGATTTGGTTGGGTGTCGTGACTAATGGCGTAGTTACATTCAGGCTCATTTTGTCTTCGTGATTTCCGCTTCTTACTTTGCTTTCGGCTCTTTTTCACTTCATGCTTTTATTCATTTAGCCCTTGACCTGACGATGGTGAAAGGCAGCAACGGAAACCAGAGCACAGAAGTGCTAGGTTCGTGGTTGAATAAACTGAACTGAAAAGAAATGATTCTGTAAAATTCGGTTGCTGGACATCGTCTTATAACCAACTTGGCTACTTGATTATTGGCCCCTACACGAGCGATGGTGGATGCGTGGATTATCACAGACCTATACTGTCATCTAACAAGCTGCGAATTTCGGATACCGGTAATATCCGACCGGGGTGCATAATAACGGAGAATTCCCGAAATTTACAGAAGATGGGTTTCCAAGCATCGTATGTCCTAGTTAGACTACGTTTGTCAGTCAGACGGTGCTAGACTGATGTTAGCGACTTTTTGTGTCTTATTTTCTCAGCTGAGATCTGTTTTGTCTGCAGCTGAAGGGACAAGCACAATGCTACTTTTATTCGGAGGGCGCTGGCTCACAGTTCCGTCCGTTTGCACGGGATCTCTGGTCCCATAAGTTCATCCTGTACTGTATGCATAGTCTAGCAAAACAATCATTCGGACCAATGAGAAAACAAATACAATCTCGTCAACGGGTAGGCCAAAACAATATGATCAAGAACTCAAGCGAACTTAAACAAGTGGAAAGCTGTGCGTTTGGTGACCAACAGTGGATGGTGTGCGTATTACACGGTAAACAGAGGAAGTCTGACGGCTCACATCCAGTGTTCTTTATCTAAGCGAAGAATAAGCTTGCCGTAGAAGTAGGTAAGGGGCTTGGTGCTTGGTACGTAGACGAACTTTACGCAGCAGGCCAAAAACGAATCCATGCGCACGCACACAGTCACTGGTTGTGGGTGTGCAACTGCACAGGTAAAGGTCAGATAGGTGTGGTTCATTTTTGTTGTTTGAAATGAGATAAAAGTGCATACGATACGCTTGAACAGCGAGGGACACAGCTTGTTCGTTTGTGAGAAGAAAAAAATAATTCAACCCATTGTCTTAACGATCGATACAGTCGGGTCACCAAAACAGTAATCGGGGATATCTACTCGAAGTCTCATAAGTGCATACATGTACAACAAATACATCTGGGCTCCGTTTTACGGCACTACGAGCGGAATACATAGCGAGTTGTCTGGCCTAAAAGGTCAGGAATTTTCGCAGCCCAAACAATCCTGACCAGAAGGTAGCGTACATAGTGGAGAGGAAAAAATCGATGTTCATTTTTTTCACTCGCCGATCTATCACCCTC
Organism: Fasciola hepatica; assembly: GCA_948099385.1. Classification (NCBI taxonomy): domain Eukaryota; kingdom Metazoa; phylum Platyhelminthes; class Trematoda; order Plagiorchiida; family Fasciolidae; genus Fasciola; species Fasciola hepatica. Next base: position 2,515,443 of record CANUEZ040000007.1, on the reverse strand, counting down.
AGTTGCGGTTGAAGTGAAGTACTAACCGGTAAAATACAAAGCATATGGTTTTCAAATTTCCTAGAACGATAGTTACCAGCGCCAGATAGCAAGTTCTATCCAGCAACGTGATCCAATGCTGTATCAAATTTGGTCCCTGATTGTTTAAAGAACAAAGAATAAGTTATCTTTCCATTCCCAATCTCCCGTTCTGATGTCGGTTGCACTGCTCAGAACCGTGTAGGCTGCGTTACTCAGTCTGGCTACGACCTGCGAGACTCACCTGGTTAATGAGTAGAAAGCTCGAGTAACCTAACTAGATGCGGTGATAAGTAGCGTAATTCCAACCTCGTGTTTTGTACTCATGATGACTCACTTGTGTTTATACATTAAATAAATGAAAACCGAGAGGAAGTGTACAAATCACTTTTCCTTAATCAGTGAAAGACCTAGGGAAAAAAGCACTTGATTTGCGGTGGTTCCTAATTATGCAGAGCAACAACAAATATGACTAAGTACCTTAGGAACACAGGAAAAGAAGGGGTTTGAAACGAATTGGATTTCACGCTTTTGGAATGAATATATTTGGAGACAGCATGGGGGTTGGGTTCTCATATGTGTAGCGTATTAGCCTTTGATCGGAATGTATCATAGATCAAGGTGGGGGGGGGGGGGAAATTCAAGGCAGGGTTCTTAATATTTCAGAGCACAAAACAGTTTTTTAGACGAACCCAGACCACTATCACTGTGGCCAAGATGCATCAGACACGGATGAATCATAATCCAGCATCCTCTGCTATTCTAGGACAGAGAATGTTTCGGCTTTTATATCATGCAGCTGCTTGCGAGTAATGTGTGGGACTGATGAATCTTTGTTTGGTTGACTGTCCACGTTTGACGTGCAAACCTCAGGTCATCCGACCAACCTGCACTCGGAAGCACCACACTCGAGTTCTGCTCTTGTTAGAGCTCATCAGTGGTGCATATCCTCCGCCACACCCGGGGTTTGAACCCGGGCCCTTCCAACTGGAAGGCGTGTGTTACCACTGCACCACCCCGCTCCATCCGAGCTGATCCGAATCACCGAGTAAAGCTTGTTCAAATGTCGTCCTCTATGACGTCCAGAAAAGTCCGACAGCTTCGAATGGAGACACGGTTCCGGACCTAGTTAACTCCAAGCGAATGCCTCCCACCAGATCAGGTCTTCTCCACAGGATGAGGGCAACGGACCCACATTTTTAAACCTGCTTCGCGTTTTTGGATCTAAAACGCGGGTTGAGTCACTCACGAGTGACAAAAACACACACTTTCGTCGACTTTCTTCCTACATATGTTGTTCAAGGTGCCTTGTTTGATGGTGAACGAGTGCCTTTTGGGATAATGCTAACCTCGGATGTGAATTACTACATTGCCTTAACCTTCATTCCCATTTCTGTTTTTGAATTCCCAGGTGTACCCTCATCAATCGCATTCAAGAAATATCACATTCTCCATCACCGTTATCAAGGTGATGACGAGTTAGATGTGGATGTTCCAACCTACTTTGAAGGACGATGGTTTCGGACGCCTTCTATGAAATTCCTATGGCTAGTGTTACAACCGTTTTTCTACAGTTTGAGGCCACTGATTATATTGCCTTTGCCAGTATCAACGCTTGAAGTGAGTGCACCGTGTGAATCCTTATGAAGATGCATTAGTGACATTGCTATATGGGGACTGATGTGACAAGTAGTTCGATTTTTCAATATTTTCGCAAACCTAAAAGTCAAATAAGGCGAGTGGGTAAAGCATGGGTGCTCGAATACGAATTAAACAGTTGAAAAAGCAAGAAAACTCAAAATGTGGGCGATCAGTTTTCGTCAAGCTCGAGCGGGGAAATGCACGCAGAGTGAATCGGGGCCGAGTCCCGGGTTTGCAATGTGCATCAATGTTTATTGCACGCGGACGGCCAATCAGCGACCTGAAGTGAGGCGTACACTCAACGCTGGGTTGGAAGAGTGGTGACCGTCGAGGGAGACTGACTGGGTTGAGTGGGCCAAGACCAGATATCAGTTTACTGGCGGGGGCAGCAATCGTGGTAGGAGCGGTAGATTAGTGCAAACAGTCAACGGAGCCTATCGAGATGGGTCGAGGTGGAAGGAAACTGCGCGAAAAGTACATGGACGTCTGTGTCTATGCGAGGTAACGAAAGGTAAATGTCATTTGGTTACGCAGACCAAGTGGTTTGATCAAGTTGGCATGGTCAGCCGAAAGGCGCCCAAACAATGAGACCATAAATAGACCATGAGGCAGGAAAGCATCAATAGCATGTTCTAAGAGGGAACTTGGACAACCAAAAAGGATACTTTCACGGTAATCCTAATAAAGGCGGCAATTCATATGAATTCGAAGCATGCTTTGCAGATTTTTAACAGCGTTCTGTTGGTCGAAATGTAAACATGGTTGACCCCTGGGACACTGGAACATACGAGTAGTGGCCACCCATGATTTGGAACACTTTGCATACTACCAGCTTAAGTACGAGGCCAAGCCAGCGGACTTTGAACATTTATCAAGTAGACCGTACCATTTATTGATCGCATTTACATTAGTGTGTCAGAACCGAAATCGGTTCGGAGTGTATCGAAAAATCGATGCACCATGTGAAATGTTATGGTAGAATTTTATTGCTCAATGACACAGCGTAGTCGACATCGTTGGTAGGTTGTCGACGTTTCGGTCACCACGGGTAACCTTTTTCAAGACTGGTTTTACAACCGAATGAAACTGGAATAATAGCTATTATTCCAGTTTCATTCGGTTGTAAAACCAGTCTTGAAAAAGGTTACCCGTGGTGACCGAAACGTCGACAACCTACCATTTACACTAGCTCTAGGCTTCTGTGCGGTCCTTCTATTGATTGAACTATGAACTTTACCACCACAGTGACGACAAACTAATTGATCGGCCAGACAATACCGACTACCATCACACCCGCATTCATATCATTGAGACTTCGACCACACCACGAAAGGTTTACTCCAGCTGTCACACTTCGGCATCGAGCCATACATGCCCGTTGATTCGTTGCTGCTGAACGATCCTGCTTGGCTGCACCCGTTCGCATATACTGCTTGCGTTTGCCTACAGATGATTCACTTGCCTGTTTCTCGAGTACATAATTACTGATGGGGTGTACACCCCTTCCATTGTACTCAAGTAATAGAAAAACAGAGCAGTCTACCGACAGTCTTGTGTTATTTATTTCTGATAGGCACTAAGTTTTACTCTCCTTCGTTTTATTAACTTTTTCCTTTTTTCACATGGAATAACGTGAAATTTCTGTTCTCATTGCTTTCCAAGACAGCAGATCTCCTCGTCCAACTACGTTCTCATCCCACTGAGGTCATTAAATTTTTGAAATAGAAAACTTGCCGAAAAATGGTCAGTAATGAACAGCTTTAGGTGGTGCACATTTACAATACTGCTACTGTGATTCGTATTAACGAATCAACGAGCCCTGTGCTCCATCGGCAGCTTTTAGTCGGCCGCGAACCCCTTTCTGAAATATTGTGCTACTATTATATATTAGAAAGAAAGTAGATTAAACAATCAAATAATAGATCACCTCAATTACCGTTTTATCCTTGATTGCCCATTGCCTCACTGATTACGTTCTTAACCCATCATGCTCCCTAGACCACAAGCCAAAGAATCCACCACTCTCATATTATGCAAGCGGTATACATTGCAGACATCTAACTGACTTCAACACATCCCATCAGCACAAAATGTGCAAGAGACGGTCCTGAAGAATTTGGAGTGATTCACGTCACTGGCTTCCTAATAACTTCATCAGGCTTGCTTTCTCTTCTTTCTCCTGTAATAATTATGAATCAATTTACGCACGTGCTACTGCCCAGCGGTTCTCTATTGTTTCCAACCTTGCTCGCTTCCTCTATGACCCTGCAAATATCGACGCTGAACTCCGGCGACGTTTAGTGTCCTAGTTTTTTTCTTTGTTCCTAAATCGCCTCCTATAGTTGCATATTTTATCGTAGAAACGGTATTTTTGTGTGTAGGTGCTGTGAGTATAGCTATGCACAGCTGAATATTCAACGATCAGGGTGTGCAAAGCAAACGCTTGGCTTGACTTAGATTTGCTGAAGAAAGAATAACGCCCAAACACACACATGTTGCGTTGCTCCTGTGTTATCCGTTTAATGCTGTGTACTTGATAGATGTTGCTTCAAATCATAGAACCTCAATTAGCTCGGCCTTATTTCTCTGACAAATGTTTTCTCACAAAAAGACACCAATTTGAAGCCGATAGGAGTGCCGGTAAACTGGAATTTGGAAGCGTATTGTTGTGCCCGTACTGGTTTCGTACAAATCGTCATACAGCCACCTGGTCTCTCAGTGTTTGTTCTGACGCCATGTCGAATGTGGAGACTGGTCAACGGCGCTCGTTTATGCGCATAATGCATATCGATTGAGCCGGTTATGAAATGATGATATCTCGAGGCTTTCGTTCATCAAATTAAGATGAAGGGAAAACTATCTCTGCTCAGATTGTTTATCCGTAAGGAACAGCTTCATCTTTTTGGAGATAGGGTATTTTTGGGCACAGTTTATTTTTGAGCTCTGCGTATTTTTCGGAAAGCAAAACGAGCACAAAGAACAAGTCCAACTGTTGATGACACAAGTAGAAGGCCTATCTCAAAGACAAGCTCTTTTCCCAACAACCTAAATATTACCAATGTAGAAGGGTTTGAAAATTTTAGCGACTCTTAACGCTTGTGGAGTCTGAACCGATTGAGTTTGTGATATGCTACTTTGTTCCTGTCCTTGAAGTGTCACATCTGTTTTTGTTACACTAACTGGAGTGTTATGCCCACAGAAGCCTGGAGACAGTCGTTTTACTTTCCAACTGTTGATTCTGGACTGAAAAACCACGTATGAATAATGCTTGGTCAAGTCCCAAAGGTCGATTTCCGTTGTTCCGCTTTACTGGCCAACGATACAATGCGAGAATTGTATTTAATTATTTGTCTAACTGGAGTATTTCGCCAAAATCCATAATCCTGTCATGAAATAAGCAATCAGGGAGTGGCATATGGAAGTAGTTTGCACTACAAAGACTGATCTGATGATTCTTTTGTTGAACAAGGCTCACGTTTCGAGATGCTTGAATGTTAACGGCTCGCGGCGTCCGGCATTTTGATGTGAAAAAAGCAAGTGGGTTTTCCACTACTTACGATTCAGGCTCCTCGTGCCAAAAATACATCATCTGAAAATATATTTTCTAGAACGAAAGTAGTATCACACGCGTGAATAAGCCTCCCATAGCGATTTCCCAGGATAGATTACCTACTCTAGACATATTCTAAAAACCTATTTTTACACAAGTGATTCGTGCCGAAGGATGTCTGAAAGTTAGGGCCTTCTACGATCAAAATTCCTTATTATCCGATTGCCGTGGTAGGGAATTCGAACCGGAAACCGGGTTGATGTTTCGAGGTACTGTAAATTATGATATAACTGAAAACGGTATGTTTCTCTTAGGGACTTTTATAGTCAATGCATTTTCAGACCTCATACTGATAACACATCGGAGGAAATGTTAACTGATATTCTTTGGCTTTTGTTCGTCATGAACCACCACTATTACTACTACTAATACCACTACGGTAGTGGGGAGTGTACGCGCTTTACTGAATAGGCGAGTAGTTGATTGCTTAAAACACAATTACGGATACTAGTGGATTAAAGATGAACGTGACTATGTCAGACAGACAGGATGCAGTAAGGTCAAAGAAAGCATGCGAATCACGAGATTGCATCCTTCGACGGAATAGTGACCATCTTCGAGTCAACCGAAAAGTTCTTTTGTCAATAAGTATTGTTGATATAGTTGGTTGATTTTGGTGATGTCCGAACGAACAATTCCTTTCCACCCCGCACGTCTTGCGGACTGTAACACTAATAATACTGCTGCTACTACTGCTACTATTACTACTGCTAACCCAAAATGCGACTGGTGTCAAACAGAACCAAATAAAGTGCAAATTTAAAAACCTATCACTGTTGTTTTGACCCCAGCATTGGTTTTGTTTAGCAGCTGTGTCAATCTTCGTTCTTATCCATCCCAGCAGGTCTGGTAAGAAGAATTGTGTCTTTGAACTACCTCGTTCTATTATACATAAAGAAGCGGTGCATATAGAGTAAAAAGTGACCGCATACAAAACCCCAGAATGAAGCCCACTGGTCCAGAAAGCTTTCCATAACCGGGTCTTTTGACTGGCTCCTCTGTTTTCGCACCCCATTGGGTGATCTCGTCCCTTTGGGTTAAAACAACTGTTGACAGTCCATTGATTTATTTCGTTTCTTTCGTTTAAAACAACGCTTGACCATTGATTGGCTGATTCTTCTCGATTCAGTGAGAGCGATTGTTGGCAACTGACGGAAGGGCTCGTCTCGTTTCGTCATGAATTGACTGGACCACTGAACCACTCTGATGGCCTGAGCTTTACCACTGACTTCGGGCAGACAATGAAGCGCTATCCGATAACGTAACTAGGCCGTCTGTCATCGTGTTAGCTAATACCCTCACACTCGTAGTCCATCAATTAAACAAAAGAACTTTCGGAGCGATATTTTTTTGTTATGCGTCAAGATTTGCGGTCCTGTCGTAGGTGCTCAGTGGCACTGTGCTCGCACGGGTTGTGCTATTTCATCCTAATTGGGAGCTTCTATCAAACCACGAATTACTGCTTGTTCCTCATTTTGTTCCTCTCATTCTGAAAAGATCATCAATATCGCTGTGCAGTTCGCTTTCAACTCGTGGGTCGTTTCCACCTTCGGTTGGAAAACTATGATTTACCTCATAATCGGCACCGCGTTGGGCATGGGTGTACACCCAGTAGCTGGACATTTTATCTCGGAACATTTTGTTTTTGACAAGACGTTCGAAACGTACTCATACTACGGGATACTCAATTTGCTCACATTCAATGTGGGCTATCACGTTGAACACCATGATTTTCCCTACATTGCTGGTTCCCGATTACCTCTGGTGAGTTTCGCGTGTCAAGTCAGCCATCCCTTGGGTTCTCACTCATCTCGTACAAGATAGGGACTGTCCATAACTCCTCCGTCTTTTCGTCTTGCAGGTTTGTCGGTCGACTAACCAACTTGATGACCGAATTTTGCACGTTTTCGTTTATGCAGAATAGATGAAATTTTATTGGATTGAAAATGGAATAATCAAAAAAGTCCAGTCTGGCTATATTGAGGAAATCAAAATTTGATAAAATTCCATGACTACTGTAAGATTTTATTGTTCAATAACACAGATTAGTCGAAATTGTCGGTAGGTTGTCGACGTTTCGGTCACCACGGGTAACCTTGTTCGAGACTGTATTCTGACGGTCAGAACTATAACGTGGTGAGCGCATGCTGAGTAGAATCTACCAACATCCACGTTTGCTGATAATTCGAACTCATGATTTCTTAACTTGCGTATCTTGGAAAGATGAGGACATTTTCGAAGATACCGTCAATAGATTGGAAAAGCACTGCTGGAACTGTTTCGCTCGTCACATCGTTTGGAACAGACGCAAGCGTTTACTTTGCTACCAACGTGGGTAGCTGCGATAGTTGTAATCAGTTAGCAATATATTTATACATAAATCGATAGACAGACACACATAATTATCCAGTGTGAAGACAAATAAGGTTGAAAAATAAGACAAACGTAAGGCGGATCATAATTCGGATAAAGCTTACTGTCACTCTACTCGTCACGCAGTCCACAATAAGAGGATTACCAACAGGACCTCCACGGGTTTTCGTACACCAGTAAACACCGACAACCACATGCAACCTGATCGACGGAGAGGCTCCGAGAGGTGCAGTAAAGTTGTGGATCGGCAGAAATGTATTCCCATATGTCAAGACTTTCTACTATCGCCTCCATGTCCTTCATCTTCCTTCGCGCATCCCACTGCAATTTTTGAATGTGCCAGCAACCCTCCAACTGTGTTGGTTCGGCTAACCGACAGTTCAGTGTAATGCGAACGGCTTCGAGAGAACCAGGTTCTTGAAACCCCAGTTGTGAGTTCAGCGACATATCCGGAACGCGGACAATAAGGATGTCCCAAGGAAACCTACCACACTCCTATCTATCAGCTGTACATTCTCGTATCAAGTAAATTTAAAAAAAAGAAAGGAACAATGTAACACGATATCGAACGCGCCCAAGACACTACGAAAACGATGACGACAACAACGACAACGGCGGTGGTTCAACACGGCATGCACAAGCTGGGCCGCCGGATGTGCTTGATGCAGCGCTCTTCCATGGGGGTTACACGTGCACAACCTGCAAAAGCAAAGCAAGAATGAAAACCCAATGGACCGAAGCCCATTAAGTGTATAAGCCGGTACCAGTACCTACATCAGAGGAAACTGGAATGGCGGTTTATGCCAATGCGTTACATTAAACAACCAGCGATTCTGCGGTTCGTGTGCGATTCATTCTACAAGAGAATGCAACAAGGACGACGCGAAAAAGCCCAAATGAGATCATACGAAAAATAAATACACACTTATAATTTACCAATGATTCCGTCTGCATTCAGCGGCCTTGAGTTATTCGCTTGTCAGTCTGATTCTTCAAGCTACTTTGGAAAGTCATCCATGGAGTCCTCTTTCTTGCTCCTATCACAAGCGTCTATACAAGTAAGAAGTGTCAACCAAAGGCTTTGAATACCTCTATGACGAATCAAACCCTCCAAGGGAGCTATACGTATGCACGTAAACATGAGGTCCGTGATAAAGAAACCACACTGAATAAACACCTAAGCATGCATTTGTGAACTTGGATGATGTTGCAATGAATGAAGCTTGGGCATAATTGTTCACTGGCTTTTTTTCTGAAATTCAATAGTCATACTAAAGAGTGAACTGCGTCACTGGGACAAAAAAGCAACTCCACAGAACAACGACCCTCCTCCCCGGGTTAATTCGAATGAAACTCAATAGTAGACTCGCAATATGAAAGTATTTCATCTTCTCCTATTTTCCATCCAAAGTATTGCAGCTGTTGATGAATCTTATAGAAGTTTATTTTGGCGAAACAATTCTTCCTCAGTAATTCATTCTCAAGCCGTTTACAAATTACATGGGAGATATTAAGCAAGAATCATGTGGATAGACATGGAATAAACACCAATCATGGGTAGGGGTTTGTCAACAGTCAATGGTTGTGTACTCTGTCAGATGTGTGTTGTGACGCATCGTATGTAGGTCGGACGGCACGACAGCTATCCACTCGGATCAAAGAGCATCACCCACGCTGGCTACGCCAAGGGCAGACTGGATCGATAAACAGCGCAATCTTAGCACACCTAGTTGACACCGGACCTCAGGTGAATGCAAACACGGCTTTCAAAGTTGTGTATCGAGTCCCCCCAAACAAATGCAAGGGTGTGCAGTTGCGCACTCTAGCGATAGCCGAGGCAATTGGAATCAGGAAGCTGACCCCCGACCTTTGCGCCCAAAAGCGTTTGGTCCAAGCACTTCAACTTCCATGGCCTAGGATCGATCGAGGCCGAATAAATCTATCATCCTGTCACTCACAGGGCGTAAGTTAGATAAACCAATCAAATGACAAGGACGTATTGACTGTTGACAAACCCCTAACCATGATTGGTGTTTATTCCATGTCTATCCACATGATTCTTGCTTAACGTCTCCCATGGAATTTGTAAACTGCTTGAGAATGAATTACTGAAAAACAATTGTTTTGCCAAATTGGGCTTCTATAAGATACAATGGGTATTTTCCAGACTTTGATGAATCTTTCAAGTGCCAGTTGGTAAATTTGAGTACATCCAGGATACGTCTACACTGACATCAATTGCCCAGATTTGCCATTCACACTCTGCATCACGTTTTCTATTGCGACTAAGCAAACGTTTCTGATGCGTCACTTTCAGCTTCGAAAAATTGCGCCAGAATATTACGAAACCATCCCACATCATGATTCGTGGGTCAAAGTACTGTACGACTTTGTGACGCGTCCCGATATTGGCCCATTCTCCCGGATTCGCCGTCGGCGAGCGACCACGAAACAAATGTCCCAGACTTATTGTGTACAAGACCAGAAAATTGTCGATTAGGAGCACAATATGAACTACATCCCATCAATCTAATTCCCTCCCCCCCCCTCCTTCAGCTGTTTTTCCGTTCAGATATTATCCCAACAGGGTGTGTACAATGTCCGGGTCATCCGTGTGGTCACTTGACTGTTCACATGGTCGCTTCTCAAATTCTGGTTTCCCACTGGTTTTCACACATACACACATGCATACACGCATACATACATACAGACGCACAATAAATACACACGTGCATGCATACTTAAATACAAACATACATACAAATATAAAAAAACATAGATACCTACGTACGTACGTACATACACACACCCACAGAAACTGATTGGTCATGATGTATTTTGATTTAATGTCAATCAAATTATATATGCAGCACAAAACAAAAGTGCACTTCGCAGCTTGTTTTCCGACACTGGTCGTGGGGTTTTTCATCTCCTGCTTTCGTACGCGGTGATGCTTGTTATACGGTTAAGGTGAATCGCTAACTTCTACTTCGACTGCTTTGGTCCCTAGCATTTCTATTCCGCTGTTGTCTAAGGACTGCTTGAGCAATCGATTTCCGTTACAAATCCTATCTAACCAGACCGCTAACATAAATCAGGAGACGATAACACTGCACGTCAGATAGCAGTATATTTCCATGGATGAACCAAATGATTAAAATAAAAATAGAACATTTCGGAAAAAATTGGTGTCCAACCAGACTTATTTCACCTTGTCGGGTCGATTAGTATTGCATTTTGTTTGCTAGAGTGATTGACGGATCTTCATCCAAATTCTGTCGAATTGTTCACAAGGCTCGTCCCACCTGAAAATTAAAGTCTTATGGTATGTGGCGGCACAATGAAAATAGACTGATCGGTCCGGCTTGGCACCCTCAAAGCGATTGGGAACTTGGCGGTAGGGAAGTTTCCACGTCTCTCTGACACCGGAAACCGGTGAACCCGACAGGTTAGGTTTGAGAGTTCACCGGGCAACAACTAAAGTGTTTACTGAAACTGCGTGAACCGACAATAAAAGAAGGCTTCAATGCATCAATTTTCGCTTCTTTTGTTGGCGACTGATACTACTTTCTCGTGTCAAGTTAGTTGTTACAGTGTACTTGTAGTAATAACAATGAACTGAACTGAAAGGACGTATTGGAACTGCCCCAACCCAGAACTACTCGGACGAAATTAGCAAGAAGACCGAGGCTGCGAAATAGCACGTTAGTTGTTTTGCAGAAGTGGTTTGTATGAATATGTTAGGTTAGAGAAGATAATTGGCCAACTCGAAGATGGTCAGTCCCAAGGAGCTTTTGTCGGATTTGTCCGAGACGATCTTGATTGGCTGAGGCTCATCCGCGTGCGAGGCTACGAAGCTGCACCTGGCCGTATCACGTGTGACAGCCGCTGAATCACCACGGTAATACACAAGGCCAAAGACTTTTAGATTTCAACAATAAAATCTTACTATGGCTGATAAACTTTCGGTCAGCTCTGGTTCACATCGTGCGTATTTCTGTGATATATTTCGTCAACTTTCGACAGGTAAAGAAGGTAACAAGATCGGTGTTGTTGTTGTTGTCATTGCTTTTTAAGGAAGAGAAGCACCTCAGAGTGCCACAGATATGCACGAATAACACATGGGAAACATTCTATCAAAACAACGATCAAGATGACTAACTATAAACAGTTTACTATTCTATTCGTAGTTATCCTTTGTCCGTGACCATCTTCAGTAATCCCGACAACGGCCTAGTGTGGCTCGATTTAAAGATTCGTTTTTTGTTCGTCAGGGTTCACCATACATCAGCAATGATGCATACAGTTTTTTATTCACTTTCTTGTGGTTCATACAATCTCTATCGAATGCTCAAATAACCCTCCGTTCTGCTTGAAAATAACCACATTCTTTTGACATTCCATAGCACTGTACATGAATTATAATCTATGTGCACATCTGGTGTGCACGTAAAGAAGGTTTCTAAAAAATCATAACGGGACTTGTTCTCATCCTTGTCTCACGTTGTACGTACCACCATCAGGGGTTTAAAATGTTACGGTCAACTCCAGCGAGTAATCATGCATGCTGTTGTAAAGTTTACTTGCTTCAGCACTGAAATCCCTATCTCTACTAGTACCACTGGTACTACTACTGCTACTAATATTATTATCACGAATATCGTTACTACTACAACTGCTTCTGGTACTACCACTGATAATACTATTTTCACGCCAACCTCTATTGGTATAGTCCAGAAGACGCCTCGTAAACAGGTTATATAACGGTCATTTGTTGGTACCTTATGAAAATCAGTCAATCATAACAATAATGCTTATTTGTATAATAGCTGTCCAGTCGAGCTGAAGACCTTCGATATTTGCCGGGCGATTATTCGTGTGGTTCGCATGCCTTTCCTTACGTCGTTGCTCTAGGTGCATCTGATGTAGTCGCGTGTATTGTCAATTCACAGTTGTCCATGACTGTGTTCTAGGCAATCAACGACTTATTCAGTAGGGTTTATTCACATTCCGCCAAACCACCAATACTATTATTAATACTACTATTAATACTCATATTGATAGTAGTACTAATATTATTACTACTGTTGTTGCTGCGAATACCACTACCTATTCTTAAAACAGAGCTGTATTTTAGTGATTTCTCAATACTACCAAGAATGTGCGTGTTTATGTGTTCGTGCGTGTGTGCGTACTGTAGTTGTTGTTGCATTTAACGACGGGGAAAAGAACCTCTTCGGTGACAATTTTTCCATTTGCTCCCGCCTTTCCAATGTGAAGGGTAATAACAAAAACCTAATGCCCTCATCTGGATTACGGATTTCTAGGAATATTTTGTAGACTGTCAGCATGAACAGTCCTTTCGAGTTTCATCCACATTTGGTTTTATTAAACCAGTTAATTGTCCCATGGCACATAGTTAGCTGGTAGGTTATCTTTTATGTCTGAATCAAGAACAGTCTCTGATTTTTATTATTGTAATAGTTGAGGAAGCGTCATCTGCGAGATCATTTTCACAAGTCTCATACTAATACTAGTTCTTCAAAGAGTTACGCGAAAGGTTTGAAGATAAAACCAGTTCTACCAGAGGTTTTATTTGCTGGACTGCACATGAACCTCAGTGACAAAATAACGTATATGGAACTTAATTTGTGATGTCCTCTAGGGAGTTCAGTGGCTACTCACAACAGTGCACCTGGAAAGCGTGAGAAGAGAAAATTTTCTGGGTAGCGGCAATGAGTACTGAAACATCACATAAGAGGACTACAGTTTCGACTGTCTAAGATCAAGTTAGGCCGCGTCTTACTGGGAGACAGCCGTCCAGGGTGGATACCAAATCAGATGCAAAGGTAGAAAACGGATCGAGTTCACACCACCACAAACGCACACAGAAAATAGGATCTAAATTTCGATTGCGGGCTCACGTAAGAGGTACAGGTCATCACACAGTTACGCAGTACACAGCTTTTAATGAAAAGGCGCGCAACAGACCACCGGTAAGTTTGTGGACGAAAGCCACGGAGAGAAACGAACTGTTGATTAGAACTTTTGACTGGTTGGGCTAGCATTTGTAGCAGATTTAAAGTGCTATTTCGTGTCGTAACAAAATAGTCACTACATAGATAGTTTGCGCGCAGTTGTTTCAGCTCAGGGGTGGTATTTCGAAATTCAAAGCAAAATTTTGACGGTGTGCCAGCCGTTTCTAACACGGAATACAATAGGCGGCGCCAATAATTAATTGCTTATGCTACTTATGATATCATATAGATACAATATTTCGGGGAGCGGGTTCATTGCCAATCAGAAAAATGCGAAGTGACCGCATTGGCAACATTCGAAGCTGAGACCGTGATGCAGTAAGCTTGCCAGGATGAAAGTTCGACGAATACCGTGTGGAACCCGTGAACCCCGGGACTAAGAATTTGTATTTGAGCAGACTTTTTTGTGCAGACAGATGTTTGCATTCCTATGAGAGAAAAAATCCACACTAAGCAACCCATTGAATCCGGGGGATGAAAAGATTACGACTACTCGCCAAGAAATTCGGGTGATACTCGCCCCCGGTCATTGAGGATGCGAGTCATATAAGGAACTGTCGAGTTTTTCAGCTGTTAATGCCAGAGATGGTATGGGTCGAAAAGGGATTGGATCAGCATGCATTTGGTGGAATATACCATTTCGTAAGTGCACAAATGCTATGAATACTGAAACAACGTAGACGCAATGCAGTACCAAAAGAATGGTTTGGAACTGACGAAAGGCTGCACCAAAGAACTGGGATGATGATGAATGAATGGTTCTTGTTGAAGTGTTCTCACAAAACTCATTTATGAAAAGCCTTGTACGAGTTGCTCATTGAACCTATGAGAAATGTCCTGTGGAAAGAGTAATTCAAAGGCTAAATGCCTTTAGCTAAAAGTACTAAAAAACAAATTGCTAATGGTTGGGACATGGTATCGATATCAGAAGCAAATGGCCTTTTCGTGTCTATCGAGTACTGTTTCAAGCTGTCCTGTGAGAAAACCTCTGCCTTCAAATCATCTCAGTTTATTTGTGCAGAACATACTGTTTTTATAAAAGCAATCACTGTCACAGTCATTGCAACATAAATTAACTGGTTCACACATGCATCAAACAGATTGTTTTCTGATTGGTTGATTGGTGATGTGGCCAGCTACCATTTGACGGAAATCCGTCCGCGTGTTATCGATCTGCCGTCTTGTCGCTTGCGTATCCGATGATTGGGGCACTGATCTGGATTCTAGACAGGTGCCGTTATGCTGTTTGCTAATGGGACACGGCCGACCATCGACCATGGGTCAGCACATACCCTCACAGTTATGTCTTAAATAAGAAGTCAGCGAATGTAGAAAGTTCACGTAGTGTATCCCACAGTCCTACTTTTGCACATTTGCACTACGGTATTAGATTATTGAGTACGGGACTGTGATCGCTTATGGTGAGCACCGAAACACAAAGGATAACATTGTAATGCTCTCTTATACTTCCTTTTTTATTTGTTATACAACAGTGTACAATAATTTAGCAAGGAGGCCGTGGCCTATTTAAGACTGTCAAATAGGGAAGCGATCCACGGAGGTGGGAATTGAACCCGAGTTGTTACAGTCCAAAGTCCAATGATGATAACCATTGGACTACCGCCGGCAGGTTATCACTACTGAACAAATGTACTTCCGGTCACGCTCCAATAACTCCTGTTGGGTCTAGCACTGACCTGAAGCAAACATATGCACATATTCTGATAGACTATCAAGCTCAACCGTTTGCGGCAGTTAGGACCATGAACTGCATCAATCAGACCTACCTCTGAATCAAATATGTTTGTGGTAGTAAGCCCATATGTTCTGTTCAACGGGTCTTTCAAATAGTCTGGCTTGAAGTGCAGGTAAAACAGTAATTAGAGGCCTGTACGAAATGTGTTGAGCCATTATAGGGCGTTACAAATGCGGGTGCTGATTGCCACTGCAGTGGATCGAACATCACACCTGACGAATCTTCACAACAGCAGTTTTAAAGTACGTGATAAAATATATGTTCATTATTGAATCTTAACCTCGTTCAATATGTTATCATAAGCCTCGTCAGTTTGGACAACTTAGGTCGAAATTATCCAATACAGAGAGCGGGAGAGTAAGTGGGCGAGAGAGGAAGAGAGAGAGAGAGACCTTCAGGTGTGGCTGGAGAAAAATGACTTGTTGTGCTCAAAGCCTGCTAGCATGGTTCACACACAAATGCCCAAAGTCTCCCTCGGGTAAAGGTCAATTGGATGGTGTGACAAACAGAGGACTGGCAAACCTGAAGGTTTATCGGTTCACACAAGACATTGTTATAAGATTGTGATTCAGTTCTGTACTTTTCTGTTAACCGTTAGGTGTCATTTAAACGTTGCTTGTGCTCTACATTGGTCTGATGAGACAATTTTGTGTTTGTTACTGTTATCCTCCTAATTCAGACTATAATTCACCAACTAATTTCAAAATTGCTTTTCATATAGAAATCGATATGAGGTACAGAAGACTTTGAGCTATCTGTCAAGATTTGTGTGTTTTGTATGTGGTTGTCTGAACGGGAGTTCCACCAGTGTTTATGTTGAAGCCCTGTCGTTTAAGTCTTCAGCTTGCTTGTTTATTCCATGACACATCTGTCATTCAGCTTCGAAGATCCTGCGTGATCCTCATCACCTCAGTTCCTGAGACGTGGAATAAAATAGGTCCGTCCTGCCACCATCTATTCAGGAAGACATTGGGACTTTGCTTGAGCATATAGTCGTTTTTCTCTTCCAAGAATTCCCCTGGCACAGCTTTCCATAAACTTTTCACCCACAGTAATAAGTAACTACAGAGGGTGACCTATTTCATTGTTTCATGAGTATGAACGGTTAACCATGCGTTTATTTGTGTCCTCGTGAAGAAAAACACTTTCAGCGTATGGTGAAAAGCAAAAAAATCCACATTACACTCTTTTTACTAACTGGCATTTTAGCTGAATTCTTAGCCCCCTCAACTGTTTCTGTAATCGTTGTCCTTGGGTTGGCAGCATGCTTGGTCTGAAGCCGATATATATATATATATATATATATATATATATATATATATATATATATATATATATATATATATATATATATATATAATTTGAATCGTCTGGAGTGTGAATGGATACTCATCACTGAAGAGCCCACAAATGAATCACAACTGTGATTTCTCATAGTTTTTCGTGTCCGGGGAAATTTTGTCCACACATTTACATACTACTTACTATCAATACATATCTATTCACTAATTATACGTGGGGTGTAAATAAGATCACCCCGCAGTCAACAATAAACCTCTGAAGACATTCCGAATGTCTCGAGTTGACCTCTTCAGCTGAACCCCCGTAGTGTATACGCGAGGCGGGTCGCGTTACGGTAAACTTGTTCCAGCTACCGTGGTCGCACAGAGGAATGACGCTGGACCACTGTATTTCAGTCGTGGACTTACATGGGAGGCACACAGTACTGTGAACGTGCATATAGACAGTCATCCAAAAGAGTGGTGAGTGCCTCCAAGCCTAGAAGGCATAGGCCACATCCATGCTGGCTTTGGCTTTGCGAGACGAGACCACTACTGCACCACGGTTTTCCCCACAAATTGATGTGTGAATTAACTTAACGCGAATGTTATTAGTCATCCGCCTTCCGGGCTTCTCCACATCTATGATTTGAAATTACCTCGCAAGGATCAGATGAGGTTGTTTAAAACAAGCCCCCCAGCTCGTCCAAACCATCTTGAATGATGTGCATACCCGCTTCTGACTGGACTGTGCCCCAGATTTTCTGGTCTTTCGTGCAAATCAACTATGGTGATCGGAAAACCGAGCGATAAATAATAAGCGTCATGAATCTATTGGATCTGGAAAGAGTGTTGAGGTGAAGAAGAGTGAGAAACTGTTCAAATCATGAGTGTCAGCGTGCAAATTACATCAAGTTGAGTGTCACTTGCCACCGACTGATCACCTCCAAAAAGATCACCTGACATTGGATTGCTCGAACGACTATCTATTTCCGCCCCATGTTATTACACGTATGACTCGTTGACTCATAAATATGCTTTCGTTACGCTGATGGGAAGCCCACGCTTGTGATAATGTGGAAATTATGAAGGAAGCTAATCACATTTGAATCTCTGCTGAACATTCATGCAACACTTTGTTGAACCGGGGTGATATTGTAACGAAGATGGAAAGACAGGTGAGGACACTTGTATCCTCGCTGCCAAACAAGTTTAGTTTGTGAAGCACTTACAATCGTTTACATTGCCTTTTTCCACACCGCGCTGCAGGAACATTGACCCGCCGGCTGCCTGCGAATTTTGGCTGCGTTCTGATCAGATGCCTGTGGCTATTAGCTTGATTCTCTTGTGCACCATTTCTGTTCGGCTGATCCGATTGTTCCGGTTGACGGCTTGATTGGTAGCCCCTCACACGGGGTATCTTGTTGGTTGCCTGAGATCCAGCTGCTTTCCGTCGGCTAGTTCGTGTGCCTCTTTTTGTCTGCTCCAGGATACCTCTGACATATTGACCTTCTGTTCTTTGGTGTACGGCTCTCGATTGGTTGGCCCGATAGGTTTGATATTCTCACCTTTCTGTTGCTCCAGCATTCCCCGGTACATTATCATTTACTGGTTACTTATCCAAGTGTCACTAAGCAGAAGAAAACTCAGTCAATGAACTGGAGCATAAAAAACGAACCGATAAACTGAAATAACTGAATAAGAATGGCGAATGACCTTTTTAGAGGTGCTTTAAACTCGCATAACACAGCTAACTTCCTGCCTGAAAGTACTGTCTTTGTCAGAGTAGGAAGCTTCGAAGTTAACACGAATGAGAGAAGAAAATGGGCACGTGAAATCCTGTACCGTGGGACAGGTGATCAGATTTGCAAAAAAGTTCGAAACATGACAACTTACGCTAACCAGTCCTACATTCAGAAAACTTCATACTTACAAAGGGTCCACGGACTATGTGTGGGTCCACAACACCATCATTCAAGCAATTCGCGTTTGGGTATACGTGTATTTTCACGCGAGCGACCTCTGTCGATTCCCGCACCGACTGACCCTCATCGTTTAGTGATTAATTCCACACATAAATATGGAGAACAGAATCAAGCCACGTCTTAAAACATTTTCCCGCTATAGAAAGCAGTAGAAAAGTCAGAAAAGGGGTTTGTACCATGTGTCTTGAACGATGTATTCGTATATGCACACGTGCACACCGACGTTGGTATGATCAACGCCGGTTTCAGTCAGAATAGATCCAAACAAGCTTCCAGTGAACGTAGGTAACTGCTCCACCAAAACTAAAATCCATGAAACGGCTGAGATAGTATTTCAAACTATTAAAGACCATACTCTGTAGTTAATATGGCATGGCTTTTATTCCTTTGAGCATCAGAAAGTTTGCTTCCCTCTCCTTCCTCAACGATTTTTACAAGCAAATGGGTGTGGCTACAGGAAGTACGGTAATCGGAAGCGCAAGTTACAAATGGACGTGTCGACTCGATCTGTGATGGCGCTACTTGGACAAATAATGCATCTTCACCGACAACAACAGTGATGCAGATAGATTATTGAATCACTCTGTTAGCGCCCACCCGAATATCAGGCCGACTTGTCGCGGAGTGCAAGAGGACCACCTCTTTTTGGACAATAATATCTTCCACCAACCATACGGATTGATTAAAAAATCTGTCAGTCGGGACCGTGCCTAGTAAGGACCATAAACGTTTTTTAGAGGTTAGGGCTCATGAAATCGAAGGTCCTCTTGTTTCGAATGTTCTTCCACAAGTCAAGTGAAATAAGCACAGAGGACGCATTGTTGGATGAGTACAAACCACTGAGGGCAACACTGCAGCCCAACTGGTATTCAAGGAAGCATTATGAAGCACTCTATAGAAAAACCACCTATCCATAGACCATAAATTGTTCAGGAGTTGGAGGTTTTCATGCTATTACCTTTTTTTCGGAACTACTTATTCTATTCATTCCATAATTGGCACGTTGCGCACTCATAATTATTCGAAGAGGTTTGTGCTACTGATAAGAGAGCTTTTCTAATCAATCTGGTCTTCTGCTGAACAGCAATAAATGTCAGGAGTGTATTTTTTCCACCACTCGTTCCCGATTCATTGAATACACTTCCACCATTAATTTTATTTCCCTCACACGTATAAACCACTTGAAATATCTTGGTGTTACGCTCCTGTGTAATCGGCATCGGTCTTTACACTTTGAAATCACAGTAGGAAAACTGCGTCGCCAGTCGTATCAAATTAGAAAACTACGACGATTTAGGTGCTCCACAGTCTGTTATTTCCACTTTTGTGAAACAGAGTATATTACCTGTCATTATTGTTCCCCTGTCATTTTCCCAGGATTACTAAAAAAGAACTTCGTCACTGTTCGCAGAGGCTTGCATGTCATTAGCCTTGTTTCTGGTATGACCTTAGACGATATAGTCTTGAAGCTTTGCACTAGCCACCTAACAGCATCCGTTACGTATGCACAGAAAATACTTTCTGATAATTCGCACCCATTGCATTTTGATCTTAATCTTTGTCAGTCCCAAACACGGATCCGGTCTAGGTATAAACCGCTTCCGTGCAGATTGTCTTTGTACAGGAATTCCGTTGTTTCGTTTCTGGCACATGCCCTAATTAACAAAGATGTCATTTTGTCTGAAATGAGACCCCTTTTCGCTCCGTAACTTACTTTGGCGTACTTTTTGGCTGAAAAGTACTGTACAGCTATGCTCAAGCTGGTATATATACAATACAGTATATGAAATTGACGACGTCTGCGGACCAGTTAGTTAGTGCTTCAGTTCGGTCATCAAACACCATTCTAATTGTCTTATTCAAAACCATACCTATACCAATATCATCGATAAAATAGAGGTTTAACATTGCGCCAAACGGAAATGCATGAATCATTCCGCATGTAGATTAACCGTCTACATGAGCAGAACAAAGAGGCAGTTTCGTCATCAAAAGGTCGAAGTTACTGCGGTATGGCTTCAAAAACCAAGGAAACATCAGTTCCTAACGATGACGTCATCCAATAAAACCAATACAGTCAGGTCATCAGTTACGCAACATCCAAATCAGCAAAATGTTGTGTAAATCCCAGCAAACTGTTTTGAGGTTATTTACCATGCAAGAAACACAAGACTGCCCAAATATGCGGAGGCTCTAACCATTCCCAGATATAAGCCCGAATAGTGCAAATAGCACAAAGTGCATACCAGTTTGGCATCACCGTGATAACTGGAAGTTTATTTCAATCGACCCGATTTTGTTTGCTTTTCTCATATAGCTTGTCACTAACTTCATTCTTGCCCCAGATTCAATTATTTATCTTACTGACTACATAAACAGTCAGCGAAATGATCCAAGAGATTGTTCAAACCTGTTTCTGAATTGTTTATCCATGTCATGTGACTGGTTCATAGGTATGTAGATGTGATGTACCACTTGTTTAGATACCGACTCAAGTAAACATCATTATATCGTGAATGCTGTAACATCACGGTCATCACCAGATAATTTAGATGATCATGTATCACAGACACTAACCAGTTTGAATCTTGGCTATCTCACATTTGTCTGCTTGGTATCTGCAGTTTTGAACAACAAACCGTTCCTAATCAGGATGTGTTGCTGGTCACATGTCCAAGGTCATCGCACAACAGAATAATCCTATTGTTCAAAAGCAAGACCATAATTTTAAGGTGATCAAACTATATCCTAAACGGAAAATACCAACACCTCAAAATGGTTCTTCTAATGATGATGCAAGTATCTCTCTCTCTCTCTCTCTCTCTCTCTCTCTCTCTCTCTTCGACTAGGCAGAACATAGCTTAGGACAGAATATTGTCCTGCATCAACCAAGTTACCATGACTACTGTATCCAAAAGAGGGTAAACTGACCAAGACGATTCACGAGGACATTTCCCAAACTGGTTTGGTTCGGCTTTTATGATATGGTTTTATTAATTCTTGACCTTTATATTCTCCAAAGTAACAATGGGTTTCTTCTCAAATTTTCTATGTTCCACAATTTTTTTCAAGTTTTTATTCTACGACAAATATTCGACTCCATATAATCCTGACGTAACTCCTCAGACCACATAGTGGAATAAGATAATACTGATATAAACTATGCGTTGTACCATAAAACAGATATACCAGCGTACCAGAAAAAATGACCATTGATTCCAGAACGATAAGTGTCTTATTTGCTACCTGCTTGGCAGTGATTATCCGACGTTCCGTGTGTGCTCAGTGGTGTGAATTCTTCAAGGTGTTCCTGAAAACTGAGAAATTCAGTCGATTTGCCCCCCCCCCTTGATGGGACTCGCCGTAAAAGGGTTAAATATACGAGTAGTAGATTTTGTTTCTACAATACGAATCATCCTGCTATGTGAACGCCCAAATTATCAGTGAAAATCACGACAGCACTGTACAGCTGGCTTGTCCTTGTTAGGTATCGTCAGCAGTACACAAGCACCGGGCCCCACGGGGACTCGAACTCGGGGTGGAAGACTGTGAGTCGAGCACCTGACCACTATTATGGGAGTCGATCGCAGTGTAGGCAACTGGATGTTACTTTTCGAATCCCGATTCAAAAGGACGCTATATCATATAGTGCACAAGTTAAAAAACCGCTGAGTGTCAGCCCGGATAGCCAAGTGGTTGGGTGTTCACTATTTCATTTTTCAATGGATAACCATAAATCAGACTGTACTCAGCCAGGAAACCCCTTTAGATACGGAAATAGTAAGAGCTAATCATATCATTATCCGAGGCACCAAGTAGATAATGAAATGGCACAGGACTGTTTTATGCCATCAAGTGTTGCTGTTTGTTGTTTTCTACGAACGGCCGCTATGTACAATCTCGACTTTGAAAATTTGCATCGCACCCCGCGCTTAAAGCTGGAAGGCATCAGTGCGCAACGTGGGAAAAGACAGACCATTTAAAATTCAAAGGAATTGAAGAAATGCGACTGAAGAAATATTTTCTTCTTCATGAGCTTTGCTTTCGTATCTTTTTCTTACAACAACAAATAATGGTTGGAAATGCAAAACTAGTGATAAGTGAATTTCATTAATCACGTTCGTTTAGGAATATTCAGTGCAAAATTGGAAGTGCGCAATATAATGGCTAACATGTCTGTTTAGCTGATGCATAGCAAAAGAAATCTAAAGAAGAGTCGAATGCGAATAACCTGTGAAGTCCTGAAAGTAGAGTTTATCAAATCTGATATTTTCCACCGGTGTATGAATACTGATCCATTCACATGCAAAATCCCATTTGTAAATAGGTTGATAGTATTTCTGCTTAGCAGAAAAAAAGCGAAAGCAGTAAAAAACATTTATAAAAGCCTGTTCATCAACAATAAATTCAGTCCGACTGCTTGCTTTTGGTACTCTGGTCTTTACTGAAACATAAAACGCACGGTAGTGAATTAATCCGTTTTCGGTAACTTTGTCCTATCCGACAAAGAGAATGACGTCTACTATATATATTTACATGGTAGTAAGTAGTTTGTAAACGCGTAGACAAGATTCACCCGGAGGCACACGACCGGTTTCGCAGTTGTTGCCGCTCATCATGTATGCTTACCCGGCACTCTTCTGCCCACTTGTCTTCATACTTGTACACTCCGATCTTATATGTTCACTAGAATCTAATTTGAATCTTCTGGAGTGTGAATGGGTACTCTTCATTGAAGAGCCCACAAATGAATCACAACTGTGATTTCTCATAGTTATTCGTGTACATTTGATTGGAGCTGACTAGTAAAGCTTAAAATACCACTGCTGTGAATGGGAACTGGAAATCACGTCTGGTTTGTCTTGAATGTAGGGCGAAAGGTTTCTGATTTATTGTTTTTGGTATCACAACATAATAACGAATGTGGATGAGCAATTTTTCCAACTCTCGCATTTTCAGAAGGATCACAGCAGAAGTCACGATGGATTTGACGGCTGGTTTCAAGGAAGAATCCGAAAATTGAGCAAGGGTGAATTTTCCCGCTAGTTCTGAGGACAAAATAATCACAGCGTGACAGTTTAATCGTCACCGCAGCCCTGGAAATCTGGTGCGATTTGTTGCACCACGAAAATCACAGGAAAGTGAGATGGAAGAATTGCCCGAAATGAAATTAGAAACCACACCAACTGGCTCAGAAACGTGTTGTTCGATAAGCAAGCAAATAGTGGCATTTTTATAGGCAAGGTCAATATAACAAAACGCAAAGGAATGTAGCATTTGGATTGCAAGCTCATGAGTAGTCAACATGAGTTAATTGAATGCTGTAAGAGGACAGAGTTTGATCGAACGTGTGAGCATAGTATGTATTTACAGTCTGAAGTGGAATGAACCGTGTTCACATAATGTTGGTTGTGGGAAAACTAACTTTTTGTTAGTGTTATCGATCACGTGTCGGATTGAATGAACTTTGTCTTGCAGTAAAACCTTAATGCTGAACTGATCACAGAATCAACACAGAAAAGTTGTTCCGCGTGTTATCCTTCCGCAATATGATGAGTGTCATTTGTAGGTGAATGTACTTCCGTTTTATTTCTTTAGCCAGGTTGATGAGCTTTGTTGCCAATTGCGTCTTTCTGTTGAAACAATAAACGGTAAATGGTCTCTTTTTACTTCCACTTTTATTTATTATGCAACAATGTACAACAATTCAGCAATGGGGCTGCAGCCAGTTTAAGACTGCTAAACGAGGAGGTGACCGTCTGTGGCGGGAATCGGACCCGGGCAGCTACTGTTCAAAGTCCACGAGGACAACCGTCTGACCACCCCATACCCTGTCGGAAATGGGCAAGCAAAAGTGCAAATCTACATATATAACATTTTAGGAAAAATAAAGTTTTACTTTTTAGCTTCAAGAATAACTCTTATGATATTGTGAAACGGACATGTAGTTAGGTATTGATGACTGTGCGGAAATATGCCCTTCCTATATGTCAAACTAGTTGCTTCTGATATATTCACTTTTGAAAAGGAAAAGGGATAAAAGCTCAGAAGTTAAAATAAACAAAGCAGACTGCCGTTAATCATGCACATATTTCATTACAAATACTAATTTTGTAAACTGCGGCAAGGCTTCATTGTTCACAACTAGCATGATCTTTATGAATGGTCCTTTCAGTGTAGACTTTACTAAATCGTTGTCATAGCTTGGGTTTACCGTTTCTCAGATATCAAAGAAAGGGAGTGGAATAATTTATATAATAGCTCAGTTCAAATGTCACTCGTGAAATATATGCACATAAGCGTCATAGATTATTTACTTTTCCACTACTCGCTAACATATTTGGTGCTTTTTGCACCACCGCAATACATTTGCATTCGTTTACACTTAGAGAAAAGGATGTGATAGCGAACAAGCTAGTTTTCGACAATCCCTTTCCCTGGCTAGTACAATTACGCATACATGGAAGAAGTGCAATCATCCGGAATAATGTCTAAAATGTGTAGATAAGATTGGGTGATCCACATTGCAGGTGCTGTGTGTTTCGTAATAAGGGGAAACAATGTTGTTCGTATTTGGGATAGTTGGGGGAGAAAGACACATTTGGGACAATTTAATAGTTTCCTGTCAAGACTGAAGGATCACAGTCGAAACTGCCTTGATTTTGTCTATCATCTTCCGATATCGACCAAGATAGCTGAAGTCACACAGTTTATTATCAGAAACTCTTCTGTTGGAAATAAGATGGAGTACCAAAGTTCACCAACTGTTTCCCTAAAGCGAAGTTGCCATTCTTGAAACTAAATCTGAGGACTTTTCTGACCTGTAACTCGTGGTCACTTTTCCCACTGCAATCGGTAGTTACTGGGGTCGGTCAAAAATTCATCAATGTGGACTGCATGCTTAACGTTCAGCAGTTCGATTCGTGTCACCGTCGGTCACTTTCCCACTAGGATTGGTATCAACAACCACGGATTTCCTTTGTATGTCTGTCATATAATAGTAGATAGAGAAAATGTCATGTCACCTAATCGTTATCTCTTACTGTCAGTACAGTGTAGAAGTGGGAGCAGATAATTCCGTTTTCCATCCTTCGGCCTGAGAACCTTCCGGCTGATCACCTATTGTCCTATCGAAAGGGATCACGAATTTGCGTTTTTACCACGTCTAACTTGGTTAATAGAGTGATCAGTACACAATCATCTCTGTGTGTAGAATGATGACGTTGTCTGACCAGCACCAAGAGAACGCGAACAGGGTATCCGCCAGGTTGGTGTAAGTCATTCACACAAGCAAAATTCAATAGTTTGGTCTATGACGATTTTTCATTGTCTTGAGAAGACAATATTTTATCGCAATATAATCATAAATTAAATGAAACTACAAAGATGTGAAACCCGCTGAGTTCGCTGACAAGATGTCAGAATGAGCTCTTTAAACTTGTTGAGAGTCCACGGTCTAACAAAGTATGCATGAACACAGAATCACGAGACAAACACTTTCAGAATCTGATTGCTAATTCTACATGAGTTCACCAAAACAAATTCATTGTGTCGTTTCTAAATATAAAGAAGAAAACTACAGGATATGTGTGCGAGAACGCGCGTGAGCAGGAAAACGGAAACTATATTTGGAAGAGCATGACGCAAGTAACACTTTTACCCATCTGAATGAGTGAATGCACCAAAAACTCAGACCATCCAATAATGAATAGGGGGACAAAAATCAATGCTTTCGATGATTTCGCAAAACCGAGGAAAATGCTCATTTTGTTCGCAAAGTCGGATAGGTTTCTAGGAGACTAGTCTTGTACAGACCTCACTGAGCTCGTCCTGGAATGTGGTAGATTTCACTTGGAAATGAAAACCAAATGGGGTTGGTACTCAAACTGTAGATGTACAATGTATCATGGAACCAGGAGGTGAGCTGAGGGAATCGCGTGATCGGAATTTGAATGTACGCTTTGCTTCACGATACTTACAAAACCCAACCAGCTCGCATTTTCGGATTTGTGCGAGCTGGATAAACAGTGACTAATGCAAGTGGAGCACGTTCTGGCCCATGATAAGGAGACTAAAGAATGGAACTAAGCACGGCAACACAGCGCATACAATTGGATCAATTTGTGTTCCTTCATCGATCGAGCGCAATTAGGCCGGATACTGGCTTATCATGGTTTTTGTTTTCTGCTCGGGTGAGCTCGAATACGCACATCTATTTCGGTGAGATTCTTAGGCAAAAAATCGGAATCTTGGGAATGGGCTGTTCATTGCTCCAGTTGGAATGGCAAGCAAATAATGTTACTTCCAGTGACCGATTTCTTTCCTGGTCGTGAGTGCAACTGAAGTTGCAGAAGTCAGCAACGGGAATTCACGGCACCATGACCCTCAGGAAAGGACCAGATAGTCACCTGAGGCCTCTTTTGGTAGAACCTGTTAACCAGTCGTACAACCGCTGAACTTTCTATGAAACTTCAACAATAAACTGCAACAAATAAAATTGAATTCACTGGTGATTGATGAAATTGAGATAGAGGCACTGCTAAATTGGGTTTTTCAACAGATTTTGAACAATGCTTCTGTTGCCGCTGATTTCCAATAGAGTTACTCACACACCCACTGTAAGTTCCTGGTGTGCGTTCGGTAAACTAACTCTGATTTATCAGCAAAGCTGTTTGCCATCGGCCGCTTACACAATATGTGATAGTGCAAGGTTTTCTTCATGCATGATTATGGGAATACCTAGATACTTGTTCATCAACTTCCACAGAATGTGGTCGTATTCTACTCAAAATATTTTCTCCACCCGGAAGCCGAGGTCTAACTCGGTGAATTGACACCGAACTGGTTGGAACATCAAGTAATATTCAGTTCTTGAAACGACAGTTTATCTATTGCCTAACTACTCACCTAATCCATGTCGGTCCAACAGGAATAGCTCGTAATACTATCAGAACTTTTCGATGATTATTAAAACTTTCGTGTTCAATGCGAAACGATCCATGACACTGCGATGGTGCTCAGCTTATCAAGTAAACAAGACAATCTAATTCCAGGTACGGAAAACGGGGTTGTTACCGTCCAGAGTCAGTGGCAGAAAGGTGGTGTATCATGTAGAGTATATGTCTGACAAACCGTTACGAGCTAGTCCGGATAGCCTGGCCGCTAGATTTTCGACTCACTGTCGTTCACCGTGGATTCAGAGCCTCGTGTGGGTTCGGTGAATACGCACTGCTGGTGATTCCCAACACGGATGGGACAGATAGCTGTACAGTGCTTCTACAGTTTTCGTAATTGATTTAAGCGTGGATATTGCATGACGGATCGTGATACACAGATCTATTCTCTTACTACTCATACGAACATTGTATTTCATTAAGCCAGTTATTAACCATAATAGGGTAAAATAGGAAATCCTATCCCCAAGGATCAAAATGTCCTATATTATGTAGGTCTGTCAAAAAGTTAGTTCACTCATTAATATCTGACTTCTTTCTTGAGAAGCCGGAAACCTGTAAATTGTGTACCATGAACAGCATGCCATGACTGTAGTCAAATCTTTGAATGATTTCGAGGAGATGTAATGGTTTTGGCTTCCAGCCTTGCTGAGTTATATTGCTTATGGCCTGACAAAATGCAAACAAAAATGGGCGAAGAAGTTCAAACTCCACATCTGTGGTTTTCATTCATTTATAATTACCAGTGTTACCGAGTATTTTTCCCAGTCGCTTTCCATTCAGGAAATGTGGGCCGGAATCTTTGAGATCTATGTTGGCCGCTGAAGTTTTAGTTCTGAAATGTTTACCCCGGTCCAAATTAATTCGACTCACGAAAGAGTATATTCAGTTTAGTCTGTCGAACAAAAGAGGTCTCCTTTCTGTAGCACAATTCCTTATGGAGATGTCATAACGAACTAGAAACTTTATGGAAAAGGACTATGATAGCGGACAAGCTCGTTTTTGATAACTCTATTCTCTGGCTAGTACAATTACGCATACACGGAAGAAGTGCAATCATCCGGAATAATGTCTAAAATGTGTAGATAAGATCGGGTGATCCACATTGCAGGTGCTGTGTGTTTCGTAATAAGGGGAAACAATGTTGTTCGTATTTGGGATAGTTGGGGGAGAAAGACACATTTGGGACAATTTAATAGTTTCCTGTCAAGACTGAAGGATCACAGTCGAAACTGCCTTGATTTTGCCTATAATCTTCCGACCGCGGTCGGCGTAGTGGAAGTGATTTCACAAATCACGTGTGTGTGAACAAAGCAACGAGTCTAACTGCCTAATCCCTTTGGTTCCCACTGTTGCCCAAATGGACTTGACGAATAGATTTTGAATGCTTCTTCGTTTTGTTAATGCCGTAGATTAGCAAGGTGCGCCACTACTGAATTGTCCACGGTTCTTTTATTCTTTTTCCTCAGGCATGCCGATTTATGTTCCATGATTCTTTGGAACAGCTGCCGTGTCTTTATATGCAGACAGCTTTCCGAACATAAGCAAACAAATGTGTAAGTTAACGCAAAGGAGAAAAAGACAGGCAGTTTGTCTTTGAGATTCATTGAGATCACTGACCGAGTAGGGGCGTCCGCTCTTAGGCTGGCGGCAGGAAGTTACGGGTGAGTGCACTGCCTAGGGGCCGAACGAGTAGTTCACTTTTCGTGTCTATATGAAAGAGGAGTTTCATATACGGTTTTTTAGCAGCTATTGTCGGTGAAAGTATAGACACTTCCAAAATCTCTTTTGAATGAAATGTTCAGTGTGCCCATTTGTTTAGTAGCGTTGAGCAGCACAGATCTTTCTTACACGAGGCTAGGACCGGACTAGGTTCGCTTTGATATTTAGAGGCACGAAAACGACAGTGTGTGCATTGGCCCGTCCATGTCGGCTTGCGGCATATGCGGCGAACAAGCTTCTCATCTTTCCACGTCGTAGAGCTTACATCTAGATAATGAAAGTTTTCTCCTCGTTACACTTCGCTTGTGGACATGAGCTCACGATGAACATGACTAAACTTTCTCCCCGGTTGCTTCTGGCGTATGTTTGTTGGTAAAAATGAAAACGTCGTCCTCGGAAGAGCGTTAACTGGTAGTCCCTCAGTGGTGTCTTTGAGTACCATCTGCTTGTTTTTGGCAACGGAATATCGGTAAGCAGAGGGCTTCCAGAAGCAAACTCATCGCAACTCCATCAGTTTGTCATCGAAGCTCGCCGTTTAGGCAAAACTGAACATCTAAAATACATCTCAGTAGCAGTTCTTTTACAGGGACTGTCGGATTAACCATATTTATTTCGTTTTGGTTGCAAACCTGAACAAATATTCAATTGACCATTGAGCCTGAAAACAGGTTGATTATTTTGGTCTGTACATGTAGCGACTTGAGAACCAGAATCACGTAACTTGTGCACCAGAGCACGTGATGCTCCCTAATACTCTCAAGTCGTTCGTTCGCGTTCGTTGCACCTATACACCTTACAGAACTCTCACGGAATTTTGTTTGCTCAATGCCACACAGAAGAAACCAACAGGTTTCGAGAAGGGCGAAATGTCTTGCTTCTATCAAATGGATCTTAGTTTGTAAGAGATCATGCAGTGTAAGAGATCGGGAAATTTCCTACGACGGTTTTTGGAATTTAAGGTGCAACGTGCGCCTGAAGAGCGAATGAAACTTCGTATTATTCACAACACCCGAACTGATAGGACATACTGAAAGAGCACTCACCCGGAACTACGCAAACCAAAGTAGCAAGAAGACCAAAGCAGCTGAATAGCACTTTAACTGCATAACAGAACATTTTTTTATGAATATGGTAAGTCAAAGAAAATAATTAGCACATTAGAAGTTGACCATCATAGCGGGCTTTTGCTGTATCTGTCCTCGGTGATCCTGATTGGTTGAAGCTCCTCTGCATGCGTGGCTAAGAAGTTTTACCTGGCCGTATCATGTGCGATTGCCGCTTGCTCACCACAACCTTCCTTCTCCAAGAGCTCCTCTTCAATTTAGTTCGTCAGTCTTGGTGATCTTCGAACTGGAGCTGATGACTGTGGCTCAGCCGCTGCGGTGATCGGTTCAGTTGGTGGAATAGACGGATCACTGACATCAACATGGTCACCGTCTGAATCTTCCGTTGTCTCAGTCGTGTGATCGGTTACATCGTCATTTGACGCTTTGAAGTGGATTTGGCTGAGGTGATGCTTGTGCACCGATGCATCATCCAGGTTCATACTTCCGACCATAGGTTAACCAAGTTGTCTGATGATGACGCTGCTAGTTAGTCGAAGTTCGTTGCCATGTAAATATACGACCTCACTGGAATCAATCAATGAGAGATTACCATGGACATCTGGACTCAAACAGAATGTCTAGGCTTTCCTTGGAGGCCGTACGCCTTTCTGTATTACAACGGGGAATTGTCGAGGAACACTTATAAGTCAGGCAAAGTCCCCGCGTTGGCCCATGATAGAGCAGCGTTTGCTAGCAGAATAAGAGAAACGGTATTTGGAAGTGTGCGATACCAGAAGCACTTTTACCAATCTGAATGAGTGAATGCACCAAAAACTCAGACCATCCAATAATGAATAGGGGGACAAAAATCAATGCTTTCGATGATTTCGCAAAACCGAGGAAGGTGCTCATTTCGTCTTGTACAGATCTCACTAAGCTCGTCTCGGAATGTGGTACATTTCATTTGGAAATGAAAACCAAATGGGGTTGGTACTCAAACTGTAGATGTTCAATGTGTCATGGAACCAGGAGGTGAGCTGAGGGAATCGCGTGATCGGAATTTGAATGTACACTTACCTTCACGAAACTTACAAGAAGCAGTCTGCTCTTATTTTCAAGTTAATCCAGGTTTGACAAGCTATGACTCTTCACATCAACTCAGGTTTCGAAATCGCCAGGAATAACGCAGATGACGCAATATGCTTAGAATTACTAACGGCAAATTTTAAAATTCGAACAATGCTCGCAAATGACTCTTGCATTTGAATATCTTCCCCCGTCTAAAGGTCGCGCATTGCTGTGAAGATTGAGGACATTTGATTTTGCAGTGTGGAAGCCACTTTGAAGAATAGAAGCTTACAAAGCATTTGTTCGATGAAAGCAATGGTAATGTCTTGTAAAACGTGGCCTTAAAAGCTGAATAAAAAGGATGTGGAATGTCCCTTGGTGAGCTGTGTTTGTCCGGTTTATCTTTCCTACGTGTACACGTTTTTATGGGTCGATTCGGAAAAGGTAGTCATGACAACTTTTACGAAAGAAATCTTTTGTTCATCGACTAACTTTATCGTTTTCACTATTTGTTATTAGCAAAGAAAAGGTGACCGCTATGATTCTCCAGAAAATCAACTAAAATAGCAAGAAAGTTGAGCTTGTTTGTTGACGCTTAAGTTACTAAGTAGTGTGATAAACAGCTGGATCATTTTGCTGTGGGCTGGATTTAAACGTGAGACCAAAAACAAATTCAGACTGGAAACAATTTGTTATTCAGTGCTAAAGATGCTAAACAGACCATTTTGTGTTACCCGAGGTTCAGAATGGTCAGTGTCATCTGAAATCTCTCGTGATCAGTACGGTGTTAACGCGTTCAAGATGTAAAGATGTTTACTTGAGTTGGGTTACTAATGGGCGATACGTATGTTCAAAGTTAAGGTGAGACAACAGTGTGGCGTGATTTCGATTCATATTATGGATTTATGTAAACAACCACCTTGGACGACAAATATCAGTGAACTGGGGAATCGGCAGAGGTCATTCGCATGCATACGCACCCACACCTGGGCTCAAACTATTTGGTTGATAGTGTTGATAACCCCCATATTCTGAGGAACACAAAAGCCAACCTTCTGCAAGACCTCTGATTGAAAACTCTTTTGAATTTATGGATTCTGTTTCCCCCAGATAGACGATCCTTGAATACTGGCTCGTGTTGAACTACCTGAACCGACCTGAATTTTCATCAGCAAGCAAGCCTTTTTGACCAATTTAGCAAAATAGAACATTTGTCGTTTTATTGGCACCTGATACGTATTTGGATTCACTGGACGAAACCACCAGTACAACAAAATACCGACTGATGTGCCAAGTGCAGTCCAAAGCAATGGAATGGAAGTTCATCACAAAATCAATTTGGTCTGCAATAACCTCCCGCAAATTAGCAGTTTTGAAATTTCATAAAACAATTTTTCGTAGGCGAGAAGAAAATTTTCGTTTATATCTTCTTCATCAACAACATAAACCGAATGGTTCATTGAATCATCACAATCGTCGTCATATTTACTAGCCAAATCATCATTCGATTTATGACCGTCATCATCATCATCATCATCATCATCATCATCATCATCATCGTCATCCGAATCATTCGAATCATCATCATCATCATCATCATCGTTGACCTAAGTGTCTTGTTACCATTAACTACATGACGTATGAAAATATCACCATGTAAAAACCGGGTTTTCACTTTCCTCCAATGATGGTCATACATAGCAAACAATCCATTTTGTTCAAGTTAGTCCAACAAAATACTGCCAAAAACAATCAGTTGATGTTGCATGAAATCAACTATCCAGCAAATGAGTGCAATCACAATTGAGTGCCGAAAACAGTTGAAATATATATATATATATATATATATATATATATATATATATATATATGTGAAGTGGATACTTTACGATTTTTCTTCGAATGATTTCTCTTCAAGAGACAGCGTATTCGTGCCGTGAATAACAAAATCAGGTTGATAGCAAGTTAGAAAATAGTGCTTGAAATGTAACAAGGGATACGCAAATGCCATAGATTTTTTCACAGCCAAATTGTAAGGTCTGTTCTGAATGCAGATCAAACGATGGCTCCCATTTCGGAACATGTATGATTATATATGCGTCTAGTTAACTCAGGTCAAACATTACTGTATTCCCAAGGATAGATAGATAGAGGGACAGATTTTCAGCACCATGATCACCGGCACATTGTTCATCAGGTAAACGTGTTAGCCATTCAGCCAGCCATGTATAAAGGGCGACATTTGAAAAAACTTAACTCGGTGATTCGGATCAGCCCGGATGGGAGCGAGGTGGCTCTGTGGTAACACACGCCCTCGAAGTGAGAAGACCCGTGTTTAAACCCCGGGGTATCGTGGAGGATGTGCACCACTGATGAGCTCTAACAAGAGCGAAACTCGGGTCTGATGCTTCCGAGTGCTATGTTGGTCAGGTAACCTGAGTTCTCTGCGTTGAACATGGATTACGAAAGACATGCAGCCAACAGAATAAAATGAAAACTTGGTTCAGGAAGCGGTACCAACTCTATGATGGCAGACAGAATAAATAAAAAGCGTTTTGTTCAACAGACACAAGTCATGGGTTTTTGAGGCGCCTTACAAGATGGGGTAGGAAACAAAGAACGGTAGGAAGTGGTCCGGAAGTAAAAAGAAAAGTTGCATTCACACCCGATGAACGTGGAAGAGGCACATATAATAAGAAGCATGTGCAGTGGATGAGTTCAGTCCGATAAACTATCAATGCAGCTTGTTGCAAGAAGTTAATTGTTCCTCCGTAAGAAAATTGGTTACGATAAAGTGGGAAACATCACTGGATCATGATAGGGCTTCAGGAGACCCCTAAAAAACGATAGAATCTCTATTTCGAAGATCGGAAATGATGGAAAGAGGAACAATGAGTGAGACGGGACATCTATAAGAATACGTAAACAGTTAAATAGATGGTGGTGGTCGTGTAAGAATCTCCGGTGTAGAATATAAAAGGGTAGTATCTGAATTTTCGGGAATGCATTCTTTAAGCGCTGGGACTAGGTGAGGTCACGGGAAGTCGTTACTCTAAGATATTTTACTGAATGAACTTTGAGCACAACTAATATTCCAATGTATAAAGAAGAGCAATCACTTCCAGTTGAAGATGGAAGTCCTCCATCGATAAGGAAAAATTGAATATCATTACATCTGTGTACATTAGGAGATGAATGTGATAACGTGAACCACTAAATGATAGAGGATAGATGATTACCAAGTTCAGGAAATTGAAGGTTATCCTCATATTTGGTCCCAGTGGTAACACCATCAGAGTGCTCAATAAAAAATCATCAAAAATTTTGGGTTGGTCGTAAATGTAAACATAGAGAGGTAGGGAAACAGGATGGCACCTTAAAGTAATTCTTTATTGACAGGCAGCGAATCAGAGATGTTGCCTTGGAAAGTCGTAAGTTGAGTTCTATCAGTGTATTGCTGTTGAATCAGTGACAACAGAAGTCGAGGTATGCCAACGTGTCGTAATACTGATAACAGTAGGGTCCTAAGAACAATACTGATTGTGTCGCTGTAATCAAAGGAACACACGCAGGACGGTTTCTGGTGCGTTCGAGGGAGGATAAGATAGAAGTGGTGAAATATGCTAGGGCTTCCATTGTGGAAGGTTCCTTTCTGTAAGCAAAGAGATAATCATCATCAATATCGATGCAAAACTTGATTCGTATAAGAAAATTTCCCAAATAGTTTTAGGAAAACAGGAGCGCGCTTTGGTTGAATAGTACCTCAAGGGGTTTGACCAGATACGAAGTAAAATCCTCAAGGACAGTTGGCTGAATTTCAGCAGGCCCCGCAGCCTTCATGATTCTGAGTCCTTTCAGCTTGGTCAGCATATGGCTTGTGCTTAAAATTGATTCCCGGTTCCAGTTCGCTGAGTGTTGAAGGTGTATAGAACATCTGATTGGTCTCTGTAGCCGTTTTTGGGAGTAGTTGCTGTGCGGAGCTCATAGCACACAGCTTTTTCCCCGTGTTCGAAATCTGGTGATGAATGAAGCCCCCAAGTGTACAGTTTCTGAACATAGATTATCCTTTTTTTTAACTTCATGAACCAAAATTATTGTCCCCAACCATTTCTCGTAGTAACGTTAGGCATTCTGGACTCGCGTTCCCCATGGAAAATCTTGCCGTTAGAAGCTCGAGTATGCGTAATGCGACGTGACTTGGAATAAATCTTGGGATAAACTTTGATGATACAGTGATCAGAGCTCAATGAGAAGGCTCTATTCTGGGTGAAGTTGGACTCGGTATCGCTGACAAATACGAAATCAAGCTATGTATTCTTCACTCTGGAGATGTTCACAATATCTATTCAAAAAATAATGAATAATAATAACTTTTTGAACACATTTAGTTAATATGCAACAAAGTACAATACGTCTGAAACTTGCCCGCAGCTAATCAAATCCAGCCGAATGGAGAGATGACCTGCGGTGACAAGAGTTAAACGCCTGACTTCAGGGTTTAAGGTCTACAATGAGAACAAAATGACCACCACACAAGACAGAGCTAAATGCCCATCAGCTCCACGTTAATGGACATCCGACGAGGACTGTCCTCTCTGGTTGATGGTCAACAATTATCACACATTGTTAGAATAAAATAGGTTCGGATGAGCGCCCCTCACTTAGAGTTAATAATGAGTTGAGCAGCCTTCCCAACTATCTACTGCAGTAGTGGGAGACATAAATTGTATTGCCTCTACGAGCAAATCTCCACTATTAAAAGCGATACCTACACCTTTCGTGTTGTTTATCATGTAATGCTGAGATGCAGAACAAGCTGTTGAGCAGTCCCGCCATACTGCATGTGACAAACACTCGTGCGTCGCTGGTTCGAGTCCCAGCTGAACTACGGTGAGCAAGCACTGATGATGGTTCCTAATACTGACAGATCAATTGATTTGTGGTGCAATCGCAGTTGACACTGATTCTTTGTCAAATTTCATTGGTACGAGAATAGCTCACGAAACTAAGTCGATAAAAACGTCAAAAAGGTATTTTCAGGTCATGGATTATTTGAAAAGACTCGCTCGTGACTTTTGTAACACCAAATAGTTGCTGAGAATTTGCTTTATCATATACTTCTGAACAGCTCTGAATAACATATACCAAAAGAGCATTGAGTCATTTCTCGCCCGTAAAATCTATAAAGCAGGTCATGCGCACCAGTTGTCAAACAGATTGTCGCTCGCATAGACCTTCACCTATTTCAGAACTCTTAAACTTTACCGTAATTCTTCCTCATGACGTTCACCAATCTACGCAGAACTGAACGACATCTTCGTTGCACTACGAACCTGACAAAATACGTCGAAAGTATACGGGATATTCCACACTCAGAGCTATGCTACTGTTTTCTCTGCTACGTTACGTAAATTTGTTTTACCCTTGTCCCTTCAGTGAAGCTACGAAAATGTTTTTGTTTTTTCGAAGAATATCATATATGGCCTTAAACTCATGCTCATGTAAATGCAGAAATGATTGATTCTTCCCTCTGATCATCCAGAATAATCGCTGAACTGGCTCCTTTGTTTTGGTGCGACATCGGCTACCCTAATCGTGTGCTAAACAGGGGAACGGACTGTGAGGAAATGGACAGACACAGTGCCAATAGACGGTTTGGTTCGTTTCATAGACAGCACGGTGGTTTGGCGAGCAGCCAACATGCCTTCGCTTGCTCTGAATCAAGGACAAGATTTGAGGGTAAGAAGGGGTTGAAAGGACCAACTGTCCACTGAACCGAACGAACCGATTGGGTTTTTACCACACTAGCCCCTCGTAAGAGTTGACTGTGAATAACAGGTGGACCAATAAATTCGAGGGCCTGAATTTAGCTACCACCGTGCATCGTATATACATTGTCGTTTTGTACTGGTTCGAAGCTGGAACTGCCATCTCATTAGAGCTGGTGGGCGGTCATAGAACAGAGTTTCAGACGAACCGGAAGAATCCGATATCTGAGTTCCAAGTTAAATGTCAAAAATGCCCGCCACACTGTTCCCGGAACACCGAAATTTGAGAAATCAGACTGAGTCGGCAGCTGAATGGAGGATGTGGAAACAGAAACGCCAAGATTTTTCCATCCTCGCGCGATTATTTTCGAACTAAAAGAGTATCCAACAGCCTTGCTTCAGTATTGTCTTTTGCATTAAGCCAGGCGTTTGTTCGTAGCCCTTTATAGGGATGTGAATTAGTACCAAGAAGACCATATGAGGGTGCTGCAGAGAGTGGATGAATACCGTCTGGTTCTAAAGAATGAAACCAACATGGGCATACTATCAAGTGACTAAGTCCCACAGTAACCTTTAATACCTATGTTGGTAGTTTTGATCAACGGTTTTCATAAATTTGCCAAAGGTTTAATTTGGGGGCAAACCTAGACTGTCAAGCTGCAGTTTCGGGGGCTTAAAAATGAGTGTTTACTAGTGGCAGAATTAGGAGACTTGGCGAATTAAAGCTCTCCCTTTAGAAGGAAAACGAAACACAATGAAACACAGATAAAATCTTGTATCCTTTGGTCAAATTCCTTTTAACATACAATAGTTACAAAATACTTTAGAACGGAGGCCGAGGCTAATTCGTAACTGTCAACTGGGGAAACCGACCGGAGGAGGTAGGACTCGAACCTGGGACAGAATGACCTAAAGTTCATCGTTTATTCACAGTCGGTCAAACAAAAGCGAAATGGTATTTTTTTTCTCTGCGCAAGTAATCATTTTTCGGTCCATTCCAACATGAACTTGTAGCGAGAACCAACTTCTTTCAATTTTTACTGACATTATTGTTTAACCGAAAACTAGCTGCCAAGCGCGGCGGCCACTTGACCGTTGCACTTGCGCGCAACATGTACGATTCCATAGTATACCCTATTCACCTGCTCTATCTCACATACACTCTTCCCCTCCCCCTCTCTCTCTCCTTGTCTCCTTCTCATTCTCCCTCTGTCTCTCTATTGACCGTGTTCTCCATCTCACAGATGGTGAGAAAACTCTGTTCCGGTTATCAGACTGGCGCCGTGCAAATCATCATAGTGACGAGCAAGTGGTCCACGCATAGCAGAACGCTATTATGTCATAGAACGAACGCAAGTTAGTGATATTATTTTTATTACTATTGAGAATGTTCGCAACTCGTTTTTCTACACAACAATGGCTTTATAGTTACGGAACGAGTACATGGCGAATAATGGACTGCCATGAAGAAAACCTGGCTGCTGTCCAAGTGAGTTGAATCCAAAACCTTTGCCTGGTAATTGCCTAACGCTGTTGATGTCACGTATTTCCGTAAGGCTTTTTTGATTACGACGCGTCACACTGCGTTGCAGTATGTTGGTATGTTATGATTTCCCGATGATTTTATATTACGTATTTTATGACAGGCCGCCTTTTGAAGTTGAATCAGGATTGGTCTTGAGAAGATCAAAAAGTGAGTTCCGTTCGAAAACCACCAAACATATACTTCGTCCCCAGGTTCCCCTACCGCAAGATCCACTCAACAACCTTCGGCCTAGTTCTCATCATCCTTTTTATCGGTTCCCTGCTGTAACAAGAAGACTATTGCTTTCCCCTTCAAAGCCCCCTTCAGACACACACACACACATACATACATACATACAGACAAACATACATACATACATACATACATACACACATACATACATACATACATGCATACAGACATACATACATGCATACATACATACATACATACATACATACATACATACATACATACATACATACATACATACATACATACATACATACATACATACATACATACATACATACATACATACATACATACATACATACATACATACACACATACATACATACATGCATACATACACACATACACACACACACACACACATGCATAGATAGAGAGAGAGATGGAGGGAGAGAGAGAGGGGGGAAAACAAGTGAGTGTGTAGGCATGCGTAAGTTGACTCAATCACTTCAGTTCTGTGACTTATTTTAAGGGCTACTTTTACAAATTCATTTTCAATCTAAGCCCAATAAAAGCTTCATACACCCGGAGGTGATTACACAGGGGAGACATAACCACTCTAATGGAAACACATTAGAAGCAAGTTATACTCATGAATAAGGGCAGCTTTTGTGAAAATGTGAGGGTTTTTTAACAAATGTGACTATTAAGAAAACTATGGAGTCTGCGGAAATTTTCTTGTACCCGCTGAAGGTAAGTCTGTTTTGAAGTTGAAAAACAGTTTTGATAACCCTTTTAACAGTCAGCTGAAGTTCATGAAACTTGATCAGCAGTGTTTTATAGTTAAACAATTTGTTTTGTAATGGAAGTCATTGGCTTAGACCGCTTATACCGTACTCTGTGATGTCAGTGTTGGCGGTTCTTCCAACGCCTACTGAGCTTCGGCTCACTGGGTTTTCATTCTTCCTAGGCCTTTGCAGATTGTACACAGGCGACCCCCATGGACCAGAACGGCGTCCGGCACACATCCGACAAACCTGTCAGCCTCTCATTTCACGCTGTTAGCTTTGGGTGACGTGGACGTGAATCGAACCGTGGTCGTCGTAGTCATCGTTGTTGTTGCTGCCGTTGTTGTTGTTGTTGTTGTTGTCGCCGTCTTTTCTGGTCGCGTCGTGACCGCCCCTCGTTTTCGTTACAGTTAAAGTGATCATTTGCTATCATTATTCTGCCAGAAGAAGTTCCAAGCAACGCTCTAAATGAAGATGATTATTATTTCGCCAGCGGTATTTCGTGGGCACTCCTATAGATTTCAAGTTACTGGAAAATAATTTTAAATTTCACCCAAGAACTACAGGACTTTGGAATCGTAAATGAGGGTCCAAAGGTAACTGTGATATTTTACGCATTTGATTTTATCTTCGATTATATTTAAGCTACAGCAGAGGGATTTAAAACCAATTTTTATCCCTGTAAGTATCAGCGAGGTCTCTTTTGCACTACGCTCAACCATGAAGGCAGATTTCCATTAAGTCCTCCGTGTATTGCATACCATTTTATACTACTGCGTCAATTTCTCGGTTGGCGCATTTCAATCATACAGTTTCGCTGGTGCATTTGGCTTTATAGGTCACTGTTTGCTAAGCAGCGACAGATACTTCCTTGTTGGACGCTGTAACAATAAGCCTACCGCTTTTCCTGATGGACCGACTTTTGATACTCAGCCCGTTCGACATAATGCGCTATGTGAAAAGTGGCTAGAGTGACATGCTTTCAGTTGGCAGCAGACTAGTTTTCGCGGGCTATAGCTGCCAGTTCATTTACCGGTAACCCGGTAAAGCATAGAGGCGTGTTAAAGTGTACAAGAAGCTAAGTAATGGATCGAAATAAAACAAAACAGAGTTTTCTCGGGATTTGCCACAAATACCCACGCAAAGTAGATGCACCGTCCAATGAGGGCCCTTTTGGGACTACTTTGACTCTAACAGGAGCAAAACTCAAGTCTGGTACTTCTGAAAACAGGGTTATTCGGATGACTTTGGGTTTGTGAGTGAAAGGTGGAGTCCAACTGATAGTAGCCCAGGCAAGTTATGGTTACTTCCGCATACTACTCGCGAGTAGTCGTGCGATACAAACAAATGTTTTGTGGGTGGGAGAATTTTACCACTTACTCCGGGCGTTTTCTAAAATATGGGAGTTTACTTTTACGTCTTTATGAAACACTATAGTTTAGGAAAATAATCACATCGGAAAAGACGTGGATCATGCCACCTATTTTCTTCAGGATGTTTGCGAATCGTTCTTTTTTTCACAGAAAACTTGATAAAAGACTATAAAATAACCCTCCGAGCTAAAATATTGTTGCATAGTTTACTGGAATTCAGCGTTAGGGGATATATGCGGAAGCTTTCTCGATGTCCAAAAATGGCCCCGAAAACTCCGTGAGATGTTTGAAACGGGACTATTTTGACCCTTTTAGGCCTATTTCGGGAGAAATTTTTGACTTTTATGGGCTGTTGTGCTGACTGCTTGAGAAGGCGGTGGTGGAATATCGGACGGTGGATGGCGTTACAAATAGTCAACTCATAAGGAAAAAGAATATAAAGAAGGTAATAACTAAGACTAATATGGAGTAGTAGCGACCGGGAGGTGAATCCGCCTGCGTGTGCTAATTCACGAATAAAGTTTATTCTAAATAAACGTGACTAATTAGTACCTAGATCTAGTCAATTCACGTGTAGTTCGATACCTCAGGGCTGTTTGTTTTTTGTCTGTTTGCAGTGATGACAGCTATCCTCCGCCGAAGGTGAAACGCGCATTTGACCACTCTTCCTGTCGACGGTCGAATTTGAGCTCCCTAAGTTATCCCGGTGTCTGGTGCCACTCTAGCACTTTGAGGTGATTCAGAAATCGGAATGTTTCAATACAAACTGTCCTTCACCTATCTATCCGACTAAAACCATCTTTTGGCAACCTTTGGAACTTTTGACTTCTTGCACTTTCCTTGGACAGTGCTCGAGGTCTGGTTAGTACCTGATAATCCGGAGTAATAAATTGTTCAGCCCTTCGTCTTCTTATTGCTTTGTCAGTTTTTGAGTATCGATCGGTGAAAGCTAACTTTGTAATCAAATTATACTCTCTACTGTGATAGATTTTTGTTCTCTTTTACAGAATGTTTAATTTTATTATGCCATTTCCAGCTTTATCGACCCGAAGTTTTTGACTTTCAGGTGAATGCCTTTTCTGTCCCGCCTGCATCGTTCAGGGAAAGTAACCCTAGGGCTTAATTTGCGCACCTAGAAGCGACTTTCGCGTGACCACGGATAGTGGGAGATTTCACTACTTATTCACTTTTGCTCCTCCAAACATCGTCCACGAAGTGCAAATTGTGGTGAATTCAAAAGAATTAAATCCTTACAAACGCTGAGAAGCGGTGGCCACTGTTTGTATTGGAATTTCTGAAAAACAGTGGATCGTGTGTTTGTTCGCAATTAACAGACCTGAAGACCACAAACTCTTGCTACTGCTTCGGCGCATGAGCACTCGTTTATCAACTATCATGATAGATCAGGGTGTCCTGATAGAAATATAGCTTCAGGGTCTTATAGAAGACCTTCGAGAGCGGCTGGTGAACGTGTCTCCTATTGGGTCTAGCAGCGGAATACCAACGATATCCCCTCTATTGGACGAATAGAGAAGACGCAAGTCGGTTTACAGATGCAAGGTGTATTCTATATATCGTGGCACCGAAAAAGTACCGATACGAGCAATACACCGAACGGAAAACCAAACGCAACGCGACGGCTATGCAGAAAGCGAACCACGAGCGTGCACAATCGGCGAACGACCGAAAGTGAAAGTGATTCAAAACGAGGTCGACGGAAACCCCGGAAAAGTCAGTCCAGTAAAACGTACGCAACCGGAGAACACTATGAGGTCGATGTCAAACGTCAGAAAAGATCGTAGAGAAAATAGATCCAAATTGGTGTCCAGAAAACAGTCATTTTCTCAAAACGATCGAGGTCACTACAGCAGCCCCCCGCTAGAAAGCACGGAAA
This sequence comes from Fasciola hepatica, assembly GCA_948099385.1. Classification (NCBI taxonomy): domain Eukaryota; kingdom Metazoa; phylum Platyhelminthes; class Trematoda; order Plagiorchiida; family Fasciolidae; genus Fasciola; species Fasciola hepatica. The sequence goes on along the minus strand of CANUEZ040000007.1, from coordinate 2,472,409 downwards.
GCTTTCGAAAAATGTCAAGGACATAAAGGCGCGGAAACGATATTCGTGCAAAATACGTGAATGCATCTCTGCAGTAGGATGCTGATGGGCAAAGTCCGTGGTATGCAGGAACCGTAGGATGATGGTAGAGCGTAAATCAGATTCGTTGTCAATGACATCGGTTGCGTGAACCATCATCCAGGTGTGCCACACCAATAACGTCTAGCGTCGGGTAACCGTTAACCATTGTGATATCCGGAAGCCAAGTCGGTGGAATGGTCAATGGCAAGAAACGAGAGCGACAGGGCCCATCCTGAATGCAAACTTTGCTGTCAAAATTCTCAGGATTTCGTGAGACCGGCGAAGCGTACCATATGGCGAGGTTCCATGAAACAAAAAGAAACGAAAAACTGGTGTAGCAACCGCAATGGACTTGACTAGATTACAGTAATAACTAATGAGGTATGTTAAACGTGTAGAAACGATAAACACGAAGGCTATTACTGCGAAGTGCGATGGTTAAAATCGTGTTTGACCTAGTCGCGAAAAAGTGCTGGGCAAACGATCTTCCGACCGGAACGTGAGACGGGAGCCTCATTCACGGATGAGTGCGTAGGCGTGCTTTGCTGACTTGAACGTGAGACAGTATTCTCACTCGAGGACATGGCAGGGCCAACGGGCTTCTGACTTGAACGTGAGAAGATAGCCTCGTTTGAAGTCGTAGCAGTGCTAACTGGGTGCTGTTCTGTACGTGAGACGATAGCCTCATACGAAGTCGTAGCAGGCAACTCTAACTGCACACACTGACATGACACGGAAGTGTCGTCAACAGGTAGTGCAGGGTTAACATCGAATCTCATGTCAGCGGGTGACAAGCTGTCGTCAATGTACATGGCTTTGAGACCGTCGATGCTAACTGTATCGACGCGACCGTGTCGATCAACCTTAAATGTCTTATCGTGACGAGCAATCACGCGAACTGGACCTCTGTAAGGCTGTTGTAATGATTTCCGTGCCGAATCAACACGAACGAATACATGCGAACAAGTTTCGAGTTCGGTCGGAACAAAAACCTGTCGTCGCTATATCTGAGTCCGCGCCGGAGCGAGATTTTGCATGTACGTAGACAAACGGTGAACGAAAGTCTGTACGGAATGTGAGTCTGTACTCCGTGGCGTAAAGAATTCCCCAGGCAGTCGTAATGTCGTGTCGTAGACAAGTTCTGTTGTGGAACACTGGATACCTGCCTTTATGCAAGTCCTGATACCAAGCAGAACTAGCGGTTACGTTTCGTGCCAGTGGGGGCTCTCGTGTGCTCTAAGAGCCGCTTTGAGTTGGCGATGAAAATGCTCGACTGAACCATTCGATGCCGGATGGTACGCGGTCGTGCGAATGCGTTCCGTACCCAGAATGTGAGTTTATGAAGAGAATAGATGGGACTCGAACGGTTGCCCTCGATCGGTAGTGACTGTGGAAGGACAACCGTATAAAGCTATCCATCTTTTTATCAGATATCGAGCCACTGATTCGGCCGTGACGACAAAGATGGGAATAGCCTCGAGCCACCTCTAAATCTATCGATGCACGTTATTAAGTAGGTATACCCATGTGATGGCGTCAATGGACCCACAATATCTACGTGGATGTGATCGAAGTGGGCATCAGGCGTAGCAAAAGTACCGAAGGCAAAGCTACGTGCCTATGCACTTTAGATCGTTGACATTGCAGCCACTATTTGCCCACATACGAACATCTTTATTCATGGACGGCCAGACGTATCGTGCAGCTACTAATCGGAGACTGGCTGCGATGTCTGGATGTGAGATTTCATGTGGGGTATCGGACACGAGACGTCGATATGTATAGGGTTCGACTGGTCGAGGTAGGCCGGTAGACATGTCGCAGAATGCAGTCCCAGCACTGGTGGCCAGAGGTACGGACTGACACTGTAGCGACGATGACTGAGCGGCTTCCATACGTGAAGAATCCTGTGCCTGTACTGCAGCCATGACGGGGATGTCTAAAGCCGGAGATTGAATTGCATTAAGCGCAATACGCGACAAAGCATCTGCAACGCAGTTCGACTCACCTTTAACATGTCATAAGTCAGTCGTGAACTGAGAAATATAGTCTAGATGTCTGACTCCTCGTGGGGAGCAACGGTCAGACTTAGTATGCAATGCATACGTCAAAGGCTTATGGTCGGTATAGATGATGAAATATCGACCTTCGACCGCATGGCGGAAGTGTGTACCGGCATTATATGCAGCCAGCAGTTCACGACCAAAAGCACTATATTTGGTTTCCGTGGGATTGAGGCGTCGAGAGAAGAACTCTAATGGCTGCCAGATCCCAGACATAGATTGTTGCAGGACCGCTCTGATGGCAAAGTCGGAGGCATCCACTGCTATACCTGACATGACGGATGGAACTGGGTGAATTAGGGGCGTGGCCCGAGCTAATGTCGCTTTAGTCTCCGAGGAAGCTATTCGTGCGGCATCCGTAAGCGACAAATTACGTAGATTGCCAAGAAGAAGGTCAGTCAGTGGAAGCAAACGTTCAGCAGCATGGGTATGAAACGAGGATAAAAGTTAACTAACCCCAAAACGGCCTTAAACTCCTTGATTGAGAAAGGTACGGCGTAATCTAGAATAGCGCGCACTTTATCCTCGCAAGGCCTAATATTCTATTGAGTGATCCTGTGGCCGAGGAACACACGGTTCGTTTTGCCGAGTTCACATTTATCAGGATTGACTACCATTCGATGTTCGGACAAACGTTGAAATAGTAGCGTCAAACGTTGGAAATGTTCATTTACGCTCGACGATGCGATTAGCAAGTCATCGACATAGACGTGAACAAACTTCAAGTCTCGTGTAATGCTTTCGACAAACCTGTGGAGTGTCTGAGCAGTATTCCACAAACCAAAAGGCATACGTAGGAACTCAAACAAACCAAAAGGAGTCGTGAATGCGGTCTTCTCGACATCTTCAGCGGCGACTGGGATCTGATGATACGCTCGTACCAAACCAATCATAGAAAATGCAGTCGTGCCGTGAAGTGATGCCGTGACATCGTGCATGCGAGGGAACTGGAGAGCTTTCGTAACGGGTAACCGAATTTAGTGCTTGATACTCGCCACATGGTCGCCGGCTAATGCCATCTTTCTTAAGAACCATGTGCAGAGATGAGGCCCATGGACTGTGAGAAGGACGAACAATACCTTTAGAAAGTATAGTGTCAAACTCACCTTTGGCGAAAGCCAATTTGTCCGGTGCCAGTCGGCGAGGTCGTGCCGTGACTGGTGGCCCGTTAATGGCAATGTGGTGTGCCACACGATCGGCCGCTGTCTCTATCTCTTCAAATGGTTTGGTCAATATAGGGAATTCAATAAATAAAGACTGAAAATCGTGCGGAATGTCAGAAAACAATCCTGTGATTCGGTGTGCATCTGTTCAAGCTGCAAGACCCGTAAGTTTAGTATTCGACGAAGGACCAATAAGCTGCAGCCTACGTGAATCAACAAGTAATGCACAGAGCTGCAGAAAATCGATTCCCAGTATGCCTGCGGGAACATCCGCAAGAATGAACTCCAACAGATACCGTCGTCGTGGCCCGGTTTGACCGCAATCTGTCTTGTGCCGTAGGTAGGAATGGAAGAACCATTCGCCTTTGACGGCCGAAGCAAAGAAGCTCGTGGCTTGCCCTTACCAACCGGCAAGACAGAAACTTGGGCCCCAGTATCGACTAGGAACTTAGCTTTAGTGCACGAATCATGCACGTAAAATAAACGGCCAACCTGAGACTGATAGCCGGCGAGTACGGCCGCTTCTACTCGCCGGCAGTGGCGTTTCCCGTCGCGTATGAACACGGCTGTCTGCACCTACGGGCAGCTGGTCCGAAAACGCGGTGGAACCAACAAAAACCGCTGGAAGGATGATCTGGTTTGGACGAGGCAAGTGGGGCGGATTCACGGCGGATGTGGGTAGTAGGGGGCGCCCGACCTTGCCGTTGTTTAGGTGGGCTGCTGCGAGGAGTCGGTATTTTAACTCTGTCTTTGAGGGACAGTCGGCACTGGATAGATCGAGAGTGCCGAGGCCTCTCCGGTGATTCATCCAGGTCAACGCCCCGGGGATTGCACCATGTCGGAGCGATGAGGGGATTAACCCCACTGCCGACACGTGCGACAATCTTGTCACCCACGGCGGCTGGTGAACTTGTCTCCTATTGGGTCTAGCAGCGGAATACCAACGATATCCCCTCTATTGGACGAATAGAGAAGACGCAAGTCGGTTTACAGATGCAAGGTGTATTCTATATATCGTGGCACCGAAAAAGTACCGATACGAGCAATACACCGAACGGAAAACCAAACGCAACGCGACGGCTATGCAGAAAGCGAACCACGAGCGTGCACAATCGGCGAACGACCGAAAGTGAAAGTGATTCAAAACGAGGTCGACGGAAACCCCGGAAAAGTCAGTCCAGTAAAACGTACGCAACCGGAGAACACTATGAGGTCGATGTCAAACGTCAGAAAAGATCGTAGAGAAAATAGATCCAAATTGGTGTCCAGAAAACAGTCATTTTCTCAAAACAATCGAGGTCTCTACAGTCTTCCCAGCGAAGTGCAGAAGGTACTCTGAATGACCACTGAAGAACGTCTCAAAATCCTAACCGAAGCGGCTGACAGCGTCTGGGAAATCCCACAAGCCGAGGGTCAATCAGGTGACTTCCTCACTAACTGAGCCGATCATTGCCTTCTCTGAAGACACTGTGCTCGACTTTATCAGAAAGGTCGAGACTTCCGGTATGCCTTCCGTTGGACGCCCAACTCGGTCTCCAGTTGTCATTCAGCTTAGCTGAGATAGACCACACAGTTTTTTGTGATAAAATTCCGGTTCAGTCATCAATAACTGACCTTCTTTGGTTGCATCATTAGAGGTGTCGTTCTAAGGCTCGGCACTGCACCTCACCGTGTTCCATGGCCCTGGCATGTCAGAAAAACGCGGAGGCCATTGATTCTTTGCAACGAATACCACTGGCCAGGACAATCGCTTAGTCTACGTTATCAATCGTAAATCAGGGCGAGCTACTCAGCAGACACGGGTTCTGAAGTGAGTGTGCCCCCACCTTCTAGCCAGACTTTGGAAAGGAGCCCCTTCCTCAGACTACGTGCAGCTAATGATACCTCTATACAGGCTTATGGACAAGTCTCAAACCGTCACATTTTGGTTTTTGTCACACTTTTGTTGGGTTCTCTTGACTGCAGTGGTTGAAAAAACCACACTTGGTACTGATTTCTTGCATCACTTTGACCTTTTGATTGATTCCTTCCTCATACTTCATGTGGACCGGGCCACCTATCTATCTGCAAATGGGATTTCCGTCGATCGTGACCCGATCATTCCAGTGACCGACCACATAGTTAGAGGTTAATATTTTGTTTTTGCTTACACAGACGACTTACTAATAATCGGTACCTCCGAAGACACTGCTACACAACATCTTCATCAGTTGGTTCATTGCTTAGTCTTCCACGGCATAACGGTCGAAGAGTAGAGTTTGCTGAAAACTCACTTGAGTTTTAGGCCACATAACTTATAAACTTGGTAACTGACCCTTGGAAGGAAAGTTAAAGGTCTTTCATGACTTTCCGATACATACTTTACTAGCCGCTGTGAGTCGTCTCACTATCTTCTTACTATGGTCGATCGCTTCATCCGTTGTCTGAAGGCGTTTCCAATCACCAGTGCTGAAGCAGAAACCGTAATAGCTGCTTTTATGGAGTACAGGGTTTCGTTCATAGTTGACCTACCACGGTATGATAGCTTATCACTCGGAAGTCAGTGGTATTGTAAAGTCCGTCAAACCTTAGCACTTTGTTTCCTTATTAAACGCAATCCTTGATCCTTTCTACTATACGTAGGCCACGCGCCCGTCTCTCTTTTTCCCGGCACTAAACGAACGCGATATCGAGATCAGCTTTTCCCACTACCCAATAAAATAAGAAGAAAACGGGGACAAAGAGGGAGGAGGAGCCATTGGCGCGTATTGCGAGAGCATGCGTATGCATCAGCCACAGTGGGCTCTGCTTTTGGTGGCAAGTTTTTAGCTAAAAATATGGTGTTTACTGAACAAACGAATAAAGGTTAATCTTGGTGCAGTATGGTCGGGCGTTTTCATCGCCAGCTCGAAGCTTCACTGATCACTGCCGGCAGTTGTTACTGAGTACAGGAGCTCCCAATCGTTCTCTTAGATTAGCATTCCGCTTATAAACCTAATATACACGCGCCAGGCACGGAATTAGTCTTTGGTCAGACACCTTGGTTACTCGACAGTTACCTCGCTATAGGTTGTCTAAGTGACGACTAATGTGCTTTATGTGTTCAACGGTTGACACCAAAGATGCACCGTTGCAAATGCATCCTCCACGGACGCAATATAGATCGGCGTGCTTTACAGAAAAGCTGTCGCCTATGGCCTGCGTCTTTATGCGCGTAGATAATAAAGAGGTTTTATTTCGGATGACCGCCCAGGCAGCACAAAGTGACACTCGACCGTCACGAGAGTGTCCCCCAGGGGACGGTCGCAGGAAGTCAGTGCAGTGCCCCCGAAAACAATCGGAACCTCTATGCAATCCGGGGAATCTGTCATAAATGCAAAAACATTCCAACAAGAGTCTCTCTTAAGCCACATTTCTGAATACCTAATAGCATGGTCCCCACTGGCTTTAGATACAGAAATCTTTGAAACCTTGAATGCATGAGAATTCCGAACCTAATATTCCATGTTAAAAGACCGTGATAAGAAAACTTTTTTCGACATTCACTGTCCATTTTACTGTGTATTATGAATTTCGATGTTCTGTTTGTTTTAATGCATTCCTGCCATGGCGGCCGGTCCTTGGCGGTGCTTGTTCGTTGTCGCTTCTCAGGCTACGCTGGTAAACATTGCACTGCGTTTGGTCGGATTCTGATTTTCTTCGGAAGATAAATCTCATTTACCTTCACTTATCTCCTCATCTGTAGACGGAGAAGACCCACTCAAAATAGCGTGGCTGTTCCAGAACTACAATATGAAGGCTCGAGAAGCAGATCGCAGTTTGCAGGGTTAATCGGGCGATTTCACTTCATCCCTCATATGGGATGGCGTAGAAAGTTAGCTGCTATGAAGTTTGTTACAAATTCTTAGGCAATTGTTCCTTTTCAAAGAAAAACGAGTCCGATGATTTAATTGATGACACCAACAGTCCCGGAAAGCCGAAGATCTCATCGGCAGCAGTTGAGGAGCAACAAGTCACAGGTGCTAAAGTCTCTACCGCCGTTAGGTAAAGCACACTAAATTTCTGAATGTGAGTGGTTGTGAGAACACGAGGTGGGATAACACGTGCATACCACAGGGGTGGGAGACAACTTATTTGGCTACGATAATTTTCACAAGAAGTAGGCTTCATGGTGGTCAGCAATGTATGCAACGGAATCATCATTGGTAGATGTAGAAGTAAAACTTACAACACAGGTCAAAATGATAACTATCCTCACAATAAGTAACTGAATTATTAAATCTATAATTTCCAGCTGTTCCTTCGGCCAAAGATATGAGGCAGGGCGAATGAAACCATCAACGACCGACTTGAGGATTTTATTGCGCGCTCTGAGACAGTGAAATCTTGACTTGCAGTTAGATCTGAGTTCGTTGCTGGGGGCACCAGGGAGAATCCAAAAGAAAAACGTTGGCGCCGGTAGATACGTATATCTTGGACTAAGTGAGATCTTGCAACGAGCTTTGGAGTGTAGACCTGTCGCAGCCGGCTGCTGTTTTTACATCCAGTTGCACATTGACGGTCTGAGCTTGTTTCGTGGCTCATCACACCAGTTGTGGCTAATATTGTGTTGCCCGTTGGACCTTGCTTCGCGAGTATTTATTGTTGGTCTATATTGTGGAATGTCCGAACCTGCTGACGCGGGCCAATATTTGGAGGACCTGATACAGGAAATGGCATCATTATAATCCGATGGCATCATTATTTGAGGGAGTGGCCTTCATTGCAGAATTGGTTTGCGGAGTATTTTGGGAGATAATCCAGCCCAGGCAATGCCTAATCAGGTTAAGAACCATTCTGGGTTATACAGTTGTCATAAATGAGCACAACGCGGCCATTGCGTCCAGTGCCGTCTTATTTTCCCACGAACCACAGGAAGGTTACGCAGTGACGAAGACTTTCGAAATCTTCGCTAAGGTGGTCATCATACTGGCATTTCCCTGTTCGAAGTACTACCGGTGGATATGATGGCCCTGTTTCCTAACGAAACGGAGTCAACTGGGAGCAACTGCTGATGTCAGCTATCTTTGGCGTCCAGTAGTCGCCACGTATGTATTTATCTATTTTGATGAAGTGTTTAGAACCCAAGTCACAACTCATTCCATTATAACAACAACAGCTACTCTTATTCGAGACACTCGGAGACACCTTGTACAGTACGTGCATGTTTAAAATAGATAATCACCTTTTCCAAATTTCGGGGAAAGGAAACAGTAACGAAGATAAAAAATGCAACAAACTGAGTTGCGGAACACATTACCTATGGAAAAACTTTGGTGTGTGTGTCTAACTTCGGAAGTTACGATCATTAATTGCAGGTTTGAAGAATGGTCTTTCCATTCGGGTTGTGGAACGGCAGAAAACAATGGAGGAAACTAGGTCTAAGCCGCGCGAATTTGAACATGTTGCCGGTGCATCGGTGTGGTTCATGCAGTGAGCTATTCTCGTGCAAAGCACATGGGATTTCAAGAGGCTGAATGAAAGATTGAAAGATAAAACTTTCTACGAACGGATGGCAACTTATATTGTTCATACGTTCCACACTATATTCGTAGACGCAGTAGCGAAGCACAATTTTCCCGGAACCACAACACTTTTGATAAACGACAAGATTCAACGTTGGATTCAGAGGTGCAGATCGGCTGAGGTTATTAGCACTGATCCACCATTTCAGGAAGTGGTGGTCTTAACCGAAAGTGTTGAGGTCATTTTTGACGTGATCAGCATTAATATAATATGTAGTGCTGAACCCTCTCATGAGCCGATTTCTAAAATTGAAAATTATAACCACATTTCATACTGCACCAATTCAACAAATATCTTATTTCCTCTGTTCCAGGTACTGTAAAGTACAAAAAATGACTCACGGCTGGATGACGATTGTTCTCTCACATGCCCAGTGTACAAAGATATACCGAAAGCGAGATATCTAATTATCCCCCGTAAAACCCGCATTTTATTTGAACCCCGGGGATTAATTCCGTTAGATTATGTATGCGCAATTATGGTTAAGTTTGTTGCACGATGGTCGTACTGATGCTCTTGCGCTGAACTTCGGCTGTTCCGTAGATTACCAGTTTATCATTCAACATGTGAGTATTTCGGTGTTGTAGTTAGTGTAACAAATTTAATGGGGTCAGAGGAGTCCGTTTCAATAAGATTCAGTGACCATCACCTGAGTGTCTCCTGACCGTCACCTAAGTGTCCCTTTTTTGTTTCAAAGAGGACACTCAGGTGACGTTCAGGTGACGCTTGGGTGACGGTCGTTCTGCTAAGGTGGAGGCACTCTTGACTGCATCAGTGATTGGTACAAATGGGATCAATCAGGCATAAGCACAAAAAATATTATAGGTGAGGTTTAAATGGACATGAATTTGATTGACCGGCAAAGTTATACATAAAGATGAGGCGCTTAAGTTTCACAGGAACTGTTTGAATTGACGGGCTTTTACACCGCCCGATAAACTATCCCAACGCAAGCAGCGCAATACCCAATGTTGTCGGGTGAACTTTTGACTTACTTTGCAATAGGGGGCTTTCTAACATGTGTCTCAAACATTTGCCTACCTGCTTGCGGAATTTGACAAATATAACAGTAAAGGTATGGCAACGTTTGATGATATAAATCTGAATTACTGAAACATCGGATACTCTTTTATGAACTCCCCTGTGACCGAGCGGCCCAATACTGGTTTGGTTTTTCCCCTCATTGGTAGGCTTTTTTCTTGGGGAAATATGAATGTTGACTAACACGGAAAATCGATATCCATTTTTACTGTTTATTTTAACTCACTGTTACAGTGCACTCTCTACATGGACTCTGTATTTATTATATGATTTTATATATATATATATATATATATATATATATATATATATATATTCCATTCCCGTAACTTGGAACCCGCTGGCAAGAACAGAGCACAAATTCCAGACAGGAGATCCGTAAAACGAACTCATATCGACGGTACATGGATAACATTGCCTGACTTAGAAGTGAGGGCAGCGACGTAGAAGAGACAAAACAGACATTTAGCGCTGCGCATGGGGCCATTCAGTTCGCGGTGTAGACCAAGAAGAACGATACACTGGCCTTCCTGGAATTTGCAATATGCAGGAGCGCCGAAGGAACAGTAGAAAGGATAATGAACAAAAAGCAAAACATGGATGGACCGTAAAGTAAATGAGGCGGCCCTCCCTTAGCTCCCACCATCATTTTCATTGAGGTCGACGAGGATAGACTGCGAACTGTCCACCGCCGGGCCTAAGTACAGAGGCCGAAAGCCGACTTGTGCCGGGGAAATGTAGCGTAAAAAATACTAGCGGTTGCCGCGGACCCGAAATGTACGATCAAACTAGTGATAGATGGGGTGTGATCGGCTTATCATCATGGAGGCCTTCTTCCAGAACCATACCCGCAAGAAGGGCCTTAGTTTGCCAGTCTGGCGACTAGGTCCAAATGTCAGACTTGATAACGCTGGTGGAACAAATGAATGTTGCAGTTACTCGCAACTTTAAGACTGTTTGCACGCTCGGACCACAGCTCTGGATTTTCTACATCTCCGTTGGTAGCATCTGTGGATGACATCCGGTCACCAGGCGAACGGGAATATGACAAAAAGCGGTGTGAGGTTACTAGGGAATAACTAAATCTTGTTTTAAAAATAAACAACGGATTGAAACCCTTTTATTCAAGGTGAAAATTGGCTGACAACATGGGCTCTCGAAGGAGGAAGGTGAAAAATATACAAAAGAGAGAATACAGTTGCATGCGGTGCGTTATTGCTGTTGGCACTCGAAGCGGGGCAATGGGAAGAGCCGCTATAGCTAGCTTTTCAGCCCGGAAATTCTCGGAGGTTCAGCCGGGAGGTGGGATTTTTCTTTTCTTGAAGTCTTGAAGTAGTACATGGGTCCGAGGCTGGTGCCAAACGTTTCCTGGTTCTTGAGGTATCTTCTTTTCCTCAGCCGCAGTCCCGCTGAAATCAAAAGAGCTGGACATCGGCGGATGACTACCTAGGACAAATGTGCCAGATGGCAGCTCAGATAGTGGCCTAAAATGGCCAGTAAAGCTACAAGGTTTTTGCGCTCAGAAAAAAACAACGATACGTACGATAAAACGGCACATCAAGAAAGCTAGACCTATAAATCGGAATGAACGAGAACACAAAAGCAGATTTTTGTCTTGTATGTTTTGGTATTGAGCCAACAGGACAAGCCGGGTAAAGGAAACGCAAGGAATAGCAGATGTGGGCTGGAATGATGGAAAAGCTTCTTGAAGGAAACGTTAGCTCTAGGAACTTGTCCAACTGATTCATAAAGGTTTCTTTACTCGGATTACAGATAACTCTTCGAAGTTAGTTATTCCAAAGCGAGTCCATTGTGTGAGTCATAGGTTTCCACTGACGTTTTTACGAGGGAAAAACCAGAATACTTCCTTAGCGTGCCGTCTGAGGGTTTTCAGGCCCGTGTGTATGAAATGTGATCTGCCAGCTCTGTAGTGAAAGGGTTGTACAAAAAACCTCATTTAACTCTGAGAGTTTCTAACGGGTACAATTTTAGGCCGGTAAGCTGTTGAGCATAAAAGGTTGGCGAAAGTCGGCGGACTAGTTTCATGGAATATTTTGTACACTTTTTAATACGTCTCGACCAATGGCCAGGCCGGAGTGCACAATCTGATTGCTGTATTCTAGGACAGTTTGAATTAAGGTCCTTTATATTATCTGAAGGTGACATTTCCTAATCGAGGAAAGTTTCGTCTCCTCATGTTGAGAAATTTGCCACTGACCGGTAAAATGGAACCCATTCTTGCCAAGTTTATCTAACTTCATCCAGTTCATGATACATTATCATCATTTATTATGATAACCCACAGCTGGAAACAAATCCAGACTACAAACCTCTTTATTGATTCCAGGTACTCATTACTCCGTCTTCTCCCACTGGACCACCTGGCCGAACCGTACAACTGAGGCTTCAAGTTGATCTATCTCGAGTTGTTTCTAGGACGCTTTTTACGGTGTTGGCTTCTACCCTCTGAAACCAACTGTGGCAAACCTTGGTTGGATCTTCCTCTCACGGCGCTCCTTGATCCATTTATGTATGGAATACTTATCACGAAGGCTTACTTTGGACCACCTGGAGGATCGCAGACACGGAATTTACATCCGATCACATCTCCGATGTGATGTAATGCCACTCTCAGGAAGCCATGGAGCCAGCTTCGCTTTGAAGGATTCCCAAACTGCAGTACTCACCAACCTCTCTATCACTGCATCCACCATCAAGCATGATGGTCCCATCCCAATAAGCTTTACAGCTCAAACAGGTAAAAAGTAAAACGGAAGACATTCTGACCACTTATGACACTTCATTGGACTGTTTCGCCGCGCTTTTCCTCCTCTTCCTTGGTTCAATACTGGAAACTGCCATCCTGGCGGCCGCAGATGGCTTTATACGGAATTCCTCTAATTTCCCCCCTTATGTTATTGTTCAGTGATCAATCCTGCTAGTTTGAGTGGCACTCACCTCCAGGGACTCCTATTTTTGTTTCCTCACATCCAGCTTTCCCATACCTCGGCCTCCCAAGCAGCACAGCACCCAAAGTTGTAGAGCGGATGTTAGACTAACTTCAGGCTAAAATGACTGGAAGTGTGTACCTTGAAAAAATACACGGAAGCTTGTGAAATTTTTCGAGAGATATAATAATGAAAGTACCATAATATTTATTGAAATATATCTGCTTTGCAAAAACGGGGTATTTTGAGTTGCAAGTTTTCAATAAACCATTTTCATCGTGAACTATCTGATTTTCACAAGCAAAGTATTCTATCAATGGTAAGTTAGTGGTTTCAGTCAAAAGGACTGGTAATGAGCAAATAGACTAAGAAATAGGTAGCCAATTTGGATTGGTGAAACAAGAGGTACATATTTCCAGGGATCATTTCGAAAGTTGGGCGAAGCCTAATGAGCTCCAATTGGGCGAAGGAAGCTGCCCAAGTCTTCTAATGAAGTAGCCCAACGTTATCCTAGTGTGGCCCAATGCGCGCCCAATTAGTAGCGCGTTGGGCATGCTCCTTGGGCTTTCCTTTTTAGGTTGCCCCAGTAGGATCGTCAGTTTTCTCGAAGTTCGCCGAGCACTTCATATGATGAACGCGAGTAAAAATCCCCGGAATTTTTTCCCCACATCATAGTATGTGTTGACCGGTCCACTTTCTATGATAAGGCATCTTTCATCATGTTCAAGCCAGGCCCGTCCTCAACATTTTTCATGTCCAAACCCAAAACTGACTCCTATTTGTCGTAAATCTATATCATTTTACTCTGTTTGAACTCCCTTCAATTTTACTCCACAGGTACTGATACTGGTGATTCCACTTTTGCAAATTTGTGAATACTTTGTTTTGTCCATTAACGTTGTTCAGTTTGATCATGCATCCACGAATGCTTCTCAACCACCGTCGATAAACGCACATATTACTTTAAACTTGCAATATTACCCAAGGCTCACCTGACTACGGAAGCAATAATCGGTAGCGTCACGCAACTGAGGGGTATACAGGACCAACCCAGGTACTAGCAACACTTTCCATAATAATTTATATTGTACAAGGCACGGCTGCCCCCAGATGTGTGCCTGGAAGATGTTGGAAATATGGAGTGCTTTTGGCAATCATAGGCAAACGGATGATGGCTCCTGTACCTGCCATCAGATTTCAGCATGGTTGGCTTCCCTTTGAGTAAGTCAAAATAGATTATTTTGGTCCGCTGCCAGTAAGGAATGGTTGCTTCAGTGAGAAACTTCATAGATGCATCTCCACCTGCCTCCGAAAGGGTGCAGTACATACAGAAGATTCTTATTCTCAAAACACAGAGTCTTTCATTATTACACTAATGCTTTCACATCGGGGGGAGTGGCGACATCAGATATTTTCGGTGACAATGGTACAAGCTTTGTTAGAGCCCAAGGGCAATCAAAAGCCGAATAGGAAGCTGGTCTACAGATCAGGCTGTTGTTAGATTGTTGCGACTGGGTGGACAGTGGCACATTAATCCCCCTCCTGATAAAAGCCGAGGAGGCGTTTGATGGATCGTGGTGCGTTCGGTTAAGAGCACACTTCTCTCTCGGCCAATGGCTGACGACAGGTAATGATATTCCTCATGGTGTGAGTGGATAGTGAACAGAAGACCGCCCTTATCTGTCACCTCGAACTGTTGGAATCTGCCAGCGCTCAAGCCTTGTGACCTATTTATCCTGAGGACAAATTTGCGGGATACCCCGACGAATTTGTTGAGGTACAATGATTCATCAGTGAAGACGGACAAACTATCTTTCAGATGTGCTTTTGGAAGGGGTTGACCAAAGAATGCCTTCGGCTTTTGCAAAATCGACAAAAATGGATAACTCGGGAATGCAACCCCAGATCAGGTGATGTAGTGCTCCTAGTTTCCATGACTTTGATCAGTGGCCGATGGCCAATCGGAGCTATCGACTTCAAGTTGTATTCAGGTGACGGCTCAGTACGAACTGCAACACTACAAACTAGCGAAGCAATTGGGCTCTGTGACATTGAAAATTTTTGTCTCACTTAGGGTGAAATGGACACTTGTGTTCTGGGTTTGGCGGCCTCGTGGATACAAAACTCACTAAAACGTGATTACGAGCTTAGAGCTGAGGTGCACTTCGTGCGTATTTATGTATCTGTAACAAGGTCTACCCGGGAATGACAACCGCTTCCCAGGGGCATCCATTTCCAGTACCAGGTCTTCCATTAGCTATAGGCGAATCTTTCTTTTCGGTCACATAAAGTGGCTTTTAGTTAGGAAACTGTACCTCAAGGTACTTTCCCACATCCGGAGCCCGATTCAACCAAGGTGGCATGATAATCCCCTTCGGTCATACTCATGGGCTTATTTTTGATGTTCTGTGGGACATTTGTATGATTCTCATCAGCCGTCCTATGGGGTGCGTAACTGGTCAATCAAACGTTGTCCAGGCTCTTTGATGGGTCAGGGATTCAGGTAAGACTCAGTTCCTTTATTCGACTGGTTGTTTGAGGCCTGTTTGGCTAAGCGCATCTGGTGCCGACGCACATAGCATCATCACCGCATCAGGCCAAGGGGCTTTGGGGACAGGGGCCGCTTCAGCTCGTCGGTTTCGGCCGATAACTCGATTAGTCCCCCAACTACTGTCTGTCGTGGATTGCACTACACCAGGTCGTGTTGAGTGCTGTTATCGATAAAGTTTTCACTCAAATGTCTGAGGAAATATTAAAAAATATAGCTTCTTGGGGCATTCCAGTAACCCAGAGAAATTCAGGAAGCTTTTTCCCAGCCGTATATTTTAACCTAACTCTGGTTTGCCGCTGCTTTTCCGTCTCACTCACAGCCTATTTTTGAAGCTTTAAAAAACCACGTGTAGTAAAGAAATCTTTCAGTAATACCCCATCCACTCATACTCCGGACTGGGAAAAATAAGCTTATTCAAATTCCCCTGGCCTCAAAAAAATTCTCGGTTGACCTCTGTGACCTTTTAGGCTTGGCGACGAAAAGAACAGCTGTTTTAGACCAAAGCACTTCGGATATAAAGTCTTAGCTTCTAAAGTTGGAAGATACGGCATCCAAACTTTCCCCGTTACTGTGCATCACAGAAAGTACCGAACGTTCTACCTTACAAAACCTGACAGCGGTTGGCCGCTGTATCGACTCTGTTGCTTCCGAAGTTCTCGCAAGAGTGAGAAACTCCCATAATGCAGTCGTGCCTAATGTTCCAGAAAGAATACCCCTCGAGCATGTCAAGCATACATTATTGAATACCTGTGATATGGCCTACCATCCTTTTCAAATGTCGAGCCAGGGTAAACGCGTTCAGATCATAAAATATCCAATCCTTAGGCGATTTGTAAGTGATCTATCCACCAAAGAGTTCACTGGAATGCGTAACACTGTAGCATCTAATTCCCCTGATAAAAACATGAAAGTAGCCAAAGATAAAACCCCTCCTCAAGAAGAATTTACTAGATTTCCCTCGACTTTCCCCACGAAAAAGACGCCCAGTAGTCCTGAGCCTTCGGCTCATACAGCTGACCGCTCCATCTCTTCTCAAGTCTCCACTGCTTTGTCTTCACACTCTCCTTCAGCTTCTTTACACCCACGCTCTGCCTCCTCATCTGCTCCCACACCGAAGTCTTCAAAACCTGATCTCATTACTGTTTATCAAAACATTTCCGCTTATCCCCTCTTACTGCCACCCAGTAAATGATGTCAAGTTATGCCTCGCTCTCCCATTTCATTTCCTATTGAATACACCTCCAACTCTAATTAGCTGTCTGATTCCTCCGGTGATAAACTGCTCGCCGTCCATAAGACTAGGTCTACCAGTTTTCTCACCCTTCTCACAAAACCCTCCTTCATTCAGCTGTCTCCTCTCGAATCAGCTCGACGTAACACACCGAATCCGGTTTTGACCTTAGAAAGTATCCCTTGTTCGTAGGCGTCAGTGTCCCCTACAAATTCGCAGTGTTTGCTGCCTGCCAACACCAAAGTACGGCCTCCACACGCCGTCCACTCTGCCTCACGTCGTACTCCTCACCTGACAACTATCTCTAGTGCTCCCGAAAATAAATGCTCTATATTTGGTGTTCCCTCAACATACAAAAGGCTTTCGATGGCGGCTGGTGAACATGTCTTTTATGCAGTTTGGCAGCGAAATGTCGACGTAACTTCCTGTGTCGGACGAATAGAGAAAACGCAAGTCGGTTTACAGGTGCAACTTGTATTCCAAATATCGTGGCACCGAAACAGTACCGACACGATAGATACACCGAACAAAAGTAAAAGCCGAGGCCTTGCACAGAGCGAACCGCGATGGCGTACAATCGGAGAAAGACCGAAAATTAAGGTGATTCAAAACGAGGCCAACGGAGACCCCTGAGAAGTCAATCCGGTAAAAAGTACGCAATGAGGTTGACGTCAAACGTCTGAGAGGATCGTAGAGAAAACAGATCCAAAAATGATGTCCAGAAAGCTGTCATTTTCTCAAACATATCGAGGCCACTACAAAACCTGCCTCTCGCCTCCCATAACGTGCAGCTGAATCTATCATCATATACCCCTATTCCTCACACAGCTTCAACCCTGTCCTCTGCACCCCTCCCAGTCAATACTCATTTCCGACCGGCTGGTATTTCTCAAATGCTCCTAATCACCCCTTTTAATATCGATCCGCCAAATTCCACAGGATTTTTCCTTCGCTCCGACATTTCCCCCTCAGTTGACGCCCAGTTGTTTTACCCCTCAGCAGTCCCTCTCACTGCAACATTTACTGCAACTCGGCTGAAAGCCACCCTGTCTGAACCTCCACTAGCCTCAAAATCAACATATTCCCCTTTGACCCTGATCTCCACCCCATTCAGTCGCGATAGATTGCTCCATCCAGCATACGCTACCCCGTGATGCACCTACGCCACCTCTCACATACATGGCATATCTTTAGCATTATTCATCTACCGTCCTAGTCTTGGTAAACACCCGCACCTAAAAAACCTTGTCCCCACAAATAACTACGATATCCTGATAACGGAATCCCGGCTATCTGAGAGCACTCCCAATGATCAGACATCTTTAGTAAGGCACTGACTTCTAACGAACAACAGACGAAACCGTCGCAGTGGTGGGTGCTTAGCCTACGTCGAGGAAATCTCCGCCAAGACCCCTCCGTAACACACTGAGCCCGATTCTATTCTCCATTCTCTCCGGTTCACTATCAGCCTCCAAAGCACTTCTCTTTACATTGACTGCGTGTATCTCTCGACAAATCCCCCCAGTTCCCTGTTTCGATTTCTCCTTGGATCTTCCGAATACCTCTCTTTCCTTCCTTCGGGAGCCAAGTTGATTGCTGGTGCCTTCAATCTCCCTCAAAACTGGTGGCTCAACCTCTCGGCTTCTCCCAATCTGATGGATCCAATCTCTGGCATTTATCTTGGTGGCTGGGCGCAACATGTCTCCGAACCCATCAGAAACGGGAAAATACTAGATCTGGTATTCACCCATAACATGCCTTCCACCGGCTTGTCCATAACACAAACTTTTCCCGGCAGTGACCATAAAATGGTTATCTGCCATCTACCCCTTAGTGGCCCACCTAATCCCGCACACCCCTCCAACAATACACTCCCATGCAGAAATTGAGCCTTGCCAGTCAGGCTTATTAGCCAAAAAGACTGGGGTGATTATTTTCCCACCCGAGGCCCTCGGCTTGCCGCGGACACTTTCTACTCCTCCTTTCCTGACTGTCTGAACAAGTTGTCTTATACTTTCCAGGATGTACCTAAAAAGAGGTCCCCTGTCTCGCCACTCCACAAACATCATAAACTTCTCAAACAACTACATAATTCCAACGACATTTCAATTTTTATTCGTCTGAGGCACCTCTCCACACTTATTCAAAGACAAGATAACACTGGACTTCGTGACCAAGAAGCCAAGGCATTGAGTCATCCCAACAGTTCGCAACTTCCTTCTACGTTGCATAAGTCTGGAAATGCTGATGTTAAGGCCGACTTCCAACTTCTGATTGTGGATAATAACTCATTTATCACCTCCCCACCTCGTATAGCCGAAGTCTTCAATGCATTCTTTGCTTCAGCCATGGCTCGAGCTACTGTCACTGCCCCTCCCCCATCTTCACTACCTACTGACTCTGTCCTTTCTACGACGTCCTTTGATGCCAGGAGCATTTCTAAGCTACTATCCAATAGCAAACCCTCCCCTCACATAGGCCCCGATGGCTTACCACCAGTTGCTCTTGTAAATGGCGGACCAGGTCTTCCCCTTTTGCTGTTCAACCTCTTCGCTCCTTTATTTAGTGATGGCACCGCACCTGCTGATTGGAAGCGCTTGGTAATCGTTCAGATTAATAAAAAGAGAGGCGTACATGAGGTATCCGGTTGTCACCCTATAAACCATACCACCGTTTTATCTAGAATAGGGGAAAAATTAGTTACAGACTTTATTATTAACTACTCATTAAGCCTCAACCTTATTGTTGACAACCAACACAGAGTCCTCCTTCCACGGTTCTGCGAGACTTGTCTCTATGATTTTCTGACTCTCGTCACCAACTCTGCTAAAAGTGGGAAATATTTTGTTGTTCTTTATCTTGACTCGTCCAAGGCATTTGATCGCGTACCCCACCCCCATCTTTTAACAAAGCTACGACCATTTGACATTACTGATCCACTACTTTCTTGGTTCTCCTCTTATTTCATCGTTCACAGGTTGTCCTGATTAACCGGCGCACATCTAACCCTAGCCTGCTACTAGCGATGTTATTCGGGGCAGCATTTTAGGCCACTATTTCTATCTCTTATATACAAATGATGTCTTCTACAATACTTAATAACACGCCTTTTTTGTTCGCGGACGACAATAAGATAGTCTACACTTTTTCGCTTGGCTACCTCAGTATTACCATCCCTAAAATCTTCGCTGACTTAGCCGCTCTTGATGAATAGTGCTCAATCTGGGAGATGAAATTCTTCGCCAATAAGTGTATTCTCCGTAATTACAAATGTCAGGTTCTTCCTGGCTCCTTATGCATTGGCGGTTCATCCATCGACAGCCGGCCCCTAATAAGGGAACTTAACCTAAGTTATTCCTGATCTTTAAACTTCTTCGTTCATGCTGTCTTCCAAACGGCGAGGGTTAAAAAGTGTCTTTGTCTTCTGTTTAGATCCTTTCAGCTTAAGGAGAGCGTTTTTTACATGCAAAAAGTACATGCCAGACCTCCTTTCGGATGTTGTCCTTTAATCTCCACCAACATGCAAAATTCCGGCAGGATTATTATCGAATGTGCTCAGAAAATATTCACAAAGGAGTTTATCGGTTGGTCGTCAATTTTAAAGTGCAGGGAATGATGTTCATCTCTCAAAATCGAACCTTCTGGGCTTCGCCGTTCAAGCTGAACCTGTTATTTCTGTATAAACTATTCTCTAAGACATCCTTTTACCCAACTACTTACGCTTCCCCCGGATACTGGATATTCACTCCATAATAGGCAGTATACTATTGCCAAACCCTCTGCAAGGACGGTTCTACGCTCTAAGTTCTTTCTCTTCACGTACTCCAGAATCTGGAATAAACTTCCTTTGCACATCAGATATTCTCAACCTAAGTATGCATTCGTGAATGCTATTGATAAATTCCTTTCTGTCTCAACCGTTCTGCGCCTATCCAACGTTCACATAACCGAAAGCCAAGCTTAAGAGAAAGGCCTCGCTTTCTCGCGTTACCTTACCTCCCACAATAATTTCACCGTTTTTGAATTTTGAATGCTCTTTGACCACTTCTCCTTACACTTCGCCATCGACCTATTAAAATCATTTCTGCGCCCAATAATTGTTTTCCCATACCACCCCATAGAATCCTGCCAACTTCACTTTAAAATACGTCCTTTCAGATACTTTCGGCTATCGTAAAACTCCTCATAGATTGTCAATATGCCTCATCCGCTTCACGATTTATTACCTTTATTTAGTTATATCTCGTCTGCGGCCCTGGAACCAACCTCAACAACACTATAGTTACTGGACCATTATCTACGCCCTGGTCTACCTTACATACATATAAATATATAAATACTTGTAAATATGCATGTGTACATACACAAATATAAATATATACACATATACACAACACTGTCCCGTAGTTACTAGCACGAGCATGGTAAATAACCCAACGCTCCAAGATATCTATTTGCTTACGTTGCCTCTGTTCCATATCAGGTCCCACCAAATAAACTTCCATCACTACCTCTGCGATTATGAACTGGAAAATCCAGTCTCATTCCCTTCGCTTGGGGTGGCTCACTAACTGAACTCAACCTCCAGTTACGACGTCACCAGTTCTGCCCTCATCCCATCACCCAGCTAAGCTTCTTCCGCAATTTCATGCAGAACTTAGTCATTTATTCTGCCAAATGACCAATATAGGCGAAATATTAACCTCCTCACTGAATGTTCCAGTTCAAAATCATGCGTTTCCCTTATTAGTCTCGCTTTCAATGGCCTCAGTTTGCCTTGGAGGTCGGCTGCATCGATGAGCTCGTGCTTCACTTTTGGTCTTTTTTCTTTTAACCGTTGAGTCTCAGCTAAACCAAACCCGGACTGTTTCTCCCATTTCCCTTTACAGTGATCTTCAATGCCGGTCAACCATATTGGGCACTATACTGATCGCCCCACTGGCTGGAGCACCTGGATACTAATGGTGTATGGCCGTCTACCACTCGTCGTTACCGTTGGCTCTGTAGTCCAAGTTCTCGCAACCTGACTAATTGGTCCTGGACCATATACCTTTACCCAGGTGTTTCAGCCCCCGAACAACCACCAATGAACACTGAGAGTGGGGTAAGTTCCGACCTGGCTTATTGTAATGCAGGCCTCAAACAGCTGACGGATTAACTTTTGCAAGGAAGCTGAATAAAAACACCGTAAAAGTGTGCTTTATAGAAAAGATCTTTGTAAAAGTTCACCGTTAATTTTTGTTGAAACTTGTTTCTCTCGGTCAAATCTCGGTAAATAGCTCTCCCGTTATTGGCTTAGCCGTTGCAGCTTGTTGATTGGGTTATTGGTCATATATAATCCGTAACCCTAGGCTAGATGTTCACTTGCCATTTCTTCCTCGCACTGTCCGGTTCTCGATATGGAGCGAAGCATCGCTGATGATTCTGCCCAGTTCTGTGCGAAGGTTAAGAAGATGTACCCGAATTTGGATGCATTTAGATCTGATTTTCGGGACTTCCAATTAACCACTTGTTCGAGTTTTTACGTATACGACTCACGAACAAGGGAAATGGCAAGTAAACGTGGTATAATGTTACCACCTGGCACGCAGTACTATTTCATCAAATATTGCTGCGTCCATCGGAGAAGAAGTAACTGCTCTGGAAGAAGGTAATTTGTTTTCTTACTTGTTCCTAATGGAAACTGTTTGCAGATACCCAAACCTTGGTTGTCAAGCATTCGTCTCTGTGCGTGCCGTCGGCTCATCCTACATGGTGTCGCAGTGGGCCATGGTCCATAACCACGACTTCCAACGAGAGACCGAGGGTTATTACGTCCGTAACCGCCGCTTGACCAGTGACCAAGAGAGCCACGTGTTTAGTATGATGGAGAGTTTTCGTAATACTGCCGAGCTTAGGGATTACACCCGACGAATGTTTAGCCGTCGCCTTCGCAGTCAAGACTTTCGCTCCATTAGGAAAAGATTAGGTTCCGTTGACCACACTAAAGATGCTACGCGTGTAGGTGAGTTATTGAGAAATCAGGGTTATTCACAGGTCATTAGTGACGATAGCATGATAAGGTTTGTTCTCTTTGTTCCTCTTGTAAGTAACGAGCTCGTCGGCAGGTTCGGTGACGTAATGTTAGCCGATGCCACGCATCAAATGAATTACGGTGGGTATGTCTTGTGGCACGTTATGATCGTAGACGACACGGGCTTGGGACACAGTATTTTGTATGCTCTTATGCCCAACGAAAGCGGCAGTAGCTACGAAACAGCCGTTGAGTTTTTGGCTCAATCTCTGCTTCAGACCAGAAATTGCAAAACCATAGTGGTAGACCGTAGTTTGGCGCAGTATAACGCTCTGAGGACACAGTACCCGGAGTCGCAGGTTGTATTCTGTAGGTTCCACGTCGTAAAGGATATGCGTCGGAGATGTGGTCTGCTCTCACACGTCTCCATCACAGATCGAGGTAGGATATTCCAGTGGATGCGCAATATGGTGTACACGGAGGACGGCGCTGCTTTTAATAGGTTCTTATCTGCCATTGACAGTCGAAGTTCCGAGGCATCCCAGTACTTGAAAAGTACTTGGATGCCGTATAAGACTAGCTGGGCTGCACATGCAACCCGGCAGTATTTGCTTCATGGTAATTATACCACAAATAGGGTCGAGACTGAGAACAGGCATTTGAAAACAGGTCTGTCTCGGAGGTCAACGATGTACGAAGTGTTTAAAAAAATCCTCGAACGCACCGACTCATTAATGAATGTTCGTAGGCATCGGCTTGCGAGCGAAAGGATGATTCCCTTTAAGGCTCCAAAACATCTTGGATGGACGCAGGCTGTCTTAGGTCGACTGACTGCGTACGCACGTGGTGTGCTTCTAAAGCATTTTGATAGTCACGCGGTTTCAGGCATAACTCTATCTGGTGGAGCGTATGTAGTACTCACTTCCAAGGGTCGCAGTTATAGAGTTAACCTAAGATCAGAGAACCAACGGTGTAGCTGTTCATTCAGTCGTCAGTGGGCTCTGCCGTGCCTACATTTGCTTCGAGTTGTGAAGGAAACAGGATTTCCTATGGGTGACGTAAACTTGGGCCGTTGGGAACTGCCAGTATCGGGAAAAGGTTTTCCAGCTTCTGTGCCGGAGTTCGTATATAAGCAGAAGGCGTCAAAACTAACTCCTATGAATGCTAAACTGGCAATCACCGATGATGCCTTGAAGGACCTTGGGGTAATTGTGAGCAACTTAGGCGATGATAAGTTTAAGCATATAATAGACCTTATTCACGGTCTATCGCGTGGACTAGCTGAAAGGCCCACTTCATGGTATCAATTACAGGATGTTCCAAAGCCCACGGGTAACCTAGAGGCAGACTTGAATGTCAGTCCCTTGTACGTTCCAGCAAAACCACTGGCTAGTACTAGCTCATTAGTAGCCAGCACCAGCGGTAGTAGGTCACGGTCGAAGCGAAAATCGGCCTTGGTAGTTAGGAATGCGGACGATGAAGATATAGTTGTCATAGGGGACCCACTGCAAGCCTTGGATTTCCGTCGGTTGCGCACCAATACTTCTACACCATTCAAAACGGAAAACAAGCGTCGACGTGTGGATCCAGCGGCTTCACCAATCTTATCTTAGGTCAGCTAAGTACCAAGCAGCACTGCCCAATTCCAAAAATCACCCAACATTTCGTTTCACTGCGGAATCGGCTATTACAATATTCCTCCACGTTCTTAGTTCAACCACTAAGTTGCCCCATATATATATAAACAAGTAAAACTGCCAATTGTAGAAGAAAAAGGATAGATTTATTGTATAAAAAAGCGGTAAAACTGTACATAAAATTCAGACATTCGTTGTTGGTCATTCTTGTATTTCACGGAATCTTGTTCGGTCTTCTTGCTGTTCACGGGATCTGTAAAATGAAAGTGTGGAAAGTGATGTATTAACCGTTCGAAAAATATGGAACAACCTGATTTTTTAAGTTTAACTCAGAAACGTATATACTACACACTCAATTGTGCGTGTTCTGTTATTTAACATTTCACGAGGCAGCGTCTACTTGTAATCGATAAACCGTGTCACCATTTCATACTTCCATACGCATATTGGTGGATGACATTATGCACCATCAGTTTAAAATGAAGCAATGGTTACTCTGATACGCTGAATGATTGAACGCAACACCAAAAAATAAAAAAACGACGTACCGGCGTAACCGTCTTCCTTCGCCTCGATCCCGAGCGTCGATAAACCAACGCTTAATGTGCCTCTCTATGACAGACCACGTTTCATCTGCGAATCGTTCTGTCCCACGCACTCCGTCTGTTGTTTCGTGTTAATAATTACAATTAATTGTATTGACCTACCCACTACGGCCGCGATCAACCTATGATCGTAAACCGGTTTCCGTTGCGGGCTACCTAGCCGACAACAAGTCATAGCAACCTCTTCTCCAATGCTTGCTGCCAGCATACCCCGCTCTACTTCCATCCATCACCTACGTTACTCATTACGCCAATAGTGTACACGCAGCTAAAAAAAAACAGTTTCCGTGTTATGGCAGTTATTCTTTTAGCCAAACTTCACTGGGTCAGATCACATCGCCCAGTGGTCTTTCGGAAACCGCACCACCACTAGGGGCAAGTTTTTCACACACAATGGTGATTTTGGGACAACGATAAGCGAGGACCACTTTTCCAATTATTATTTAGGAAACAGTCCAATGTTTTCAAAATATTTCACACATTTTTGGCCAATTCCAGATACGAATCGACACCCCAGTTAAACTTTAGTGTCCGCTATACAACAATGATGACCACTTCGTTGATCAGGATGTTTTTACCAAGGAAAAATCGCCCATTTTTTTCTCTTTATAAATATACCAGGTAAGTCACTTAAAACCAAGCAAGTAACTCGTATTTCAAAATAAGCTCGGCAGATCAATTTTGTGCGTTTCCAAATTGGCGCCCCAGAAATCCAGGTTAGCGCGCCAATTCGAAAATATCCAGGTCGGAACTTACCCCTCTACCAATGAACACTCACGGCAATCCGAACGGTGAGGGGCAAGGTCACATCTACCGTTTTGGCCGGCGCACATCAGGTGTGCAGGCAATCTGCAACAAAGTGCGATCGTAATTAGGCTAGCGGATCACACCTCCTGTGCCCACTTCACGAAGTGCTCTTCAGGTCGGGTGTCCAGGGACGACCAGCCCCACCCACCAGCACTGGCCGCGGAATGAAGGCTCAAACTCTGCTCGCCCAGCCGCATTCAACACTGTCGGTTGCGGATAGCGGGCTCCTACCATTATTCCACTATGACTCGCTCACCCAGCTTTCTTGTCAGCGCTCTTATCACTTCACTTCCGTGTTATCCTACCTCTGTTAGCACACCTCTCCATTGTGTTTTTTGCTCCTACTGCTTTTCACCATGGCAACCCTCACTGCTCGATGCCGTTCTCGCCCAAGCCCCAAATATTCCCTTTTCCACCCACTTCGCTCTTGTTGGCTCCCAATGTATGGTCATTTGGTACCCCCATATACCTGTAAAGCTCATTGATCACCTACTCCACTAGCCATCGTTTTGCCATATCTTTATTTGTCCATCTTTAACCTCTCAACAGACACATCCGTACCCATGACCAGTCTGTAGCGGTTGCCATCTTTATTCGTGCATTTACCACGTTTATTGTTTAACTGAACGCTGACTGCCAAGCGCGGCTGCCATTTGACCGTTGCTCTTGAGCACGCTCCCACGCACGCTCCCAAATACACGCTAACCACTATCTCTCCCAATCGCCTTCTCGTTCTCACGGGTCGTGGAGAATACTGTTATGGTTAACATATTCGTGCAGTGCAGCACATTAGAGTAACGTGCAGGTGGTCCACGCAGTACAAAGGACCGAAGCACGCGTTTACTAAGGGAACCGCGAAGTAAGGTCTGATCAACCTTACAATTGGTGAGCCCGAGGTGATCCTAAGGTCACGTGAGTTTCCTTGTTTTCTGCCGTTCAAGGTCCCGTCTGCGTACGTTCTTGTGTTTTATTGTTTCCCTACCTGTTGATTTTTTTGGTCGGTTTACCAAATAATTTTTTTTGCATACATATTTTGTGTGTCCAGTTCGTCGTGATTTTTTTCGCGACGACTATAGTGCCCCGTTGGTCGTTGATTTATTTTCCCAGTCTGTATTCTATAAAGTAATCGCTATGTCTGCCGAACGGAAACCCTGCTCAAACCCCATCATTAGGACGATCAGGCTGCACACACCGGCTTTCACGCTTGTTAATCCAGGACTCTGGTTCACCCTGGTCGAGTTGGAGTTCAAAAACTGTCGTATAACCAGAGACGCCGGCCGTTTCAGGTGGGTAGCAGGCCGCCTCCCGCCGGAGGTCACGCTGCAAGTAAGGGACGTAATAATCTCTTCCCGAAGCTATGAGGCCTTAAAAGAGGCCGTCATTGCCCGCACGACCCCAACGCAGGACCAAAGTATACAACAACTTCAAAACTTTGAGCTTGGAAGTAGGAAGCCTTCCGAACTGCTGCGTGAGACGCAGCGCTTGAGAGGACTGACGGTAGGCTAGGACCCGCTCTTAAGGGAACTTTGGCTGCAGCGTTTGCCGCACAACATCCCAGTTTTACTAAGTGCCAAGCGCAAGTGTTCGCTGGAGGAAACTGCAGGAATAGCTGATGACATTATGTCACGATACAACCCCGCTGTAGCTTGAGTAACCAGGTCCTCCGTCACAACGGTGCCTGCCTTGCCAACATCTAACGACCTCGCGTCAATTTTGTCTAGAATTGACACGAGCCTGCAACGCCTAGCAGTAAGAAGAAGTGGGTCACAGGAGCGGCACCGCGCACGCTCACCTAGGCTCCATAGTCCGTCATTGCGACGACGTTTCGTCGGTTCTTCAAAAGAAGGGTACTGTAAATACCACAGTCGGTTTGGTGAGGAAGCCAAACGATGAGAACAAGGGTGTACGTTTCCCGGTGCTCATCAGGGAAACCCCCGGCCCGTGGTGGCGACCCACGAAGCCGGGTATCAGACCAACAGTCGTCTTTTGAACGTAAGGGACATCATTTCAAATAACTATTCCTTGTAGATACCGGTGCCGAAGTGAGCGTCCTCCCCCGAGCGAAAGGCGACAGTAGCACATCGCAGGCCCAAACACTACGAGCTGCCAATGGCACGGCCATCCCAACGTTTGGCCAGCGGTCGCTCACCTTAAACTTAGGTTGAGAGCGTAACTTTCATAGGGTATCCATCACCGCCGACGTCCCGTGTCCAATTTTAGGCATTGACTTCCTGCAACACTTTGATTTGTTAGTTGATGCACGGCGCCACAGAGTGGCGGATCGTCAGACCACTCTCGCCGTTGAGGGTTATAATTCGCGAGTGAATCACGTCACGCACTTTTACGTTCAACCACCGGCACACCAACCTTATGGCGAGCTTATCGCCGCCTACCCGGCCATGTTTCGGTAGGCCGGGCCTCTCCCAGCAGTGACGACCAGTGTCACTCACCATATCGATACCAAGGGACCCCCAGTGTTCAGTAGGCCACGTCGGTTAGCACCAGACAAGCTTCGTGTTGCACAGGCTGAATTCGAACATATGCTAGAACTGGGTATAATACGCCCTTCTAGTAGCCCTCGGGCTTTCGCCCTTCAAATGGTCCCTAAGTCTAGCGGCGATTGGCGACCCTGTGGTGATTACAGTGCACTTAACAAAATCGCCGTTCCTGACCGATACCCGATTCCCCATATAAAGGACCTTACTTTGTCTTTATCAGCTTGCTCCGTCTTCAGCCGTATCGATTTGGTTCGGGCGTACAACCAGATCCCGGTAGCAGAGGCCGATATCCCCAAAACTGCCGTCACTACGCCTTTCGGGCTGTTCGAGTTTCTGAGAATGCCGTTTGGACTCAGAAATGTAGCCCAGACCTTCCAACGGTTCATGCACGAGGCGACTCGTGGTTTGGAAAATGTCTACGTATACCTGGATGATGTTTTTAATAATAATAATAATGGTATATTTCTCGACCATGGTCGAGATGCACGCGCAAGCGCATGATCATGGTGTACAACGTTACTCAAAACAATGAACTGTACACGAATTTCAAGGAAGCTAGTCGAAATCGTCAGAGGCAAAGCAGCACAGCTAGAGTTAGTTTTAATCGACCGAAATTATAATGGTTCGCGCGGCAAATACGGTTTGGTTTCGAATTCGGGTTGGTTGGGGGTGGCCCGTGGGAATGCAAAATATGTCGTGAAAATATGGCGCCAAGGATGCGTTACAAACCAAAATAGTGCAAGCTGTGGATTGAGGAGGCCTATTGGGGTTCCGTGAACGGAATAAGTTATGAACATGAGGAGATGAAAAAAATGAATGGGAGTACACTCGTGAACTTTGGTGAATATGAGGAGAATGGCTCACTATGAAGACGACGATGGCCTGGAATGACGGATATTCCTGGTCTCAATAAACGGAGTGCATCATGAAAAGGGGAGACATGAACAAACTGCGTGGAAGTGGACTAGGAAACGTTGATGAATGTGGAGGAAGCAGCAATCCATATAAAAGGTGAGTTCAGGTTCAGGATCAATAACCCGTATCATTCAGAAAAAAGGAGCGCAACTTGAAGGCCTTGAATTGGTGAAGAATCAATTTCAAGCCGGGTAACGATCAAAAGAAAAATGAAATCTTGCGGAAGAAAACAGCGAAAAACCCCGGTGTAGGCTCGCGCCTTATTGTTCTGTTAAGCTGACAAAAATATATTGACTTATTGATTCTCGGTGATATTGGGCGTCATCATTGGGAACCACGGATGGGGGAGGGGGATAAGTGGACTTGCTTTCGGATGGCGTATCGAAATTTAATGAGTAAAAAATTCCTGTGTTGCGTATTCTGGCTCAGTCATTGGATTGTTTCATATGAGATCAGCATCCCGTGGGTATAGATCATCAGGCGGGACCCCGCCTTACAAGGGACGTGTCAGTCAATCAGTAGAAGGTAGCTTGTGAACTGTTATTTGTGAAGACTCCAGCAGTGACATCAGTGGCAGAGGTGTTGCGTCAGAGGACGCCTGCCAATCTACTGGTAAGCAGTTGGGAGCGTTTAAGGTCGTGTGGCTGGACTGCAATCCCGTTTGGTATAAAAGATTCCGTTTAGGTCTCTGTCAGTACGGGTCGATGTGTGAACCTTGGTCACCGAAAGTGAAGCCCGAGAGAGTGGACGACGATAAACCTGAAACAAATGATTTTAGAAGTCTGGACGTGGTTCCAGCTGAGTTATGATAATAAGTGGCAACAATTAATAATGAACTAGTTGGGTTTATATGAACGGTCGGTGGCACATTTTATATTTTGGTCTGGGTTTAAATTCGAGAGTTTAAATAACGAAGGGTTGATAAATACTACTTCAGGCTTGCAATATAGCGTAAACCGGGTGGGCTGCTGCGTCTGCATTTCAAAGGATAAATGGTTTGCACGCAAATAGAAGTTCTGAAGAGCAATTAAGTAAGAATGCAGAAAGAACCACTAGGGCATCGGTAGTGATGCGCTAGAGAAAATTGTTATCATGCACGGAAACGTGGACGTATGTTGTTCTGTGCTCCTACTCGGTAGTGCCGGTTTACTAAGATTAAATTTGAATGTGAGCAGGGAAATCTCATGACTTGGTATTTGCTTGAATATCGTATTTGTTATAAAAGTGAGGAGAGATAGTTAGTAGGAAATGGAAAAATATGAACAGTTATCCGTGTCCACTTTTGTAGACTCGAGTGAGGTAGGTGTTGGTCATTTGTTGCCTCCGTATGTTATCCATGTCAGTGGGCTTCAAGTCCAGGCTGCCGTAGTGATTGTAGTTGGCAGGAGGCTGTGGTTACTGTTAGGTAGGGTTGTAAACCTAAACGTGGCTTGGATGCTAGGACATCGAGAAGGCCGCTTTCTGAGAAAGATGACGGAAGATGGGGGGATATGGATGAAAAAGGTGACCGGTTTACACTATGTTATTTTCTCTATTTCTCCTTTTCCGGGCTTCACCGCGGCTGCCATCTACATGCTGTCCAGGTCAATGGGTTAAAAGTCAGGGCTATGGTAGCAATTGTATTTGACGTCAACATGCATGCTAGGTGCGCTTAGGGAGGGTATGAGGTGGTTGAAACTTAGAGCGAGGGGTGGGTAAGCTTACGTGGAGAGTCCAGTGCACTGTCACCCAAGTCAGTCTCGTGCGTGAAAACCAAAAGCTTGTCGAGCGAACAAGGGCGATGTGGGATTTCCCCTTTCACAGGATCAGGTCTGAGCTAATGGGAGACATACCCATAGATGAAGGTTGCCCAATTCCTTCACAGCCCGATGTCAGTGGTATTTGGAGATCGAATCGATCCCACGGGGACTTTCTTCGTTTCCACTGTTCCTTTTTCGTTGTTTTTTTTTGTTTCCTAACGGAGGGGTGGTTGAGCCTATATAGGAACTTTCCATAGCCCCTCCGCCCGACCGAAATTTTATGCGTAATTGCCTTTTTCTCGCAACTGCTGGGGGTCGTCTGTTTTCCCCACGTTCGGACGACGCTATGGTATGGGTGCCGTTGACATCAGGGGTTTCGCTAGCATGGGCTGGGAAAATGCAGAGTGGGACTATGCAAACACACGGAGTGGGACAACGAACGTTGTAAAGCACAAGCTGGCACACGTGTATCAGTCTCATGCAGCGCCAGACCATGCCTAAGACCATCAGAGACCATTCCGGGCTAGCTGGTGTAGATGAGTCTAGCTCAGCTGATGGGAAATAGTGTGGTGTATAAGAGGGAATATGATAGTGGTTGGTGGATGGTAGATACAGAGATGAGACGAGATGACAGGCCACCAAGTAGGTACTAGCAGGTATGCTTCTGGGATGAGAGATTCTGAAATGGCTAGGTCTTCAGAATAAGAGCACATCGAACACTTACGAGCACTTTTCGAACGCCTTAGCCAGCACGGCGTTACGATCAATATCGCGAAATGCGAATTGGGCCGGGCGGATATCACCTTCATAGGACATTCTATTTCATCCTCGGGCAACCGCCCTCTGTCAGATAAAGTTTCCGCTATTCGCGACTACCCTGAACCCCAATCTTTCCGCCAGTTGCGTCAGTTTGCCGGCCTGGTGAATTTCTACCGCCGATTTACTCCTCACTGTGCGGAAATGATGCAACCCCTCACCGATCTGTTGCGCGGGGGTAAGCGGAATTTCGTGTTTCCCGACACAGCACAAGTCGCATTTGCCTTGTTCAAAGATGCTGTCGCCAAAACAGCACTCTTTACTCACCACGACCCTTTGGCTCCTATTTCGGTAGTGACGGATGCCTCGGACACAGCGGTTGGAGCAGTACTGCAACAGTTCGTAGAGGATTCTTGGCAACCTTAAGCATTCTTCTCCAAGCGCCTACAACCAGCGGAATCTAGGTACAGCACATTCGGTAGGGAGTTATTAACCATCTACTTGGGAATTCGTCATTTTCGACATGCACTCGAAGGCCGTTTGCTTACGGTGTTTACAGACCACAAGCCTTCGGCGATAGTGACCACCGATCGCGATCCACACTTTGACGGCGCTTTCGGCAGCCTACTAATAATAATAATGGTTTATTTCGGATAACTCCGAAGCATGCTGCGATGCAAGATCAAACGGTACAGTTGAAAGCTGAATGAAAGTTACAGTGGGACTGTACAATTATGCGAACGCGATTGAATGTAAGAGAAGGCATTCAAGTCAATTGCTGCGATACCGCCCGGTGAATTTAAACTCAAGGTCAGGTGGTCGATCCGGCTGGAGGTAGGCCTAGTTATTCTGCCAAAATGTGGGGTGGGTGGAGAATGGTACAAAATCACACAAATCTTACAGGAGAAAGACTGTCCTGTCGGAGAACTAAACTAGATTGACGGATACGCGGATATCGTGAAGAAGAAACATTTCTGGAGACGTATTCAAGCAATGGAGCTTTACAATGTATGAGAGGAGTTGCGGTGAAAAATTAGACGATAAAAAAATTGTGGCATAATATGTAAAGACCAAGAAAATCGGTCGAGGATAGCAATTTTGGGGTACAGTGACCGTATATCGGTTGAGCCAGTTGTAAAACAAAACGGACAAAACACTGGACTGTGAGTGTCAAATTGATGGTGTAAGAAGTGACCGGATAAAGCATATAGACTTTGAGTGGATTGTTTTGCTTTCAGAAAAAAGGAATGTAATGCCTCAGCAAGAAACTGGTAACTGACAAAAAAAATCGACGTGTGGTGCGTAGCTATGATAGTGGCAGAAACGGTTGAATGAGAGGTAAGTATTTACATACTGAAAATTCTCAGCAAAGACTTCACGTGGTGAAAAAAAAATGTATCAAGTATCGGAAGTGTCTGAGACGATCTATCGGAATGGAGCATGAGAAAGGAAATACACAGAACAACCGATGAATAGGTTTGCAAAGTTCGGCAGCCGGATATGGGCGGAGTGTGTGTGATAAACCAAATGGACCGTGGTTGCCAGAGTGATGGTGAAGGAAGTGACCGGATAAAACATATGGACTTTGAGTGGATTGTTTTGCTTTCAGAAAAAAGGAATGTAGTGCATCAGCATGAACTAGGAATTATCGAGAAAATCGTTGCGTGGTGCTCAACTACAACAATAGGATGGACACAGCTGGAAAAAACGATGAAGTGATGGGCAGAAGACTATCAGTTTATGTTTGATACAAAAGGTGGACTACTTTGTGGCGACAAAACGGAACTCTGCGGCACAAGAGCTTATCAGATGTGCAAAAGTGGGACACGATACCTTGCAAGATGAGGACATTGCAATGCAACAGCCTTAAGTAGGCAAACAGCGGAGCTGGCAGAGAAAGCAAGCAAACACAGAGTCGTCGATTATTGAGAATCTCAAGAGATAAATTTCGCAGTGTCATATACTGTCTGGAGATTGTGGTACGGGAGTTAGCGACAGCAATAAATGCGTTATTTCTCTAGTGTATCGGTAAAAGTGGCAAAAAGAGGTGGGCTTTATCTTAGAGAGTGGTTAAGTTTGCAAATAAGACTGGTGAGTAGTTTGGCATGAAACCGCGGGAAGTGGACTGGGAATAATGAGCCAGAAGTGTTGATGGGTTTTTAAGTATACGATAATTGTGCACCAAAAAAAGCAACTTTTGCCGGACGAAAAAAGCGTTAGGTTATGCAGGCAAATTTGAAGCGAGCACGATGGAGAGTCAATGTTGGTTGGAGGAGACAGCAACATTTTGAGTATATGAACGGTCTTCCTTTTGTTCTATTTTCTTGTTTTTTTCAATCCGCAACCGGTGCTAGTGGGTGGGGCTGACCGTGCGCTGGACACCCAACCTGAAAACATCGTTGCAGACGTCCTGCACGCCCGATGTGCACCGGCCAAAGCGGGGGATCTGTCCGCGCCCCGCACCGGCGGGATTTGCACAGGTGATTTTGGCCGAGATCATACAGACGTAGAGATGGCGTAGTCTAGGAGATTGTGGGGGATCCAGATTTAAAGCCTGACGTTTGGGCCAGATATTTCGCTGGTGTTATCTCCGGATCATTCCAAGACATCAGGTGGGAGATGCGCGCCGGTTGGTGTCTGGAAGCATAAGAGTAGAGAGACGCAGTCTGGGATGCTCCCAGCTGAGGATCAACGGTCAATGGTGAAAAGAGAAATCTAGTAATGTGGACACAGACTACTTTGGGAAGAATGAGGACCGTGAGCCATTGGGAGTGAATGGAAATACAAAAATAATGACCAAAACTAGGAATAAGAATGATGATTTAGAAGGTAAGTGGTGGTCACTGGAACTGGATTAAGTGTTGGGACGCTAAGGCAAAATAAAGGAGGGAAATGGGGCCAGTTCGGAACGAGTAAAGCGAATTAAGTATGATAAAGATAGTAGGTAGGAGACGTTGGAGCGCGTGAATTGGGGGGAATCTAACAAGAGCAGTGTCAGTGGTGTAAGTCATTCTAAGGGGTACTAATGTGTTGGCGATGGAAAAGGCATATGGGGTAGGTGACGTCGACGTTGCAATGGATGTTAACGGGTCGTGCTTTCTTTATTCAAAAATCTAGGTTACCCTCATAAGCTTGTTCCAACGTGGTGCACATATGGGTTAATTGTAGTACCTTGGCGACATCTAAGTATTTTGTAAGTAAAATTTTGAAACGGTCTAGTGCCTGGCAGGCCCGAATGTCTTCGGGCAGTCTGTTCCAAATGCGGGAATAAACGGTGATGAAGAACCTTTCTCTTAGTTTTGTCCTGGTGTATGGGACTTCAGTAGTATGATTTCGGTTACGAAGAGGGTAGGGTGCGTCTTGAGCGAAACATAGATCAGTGATGGACGTATGCGCTCTAGAATGTAGGAGGTTGAATAGAAGATAAAGATTGAGTTTCATACGTCGTAGCCATAGGGGTTCAAGCCTTAGTAGCTCACATCTCTCTTTATAATTCAAGGGGGATGATGAGCCGAGTAAGTGCTTGGTGAAGGATCGCTGAACTCTTTCGATCGCAAGTCTGTCAGATTTGCGCATGTGGGTGTATACCAGAGGGCAGTACTCAAGCTGTGGTCTGGCGTGGGATTTAAAGATCAGAAGCTGGCTGTCGCGCATTCTAAAGGTTCTGCAGATGAGAGCTATCGTTCTCTTAGTCTTAGCCACCTGGTAGGTGGCTTGTTCTTGAAAGGTGAACGTGCAAGAATATTGTAGACCGAGATCTCGTACTAGCGGAGTAGTAGGAATGAACGAGCCGTTTAAGGCGAGGGACTCAGGGGGAATTTGACTTTTATATGTGAGAATGGCACTCATTTTCCAAGTGTTGCACCATATGTCAAGAGCGTTCAGGTCGTCGGCTATTTCGGTGAGGGTATAGGTCAAGGTATGGGGTTCAAATGAATATACAATTTTGATATCATCGGCGAATAGAAACGCAGTGCCATGGCATATTGCTCTGAATACGTCATTTATGTAGACAAGAAATAAAAGTGGACCTAACACACTGCCCTGTACAACACCACTTGTGACTGGCCGGGGTGATGAGAGGTAACCCTCAATGTTTACTGCTTGCGATCTCATGCTAAGATAGGATGACAACCAAGAAGAGAGCGGGTCTATTATGCCGTAAGATTTAACCTTGGTTAGCAGCTGGGCGTGAGGCACGCGGTCAAATGCTTTCGTTATATCAAGGAAGATAACGATAAATGCCATTCCAGAGTCAGCTAACGTTGTGATCAGATTAAGGAAACCAAGTTGGCAAGTCAGGCATGACCTAGACCTTAAGAAGCCGTGTTGGTTTTTATTTATTAACCCACGGGTGAGGATGAAATTGGCAATCTCATCTTTAACTACTCGTTCCATTATCCTAGATATAATGGGAGTGTGGTTTATGGGGCGGTAATTAGCAGGGTCATGTAAAGCACCCTTCTTATGGAGGGGAATGATAACGGAAGTTTTCCACTGGGATGGGAAAATGCTTTGTGACATGGAGAGATTAAATAAGTTCATCAAAAGCATCACAATGTCCGGGCCGCCAAGACGAAACAGAGCTGGTGGGATACCATCGGGACCAGGGCGAGCCAGAGGCCGAGTGGAATTTAACAGCTTTCTGACTTCGTTGGCTGAGAATACTACGGTTAACAAGGTGTCAGCAGTCAATGGGGTGAGATCCTGGGTTGGACTATTGTGGTCTGTTATGAAGGTAGAAGCGAAGAAATTATTGAATGCCTCAGCGATTAACTGAGACGAGCTAATATAAATGTTCTCTGATAGGAGCAAATACGGTATTTTGGTTGTACAGCGGGGGATTCGAGTTTTGATAAGGCCAGAAAGGTGGGCTATTTTATTCGGCTGGTTGAGAGCGTACAGTTCTTGCTTCTCCAGCTTGATCTCATTTTCGCTTAGTAGCTGGCGTGAGAGGTGGCTAAGGCAGAGGAAGATAGAAAGGTCGTTGGTCCTTTCGTAGGCAAGCTGCAACTTTTCGAACTTACGTTGCAGCTTTTGTTGTCGATCGGTTTTTCTCCCCCTGAATTCAGTTATCTCGGAAGATATGATGTTAAGAGAACAGAATAGGTTAGAGTACATCACATCTGACGCCAGTTGAGGATCAGATGTTTGAAAAAATTCATCCCATGTCTGGTTACGCAGGATGGTGGGTAAAGTATCCCAATTCGCATTTCGGAAAGATTTTCGATTTTGAGGACTTTCCTGGTGATGCGGCTGAACGGAGAATTCACACGTTATGACCCTATGATCACAACCAGGAAGGTGGCTAAGGACATTTGTCTTTGTATTTCGGAGGCCTAAAGTAAAGATAAGGTCAAGAATATTGTTCCCTCTGGTTGGTGATTTTACGTGTTGTGTCCATCCGCCAGCACGGATACATGAGATAAAATTGCATAACTTCGGAGAGGAATTCAGGGTTGCCCAACAAATGCCAGGGAGGTTGAAGTCCCCCGCTATGATTTTAGAAGCATGCGGGATTTCAGCTACGTGACAGAAAGCATCGGTGATTGCATTTACGTTGCCCATGT
Organism: Fasciola hepatica; assembly: GCA_948099385.1. Taxonomy (NCBI): domain Eukaryota; kingdom Metazoa; phylum Platyhelminthes; class Trematoda; order Plagiorchiida; family Fasciolidae; genus Fasciola; species Fasciola hepatica. The sequence continues at coordinate 2,435,268 of CANUEZ040000007.1, read as the reverse complement.
TGTAGTCCGGCGGACAGTAAACACAACCAATGACGAGCTGCCCCTGAAGCAGGGGTATAGAGATCCAAACAGAGTCTTGGACCTTATCAAGGACAGGAAGTTGGAGTAAGTGTGTTCCAAGACTGCTCTTACTATAAGCAAGGCATCCACCACCACGTCTCTCAGATCTGTTCGTAGCAAATATATTATAACCGGGTATGGAAATGTGTCGGAGGGGAGTTTTATCAGTAAGCCAGGTTTCAGTTACGAGGATTACATCCGGGTGAGATTGCAGTGCAAAGGAGCGGACGGATGTAAGTTTACTTACAAGGGAGCGAGCATTGAAAAGTGCAATTGTGAAACTATCATTATCGTGGCCATGACGTACATGGAATGTATGACACCTTAAGGTGGCTGCCAGGTTTGGAGAAATTGTAGCCACTGGCGGACTGTGGGATGGTGTGGGGAGAGATATGGTATGGGAGGAGGCGGGACATTCAGGGGAAACGGAAAAACCGGCAAATTTAGATGGGGTGGCATTAAGTCCGAAAGCTCGCGACTATCTGGAATTGAAGAGCAGGATGCATGTGGTTGGGTAGCCCGTAAGTAGTCAAACGGAACCGCATTTGGATAAGGTACTGGAATAACGGTCTGAAAAGTCCTGCCGAGACTTCCTCTTTCGTCGTTGGAAGAAGTGTTTTTATGGTTCACTCTACCTGGAGGCAAAAGACTGATTGGGTTCAGAGAGCGAGGTCCGGGTCCGCGAGTTGAGATGGCTGATTTTGCCGATAAAGCTACTCTATTTATTTTCGAATTCGTTACGGGTACCGGTGCAAATACATCTAGTCTCGCTCCTTTCTGTGGTATGCAAGGAATGGCTAGTTCTGACGTCAACGGCTGAGGGATTACTGATTTTACTTCAGGTATTGGACTGTTTTCCCGATCCGATTTTGGATTTCGGACTCCTGCAAGGGCCGGCGTTCGTTTTTTCGAACTATATTCTGTGGGAGTAGTTTGTAGGTTCGACCAGACACTTCCTGAGCTAGTTGAAGGAATCATGTCAATCGGAGTTTTGCATTGTATTTTGTTACTAGTCTTTGAGTCAGGGGGACTTTTATCAGTTTTGCGGACGTTAGGAGGCACATTAATTTAGACCGTTTCATTGAGACTGTTCTGCAAGTTTTGACGTTTGCGACGCGGCTCCGATGGAGTGGAGACTGATGAACTATCTAGGTGGACAACGATTTTGCGACTAACCACAGAAGAGGTCTTCGCATGGTGGCCGACGCTTGGTAAATCAACCACCTGAGAGGGGCTAGTGGCCAAATGTTTACCAGGGTTATGGTTCTTTGCATGGCTTTTGTGAACCTCTCTTTGTAGGGGGGTTTTATCGGGAAGTATTTTTGCCCGATTGAAACCTGTATTTGCGACGACAAAAGACTGTCGGTTAATAAATTTCTTGGCAGCAACTTCAGTATTAAACTGAAACAGGAGTGGGCATGTATTTTGCGGTAAAGTTTTGCGGAGTCTGACACAGTAGCAAGGTTGCGAATCTAGGTTGCAAGCCTTTAAGATTAAGTTCTTGGCAGTTGAGAGAGGTAACTTATCCGGAATGTTGAATACTACTGCATTGTTGGCCTTCTTGATGCGTGTAAATATTTCAGAGTCAACGGTATCAATGAACTTCGCGGCTGAGATTAGGTTTGCCTGAGTGTGGTGTAGAGATGGGTCAAGCAGGAACGCTAATGGGCCTAATTGACCGATGGTTTGATCATAAGCGTCAAGCCGAGAGGAAAAACTATTCATGGTTTTGTGTATTTCGGCAGTTGCTTTGGTAGCATCTCCAAGTATATCAACGAAGGATACTGAACAACTTATAAGCGTGCTTTGGAGGTTAGGGGTCTTACAACGGCGAGTGCTAGCTGTGATTTTTGGCTGGTGGGCAGCAATGGAACGCATAGCTAAGCTGTTGGAGTGATTGGTAGTTAATTTGGCGCAATATCGCGAGGAGAAAAGTAGTGACAGCTAACACAATGGGTGAGTTATAGGACTATGGTAAATTGCGGGGTATCAAAAAGGTGAGAAAAAAAGTGGCTAATTATCTTTGAGAGCCCGGATAAGAAGAGAGAATACTTAGGGAGGGGTTTGAACAATTGATTAATTTACTTGGAAACCACGAATGTCTATAAAGTTATAATAATAATAATAATGGTATATTTCTGGACCGTGGTCAAGAAGCACGCATGTAAGCATGATCAGAGTTTACAATATCACCGAATGAAATGGAAAATTTCACAAAATTGAAGGAGAGATTAGCAAATCACGGTAACAATGGAATAAGGCTGCCGAGAGTTTTAATGAATCAAAACAAGCAAGGAACACACGGCGAACACTAATTGATTTCAAGTCAACGGCGGCAATAGTAGTGAATCAGCCGGATATAGGAAGGTTCAGACGGACATTGGCTTAGGACGCAGGAAATACGATATTTACAAGAATAATGCGAGGAAAAGGTCGGCACTGCATATTCATGTTCACTTAAAAAAGTAATTGACGTTGAGACAAAGGAGGCAGGGAAGAATTTCACGAAGGTTCGCAGAGGAATACTAATTTTCATAGACTTGCGGATGTGAAAAGGAATAGTACCCCTTGAAAAGGTGAGACAATTTTCGTGAGAGGTGATGTGTGTCATCTGGTGTCAGCAGTTCGCCGCTGGTGGAGGATGGATGGAGTTCCAGGAAGGAATAAGCAACAATCGGAATGTCGTGTCCATGCGGAACAAAATAAGGCAAGACAAGAGTAAAGACCTTTGCAATAGGCAGGTTATGCTGGTAAATTGGCAAATACATCATTTTGTTGAGTTTCTTGTGGGTTTTCTGTGTCCATGTTGGGCTTTTTGGGCAAGGGTTGACTGCGGTTTTGTTCGCTTTCTCATGGAAAAGAGGCGGGCATCGCCGAATCTGGACCGATCACAGTATAATTAGAAGTCCTCGCACGGCAGCTTCGACATCGGAAGGGTCTTGTAGTGAGAATTCTTCAGTAAGCCTCAGAGTAACGTATGCAGTGATACCAGGACTTGTTTTGGGTGAACCCCGTTGCTAGATCGTATTCGCGGTAGCCAGCCTTTGGCGTGGTTGTAGACGGGCAGAGAAAAAGACAAGCTGTCTGCACGATATATTACAGCCAGGCAACGTGATGGCCGGGTGGTTCTGAAATTGAAAAAGGGAGGATCGCAGTCTGGGAGATGTTCCAGCTGAGGGTTAGCGTGAGCAAAATAACGAGAGTACGGATGTTGGAAATGAGGCACAATGGTCTTAGTTAAATGTGGGGTCGTTGGTATTGTGGTTGGGTGTTCGTGAGGGCTAACTGGTATTATACTACTAGGCAAAGTTATTGGTTACCGAATCGGCCGTTCACCGGGAAGTCTTATCTTTATGAGTTAATAAAGTCGTGGAAGTGCATTTGGACTAGGGTCTGAGGGCTACGTGAGAAAGCTACTGGGCAACACGAAGAACCTCGAATGGCAAGTTTGCATAATAGGTCTAGGGGATATATGACGAATCCCACAGTGGTGTTTTACAGGTCACAAAGAAGCAGCTAGGACACACCAGAACCCGAATGGCTAGCTTATATGATAGATCCGGAAGATGTATGACAAGTCCTATCGTGGGGTATCTACAGGTCTAATGCTGCAGGTTGCTGTTCGTTAAGGCTGTAAACTGGAGAGTAGGCCAGATTCTAGGACAAGAGGAATGCCGCTTTCTTACGAAAAGGGGGGAAAACATACTTGGGCGAAGAATACGGGCGCTTTTCTCTACGTTCTTACATATATGTTTATATATAAAATAATATCTACATGCGAGTTACGGCCAGGCAAGGAAGCTGAGAGGAGCGGAAGCCAGAATAAATAAGAGAAGAGTCGAAGGATCAAGGAGCGAAGTATTGGGTGGTGGGGCTTAATATCTTAGGACCCAGCACCACTGAACAATTTGGTGCTAGGGGAAAACATCAATGACTAAAAACCTTCGGTTAGAGGAAAGTTGTTTTACATGGCAGCCCTAGTGCTATATAGCGAAAGAGGCAGTAATCGTTTAGACAAAGTTGTGAAGACCGGCTACTGAATTAGATGAGGCAGGGTTGTAAAGGGGTCAGGTGATAGAAGGTGAACGTGGGTGAGTAGCGAGAACCGGCAGGCATCTAGCTACCTATAGTTGTAAACGACAAAACTGTATCCTTCTGCAATGTAGGTTGTACGTAAAAAATGATAATGAATGTTACGTCTGGCGTCTGTCGTTAGACAGAAAATGGTAGGCTTGAGGTATGGTGCCATGATCCTAGTAGTGGAACCCGTTTTTGAAGGCCAGCTCGACGGATAGCAGAAAGCGGGAGGAGAGGCTGAAGCTAGGGTTCTAAAGTTCGATGCCTTCTTCATAGGCTCGATCCTCAGATATGCTGGCGTTAGTCAAAGATATCATATGACTAACGGTAAGTTGTGATTTAAGGGCATGGCTAAACTGGGTTATTGACGTACATTTGCGAATGGTCAGGGGTAGCTTATTCCAAAGCTTTGAATATTTAATGAGAAAGAAGTTGGATCTTATTGCCAGCCTGGACTGTGGGATGGTCAGACTGAAGTCTCTGTGGCGCAGAGGATAAGATGAGGGTAGTGAAAATTGTACAGAGTTGGTAGAAGTGAACGCAGAGCGATGAATAAGTCTATATAGAAAACACAAATTAAGCCTGACATGTCTAAGCCATACGGGGTCAAGTTTTAATAGAGTGCATCGCTCTTTATAGCTCAGTGGAGAAGAGTATCCTATGAGCTTCTTGGTGAAGGTGCGCTGAACTTTCTCCAGGCGTATTCTATCAGATTTAGATATTCCGGAGAAGATTATAGGGCAATATTCGAGGTGGGGTCTAGCATGGGATTGGTATGTAAGAAGAATACTATGTTTCATTTTGAATGATCTGAGGACTAGTCCTATTATCTGTCTGGCCCTGGCCGTCTGAAATGAGACATGTTCCGAGAATTGTAGATTGTTAGTGTATCGAAGCCCAAGATCCTTTACTGATGAGCTTGGGGCGATGGGTACTTGGTTCAGTGACAGAGTTCCGAGGGGGACTTGACATCTGTAGGTTGTGTAGAAACTTTTGGATGTCGAGAAGCACATCTGCCATGAAGTGCACCATCGATCAAGTTTCTCAAGATCATTACCTATTTCAGACAGCGCTGTACTCAAATCTTGATGGCGGAACTCATAAACGATTTTGATGTCGTCGGCGAACAGGAAAGGTGTGCCGTGTTGCACAATCGAGAAAATGTCGTTAATATAGAGTAAGAAAAATAGCGGACCAAGTACACTTCCTTGTATGACTCCACTAGTGACAGGCGTCGGTTGCGATAGATGACCATTAGCATATACAACCTGGGTTCGATCCGACAGGTAGGAAGTGATCCATGATAAAAGCGGGTCATGGATACCGTAGGCCCGGAGTTTTGTTAACAACCGGGAGTGAGGAACTCGGTCAAATGCCTTGGTCATATCGAGGTAGATGATAATCATAGATTTTCCGTCGTCGGCTGCCGTGGTCAGTAGATTGAAGAAATCAAACTGGCATGTGGTACAAGAACGTGACTTTAGGAAGCCATGTTGACCGCTGTGAATAAGGTTATGCGAAATGAGATAATCGGACATCCGCTGCTTAATCAAACGCTCCATTATCCCGGCAGCTAAAGGGGTATGGTTAATAGGACGATAATTTGAAGGGTCATGCACTGGACCCTTTTTGTGGATAGGAATAATGGTTGAAGTTTTCCACTGGGATGGAAAAGTGCCATTTTTAAGTGATAAGTTATAGAGATTCATAAAGATAGCCGCGGCGTCAGTTCCACCAAGATGAAAGAGTGCTGGGGGGATGCCGTCATAGCCAGGGCGGGAGGAGGGTCTAACACGCATCAGTAGGAGGGCCACGTCGCTCAAACTGAATTCAATGTCAGAGAGAATTTGCTCGGTTATGAGGGGTACGGGTGGTGGATTTGAAGTGGCGTCAGTGGTCATGGATTCTGAAAAGAAGGTATTGAGGGCCTCAGCGATTTCAGCAGCAGATTTAATTTGCGTGTTATTCCCCAAAATTAAATAGGGTATCCCTGTAGGCTCTCTCTGATTTCTGCTCTTTAGCAGTCTGGACAATCGGTACGATCTGTTGTACTGATTCGCGATAATAACTGACGCAAACAGGTTGGTATGCCACAGTTATTGCTACTATCGGATCAATAAATCAGCTTGAATAGCAATAAGTAATGGTAACAGCTAAATCATTGATATTAACGCTAAAAAGCAAAAACAACCAGAGACAACCTGATTTTGCGTCACGATGACCTTGACCTCACTAAGCTTGGTTGACAACACGTTAAGGCGACAGTCTATCACCCTCAGGACAATGGTATGGCTGAGCTTTTCCACCGGCAATTAAAAGCCCTTCTTCCAGCAAACGGTAACCCCCTTTGGAGTGAAACACTACCATTAGCACTCTTATGCCTGCGTAGTACCGTTAAGGAGGAATTACACACAACACCGGCGGTACTAGTATATGGCTGTACACTTCGTCTGCCTGGAGAGTTGGTAGCCCCCTCGCCAACCGTGACTTTCGACTACGGTTACTATGCTCAGCGCGTTAAGCAGCACATGAGAGTGCCCAAGGCCAGTCGGCCGCGTGAACAACAGTCTACAAGTTATGTTCCAACTGCGTTACGAACCGCTCCTCACGTATTCCTTCGCGTTGATGGCTTTCGGTCACCACTACAAGCGCCATACACTGGCCCGTTTCCGGTGATAAAAAGTAGGGCAAAATCGTTAGTCACAGATAACAGCGGACGACACGACACCGTATCTATCGACCGTCTCAAGCCTGCCGTCATGAAGTGCAAGCCGCTCGGCCACTTTACACCTACTCAAGCCGCTCAGTCAGCCGCATCCGGCGAGTTACCACTCAAACCACCCCCAATTAAGCCTATTGAGGAATCGGCAGCTAGCCCATCAGATTCTTCAACCGTACCCGCAACGCGAAGTAGCCGTCGCGGTCGCCAACTACGAAATCCCGTTCGCTTCGCCGATTTCGTGACGATTTTTACAACCGACTGTTAGCAATAAGTTAGGAAGTTCATCATGGATTTGCCAACCGACAGGCCCGTGAAATTACAATCCGTAGTTGTGATTTCATCTTCTTCTGGTCTCCTAGAGACTACAACAACACCGAACATCGTTCGTGTGTTTTTATTACGGTCCAACAACCGTCGGCGCCCTCAGGCGCTATTTTGTTCCATTTTACCTTGCCCTCTCTCAGACGGATCTACACAGTCACATTGGCTTCATCCGTAGCTTCGATGACTCCCGTGCACGTTCAAGGAGCCAACCACTCATAAGTTAACGGGACGATCCGTCAGCGTGGTACTGGAGACGACAACTGGACGCCCTTTTGGATGGACCTGACGCGGGATCTTCGGGCTCGCATGCGTATGAGACCCGCGGGCGCTAAAACACAGTCGGACCTACGCACATCGGACCTCGGGAGTGCGGGCACCGTTAAACTCATCAGTAGTCGTTCAACGTCACCAAACAATATAACGGGCAAGCTACTATGAGGTCCTGGACAACCAATAATTCTGGCTTGCCATCACAATCGAAGCCCAACTCCGTCGGACTTCTAGCAGGAGGCCCCTGTAGCGGTTGCCACCTTTGTTCGTACATTTACCACGTTTATTGTTTAACTGAACGCTGACTGCCAAGCGCGGCTGCCATTTGACCGTTGCTCTTGAGCACGCTCCCACGCACGCTCCCAAATACACGCTAACCACTATCTCTCCCAATCGCCTTCTCGTTCTCACGGGTCGTGGAGAATACTGTTATGGTTAACATATTCGTGCAGTGCAGCACATTAGAGTAACGTGCAGGTGGTCCACGCAGTACAAAGGACCGAAGCACGCGTTTACTAAGGGAACCGCGAAGTAAGGTCCAATCAACGTTACAGGTCCCCATATAAGAACAAACCGTTACAAACCTTACATTTTTTACGGCTACTATTATTATATTTCCGCTAGCACCATACTTTCCATATCCGCCTCCGCAATTCTTCCGTTGATCTTCCCTTTAGGTCTGCCTCGATTCGCACTTTCTGGCCCACTTTATTTGTGTAATTTCCTGCAAGCACGCGGCTTTCCAGTTCCATTCTCACAACTCCTACGCGCAACTGTTTCTCGTACCGTTTCTTTTACCACAGTTCTTTCTGTCCTGGCACTTTCTTTCTTCTTTGTCTTTATCTTTTATCATTTGCAGTAAAATGATCTGATTGGTCATATCTTACTTGGTTGTCCTCGGTTAGCACTCTCGTCTGCTTTGTATATTGCTCGCCACAAGCGTCTTCAGCGCGCCTTTCAGGCTGAGCTGCCATTCTGCTTTCCGCCATGTGTAAATTCATCACGGTGTCATCATTTTCACTTGCAGCTTCAAACCATGTGATCTTCAATACCGGATCATCCTGGTCCTTCACTTCCTTATTTACATCCTATGTTATTCTCCGTTACAACTGCTGCATCTTTGTGCCACTGTTCTTCCAACCTCGAAGTTGCCTTTCTCCAGGGACCTTTACCGCTTCTCCAACCACTCTGTACTTCCGTTCGCTCCGCGTCTTCCAGCCATTTTTACGGCCATCTTCTTGCTGCATAATGTACGTCCATTCGTTAATGCTTTACCAATTTTCGACCGTCACCACATGTCACACCTGCAATAATCTGATTGTGAGGTTCACTCTTACCTGTTGTCGTCGATTCTTTTCTCCTTATTCCCTCGTTTATCGACTTTTGCTCACAGCCATCACTTCTGTGCGCCCAAGGATGTTTCTCTCCCTCTCAAATGATTATTCTTGTTCAACTATCATAGGCAGATTCGTCAGGGTTTATCCAAGTTAATTCCGTACCACTGACCCAACTTTACATGTCTCTTCCAAACACTGCTACTTTCGTGTTCCGTCCCCCCACTGCTACTTGCTCCCTCTCTGATATATATGTATATACATAAATATAGGTACTTATATAAATGTACTTACAAATATATATACATATATATCCGCATACTTTCTCTGCCTGCACCAGTTCTTTACCGGCCGTTTCTCTTGCCACCATGCCGCCGCCCCTCATGATTTGCGTCCATTTTGTGTATATCTGTGTCTCATATATACCTTATCTCGATCCTTTCAGGCCATCGCTGACATCTAACCCACTCTTTAAGTCTTGCATTGTCAGCTCCCTCTTTTTAAATTGACACCGTCCATTTATTGCAACAAGGCATAGTTCATGGCTACCTATTTCGCAGCCGTACAACCCAATTTTCTTCCTCCTTTCTTCTCTTCTTTATTCCTTTTTTCTTCATCGTTTCTGGTGACCATAGTTCCTCATGCCGATTTTAAGTCCACCCCATGTAAAACTCCCAGGTTTCAATCTCTCCCTCCCGACCCAGCAAACTGGTACTGTCCAATCACACAAGGGGTGCTGGTGTGAAGCATCACTCAGCCGTTGTAACGTGAATGGGGAAATGACGAATGTCACGGTATAATTCCATTACCATAGGAACTGATAACCCTTTCTCATTGTGAAATGCTGACCGGTTTTACTTTTTTCCTCTGTTTTTGCTTAGTCCTGCTAATTAATTTGTTTTGGTGAGCTTTGATTGGCCCATCGGTCATATATAGACGTATGTGAGCCGCACATCCGCCAGTCGGTTGCCGCCTGCTGTACTGTACGCTGGGTGGTCAGCGGACGTGTATGCGGAGGAGAAACCGTCGAGGGTCTGGGGCGGGGGTGTTTGATAAGTCCAGTGTGCGACTTGTGAACGAAGGACGTTTCCACTGCGCAGCTAAGTGATGGGACTCATTTGGAGGTAATTTGTTGATTAAGGTCGAAAAGAAAGCCAATACTATACCGGTATCTTAAACGACTGAGCGAAGTTGGAGTTATTGGCATGTTATGGATTTTTCTCAATGAATATCTTTACATGAGGACAATGAGCAGAATATTTTACTCATTCTAAGAGGGACAAATTAGAGTTGTCTATAACGTGGTGTTTCAGGCTTGTCAGGGCATTAGACATTGGTCACCCGTTACCAGAGTACCAACGTAAAAATAATCTATCACATATTTCCTTTTTCAGCGAACGATAACACCATGTGGGCTAGTTTTATATCGTTGGATTGGCTATTCAAGTCAGCCGCTCGCTGCGAACATAGTGACCACCTTAGAAACGGCGGTTGCTCAAATTTTTCACTTGGACAGAATGGACGCTACCCCAGCAACATGCTCCTTCTGACCTTGACTTTCAGGTTTGCCGGGCACGTATTTGGATCCATCCCTGGGTTTACTTAAACCCCTCATTACTCCTCAGTGTGCGTACATTTATCTCCCTCTCATTTCCCCCCGTTCTTCCTACCCCTCCATTGTCTTGCGGATTTCTAAATTTTCCATGAATTTAGTCTGTTGGTTTAATTGCTTGTAAAACTCTTGATCATGCCTAAGGCATGCCTCGGGCGCCTCCGTAATAAACTATTATTATAATCAATATAACTATCAAAACTCACTAGTTACTATCGATGTGCGAGCTTCACTCATTGGACAGAAATCGGGTCCGCATATATCGCCGGAGCGCCTAAATAAGTTCCACGGCTTATTCTCCTTAAGTGAGAGGTGGGTCTTTGGATCTGCTGAACCGCGAGAGAGACCATTGAGGAGTGGAACACTCGTCCAACTAGATACTGACTTTGAAGATGATCAGTCTTACGTATTGAGGAACCATGGGGCTAACCAGTGCATGAAGTCGACCACACATATCGATAAACGAGAAATATCAGGGTTGGATTTCGGGGGCCCGTGCGAAGTAGTTCAAGAATAACCGTCCTTTTCACCAACAGTTCCTATTGCAAACGACACTGTTGCATCTGCATTAACCATTGTTATCGGGGTTCCGACCATTTGTTTCAATGTACTAATTCCTCCCAATTGTTATCGCAAATCGAACTAGCGTTCTTGCCTCGAGCGTACTTAGCTTAACATGAAGGTTCGTAGAAAAGTATTTCATAATCCTTTTTTGTCTTTTCTGTAGTTTAACTGCCGCCGCTGACTCATTGTTCAACTTTAGGGCATAAGAGCCCTGAATGAACAATAATGAGGTTTAGTTATTTTGCAATCACTCTATTCGTTGTGTACATTACCTCAACTATTCAGAGTCGACTTTGTTTCGCCTTGTGTCGAAAATGGCAGCTACGCCTTGCTGCAACTCCAGCTGACTGGACAATCCCCGTATGCTAGATAAAGTATGAAGTTCCAGTCGGTACTACAGAAGATGGGTATAAAAGCCTGGTGTTCGGTTTGAAAATGGATTGAAGTTCAACGAGTGAGGTATAGCTCGTAATGTCCTCCATAGTTGGCTCTGGTAGGCAGTGGCCAACAAGGTAGAATGTCCCCCCCCCCCCTCCCAGGAATCTCATCCAGATCTGTCAATGTGAAACATGTATCACGGTATTCGGTCAAGCTTTTCACTGGGTGAAAAAGGCGTACTAGGGATCTGGAATCAGCGGAGTGGTTTGCGTCTGATTGCGATACCAGCTTTGGTTAGGAGAGCAAAAGACGACAGATTATCATAAAACGGGCCACCTTATATAAATTATGCTTAGACAAGGTTTCACTCTGACGGCAAATCGCACATTTCTTGCGTACTTAGGTGATTTTCAGTTACGAATTATAAGTTACCGAAGCCTGAGAGAAAATCAGTGACTATACTACGGCTAGCTGGAAAATGTTCGGACCTAGGTAAAGCAGTTTGTTCGCATTCTGAGATATTTACTATCCACAAGGGGGTACGATGGTGTGCTGTATATGGCTTGGCGAAGAGTACTATGTGTCAGGGTTAGTTATGGTGGAGGAAACGTTTAGAACGATGAGCAAGTTAATGGGGAGAAAAGTAGGAGCGGCCGACACTAAAGGCTTCTCCCAAGTTGAAGTGACTCATGGGTCATATTTAGATGATTATCTTGGGGCTTCTGACAAATGGCTGGCACGAAGTTGTTAAGTATTTGTGGATCGTACCCTCTGTGTGAAGTGGTTGGAACTGCGCACGGATGTCTTCTAGTGGCAACAATAAGGACCACAAGGAAGGCCTCAGTACTTATCTCCTACGGGCGTATATGGTGTAACTGAAGGTATGATAATATCTCTGTTTGGATGGTGTTCCAAACGGTTACGTTAGCTGGCCAAGGCCTAGATAGTAATCGAACCCATGGCTTTGCTGTTATGAATTATGACAGATGTTGACACCCACAGCTGTTCGCCTATGCAAAGTACAGGACGGCTCTGAGGCCGTGGGATAGGTTCGAAAGAATACACTGGGTATGAACTACGCTGGTACTACGCTGAGAAGGTAAAGATCCGGGATGCGAAGACTAAATAAGAAACGGAATGAGAAGTAAAGGGATAGATAAAAATCGGTGAGGATGAGGTTGGAAGCCTTGGTGTGGCCAACAAGCAAAACGCGAAGGAGGATGGAAAAATTATCGAGAACATAATACCACAGGAGAAACTACTGAATTGGAAGTTGGATCTATAGTTATTAGTGTTAATAACTACGTTTCAGAAGTAACGTTTGACACAAGAACGCTCGAGGATAGTATACGTGGATCAAAATTTGCCTGCATGACCCGGGTTTGAATCCGGTTGATGAAGCAGGAAAATCGATATGGTATCGTCCGCAAAGCTTTAGCAGACCTAAAGCACTGGATGGGTTGTCCAAGTAGACGACAGGGCTGGGGTTTTTTGACCTAACCCGAGGAAGACGGCTGGCCTCTCGTTTGCTCAAACCAACCAGGGCAGCTGTTGAAACAAAATAAATCTTGCTGGCCGTAAACACCATGGTCACCGGGCAACTACTGGCGAAACCATCTTGCTTCATAAAGACCTATGGTTTGATAGGCACTGAAAAAATTACGGATACTAATAATAATTGTAATGCTCTATGGTGGAGGGTCCTGAAGCTTCCTTGAATAAACGATCACATGGTACAAGTAAGGTCACAATAAGGTGTCCAACTTAATCGATTAGATATGTGCGCACATAAAGAACTTGGAATTTTTAATGAGCGCATGAATGATATTCTGGAAAAATTGAACACCAGAGCCGGATGATCATATCATCCGAAAATGAACAAAGTTGACGGGATGGTCGGAACAAACAAGTAAGTAGAACAGGAATGGAAAAGGAATGATCGGTAATTTGGGTATTGTTGAATTAAATTTACGAAAAACAGTATCTTGAAGACATATTTTCGGAGAAGCCACATGCGTGTAATCCCAAGAGTAATGATGCTGAGGATACGCTTGAACTAGCGGTACTAAAGTCTCAGAGGACAGGGGAATGGTTTTCAGAAGGAGTCACCAGGTACGCAGTGATGACTGAAAGTGATCAGATGGTGTAGAACATCCCATAACTCAGGGTGTGGACACTTCATTTCCAGCGGAAGATCGAAAAAGGGCGCTCATAATGGGGTGTAGCTTGAGTGCCCAATCATGTAGGCTTCCTGAAAAAGAGTGGCCGAAGTTGACAGGTGAGTGAAATGTAATTCAAATTACGGTTTCGTTTAGGTTAATCAGTGATCGACTTGGGAGGAATGCAGATTTACGACGAAGTGGATATGTGTTGTAAACTAGGTGGATATCTCACAAAATCACGTAGAAGCAAAGCTTCAGTGAAATTGTTAGGGAATGCAGAGGAGTGAACCACCAGAGACGCCGTGGAAGAACAGACGCGACAACTAGGAGACGACCAGTTGCTGTCACTCAAACTGAGCGCTGGACTGAGTACGTCGTCGTCGTTTGGGATGTTGCTGACAGGTGAGAGAGATAAGATTCAAATGGTTGCTTCGTTTAGCTGGATCGAGTGAAGCCATACGAATTGAGCAGCGGAGGAAATATCACATCATGACCCTACCAGGACTTGGAATGGTAATAGTAAGGGCGCCTGAACATTGGGACCACCGTATATACCAGGGTACAGAATCCAGAAGGTGGATGAGGTAGATGGAACTTATTAGCAAGATCAAATTTGATGGATAATGAAAAGACTGACGGTGATGAATATGGGAAACAGCGGATGGAATTATGTATCGTGGGCCGGACGGAAATTATACACATTTCAGTTAAGAAGGTGGCCGGGTGTCTGGCTGTTCAGTTACAGGTGTAAATATTTAGACTCTTATAGATCGGGCTGACTGTTTGGCTGAAAGTCGGTAGGAGACAGATGAGACTGCGGGAAGCAGAAACACGAGCTGAGGGAGTACATTTTCCAACCGGCAGCCGGTGCTAGCGAGTGAGGCTGACCAAGTGCTGGACTTCTAAGCTGAAAATCATTCTAGGAATCAGCGAGGCGATCGCCCTCTTTGTTGCCTAAGAACGTCGTTTCAGACGGCCTGCAAGCCAACTGTGCTCCAGCCAAAGCGGCGGATTTGACCGAGCCCCACTTTTAGGATAAAGGCGGGGAAAAAGTGTTTCTTATACGAGGGTAACATTAAGTAACCCATGAAATCATATACTCCTGGACACGTTGGCCGGAATGAAAAGAGTTCTGGAGGGCTAGGCCAAAGAAATCAAGGCTTGGTCGTGCCTTCTAGGACAAACGATGAAAAGCGTAAGGAATAAGAGAGAAACAGTCTGATTGGGCCAAAGCTGAGAGCCAGCGGCCAAAACGAAACGGGGAAGCATAATAATAATAACATTATTAATAATGCTAACAATAATAATAACGGAACTAATATTAATACTAGCTTATTTCCGAAAACCCCGAAGCAAGCTACAATACAAGATCAAACGGTACAGTTGGAAGCAGAATCCGAGGTTCCGGAGGATTGTACAAGTATGTGCACTCAATATAGTCTAGGAGAAAGCATTGAAGTCAATTGGTACTGTATCTCTCAGAAAACTCAAGGTGGGGTGGTCCAGTCGGCTGAATCTGGGTAGAGCTGAATAAGAATAGTAACATTACACACGAATCTGATGAAAGGAAGACTGTTTTACCGTAGAACCAGACTGGATTGACAGATATTTGGTTGTCATGAAAAAAAAAATAGAAATTGTTGAAGGAGAAGCAAACCATTCATAACTCTGCCATGCATGACAGGGGAAAGAACTGAAAATAAGATAATGAAATGCAGTTGTATTGCGGAAACAGAACAGGAAAAACCAGCCCATGAAAACAGCTGTAACATTTAGTGATCGAGTATCCGCTGAGTCAGTTGTATACCACATGGACAACACACCTGTAGAGAAATTGCCGAGATAAAGGTGAAAAAAGTAGCCGGATAGGCAAGTGTAAAATTCGGTAGACTGTTTACTTTCAGAAAAGTGGAACATTATTCATCAATACGGAAATGGGAACTGGCGACAAGTCCCTGGATGGTGCGTAGCTACGATAGTGGCAGGGTCACATCTATGTATTGATAGCCTAGAACTAGTGGTGAAATAGAAATATATGAATGACCACCATCTGTATAATGCCCTGATTAGCAAGGGAACAGAGGAGGCGAAGTTTGTAATGAGGTAGATAAGGAAGTGGCAAGTACTATGCCCTGGATTATACATGGGTCGGATCCCAGCAAGAGTGGAAGCTTTACTTGTGATGCAAGAAAGACCACACAAAAGAAACCAGTATCTTCATAAAGTGGTGGGCCACGACTTCATATGTTGATATGGGATTTCGTAAGAACGGTCTGTGTGGTCCATTGAAGAATGGTGATGGTGGTATTATTTCCGCAGGGAGAGGTGAAGCATTTGAAACTACTCGTGTTCTGATAGAGATGTCGTTGCCGGTCTCGAGTTATTACTACGTATTGGTAGAAGGCTGTGTACGGCTTGGACTTTGGAAACAATCGTGAGGCAGAAATGGAAGTGGCCAAAAGTCAATGACAATAGTGGTTTATTCCGGGGAATCCCGAAGCGTGATAGATAAATGATCAAATAATACAGCCGGTTATGTGACCAGATAAGCAGTAATATTGTGAGCAGTTGTATGTCCAACGTAGAATAAAACTATGGTGAGTGTGTGCACATCAGGCAGCACCAGACGGAGTTTAGGAGGATGCTGATAGATTTATATGGTCTGCCCGGCACATCTGAAAGTCAGCTTTAGATGGTGGAATTCGACTCAACCAATTGTTGCAGGGGAAAACAAAAGTGATTGCATTGATGTAACTGGTTCGTCTGCCTCCTGACAGTCGCTTTTGTGCTATTTGCCGTCCCGCTAAATGTGTTGTGTCGAACTCAGAGTCGCTAGATACTGAGCTTGTAAACCAGGACAACACATCCATCGCGTAAAGGTACCATTTTGTATTGCCATCATTCAGTTTATTCATAGTGTTGCTGAGTGTTCAATAATAAAGTTTCTGTCGTAGATTTCAGAGGTTCTTTTTTGTCGCATGCTAACACGGTAGTAGCCGAAAAGGAAGTAATGTATGAGGTATAATAAGCATGGTTTGAAATAACTGTGGTAACTCAGGGCCATAAAGAACGTGTTGCTTTAGCTTAGCGTGGAGTATGAAACAAATAGGGATCAAACGAAGCAGCAGTAAACCGCGATGGAAAATTAATATTCGGGAGCGAAACTCGACGTCGGACGGAAGGAGAACGTGAAGGATGGAGAACGTTGGTAAATCAGCAAGAAAATGTAATTGAATTTGTTGTGCGAAAGCTGTGAGATCCAGAGTTGCTGGAAATGGAAACATATCAGAAGAGAGTCAGACAGATAGAGACGGGAAGAGTGGCTGGCTAGAGATGGGGAATGCAGAGAGCTTATGTTCCATATAGTCAGTGGAATGCGGGCTGTGGAAGCAGTCAGAGGGCTGGATGGTTGAATAGACTAGGGTGCTCAAACATAAATAATCACGGCAAATAGTTTGAGAGGTCAGTGTACCAACTATTTGATGAGGAAGATAGGGCTAGAATAGTGAGGACCCACGTAGTATAATCGTGATGCTTTATTTGCTTCAGAACTGATGGCATATGGTGAATAACAGAAAAAACTGACTAAAAACAAACTTGAAAGCTCAGAAACGCTGATGGCCGTGGTGAGCATGTGTAAACATACAATGAATGGAATGATCGAAGAAAACGGGTAAGAGCAGACCCAGTAGATCGTTTATGCTCAGGTGCATCTTCTGATGATGGCCGAGGAAGAAAAACGAAGCGTCAGAAGATGGACGTAAGTTATAAGGTGGGTACCGAGATGATGGCCACGGAAACTGATGGGGAAAAGCTGGGTGGCCCAGGGTGAACATGCCGTAAAATGGTCGACGAATCGTAGATAATCAGCGAAGGAAGGCGATCTGGAAGGGGAAATGTGCTGGGGTGCAGAAATACGGCAACGGCAATTGGGAATAATGTAACAAGGAAAAGAGTAAAAAGAAGATTGGAAAAGGCAAGAAAGGGTAGCTCTTATGGTTCAGAACTGCATAGGAATATAACGACATATTGTTTTATTTAGCACATTTGGAAAGTTGTGAAAAGGATAAGGAATAGAGGGACAAAACTAGACAGGAAGCGTAGAGGCGATGGCAGCGGTCTTAAACAATACATAGGAGAGAAGAAAAAATTATGGAAAGAAGTGACAGATTACCGACCAAATTATTTTACTGCAGGTGAATCAAGTGATGATGGCCGAAAAGGAGAGGAAGTATCGGGGAGGGAAAACATTTAAGAAGCAGTAAGCATGGGAAATATATGCGTGGCAGATTCGGGACGACGGAGATGGAGAATTTCAAGCTTGCGGGCAAATGCACAATTAGTGTGAGCCAGAAGACCCCGATCAAAACATTTGCCGATAGAAATCTCCGGAGAGGTTGGCTAAGCTGAGAAAGCGACAAGGATCCTCGTAGTATATTATCCATTTCCCGTACACCATCGTCCGTACACCAAGGTTCCGTAACCGACTTCGGATGCGTCAGAAAAGGCGTGCAGTTCTCCTGTCTGTGTTTTATGACCGGGTGGCAAACATTGTGGAATCAGTGTGTCTCCCAGTTTCTTTGAGAAGTTCAGAAATTCTTCTCGGTCCAACCGGTCTCTTCGGTCCGTTGGCTGGTTCCAACCAAATGTAACGGTTATTCCGACTGTGGGTAACGCGTAGCCAATTCAAAACGAATCCCAAAACCAGAAAACGATTTGTTCGTAGTCTCTACGGTAATGGATTAACAAGTTATACGCATGTAAATATGTACAAATCTCAACTTCACGGCCACAACGTTTAGCAACGAGGGCCGGAGTTCAACAAAGGTCAATGTCAGGTACCACCGTCACGGCAGTTCAAGTTTGAATCATAATTATGCCACTTCACGTGGGCAAAAGATAAACAAATTTTGAAGTGTAGTGATTGATGCGTGCTGTACTTGTTCGGGGGTCAACAATAGAAAGAGCATAGTAAACGACAACGGCTAGGGAGGATTTTCATACATGTGCGTTACACCGCCCGCCAAATCCTTCCATGAATAGGGCAACATCCAGGGAGTAAATATGGATGCTAATTCGCCCCAACCTACCAAGACCCTTAAGTCAGGGCACAGGTAGGTCGCCATGGGCCCCATTTATCGTTGGCCTGTCGCAGACAAGCCTGCAGGTTTTCTTGAGGTTTTACTCCATACACCGATGTCTCAAGTTTTGTCTGAGGATAAAGCGACATTATCTTTGTTTAAAAAAGCCATGCGGTCGGATCGGGATGCGCAGACATGTTACGGGATGTAGAGGAAGAAAGCTTTCCTGATAAGAGTGAAGTACGTAGTAAAATGGAGACTGAGGATTCACGATGGAGAATCAAGTTGGCTACAGGGGCTTAAAGTGTGGTGTCATCACTGAGGAAGTACGCTTGTCTCACAACTTATATCCACTTCAACACAGGTGGAATAATAATACGAATGGGAGGTCCCGGAAAACAGACGCTTCTACGAATGTTCAACACGTGCCTGTTCAAGAGTTTCCGCTATTTCACAAACAATGTCGTGTCGTGTGCTAAATTGAGGTTTTGGCAACTAGCTCCATAGTGAATCGTGAACACCGTATGAAATTAGACACAAATACACTTCAAAGACTGTTTGAAGGGTTGTAACCTACAGGAGAATGCACGAGGGGTAAGTAAATAAATTCAGCTTCATTTGGTATCACTAGACTTGGTTTTTGCTTAATCTGTAGCGTCGACTTCGCCCTCACTGTTGTCACCCTCAAACAAAGATATCTTACGGATATCTTGCAATACATCCCCTCTGTACGTTTTCACCACCACCGTGCACACGAGGCCATCGATTTCTGTGCGGCAGTCCTTGATCACCCAAATCGGCCATTCGTCTTTGTGTGAGTGGCCCTCCGCGAGGATGACGACATGGCCACTTCTGAACATTCTCGCTTTGGAGATCCACCTTTGCCGAAGCTGCAGGGTCAGCTAGTACTCCCTCGTCCAACGATTAGAGAAAGCCTGTGCCAGGTGGTTCACTTGTTTCCATCCTGTGATACACGTTCCACGTGGGGTTTTCGGTGTGATCGCTCCTACCTGTGGCTGCAATGATAACAGGCCGTTGGGAGTGAGCGCCGGTTTGCCCTCCGGATCTGGGACGATCGGCACCAGGGGTCTGTTGTTCAGTATACTTTCTACTTCTGTTAGTAAAGTAGTCGGCCCCTTGTCATCGAGGCATTTTTTGAGGTCAAGGCTGTGAGTATTCCTCCAGTCAATCGTATCGGCGTTTCCGAAACGCCACCGCAATGACTGACATAAGGTGGGTTGAAGTACCATTTTATCCCCTCTGGTACAGTCTTGCTTTGTGTTTTGGCGTGGTCAAGGTAGTTCCACCACTTTTTTTAACTCTCTTTATGCCCCAAGGAAGTTCAAGCCATTGTTTCAATATACTTTCTCGGGGAAGCTCCACCTCGCGATGAACCTTTGAAAGGCCATTAGAAATGAATCGGTGACCATATTAAGCACTCCTTCACGATGGGCTGCTCTGAACAGTAAACACGTTATCAGGCAGCCATACCTCTTTTGCGTGCCCCTTTGCTGTCGTACAAGTAACGGGCTAAAGCAATCGACGCCAGTTTCCACGAACGGGCGCCATCCCGGTTGAACGTTCACGGCTGGAAGGGGGCGCATCATTTGTTGGCCTGCTCTCGCCCTTCGGCGAAGAAGAGTGATGCAGTTGCCTATGACTCGCTTGATCGTCGCTGGTCCCCTTGTCACCCAAAACCGTCGACGTATAATAATGACGATAATAATGATGGCTTGTTTCGGATAACCCCGAGGCATGCTGTAAAGCAAGATCAAAAGGTGCAATTGGACTTAGAGTCCGAATTCCAAGAGGATGATTCAGGTATATGCATTGTACAGGGGAAAGTATTTAAGTTACGCTGTAAAGCGGTGCCCGTCAAATTTGACTTCAAGGTCGGGTGGCCAACCCGGCCAAATCAGGGCTGGGCTGGTCGTAGGTAGTAGACTCTTCCTGAAATAGTACAAAAAGAGGGGCTATGCAACGAGAGAATCAAACGGAGTTGACGGAAGTTTTGTTCACCTTGAGGAAAAAGAAGTTTCCAAGGGAGACATGAACAAGCTATAGCGCTCCGCGGAGTAGGGCGCGGCTTTGGATTGAAATCAGACGATAAAAGGAATGAATTTGCTGACAAAGAACAAGATCTTTCGAAGATTTTCCTTGTAACTTTCAGCCACCAAATATCGGCTGAGTCCGTTAAATACCCAGTGAAGGACTCATTTGTAGAGAGATTGCCTAGGTGATGGTGAAAGGAGTGGCCGGATGTAAACAGGTAATCTTACCCCCACATCGTTTACTTTCACAAAGAAGGAGTGTGATGCACAAAAATGGAAATTGGAACTGGGCGACAAATCAGTTTGTGGTACGTAGCCATGATAGTCGTAGATACACGGTTTGCACAGATGAGTATTTAAATGACAGGTAAGTATTTGCGTTTGATTATCGTTATCTAAGGGCCGAACATGATGACCAGAGAGACGCAAGAATCAAAATTGTCTGAGAGGATTTACGAAGATAGAATACCGGATATGAAAAAACATCAAATAACCGATGAATACGTTTGCGAAATTGGGCGGTGAAGTGATTGACAGGTAAAATACTATCTGCTGGTATTCTTTGTAAATGGTGGATCATGTGATGGCGGAAGATCAAAGGGCTGCGATACAGATGTCTCTCAGATGTAAATGTATGAGGGGGGGCCTGAATCTTTGCAAGATGAGGATATTGCAATGCTACAGCCGTGTGGGCTAACAGAAGTACTGATAGAGAAAGCGAACTATCACAATATCGCCGATTGTTGGGATGCTCTAGAGACAAATATTCCTCAGTGAAATATACTGTTTGGGCTTTGTAAGACGAAAGTGTATGGCAACATTAAATGTGACTTTTTGCAAATATATCGATAACTGTGACAAAATGAGAGCGAGTTTTATCTTGGGGATTGGTTAAGTTGGCGAATGGGACAAGCGGGTGGTTTGGCACGAACCATTGGGACAAAGGATGATGAATGGTAAGCCGTGTGCGGAAACGGTTTTTTAACCCCGCGATAATTAGGTGCTAGGGAAGGTAGATTTTTCGGGGTGTAAGAAGCGGTAAGTTAAGGTGGCTAAGATGGAGACAAGCACGATGAAAAATAGGCCATAACTGGGGGAGATAGTTCTATGTTTTCAGCACTTCGGGTGAATAAATGTTTGTTTTTTGCCGCAACCGGAGCCGGTGGATGGGGCTGACTGTGAGCTGGACACCCAACCCGAAAACCATTTTTGGTGACAGGAGATGCGATCCGCCATGCTAGCTGCGCCCACACATCGTTGCAGACGTCCAGCACGCCCGATGTATGCCGGCCAAAGCAGTGGATCTGACCGCACTCCGCACCGACGGGCTCCGCCTGAGTGATATTGGCATTGTCACATAGAGATCGAATGGTCCAGGAGCTTGCGACCAGGTTGCGAGGGCTCCTGGAGAGCGGGGCCTATGTGGTAGTGACGGAATGACGAGCAGGCATCGAAGTTGCAGCGGGAAATGTGGGCCAGGTATTATGCCGAGCCACCGAAGGGAAGGCACCATCAGTGGTTGCCTGAAAGGTAAAAATAGAAAAATGCAGTCTTGGGTGCTCCCAGCTGAGGATCAACGGTCAGTGGTAAAGAGAAACCTCTAGTGTCTAGAAATTGGAACTACTTGGTGAATGGTTCGAGCTTTGCAAAGCACAAGGTTGTACACGAAACATTAATAAAACTTGACTGGTATATACGGCGACTTGTGTGGTACCTAGGTCTCCTGGTCCCCGACTCGGACTCGCGTGTTAGTTACCCAAACCAACTTCGTACGCTTGCTACTCCGAGGTGTATGGCTCATTGTTTGATACGAGTGTCAGGACATCCATCCGTTCGTTTAATTCCTCTTTGAATCTCGGTAAATGTTCTACTGCATGGACATCTGGTGGGAGCTTATTCCACATTTGTGAATATTTAACAATAAAGAAATTGGACTGAAGCTGGTTCTCGAGGACGGCACAGTGACCGAATGACTGCTGCGTCTCAACGAATACCTTAGGCTCAATGGGTCTCGTACCACAGGAGATGCTTTGCAGGATCCGTATTTTAATAGTGAGTGGAAAAAAGACAAGTTGTTCTTTATCCGTCGGAGCCAAATGGGTTCGAGGTGCGGCAGGTCACAGCGCTGTTTATAGTTGAGACTAGACGAATATCCAACTATTTGCTTAGTAAAGGTGCGCTGAACACTTTCGATGGCGATCTTATCAATCTGGCCTATGATGGACCCAACTATTGAACTATACTCTAGCAATGGCCTAACGTGTGTTGTATAGACACTGAGTTTGCTTTCAAGCAAACGGAATGTTTTTTGGACAAGTCCTATTAACCTGCGTGACCTAGCAATTT
Source organism: Fasciola hepatica (assembly GCA_948099385.1). Lineage (NCBI taxonomy): Eukaryota > Metazoa > Platyhelminthes > Trematoda > Plagiorchiida > Fasciolidae > Fasciola > Fasciola hepatica. The sequence continues at coordinate 2,412,287 of CANUEZ040000007.1, read as the reverse complement.
GAGTGCCTGTATGCTCCGAGAAGTTGAACGAACAAGAGTGGTGGTTCAAACCTGCGTGTTCCTCTTCTCGATTTGCCTGGTCTACCAGGCATCTCGTTGAGTAGTGGCCGCCAGGGACTATTATGGGTTTTTTTTCGTGCTCTAGATTTGAATTCGTCGGCTGCCCTCCAACTCTCAGTAGTCCGCTGGTTCGCATAGGGTTTAGTTTATGGATGCTGCCGTAAAACAGCCTGCTTTTTTGGTGCTATCATATATCCTGGCTAGCTCGCGGGCCCCGAACGGGAAAGTTTCTAGTCGTGGCAGGCGTAGAACTTCGAGGTCGGCTTGGTTCAGTCCGCCCGGTAGTTTCGTCCCCACATTTATTGTGTTCTCTGGTCGTGTGCCTTTCGAAATCAATGGGAGTACCTTGTATCGTGTGCACCAGACCACGGCTTTTAACATTTTTATCCAGTCGGGGAAGTGGCACAGGTTTTTTATTAGGCTTACCCTTCCCATGAAGTTTGTAGCCAGTATCGGTTTTCTGGTCTCGATATCGCCATCATCAGCTTTAGGTATTATTAGCGTTGGCCACATCTCTTTAGTTGCAGTGAGAAGTCCGGTCCCATTGTTCACATCCGCAACCTCTTTAGTGTTTTCAGGCCCACTGTTCAGAAGTCGGCCGGGTTACTGGCGTATGTACATAGTGCCGTTGATCGGTCTTAGTCGCTTCGTGGATTAAAGTGAGTATGTTGGCCACGATGGTGTTAGAGCGAAAGGTAATGTTGTCTATGTGGTGTAGTACCGTGGTTGAGTCCGTCCAAAGGTTTGGCTTCCGGTTTTTCCAATCGAAACATCTACTAATCAGCGTCGCGGCCTTAACGGCCAGTATTGCTGCAGTCAGTTTCAACCTCGGAATGGATACCGTTTTCTTTGGAGCCACTCTCGCCTTTGCGAATAATATCTGACTGTGCCGCCCACAATTTTTGCCTTCCCAGCGGCAGTAAGCCACTATTTCGTAGCCTATTTCTGATGCACTGGAAAATAAGTTGAGTTGGGCATCGTTTGTTCACTTGATTTCTGTCAAGCGTCTTTGTATTTTGATCTCACCAAGTTGGTCCGGGCCGTGCAGCCAGTCGCGCCGTCGCTTATTGCCCTCATCCTAGAGAGGTTCGTTCCAACCCGTCCCCATTTGGCAAAGCGATTGCAGCAAGCATTTTTCCGGTATCAATCATGGCGAACGAAACCCAGGTGGTTATAAAGGCCTAAGACTGATGATAGGATTCCTCTCCGTGTGACTGGTAGTTTGGATAGGTCCAGATGGACTATGAATTCGTCGCCTCCGGGTTTTCATTGAAGACCAAGCGTGCGCTCCGTTTGTGAACAGGACCATAAAAACTCTCTCGCACACTCCATTCTATCGGACTTTGGAATAGTATTGAGCAACTCCTGGCTGGTTGAAGTCCATTTAGTGAGGTTGAATCCTCCTGCCTGTACAGTATCGATCACTTCGGTCACATAGAATGGCAATACTTGAGTCTTTAAAGGGACACAGAAAATGGTCCATGTAGAAGTGGTCCACTGCTCTTCCTAAAAGATTGTTGGTGCCGCCGAAACTCTTGAGGGTTTCCCGAAGGGCAAGATTATCACAGAAGGGAGATGATACCGTCCCAAAGGGATGTACGGTCAGCCTGCTTTCAGGCCACCAGAGAAGCCGAAAGGGGCCCCTATCTTCAACGCGCATCTTCACTTGTAGAAACATTTCACGTATGTCCTCAGAGATCGCCACTCTTACTGGCTGAAAAGGACATAAAACCTCGACTGGTAGTGTTGTCCATTCTGGGCCCTGTAGTATATGGTCGTTGAGTGGCTCACCATGACATTTCCCGGCACAGTCGAAAACCACCCTGACCTTCCCCGGTTTCTTTGGGTTTACGACCGGGTGATAAGTTGGGTACCACCTCAAATTTGCGCCGATTACTGCTGTATCCACCCCTTCTATAAAACCCGAGTCGATGTTATTTTGCATGGCTCGCGTGAATTCTATCCTTATTTTGGTTCTAAATTAGCCTGGTTTTGAGAGGCATAATGCTTTTAGAGTCACTTCTCGGCTGCTTGGCGTAGGTTTCTTGTTGGGTCACCACAGGACTGAAATCTCAAAACGATCTATGACACACTTGGCGTTCTCGGCTACCTTTTTCAAAGTGACCTATCCTCCCAAGATGGGGCATCTCTATCAATGGCCAGGGCGGAAAATTCGGCTTTACACAGCTGTTGGAATGCTTGTTCAGTGTTCGCCGTTTCCACCGAAGTGCAGTTGATTTGGATTTGTTTGCCGCATCTTCCATCTGCACTACCATATAAAGTCCGGCCGCATATACTGCGTACTGCATAGGTTGCCTTGCGGCTTCCTGTTCTTTGATCCAGGACACTGTGCGCTTTCGGTACGTCACAACTGATCAGCCGATTAATTTCTTTATTCTGCCACTCCTCAATCGTAACCCCGTCTAGATGAGGCCACTGAGTCAGAATCGATCGCTCTGACCGAGGTGCTCTCATCGGCAGATCCTTTATGGTGAATGCTTCTAGAGTTTCTGCTCAATCGTTGTTGACCAAGGAAACGAGTTGTAGGTGTAGTCTGGTCGACTTGATGACCCGGATGCCACTCACTGTGCTCACCGCTAATGAAGATTTATCCCCTCTGATCTCCTATCTCTCTGCAAACTCCTTCCTTACTAGAGTGGTATCCGTGTCACTTCCTACAAAAGCCAACACTCTTATAACCCCAACTGGGGTTTCTTCGCCGACTGCTCATACTCCCAGGCAAATTGGTTTGCTAGTGAAGCGAGACACTGAACAGACCACCCTTGGCTTCGAGGTTTCTTTGGCATCCAATTTCTGGGATTTGTATAGTAGGTAATGGTGCTTCCCATGGCATCCATCCTGACTACAACTGGGTTTCGTTCGGCTCATCGCTGCCTGATGCGAATCATTGTGACAGACGACGCATGCGCCCAGTCTCTTAGCCATTTCCCACCTTTCGTCGACGTCTACGTGGCGGCAGCTAGGGCATTCTCCTGGGCGATGAGGAGCCCCACAAAACTTTACACACATGCATGTTTTCACCTTCGCGAGACAGTGCTTGTGTGTTTGCACATGGGTTGGCTTCTACTTGGTTCCTGGTCTAGCTTTGCGTCGTCGTAACCCTGAGTAACTTGCTCGTCTCGCGCACAGGTTGACCCAAACGAGTGTTTGCTATACGGGCATGACAGTCTATAAACTGCGTCAGGTCTTCCGAAGTGATTTCTCCCCCAAATCTACTGATCCCTTCGGCTTCCTCGGCCCATCTACCCTGTATTTCTGTGGGTGAACTGCGCACCATGATCTCCGATGTGTGCAGTGCTTTCAGGTCCGATTTGTATTCGAAGTGATTTAGCGCGATGCTGCAATTTCGCATTTTTATCACCAGGCTGGCTAGAGAGCCCGACTCGCCTTTGGAGTGTTTTGCCTCTGATAGTACACCATCGATCAAATTCCGGGTGACTTAAATGGTTGCCAAAACAGGTCTTTCAGGGTTCCACGTGCCCAAGTGTAACTTTTTTCGGGATCCAGCACCGAGCACCCGTCGATTGCTTCCTTGGCTCTTCCACGACAATAATGCAGTAAGTACAAGAATCTCTGCCCCGAATTGGATACCCTCCTTTCCAAAAAGTTCTCGCATTGTTTGAAGAACTTGCAGTACTGTTCTGCCCTCCCGTCGAAGGGGGACAATTCCACTCTTGTTAAGTCAAAAGCGTGGATTACACTGGTACAAGTCGACTTCAATCGTTCCACGGAAGTTTAAGGCTAAATGGCCGTATCTTCGGTGGTTTCCAAAGTCATCTCTCGCTTCTGCCTTCGTAGTTGATCTTTTCTGGCTGATTCAGCCCATTTCCTAGCCTGCCTATGCTGAATTTCTAATTCAACTATTATCAGTCGATAGGTATCATCACCTTTAATTTCTATACCACTAGCTGGAATACATGAAGCCGCACTGACAGGACTAGCAGACCTAGCAATATTGAAGGAATACGGATCACCCAAAAACACCCCAGGGACTTTCCGGGTTACTCCCTCTCCAACTTCGGCTTGTCTTTGTCTTCTTCTTGGAATTTCTGATTGAATTCCTCGTGGAGATACCAAGTTGAGTATTGTAACGGTTATTCCGACTGTGGGTAACGCGTAGCCAATTCAAAACGAATCCCAAAACCAGAAAACGATTTGTTCGTAGTCTCTACGGTAATGGATTAACAAGTTATACGCATGTAAATATGTACAAATCTCAACTTCACGGCCACAACGTTTAGCAACGAGGGCCGGAGTTCAACAAAGGTCAATGTCAGGTACCACCGTCACGGCAGTTCAAGTTTGAATCATAATTATGCCACTTCACGTGGGCAAAAGATAAACAAATTTTGAAGTGTAGTGATTGATGCGTGCTGTACTTGTTCGGGGGTCAACAATAGAAAGAGCATAGTAAACGACAACGGCTAAAGAGGATTTCCACGCATGTAGGTTAGGCTGACATTTTTACGGCAGAGCCGCTGCAACAGGATCATCCCAATTAACAGTCAGAGAAAGGCAAAGCCGAACGGATCGAAAAAACTGAAGGCAGCAGATAGTATACCACGACGAGTTACTGGCAGCTGGAGCACATTTAGCTCGAAATCGAAGCCGCCCATCTCCACATTCCATTGTATATCTGGCCTGCGTTCGGTAGAGAGTGGAATGCCCTCCAGACCTCCAACCTTTTCGGCCATCTCGCGGTACAGAATGACTTTGAGCATTTCCGAAGCTTTCGACATCCATTTCGTTAGATGGAGGCCGCCCTCTTCTGGCTATCTTGTGAGGACTCGGAACTACACTAGGGCCAAGTCTACATCATCAAATGACCGAAGAAACTCATCGATGTAGAAGTTTCTGCTGACGCTATTGACTACCGACCGGTGGACCAAAGCTCCATGTTTGTTCACTGATTCTAAAAGAGCGTAGTTCGCACAAAAGGCGATGATATCACTCCAAATAGGTGGACGGTTTTCCCGTAGTTTATCTTCGCTTTGTTCCGGTTTTTCACTTCCTCCAATAGGAAGTGCAGCGCATCCCGTTCTTCTACCTGTATTTTTACCTGATGAAACGTTTCCCTGACGTCAGCGGGCAAGGCTATTCTACCCACCCCAAAACGGCACAAAACTTCAATGAATGGCGCGGTCCATTCAGGCCCCGGTAGGAGGTGATCGCGTAATGACTTGCCTTAGAACTTTGCTGCATCGTCGAAAAACACCCGCAGATTTTCAGGCTTCTTGAAGTTGATAACCGGGTGGTGAGTTAGAAAGCAGATCTCGTTCCGGCCCTTGGTGGCCGCGGGCACCCCTCCAAAGTGGTCAGCAGCCTTCTTTCTCTTCATTACTTAGACCTAGATGGCCCTGACCTCCCTTTCCTGTTACTTAATATGTATACCACCTCCATGCTTCACAGTTTCGTCCCACCTCAATGGAAATCCTCTGTTATAGTTCCGCGCTTCAAAAGAGGCGCATTACACGACCCAGATAACTATCGGCCCATTAATCACACCCCAGAAATCTGCAAAATCCTGGAGAAAATTAGCAAAAAACATTGTTCAGCACCTGTTATCCAACAACCTGCTGCACTCTGGGCAGCATGGTTTCTTGAATTCCGTTCCTGCTCTTCCTGCCAGTTTGACTTTCTCAATGTCTTTCACTGAATAATCCCATTGCATTATAGAAAAAGGCACAATAGCGAACAAGCTCGTTTTCGGTAACTTCATCCTCTGGCTAATACAGTTACATATATATACGATAGGAATGCATATTTTCGGAACAAAATACAAGGTATTTACAGTATCAAATTAGGATTGGTTAATCAATATTGTAGGTGTTTTGCTGTTCGGAAAAGGGGTGGGAAGTTGGTTGTTCGTGGTTGGGAAAACTTGGTGTAGAAAGTACATCTGGGGTGGGTTGGCTGCTTCCTGTCACGACTGAAAGGTCGCGGTCGAGGTCACCATGATTTTGTCCCCCACTTTCCGATCGCGGCCAGGGTAGCTGCAGTGATTTGACAAATCGCTTGTGTGAACGGAGCGATGGATTTAACAGCCTAATCGCTACTGCCTCCGCTGCTCCCAAAGTGATTTGGCGAACGATCTTCGAAGAATTCACAGGCACTTTGTAAATTATCTTGCAGGCTTCGTTGTCTACCTGGTGCCCTGTCTCGGCAAGGTGCGCTACGATTGCACTAGTTATGGTTCTTCTAGTTCCTGTTCTCAGCCAAGCTGGTTGTGTTCCTTGATTCTATGGGACAGTTGCCGTGTCGTTTTGCCTACATAGCTTGCCAAACATGAGCAAACAAATGAATAGGTTAACATAGAGGAGGAAAGGACAGGCATTTTGTCTTTGAGATTCATAGAAATCATAGACCGGCTTGTGAAGTGGGCGCGTAGAGTAGCGGCGGGAAATGTACGGGCGATTGCATCCCTAAGGCGCCGGACTAGTAGTTCGCATTTAACATCTTCTTTGAAGGGAAGTTGCATGTGCAATTCTTTCCTCTTGGCGGTGATTATCAATGGTCGCTTGGGTACTTCCGAAATGTTCTTTTAAATGAAACGTTCCGGATACCCGTTGTCTAGTAATGTTTGTCTAATGTGATGTAATTCCTCACTCACTGTTTCCTCGGAACAGATCTTTCGTATGCGAGACGCTAGGGATCGGACTAAGTTCTGTTTGCGTTTTAGAGGCACGAAGCTGGCAAAACGTGTGTATTGGCCTGTCCATGTTAGTTTACGATAGACGCGGCGGACGAGCCTCCCATCTTCCCTTTTCGTAAGGTTTACATCCAGAAAATGAAAGTTGCCGTCTAATTCCACTTCGGATGTGAAACTGAGCGCACTGTGAGTCTGGTTAAACTTTTCCATTAGTTCATCTAGGTGAACATGTTTGTCAGTCATAATGAAGAAGTCGTCCACATACCTGCAGTACCTTGGTAGTCTTTCTATAGTGTCTTTGAGTACCCCATTCTCCAGCTTGGCAACGAAAATGTCGGCAAGTAGGGGTTCCGAGGCGAGCCCATTGCAACTTTATCGGTTTGTCGGTAAAGCTTGTTGTTGAAGCCGAACTGAACATTTAGAGTACATCGTAGTAGTAGTTCTTTCAGACTGGCTACCGGAATACCAACGCTTATTTCATTTTCGATTATATATTTGCACAAATATTCGACGGTTTCTAGAAGTGGGACGCTCGTAAATAGTGATGTTACGTCCAGAGATGCCATTTTTAAGCCCTGTCGTATTTTGTTCTTTTATTAATTCTACGAACTCAAATGTGTCATTAAGGCTGTATTAAGCAATGCTTCTGCGCACTGGTTCCAGTATATCAGCGAGCCAATGAGCAGTAGAGTGGCAGGGAGAAGTGCTCATATCAAGTATCGGTCTTAGTGGTACTCTCGATTTATGTATCTTCGGTAAGCCATATAGACGAGGAACACTAGTACCCGTAGGTCGTAACTGTTCATAATTGCCATTCGAAATATAATTCTGATCTTTCAATAGTCTCAGGGCTGCAGTAAGTTGTTCTTCCACTGTCTTGGTTCTGTCCTTCTCTCCTTTGGATTCCGTAAATTTTGTCGAGTCACTTAGAATGGTATCCATTTTATCAATGTAGTCTTTGCGATTCATTAGCACAACTCCGGAGCCTTTGTCAGGCCCGGCAATAACAATGTCTTTATTTCCCCTTAGAACTCTTAACGCTTCCCTGTGTCGGTTACTGACAATGCTTCTAAATTTCCTCTGCGTTCGATGGTATTGATAAGAACAGTCAACAAGGGAGGATTTGAAATCTTCAATCGCCTCTAGTGACGTCGCTGTTAGTGAACGAGTTTGAGCTTATAAATTTTCAAACTGCACTTCTACATCTAGTTGGTCATTCCTCAGCGTTGGACAACAGAAACTCAAACCTAGTGATAACGCTTCCAGAAGTGGTGCATCCACAAACAAACTAGAAAAGTTGTGCACATACCGCTCTGGATTAGTTGGGAGATTAGTCCGTGGTTTTGACTCGTTTATAGTGTCCTGCAGTTTGACGATCTTCTTATCGATTCGTTTTGTGATCACATCAGTAACGAAACGCTCAATGTCCTATCGTCTGCTGCAGACGCCGGAAACTCTGTAATCGTCCCGTACCTCGGCATGTCTAAGGCTTTTGACCGTGTTCCCCATATTTATCTGTTGGCCAAAATCCGATCTCTCGATATTACTGACCCTACCCTCTCCTGGCTATCCTCTTATCTCCCTCTCAGATCACAAGCTGTGCTCGTTGACGGCCACTTATCTTCCACCAAACCAATTACTAGCGGTGTCATCCAAGGCAGTGTCCTAGGCCCATTATTATTTCTTATTCAGATCAATGACATTTTCTCTTCTATTGGAAACGGCACCCCTCTCCTCTTTGCCGACGATGTAAAAATAGCGTACTTCTTCCTCCCTAGTCACCTACTCATGACTCCGTGCAACATATCGCATGACCTACTCGTTCTCTAAACTTGGTGCCTCTCATGGTTCATGAAATTCTCTGCGGAGAAAAGCTTCCTCCTACCATACAAGTGCACTGCACCACCCGGCCAAATTTCTCTGGACGACCTGCCCATCCCCATACACCCCATGGTTACCGATCTTGGCCTATGCTACTATTGTTCTTTCAAATTCTCAGAACAGGCATCGTTCCAAATCGCTAAGGCTAAGTGAACCCTAGGCCTGATCAATCGGTGTTTCTTACTACCGGCCAGTCGCCTCTCCAGGTATCTCTCACACGTGAGACCGCTCCTAGGATATTGTCCCATTACCTCCAGCCTCTGGCCACGTTCCTCTATTGTATCTCTTGAGAACGTTCAGCGTACTTTCGCCAAAATGCTGTTGGGCGTATCCATAGCCCTAACATACCACCAGCGCTGTGAGCTCCTACAGATTGAGCCTCTATTGATTCGTCGCATGAGGCTCGACCTGCTTTTCCTCTTTAAGCCAATCCATAGCCAGGCCTACACCTCTTATCCCATCTCATTCGCTGCCCCCTGCACCTTCCCGGTCCGACATCGTGCTTTGTCTCTCACTGGCCCTCATTCTAATATCAGCCTGAAGTCTCGATTCTTTCTGTCAGCCTATTCGAAAATCTGGAATAAGCTGCCCCTTAGCTTACGCAGTGCCTCCTCAATGTTCGCTTTTAGGCGCGCACTTGTGTTATGCTTAACAGTTCCCAATGCTATAATGCTCACCAATGAGCTCGTCTTCGCCGACCTGGCCTTTGAAAGAGGCCTCACACTGTAACTCTACTACTTCTGCGCCACATGCCACTAGGTACACCCCATGCCCGACACTCCCCCTCTTTCTAGTGCCGCGAACTAAGGCCATTGCCTTCACTGATCCACAGCGAACCTACTTACCTCCTGCCATCGTAAGATAACCATATTGCTCACCTACGTTCATCTCTTATCCAGCATATTCACTTTTTTTCTCCTCAGTATCCATTGCTTCTCAGCTGGGGCACACCCAGACTGCGCTCCTCTATTCCTTTTCCTTTTCCAGTGGTCCTCAATGACGGTCAACCACTTCGGGCACTGTGCTCACCATCTCCCTGGCAGGTGCACCTGGATAATATTGCTACACTGTCGCCTACCACTCACAGTTTCCGTTGGCTCTCCTGTCCATGGTCTCACGTCTTGGTCAATTGTTCCTGGATCACCCCCCCCCCCTATCGCGGTGGTTTTGTCTCCTGTACAATTATCAATAAACACTGATGCCACTGCCAACAGTGAGAGGCGCGGTCAGATCCACCGCTATGGCGAGCGCACATCGGGCGTGCAGGCCGTCTGCAACGATGTTCGAGCGCAATTAGACTAGTTGGTCACACCTCCTGTGTTCCTTTCACGAAGTGTTTTACAGGTTGGGTGCCCAGGGCACGGCCAATCCCACCCACTAGCACCGGTTGCGGATCGCGTGCTTTAACCTTTCTCGGACTACCGAATCCAATGCCGTCGGTTGAAAATTGCATGCTCCTCATCCTTTTTCCGCCACAGTTTTTTCACCTGCAGCTCTTATCATCTGTTTCCACTCCCCATTTTTGTCGCCCTACCACGGCATGCAAACCTACCCGTTTTGTCCCTCCTCCTATCGCCCCCTCTACATCAACTTTCACTGCATTGAGTCATCATCGTCCTAACCGCTCTTCTCTGTCGACGCTCGAGAATAACTTTTTTCCCACCCGCCGTCATTGCTGGTTTCTATCATCTATGCGCTTGGTGTTACCCTCTGCTCAGAACGCCATTGATAACTTCTTTAAACCTGTCGTGCTGTTAAATCCCTCCTCATGCCCGATGCCATGATGCAACAATCGCACCCACACTCATGACCAGTCCGCATATTCGAACTTGCCGCTCCAAACTTCTCTTCTTTTACGGTCGTATTTATCATCTAATCGCCACCACCATATCTTCCTCACTTGGCTCCGCGATTCCTCTGCGGTTCTTTCCAATGTCCCGATTAGTATCCACCTGTTCAATTGTCTGCCGGCACACAGCTCTCCAGGTCCATTGCCCCAACTCCTTTGCGCATTCATTATTTGGCCTTTTTGTTCTTTTACTGGTTCAATTACCTCGGGGCGTTCTGCTCCCTTCTCCACCTCCTTCGTGTTTCATCTGCAATAAAATGATCTGATTGGTCATTTCTTACCTGTGTCTCCCCAGCCATTGCTTTCATTCCTCGATCCGTTTATTGCTCGCAACAGGTATTTTTCTGTGCCTTCCGGTGTGGTCCGCTTTACCGTGCCCCACCGATTGTAAAGACAATGTCACGTCATGGTGTTCTTTTACAGCTCCAAACCGTTTAGTATGTCACTACCCGATTCCTCTAGTCCGTCACCACATGTCCCACCTGCATTAATCAAATAGTTAGACCCATTCTTACCTGATCCCTTCTATCCTATCCCTCATCTTCCCTCGTTCATTACCTGCTCTTCACGGCCGACACCACTTTTGCGCTTCTTCAGTCTTCTCTATCTGTTGATCCACTATGTTATCCCGTCATGAAAAAACTTCACCTGAATTCTCCCAAGTCAATCCTGTACACTTTGATCCAATCCTATCTCCCTATTCTAATCACTGATACTTTTTTCTCCTAGTACTCCACTGCTCTTCGCTCCTGCTCCTCGCATATCTACTTATGTACTTATACATATATATACTAATGTATACATATAAATATATATATATATATATGTACTGCTTCCTGCACTCTTTCGCCGGCTATTTCTCATGCTACCATCCCGCTGACCCTCATGACATGCGTCTACTCTTTTTACACCTGCACCCCATATTTACCATATCAAATCCCCACAGATCATTCTTGCCATCCGCACCACCCTTTGCTCATTCCAATGTCCGCTACCTGTTCTACGATGATTTTTGTGCCCTGTTTGCTGACCATCTACTGCAGCGTAGCACAGGCTTATTACTGCTTGATCCCTAGCAATGGATCCCTCTTTTTTCTCCACCGTCTCCCTCTACAACCCTTTCCCATATCAATTTATAGCCCCATCCATGCATGCCGGGCGGTTTTCAGATATCCCCAATTAGGCCACAGGCGTTTATTGTTTGCCCTTCAGTTTGGTCTGCTTTTCCATGTTCCACCATTGCAATGACAACGTTACGTCATGATGTTCTTTACAGTTCCAAATCGTTTGACCTGTCACTACTCGATTCCCCTGGTCCGTCACCACATATTGCATCTGCATTGATCAAATAATCAGACCCATTCTTACCTGTTCTCCTCGATCCTGTCTTTCATCTTCACTCTTCCATGAACTGCTCCTCACAGTCTTCATCACTTCTGTGCTCCCACATTCTATCTTTCTCTCCTTTGGCTGCCATGTGCACCTGTAATGAAGTTAATCCGCCACCGTATTCTAAAGTTAATTCTACAACCATTTGACTTAACCTTACCCACCCCTCCGAAAGACTGACAATTTCTTTCTAGGACCCCATTGTTATTTCTCCTGCTTCTCTTATATCTATACATATATATATACATGTATACATAAACTCGAGCATATACGTATGTGTGCACGCGGTCTGCATTTTGCAGTTCCTCACCATTTCTCTTGCTATCATCCCGCTGACCGCCATGATATGCATCCAGCAATCCTACATCTGTACCTTACATCTACTGTATCCAATCACTCTAAATCGTTTTTGTCATCTGATCAACCCTCTACGTCTTGTATTGCTTGCTGCCTGTTTTGCAATGAGTTTTGTGCCCCGTCCGCCGACAATCCACTGCAGAGTACCAGTGCTCCATTGATATCTAATCCAACTGCAGTGCACCTCACTTTTTTCTCCATCGTCCCCAGCTACTGCAGTTTGTTATACTGATTTCTAGCCTTTCTCATGTTTATCGGTCGGCCGTTAGGTGCATCTACCCGGACCGGTCATTCAGCCCATCTTACCCCGACTTTCAAACTCACCGGGCGTCCATTCAAATTCGACCTCAAGTTCATTTAAACTCCCTACAATCTTTATGGTGTGCATACATTTATCCCATTTTCATCCCACTTTAGTCTCCCTTCTGAGCTCTTTTATCCTACAGTTTCATGAGAGTTTCCACATTTTCATGAATTATATCTGTCCATTTCATCACCTGTATCAACAAGATCATGCACATGGCATGCTTCGGGCGTCTTCGAAATAAACTAATATTATTATTATTATTATCCCCTGGCGTAGTTTCCCTCGCCAGGTGTAACAGTCGGTGGCATCTGCCGGCACATCTTTCGTGATCACATCTGGTCCTTGTTCGACAAGCTGCCGCCTAGTGTGTGGTGTGGAGGCATATAAGGCAAGCTCCTGTCATCGTCGCCATTCCTCAACGTCCATCTGTTGTGGCTTTCACGAACTTCGGGCGTTCAAGCAGCCCATGACTGGCGTCGCAGGACCTGCAAGTTGGATTTGCTATAGCCTGGCGTGAAATAGCGTGTGCATTGGTCCAAACTGATATTTTGTATGTTTCCTTGCAGTGGTTTGAGCCTGGCTAGTGCTATATTTGTTTACTTGGTTACTGTCCCGGATGAGCCGGCCAAATCTACTGTCGGCTATCTTGGTTTGCCTGTCCAAGCATTCGGTCAGGTCTTCGAAGTTAGCCTCACGGCCACTCCAGCTTTAACGTTCGTCTTGTCCGCCAACCGACCCTGCGGTTCGGGAAAGAGGTGATAGACTACGTCCTGCAAAGTACGCACTGCATCGAGGTCAGCCTTTTCACCTAAATGGTCGAGAACTGTTGAACGGTTATGCATTTTGATCAGTGGGCCGGCCATTGTATAGAGGTCTTCCTTAATTCTTTCGTCCTCCACCATCATGCCTTTTATTACATTACGGGCCACCCTCAACGGCTGGCTGAACAGGTCTCTCAAAATCTCCTTTGCCCATGCGTAGCCCTGTTCCGGGTCAAGCATCCTACACCCATCGATAGCTTCTCTTACCCGGCCTCAACAGCAATGAGTCAAGTAAAGAAGCCTTTGCCCGGGGTCGGTTATCTTGTTTTCGACAAAAGCTTCGAACCGTTTGACGAAGTTGCAGTAGGGTTCAGATGGCCCGTCAAAATCTGCCAGTTCTACTCTCGGCAGATCGATCGTTGGTTGCATTCATGTTTTATACTCGACAACCGGCGCAGTGTTTCTTATTTTAATTTGTCCTGATCTGTCAGATAGCTCGTAGTCGTCGGCATTTTGCTCAGACTCGCTCAGTCTACACTTCTCTTCTGCTTCCTGGGCCTATTCCTAGCCGGTAAAAGCCGTTTTTCTATGTATAATATCTTTAATTTAAGCAGATCGACATTCTTACAATCCATATTACCCTCAGTAATACAAGAGCTAGCCCTGACAGGACTAGGTGACCTGATATTAACTAAAGAACCAAAAGTACCCGAAACCTCCCCAGTGACTTGCCGCATTACTTCCTATTCAGATTCCAATTGCTTAAATCCTTTTTTTGCCACTCTGTGTATTTTCTCGTTCCAAATTGATCAATTGAGCATTGTAGACGCCTTCGAGCGATACGAAGCCAAATTCGAAACGGATCCCAAAATCAGAATGCGATTATCAGTAAAATTCCAGCCGAGGAACTTTTGAGCGTTTCGTAGCAACCAATTTCGACACAATTCAAAACAAAATCGATTCCAAATAGTTACGGTACTATGTACAACCAATTAAATAATTTTGCAATATACAAACCTCAGTAGTGTTCCTTCTGGGCTCTTTCGCTCAAAATTGGACAAAACATCAACAACTGCAGCTGGGTTACAGCTAAAGGTTAGATACAGAAGATGAGATTACCGGATATAGTCACAACAAAGTTCAAGCCGAGCGACTCTAGCTCGGGGCAACAGGAGGAGTCCGGTTCGTGACAAAGATTTAAAGAAATAAAACAAATAATCGGAATTCCCGCAAAGATAGTTCATACGAATGATAAACGTCGTTTGTAACATGGATGCTTACGCATGGAACGGGGTTTCCTGAACTCCCTTACAACTAGATTATCAGATGAAGAATGGCATAAAAAGGACGCGAACCTCAAGTGCTCGACCACAGGGACTCAGAAAAGGAGAACTAACTGGCGGCTTGCGAGAAAGAAGCACGCGCATCACGCGGGTCCAGAATAGGATATGAAAGAGTAGAGCTCTGGAGGCGAACAAACAAACATCGGTTCGTCAGAACATACAGTTCATAAAAACAAACCAATAGTGTAGATGGGTGAGTGATGTTAAGTAAAAATGAAATTTCAGTTTTTGGGGGAATTTTCCACGACCATTCTCTACAGCCTGGGATTGGCACAAGTGACCACTGCCCAAGTAGCAAGTCCGGCTTGCTCCCGACTTGGAGAGGTGTGCCATGTTGGTCTAGCGTAGGGCTGCATCATTGAAAACTTTAGGCAGCACCACCTGCATCCGGTTGGCAGCGCGCTGAACTACTTCCAAAGTTTGAACATGTCACTGGAAATGGGAACCTTTTCCTTTCCTTGTCCACCTCAGCTCGTTTTTCTTAGTCTTATTGTCAAATATCCACCTTCCTGCCCAAAACCAATAAATCGCTATTCGTTTGAAAAACCGTCTGTAAAAATCGCCAGGGTTTTATAAAAGTGGCATTTTGGAAGCTTGTAAGAACTTGCAATTTCGAAGACGGCTTATTTCAGAACTTTTGAAAGAGACCAATCTTCCTTGTGCTAAGTGGACTGCTGATCTGAAATATCAAGGTATAGAACGATGAGTTCGTCGCACCTGAAGAATTTTTATACCATAAAATATTTTTACACGCACTTTCCAAAAATAGCTTAGCCGAAAACTTTTTTCAACAAAACTTACCTGAATCTGATATTTTATGAACCAAAACTACTACAATCAGTGGAATAGGCAATATCAAAGAAACTATGAAGTAAATCAGAGGGATGTGTAAAGTTGGGATTTATGATAAACTGTTGCTACTCTTCAGAATTCCCGAAGACTTGATGGTAGCACCCAATGAATAAAATAATTTCAAAATAAAAATCCGCTTGAGATTTGTTTCGAAAGGAAATTTTCATTTACATACCTGCCTTCTCATCTTGCATTACCTTGTGTTCTAGCTTTGATAAACTAACTCTCCACTTCTTTCATCGGGCAACACCCGTTGTTCTGCGAATTTTGGGATCGAAGGAGCGGCTTCTAGAGTTTAGTGAAGGACAAAAAGTTTTCTTGACATAACGCTGATGTTAGCGAAGAGCCTGTTTTTGAACAGCTTCTTTTGGCTTTTCCAAACCAGCGGTCGAATAATGTCACCCCGGGCCCAATGGGAGCCTTCCTTAGTCACTCCAAA
The DNA here is from genome assembly GCA_948099385.1 of Fasciola hepatica. NCBI lineage: Eukaryota > Metazoa > Platyhelminthes > Trematoda > Plagiorchiida > Fasciolidae > Fasciola > Fasciola hepatica. The sequence goes on along the minus strand of CANUEZ040000007.1, from coordinate 2,396,379 downwards.
AGATATGTTTGTAATCTAGCAAAGTGAACGAGAAAAGCAAATTTATGTCAACGTACGCAAAATTGGAAGAGTGGTGACATAGTGGTTAACGAGAAGCGATAAACATTTACAAATCATTGCGTGGATGGGTGCAGTTGCTCTGTCCAGTAGTGTGCGTCTATATATAATGCACACATAGACAGAATTACATATACGTAGGCATAAAGATGTACCACAGCTTGAATAAAGTGTAAAAATGCGCATCAGTCATCTTTTTGAATGAAGAATCACTTTTCTCTACAGAAATACTGAAAAGCAGATCCTATCAGCGCAGAATAAAGAAAATCAGCATGGCAAGGCCTGGTCACTAAAGCATCCGGTAAGGCAAAATTTTCAGTTTCCGTAACGCAGGTATGTATTGGTAAATACTGTGGTACTCTTATTATTTTAGTAGGCAAGCGGAAGACAAAGGATCCGAGAACGAATTATATTGGCTGTTAAAGATACTAAAAAAATGATAGAATGAGAACAATCAGTAGCAATACATTTAGCGAGCATTCACTGTTCGCTACTCCTGCCTCCTTATATCGTCTTGTTCGTGTCCGAATTCAAAGGGGCGATTTGATCAGCTGCAACACAGAGGAAAGACAGCCTGACAGAGTTTATCATAGTCAATTTTCCCGCTCACACACAATATACCGCCAAGCCACAAAATGGCATTCCTTGCGAAATTGCAGTAACTTCTCCGCAAGCTTGCGAAGCACATGTCAGCAGTCATTTTAGCCCAACCCTGGCCCAACCTTTCCTATTGTTCGCCGAACCGCGCGGGGTATTGTGCTGCTTAGGAAATGACTAAACATGAGGGCATAGTAAAAACTTCGAGGGTATACGAATAGAGAACACTTAGCTCGGTAACGAGATATCTTGGAGAGCAGAAGCAGTGTTACCCAGAGGTACCTGCCAGAAAAATGACTAGTACTGTACTCACGGCAGTTCACTATCATTGCTGGTAGTAGGCACACGGGCGGGAAACTTGAAGGGTAAAAAGCAGCCTGAGTTCGTCCCAGCTGAGAGTAGACGGTCAACAGAAACAAGCAAAACAGTGGTGCTAGAATGCTGTGGTTCCTTGGAACAATTTGGGTAATAGTGGGGGGATAAATTCTTGCGACCAGTTGGAATGAAGGGACCATGTGTTGAAGGTTTGGTCTTAGGCGGGAACGATGAACTGAGAGTGGAAGGAGTGATAGACTATGGGCTGAGGATTGAATATGGTAGCCGGAGTCACCGTGGAATTTGGAGCAAAAGGCGAGCTGGAAGTGATAAGATGTAGTTATGACTGAGTAACCAGGGAAGTGTCGAGCAGCTTATGGGATGGTGCACGGTAAACTAGGGCGCTTTGTTGACGGAATGATGTGGTGTATAACTATTCTGGTGTGGAAGTCCGAAGAAAAGTAAAGAACGAGCCAAAGACGGAGAAATATTGGGTTTAATGACACAATTTCAAGCGGTGAAGTCCTTGTTTTTCTTTCACTGATAATACATTCATCATATTTATCCTGCAGTCACTAAACAAGCAGTTCACATTCGCCGGGTATCTCATTTGAGGCCATCGGTGTGCCCAATTAGGTTCCTCCTCCATTCTTTGATGTGCATACATTCTTCACATATTTATCATGTATTTACCAGCTATTTGTCCCATGTCTTCCATACATTTGTCTACATTACTACGTACCTGATCATATGTGATTTATGTCACTCAACCAGGCACCTAGAATGCTTCAGGCCTTGTCTAAATATACTACTGGTAATATTCTTGTTAGTGGTTTAGGGCTCATGAAGCAACAGTGACGGTAAATGATGTATGTTGAACTCAGCAGGATATTGGACGACCACTGGGGTGCAGACAGTGGCGAACAGTGTTAGAGTCAAAGCAACTATATAAAGTAAGAGGGGATAAACGGACCCACCATGGGGTGAACTGAGACGAGCAACATGAATGAACATGAGTGAGCGGTCGCGTTATCCCACTGAAAGTGGGTGATTTATTCGCAGTGCACCTCGGATAGCAATGGTCACGATGTGAGATACTAACGTGAAGGTGATGGAGAAGACCTCCAATGTAGATTATTTTTATGACCGAAGGGGCGGCAAACTGAGAGTGAGGCCTCTTTCTGAGCCCAGTTTGGTGCAGGCGCACTCATCAGTCAACAATATAGCGCTGGGAAGAGCAAAGTGTACAAGAGGTACGCGCTCAACAGCGCACCGTGAAGGGACGCCACGTTCACTGAGGGCAAGCATATATCAGACTTTAAAAAGAGCCGCCAGGGGGGACCAGGACCTCAAATCGAGATTAGACTTGGGTATAGGGATGGGAAAGGCACGGCGACAGAGGGATTATGAATAGAGGGCAGTGAATTAGATATGGTCGGAATTGTAGACTTGATTGTGGACTACCTTGGAGAAAAATACAAGGTTGAGCCTCACGCGGCAAATCCACAGAGTTTTGGTGTATAGGCGCTCACAGAGTTGGCTGTATGTTAAGACCACAGACACGCCCAGGGGATTCTTGATAAAATCGCACTGGACTTTTTCAAGAGATACAAGATAGAAACGCGAACCGTGGGTGGAGGTAATGGGGCAGTATTCTGGGAGTGGTCCTCAAGTGAAGGAGATGCGTGGAAAGACGAGTGTAAAGTCATGAGGAACTTCCAGTTATCAGGCCTAGGGTTGGCTTAACCTTGGCTTCTTCTAACAACACTTGTTCCAAGAAGTTAAAGGAACGGAAGTGGTTTATACCCAGAACAGTAACAGTGAGGTGGATTGGAATGGGAAGGTCGTCCAAATTAATTTTACCGGGGGTACAGGGCTTTTATCGGCTCGGAGGGTGCTCTTACCTGCAGAGAATTTGATGAATCACGAGGCCTACCAGGTTTGGAGAGAGGATGAGCCACCCGATGTGCTGCACAGGTTTGTGGATCGGTCGCTGGAGTAGAAGAAATATACCTTTTTGGTACCTTCACCAAAGGGGTGTGAAGGGCCGTGGCTAATGGATGAGAATATGTCGTTGATATAGACGGGGAGTAGTATCAAGCCCAAAGTACCCCCCTTAATGGCACCGCTGGCTAGGAGTCTGGCGGAAAATAAATTTCCATCGGCTAACACAGCTTGTAATAAAAGAGAGGGATAAGAAAACAGCCAGAAGAGAAGAATATCCGAAATAGTAAAATAGTGAATTTTGTCAACCAGGTGCATAAAAGGGACACGGAGAAGGGTTTGAGACGTCAAGATACAGGACAAGTACAGAGCTGCTGGCGTCAAATGTAGATGACAAGACATAAGGGAAGTCCGGCCGAGAGGAAGAGCACCAGCGGCAATCAAAGATACAGTGTTGACCAGGGTTCAGAATCCCAAGCAGCACAATACCCAACGCGATTGGGCTAGCTTTGAGCTGAGTGAATCCTGCCATAAGCCTTGAAAGCTCCCACAGATAATCATGAATCTTCCTAAGAAATATAATGATAAAGGTACCGCAGTATTTACTACCATACGTCTGCTCTAAAAAGCAAAACGTTTTGTTTTACTGACTGCCTCTGTGACTGGGAGGTGGCTCTCCGGTTTTCCTCGTTCTCCGCTGTCAGGATTTACGGCCTGGTTTTCCATAGAGAAAAGTGGTTCACTTCTCATTGAAATAACTAATGCGCCTTTTCACAGTTTATTTTAATTCTGGTATACTGTCACCTCTCCGTACATATAATTCCATCTATATATATGCTTGTGCTTACATACAAGCATATATATCCTTCGGCTTTTAAGTAGTCGTTTTGTAGTGTCATTTTCTTTGGGATTCACACAGCACTGAGAAATAATAACAATGTAACGCTGACCATTCGTGTTGACACTCTGGAAATCAAAACACACTGTTATGCGTAAAAGGACGAATTGGGAGAGTTAGTGGAGACACAAGAAAGTTCTCAGTGTGAAGTAGATTCTTTGTGGTAAGGCGACATTATAGGAGCGCTGGCCTCCATTGCCTGACTCACAGTCAACAGATATGCTAAGTAAAACCAAATTTTGCCAAGTACTTCTTCAATTCTAAATTATGGTAGATAGTTACTCCTGATGTCCGTTCTGTTGAAGTAGAGCCGCAAGAGTTTGACCAACATCAGATTAGGGGTCCTTGAATCTTTCAATCAGCAGTCTAATCACCAGCAGGGCATTGATGTCGATTATTAGTATAGGTTAGTATATTAGTATTATTTTACTTTTTCAGCTGGTCGAGAAATGCTGCTTGGAAGAACCGTGTGTGTCACTGGTTTATGGGAGCCCAAAAAGGTGCCTTCCAATACAGTCTGCTTGTTGCCGTCAAAGGCAGGTCCATGAAGTTTATAGTCTTTTACTGAACCCCAGACTATGATCGCTACATCCCAAGGTTAGCAGAAGAATCGGAGTTCGTCAATGAAAGACGAGTCGTTCGTTTATCAATGTTTGAAATTAAGGCGATGCAAAATGAAAATCCAGGTTATTGAATTATCATTTTCTCCGGGAGAAATCCCAAACTTCTCTTTCTGTTCAGACCTGTTTTCATTCAATTGTTGTAATGAACACCTTTTGAGGCATTCAGAAGTTTGGTAACAGTTTTTCATAAATCACAACTATATATTTTCCTCTGGTTTACTCCATAGTTTCCTAGATATTTCCGAAATTCATCGAATATAGTTTTTTGGTACATAGAATATCAGATGTGAGGTCGTTTTGTTGAAAGCATTTTTGAATCAAGCTGTTTTAAGACCTGCAGGCAAACACGTTTGGTCCTCCGGGGTTCCTTTAAGTAACACTGTCTTCTTTCTGTGCCTGACACTTCAGATCCGGTGATGGCGTGACACGAGAACTATGAAAGTCTTCTGGGCGTTCTGAAAGAAGCAGTCTTCGAACTGTGAGTTTCCACAAGATTCCAGTACGCAGTTCTTATAAAACATTTAGAGATTTTCACAAAATAATTAACTACTCAGTGAATAATTGGTGGTTTTGGTCGAAAAGATGGATATTGGCGAAAAAACCAAGAAGCTGGCAGCCAGGATTGATTAGGAAAATAAAAGGTACCCACTTCCAGCGGTTTTTCGAATACTGAGCTAGACACAACTAGCTTGCAACTGATCACAGATAGCGTCGTTCTACGTGGGCACATATTGAGCTCAAAGGTAGCCCGGCGTAGCTTAATTGGGAGCGCGTTGGGCGTGCAGATTGAGACGTAATTAAACAAGAGACAGTAAACGTTTCTGTTAATTGCTTCCAAGACTTTGCAGACTGTTTGGGAGTGGTAAATAAAGCGAGATTCATCACGGCTGTAAGTAAATTCTAGCAGATCGAGCAACTCGTAGCCAATTCAATCGAATCCCAAAACCAGAACAAGATTGATTTGCAGTTTCTACGGTACTAAATTGAAATTCACAAAGGATACAAGTACATACAAACCTCAAGTATGCGGCCAAATAGACTTCACAGTGAAACCCAAAGGTTCGAATCCCCGTGGCTCAAGCAAGACAGTCAGAAACGGTTCAAGACCGAATTCGAATGTCTCACATGGACAGACAAATGTGAAAAAATGTGGTGTATGAGCGAGCTTTTCAAGATAATGTTAAATATAGTCAAAATTCTCGAAGCAAGTTGAACATGCGGAAGGATTTTCAGTATTTGTTATTTACAACGTTCGTGTTGTGGGCTTTTTCTGAAGCGACAAATGATAATGAAATTTTTTTACTAAAGGGAGATTAGGGTGGGAAGCATGGAGATCGTGCATACATTAGGTAGCCATAATGACGGGTCCGGGAAGCCCAAACGGGGAGGACTGGTAGGAAACCATCTTGAACCGTTCACCGGGAAGCTTTGAAGGAGGAGACTCATTTGTCGATGTCAGAATATGCCAAGGGAATCAATGAGAGACAGGCTGACTTAGCTGAGTGTATGCAAGGAGAAAGGACATCATGGCAGTAGTTATTAGCAGCAGTAATGATAATGTGATAATGGTTTATTTCGGGGAGGCCCAGAGCATGCCAGACACATGACAGAACGGCACAGATGATCATATGAACAGGTATTTCGCAGCCATGTTGAAGAACACATGACTCGTGTAAGGTAGATAAAATCAGGAGCGGTAAATGTGAGATGAATGTACGCATATCAGGGAACAAAGAAGGATGTTTAAGTAGGCCCATTGACGAGTTCGGATAAATGTCCAGCAAATCTGAACTTCAAGGTTAGTAGCGGCTTCCTGCTGGTCCAAGAAGAGATGACCGGAAGCTGGGAGTTTTACGTGAAAGAGACCAAATTTCAACTGGAAAGGCTGGGTGAACAAAAGGCGATGCAGAATGAAATGACGTACATGGAAAAAGAATAGATGGCAAATAAGGTCTTATACACTGCAGCGAATGATCAATAACCACTTGCAAAATTCAATGTGGAACATGGGGCAAGCAAAACAGGACCTAAAACTTGGATCAGATAAAGGGAACGTCTTGTAGAGAGTGGTATATGCTGACTATGAAGTACAGATATTTTTAGGATGGAAGCATATCAAAAGAGGCAGGGGGATAGTGCCAAAGGAGATCGCCGCTGAAGACTGGAGGTGGTAGAGTGAAAATCTGCTCTATATCGGCGGTGTAATGTGGAAAACTAGCAAAAAGTCATGATATATTTTTTTCTTCATGACAGGTGGGACGCGATGAATCTGGAGAGAGGGAAAACAGCGTCGGCTGTGTTGAATAGTTTATGAAATATAAAGGATAAGGGAAGTGGTTGAATGGAGCAGGCAAAAGTAAAGCAACTAACTTGTTCAATGAAGTTGTATCATGTGACTACGGTCGAAAATGAGGGAAGCTTAAGGTCGCCAAACCTTACTTCGCGGTTCCCTTAGTAAACGAGTTCCTCGGTACTTTTTACTGAGTGGACCACTTGCAGGTTACTCTAGTGTTCGACGCTGTACGAATATGTTACGCAGAACTGTATTATCCACGAATCGTGGGAATGAGAAGGCAGCTGTGGAGACAGTGGTTAGCATGTATTTGGGAGCGTGCGCGAGAGCGTTCGCGAGAGCTTACGCAAGAGTAACGTTGAAATGACAACCGATCTTGGCAGACATCTTTCAGTTCAACAATAAAAGTGGTAAACGTATGAACTAAGATGGCCTTTACTACGAAGGCAATAGGGAGTGGACGTACCCGCTTAGAAAAAGCGGGACAAATACGGTTATTGAACGATCGTAGTAGAGCAGACTGTCAGCGGTGAAAGGGAAATGGGAACCAAAACTTACAGTGGTGCAGGAAGACAGCAGTTTCAACGGCGAACAGGGTAAAAGTGAACTAAGTATATGGAAGATCAGGGGGGAGGATTAGCGGCAAATTATATTGTTCCAAACAGTCCGTGAAATTCATTAGGTAATGATTTCTCAATAACAGATGGAAAATGGAGAATCAAGACCACCTGTAAAGCATGGAAAAACTGTCTGCGGTGAGCTATATATGAAACGCGTGATGAGCAAACTGGTCAAAGAGGACTAGGTAAGTGATGACTGACTGGGTCGTTTTTTCAACGGGTGGATCAAAATGTAGACTAAGGAGAAAGGAGACACCACTTCAAGTAATCCTGTGATAGAACCGTAGATACAAGAAACACATCCTCAGCGGAGTTGGGTCAGTGAGGCTTTAAAGCTGCGTAAATGGAATGATTTGAAAGGTTCCCCATCAAGGTACTTGCAAACAGAAAGACCGAGAGGGATCCGCAGTGCCCAGAAAGAAATTTGATGAAGATGAATCCGCAATAAATGCGGCCCTGAGCGACGCAAAGTTTGGACTGTGAGTCCCAACATGGGTACGAGTGGGGCTGAAGATGAGAAGCGATAAAGCACGGACATAATGAATAAGTGAGTAAATGGCAGCAGAGAAAAGACGGTGGTAACAGGGACAAAGGTTTTGGGCATGCACACGAGAGGTAGTAATAATAATAATAATAGTTACAATATTAATAAAAAATGGTAAATTTCTTGACCATGATCAAAACACATGCGCGAAGCATGATTACTGATTACAAAATTGCGCAGCAGCGTGGAATATTCACATAGTTTAAAAGCAAGATTCACACGTGTTTATAACAGTACAATAAATCTGGGCCTCGTTTGAATGGACTGGAGTGGTAACGGTTGGTGCGGTTAACAGAAATCAGTTTTGATTTGGGGGACATGGCACGGCGGAGAATGGACTACACGAGAAAATATTGAAGAAGCTCTATAAATATGTGTGGAATACGCAGTAAATATGATTATTTTGTAGACACGTAATTCTGTAGTAATAGGAGAATACTGTTAACGTACAGATCAAAAATGAACGGACTCACCTACTGGATATCTGAGGGGTCCATATAAAAACTGGAGGAAGAGGTTCACCAAGTGGTAACCACCCGTGGAGGAGAGTAGGGCCGGCATAGGGTTTTCAGTGTAGGGACAGTGATATCAGCGGCGCACTGACTTCACTTAGACAAATGGCCACTTCAGAAGAGGATGGGAGGAACCTGTGCAATAAGTGCTTCCTAGTCAGATAAGTGGAAACGGGATGCAATAAGAGTGATGAAAAAATCTGTAGGCAAGCCTACCTTCGTAGAAGAGGGATGGCGTAAGCATGCAGTCTGCAAAGTGATTCAAAGGACGCTAGAGAGTAAAATCCACAACGGACGCCAGCTGATGGAGCTGACCATGCCCTGGATGCCCAACCTGAAAAACACTTCATGAAGTGAGTACAGCAAGTGTGATCCGCCAGATTGGTTGCCCCGGCACTTAGACGCAGACAGCCCGCGCATTCGATATGTGCCGGCCAAGGCAGTGGATCTGACCAAGCTGAGCACTTTTGACACTGGCTCTAATAGTCATTGGAGATTATGCGTGGTTCATCAATGAGGGTGTATGGTACTCTTTCGGGTGGCCAGGTTGCGAGCGATCTCAGGGGACAGAGGCAGGGGGCCGGTGGTTAATAAAATGTCACAGAGCAGTCTCATTCGCGTGCGTTTATAATGGGAGTGATCACCTCAGCGCCAAGGTAGCTGGCCAACGTTGGGGGTGAAACTCACATGAGCGGAGAATTGAAAAGGGAAAACAGGGGAACAGTTAGGTGGCTCCCCTGCTGTGGTTCATCGGTTGACGGATGCGACTGAAAACCAAGAAAGGACAAGACGTGAGGGTTTTTGGGACCGCGGAAGAAGGGGGAGGCAGCTTGTGGAAAAGAAATGGTTTTTCATTTTCGTTTAATCATACCAGGACTGGCCACTGACAGTCAAGCTTCGAGGATTCTCTCAGATAGATGAGACCGTTTATCGTTGATTATGTCCGCCACAGGGGGTGCACAGTTTCTGAAAGAGTTGGCCGGGCTTGGAAGTCGAAGCCCTTCTCGTGTGGTACATCTTCATGTATGTGCACGTATTTGGTACCCGAAGTGCACGGGTAAAGTTGAGATATGAAGTGAGTGCCGATGGACATTCTGACGTGGCCCAAGAAGCTGCAAAGACGATGGGCAACTAAGTCCGGAAATTAGCGTAGACTCGAAGGGAACGGTGTGACCGTATGGCTAATTGAGTTTTGGTGGAATGGATGGTAAGAGGCCGGTGTCGAATTCGGCAAGGGTTTTCGCGGGAGAATTTTATTTGTTTAGGCGGAAAAGACCGGTTATATATCCATTGATGCAGGAGGATTAGGCGTGCCTTCAGAAGGTGGAGCTTGAGTGGGTCGGGATTCAGATGTTGACACCTTTCTACCGGATTAACGGCGTGAACCGACCAAATATTTGTTTAATGAAAAGCTTTTGAATGCATTTTAGCGCAATCTTCCCGGATTTCGAAAACATGGAAAAGATTGTTGGACAATACTCAAGCAAGCGCCCGAAGTGAATTTGGTAGATGTTGATGATGCCGTCCGGGAGACGAGAGGAGTGGAAAAAAGGGCCACTCTTCTTCTAACCCTGGCCGCATGGATGGCGGCGTGCTCAGAGAGGTTGAGTGAGCTAGGGTAGTTGGGGCCTAAATCACGGGCTTTAGGTTGACTTGCAATTTGGGACCCACTGAGAGTTGGGGATTCAGGCGCAGTTTGAATTCACAGGTTAGGACCATGCACTTTTCAGTGGAAAAATTCGCCATCCAGGAGTTACACCAGCGGTTGTGTGCAGAAAGGTCAGTGGAAATGTTGCCAGGGGTAGACTCAGTGCCATTAGACTTGAAAGAGCAGACCACCTTTATTTCGTCCGCAAAACGAAACGGCTTGCCTTGTTATACAGTATCCAGCGCGTCATTATTATAATATAAAAATAGAAGGATCCTCACGGCTCTGCCCTCTATAACTCCATTTGTGATAGGTCCCGGCCTATAGGTATGGCCATTTTTGAGGACCTACTGTGAACGATGAGCGAGACTGGATTGCATTCAAGAAAATAGTGGGTAGGTAAAGCCCAAACGAGCCCAACTTGGCGTTGAGGTGGGGATGTGGAAAACCATCGAAGGCCTTCGACAGATCGAGGTAGAGAATGGCTGGTGACTGCCAGCTACCAGCTACCTTAGTGTCCAGGTTAAGGAAGTCAAACTGGCATGTGGTGCATGATGGTGATTTGAGACACGCGTGCCACCTATTGCCAACAAGGTTTTAGGCGAAAAGACTGGCAATTAGAACCGTCTTCACCAACTGCTTCCTTCGTTCTGGAAATGACATGAGTATGATTGATGGGACAGTAATTAGGGGTTTGTGGAAGGGCCTCATTTTGTGTCGCAGAACAATGACTGAACGCTTAGGTCTCAATTGCGCCAAACTGGATTTGGATGACGATTGGAATATGTTTGGTAATACGGGTGGAATTTCCTATCTGCCGTTGATCATTGCAGATGGGGGTAACCCATCTGGTCCAGGACAGGCAGATGCTTTTAAACTTGAAATGAGCCCGAAATTATTGTTTTAACCAAATGTTGGATTACATAGAGTGGAAGTGATTGTAGCGAAATGATTTGAGGTAGCTAAGTCCGTGGCAGGGACCGAAGAATTAGTCTTTTAAAGGTTAGAGGCTTCAGCCATATTAGAAGAGGAGGTGACCGAAGATTTTCGGTGAAACAAAGTGCTGAATAGTAGTTTCTGCCTTCGATTACCTAGATTTATGCAGGAGTGGAAGTTTCAACGCCCTGTCGAGATACCTCAGAGCCTCAGCTCCTCCACTGCGGGGCTGAACTTCTTTTAGGTTCCGCGAGGTACCAAGGAAAGATACAGTTTTCATGAGAAGGAAGAAGTCGTAGGTTCGGAGGCAGGTCTTTCCCGCCTGAGGTACTCTTTTTGGAGTGACGCGAGGCTGGATTTCCCAAGAAGAGTTCTGGGCAGTGAAACCGAGCTTCGAGAGAAGGTTTTCCATAATAAAGTAAAAGTAATTAGCAGCCCGTTGGGGTCCGCCGCTAGAAGAACTGCTCCCATCTGGTTACGGATGAGGTTGAGCCGAGGTTTCCAATTCAACCAGAGGGAATTGTAAACTCGATTCAGGTAGCCCGATGAGTAAGGATGGAACAAAAGATTACCTGCTATTATCTTGAGGTAGTCGAGTGGAAACATATGCAGAAAGGGGAACCGAAAACCTGAAATCACTGTTAGTGAATATAAGATCTAAGGTGCTAGCTTTCCTAGAGCTCCCCCAGTGTGATTACTGGGGACAAAGTCAGGTGGGTTCGAATGTGTTGTCAGCTTCGCCCAGGATATTTTAAGACGATTAAAGCCACCGTCCGTGCCTTTCGATGCCTAGGGCAGTAGTCAAAGGTAATCAAAAGCTTCAGTTAAGGGAGATAAGTCTGTCGTAGCGGAGGAGGCCGGTGACAGACACGACCAGCATACATGGCTATAGGTGGCATCCGAATTGTCAGCAGTATGGGATTCGGGATTGAGTAGCTTATGGTGTGCCTAATGGGGAAAAGTGAAAGGGCCTGCTGTACGTAAACTAGGCACCCACCTCGGCTATTATCAATCCTATTTGCCTAAAGATCCTTGTATCCCTTGAGCAAAACGTTTTCTGTGGGTGAGTAATCAGTGATCCGAGTTTCAGCGGTGAGGACGACATCAGGACTTGATGTGATGACCATGTTTTAATTAATGGAGTCTTTTTGGGTTTGACCAAAAGATAAGTTAGATCAAGAACAACTCACTCGAGCTGGAGTGGCAGTCTGAGTTTGGTAACTGGGGAGTTATTAGACAATGTGACGAATCGATTAGAAGGCAACAGACGAGTGAGAAGGAGAAGTAGTCACTGAAGGCAGCAAAAGTAGACACCGAGGTATTGGCGGTAGGTGAGCCGCAGATGAGGAATCTGGGGAGGCAAGTGAAGAGTGCTGGGACCTTTTACTGTGCAAGCAGGACAGACAGTTTTTTGGGGGCTAGCTAAAGCAACGGCCTCTATTCGTTTTGGAAGCACACTAGGCCTGCGACGCAGCTGGAAGTGCAACTGGTTGATGGGCGGGTGGATTGTGAAGGCACGTGACCTGGAAAGGGTAGAGTAGAGCTTAGCCAGCTTACACTCCGAAAGAGACGGGGGATCTGAGAGATTTGGGGCCTGCATCAACGGATGGCTCGGCGGCATTTGAGTAGAGCTAAAGGCCGAAGTATGAGGTGTTGAAAACAATTTAAGAATTGGGGGAAAGAAAAATGTCGCTTCAGTTAAGGGAACTGATTATCGCTGGTACAGAGCCAGCCGATGGATGGCCATGACGAGTCCTCCATAGGGACAAAAGATAAGTGTTTGATAGCATTGTTGTGTGCAGTGCATTCGATTTAGACCAAAAGGTGCACCACCACCCCTGGGTTAGCGGGTGTTGGAGAAGCAACGACATCCAACTACGTGCACCAGGTTTAGTGGGGATTGCTTGCTGAGCCAGGGTTCAGTTACTCTTACTTCGTCTGGGTCAAGGGTTAAGACGAGGGCTCACAGGCGAGAGGTTTTCCCGGTGGGGATAGAGAGTTAGTAAGAATTAGTAAAACGGATCTCGGAGTCCGCGGGTGAGGAGCGTCGGGGTGAGGCGTGAGGCCAATAATAGCTTTGGGGTGATTGAGATTAGACATCCGTTGGGGTGTTGCAGTGTTAGAAGTGGAGGGTAAACAATGAAGTAAGGAAAGGTGAATGAGAGTGTGGTGATAAGCTCCACCCACGGCCTTTTCGGATGACGGTCGACACAAGTTTGGAAAAGCTCCTTGGTCAGTAGAGCAATTGGCGGTAAGTTCGAAAGAGTGGAGTTTTTGGTCAAAAGGGAGGGATTATTAGGCAGTAGACTACTCACTGCCGTGCCTTAAGAAAGGGGGAGGACCAGATGTGAATGTGCTGATAGGAGAGCATGGAGCGGGCTGATGTAAGTGAGTTACTGGGAGACTGTGGCGGTCGGAGTTGGGACAGAAGTTGTCAGGTGAATAAAACGTTGGGTTTCATGGGTGTGCAGGGGGCTAGTAAGTGGAAGGCAGGCGCGATAGTTTTCAATTATTTATAGGGCTTTTATAATGATCAGCAGGACAAAATTCCATGTCGGGGTGCACTAACTGCTGGTACTGGGTGCAGGACTGGTAGTCGGGCCTTGAGGGTGATAAGGAGTCATCGGAAATTAGAGGGTTCGTTGTTGGGAGGGAACAATAAATAGGCGACGCCTTGTTACGAGGCTCGGCTGATAGTTGTGGGTAGTCAATAAAATGGGTTTGCAAGCGACTATTTATGTGGACCACAGAGTGGTTACCAGTTGGGGCAGGGGTGTGGTGGGCATTCATCAAGAAAATATGGTTGTTATGCAGCAGGTAGAGCATCCTTCAAGCAGAACCTTAGTAGGGAGCTTAAAAGGGCTGGGGGACGAAAGGGCATGGGTAAGTTAATCTGGATTAGTGAGAGTTAGGGGCTAGGATGTGAATGACTCAGTGCGAAAAGGGGTAGAGAAAAATGAAAGTTATAGGGGCTTTATGTGGGGAGGGTAGATAGTTAGACAGCAGAATCCGGACAGGCCCGAAAGTGGGACCAATTTTAGGATTTTCGCACGGCAGTTCGGCTTCAGGCTGGAATTGGCGAAGAAGATTTGGAGGAAGCATTTGAGGCATGCTCAGCCTGCTCAGTATGGAATTGTGGTCAGGCGGAGAAGCGGGGACATAGGTTGGCAAGACAGACGGATGGATACAGCTTTACATGTTGTCAGGAGGGGAGAGAGAAAGCAGAAATAAGAAGGAAGCAAAGGGGTTAGTTGCTCGGGGACAACCGGAATGGATGTTGGGGCAATCCGAACCTGCCGCGTCAGGTGGAGCTGGATAATATTGCAAATGCTTAGCTCTCGTGACCGCAGAGGGAAGGATTTCAATGAGTTCCGGTTGGGAGGAGAGATGAACGGGTGAATCGGGTTATTAGCCAGGCGCAGACTAGATGGGGTTCCTAATGTGCGCAAACGGGTTTACGAAGAAGCTTGGCATGGAGCACTGAAACCTGGCAGGTCACAGTGTATACCAAGAGGGTGGAAAGCAGCGTCATAAGAGTGAGTGCAGTGGTTGGTGGCGGGCAACAGAAGCTGTGCGGACAGGCAAGGTCTAGTGAGACAGAGGTTAAGGTATACCAAGTATCGATGTTTGGCTTTGGGGCTACTCTTGGAGGGTGCGGGGTCGATAATAAGGTAAGATGCCGGTTAAAGCAGGTGGCCGGAGAAAGGAAGCAACGAGGTGGAAGCTACTGGTGGAGATGCTATATGGGGGCTTTTGCAAGGGGAGTAAGCCGAATCTAGGTCAACAGTGTGTGGGCAGATGGACGGGAGGAGGACGCTAGGCCCGCAGGTACCATCATGCGTATGGGGCACTCAGTAGGCCTTGAAGCAAGGCCATTTAAGGTGGTGCGGATTGAAAAAGCGGTATTATTCCACAGTGAACGAGATATTTTCCTCTGAGGGTTCTTTTTACTGGGTAATGTCTTGAGCCTTTATGGAGAGCACGGGAAGTAAAAGAAAGCCTAATATGATTGAACTCCTAGGCTGTTAAGCCGTCGATGAACTGCAACAGGAAAGGCAGTTAAGAGGCTGGGACATTTCGAGCAGCCTGGTGCACAGCCATCTATAGTGAGGCATATTACGTGCATAAGAAGTGTTATGTCTAAAAAGTGATGGGGTAGACGGTAGGAACAATAAAGACCACGGAATTTGCGGGGTTGGAAAAGAGGCGGTAGATTTCAGTTGTTATGGAGTCTGCAATGTTCCCCGATAACACCAGTTTTATGACAGACCTAGTTGCCCCGTGTTCCATGAGCTTTAAGAGGGCAAATCCCTGGGGGGGGGTTTTATCGATGAGTTCATGCTTATCAGTAATTCCTGCGATGTCCTCTTCTGGGTCACTGGATTTACTGGGTGTCGAGCTGCCATTTTTATGAGAGCTACCGAGCAGGAATCGCTTCCTGGGTTGGGTAGAAAGTGCTTGTGCTTTCTAACACCAGCAGCTGGTGCGTCCCGGGCGCCAGCTAAAAAACGAGCTGGCATGTTGATGCGTGGAATATGGCTAACGTGGCGAGTAAGTGCGCTGGGGTGACTCGGTCAGTCGTCAATGAGGAAGGTGGGTTATGGAAACGGGATAAGAAGCACGACATACGCGCAAGCCGCAGAGTGAGGTAGGTGATGGCTGTAGTTGGTAGGCAGGCAACGCTTACCGTTTTGTCAGTGAGTGAGACAAAGGACGATGTGGCGAAAAATGAAAGGGCAACGAAGGAAAATGGAAATAAGTCGGAGCCTTAGCAGATTGAGAAGTGGACGGTGATGTTACACGGATCTGACCGATGAGTGTGGTAATTAATAAGGGGATCCATAAGTAGGGTAGATAATGGACTGGGAAATTGAAACGATGGTAGGGAGGAGATGAGGAGTAATTGGCATATACACGTTCACAAGCAGAATTAAGCTCACGCAGTACTAATAAGGGGACCACACCTACAAGTTTCTCGCAAGCATACTGGAGAGATTGGCAGGGTCAAATTTTCCGTCAGTTTTCGGACCGTCAGGCGAGGCGTAGCTTACTATGGGCAGTCGAAGCTCGGCCCACTTTAAGGGCTTTTCTGATGAAGAATTTGCGCCCGTGACCAGATGCGCTGCTGGGATTTCAAGATGGGCGTAACCAGAAGAACGGTGAGGGGGTTCTTGTAATAGCCGAGTCTTGGAGGGTGTGTGTGAGGCGCGCAGGGAGCTGGGGGAGAGAGTGGTGATAAGGACTTAAGGATATTTGGTGCACTTTCCAGGAGCTTGCTGCGATGTGAGGATTGTGGTTAAGTGGGGATAATGGCGAAAAACGGGAGCTGTCTGGGGGTGGAGTGGAGGTCGAAGCTTGCGCCAAGGTTGCGGACTGCACTGAGGCAGTCCACGGAGGAAGGAAATCGGAGAACAGGAATATTATGCGGGAAGGGTTGAATCTGGTGGTGATATGGGTCCTGAAGAACCACAGGAGGAGTGAAATCGAATACCTTGTTTGGACAGGTATACGGCACGGAAGCGAAGGCACGTGGGGCCATAGGATGAAGGGAAGGTCTGCCCGACACTATGTTTGGTAACGCGGCAATGTGTAATGTCCTTGGAAGCGTGCGCCGTAGTGTTGAACACGAGTCAAAAGCCGGCCACTGGGTCTCTGGGAGGCTTGATATTGAGTGGGGTTGGGTGTGGGTCGGGCCCTATTGTGAAATTGCTGACGATTCAAGCACAGCTCGAGTAGGCTGGATGCTTGTGTCTTTAAGCTAGTACCTGCTATAGGCCTAGAGTCTACATGGTTGGGTTCGGGTTTGTAGCTGGATCGGTGCGGTTGCCGCCGGGAGCCCACAGGTGTTCGATTATTGCTTTCCGGTTTTACTTCGGGTTGCTTGGCAGGGGGCTCAGGCAGTGAGTCCCCACTCTATCTGTTTGCACGTGATGACGGACCGGAGTGGGTCTCGCGTTTGCACGTTTTGTTGGTCCGATGGGGTTCTTGGAAGAACTGGGAAATCTGGTAATGGCAGGAGGGACAGACTGGTGGGTCCAGCCGGATGAGATAGTAGTAGTGGAGGTAGCCCGCATCCTACAAACCCGCTTGCTTGGTGGAGGCGTGGTTAGTGATGGAGAGGTCTCTAATGCCCGATTTACAGTGCCATTTATAGGAGCAGATAGGGTGGATACTCTGCGGGTGTGGGTCAAAGCTGCATTTAGAGGTACCTGTCATCCGCTGGATGCTGCTTAGGGGTCCGACAGGAGTGAGCTTCCGAGATTGACAGGCACCTAAATCGGTGCGGAGCATGCCGGGACGAGGGGTGATGGCTGCCTAGCTGAGGCTGACCTCTACGGAGAGCCGGTTGGTGTGGCACTAGCGGGAGGTACTGTTTTGGCGGCTGCCCTTGATGCCTCCCTTTGAAGAGGAGTCTTGTCGGCCGTAGTCCTGACCGATTTATATGCTGTTTTGAGTGAAAGCGTTGATTGATTTTTGATAAATTCCCTTGCTACTTGATTGGAAGGGAAATGGAAAAGGATAGGAAGTGTGGCTTGGTGAGCGCTTGCGTGGCTCTGTGGACGTGCATGAATGGTTCTCCATGCAAGCTGCCCTGAGCAAGGTGGATTTCATTTGTGATACTGGGGCCTCGCCCAGAAGGTTAGAGGCCATGGCATTTTTGCTATTTGAGATGCGCTTGAAGGTCTCGGTAGAAACAAATTCAAGAAAGCCAGTAGCACATTTGAGCTGCTGGTGCGTATAGCTTGCCGCTGAGCCTATCGCGCACAGTAGCGAAATAAGCATGGCGAAATTGTCATCCAGGAGGTGCTCTCAACGTCCCGATGAATATGAGCATTGTAGGCTTTATTCTTCGCGAGGTCCACCAATAGTATAGAGCATTGTTTCAGTTGTGCTAGCGGCTTCTTAACGCTAATCTTGGGTCGAAGTTTTTGAGTGACTGGTATGATAAATGTGTTGCGAAAAAGTTTTTGGAATTTGTGTAACCTCTTGGGATGAAGCCATGTTGACCACGGCTTAGCAGACCGTTGGGCATGAGATAGTCAGTTGGCTGAGACATGACAATTTGCTCCATAATTTTACATATCGCCGGTGATTGGTTGGCCGGGCGATAATTACCAGGGTCATGCTTGAACCACTTTTAAAGTGGTGTGTGTTAACAGAGATTTGCCACTTTTGTGGAACTGCACCAGTATTCATGGAAAGTGTCGATTGGTTAGGTGAAAACAGAGCCATTTAGGGGACCCCAAAAAAACAGCCAGAAGTACTCCGTCTGGCCCAGGTTTTGGCGTAAGTCTAGTCCTCAGGACTAGCCGGTCAATTCCACATGAAGTAAAATAAATCGTGGTGATGGCAGCGCTAGAAGTAACAGGTCAGTCCCGCTGATGCGTAATGGAATAGAGAAGACTTTTGTTCGTTGGTATTTGCGCTGCGGTCATAACAGCTTGTGCTCAGTTCTTGACCTTCTTGGGATGGTGCGCTAAGTGAATGGGGTAGAGATGAAACCAATGCTATCCAAGTAGTTGTTCCTATTGACCTAAAAGGAGTCAAATGCAGTCTGAGTTCCGAAATTTACAGGCCCCAAAAAGAATC
The DNA here is from genome assembly GCA_948099385.1 of Fasciola hepatica. Classification (NCBI taxonomy): domain Eukaryota; kingdom Metazoa; phylum Platyhelminthes; class Trematoda; order Plagiorchiida; family Fasciolidae; genus Fasciola; species Fasciola hepatica. The sequence goes on along the minus strand of CANUEZ040000007.1, from coordinate 2,377,802 downwards.
ACTTTAGCAGTAGATCCCAGTTGTAATGGCCGTAAGTGTTGTTGGTTTTATTAGAGGGGGGTCGCTGAGGGGGAGTTGAATGTACACACGACTCTTCTATGATTACCGCCCAGGAATGTGTAAGTGACCTGAGTTTTGACACTAGATAAGTTTCGCGTGAAGACTAGGTCAAGGATAAGCCGCCCTGAAGAGCATGTGTATAAAAATTGGGTCCATTCCCAACTAAGAGTGCACAAAAGAAAACCTGTCAGAGCAGGCAGGCTTGTGTCTAAAGACTTGTCTATCTGGGGGTAGTTTGGGTCACACGCAATGAGCCTGGCATTCAAAGGGTGGCCTAAAGCTGCACTGTGGGCATCACCAAGGGAGTCTGTAGAGGCTGCAGATAATCTTATAATATTACATGGTCACGGATTCGCTTTATCAACCGAGGGGAGTCGTTGACTTGTTCCAGGGTGGGGTGCCGTTACTGAGATACTATAGCGAATATAATTTTGGAACTCACCCTTTCGTCTGGATCACCGAGAACATGAGAGGCTGTGATGCCCAGCTGTTCTTATATGATCTGGGTGGGGCTACTTAGATGGCCATGTGGCGGTGACTGAGATTATGTCGGGGTCGGAGGATGGCTTTATGGTCCTCAATCGGGTAATTTTTCCGGCTACTGAGCAGCTGCTGATGAGAACAGGGAGTGGATCACCCGCTGAGTGAGTGGAATGACTAGATGCGTCACGCAGTGTAAGTGAAGGGGAAAGATGTGACTACTTGAAACTTTGAGAGCATCCTTTGTAGAGGGTTTCAGGGGGGGCTTCAGGATGCAGTGCTCAAGGGCAAGGTACTGAAGGTGGAATTATCAGTATGCGCCGAACGGCCCCTTCTATGACTAGATAGAGAAGGGCTCATGAGACTGTGGCGCCTGACAATATCGACATGCAATGGAGAAGGATTTATAAAAGCAGAAGGATTAACTGAGCTGACGGAAGTACTGACCATAGGGACTAGCGGAAATGGTTGCAGGAAGAAGGGCCAGATGAGCGAAGGATCCCTGCTGCTTCAGCGCCCAGGATAGACAGTGATAGTCTTTTAGTGGAGTCAAGGTTAAGGCCGAAAACCATATGGGAGTCACGCATATAGTTAGTTGGGGGAGGATTGGAGAAAGCACTCCTTGGTGGTTGAAACGGAGTCGTCATTTGTTGGGAGGACGCGTGGGATATAGCCGCACCACAGGCTTCTGTGAGAACCAGCCGGGGCTGGTTTCTGATTCGGCCAGGCCAGGCAGAATAGTAGCCCGTTGAACCATAAAGGCTGGCAACTTACTCTCCGAGGGTTGACGAGTTAGACAGGGGGTCCGGAAACCTAAGACCGGCAGTTTTGTTTGGGTGAGGAAAGTTACCGAGGGGGAAGACTAGGTGAGACGGTGCTACAGGTGGCTGAAGCTGGCAGGATGGTCAGAACTTTTTATGGATCAGGGCATGCAACCCGTGAGGGAATAGTGGGGGCGAGGTGTCAGATAGTAATTCAAGGTCGGGCGACGGCTTGTCTGAGGACGGGAAGTCAAAGGAGTGGGTTGCGTCCAATAGTGCATCAGTGGGTGGCGGTTGTGTAGAGCAAATGGATTGGATCCACGCAGGCACAGCGGTGGTGGTGCAAGGAGGCTCATAAGGGGCTGGATGATAGACACGAGACTTTGAACCAGCGTCGGTGATTTGGTTTTTAGGTGTTTGCCGCAATGCTCGAGTGAACGTATAATGAGGAGAAATCGGGTGGCGTCGGCTTGGCATGAGTGTGGAGAGCTGCAGTTTTAGATAACGGGAGTGGTCTTTCGACCTTGCGGTTGGGCAGTGGTTGGGAACACCGTGAATTTGGAGAAGGTATTTTAGGTTGCACAGGGAAGGAGTAGGAGAATGCGGATCAGCTAGCGAGTGAGTACGATGTCCAGGCGGCTTTTCGGCCCTTGATGATGCATTGGGTAGGATGGCCGTGCACTCCTTCTTGGGGCAGATGGCTGGTTATGTCAGTGGTGATTAAGGCTTTGTGCTTGCGCTCTGATTTGGGAAAGTGTTTCCTAGATGGGTGCAGGGTATCGAAACCTTTGGACTTTTTGGAGTAGGTGGCTTAGGGCGGTGTTGAGCTTAAAGCCCGAGCCTATATCTTGGAGCACGTTCCCACTGGGCTGCTGGACTGGTTTGGCACGGCCGTTGTCAGTGACGTTGGAAGATAACATGTCAGGCTTTGTTGGGTGCAAAACTTGGGTCGCATCTACTGCAGGTCTGGAGTTACTTGGTTTGCACGGATTTCTCTGTGTTCTACGGTACGTCTCCCTCTGAAAGTGCAGCTTTTCAACCGATATCCTGATACTCTTTTTTGGGGTGGCTGTGGCTAAATTGCCTCGCATATTCTTAAGCCACGTGGCCAGGTTATCAGTGAGACACTTTTCGAAGATCGGGCGTTTGTGACTTGCAGGTGCCTTGCGAAGCCTCCTTGCTCGACAAGGGGTCAAGGCCACGCTACGAGCACCGAAAAATGTCCTCTTGACTGAGTGCACTGGAATCTTATCGCGGACTTCTTGTACGATGACACCACGGAATAAATGGATTCTCTGCATTACCTCCAACTCGACGAAGTCAATGTATCACCCAGCAGCCATTAGGCTATGGCGTTCCGATAGTTTGTCAGGCTCGATAATGCTCAAGAACTGGGCTAGCCTGGAGGCACAGTCGTCAATAGTAAAAATCCGGCTTATAGCCGCCGACAGCACTGATTCTAGAAGACTAACCCGTCAGCCAGCTTCGTCAACAAAGCTGGGGGGCTATTAGTTGAAATTGTTCCCTCGCAGTGAATTTCTGGAACGTCCGTTGTCCCGTGGTTGTGAGGTAGTATTCTTAAGTCTCCGCTTGTTGAGGGGAGGAGGCGTAATGATCTGTTTGCAGCTTGCTGCGAATTGTGTTACGTAAGTCCAAAAGTATGCTGGATGTTCAGCTCAATAATAATTATGGCGGTTGATATTATTAGCAAGGTACTCAGGAGTGCTTACCATTAGGTGCGATGATGGGATGGTGTTCGCCACATAATTTTGGGGGCCGAAAAATCAACTGAGCTTTTCAGATACAGAGAGACGTGACTGCACTTCCTTGTCGTAAGCGGGTGGTCTGAATTACTATAAATGGCTTTACTGGGTGGTGAATGCCGTATGGAGGTGTAGCCCAAGTAGCACCCTTAATCTTACCATTGACAAACTTGGGGCAGCACCACCGTTACCTCATTGTTGGGCAGTACAATCCCTCAGTTTCTACGATCGCGTTCGTGGAGAAAGTAAACGGCGGAGGCCGCGGGGCGCCAACCGCATGTATCTTCACAGGGCCTGCATACAGAGACCGCACACTGGCGTGTTCTAAGGTGTGTCGAAAGTGGCGCTTGCTGTTGCCACCTGAGTGAAAGGTACAGTCAAACAAGATAAAGGCAAGGTGCAATCGGCTGGTTATTGTGAAGGTTCCCTCCTAGATGGCCGCCCGAAGAGGGACTTTCGTTCAGGAGTCTGGTAGGCGAACTAGTTCGTCGCAAGTGATAATGCCAATGAAATAAAAAAGGTTGCGGCTCTTTGTAACTTTGAAACTTTTCGTGCTTTCGGATAGCAGCTCCAAAGGCCTCGGATCCGGTGGTTTTGTCTGTGAATGACACCAGGTCACCCTGGGAGGGCACAACAAATGTACCAAAGAAGAAATGTGTAAAGTTATTCCGAAATGAAATGGATTATTCTGATAATAAAGTTAAAAAAACTGATTTAGGCATCTCATTTGCTTCGAGAATGAGTTGGCAACATGAGTCTCCCAAAATAGGAAACAGAAGAAAGCAAAAGAACGAACGAACAGTTACATGCGGTGGAATGTGGCGGTTGTCACCTGAAGCGAGACACTGGAGCGAGCCGCCGTTGCTGGCTAACCGACCCGGAAGTCCCCGCAGGCTCAACGCGGGAGGTGGGATTTTCCAGCACCTACGGCAAAGGTACCAGTGGAGTTTTCTCTTTGTTCACTCCAGTGGATGACCTGGTACTGGTTTGGCTTAGTAAAAGGGGGTCATGGTCAGCTCTTCGGACAATTCAAGTATCCTGTTCATGGGTACCTTGTGCGAGCGCAGCGGACTCTGAATGTTAAAACCTACCGGAAGTCAGTTGGGTGCGTGTCGCTATCGAAGGGGTATTTTGGAAGCCGTGTCAGTTCCCCCGCAAACTGGAGGCTTTTAGTGATGATGTCCGGAGGTGAAGGACGAGCACAACATCAAAACATTTGCATAGCGATGAAAAGGAACTGGTAGATGGTTTCAGTGTAGGAAACAAACTGCAACTAAAGGACCAAAACATTGAAGAAAAAAGATTTTTTTCGTTGGCAAGGTTTGTACTTATGGGACCCATTATATTGTGTCTCCGAAACGAACGGGTTTCCTTATCACCCGTCAGCTACTTGAAGTCATCGGAGGCGGCATTGTGTTGAGAGCTGCTTTAAGGAGGTCAGGCAACTTGGTCACCGACGTTGCTATATTCAGCTTTTGCTATTCTGGGGACTTGGATGCTGGTCCTGAAGAATTCAGTGGTGTGAAGTCGGGTGGAATGGATTTGGACAGAAAGGCTGGTTTTAGTCAGACCATGGTAACCGCATCCTTTCTGCTGTTGTGGTCAATGACGAGCGTCATCCGTAAGCCGCGCAGGCCCCTTTGAGGGTCGGAGTAGGCAAACTGTAGGGAAGCGCGTGCCCTTATCCTGGGGAAAAGGTGCATATAGTTTTGGAAAGATTGGGGTACGTAAAATGTCGTGTTATTCGCCAGCCTTGGGGAGTTGCTTCCTGCGCACCTGCTACTTTAGCCTGGCGGCGTAATCAGGATGTCAAAAAGCTTCGATGGATTTTGAGGTCACCGTGTCGTCAGAAAAATGAAGCGCACAGCCGTATGTGGGTTTGGCTGATGTGGTCCTTAGATCGGCCTTAAGAGCGTTGCGGCGACCTCAAAGTGCGAGCAATAGTGATTCTCACCACTCTTAGTTTTTGTGAGCCGGCAAAAGCTGCCTTGAGTTGCCGGTGGAAACGTTCTACTATTCCGTTTGCTAACTGGTGGTAGGCCGTGGTATAAATGCAGCGGGTGTCTAGACGAGGTAGAAGACCTCCGAAGGCTCCCCCGGAAAATGAGCCGCTGACCGTTGTAATCACGACTGAGCGACCGAATGCTGCTACTCAGTTTCCAAGAAAGTTTCGGCTACTGATTCTCTGGCTGCTTTTTGCATAAGTACAGCTAAAGGCCTGCATATGTAAAAAGATATATACTACCCTTTGAAGGAGGCAACTGCCCTACCAGGTCAACAAGCAGGTGTTGGAAACATGGTTTGACAGCTGAAAATTTTGATAATGGGCCTTTTGTGTGCCTGTGGACTTTCGGCTGTCGACACTGGATGCAGGTACGGCCCCAGGCGGTGACATCACGGTTCACGTTGTGCCTAACAACGGTCACCGGCGAGTTTAGTAGAGGCTTTTGTAGCCGGGTTGGACAAACCGTGTAAGGTTTCGAAGACCCGTCCCTTAAGAGATGACGGCACTACTGGCACATCACACAATACGCAACCTTCAACTGAAGGAATGGGAACCAGCTGGAGCTGCAGCGGTGGAGTGTTGCGGAGCTGCTCTATCTCATGATCGTCTGCTCGAGCGGAGGTGATGGATTCGAGGTTGATCAAGCCAGAGCTGATGAGGTCCAGGTTGTGAGTGCGAGATAGCGTCAGTACAGCGGGATTACCAACACCTGAGATATGACGTACATCACTCGTGTGCCGAGTGATGTAATTCAGATATCCCGACTCTCTGGAAGAGTGTTTGCATGAATAATCGGTTCGTGGTCGGTGTGGACCTCAATTCGCGTCTCTCTAAGACGTGTCTAAAGTGACGAATGCCTAGATAGATATCCAGGATTTCGCGGCCAAAGATGCCGTTCTTGAGTTCAGCCTGTTTTGATTTTTTGGAGAAAAATGCGACAGGTTGCCGGATGTCGGCTAAGTATTGTTGCAGCGCCGCACCTACGGCTTTGTCAGATGCATCGGTGACTAACACAATCGAGGGAGTTGGTTTCAGGTGTGGTAGCGAGGCTGTGTTGCTGGTAGCCTGCTTCAGTATGGTAAAAGTGCTTCGTTCGGTTTCTGTGAAAACCAGCGGCTTTGCTCTGCCTTTTAACAAATCCGTGATCAGGCTGCATTAGCCGAGCACATTTTGGAATGAATTCCCCATAAAAGTTGACCAACCCTTCGAAGCTCCGTAGTTGCTTGAGTGACGTAGGTTCTGGGTAGTCCAGGCTTGCCCACACCTTATCGTGCAGGATATGATCCCTGTGAAAGTAACCTCGCGGCCTGAGAACTCGGGGGCGTCGAAGTCCTTTGCGCTTATTCGCAATGACCGCGACCACTTGTTGAGAACGATGGTCGCAAACCTTACCTAAATGGGCCAGACGCTCCTCCTCAGACGATCTGGAAAGCAGAATGTCGTCGAGATAAGCAAACGCAAAATGCAGACCACTGCATATCATATCGATGAAAGGCAGGAAAGTTTGCTCAGCGTTGCCCATTCCAAACGGCATTCGAAAAGACCAGGAGGATTCGTTACGGCTTTTTTGGGGATATCCGCCTCCACTACTGATGCTTGGTTTCATGCCCACTCCAAACGTATTCGACCGAAATTTGCCCTAATCGCAAAGCCAACTATGAGGTCCGTGATGGGCTGAATAGGATATCGGTCGGAGACAGTCACCCGGTTTAGTGAGCTCTATTCCCCGAACGGTCTGCAGTCGTCACGCGACTTCCTTGGGGCCATGAGTAGAAGCTGTGCCCAAGGACCGCCGGGGGGCCGGATAACTCCCAAGTTGCGCATATTGGGAACTCCGAGAGGGCTACGCGGATCCTCCTGGAGTTAACCTGCGAAGTCGAGGGTAGACCCAGGGACCTTTGAGTAAAGATGTAGTAGATCTCTTCGGTGGTGACTGGAGGCAGGTTGTTGTTTGGGCCGGCAAGATTAAGGTACTCGCCAAATAAACTACCGAATTATGGTTAGGATATGGGAATGGGAGTGAGGATCGCTTGCGATAGAGCTTGGTTCAAGGAACCAACGACGAAATTCGATGGGGCTTAACCTATGAGCCATCGCTTACCGGGCTGGACTACTGGACAGTGACTTGCTAAAACTCTAACCCTAGAAAGGCATGGTTCACTTGGGTGACGACGAAAACCCACGGGAAAGGACTACGCAGACTGAGGTATGGGGTGAGAAATTGACCGCAGCATGTTAGGATTGGAGCTTCTTGGCTGCCTGCAGTGTACGAGCTGCCGGGGAGACGGTGTACCGTTTTGTAACCGGTATTGTAATCACTTGCTCTCCTGTATCGATCAAGAAATGCATACCGGCGACAATATCTTCCACGTGCATGAAGTGATTAGGAACAGGGGCTTCCGAGTAGGTGGTTGTCATCAACACTCGGCCTTGTAGTTCCTCTAGCGGGAGTGGTAAGTACAAGGCCATTGGCCTGCATGAACTTGGGATCCGAAACCGTGGTGATAATAACACTCGCCGGACTGCGCGTTTACCTCCGGGAAGCTCGGTGCAGAAAGGCAACTACTTTGAATTCTTGAGCACAGGCTAACGACGGTGGTCTAGTGCTGTTCGACCACCTGCAACAAAAGGCGGACCTCCCAACATGACATCCGAATGTAAGTTGTTGCTGGGTGCTTTGTGCTGGGCGGTTGTGGACGCAGGGTTAACAACGAGATCTGGTGGAGTAACAGTGGCCATGGCAAATGCTTTGGGCCGTGGGACAAAAAGCAAGCGCCTTCTCCAAAATCCTACCTGCTGCTTTGGCTCACTTATCCAGGTGTGACCCTGTGTTAGGACGGCCAGCATGCTCTGGGTATAAGGTGGAAGCCGTCGCATCCATGACTGACGCAAGACTGTATCTTTCATGGATGTCTTACCTACCAATGCCCACATTTTCCGAAACGCTTGCCGGGGCGTCATACACCCGGCCGGATTTAGAAGAGAACCTGCTGGATAAGTTTCTCTCCAGATGCCGCCGCAGGCTTGTTGAGGGCCTCCCGGAGTGTGTCGTGCGGGAAGTGATCCGGGAGGTTCATAACGATATCTCGGATTTGAGGAATAATCCTGGTAGGGATTTCTGAGAGTGGCTTATTATAGTTGGACTGCCGGATAGATGTGCGAGCCCCTGGAAAAGTAACTCCAGGATGGCGATGAAAACCCCCGGATGTTCCAGTATGAAATCCGGTATTTCCACGTGAGCCGCATGGCACTCTGGTTCACACTCGGACTTAGGCCATCTGCTCACAACGAAGTAGGTGCACTATGAAATTGGACTAGCTTGGGATTCTAAAAGTACTTCGCAAGGCTGATATACGAAGCCCAGGAAGAAGGAAGGAGAAGCGGCCTGCACAATAATGAACATCAATAAAAGGGGAAATATGGCTGTGCCTTCCAAAAAATGTACGCGGCTGAAAATCTTTAGTGGGGAAGTATGTACGCGGTAGAAGATCTAACCATTATTAGACTGAATATATGATTGACGAGGGGGAAAAGAAACCACCGCAGACATGACCTGGCTAGGTAAGTTCAGTGGAATCAATCAAAAACTGTAAATGGAACGGGCTCACCATTTGTTAGAGAGTATACTCCCTAAGCTTCTCCGATCGCATTCATCAAGGACGTCAACGGGAAAAGATCGTGGAGTGCCAACGGCATGTATCTCCACGCGGCCTGCGTACAGAGACTGCACGCTGGTTTGTGCCGACGAGGTGTGTCAAAAGTAGCGCTTGCAGTTGCCACTTGAGTGAGGGTGCAGTCAAACAAGGGGTAGACAGGTTATGGTCGGCTGATCACCATATCAAGGTTGTCCCATGGGCAAACATGGGGCAAAACCGGGGCTAGTTCCATCCAGGTTTACCCCAAAGGTTGGGGCAATGCGCTAATTGGCATCTTATTGGAAGACTGCGGTTGGCCGCCTGCGGCTTAGTTACGAGACAAATCGTCGAATACATAAAACCTAGTTATTCGATGGGAATTCGTGTAAGTGATTACAATCTGGTTTGGCGGGGTGCTTACACCTATAAACGAGGGGCTAAGGTTCTGGCCGAAGAGAGGTAGGTAGCACAATGGTGTGCCCTAGCCAGTAATCAATAAGTTTTCAGTATACGAGGTTGTGGGGGTGGATTAAATATACTTGAACCGAGAGTTTTCGGAAAATACTCGTGCCGATATTTCGCGGTTATAAACTACCAACTAACAGTGGAGGTCTGGAGCAAGCGCCTCTAACAGGTGAATGCCCCAAGGTGAACAACGACTATTTATGAGAATGACAAATACTGCCATGGATGATGGAAGCAGGAAAGTGACAAACCAAAGAGACAAACAGATGTTCCCCTTCTAGACGACCACCACCTGGAGCGTGGCCCTGGTAAAAGATGACCCGGACCTGGGTTGAGAGTGGCTTGATTCATCAGGCTGGCGGTCTTTGTTCGGCTCGCCAGTTGCCAAAGTGACCAGGGGAGTTCCTAGCGGTGGCGGACCTGAATTCTACTGGTTCGCTAGGCCTTGGTTCCCGACCGTTTTGTGTCGACCGACGAAGTCCCTCAGCCCACTTATTTTTCAGGGTGCGCGGGAGACCACCGACAATACATTCCAGGGTAGCCAGCGAGTTGAGAAAAAAGGTGTGATTCATCTGCTCAAGAGCAACCGTGCAGCTTTATCCTGACGGCTAGTGTCGACAGTGCTTCTGGGTCGAAGCTGCTAGCGTCGAGTTCTCCGCATAGGCCCTCCCTGCCTCCTTCATGTTTCACCTGTAGTAAAACGATCAGATCGGTCATGTCTCACTTGTGTCTCTTCGGTCATTGCTCTCATCTCCTTTTCCGTATATTGCTCGCCACAGGCATCTTCCGTGTGCCTTTAAGTTTAGTCTACCTTTTCATGTTCCGCCGACTGTAAAGACAACAATACGCCATGCCGTTTACTTACAGTTCCAAATCGTTTGATCTGCCACTACCCAATTCCTCTTGTCCGCCACATGTCGCACCTGAATTGAGCAAATAACTAGACCCATTCTTGCCTGTCCCCTTTAATCCTATCCCCAATCCTCCCCCGTTTATGTTCTGCTCCTTTCAGTCAGCATCATTTCTGTGCTCCTCCAGTCTTCTCTCTCCGTTGATCCACCATGTTAAACCGTCATGAAAAACTTTGTCTGAATTTTCCCAAGTCAATGCTACACACAACGATCTGACCCGACCCACCTATTCCAATCACTGATACTTTTACCTCCTTGCTCTCTGTGGCTCCTTTCTCCTGTTCCTCGTACATCTATTTATATACATATACATGTGCATACGCATGTAAACATTTGCTCTGCGTCCTGCACTTTTTGCCGGCCATTTCTCGTGCAATCATCCAGCTGACCCCTATGTTATACGTCCATTCTTTTTACTTTTGTGCCCCACCTTTACCACATCCAATCCCTCCAAATCATTTTTGCCCACTATACTTCCCTTTTCTTCTCGCAATGCTCACAACACGTTCTACGATGAGTTTCGTGTCCTGTCCGCCGGCCATCTGATTCAGTGTAGCAAGACTTCATTACCATCTAATCTCTAGCAATGGATTCCTCTTTTATTTGTCCACTGTCTCCCCCAAGCACAGTTTCTTATATCATCTTCTAGTCCCTCTTATGTATATCTGTCAGTTTTCAGATATCCTCACTTGGACCAGTCAGACTCTGCACCTGACCTTGAACTTCATATCCACTGAGCATCCATTTAATATAATAATATAATATTGGTATATTTCTCGGCCATGGTCGAGACGCACGCGCTAACGCATGATCATGGTGTTACACGATACTCAATAAGATGAAATGTTCACAAATTCTAAGTATGAAAGTCGAGAGTATCAGAGATGGAAAAACAAAGACAGCAACAGTTTTAATGGATCATTCTGTTAATGGTTTGCGCGGCAGTTTTGAACTAGTTTTGAATCCGGGCTAGGCAGTGGTGGTATAGTCTGAACATCCGGGCGCGCGAAAGCGCTACTTTTGGCGCAGCTTTCGAACACACGCGATAACTGATACCCATTTTGGTGAATCGTACAGTCCACGATAACTGCAAAGATACAGCCCACGATAACTGGTTACGTGCTACGTTGGTAGCCACTATGTGTCGATGATAAAGTGAATCTCGATATTTTCCTGGAAAAGTAAAGGGGAATATTGTTTCCAGGTTTGAATTCACATATATATATATGCGATCGTACGCATATATATATAAATATATTTATATATAAATGAATGCGTACATATATGCATGTATTTGCGAATGTGCATATAAATAAATATACATATGTGTACATAATTCGTTTACACATAAGGACACTGAGGCATATATATATATATATATATATATATATATATGTATGTATGTACACATGTAAATGTATACATGAATATGTATATCTGTTTACATATATATTGACATATATATATATGTATATATATATATATATATATATATATATGCATAAATCTTTTAAACGTAAGTACACCCAGGTTACAATATATATATATATATATATATATATATATATATACATATATATATATATAGATGCATAAGTATACATATGAATATATATATATATATGCATATGTATATATGTATATATATATATATATGTATGTATATATATATATATATATCCATAAACATATATGTGTATATATACATATGCATATATATGTGTATGTATATACATATGAACATATATATATATATATATATATATATATATATATATATATATGTACATGTATATACATATATACATATGCATATATATATATATTCATATGTATACTTATGCATGTATATATATATATATATGTACACATATATATATATATGTGTATATATATATATGTACACATATATATATATATATTTATATATATATATATGTATATATATTGTAATCTGGGTGTACTTACGTTTAAAAGATTTATGCATATATATATATATATATATACATATATATATATGTCAATGTATATGTAAACAGATATACATATACATGTATACATTTACATGTGTACATACATACATATATATATATATATATATATATATATATATATATATATATATATATATATATGCACATACATGTTTATGTATAGATGTATACATATGTATAAATGCGTATGTAGACATATATATATATATATTTATATGTATACATAAACAAGTTTATGCATATATATATATATATGTATGTTCATATGTATATACGTACACATATGTATGCATATGTACATATACACATATCTAATTTATGGATATATGTATACATATATATATATATGTATATATATATATATAAACATATATATATATATGTATATATATATACATTTATATATATATATATATATACTTGTATATGGACACATATATACATATATATATATATACATATGTGATTCTTATACACATAAGCACACCTAGGTTGCCATATATGCATGTATACTGGAATCGCCGCTGCAACTAAACTTGTGAACCACCCGTAGCTAGTGGCCTACGGAACGGGCAACAAACCAAAAGTTCCGACGTGTGCCGAAAAAGAAAAGAAACTCGGTGAAGTGAATTGGAATTGTTTATTTAATTATTTAAACTAAGAGAGGTTCGTGAGGTGAGCCAAAAACCAACCGGATAGTTCCAGCTGGAAAAAGTTTGTGCTCCGCACCTCTGAGGTGATCTAACGATTGATGAATTTCCTCACGACTCGACCGAGTGAGTCAATCGCTCAAGACTCGACCGAAGGGGTATCCTCTCCCCGCTCTCTTTCAGGTTTCAAACTGCAAAAGAGCGATTTAGTGCTGAAGAAATGTGTGGCACTTACGTGGCTGCGACATGCAGTGTACGCAAAAGTAGTTCTCTTCGTTTTGAAAATTGGCACATTGGTAATGCGCCCACCGAGTGCATTTGCAGCATTGGACCCAATTAGTCGTTTCGTCCAAGCCCATGGAAGGGTCTTCCATGTGGCAGATGCTGCAAATGTCCTGGCGTATGGGTGAATTCGCCAGGTCGAAACGTTTCCTTTTCTCGTGTAGTCTATACTGCGCCGAGGTCGTTGTCTTTAGCTGTCGGAATTGCACAAGCTGCAGAGGGTCACCGATGATTTGCAAATCTGCATCATCGGTATTTCTAAGGGTCAAGGCAGCCTTACGTTTTGAAGACGGTTGGACTGCCGTGTGGTGTGATGTACTCGGAACTGGTTCAACAGGTCGTTTACGGGGAAAGATGTTCCTAGGAACCCTGCTGATAAATTCTGAAACCAATGTGTCATTGCCTAAAGCTACGCTTATATTTTGTGCCCTATCCCTACAAAAAAATTCTACATCCTTTCCGGAACCTAACACTCGAGCCAAATTTCTCATTTGAGGTACCAGTTCCTTGAACTTTGTGTACCCCAAACTGTTCAACGCTACGGCAATGTCCTTCCCTAATTCCTCACTTATAGACAACTTATCACTAGGACTAATCCTGGCCGACTTTTCTACCGCCGTATCCCTTATTGGTACAGGCAGCACAGGAGTGAACGAGCAGCCCGTCTTCGTTGCCCACCGACCAACAGGAAGCCTGCACAGGTCGTACTTAATAAAAATGGCAACGGCAACAACGTGGCTGCATGGTAGCAGCCACTGCTTGGAAAAGGGACATGTGCAGGCTGGATTAACCCCCATGGTTACCACAGCCGCACAGGCCCGCACACACTGGACACTCCATCGGCCAGAATCGTGACTTACATTGTGAACGGAATGTCTACCGATGTGCTTTTGAACGGCTTCACGGGCAAAGCCGGTAAGCCGTCCAAGGTAATCGGAATACACTTGGAACCCCGTCGCTGGCTTAAAAGAACCAACTAACTCCTTCCCAATCCTTCTACGCCTACTTTCCTCCAAATATTCGGACCGCTTCAGGATGCGGGCGAAGACATCCACCAGGGAGGACCTGGTGGATAACCCTGCCTTCAAATACCTATTCTCGACTTCCACCCTGTTGGTGGTGAAGGTCCCAAACGAGGTTGCCCACTTGACACTATAAGCAGCCCACATGTCTTCATAGGGCAACCATGTACGACTTAGATATGCAAACGCCATTGGGCTGCGACTGGCGATTGCAGCCTTGAACCTATCGAAAAGCATCTTCGTAGACGCATAAACCATGTTCCGCATCCACTGATGGATGCGTCGTTTGTCGTTCAACGTCGAATGACTAAGCTGAAAGCAGTGCTTCTTCATATCACGAAGCACATGGAACTGACAAAACAGTATCCGAGATTCGGGGTATGATTCCCGAAAGGCGGAATACTGTGCGAGGCTTCGGTCTACGATGATGCTTTTCGGCTTGAAAGACACCGGTAGGTACTCCTTCATTTCTTTAATAGCACGCCTGTAACTTACGCCACTCTCATTTGGTAGAATGGCGTAGAAGAAAGACCTACCTAAACCACTCTCGTCTATGAACATCGCGTGCCACAGGACATACCCACCCCGGTTAGACTGATGCGTTGCATCAGCCAACACTACCTCACAATACCTAGCTAATAACCCTTTAACCGAATGAGGCACGTAGAAAACGTACCTCACAACACCGTTCTCCGATACTATACGCAAGTCCCCCTTATCTTTAACCATCTCCTTTATCTTCAGTGCATCCGACCGAGCATCGAGATGCACTTGCCTAGCCCTTAAGGCGTGCACATCTTTCACCGTAAACAACCTGTTGAAGTTGTTCCGAGCGTAAGTACATATTTCGCTTGCATTATGAAAAGTTGCCATCATTCTGGCAACCTCTGTCTCCTGATCTGTACTTAGCCTCCTATTCTTAGCGTACATCCTGTCATTAAACAGATGGAAGTCGTGATTGTGTACCAAACACTTGCTCACCAACTTGTACTGAGATCCGACAGCACGGACAATGACAAATGCAGGGCAATGAGTATTACGGTATCTGTAGGAATTGTTATATATCAACAACACTACACTCACCTTGTGGCAGCCATTTGAGGCCTGCGGTTGTGAACGCAGCAGTATTTTACACGATAATAAGGAAACGATTTTGGAAAAGCACCGGGATGCGTGCGCAGCCACTTTGAACCACTTTCACTATCATAAATATAAAAAGATGTTAAAGTTTCTCTCTGAAAAACACGAAAATCATTAACAAACTCTGAAAGAGTAGTATACACATCACGAACCAAACGGGCAAACGTTCCAGAATCGTCGACCGCAGCCGGGCCTGCAGCGCCGGACGCCATTACGGCCAACTGCGGCGATAACCTTGATCACATCGCTTATATACCCTAATACCACACACTCAAACAAATATCGAACTACAACATCTTACGTCAATCTCATTTTCTGCAGGCAACAACTCGTCTGGTCAAACCGTTTCACACATAACAATCCCAATACTTCAGTCGGGCTACATTTAAGCCCGTATGTTTAGACACTATCAGGCAGTGGTGGGCAGTGGAGATATCGAATAAATCGTTAACGCAGTGCAAAGGAGGCATTATGAACAAGATAATGCAAGCCTAGGAAACCGGAGGCCAACTGAGGTTCTGCAGATGGAGTAAATCTTGCAAAAGAAGAAAAGGGGGGAAAATCGACGCATGCGAAGAGGATAGCTATCCATGAAGACAATGAAGACCCTGAATAACGGATTTGCCGGAGTTCGATAAACGGAATGAGTTTTGAAGCAGGGGGACATGAGGCCTATTTCGTGAAAGTGAACACTAGTGGATGTGGGAGAAACAGCAGTCCATAAAAAGGTGAGTTCAGATTCAGGATCAGTAACATGTACTATCCAGAAATGAGAAAGCGCAACTGGAGGGTCCTCGAGAAGTGGAGAGTCGATTTCCAGCCGGCTACGGTTTGGAGGAAAGATAACCTATGGTAAAGAATAATAAAGTAGGAAATCTCCGCATGGACTTCAGCGTTATTATGCTGTTTCACTGACAAATATATATGTATGTGTTGACGCATTTGCCTTCAGTGTTATTCAGCGTCACTTCTGAGAAAGTACGACATCGAGTGCGTAAGGTTCGTCTGGCAGGGCAAAGTATGTGTCGGTCAGTCAGCCGAGTGTGGCTGTATATTAGCGGCATGCGCGTGAACTGGAATGTGTGTTGGTTGCGTTAGAAAACGCTGAACGATCTGATAAGCAATTAGGGGTATTTCCTGTTGTGTGGTTTGATTTCGGTCCCAGTTGTTATGGTAGGTTCTACTTGAGTCTCTGTCCGTACGAGTCAAAGTGGCATCCTTGGTTAGCCAAATTGGCGACTGAGATGGTAGGAGACAACGAACCTGAAATAAAGGGAGATTGCAGTCTGGACGTGGTTCCAGCTGTGGGTTATGATAATATATGAAGACAATAAATAATGGACTGGTTAGGTCCATGTGAGTGGGGCATGGGTAAAATAGACTCGCAGTGGATTTGAGCTATACTGCTGCAGGCCGACGAAGTTGCGTACACTGGCTTGGTAACTGTTTATGCATTTCAGAGGATTTATGATTTGCCCGTGAGCACGGCATCGCTGGGATACTAATAAAAGACCTAGGGATCCACGGTTAAGAGTGGTTATAAATGATAACCCTCAATACCGTTTTCTTACGCAGAACGCAGTTTGGCAACGAGGCGGTAAGATAGGTTTGAAATAACAGACTGAGCGAGTAGGACTAACATACAGTTTGCGTAGCGCTACGCTGTTACTATCTCTTCCGGTATGGTGGTTGTTCTATACTGAGTAGTTTCCAAGGAGTCTGAAAGTAGAAGGAACTATTGGGGTGACAGTGGTGATACATTAAAGGTAATTGGTCACTTGCCTTGGAACATTGACGTGAGTTCGTCTATGCTGTTACTCGGTGGTGCTATCGTACTGAGATTAAGCTCCAATGTGAGCAAGGAAACCTGATGTGGATATGATTGCATGGTTACCGTGGTATATTTTTCGCCGTTATTGTATTGCAAAGCAGGACTACACCGATGTGAGGACTAGTTTGGGGGACTGTGAGAGGTGGGAATGAGGTGGGTCCGAAATTTCGTCAGGGAAGCAAACTCTAACGGTCTACATTCGGTGCTCATGGTAGGCGGCACAAGGGCCAGCTTCAGTTAAGGAGGTGTCATTCTCACTGTTCTGCTTTGTTGCGCACATTTACCTGGACTGACTGTTCCAAGGTTTCCTTCGACCACGTTTTGAACCACTTTCAATTTCGGTCCTTCGCAGAATAAACGGGCTCGTGGTTAGCTTTTTGCTCAGCTGTTGCTTTTACTTTTGTTCGGAGTTTTTATCGTACTGGTACTATTTTGGTCCAACTATCTGTAGAATACGCCTTCGCATCTGTCTACCGAACTGCTTCTTCTCTGTTTGTCTGATAAGGGGGATTACGTTGGTATTTTTCTGTGGGACCGAATAGAAGACACGTTCATTAGCCCCGCTCGAACGTCTTGAATAGGCCTTTGGAATATCAAGATAGACGAATAGTATAGAAACCTCGCAGTTAGCAGCCCTGATGAGAAGGATCAGAAAGCCAAACTGGCTTGCGGTTCGTGACTGAAATTTAGGGACCTGTGCTTCCATTGCCGAGAATGTTCGTCTAAGATGGCGAATCACCCCGTCTTTAGCAGTTATTTCCATTATTCCGGAAATGGCTGGGGCATAAATAATGGTATGGTAATTAGGAGGGTGGTTAAAGTGGTTTTTTGTGCATTGTCATGACAAGTGACCGCTTCCAGTCAGATGACGCTAGACTGGGGTTTAGCGACGATGTGGATGAATTCATCGATAATAGTGAAATTTCCCATCGGCCGTTGGTGATAGCGGCTGAAGTCAACCCGTCTGGTGCTAGACAGGCGGAGATTTTGTAGCGTGGTAGATCCCAGCAACATTGTTTGTAATGAGCGTCAACTTAGGAAGAGCTAGTGACAGGAGGAGGATCTGGGGAAGGGGGCTCTGTCCGTGGCAAGGTCCGTGGAAGTAGTAAATTATTGAATGAAGATCCCGGCAATATCGAAGCAGGAAGTGATTAAAGCTTCACTGGGCAATACAATGTACTGAACAGCTGTCTGATATTCCAAGTTCGTAGATTCTGTAGAAGCAAGGCTCGATGTTTTATCTGGATGTCTGAGAGCCCTAGATTCTTCATAAAAAAGCTCGGTTGGCTCAAGGTCTCGGATAGTTTAATGAAATCAGTTAGTTTTATTGAAAAGGAGGAGGACCTATTGGCAAGAGAACCTGCGTTTAAGCCGCCAAAATGTCAAATCCATGAGACACATGCAATCATCTATATAGCCCCTTTTCCAGGCAGCGCTGCAGAAACTTTGATCTGCCGGCTGCCCGGGTGTTTCGGCCGCCTTCTTGTAGGCTGTTTGCGGTCATTAACTTCATTCCTTTGTGCAACACGTTTGCTTCTCTGGTCCGACTGTTCCTGTTGACGGCTTGCAAGGTAGCCCCTACACGAGCTATCTTGTTCGTCGCTTGAGATTCTGCTGCTTCCCACCTGCTAGTCCGTATGCCTCTTTTCGTCTGCCTCGGGATGCCTCCGACATATTCGTTGTATCTTCTTTGGTCAGCGGTTGTCCATCGGCTGACCCTATCGGTTTCACATTTCTGCCGTTTTCTTGCTCCTGAATTCCCGCCACAATATAAATGGATGACATTACCGAATCACAGCGAAAGGTTTTGCCGTGCAAGAAATTGTGGTTGGGAGGAGAATATATGGGCAGTAAGGAGTTGTGTCTGGATGACAGGACAAAATTTCCTTGGAAGCACACGACCGCTCATCAGATATGCGTCTCCCGTACTCTTCCACCCAATAATTTTTATACTTGGGCACTTCACAGTTGCCAAACAGCAGTAACCTTATTTGAATCGAATTGAGAGTGAAGGAACAGGGAGTCGGGATTTAAAATCACACAGTGATTCCTCCAGAGAGTTGGAACTTTCGACATTCTGTGAGTATAATTTTGAAGAGTAGGGTGAAGCTGCCACGGACAGCTGCCCTAATGAGATAGGAAATATCAGCTGCCAGTTGTGTGTCAGTCGTGAGTAAAAAGCTGCCCCAATCCAGAATACATATGGAGCTACGCAGAAGAAAAAGGAAACTTATATTATCTGTCAGACAGCCAGGGAAATAACCGGTCGTTTGCATCGGTGGGTAGAATTCGGCATGGTGATCTGCACTACAGTATACTGGTTTCAGTATTCCAGGTTTAGAGTTCCAAAGATGACATTTAGATTATCCGAACATTTCCGAGATAATTTACAAAAACTCACATCCGTGACCGGCTTTGTAGACGGAAGACAAAAATCCTGGTCCGAGTGAAGCAGGATCAACGACTCAGTGCTAGATTTGCCGAATAATAAGCTTCACTCTCAAAGTAACACGTACCCCGGGCTGCTGCGGAACCCAACTGAATAATTCTGCTGCCCTGCAAGTTCTACGATACTGTTTGTGAATCAGTGAGTAAGTACTCAACAATCACATTCTTAACAGTGAGCCGTCAACGTTAGCAAGAAAGTTAAACCAAACCGTGATAAAACATTTTTGTCGGGTCAGTGCGGCCCACTACTGTGCCAACTTCCCAAAACGTTGTCCCAGCAAAAAAGCATGACCATGAAAGATAAAAGTAAGTGCATCAGACGTGGATTAAGTGTTGACCACAAAACAGTGTCAGTACGAATAAAATTGGATAAGGCAATCCGAAGCTGGTCAGAAAGTTTTTGAAGTTCAGCAGATAAGGAATTTCTACTCAACGGAGACGGTAAACCGGCCGCATAAATTCGTTCTGAATGGCCAGGGCAGGTTCAGTTAGTAATCGATTCTGGCTTCTCCTTCTCTCTCACTCTTCGGAGACACCAAGGTTCACATGAATTACGGCAGTACGCCCTCTACCTCCCTTTCCTTGGTGTATTTGAGAGCTTACAGCCGTGAACCTGCATGCACTCTAGCTTAGGGCCCAAGCTATTTGTCGGCACCCACCAACGGGGAAATTTCCCTCACATCACCGTGGCTTTCCCTCACTGGCGCGAACTAGGGCCGTTCGTACTAGTCCGTCTGCATCAATTTACTCCCCAAATTATCCCCATGGGCCAACTGTCTCTCGCGAACGTCTCTTAAGCAGTCGGCACGATGTCGCCTTTTCAATGGTTCAAAAGCTATTTACATCTTGTCTGGAGTGCCAAGCAGTTTTCTCTCAGCTATCGACGCCAAAAGGTACGTGAAAAATGGTTGGCCTGTTTCAGCATCTACTGTAGTTGTCTCTCATGCTAGCACCAGTCAATATACCCCAGCTGTCCCTGAGCAATAGTAGGCAGCCTGCAGTTGGAGCCAATCGTGTTCCGGTCATCAGACTGAAGAGGAACTGTCGTTCCCTGATCAACGTTCTCTCAACTTGGACAACGCAAGTAGTTTACGTCTCCTCACTCACTATCTATTACCTAGAAAGCGCTGATAGCTACCAGAGTACAGAACGGATCATTCTCCCCGTACCCCCCTCCGACAGCTCGATACTGGGGACCGAATTGGCAATTTACGCCCAGGGTGGCCAGATGGTCATTACTGGAAGCTTTATCCCAAAGCCTCACTTGATCCTACAGATCAGTAGGTGCGCTAGAGAAATCGGATTCGTATTGGCTACAAAGTCTTATTGGCCTTCTAAGTCAATCAATGAATCGTTAGGATGTAAGTGACGGTAAGCTGGTGAAGATTTTTCATTAATATGGATGTGACATTCAATGCTGTGAAACTGGCGTGAAGGCGCCTCAATTTGTAACTACATTGCGGATAAGGAACATATTGTTGGCCCAGCAGAATCTGGGGAGGAAACGAATGAGAAGCCCTGGCCTGGAATTTGTACCGGCCGCAGACGATGGCCACAAGTGCGACACATTTCCTGGGGCGATGGTAGGAAATAAGATACAAATGGGTCATTTCTTCAGCAGAAGCGTCTTTTGTATTCTTGAGTAGGAAGGCGCAGGATTTACGTGCTGGCGGTGGTGGTCGTGGGCGCTGATAGAAACCAGCTAAGCAAACGGGAAAGGGTGCGAAGAGATGGATCAAAGGTATGTATGACAAAGTGAAACATACTGCAGAAGAAACTGGTGGGCACCCATGAGCATGGGAAAATGTAGACCTATTATTTGGTAGTTGGAAGTGAGAGTCCTGTGCCTCGACGCAAGGCTACTTAAAGCTGTGGGCTCGATATAAGGCTGGATGCGACGTGGTAAAAGTTAATGGACTGCATTGCGTTGGATAGGGGTGGTGTGTTTCCGGGATAAGATACGATCGTAACAGTGGTGCGCCTGGACCTCCGGTACTTGAACAAAATTACATCCAGTTTACCACGGACCATGGGATGGAGAAAAAGAGTAAGTATGGATGTAAAGGGTCCGGTGGGAACCGAGCTGGGAAAAATAGGCTCATGCGCAGAGAAGATGAAAGTGGGGGTCGGCTATGCCCAGATTAAGGTGATGCTGATATTCGAAGTGGGACACTTGGGTATAACCTAGATATCATCATGGTATGTTGAATAAATGATCTGCTTGATCCCAGTTTTATCCTTTTGCGTCATCATTTTAAGATCCAGTGGAAAACTGGCAATTCACTCTTATTATTTCCTTCACCATCCAGGAAGTGACGGGTATAGGATTTATTCGCCGGCAGTTAAAAATACCTTATGCAGACTTCTTTCTATGCTCTGGCAGAGAAAATAAAGGTTTTCTAGTTAGATAGCAAGCAGCTTTGTTTTAAAGAAAGAATGGACAGTCTCAGCTTCGGAATAGGGATTTCAGGGCCGTTATTCAGCAAAGTAGCAGGCGGTAAAATATCAGATCCTGGATGAACAGACTGCCAATGAGTGCATAACAAGAGAAAGATACGTGTGGCCGTAAATGCTACCTTTGAGATAGAAAGTCGGTAGTCAGAGGTATACACGGGAGGTCAACTTTTGTTCTCAGGGTCACTGCAGAAGCAAAAAAATGGATTGAAGGCTTCGGCTATGTCAGAAGGCGCGTTGATGAATTTGTGTTCGTGCGCCGTCGGTCATTGTGTGATTTCTTTACCTGTGTTCCCGGCTTTGGGCGGTTTTGAGAGCTTCTGAATCGTGATTGCGTTGCTGAGTGCTTTAAACCCTTGCTTGGGCTTTTCAGTTAAAATGAGTTTGTGGATAATACTGGTGACTGACATCAATGAAAGTTTATTTCGGATGGTCTCGAAGCACGCTGGAACCCGGACGGCACCAGAGAAGTGACGGATCTTAGTACCAATACGCAAATGGCTTGAGCTGTATTAATAATATTAGCATCAATAATTATGGTTTATTTCGGAGGCGCTCGAACCATGCCAAACGCACCTTTAGATAATTAAGCTGCAGCGTCAAGGCAGGTGATATTTTCGGAACTGGACGAATAAATAAAAGCTTAATCTACCCGAGTAGGCAAATATCAACCAGTACTCGCATCAACCAGAAAATACTGAATGGTTGCATTAAAATAAAAGCCTCGTCATAACTCCAGTTGTCTTTAATCCACCATCTTTTCCGTCCGTTCCAACAGCTCTTACGTCGACCAGACTGTTGTCTTCTTCTTTTCCCTTTCAGATATCGATAGTTCGACGACGCATCCGTTACCGCGCCCGAGGATACATGAGCACTACTAATAAAGTTCGCTCCAGAATTACTCCTGGATCCTATTTTCAATAACCCGATGATGCAGATGGAACACTGAAAGGTACATGTACGCATATACTTGTAACTGGCCAAGATCCCATCCTGCCAATTTTGGGTGATCAATAAGCGTGCAAGGGCACACATTACAGCCGGGAATGGTTCAGGGTCAGCGGTATGCCCTTCTCTCCAAAATGACTGATCCCGAAGGATGGGCGCACCGAAGGACGCTAAAATTACCGTGCTTTAGTATATGTTCTCTGTGTGCATAAATGGATGTGCCCTCCAAACGGGGCTTTGCTTAGCATCCTCACCAATCACGCCAGATACTGTGGAAGAAGAGCTGTATGAGACTCGGTAAGATATAACAGGTTTGTCAGTTTCATAGAATCGCCGGGCTTGGACAAAGGGGAAGTATTATCAGTCCTCGATTTCAAGATTTGGCCTCACTCTGACGCCGTATTCTGCTTGATAATTATTTCTCCACGTTCTGTGAGCCTATTATCCTTCCGCCAGCTGCAATATCTCACCGCTGAGTGGTTCTCCATATCCATTCCTACCTTTTTATGAGACGCTGTTCGTTCGCTTATTCATCGACGCTTTCTGGGGTGCTTTTATAAAATTCCCGTCGGAATACGTGCTTCGCACCAACTGGCCTCATCCGTCAATAATGTTTGCACCTTAGCCTTGAATATGTCATCCGCATTTGCTAAGAATGTTCGTTTCAGCAATCTTACTTCTGGCTGAGTAATGATACCGTCCCAGCCCACTTCAGAACCGATTGGCAGTTCTCGCGTTAATCGCTTTCGTTTCTGGCTGTTCAAACGCTGTCCAGGTTCTAGGCGCCGCCGCAGAAATACAAAACTCCCATTTCAACGTTTATAAATGTACTACGGTGTTGAACATTTTTGTGCCATGTGACCATGCTCTTCGCGTGCACCCCGACCACGGCGTAGGAATATATCAATATCACGATTATTATTGTTGTCCGTTTTAATGCACATATTAGCTTTGGCCAAGGCAAAATTAAGCTTAATAGATGTCGTCTGAAAAAGGTGTGCTTGTAACAACCAGACCAGCAATCCTGTCTTTTAATTGCGTTTACCGCCATTGGGTCACTTTATTGTACTGATGAACTGTTGCTAATCTGTTAGCAGCTAATATACTAGGCAGCTTACCAGTGTTCTGTAAGTAGTACTTGACTATCATCAAACCTGTCCAAAAGTGCGCCGTATCAATATGACCTGGTAGGCTCAGTTTGAGCTTCTCGCTTGGTCAAACGCCCAAGACGGCTGCCGCCAAACCCAGCCCTTAGATGGCAACAGTTTTGTTAAGTGCTATTCGCGACTAACCACGCAGAGGCACAAGTGATCGTGTTCTGTCCACGGGAGCTTGCCTTGCGTATGCCGCCACACCGTACCCGGTTTCCGAGGCGTCACATAGTACACGCGACTCAGTGTAACCCATTTCCTGTCGATTCGCAACATTTATGCTCCTCGGCACCACTATTTTGCCAACACGGTTCATAAGCGATGCCAAATCATTCCACAACAATTTGTCTTCTGGGCTGGGTAAGCTATCTCAACCTTATTTTCATCTTGACCTCTGCAGTAACAGCCTGGCCAGAAGACATAACAGGGCCACTACTACAGGTGGGTCAAATATGGAACCGATCCTCAACAGTAAGCCTCCCTTCGTCGAGATCCTGTCAATCCTTTCCGTATATGAAGCACCTGTAACGGTGGCCCTGTTATATCCTCTGGCCAGGCTGTTACTGCAGCGGTTAAGATAAAAATACGTTGAGATAGCCTGCCCAACTCAGAAGATAAATTGTTGTGGAATGCAGAGGGAATGGCACCAAAGTTCATTGATGGTTATGCATGTGGGGTGTGGTTGAACTGTGGAAGTATAAGATCCGCGATCAGATGGCCAGGTCGCAAGAGGTCTTAGAGGTCGGGGTCAGCGGTAAATATTCGACCAAATAGTGGCGTTATCCAGGTGCGTATACTAACCTTGTGAGTGCAACAGAACTGGAAAAGAAAAGCAGATAAGAAAGGCAATCGGGTTGTGGCTATGCTGTGGATTAACGGTTAATGGAGGCACACGGGAACCCACAAAAGGCGGAGCAAGGGGCGACAGGGAGTACGGGAGAAGGGGGAAACAAGGTATATGAAAATAACGGCACTTCAATTCAGTGTACACAACACCGGAATGGCCACGGCTAATCAGGCATTGAGAATTCAGACAGATAGATGAAACTGTCTATTGTTGATTGTGTTCTCAGTTGGGGGGTGTGTGGTCCACGAAGGAGTTACTATTAGACGTCCGGGCCCCTCTCGTATGCTGCCATGCTCGTATTAGATAACTGGAGTACACGGGTGACGCTAAGAAATGAGACGAGTGTGGATAAAATTTGGGACTTGGCTCGTGAAGCTCGAAGGGTGATGGACAACATGTTCCAGAACTTGGAGTATATAAAGAGGAAAAAAATATGATAGTATGGCCGATTTAGCTGCACTAGAAGGGACAGTAAAAGGCACTTGCCGAAGTAAGTAGGGGACTCCACAGGAGAAGCTCACTGAGTTAAAGGGAAAAGACCGGTTGTGGAGAAGGTTATACAAGAAGACTAAGTTTAGTCTTAAGCGGCGAAGCCAGAGTGGGTCAGGATTCAGATGTTGGCATCGTTCTCTGTAGCTTAAAGACGTGGACCAACCGAGCAGTTGTTTGGTAAAACGCCTTTGTATACTTTCAATCGCAACTCTGTCGAATTTTGTCATGTTAGAAAATATTAGTGGGCAGCATTCAAGCAAAGGCCTGATGTGGAATTCGTGCATGCTGATGATACTGTCCCGGAGACGAAAGGAGCGGAAGAGAAGGGCCACACTTCTTCTAGCTTGGATGGCGGCGTGCTCAGAGAAGTTGAGAGAGCAGAAAGAGTTGAGGCTGAAATCGTGGATGGTAGGTCGACTGGTTATTGGAGACCCACTAAAAGTTAAGGATCCAGGGGCGATTGGAGTTTTTGGGTTAGAACCTCGCTCTTATCACCAGGAGCGGAACCAGCGGGAGAGTGCAGAGAGGTCAGCGGAAATGTTCCAAAGAGCAGGGGTAGCATCAGTAGAATTGAAAGAGTTGACTATTTTTACGTCATCTGTGAAGAAGAACCTAAAATGGCTGTCGGACAAGTTAGCCCAACTGCAAAAAAACAAGCATGAGATCGAGGCTGAGTGGTGGACGCCAGTCGTCAAAAATCCATCCAGAAACGAAGCAGGAGATGGCAGAAACTTGGAGCGGTCGGAAGTGAGAGGGTGTGTCTACTATACATCAAACACCGAGACTCAGCTGTCGGGATAAAATAAAGAACAAAGTGAAACTCTCAAGCTAGAAACACCGGGCATCCATTTGAATCCGCCCTTGGGTTCTTTTATACTCTCCCCATTTTTATTTGGTGTGCATACGTTCATCATACATTCATCTTTCTCCTGAGCCTACCCATCCCAATTTGTCATGCATATTTCTACTTTTTCACGAATTTTTTCTGTCCATTTCATAGTTTGTAAAACCTTGATCATGCGTCTAGCATGCTTCGGGCGTCCCCGAAATACACCATGATTGTTATTATTATTATTAAGCAAAATCCCGAAAGCTATTTTAGATACACTCAATCCGAAGGCGCAGCCAGGAACGGAGTTGGAACAATGGCTTTCAGTTCCATCTTTTCATACCGTAAAAGAGTCCAGGATACCCCGTTCCTTGCACCAGCATCCATATTACGAACGATGTTTTCCATTCGTATGAAATATTTTGCCGGAATTCCGATTGTTTGTTTTGCTGCTCTGAACCCCGGTCACAAACCGAACTGCCAGTGTTGCCTCGAGCGTAAGTCGCTCAGCTTAACTTCATTATGGCTGTATTCGGCAATCTCCTCTTCTGTACATAACCTTTCGCTGTAATTCGGCTGCAGTTAATGACTTGTCGCTCATTTTGGAGCATAGGAGCCCATAAGGTCTACTATTGGGGTGTGATCTTTGTAAAGTTAATTACTTTGTCGTGTATAGTACCAAAGCCGTTTGGAATCAACTTCGCTTCGAATTGTGCCAAAATCGGTTGCTGCGCGTCGCTCAAACGTTCCTGTGGCTGGACTTTACAGCACTCAGTATCCTTGGCAACCGCTGAGACATGAAATTGCGCAGCAATTTGACAAACCGTCCCGAATCCAAGGACAACACCCTGCGGATGAACCAAACCCTTTTGCCAGTAGGTGTTGGTCATGTCTCTTGCTCAGGCTCTAGTATATCAGGTTGTTCTAGGGTTAGCTCGGCTTTCCATAGAGCTAGAGTGTATCTGTTGTTAGCTCAGCTAAAGATAAAGCGGGTTGCAGGACAATTAGAGTTGGATACGCAAAGTGAGCTGCTTGAGGTGGTGAATGAGATGGAAATGGCGAAACTGCGTTCGGCACTCGCTAAGGAAGAAGAAAACCTGGTCAACAGAGATGAGGTCAAGGGTAAAGTAATGGTCAGTGAACGTTTCCCGCTGCCCAGGTGATTGCCACGTGCTGAACAATGCACTCCAAACAACAAGAGTGGTTTCAGTGGCGGAACCTGCAGTGGATTATTGTTTGGATTTGCCCGGAGTGGAACCGGAGGAATTTTCGGGCTGCTCGCCAACGTACTTGAGGTTTGTGAAACAGTTTGAATATTACGTCGAAGCTTGAGTTCGAGACGATGGCCAGCGCTTACTTTATTTGATGCAATACTGCAAGTGGCAAGCAAGGGATGCTATTGCCTAATGTGTTATGTTGCCTCCAACAGTGGCATACGATAGGGTCAGGGAAATCTCAAAGGATCTGTATAGACAAGATCATGTAGTGGCTCCTTTAATAACTGACGGCTTACTGCAAGGTTTGAAGCTTTTGGTGGACAGTTCGGATGCCCTGACCAATCTGTCGTTGAAAATGCTCGGCTGTGAAGTTGCTCTCACAAAGATGAATTGCATGTCAGACCTCAACTCACTGCAGACCATGGAACGGATCACTGGAGTTCTGCCAACGCGTCCCCAGGATTTGTAGGCTAGAGCCGTTGATGATGTCTTGAGGAGAGGAGATGAACCCAGGTTCCAAGATCTGCAGCACTTAGTGTCCCGTGAGGCACGGATTGCCCGAAGTAGGTTTGGCAAATCGGCTACCAATAGCAAGGCTCAGGGGTTTTCACGGTCATCCAGTTGGTGGAATTATGCACAAAACCCGCATCCAGAAGCGACACGGTTCACGCCAAAATGGGGTAGTACTTTGTTGTTTGTAGCAAATAGGTGCTCGGTACGTAATGGAATACATGCACTCGAGGAATGTCAGCGATTCCTGTCTCGTGATATACCCGATCATTGAGCGTTGGTTAAATAAATCAAGGTTTGTTTCTCGTGTCTCAAGTGTGGACATCTGTCTAGCAACTGTCCTGTTTCCAAACCATGTTCAACACCGGGTTGTCAGAAACGGCACCACCCTCGACTGCATGTTGCACAGAAGCAATGCATTGATCGACTCATGCAGGATACAACACAAGGGCTGCAGCTGGATGAGCTGGGTACGGACAATGCAAAAAGGCCTGGGTGGTGAACCACTAATTGCGTGATTACTTTTAGACCAGAATGTCGTGTCAGTTTAGATGTGCTACCAGTACGAGTAGACGGACCGGGGGGCTCTGTGGCGACATAGACTCTGCTGGACTGCGGGTCCGATGTGACGTTATTACAAAGAGACCTTATAGAGCTGGTGAGCCTGAAGGCATCCCCGACCTCACTTTCGATCTTGACCGTAAATGGGTCTACAACTTGTAATTCGGGAATAACGGAGCTGCGACTAACTCGTTGTCAGAGAATGACTTCGTGGATATAGAGAGCCTTCTGTGTTGATTGGTTACCAATCCAGGCAGTCCAGTACTGCACAGATGAGGATGTTCCATCCTGGCCTCACCTGCATTGCATCAAGGGCAGAATCTGAAAGATTCGAGAGTGTGAATCCTGATGGGTGCCGACGTCCCGGAGGCACATTAGGCATTAGAGCAAAAATGCGGCAAAAGAAAACAATCCTATGCCATGCGGGCCTTTTGGGATGTATTGTTCTTGGTCCAATAAACCAAGAACCAGGCTCAGTGAGGACGGTGAACCGAAAAGAGAGGGGAATCGATCCCTTAGCAGAAGAGATCGATCGACTATACAACGCCGATTTCTGCGATGGGTGTGCATCGAAAATCTCTCTCCCATTAGAAGACAAACAGGCTGTTGATATGGTTTCCAATGCCACAACCTTGTTGAACGGACACTGTGAAGTTGCACTTCCATTGCGGAATCCTGTAGTGAGACTACCAAATAATTATATTTTGGCCAAAGAGAGATTGAGCAGCTTGAGGAAAAGGATTTCGCATGACTCTGAATTCTTTGACAAATACTCTACAATAATAGAGGGTTATATGAGCAAGGACTGCGCCCAGTTAGTGCCTGATCTACAGTTAAAAATGGGTTTTGAGCAAAAGTGGTACTCACCACATCACGCGGTTGCAAACCCCAAACAGCCTAGCAAGTTGAGGGTGGTGTTTGACTGTGCGCCCGCATTCCAGGGACGCTCCTTGGATGATTACTCGCTACAGGGACTGGACACAACAGCAAGCTTAATTGGAGTGTTGCTTCGTCTTCGAAAGGAATCTGTCGCATTGGCTGCGGATACTGAAGACTAGATGGACTCTGCTGTTGTTTTGCACCACATTAACAACACTAAAACGAGATCTAGTAAGTACGTTCCGAACCGTTTGGCTGAAGTTCATCAGTGGTTGGAACCCTGGCAGGGGTGTCATGTCAGGTCGGATGCTAGCCCTGCAGGCTTGACATCAGGGGGCGTAACATCACCGAGCGATACCAGTTGCCGGTTCAAAGGTCCTAACTTCTTGATGAACGAAGAAACTTTATGACACACCAGCTCTATGGTTGCTGCAGCACCACCGGACGTGGAGTTGAAGCAGCCTTCGAGTGCAGTTTTCACAATGTTGCAGGATACATTGACGGACGCACTTCTAGCTAGGTAATCCAGTTGGTTTCAGCCGCTGAAGTCGGTAGCGTGGTTAACCCGTTTTAAACTGTACATCGAAGTCATTGGGGGCGGTTGCAAATATCAAGGACTGAAAACGGGGCCGTTGAAGTTGTACAAAATTGCTAAAGCGGCGGAAAGTGTCATTCTGATCGTACAAGCTAAGGCCCATGGTTAAGAGTTAAAATGGTTACGGGACAGGAATATTATCTATGCGCTAACAAATCTCCGATGAGCGAGACTTTATTAAAACCCGATCCAATTTTATCACATAGAATTGTTGGTGTTGGAGGACAAATGAGCTACTCCAATCAGCTTCAGGGTATGGAGCATCCGGTGATACTACCCAAGACTCACTCCATTACAGACTCGATAATACGATGATATCACGCAATGGGAGGACATGCAGGACCATCGCAGTTACTCGCGAAACTTTGCAAAACGTTTGGATTGCACAGGGGGCTGCCGTCAAGCGTGTACTTGGAGGATGTTGGAAATGTCGGAAGCATTTGACAGTCGTAGGAAAACAGATGATGGCTCCCCCACCAGCCATTAGAGTCCAACAAGGTTGGTTTCCGTTCAATGAAGTCGGAGTAGATTATTCCGGCCCATTTGCAGTTAAACGTGGGCGCAGCATGGAGAAACGACATGGATTCATCTTCAACTTCCTCCAGATGCCTGCGGTACATATTGAAGTTTCTCATTCTCTAAGGACGGATTCATTCATTATGAAACCACTGCGTTTCATGTCGAGGAGAGTGGCACCGTCCGAGATTTTTAGTTTCAACGTTACAAACTTTGTTGGGGCTTAAAGGGAGTTGAAGAAATTAATGGGAAACTGGTCTAGTAATACGATTGCTGATAGATTGTTGCAACGGGGCGTGCAGTGGCACTTCAATCCCCCTCGTGCTAATCACCGTGGTGGCATATGGGAGATCATAGTGCGCTCCGTTAGAAGATTACTTCTTTCAATTTGTGATGAACAGCCAATGACTGACGAAATATTGTTGACATTTCTTACGGGAAGTGGGCGGATAGTAAACGGACGACCGTTAGTGCCTTTGACCTCGGACTGTCGTGATCTGCCAGTACTCACGCCCGATGACCTACTTATCCTGAGGGCGAACCCACGAGATATTTCGACGAATTATTTGAGAGATAGAATGGCTCGTCAGTGGAGGCAGGCAAACTACCTAACATCTGTGCTTCGGAAGAGATGGACCAGGGAATATCCTCCACCATTACAACAGCGGTAGAAATGGATAACTCGAGAAGGCAACTTCAGATCGGGTGATTTGGTGCTTTGTCGCGTGGCCGGTGGCCGATCGGAGTCATCGGGAGCATCTCAGTTTCGGACGATGGCCTGGTGCGAAGGGCAACTGTGCGAACTAATGAAGGATCAGTGCTCTGTGACATTAGAGAGATTCGTCTTGTTGAAGGTGAACCGGACACTGGTGGTGTAAGTTCAAATGCCAACTCCCCTCAAGTGGGAGGCGGGTCTTTGGATCTTCCGAACCGGGATGGACCACTGAGAGTTGATCCACTGGCCCAAATGGAAGCTGCTATTGACGGTGATCAGTTTTAGGTAGGGGTAAGGACGCATCTGTTTGTTTACAGGAAGTTGGTGACTTAAGTCTAAAGAGCTCCCCACGAGCTACAAAGGCAGCCAGCTTGCTCTGCTACGCCCATCTCAAGTCTGCCGTCAGAAGAACACCTCAGTCTTCTACCTGTTTCACCGTGTCAATCGTGAACGTTCTACTTTCCCTGTGACTGTTAAACCTGCCGAGGTTCTGGTTAGTAGATGACCTTTATCCTCGTGTAACGGTACATCCTATGTGTTCGTCCGCCTGGGCACCTCCTTGACGGTACGGGCTAGTATATACCACTGACCTGGTCCAACAACCTTCCCGTCGTCTGCGAACAAGAATCTCGTGGTCCTCAGTGCCTTAGGTAAGTCACTTGTATACAGGAGGAATAGAAATGATCCCAGAACTGGTCTCTGAGGACCACCACCTGCCAAATATACCGGTTCAGAGTTCGCGTATCCGGCCCTAACATACAAAGTCCTGCTGGCTAGGAGTTCGTCTATCCAACTGCATAAACATCCGCCTAACCCACAGGTCATACTTTCACCCAGCAATATTCCGAGGTTCACTGATTCGAGGGCCTGGTTGAAGCCCAGGTAGCAACCCTCCACCATCTCCCCTTCATCCAGTAGTGTTGTGACTTCATTAAAGAACCGGTTAGAGTCCAACGAATATTATTTTCCCATTAAAAACCCATGATGATCCTCACTAAGCAGCTTGTGTACCGCCAAACATTTGCAGAGTTGCTTACTTGACAGCTTCTCTAAGCATCTGCAGAGGATACAAGGCTTACAGTACTGTAGTTTTGCTCCGGCGAGTGCGGTCCACCTCTGCGGATTGCCACTACTGCCGCTGCCCTCCATTCGGTTTGCGGCACACCTTGCCTAACGTTTGCGCGAAACAGCCGACAGGCATGGCCCCTTTCTTCCGCAACCGGTGGCTTTATGATGGTTAGATTTATGCCACCTGGCCCCGCCGACTTGTTTGTGCTCAGCTCCTGGAACTTCATTCTAGCCGTACCCACTAGGTTTTACGGTGTCCCCTGATGCCCCCATCCATTTGATGCATGTTTTTAAAGTAATTACTAAGAGCCTCCGCCTTGCTCTGATCTAAGCTGAATACTCTCATCGTTTAAAATTAGTGTTCCAAATCCGTTCCTGGCTGCGCCTTCGGATTGAGTGTATCTAAAATAGCTTTCGGGATTTTGCTTAATAATAATAATAACAATCATGGTGTATTTCGGGGACGCCCGAAGCATGCTAGACGCATGATCAAGGTTTTACAAACTATGAAATGGACAGAAAAAATTCGTGAAAAAGTAGAAATATGCATGACAAATTGGGATGGGTAGGCTCAGGAGAAAGATGAATGTATGATGAACGTATGCACACCAAATAAAAATGGGGAGAGTATAAAAGAACCCAAGGGCGGATTCAAATGGATGCCCGGTGTTGCTAGCTTGAGAGTTTCACTTTGTTCTTTATTTTATCCCGACAGCTGAGTCTCGGTGTTTGATGTATAGTAGACACACCCTCTCACTTCCGACCGCTCCAAGTTTCTGCCATCTCCTGCTTCGTTTCTGGATGGATTTTTGACGACTGGCGTCCACCACTCAGCCTCGATCTCATGCTTGTTTTTTTGCAGTTGGGCTAACTTGTCCGACAGCCATTTTAGGTTCTTCTTCACAGATGACGTAAAAATAGTCAACTCTTTCAATTCTACTGATGCTACCCCTGCTCTTTGGAACATTTCCGCTGACCTCTCTGCACTCTCCCGCTGGTTCCGCTCCTGGTGATAAGAGCGAGGTTCTAACCCAAAAACTCCAATCGCCCCTGGATCCTTAACTTTTAGTGGGTCTCCAATAACCAGTCGACCTACCATCCACGATTTCAGCCTCAACTCTTTCTGCTCTCTCAACTTCTCTGAGCACGCCGCCATCCAAGCTAGAAGAAGTGTGGCCCTTCTCTTCCGCTCCTTTCGTCTCCGGGACAGTATCATCAGCATGCACGAATTCCACATCAGGCCTTTGCTTGAATGCTGCCCACTAATATTTTCTAACATGACAAAATTCGACAGAGTTGCGATTGAAAGTATACAAAGGCGTTTTACCAAACAACTACTCGGTTGGTCCACGTCTTTAAGCTACAGAGAACGATGCCAACATCTGAATCCTGACCCACTCTGGCTTCGCCGCTTAAGACTAAACTTAGTCTTCTTGTATAACCTTCTCCACAACCGGTCTTTTCCCTTTAACTCAGTGAGCTTCTCCTGTGGAGTCCCCTACTTACTTCGGCAAGTGCCTTTTACTGTCCCTTCTAGTGCAGCTAAATCGGCCATACTATCATATTTTTTTCCTCTTTATATACTCCAAGTTCTGGAACATGTTGTCCATCACCCTTCGAGCTTCACGAGCCAAGTCCCAAATTTTATCCACACTCGTCTCATTTCTTAGCGTCACCCGTGTACTCCAGTTATCTAATACGAGCATGGCAGCATACGAGAGGGGCCCGGACGTCTAATAGTAACTCCTTCGTGGACCACACACCCCCCAACTGAGAACACAATCAACAATAGACAGTTTCATCTATCTGTCTGAATTCTCAATGCCTGATTAGCCGTGGCCATTCCGGTGTTGTGTACACTGAATTGAAGTGCCGTTATTTTCATATACCTTGTTTCCCCCTTCTCCCGTACTCCCTGTCGCCCCTTGCTCCGCCTTTTGTGGGTTCCCGTGTGCCTCCAATAACCGTTAATCCACAGCATAGCCACAACCCGATTGCCTTTCTTATCTGCTTTTCTTTTCCAGTTCTGTTGCACTCACAAGGTTAGTATACGCACCTGGATAACGCCACTATTTGGTCGAATATTTACCGCTGACCCCGACCTCTAAGACCTCTTGCGACCTGGCCATCTGATCGCGGATCTTATACTTCCACAGTTCAACCACACCCCACATGCATAACCATCAATGAACTTCAGTGCCATTCCCAACTGTGCGGGGCGCCGTCAGATCCACCGCCTTCGCCGTGGCACATTGGGCTTGAGGGCAGTCGGCAACGATGTGTGAGCACAATGAAGCTGGTGGGTCACACATTTTTCTTTCACATCACAAAACCTTTTTCAGATTAAATGTCCAGCGCACAGCCATTCCCACCCACTAGCACCGGTTTCCATTCGCACTCTTCAATGCAGTCGGCTGCAGATCGCGTGCTCCTGCCACCCTTGTTCTGCCACTGTAGGCCCATCTATCACTTTTGCAGCCACTCTACTCACTCCCATTTTTTGTTTTTCCATGGTACGCACACCTACCCATTCTGTCCTTGCTCCTATTGACTCCCACCGAGTGACCTCACATTGCACGTCATTATCGTCCTAGTCACATTCTCTGCCGACTACCGCCAATATTTCTTTTCCCACCTAAGTAGTCTTTGCCGGCACGTAGTATCTATTCACTTGGTACCACCCTATGCTCCTAAAACTCACTGATCGCATCACTATGCCTCACAGCCTACAGTTTTGTCAAACCATCCCCCATTCTCCCTTATCATGCTTAATACCACTACTCACCGGTCCCACCCGCCCCCATGACCAATTTCCATATTAAAACTTGCCGTCCCAAACTGTGCTTCTCTTACAGCCACATTTATTATCTAATCACCACCACTCTATTTCCCCTGCCTGACTCCGCGATTCCTCTTTGGACCTCTCCATTTAACAGTGCCCCGATTAGTATCGTCCGGTTGCGTCCACCTGTACAACTGCCTGCAGGCACGCAGCTCCCCAACTCCATGTCCCCAAGTCCGATGAGCATTCATTTTTCGTGCTCCACCTGTAGTAATACGACCCTACTGATTATGTCTCGCCTGTCTTTTCGGTCCGCGCTCCCATCTCCTACTTAGTATAGTGACCGTCACAGGCACATTCTCTGTGCATTTCGTACAGCTCCGCTTTTTCGCGTTCCATTCAAAGTAAGGTCACTGTTACGTCATGGTTTTCACTCAAAGTTCCAGTCCTTTTGATCTCCCATTACCTCATCCCTCCGATATTTCTTTCGCCCATTTCTCTCCCAAGCTGTTCGTCTTCACAGCCACTGCATCCGTGCACCACAGGCAGTCTCACCTCCCGGGTACCTTTCTCCACTTTGTACGCTTATTCGCTCTGAGCTGCTTAGCCATCTGCATCGCCATCATTTCCCAGCCGAATAGTGTAGGTTCGTTTATTGTTACTTCTCCCATCCCCGACCGTCACGTCATGTCTTGCCTGCAATAATCGGGCTATTAGATCCATTTTTACCTGTTCTCTTTGATACCTTCCTTCACCTTCCCTCTTTTATAAACTGCTCCTCACAGTTACCATCAC
The DNA here is from genome assembly GCA_948099385.1 of Fasciola hepatica. Classification (NCBI taxonomy): domain Eukaryota; kingdom Metazoa; phylum Platyhelminthes; class Trematoda; order Plagiorchiida; family Fasciolidae; genus Fasciola; species Fasciola hepatica. The sequence goes on along the minus strand of CANUEZ040000007.1, from coordinate 2,341,996 downwards.
TTTTGTGCTTCCGAATTCCTTTTTTCTCTCTTTATTGATCAGCCATTTTCATCTGTGATGAGAAAAATTCGCTACGATACCCCAAAGTCAATTCTGCAACCATTCGATCTGGCCTTACCTGCCCCTCCCAGTTGCTGGTTATTCTTTTCCAGGCCTCTATTGTTTTCGCTCCTGCTCCTCCTACAAATATATGTCTACATATATGTATTCGCCCTGCATCCTGCAGTTCCTCACCGGCCATTTTGCTTGCAGACGTCCCGCTGACCGTCACGACAGGCGTCCATTCCCTCCACATCTGTGCTTTACATCTACCGTATCCAATTCTTCCGAATCATTTTCGTCATTTGATCCAACCTTTACATCTTGCGTTGCTCGGTCCCTGTTTTGCAATGAGCTTTGTGCCCTATCCGCCGACCACCTATTGCAGAGTACCAATGCTTCATTGCTATATAGTACGATGCAGTATATCTCACTTTTTCTCCATCTTGTCCGTCTACCGCAGTTTCTTTTGCCAATTTCTAGTCTTCCTCAATTATATCAGTCGGCTTTCAGATGTCCTCATCCGGACCAGTCATACCTTCCGATTGACCTTGACTTTCGACCTCACCGGGAGTCCATTTAAATCCGCTCCTGGGCTCATTTAAACTCCCTACATTTTCCTTGGTGCGCATACACTTATCACGCTTTCATCCCACATTATTCCCCCTTCTGAGCCTTTTTATCCTACCCTTGGCATGCAAATTTCTACATTTTCACTTATTTTATCTGTCCATCCCGTCACTTGTAAAAATGTGATCATGCCTTCGGCCTGCTTCGGGAGTCTCCGAGATAAACCGTTATTATTATTATTATTATTATTATTATTATTATTATTATTTACTGCCTGTTACTTTTCTCCCACAGCCGTATTCTCACCATCTACGCCCTGTCGATCTTGGCTGCTTCTCTATTTGGTTGCACAGAGTTTAGCCTTCTGAAATCCCTACGCAGTCCCTTGTGACCGTCGAACGCATGCGGTGGAGAGTAAACCTGATCAACACCTGATATATCTTGCCCAAAATTGGGTGGATGCTGAGCTCATCTGTGCCATTTTCGTATTTCGTGACCACCAGGTTTAGAAGGGACGGTTGGCTTCGCGTTTTGTATCTGAGGCTTCCCATTATGTGCTGAAATAAAGGTCTATCATGGAGTCACTCGATAAGATGCTCCCCAGCTCTACCGCGGCTTCAACTTTCCGTTTCCCGTTCCACTCCTGACAGGTTAAGAACCCTAACAATCAGTACTGCCTTTGCTCATGCCTCTAACTGTTCTAGAGACTGTGTGAGTCCAGCGCGCTCTTCCGTTCCCTAGTTTGGACTCCTGGACACACGCAACTCCATGTTTTCTCATAAACATTTAGGCAATAACGGCATGGCTGTGGGCTACTCCGTCGTCCATCTCATCACCACATCCGCCTCATCTGTAGACCGAGTAGTGAATTTTCATCTCTTGCGAAGTGTGGTGGTTTTCAGACCACCAAGCCCCGGATACTGCATTTACTGCAGCGCTAAGGTTTTCAGCCTCTTCTGTCAATTTCACCCGTTTGGTTCTAGTGCTATAGGCATTGATGTACAGCACCACCGTGGCCTCTCCCGATGGAATGTCCCTGCTTAGCTTTAATTTGTGCCCTGCCTCGGGCGAAGCACCCGACTGACTGCCACCTTTTTAATCCAGTATGCTAGACATCCCAATGTCCTTATTTCAGTGGTCCACCGTTTAGTCCACCAGCCCCACTTCCTGAACAAGCTTCATCGGCCCCGCAGTTTCATTCTCCCTTTTCGTCTGTTTGAGCGGACTTGCGTAAGCAGCCCTGGACCGCTATTGCTCTCTAGTGGATACCCTTCTCTTGCGTCATCCTCCACTATACTTTTGATTACAACCACTGCCTGGTGGTACGGTTCCTGAGGCGGCGGCCCCTTAGTAACCATTTTCTTTGCCCCCAGACCTCTGGTTAAACTACTTGCCTACAGATGTCCTCTACTGTATTCTAAGCCCAGCTGCATTCTGGCTGGCCTCCCGGAGACATCCGGTACGACGAGGTATCTCCCCACTGTGCGGTGGAAGATGCCGCCTGCTCGCGCTAGAAGTTGGTCCCCAATATTATATTCTATAAACCCTAGTAAAGTTGGCCGAGCTGCAAGCATTTACTGTCCTGGCCCAGGGTGCTTTCAGGCTCCCACTCTGCGAACCTTTCTTAACCCTATAGCATGGCTTATCCCCACCATCCTCAGCACGCCTGTCACTCTCCTTCGGTTTTAATGTCGCCCTAACTTGGCTTCAGACACCGTGGTTCCGTCATTGGCAATGATAAGCAGGTTTTCCCGCCTAAATTGGACAGCGCCTCTTTGACTTCAGCGGCAGCAGTTTCTATGCGAAGCCTTCCGTCTTTCCTCGCAGCCCCATCTAATTTCCTTGTCTCTGCCCTCCAAGCTACTCGCTACCTTTTGTTTCTCTGACTCCCCCTCTGTCTTGCTGGGAGTCCCTTTACCGTTATTTGCTCCTTAGGTACTGAAGCTCAGGGATCTGCTTGTATTGGCTTCTCTGTCCCTCTGCCTCTTTCGGTTTCTCTAACACTCCTAACTGGTTTTATTACCATTCCAGCACTGAATGTACTGTTGGCCCGAGGAGCCTGAATTGTGTGTAGTGGAAAATCCACTTGCATCCGCCCGGTTTGCGGAAGGTTGCAGCTTCGATTCCGGCTCGCTGCGTCTGACTTTTAACGTGAAAAATGCAAGGGGCTTTTCCATAACATCCCAGCGTAGATGAGTTCATCGGCTTCATCTTCCGCTCCACCTTCAAGACTTACTCGCGGTCTCACAAGCCCCACTATATACTTAGCATTTCCTCATTGACACTGGACTGATAAGCCTGTTTTGCAGCTGCCCCACATGGGCTGCATACCTACACGATCCAAAACATTCTGACAGTACTCCGAGCGACGTTCTTTGTTAGTACCCGAGCAGCCTCAATATATACCCGTCACCGGAGAACATCACGATCTATTCCGTTTCCCAGAAGCTTTCCGCAAAACCCTGAAAAGCACACGCTTGATATACATGGCGCAGATGTACTGGGATGGCACACAAAACGACAAATAATACTCGAATTGGTAGACAAAAACTTCATTTACAGAAAGTTTGGTCTATCGAATTGAGAGAGTCGAGGATTTCACGTAACACCGATATGGCATCAATGAACTGTTTAAAAACAGTTTATAGACACAGATTCACAGCTATCCCGGAATGCCAAAGCTTTTCGCTTCAAAAATGGGGAGCTGCGGGATTCAAACACAATTCGAACAGGGACACTTGGGCTCAAATTCTCGAACCTGTGTAGTACTTCAAGACTTCAAGACAACCGTCAACATAAATTGGACACAGTGAATGAAGCTCGAGGAATTGGTTTCTCCAGTTGTCGAAGCGCCGGGGTTCCACGGCGACACCAAGCACAGGGGACTTGATATTTTGGTTAGATTACAAAGGAAGCCTTCAAGGCCTCGAATTAGGGCGGAGTACTTCTCAAATAGAGCCACACCAAGTCCAGTGCAAGCTGAACCGAACTGAATTGAACATGAGTCTGAACCGCAATGAAGTTTTACGGTATCAGCACACTCAACCCCGACCTTGACGTTTATTCGAATACGTTTTTGGTTGCTGCTCCCATGCTTCGATGATGGAGGTTCAGCCGAGATTCTTATCAGATTCTGAGGATGAGTTAGAAATGGATTTCAACTCGTCCCCAAGTGTTCTTAGTGAAAGTAGCTCGTCTTATACATTAGATTCTGGGCTAAGCTCCAGCAATCAAACCGGTTCGGATATAAGTTTCTCGCCGTTTGAAAGTGAATATCGAAGAGATTTCTTTTTAAATCACAATGAGTACCTGCAGTTTGACCAGCAGCAGACATTTATTCATCAGGCAATTCATTGTTTGCTCATGCCCGACGAAGATTGCGTGGTGAACGCCTCTGAGTTCCTGTTTTACTTGTGCAAATCAGGTTTCACCACGGTACTTATGCAGACTTGTCCCGAAGTTATATCGACAATTTTTCCAATCGTTTGTGTTTCATGTAAGAATTTGCAGGCTATGCACTTTCTTAGTGGAGTGTTGCATTATTTATCACATACCCCGGATGGCGTGGATTTCATTTTAAACTCTGGTGGCGTAAATATCCTTGCACATTTTCTTGCTAGTCCTATTGAATCAGTTCTTTACTATACTGTAACGACAATTCACAATCTGTTGCTAGTCAGGAGATCCGGTCGAGAAATCATTCAACAGTCGTTGGTCGTTAGTCATTTGGTTCGATTGTTGAATTTCTCCGTGAACTTCAATACCTCGTGTGATACGAAATGCAAGGCAAAAAACAGACTTCAGAGTGACGAAATTAACCCAAAGTTCATGACTATTCTATGTGATTGCCTTCAAATCCTTGCATACGGTCATGAGGCTACGAAGAAAACATTTCTAGACGAAAGCGGCATGCCTTCCCTGCTAAATTTGATCATGTCCTCCGACTACGAGAAAGTTTTATGGACTTCGACAAGATTGCTACGTGTGTTATCCGCATGGATGCCGGCAAAACTGGAAATATTGTCGCAAGACCCAGAATGTGCCTTTTTCACACACTGTGTTGCTAAGGGTTCACTGAGACTCACTGCAAACGCTTTGTGGACTTTGAGAAATCTTTCAGATATAGTTGTGGACAAGCTGGACTTCATTGTTGTCTCTTCAATAATTGAGCAGGTTCATTCTCAACTGCAGAGTGTGCTACTCGCAATACAATCCTCTTCTTTCAATGGAGAAATGAAGGATCAGTATTCCGTCGCTCGTTGCATTCTTGGAATATTAGGCAATTTGACGTGTGGGAATAATGCAATCAAGTCTCAGTTAATCCAAGTAAGTTTGAAGATCTTTATTGTTCATCATTACTTTTTGTGGCATCAAATCACTGCGTCTTCTAATTTGATAACTCAGTAGTTCTGGTTAGAACAACCATTCCTTCTATTTGTAGTGTAACGTTTTACTTGTCCCTTAAAACTCGTTCGCATTTCCCGCAATGGTGGTTTTACGTAGGTCACTGTTTATTTTATTTCTTTTTCTCGTACGTTCTTTGAACTATTTCAGTTTGCCCACAAACTTTTCTGTATTTTGACTATACTAACCTGGCCTTTGAATAACAAAGTTCATGACTTGGCGGTCATGGAAGTTTCAGTTCACGACTGACTGAAATTATAAGACTCTTTTTGACCTTACCTTCATTGCCTGTTGGAGATTTTTTGAAGCGTTTATTGTAGAATATTTATGCCTGAGTTCATACCACAAGCGCCGACATGACAAAGATCGCACCGAAATATTTCCTGTACCTCCTTTAATGACATGGATATCTGACTTCCATTTTTTAAAAAGAGCAATGGATATCTTCCCTTGTGAGTCCTATCACGTCGTATTCTGTTAGCTCTGCTAAGTGCTGGTGCCTCGCCAATGCTTCTACAGAATATTGTCGAGCTTTAGCGTGAATTTAATGTTGTTCATCCCTTTCATCACGTCAATTGGAAGGGAGGTTGATCGCTTCTGACAGTCCGACGGACTGCAGCTTTCATACAGTACTACAGATACCAGGCCACTGAAGTTGGTGAATCTACTGAGGTCATTGTACTCTCATACTACCGGCCGCGTAAGGGTGTACAGTGAATTATCCACTTCGTTTGAAACGACCATTCCTGTTCATCCTCGTCATGGACGAGATGATGGAGAATGCCTTGCGAAATCTTCAGAATGTAGGCGTCAAACCAGAAAATAATATCTGTGTGACCTAGACTACACGGACAACCTTGCCTACTTGTTCGAATGCACGAAACACGTGCGACATGCACTAGATAGACTCACAAAAGCTGTAGCTCCATTCAGCATGCATTTTGCACCTTCAAAGCGTAAAGTGATGTTACAAGACTGGACGTCAGCGGTTTCGAGCTTGGCGCTAGATGGGGAGGTGTTGGCGGTTGTCAACTCCTTCACTTACCTCGGAAACTGCGTGACAACGGATGGGAGAACGGTAGTAAAGGTGAGGATGCTTATATCCCACGCTTGAGGGGCGTAGGCTGGACTAACGCACTTGTGATGTCGACCTCACAGTTTACTGAAGTTGAAAGGTCGTATATACTGTGCTGCAGTGCGTTCAGTTTTGTTGTATGGTTGCGAGACTTGGGGTCTGCGTGCAGAAGATATTCGTCGCCTTGAGGTTTTCGACCATCGATGTTTACGCAGTATCGCTAAGATTGGACGGAATGGCCGAGTAAACGATGCTGGAATCAGAAATGGAGTATTTGGTACTAGTTCAGAGAATGTTCTGTAATAGCGTATCCAGCTTAGTAGACTTCGTTGGTCAGGGCACGTGTTACATATAACAAACACGTCTATCGTACCGTGCGCTGTTTTCTGTTCTTCTTCGGCAATAGAAGAAACCTTGTGGAGGTCAACAGATGACATGGCAACGGGGTATGAGAAAATGTGCAGCGGACTTAGCAAAAGTGGGTGCCTTATGTCTTCGTGGTTAGGGCTGAAAGGATTCCTCAACCAGTTGGCTGTAGACACTGAAGGATATGACAGCGAACCGTGAATAGTGGCGATCTTGTTGTCACTTTCTGTCGAATCAGAAAGACTGATCAATGTACGTTTGTACAGTTAGACTGTGTATTCTGTGTGTTGGCTGCTAGGGCGTTGTTTCCTCCCCCCTTCCACCCCCGTGCAGGTGTCCTTCCCGTACATCTTGAATATTCATTCTTTCTACTTGTGAGTGCATCATGGTGAGAGAGGCAGTTTTTAATGGAGCCTGTCCTAACCTTTAACGCTGTACGGTTATGATTATAACGTGTTGTGCAGTAATGACGGCAAAGGTCTACAACTTGACACATTTTAATGTTAGAGATTGGGAGTAAAACTTCCAGGCAGCTTGGTAATTGTATATCCGACAAAAGTATTTTACATTTAAAGTGGAGTAACTAACGACTTAGCTTTTATTCCACTGCTGTCAATTTTCCGTTGGATTTTTGGTATTTGTCCGGTACCATTCTTCATTGCTTTTGGTGCACTCTGATAGTTGAGTAATATTGGCTTTTTCAATAGTATTGTATCAATTCTAGTCAAAGATAAATTAACGTCTGTCCATTTTTCCTGGCGCTTAACCTCCCATCCGCGGCGTTTCCCAGTTTTGTAGCGTTGGCCTTGTGCTTGAATTCAAACTAGTGTAATCTACATTTAATCATGAGAAAACTGATAATAAACAGTTCTAGACTAATCCGGACATGCAAATTATTACACAGGGTGATTTGATCAATCAAAGGTATGCAGACTTTAGACTTTTTGAGCCCAAGAATCAAATATTCCTGAGAAGTTAATTACTATGAATGAAGAAAAAGCCAGCCGCAGTGGGAATCGACAAGCAATAGCTAGATCTTGGAGATAAGGTGTCTCGATAAGATAGTCCGGCAGATAAACGCCACGGAACGCTGGTTGAATGTCAAAGTGGAAAATCATGGGATTCTGCTCACAGCGCAAGACGTTATCTTACTTTCTCAAGCTGAAGTTGGCCACCCTTAAGTCTATATAATGCGCCCCAGCTTGCACTCCACTTCAGTAGAAATGACCGGAAATATGGATCTTTTGTCCTCAACCAGGTACACAGAAAACTGATTGCCTATTCTGACATTGCACGTGGTCCAATAACACTTACTGGCTTCAATTGCGAACAGCGCAATTCAGTGTACGGTTTCTCACCAAACCCCGCACGTATGCCTGCCAATGGAGACTGAAGTTGGAATCAACTTTATTAAGTCATCTGAAGACGATGAAAACACCACTTCACCGTTTTTAACACAATCTTTCCATCACGTTTGCGGTGCTTCCTATTGAGAGTTGTGATCAGCTTCTAAGCGGATGTATTTAATATGCACATCCTTATCCTTAGCCTGGGGACATGATTAGTCGAACTACAGTGCAATAAAAAAACCCTTCGATGCCACCAAGACATCGGGTTAGAACAGCAACATTTTCGGTCCATGGTACGATATACGAATCACAAATAGACATATCGGAGTTCCGCCTCGACCGGTGGTGTTCGAGTGGTTCAGAGCGTTTGATTACCACATCTGATACCAGAGGTTAGAACCCCCGTCATAAACGGTTACTTTGGTGGTAGACAGTAATACACCATCGTCCGGTTCGTTACCACCCCTGACCTATTGGGTCCTTATGTGGTTCTCCACTACAAGCCTCATGATCTAGTCGCCGGTTATCCCTAATAGTGCTGTTGGCCTTTGTGGCTGGGGGTATGCACCCCTTCCACTACACTCATGCGTAAGCATTCAATAAAAAATAGTCATTTCGAGCTGGCGCTGCAGACAATGTAATGAACAGTGGTCCTTAAAAAGTACACTAAATAAAGTAACAGCACTTGGGAATTCTTCAGACAAAAATTTTATCAGAACTTGGATTCAACTTTACAAACCATATCACTGTCACATTCTAGGTTGCACGCTATCGTTGTTTTTTGAATAAATGATGGTATGTTATACCTCGTTGAGGGCATGTTCCACTGTCTCGTCAATAGAGAAATTTGGGGGGAATGATGAGTAAATAAATCTCTAAAAACTGTCAATGCTGTTTTCTTATAATCCAAAGGGTTCCGTGTGTACCCACTGGTTTCAGAGTTTGATATTACGGTGACCATTTGACGGAGGAGACCGAATAAAGCTCACCTTTCCACCAAAGTGAACAGTCGTTTGCAATCGAAGAATCCTACTACTATCGTGGATCGATATATGTTCCATGTATTACAGATTAAATGCATAGAAGGGATGATTGATTCAGCCGCAACCGTGGCAGAATTCAAGTGGTTGTTCTCGGAAATCCCTCAAACTACATAAGCTATCGAAGTACTAATTCTGGCGAAACTGTTTCCGATAGAAATGAGGCTAGGTCTACGACGATTGATCTTCATCCAATGAGCCTTTCTTCAAAAGTAGGGTATAATACGTGTGTGCTCGCGAAATCCGAGTAGTTGAGACCGAGAGAAGACAGAGGCCTGGAATTTAGGCTTTATTCGACATACAACTGAGCGTTAGGAGGTGAAACAATAAAGCGGAGAATTCAGGAAGACTTGGAAAACGGTAAATGAACATGATAGGGTCATTAAGGATTCTTTCGAAATATCATATAAAAAGGGCCAGTAAACAGTTACTTTTTTGGAGCTAAGTGGGGCATTGCCTCAGGAGTGGCAACCTTTTCCGACAGATACTTTCGAAGAAGCCTCAGTTGATTTGATGGTCCACGTGGTCGCTTATAGTACTCGATCCGGTGAATGAACGACCGCTTTTTCTACTGTATATCACGTTTCCGGTGTCGAAATCATCACAGCCATTGGTTTTCACCATGTCACCTTACATTCGTCTGTCAAGTTTCTTGTTGATGTGCTCCTAGGAACCAACCTATTTTTGTTGGTAACTTTCATAAAGAAAAATGTTTCAGATCCAGAGTATGCGAAAAGTTTTCTGAGTAAAAATGTAGGTAGAATCTTAAGCGATTCAAAAAGTGAATTGAAAACTTTCGGACGCGTTCCACGCATCTGAAATGATTTGCTAATGCGGGACTTAGGTGGTCCGAAAGCCCGTTCCTTTTTAGTCAGGAAAAAGATGGGCCAGGTTATTTCAGGATCGACTTCGTGCTTACGGCGATCTTTCACCCGAGTTCACCACAGAAAAGGGTGTTCGTCAGGGTTGCCCTCTTTCACCCTTCCTCTTCAACTTTTTAAGTGAATTGATTCTTGAGATAGCCATATCTTCGTATAAGAATAGTGACATCGCCCTTTGCTCAGGCTGTAAACTGTCTGACTTGGAATACGCGGACGATATTCTTCTTCTCAATGAAGATCCGGGTAAGTTGTAAGTTCTCTAAGATTGCCTAAACAACAGTGTAACGATATTTGGGATGCGTTTTGCACCTTCAAAGTGTAAAATGCTGTTGCGAGACTAGGTTGGCTCAACAACAAACCTTATCTTGGCAGAAGCATCTCTAGTTGTAGTAGATAAGTTTTGTTACCTGCACAGTTACATCTATCCAGGTGGACAGATATCGGATGAAGTGTCATTGCGCATACAGAAGGCGCGTTTGGCTTTAGCCAACCTCAGCCATCTGTGGCTTCGCCGTGACATCCGATTGTCTGTCAGCAGTCGAGCGTACAATGTCGCGGTTAGGTCTTTTCTTCTATACGGCTCAGAAACATGGCCGTTAGGGATAGAATATATGCGAACACTGTTGGTGTTCGAGCATCGATGTCTCCGTACCATTGTCCGAATATGGTGGCAACACCGTATCAGTAATGCTAAGGTTAGACGTAAGGTATTGGGAACCAGAAATCAGTCTCTGGATCATGTGTTAAATCTAAATAGATTGTGACTGGGACATGTGCAACACATGCCCACAGATAAACTTCTTCGGTGAACGCTGTTCTCCCAGGCAGGTAATGGTTGGAAGGAAGGTCGAGGTGGTCAGTCCTTGACATGGTAACAAGGTATGAAAACCTTGACTAGTGGACTTGGCAAAGTAGGAAGTGTTAGACTTCCAGGTTGGGGTCTAAGTGATCCGCCTATCAATTGGTTGGAAACATTAAATGATATGGCTCAGGGTCACGTCCAGTGACTTAGTTGGATTCGCACTCTTTCTTTGTCTTCGTGATTCCCACTTATAACTTTGATTTCTGGATTTTTTTTTCACTTCATACTTCTGTTGCTTCTGCCCTTTACTGGATGATGCTGGAAGGCATTAACCAAAACCAGAGCACAAAAGTGCGCCGTGAATGGCCGAGTGAACTAAACTGAACTGAGTTAATTTCGCCATCTATGCAGATAGATCCTATCTGGTCTTCGTAAATCCGGCCAGGTGATTTTATTCATACAGAAAACGCCTTTGGATCCTGTCAACTCTGTTCATCTGTGGAGTCCACACGAATTCTTCATTTGTACATGTCCGGGTAAACGCTGCAATAAAGGTATCATTTCTGCTTCCCTGTTTATAAACCGTGCTGTTTGAGAGGTGCTCAAGGATTACTACTGTATGGTTACCATAGCATTATTCATTTTGTGAGAACTTTTCTTTGTAGGAAACGTACCGCGGATCATGTCTGTCCAAACTCAACATTTGGCCTAGAGTTGAACGAAAGCTGAGTTTCGCTTATATTTACGCAGCAAATCTGCTGATATCCTGAGCGCTCAGCAATTGCTTTCAGAGCAACAATTCATGCTACAGTCGTTGCAAGACATTGCCTAACTAGAACAGCCGACGACGTCGAAGCATCGTTTTTTTTTTAATTCTGTCATCAAATTTTTTCTTGTTATTCTATCTGTGACACTCGATACAACCATCGGCGGTGAAACAAATCCTGTCGGAGAATCTCTGACTGGTAACGGCTCGGCTTCAGTGCGTCGAAAGGCCGACACTGGGGATTAAGAGAATTTGAGTTTAAAGGATGATCTCACTGGAGATCCAGGACGTTACTCCCGACTACGTAAACGCTTTTTACGTTGTCAATCCGCAGCGCTGTTTCATTTTTTACCCATTTCCTTCGAATGCATGATTAATCTTAAGTGCTTAAAATGTATATAACTTCGAAGTCAACCAGATCAACGCAGTCAACAACCGCGAACTAAAAACTTTCATTTTGGAGTTATCTTGGCCAGATTCTATGTGGAAATTAAACGACAAGAATTTGTTAAGTTTTGTGGGGTGATTTGCAGATAGAATTTTTCATCATGAGAAGTGATAGCACTAGAATGTCACTAGACCGCTCTGTGTTTCTGTTACATGGTTGCGCATAAGTGCAACGGAAGGGGTGCATACCCCCAGCCACAAAGGCCAACAGCACTATTAGGGATAACCGGCGACTAGATCATGAGGCTTGTAGTGGAGAACCACATAAGGACCCAATAGGTCAGGGGTGGTAACGAACCGGACGATGGTGAATTACTGTCTACCACCAAAGTAACCGTTTATGACGGGGGTTCTAACCTCTGGTATCAGATGTGGTAATCAAACGCTCTAAATCACTCGACCACCACCGAGCATTTCATAGTAACTAAGCATAATGGGACCATGCGCAGCTAACCATCGTAATTCAGTGGAGTGCTTTGAGTGTCCGACGCTTTTTGGTTTCATCTCAGCCTTTCTGATCCGATGCTCCCAACAAATTTGGTCAATACTTCTGGTATTTCGGTGTTTGAATACCGGTATTTTTCACGTGTCCTTCTCTCAGCATCTAGACTTCTTAGTCGTAAAGGAACTGCTTACGGATGCGTTAGTTGAGTGGTCTCCAATCTCGAAATATTACCGAATTTGCTTATCATGGCTTTTTCATTTCATGCTTGTACATAACCACAATAAAGGAGACAAACCCCGTGGCTAGAAAGACACTTTGAACTGTTCCATGAAACCCATAAATTTAACGTGAAATATCGAGCTACATAGAGCCCCATCCGATCAGGTTTTAGAACGGATTCGATAAATAACTCAGTCAGAGGTTTGCCCGTAATTATGAATAAAATGTTTTTCAGTCAGTTGCCCTACTTTTTCTCAGCTGAAGCCGACTTGTGGTGCGCGCCAGCAAATTAACTATCATTTCTTTTATCTCTCCTTCCAATCTGTCTCCTTTCCTAAACCTTACGTTTGTTAAACCTAAGCGTTTACTGTTCAGTAGTAACGTTGTCGGAAATGGTGATGGTCAGCCGGCGTTTCGGTTTCTGCCAGTAATCTTTCTCAAGGTCGCTTTGCAATTGATTCGCTTACGTTTGTTAGTTCACGGCATCATAAAACTGATATCCCCTGCACAGCTTCTTTCCTCTGTTATTATTTCTTTGAGTAGTGTACAACTCGCTGAATAAATCAAACTTGTCACTCGTCTTCTCATATAAACGTATGTTATCTCCTATCATTATGCTTGCTTTGCTCTTCACTTTTATGCGACTAACTCCTACGAGAGGATAATTCGGCTTCATAGATGTCTCTGCTGGCGGCTTACCATGCGTTGCGGTTGGAGGCAAGGTCGATGCACAGTGAAATCCAGCTATTGTTCCGCATGCGAAGCACGAAAACTGGCTGAAGGCTAGATGCTCTACTTCCGCTTTGACTGTGTTGATCCACGTCTTTGACTGACCCCCAGGGCGACACTTCCAAATTAGACAAGGTACTAGTAGGAGGACTCTCTTTGTAAGCTCCATCTGGGATTGACGAAGAACACGACCGAATCATTGGGGACAGCGCCGTTGAAGATGTGACAACACTTCTATATTCTAGCAGTGTTATCTGTCGAAGGAACCGGTGGTCGAAGCTTTTTGGCTTTTTCGTATCTTCTACCCTTAGCGGCCAGGTTTCTCAAGCATAGGAACGGTGCGGCACGGTAAACGCGCTATTTCGTCCAAAGGGTTATCTCAGTACGCAACCACGGGGATTTGCGAATTAGCAGGAATGCCCTCATTGGCCAGTTGACTCAGGGCTTGATTTCGTCTTTGGTCTAGCCGTTTGGTTGTATGATAGACCCAGTGTACTTAAAGTCGCTCGCTAGTTCCAAGATTTGGCCGCTAACTTCAGTAAGGCCTGTTGGATCTAGGAAATTCGTGAAGGTCGTTTTTATTGCGCTTATCTCTAGACCTGCCGCTCCGGACTCCCACTCGATGTGTTTGAGAACCTTTTGTAGACCGTTCGGTTCGTCCTCCAGAACGAAAATATCGTCGGCAAGTTCAAGATTCGAAGTCCAAGTCTCCACGCTTAGTTGAATCCCTCGGTAACTGGTGAGGGCACAATGCATCACCCAGTTTGTGGTGTATTTGAATAGGACTAGTGGCAAGGAACAACCTTGCCGGAAGCCAGGGTCTAGCGAAAACTCTTGAAGCTCTTTGCTACAGGAGCGAACACGCGCTCGCGTAACCGAATAATATAATCTCCATAGTCGTTTCCTACTTTTCGGCCATCTGGTATGCTCCAGAGTGACTCCCGGTTGACAGAATCAAAGGAATCTCGAAAGTCAGTGAAGTAGGCTGAGGCTGGCAGTTGGAATTTGTAGCGGTGCTGGAGGATACGTCGTAGCAGGAGGAGTTGATCAACACAACATTCTGCGAAAGTCACACTGGTTTGGGCGCGTTCGCGCGTCGCTTGCGGCAAAAAAGCGGTTTAGGGGAATAGTGAAAAGAACTTAGCGCTACGTCAATGAGGCTGATTCTCCTGTAGTTTGTGCAGATGATCTTATCGCTCTTTTGTTATGGGGAATAGAATGGAGGTTGCTCAATCTTTAGGGAAAACTTCGGTTTCCCAAGTTTGGCGGAATAGCAAAGTCGGAGGACCTGGCAGCGTTAGCAGACAGATCTTAAATATCCCACATGGAATATCGTCCGTACCGGAGGATTTCTTGTTTTTTTCATTTTGCCGATAACAGAAGCTACTTCCGATAGGCTGGGTGGGCCTTGCTCAGTTTCGTACTGCACGGCGCTACCTGGTAACACTACACAGGTTGGTTGGGAGAAGGACGGTTTAATAACTCACTGAAATGCTCCACCAGTCTTCGAAGTTTTTGGCCATTGTCATCCCGTAACAGAAAAGGTGAATGTACCGTTTTTTCCGAAGCAGAATATATGAGTTGGAAGAGTTTCCCGAAATCCTGAAAGGTGGCTGCGATCTCCAGCTTAACGGCTATTCGGGACCAGTACCGTTTGCGATCATTCTTTAAAGAGTGCGTAGCTTCACGGCGGAGGCTGCAAAAATCAGGTGAATTATGGAGTCCCACCTCCTTAGCCTTTGAGCAGTGGCTGAGCATCTCTTCAGAGACCCGGGATATTTTGCCCGATTTTTTCAACAGTGACCCGTGTTATAGATACTTTTAGTGTAATCCATCATGCATCTATGCTACCGTCAAGAGATCTTCTGTCCATTCTGGAAGCAATAGAATTTGACAAGGCTTGAACTATGTCGGGAATTAATTCTGCTTTTGGGTTAGTTTTTTTTAATTCAAGCTGAGAAGTGATTCTCGGAACGGGCACGTATGAGTGTGCGGTCGATGCCATTGGCGTTTCTAGTTTCGCCGCCGCAGTACACTTGACAATTCTCAACCGAAGAGACGCAGCGAGATCTTACCAAGATGTAGTCGATCTGGTATGCTATCCTGCGGTCGTTGGAGTACTAAGTCAGCAGCTAGTCCTTCAGATGTTAGAAGCGAGTATTGGTGAGTACCAGTCGGTTGAGATCTTCGTACGTAACTAGAGGTTCGCCATTTTTGCATCGCTCACCGAGGCTGAATTGCCCCAGTATACGATGTATATGCTCATCGGCGGGGGCCGTGTGGGCGTTTCAGTCATTTGTAATCGTTAGAATGTCGCATCATTATCTCGGCTGTTAGTTCTCAGTTAGTATTCACTAAAGCTGAGCAACTTTAATGTTCTATTTCACACAGAAGACAAGTCGTTCATTTGTTGTAACCAGTGGTCGCTACTCCTTGATATCAACATGTGTAAACTTGACGCGAATTCATCATCGACGTTGTTTTATCCACTTGATCATCCCGCTCGATTGGTCCGTGATGAGGTTTGGACAAAATCCACACCGCCAAGCTCAGAAAAGTACGCTGGTTCGGATAGAATGATCCGTTTTATATATTATGTATGTTTTACACCGACTGGAAATCAAACACGGTGCCAGCGCAAGCATACTAATATCGAAAATCGGAAAATAACAATAGGAGAACAATCAGTCATTGCATCAGCGATATTTTTCATGGTTGTTTTCGTTGTAGGCTGTTGTACTACTCGGTCGTCCAGTCCACATTAGGCCTTTTTATTGGCGGAGGCACCTCCAGCCTCCGTGCAGCCAAGCGTGTACTGCAAGGCATCACCGTTGGTCTAGATGAGCTGGTGGCTAATTGTATGGTTCATTCGCCTTGTTGGGTAAATGAAACATTACAAGAATCGATGGCCTTATTTGGTGGTGGGCCACACTCGCCAATTCACAGTTCTCTCAGAAGATTTGTGTCGTTTAAGAGGAGAGAACGCTAGCCAAGCGGAAGCCCCATCACATCTTCGAGAACCCCCACTAATCGTCCATGGCAACTTATTCGGTGAATTCATCTTATTCACGGTTAACCGTGGGTGCGGCCGTTCCCCCATCCGCGACTTCGTGGCGTGCACGAAAGCGTACAGCTCTACTCTATCCGGATCGAGCAACCGAGATGATCCATCTTGGCTAAGCGCTGATAGTGGAAATTCCCAGAGATACTAGTTTCCACTTGCCTTTCGGCTCAGTGTTATTTAGAAACAGTTAGGATTGCTTATCACTTGTTAGTGCTACAGTCATCCTGAAACACTGATCCACATTATTATCTCTGCTTGACGTCTTTCTTGTTCTCTTTCAGTAAGTGCTTCTGTTTATCGTGGATTTGTGCCTTACCTTTCACTTCGTTTATTGCTCTAACTTCCATTTTTGAGGCGCACGCACACATCAAGCACAACTAACCGTATCCGTTGGCAGACACTAACAGCTATCCTTACAATTTTTCGGCAGCATGGTTAGCTTACGTGTAATAAACACTACAGTGTTTACCACATTCACTGACGCTATTCTACAGAATACCAAAATAGACAAAATCAACGACTCATCGTTCCATATGACTCCGTACATTTCGCTTTGACGCCTTTATCGTCCTCGTTTCTTGCCTAGCCGCTTAGTTACCCAGTTTGGTGATTTTTCTAATGTTTTTGTTGTTCCTTGAAAGCGATCCAACCATTTTGTTATCTCGGCTCTGGTTACTAGAGCTGAAGCAAACGGCACAGCTGCCCTTCCCCTCTCCCAGTTCCATGTGTATTCACCCTCGTGCATATGCCACCCGAGCCGACCTGCACTCCCCCTTTGTTGGACGCCAACCGCGTCAGGCCTAAATCGTCAAGTGTTAACGTATCGATACATGATGGATAATTTATTTGCATGTGTGGCGCAAACGTTGGCGCCGAATAAGACCAAACTGTCTGCCCCTCTGCTAGTACTGCCTTCACACAGGCGCCTTATTCATGCACCGACGCTCGCTAACAAGTCTGCTCAGAACGAGGGGGAAATTACGCAATCTTCGTTTCCCATGTGGGAGAACAGTTAGCGCAATGTTGACCACCGTCGACCCATTCTTCAGGTCCCACGAACGCGATGTCTGTGCAGGAATACAAGCAATGGTAACAGCATTTGTAACAGTATGTGCTAGTTCATTGTTCGCTGATAGACTGGCGCGCGGCACAATTAGCCAGGTATCAAAGAAAACGAGCTGCTTAAAATAAGCCGATCAAAAAACGAACACGATATGTAGTTGTGTGTACGTTGAGCGTCAACTAGGTGCCACTTCAAACGCACACAAAAGCGTTATCCACGGAGGTGGCACACAAATATGCTCACGAAACACTAGTCCGGTTGTAACGATCCCTTCTCAAACTGTACCATGTTTCTGTCTGTATATGTATGAACATATTATCAAATTTTCACAGACGAACGCCCCTTTGTTGTACCAAGGCGCCATCGTAGATCTTTGTCTTTTTAAGAGTCTCAGAAGATGATGATAAGGGTAAGCCAACGCATCGTGGGAATCTGTTTTGTTTTGTGCCGTTTAGGATGAATAGACTGGCTGCTTGTGAACGACAAGATTAGAGTTAGATAAACTATGGGTTCCTCAATCAAAACCAAGCGACCACTTCCACAAAAGCGGCTTCTTTTCCTATTTTGTACACGTATAAGGCACGCATCTACTGGCTTGCCCGCTTCATTTCCTGTTCAGTCTCCCCTTCCGGTGCTGTTTTATTTTTCAGTCATGGATACCAGCGAGAAAGCCTTATTCAACCTGTTAAGTTTTAACGCAGTGTATGCCTTGTTTTTTTTATCGTATTAATCTTATCAACTACTTTGTCCATTGACCCACTCTTTTCCTGACTGGACTCACCTACCAGTTTACCGAGAATTTTTCATGGTTGTTGAATCATCGGAAGACAACAGACATCTCACACTGCGTACACGGACGTGCGCGCTCTTTTGCGCACGCCCCACAGTGAATGCGCTGTTTTCCTTTCATCTACATGCTTCGTGGCTTCACAGTAGATAAATTCACTTGATCATTCACACCTCGTTCAACCCGAACGACTGGAATCGCGCCGTTTGATCTTTCACCGTCAGTATGTCGCGTGTCCACCCCGCCCAGATGCTTGCTGCTCTGTTCGTTAGACTGGTTCGCAAAACTAGTACGTGTGTTCAGCAGTAACTGCTTTGATGTACGCCTTCACTTGTTTATGTACATATATACAAACTCTATACTCGCGCGCGCTCATCTTATTGTTTGTTAAACAAAAATGTGCTTCTCGCATTCGGGAAAATTACTACCGTGTCCTTTAGGTCTGCATTCCTTGTTTGACTTCTCCACTCATGCCAAACTCCCTTAGTTTACGCATCGTTTTCTCCTGGTTTCCCCTTGATTTGTTATTAACCTTTCAACTTGTGGGGTTTGCTTTATTTCCTCTTGTGTCAGTATCAGTCTTTCTCATTAGCTATCATCGAATGTGATTAATTTTTTCCCCTAACCTCTGTTATAATTTACACTGTTTCTTATGGTTCATTGAATGAATTTTGCAGTGAATATGGCTTTCATTTTCTGCACATTGTGACAGTTTGTGTGTACATGACAGTAATTTCTGATTTACATCGAGAACTATCGTGTTTTCCCTCTTACAATATTCCAAGAAAAGACATGATCTAGATGGAACATATTCAGGAATGTTATTTTCCGTAATTCAGGTGAATCTGTCTGATTCTTCACGCAGTATTACCAGTATACTGCCCATCACTAAATCTTCAATTGCAACTCTGCATCGTTGAAAAATCATCGTTCGTAGATGATATTTCATCAATTGCTCCTCATGGCATTTAGAACCTCTAAGTCTCATATCGTAATGTCATGCTATTCAAGTCAGTATTCACGCCGTCACCCTGTCATCACTACCAGTTCCCGTATCTGACCACTGTGGTCAGTAATTGGCTGCATTGCTAAAGCATATTTGGAATACTGTGACAGCAGTGCTCAGTCTGGGTGTTAGATGTTGGGCACCATAAGCCAGTCTCTGGAATAAATGCTTTACCCAACCAAAGTACATCAGTTTGGACGTAATACGCGTGTACAAAAAAGAGCTCCTTAGATGTGCATTGTTCTTAAGGAAGGGTACCGATTGAAGAGAGGCTTAGGCGATGATTTTTTTTAATGACCATTACCACCTCTAGGAATTGGGATCGTAATCATGGGTTCTGGTTAATGCAGTAAAGCTCTCATGTCTATCCGGCGCATGTTTCCATGCGCAGTTGATCCTGATGATAATTCCTGCCTCTTTTATTCAGCATGCAACAGAACTCCATGAATGAGGATGCGAACGAACAAAAGTGACCGTCCATCAATGGAAATTTACCGCAGGGACAGGGTTTAAACTTGGGACTCCGTGTGTTCTTTACTTCACTATGATGACCGTTTGACGGTTGTGAATTAGCGAAAAGTTGATCATTACCCCCTGGTGACAGGCAATAATCCAGTAATCGTCCGGCTCGTTTCAATTTTCGACCTATTGGAATCTTGTGTGATTCTCTACTCCACGTCTTACGGTCTGGTTCCTGGTTATCCCTAATCGTGCAGTGGGCCTTTGTGGCTATGGGATATACCCATTTCACTGCACTCGTGTTCAAGCATGTAATAAAAAACTGGTATCACAATAGCAGTCTTCCTTTCCCTAGGCTAGCAGAAAGTAACTTTCTCCACATCTTACGATGCAACTGCTCAGTTTATTTAATTGGTCCTCTAGAGGCAGACTTCAAGGTATTTTTCGTGGACTTTCTCTTACCGACGACTCTCCGCCCAGCAATGCGAAATTCATTTCAACGCCTACCAGAAGTGTGCGTAAAAGATTCTCTCTGCATACAGTCCTCGTTGATCGACTCATCCTCCTATCGTTCTTATCATTCCACCCGATCTGGTTTCATTGGTTAATCTATACGAGATCTTTGTTCCTTGTTGTCTAATTCACACACCTATATGCAGAGCAAAGATCCAATCAAATTCCCCATAAACCTCACCGTTTTATTTTCCCGTCTTTCAGTTATCCATTTATTGACTGAAATATAAGCGCTTGCTTAGAAGAGTCATTAAATAGAATACATCACACGAACTACACGTTCCATCATATCGTCTTCAGTTGGTAGAAAATCTTAACGCATACACACAAACATCCCGGATAAATACAATATTTCTCCTATCCTTGAAATTGACTAGTACCCCATTAGTTATTCGTTTATCTGTAGAAATAATCTGCGAAATCTCATTCAATCCAAACCCGATTTAACCCACTCGGATAGCACAAACTCATACAGTTAAGTTAACAGTCTCAGTGCCAAGTTGGAAATAAATTCAATCTGTCGTTCGCGAAATTTGACCGGCGGTAGTCAAACGGTGGTGACCATGAACTCCGTACCATTCTGTCCCCTGGGGGTTTGAACCCTCGCGCCGACGCCACCGGCGGTCGCTTTCCCCAGTTGGCAGCCTTAAATTAACCGTAACCACCTTCTTGAAATATCGCTCTGTGGTGATTAGGAGAATAAAATAAGAAGTCGATTCAAGAGTGATGTTAGTTTTTCGGGGACTTGATTTGTAGCTGCTGTGCACGAAACACATTGAGTTGTTTCATAAGGTAAATCATTCAAGACAGTAGAAATTTCAAATAAAAGGCAAACTTACTAATATTAGATATAAGACCGGGCCTAGTTTAACCATTTTTCTTCGAAATGCCGGCTCAACTTTCATATCACTCATTTCTGCCCACACGTCCCCCTTGCAATCGACATAATATTAAGTGGTAGATCGGTCTTGAACGAGTCGCCTTAATAGTCTAAAAGAGAGTAAAAAAATAATTCAACAAGCGTGTTCTTCAGCATGTTACATCAGCGCGACAGTAATAAATATTAGAGATACTATCAATCATCCAGCCCAATCCTCTATCTCTTGTGCGCCGCAGTTTATGGTTTTAGTAACCCATTTTAGCCAGTCATGCACTAACACGTGTGCGCACCCGCGCTAGATGTCAGGTCCCCAAATGACCCGATTCATTTTGTTGTGATTTGTCTGTTACACGCGTGTGTTGGATAATTGATTGGACTTAATGACGTCAAACAAAGGTTGACTGTATAAAATGCGTATCGGGATCCTTTTGGAAAGACTGAGTAGACCTAATTTCGAATTAGAAGCTGTGAAGAAGACGACCCATACTGAGAAAGAAAGAAGTTCTGCTCTGATGTAAGGGTGAATGAACCTCCATGTTCACTCCAAAATGCTGTTTTATCCTCCTCCCACTTTATCTCCTCTTCGTTAGCCAGTTTTGAACTTCCCATTTTGGGATAGTCACTTGCTTTGGTGTGTGTGTGTGTGTGGCTATCATGTCCCAATTTTCGTGGTTTCCGTTTACTATGAGATCAAGTTTGACTTGGTGCAGATTCCGTAATGATGGTTTAATAAATCCAACTCTAATCCATTCACCCATGCATACTGACAGGCAAACAAACAAAACGAGAGAGAAAAAGTACAGCATCAATAGCACTTCGGGTTTTGTCCATATCTGGTTTTCAGCCGGCATCCCGTGGCATATCTTGCACATTTCAGGTCTGTTATTTTTGCGTTGCGCTCATGTTCGTTAACCTTAGATTGTCTTACATCCAAAACAGTTCGACACGTCTGTCACCCACGGGTGTCCTTTGCTAGCCCGATTGCCTGCCACTTGTTGAATATGGTCCGCTTTGGTCGACCGCATTTGAGTAACAACCGGGTCACAATGTTCACTCTACCACCCATCGGTTATCTGCCTCCAATTTTTATTATTTTACACGCATATATGGTCAATTTGTCTCATTTCTGTTCCGCTCATTTTTAAGCACGGTTTTGTTGCGAATTGCATTTTTTGTCTCTGTTTTCCTTGGCGTGTTTGATGCGCCACATGAGACCGTTCAACTGGTATCTGAATTACTTACTTTTGTGCGGCTAGCTCCTGTGAGAGAATGTACCGGCTTCATGATTGTTCAGAATGGTGGTGTTAAGACACATTTCCCATGGCCACAAAGCACACGGCACTGACATGTAGAACCGGCAGTCGTGTTCTTGAAACTTAAACTATAGTAGCTCATGAGACCCCAGTGGGTAATGCGTGGGACAGTTTGCACATTTGTGTAGTGGCTCGTCTGACAACCGGCGCCATCCGTCCCAGCGAATAGGCGCTTCGTTTTCATTCGTTCTTGCATCCAACAACAGGTCTTCCGCACACTGATTCTTGTGACCTTCTAAAGAATTACATCTAACTGAACTCGGATAATTTTTGATTTTTTTCTGTTTGACCCTATAAGTAATTAAAGTAACGTAAGTAATTTATTTACGGTCTGAACATAGATTCTATTGTGACTATAATTGGGCTGCACTTTACCGTGGTCTTACGGCTTGGGTGCCTCCATAATCTAACCCCAACAGTGCGAAACCTGGTTTATTGAGTATACAGGGCTACTACTGAATCTAAACAGTCTGCTATCTTGAACGTCATTAGGTGAGCTTCCTTGATGTACTACATTCGCTAGTGGGATAGAAATTTCTCACTGAATTTCTCGGACGGTCGCTAATGTTGAACCATCAGACGACGCGGACAAAATCTTGCACATCTGAATCCTGACAGACTGTCGGTAATGTTTGTTGGATGTAACTACCCAAACATCATGACTGTCACCTGAGTGTCCCCTTTAAAACAATTTAAAACTACCTAAACATACAGACCGAATGATACGAGGAATGTATCGAAAATTTCATGCGCCATGTGTTGTTTTCACTGTGAAAGAATTGCAACATCTATCAATATGACTAAGTGAGCAATGCTGAGGTCAGAAATCGAGTATTGAATACTAGTTCAGAGAATGTTCTATCGCAGCGTATCCAGCTTAGTAGACTTCGTTTGGTTGGGGCACGTGTTACGCATGACAAACACACGTCTACCGTATCGTCCCCTGTATTTCACTCCTTCTAGGGAGTGAAGGAAACCACGTGGAAGTCAACAGATGACGTGGCAATGGCGAATGTGAAAATGTACAGCAAAGTAGGTTCCTCACGTATTCACGGTTGGGATCCAAAGATCCGTCTACCAGTTGGCTGGATACACTGAAGGATATAGCTGCGAACCGCGAACAGTGGCAATCGTGTTGTCACTTTCTGTCAAATCAGAATGATTGATCAATGTGCGTTTGTACAGTTAGACTGTATTTCGTGTTGGCTACTAGGGCGTGGTTTCTTTTCCCCATCCGTGTGTGTCCACTCCCTGTCCATCTTATACATTCATTCTTTCTACTTCTGAGTGCAAGATAGTGAGAAAGGCAGTGGCCAAAGGGGCTCACCCTGTTGTTTAACGCCATTCAGTGAAGATGATCAATAACGCTGTGGTAACATTATAACTTCCACGACTGTGGATTATACAATAAACAATCAAAGGATCGGCCTTTGCAAAGCGAAAGTGTACTAATTAATAAAACGCCTTTTAATGACACTATGTGTAATACGTAAGCGAATATTTCTTTGCATTCCAAATAAGAAAGTCGTGGTCATGTGTCTGATGCGATCAACCAACCAGGTCACAGAATTCGTTGAATAATATGAAGTTCATTTTTCCGAATTCGTTTAGCTCAGAGAAAACTTATCATATCAAATTTGTATCTCCTTGGGTACCCTGACTGAGTGTTGTTCGACCGTCCCTGAGGGGATGCTCAAGTGACGGTTGGTCGTCTCTTTGTACGGCTTGGATTGGTGGATATAGAGGAAAAAGTTGTTTAGAAAGCTTAATTTTAGTGTACGTCGATGGCCAAACGGTTATCCTCATGGACTTTGAACAAAAACGGTCCGGAGTCGATTCCCGCGGCCGTCGATCGCTTCTTCGTTTAGTGGCCTATCATTGGCTGTGACGCTCTTCTGAATTCCTGTACTGTGTTGTATGATTGATAAAATGGAAGTAGAAAGAAAATTTGATTTTATACGTACATGAATTGCTCTCAGTAATTGCACAGTTTTTCCGAAATTTCTTCGCAGGACAGATGCTGAATTCAGGTCTAGAATAATGACCGGTGATTTGGGAGATAAAGTAGCTATAATGTAGTGATGGTAGTAATGCTGTTATTCGTTGTGGTGTAGGGGGTTCATGATGTAAAACGCTAGAGCAAACACAAGCCAAAAAGGTTACACTGTTTTGAACACGTAGTTTACAGACCACTCGGATGGATCTCCCAGCATGTCATGTTTGACGAGCCACATTTTCATTGGAAGTTTGTTATGAAAAAATGTGCAAAACTTGAGAGGTCTATCGTGTACGAGGTTCATAAGATCTATCCCACCACTCATGGGTACAAGGCCCGTCCAATTGCGTACTGGTATTCTCATTATTTCTTAAGTTACTTGTTTCCGTTCTTCCAACTGTCTATCTTCTGATTGTTTTCGTAAAACAGCAGTTCAAGACGCTGCATAATTCGTGTTGGCTTAAAATGAAAGTTAACCTCGGTCGTGAATTATTGTTCCTATCATTCGCAACCAACCACATTTGTGAGTTGCGTAGATTTCAGCACGGCATCTTTCGCCACTCGCTAATCTGAAATTCGTAAAGAACCCTGCACGTGACATCCAATAGACGGGCGCACACCGATCACTTCCCAAATGCATTAGTATGGTTTAGTTTGTGCGTTGAAACTGTGTAACCGTTAGTCACAGTCGGAGAATACTGCGACTCGACAGCATTAGTCGTAGACACGTGTTCGGTTGGACCCCCCAACTGTGCAACCAAAGGGATAGATTTAAATTGGGTGTTATTCTCCAAAGTAGAAAATGGGTCACTCCAGGATACCATAGAAGATCTACATATATGCTGTCGATGTATGAGGACAATATTTCCAATCTGATTGACACCCAAACACGGGTGAAAACATCTGTTAAGGCTGTGTTAACCTAGAGCAGAGCTGTATGCTACCGAGTCGTGGATAAGTGAACAAAGCGAGCTTAGGCTCACAAAATAAGCGACTGTGGACGAGCAGCGGCAGTAGCCGAGGATGTGGTGGGTCTTCGCTTGGCTAGCATATTTTTCCCTAGAACACCGCATGAGTCTGTTGACTGTACTGGGAAATGGCGCATACGGCTGGCCACCAAATAAGACCGTTCCCGGTACGTGACATGCTTTGTGTCCCAGCGGTTGAGGTGACAGTGCAGTGAGCCGGAATCCTCTACCGTAAAAAACAGGCACGGCCTGTTGGAATGTGAGAACGTTTCTACACTTTTTCCCCGTCACGCTTTAGCAAAAACCCGCAATTCTTTAGCCATTGCTTATTGCCAGGATGGTTAGAGATGTTTCGTGCGGCAGGGATAGTCGAATAGCTTCACCCAACTATCCCAAAGATTAGCTCACCACTGTTTTTATTGCAGCGGGCGCACAACTGCGTACGCACATGTATGTACCCACAATCGCACACATCTTCAGAAATAGTATGTGAGCAGTTGCCACGCTTCACCTGCAGCACAAACCATCCACGGCAATGGGCACTGGCTAAAAGGTGTGCATCAAGGCTGAAGAATGGTGGGTCGTGGCTAAAGCTTGATGAGAAAAGATGTAGATGTACGTGTCCAAAGTTGTACAATAAGAACGCTACACGATTACCACGTGGACATTGCCCGAATTGCGGAAGTTCAACTATCCAGCTCCGGGACTCTATGTTAAGGTTCCGGGAGTGGATACAATTTATTGGCTCTATCACGGTGGGCCCGCAAGGCAACTCCGGACGCCATGGTATCGCATTCGCCATAAAAGGAAAGGCCAACGGTATCTCGCTTCCATGGGAACCGATTTCTTCGAGGCTGGCCCTGACACGATTCAGGGGCTCTCCACTACCTGTGATTGCGATCTATGCACCGACAAATGGGGCTGGAAACACGAAAGATGACTTCTGTGGCATAGTGCAAGATCTAATCGTGTTTCAAACGATGACGTATGCTTGGACCCCGGAGACTGGAAAGCACGAACAAGCTCCTTGGACGAGTGTACTAGCCATATCCTAAGAAGGTTTAGATTTGGCCAATGCTGCGAGAATGGAAATCGCATAGTAAACTTGGCCGATACTAACAGGCCGGATGTGCAGTCGCTCATATTGATAGTAAGTAGTACGTAAACATGTGGACAAAATTCCCCTGGATGGAGATCGAATCGGGTACTGGCTACTTCGGAAAATTATTTTGACTTGTTCGCAACGCTGCGACTGGGAGATGCAAGTCTTGGTCCGTCTTACTTGATATAATCCCTATGATTATCTCCGAGCAGAGAAAAAATGTGTGGAGCATTTTGACCACTCTCCCAACCGACCTTCGGATCACATCAGGGACTTACCACTCTCTCTCTCTCTCTCTGAGTGTAGAGATGTACGACATTGACTGCGAGTCACTAAGTGTGACGTAAATAGCCACGATCGCCAGCTAGCTGGAAAACAAAAAATCTGCTGGAGAGGATAGTATCCCATCAGAAGTGTACAAGACTTGATTGTCATCACTGACCGACACCTGTCCCAAGGGCTATTTCGCTCTATTTAAGAGGACGAGACATTTCCGAGTGATTGAGGTGCGCCAGTTGTTATCCACCCCCAGGAAAGGAGACAAGATAGTTTGCACGAACCACCGGAGATTAGTCTGATTGACGTCGCTGCAATGATTTATTGCGTACTGATACTCAATCGCTTCTCTGTTGCGAGAGACCTCAACACTCGACTGAAACAAGGAGGTTTCAGCCGTGACAGATGCTGTGTGGTCCAAATCTTCACATTGCGTTGAGTACTGGAACACTGTTACAAGTTCCGGCAGACAAAAGTAGCCTGTTTGATCAATTTCCGTTCTGATTTTGAATCAGTTTACCCTGAATGCCTATGGGGTTTGCTAGAATCCGACGGTATTCCTGTCAAACTCTGAAGGCTTACTATGCCTCCACTAAAGCACATGTTAGAATGTATGATGATGGATCTTCTGAGTTCACAACTAATTCCGCGATTACTCTCTCGCTCCCTCACCGGTGTTGTTCGTCTATGCAACCGACAGGATACTGAACAGACTGATTACCCCGGTGCCCGACTGTGCACATCTCGAACCTAGATTTTGCAGATAATATTTTTGTGCTCGGAGGTCTCCCGCTATACTTCAGCCAGTCCTCGAACGACTCCATTGCTTCTCAAAGACTATTTACTTCGAAGTCGACTCAGTGAAAACGAGGGCTTTTCCAACTATTCTTTGGACCATCAACTCAGCAATTGTCCATCAGTGTTCAGACAATCGAGTACGTATCACTCTTCAGATACTCGCGGCTCAGTTCTGCTTCCGAAGGGCTAGGAGAAGAACAAAGTACTACCAAGGGTTGATAATGCACAGAAAGTGTTTATTGAATTCCGGCATGCTCTGTGAGCACAGAGCAAAATCAGTCTTCGATCCAAGATTCTTGTCTGCTGTGCCACTATCTGACTCATGCTCAAATACGGGCGCGAAATCTGGCCACAGCGAGCTGAGGACACCAGGAAGCTGGAGGTGTTCGGCCACTGGTGTATGCGCCGAATTCTTCGTGCGGACTGACAGAAAAGGCTTTCAAACGACGAAATAACGGGGCAATGCTGCGGTATTGACCACCTATCCGTCCTCCTTCGACCCCGCCATATACTCTGATGACCCGACACGGAACTTCCCCGGCAAATTGCCGTGAATCTTGTCGGTGTCGCCTTGGAGGCCAAATGACAACGGGGTTGAGCATCGTCGAGGAGGGCGTAGTGTGCCCGGGGCTACAGTCGATCTTCGATCCGTTATAATAGAAGGAGACTGGGTCGCGGTTTGCACTGAGTTCACATCCAGCCACCGCGTGTGATCAGCGATATCAATAAAGCCAAATTATCCTCTAGCCGGAGATAGTCGTGTAAAAATATTCTGAAGTTATACCGAATCTGTTCTGTATGCCACAAACTGAAGCCAAACCTAGTTCTGTCACCGCAACCCTCGCACGAATAATCTGTTCAGCGAGAAACGTTGACTGAGGTATTAGATGCAGTCTGTAAGCTGATCTCCAACAACAAGCTTGCTGATGTCTCGAAGTCGGTGTTGACTTGAAGTAAACTGTTCAGCTTCAGTCCAGATAGCCTTCTGGTTAACGTGTGAGACTCACGATTCCTTACGCTAATTGGATTAGAATCCCGTTAGCTATGTAATGCAGTTGATAATTTTGAACAAACTGTATAAAACAAATCGGTTTTCAATGCAGTGTTCGAAATGACTCGGACAAGAAGCTCAGTGATTGGTTGGCTGTCTCCGACACCAAATTGTGTTCACAGTTTTGGAGTTCGTTTACTTTTCTCGCAGATACCATTTGAATGTTGTTTATATTTTGTGAACTAATTACGGTCTCTGTTTCCGTCCGACCACCCACTGAGGTATTCGCGTTGCGTGCGGATACGCTAATCAAATTTGCGATTAAAATGGAGGGAAAGTGGTCTAAAAGAAAGTTTCGAGTATGTTTATATATCGGCCAATCTGACCCACCCCTTCAGTCAGTGTTTGTGTTTCTCTATCAAATGTATTTGCTTCTAATTGCGCTTTCAGTGGTAGTATATCCAGCAGGTCAAGGGTTTAGGGGGGGGGGGGGGGGGCGAGTGGACATGCATGCGGATATGTCGTGTTGGACCTCGAGAAAGAAAGTGGTTGCCAGCGTTTTTCCGCTCGTTGTCTCAGTGCTCACCCACATCGGTATCCCGAGTGAAACCTCTGTCACTGTAGCGGCTGCGTTTGTGTAGTGTCACGATAGCCGCACATACACACACACACACCGTTCCGAGAGTCAGTGGCGGTCCGAAACCGATCGACGGCGTAGTCGGTCAGATTGTTTCTTTTCAGGAATCCGTGAACGATACACTTCTGGTTTGGCTTTGTGTATGTATCACATCGTCCCGTATTTCATTCAAAGGCGGCTAGTTGGCAGCCGTCCGAATACTACATACAGGAAGCGGAATTGAGTGGAGTAGGATTTCTGTGTGAGCGGGAGATTTTTTGCCCACCGCTCATTTACACCACAAAGTTTATCGTATTACTTCTGAATTTTTAAATTTTTTCATACGCACAAATATAATACCTGCGTGGTACTTAACCCGGCCATTATCCTATGAGACAGAATGAATAATCGGCTCGTTCGAGGTAAAATTCACTTGCGCGTGGTTGTGTGTATTTCTTTCCCCGCCCCTGTACACATACACACATTAAAACAACAGAGGCTCTAATATTCGTTTTGGATCGACATGACACTGACGCCACCACCTTCACTGATAATAATAATGATGATTACGACAACGACTAAAATGGTGATGACCATGAGAACGAGGCCGCGGCGGTATTGGTCGTAGCTGTAGCAGTACATGCCGTATTGTTTTCGTTGTTGTAAGGGCAAGATCACAGTAGTCCCACGGCATTTTATCCGCTTCCCCGTATATTCATACAAAAATGAAGATGTAGAAAAGTCGGTAGTGAAGCAGTGAATTGACAGTCCCGTATCGTTTCGGCTGTATTCGTATATGCCACTCTCCGAGACAAGCGCTTTGTTTTCGTACCGGCTTTTTTGCGCAAGCGCGAAAGTGACTTTGTGGATGTCGGAAGTCGAGGGCGGTTAGGTGATCGAAAAGTAGAAGTTACAAAGGGGGTGGGATAAACCTGTCAGTTTGCAAGGAGTCGGGATCTGTACACATTCCCCGGCTCGGTCCGTTGGTCGGCAGACCGGTCGGTCGGTCGTGGTCCACATGACAAACAGTAACACATCACCGTCCCTTCTCTGCGCCGTTCATGGCTACCCAACCCCAGGGGGCAAACCCACCCTCTTTAACTTTTGGCAGCCGATGCCCTCACACAAGTGCTATCCGGTTAACAGCCAGACAGGTAGGCAAGTCGGCACATGGACATCTAGCTTTATATACAGTTGGCGCGCTGTGTCTCAGTCTGTTTGATCGAGGTTTTAACAGTGTCTGATGGTGGTGGTGATAGTATTAAGGACTCGGATGCGAAGGCACCAGTATTTCCACTCCAAAGCGGCTTGTATCGGGAGAAGCACAACCAATACGGGCTTCCTCCAATCATGGAATTATTCAAGAGTATTGCCCTTCTTTTTTTTCTTCGTTTTGCAATCCCGGTACAACACATTATTACCGTTTTGTTTCTTCGACATTAATTTGGACACCTTTCCTACCACATATCTCAACGTATATGCTCGTAGATTTTGTCGTTTCTTATTTTTTTTTTGTAGTCTCCAATCCTCTGTTGGTTACATGTGTTGTCCTTCAGTACTATGTGCACGGTTTTTTGTAAACTGTACATCTGCTACTACCAGCATAATATCACTTCGGGATAGTATGCTGAAAAAATGGAATCTTTATATCTAGTGCATATGTGGTGGACGGGGAGAGGGGATGAGGAGAACCATTGCTGTTTTTCTGCTGTATGATCGCACTCCCTCAGCCGGAACCTAAGACTTGTAATGACAGAGATCCACATAAGGTTCCAATAGGTCAAGTGTAGCAACGATCCAGGGGACAACTGTAGGTTACTGCCGACTTCCAAAGTAACCTGCGTCCGTGGTGGGATTCGAACCTCTGTCCTCCGAGGTAGTAAACAAACGCTCTAAACCACTCGACCACCACCAGTCAAATTAGGTTCTTAATTCGACTGAGTTAGACTCCCTAGGTCTGTTTGAGGCCTGTACATCTGTTACTACCAGCATAATATCACTTCGGGATAGTATGCTGAAAAAATGGAATCTTTATATCTAGTGCATATGTAGTAAACAAACACTCTAAACCACTCGACCACCACCAGTCAAATTAGGTTCTTAATTCGACTGAGTTAGACTCCCTAGGTCTGTTTGAGGCCTACCTATTGACGTCGGATGACAGGACCAAGTGTACTTTCCAGTGAATGGGTGCATTCATAAACACAGTCTGTTCGGATCTCCCCAGGTCTTTTATGGAGTAGAAATGATCGGTTAAAAGCGTTGGTGCACGTAAGCAAATTTTTTTTACCTCTAGACAGTTAAACATGTAATTCTGTTTTCAAATATCAGACAAAATTCTATCAGCCTCTCATTCGTTGTCTTAGGAGGCTGGTTTCTTACCCACCTTAATCATCGACCGGATACTTGTCTGTTCATTAAGAACTTCATCAGTTACACAGTTCACCGTTCGAGCAACCATTGCGCATGTACTTTGGTTGTTATCTCTCCGTGGGAACCCCGGTTGCGAATGATTAGAAGACAAGAGTGAGAACAGAACCACTGCTAGTAACATCAGATCGATAGAGAAGCGGTGTGAATACAAAAGCACCACTGCAAAATATGTTACTGCTGAGTGGGGTATCTCTTACACCCCACCCAGGAAGTCTAACACGCGCTACATGACGAAGTCCAGTGGTCAGGCTTTTCTTTCCTCTCTCATTTCATAGTCTGGCCGCCCTTACTCATCTTCCAAACACTACCTGTGTCGGCGACTATTGCGCATTGGGGAATCCTATCCGGGGACATGCGCTACATATGTACCAATCACCCTAGCCTTTCGAGCTTCAGTGCTTCATCTGTTGATTTGGTTCGTGTACCTAAGACTCTCCGTGGGAACTCAGCATTGCTAATATGGCGTTTTCACCAGATTTGGGCAATACCACGAAGATATCGGTGTTCGAATACCAATAGTCTTCATATATCCTCCACATCGATAGTATGGTCATGGTTGAGAAATATACTAACACAGTACCTGCGGATATCTAACCACTGATATCACCGTACCTCTTTGCTTATATTTAATGAGGTCAGTGATTCAGTGCGAAAGATTCTGTCTAGAATATTGGCTGAATGTTTGATTAGTTAGTAGAAATGTCTGCTGAGCCCCTAATACAGATTTATAAGCCTTTGGGCTTTAATTTGGTTGGTTTATCTACCCTACCGTTTGCAACAGGCTGGATCATTTAACCAAGTGTTTCAGTGAGTAGTGTTGTTTCGACAGTTCTTGGCTGAATTTTTCTGACCTAGGAAATGGCTACTGAAAAACGCAAATCTATCATTTCTGTATTCCTGATTAGACAACGATCGTTTTAAAAAAATCACTTAAAAATAGTCCACGGTATCAACAATATTGTGGTAGATTTATGCGCACCTGACCACTGATGAGTTCATTAGTCCCGTTCGCTGACATCGCGGTCTTGTTGATCTTTGGCTACCCGGACTTTAGTTTCTTTACGGGTTGTTTTATTTTTATTTTTCGAATTATTTAATAATTAAGTGTTAACGAGAACCCGAGTGCTATGACTCTTTGAATGGTTTTCTTCTAAAACTTCAGCCCACGACCCACCAGGTGAGTTATATTCTGGTGTGTCGATGTAACCTGATGCCAATCAGCGCCGTAAACAAAATGCGCTACACACTCACATTTGAGCGATTTCTTTGTTCAAAGCGTAGGGAAATTACTTCACTCCACAGACGTCTGTCTCGACCGTAGATCACAGATTACCGAATAAGTTGATGAATAGTTCTGTGGGCTACAATGCTTGAGGCAAGGTCTCATACTAGACTCGCTCGATGTGCCTAGCTCATGGAATTTGGTAGTGAATGCATTGCCGGGAATTTGGCCGTGTAAAGTGTGATGAGCTTCCCAGATGGAATTTAGTCGATCTACCTGCGCAATGGTCAGAAACATAAGGAGACAACATTATCTCGCTACCGGTGGCGTTGTTTTTATTCACGCCACTTGCAATCCTGTCTGATACTTTCTTCCATACTCTCAATGATTAAGTCTCCGATTTTGAGCTGTCTTGGGATAACAACTGTTGTTCGAACTGAAACTTCCATGAGTTTGCGGATTTACTTTGAAGGTGGAGAATTCCCGGCTTATGAAGTCAAATTTTTGTTTTTTCTGTGCGAAATGAGTTCATGTGTCTGTGACTGCTGGATTTATCAACATCTGTGTTCGTCCTCTCGAGTTCGGTCTGTCACCCGCGGTGGTTGCCACTCCTATTCCGTTCATCGACTTTGTTCTCACTTAGATGGCGACCGGATCGACCGACAAACGACAACACTCGATGGTCGAGGAGAGTGTAAGATGCAGTAATTTGCTGTGTATGCACACGCGCAACAACTTTGACTACCGCTCGTGCATGCATCATCGGTCGCAAATTAGACAGGCATACAAAAAGAGGTCAGAGCAGTTTGACGGTCGCCAGATTCTTCCGCCCTCCAGCTCGTTCGTCCTCAAGCATGCGTCTGTTCATTCGTGCATGTACACACAGACACACATTGAAACAAGACGAAGACGACAAATCTCGTAGTCCACTGTGGGGGAATCCGTTTGAGCGGAAGAAACCGACGAAGTACTTTGTTTCCTCGCCTTATGTGTATGTGTGTGCGCGATATCTTTCGATTACCTTAGTGCCTGTTTCCCATCCTACGTAATCTCACGGTGGCTGTTTGGGTAAACGAACACGTCGGGGTTAGATACCTTTTCGAACAAGCAAAGCAGACGTGTACACGCACTTACGAGCGACCGTGCATGCACTCGGAGCGACCACACGCGTCCTCAGTCTTTGTTCGTGAAACCGTCAGTTGCTGTTTTGTTGTGCCTGTGTGACCAGTTTTCTAGTGTTACATTTGGGATTGGCAAACCGCGAGGTGGATTATTTGTTAGTCTGTGCTCGCTCGTTTGGTCAACGGAATGAGAACGAATGCAACGTATCTAACATCGCCCCGCCTGCAACCAGATGAGTCCGTTTTAATTCCAGACAATCACTGTGACGAAGAGGATGCGCGAGGTCAAAACGTCACACGGATGAAAACAAAGGATCATCACATTTTGAACCAATCTCTCTCTCTCTCTCTCTCTCTGCACTTGCAATGCTGATAATGATAGCTTCCTTATTTTCCCACTATGCCATGTGCATTTCAGCATTGATCATTAACCGGTTCCAAATTTGTGAACCAACTGGATCGAGCAGCTTCGGTTGAATGCCGTCGCAGCCACTGAAAGAATAGGCTGCAACGGATCTCTTCTATTCCCACTTGTCTTTGAAGCGGACAGTGACTGAAGAAAAACAAATATATTTAGTCAGCACAGTGAGATCCCCACTGTAATAGGACACTTACAGTATATGCCTTTCCAACACTTTTTTCCACTATTTCATATTCACTTTTCCATCTTTCTTCTTTTACTTTCTTTTATATTCATCCTTATTTCGGATAGGTATCAGTTTTGTCATTAGAAATACTGTACTTCAGTGAATGTATTGTGTCGAAAAAACGATGCACCTTGTGATGTTATACGTAAGTGTTTACTGTTCGGTGACAATGCAATCGGAAGTGATGGTCGTCAGTCGGCGTTTGGGTTGCCGCGGGCAACCTTTCTCAAGACCGGTTTTCAATCATATCACTTCAGTATTTCTGAATTTACTTACTCACTATCAACATGACCCAGTTTAGATCGAAGTACACGAAGAAAGCGGGCGCAATGAGTGGGACACAAGTGTGCTAGTGAGTGGTTCAGATGCAGATGCTTTACTGACGGTAAAACTTGGCCATGTCTCCTAGTCTTATACACAAAAGTCTACTGAAAGGATTCTTCCACCTTCTGACCACGCCACAGACTATCCACCTCTACCTGTCTTCCAACCACTTCTCATCTTGGTGAAATACACAAGTCGAGAGGGTCTTTTTGAGACAGTGCTTTATGCAAAAGCAAATCGTAGATAGTTTTCTTGGTTTTCGGGATTGAATTCCTGACCGCAGCAATTATGCGTAAGGTCAGCATTGTTGAAACGATGTTCGCATCGTGTCCAAGTAACAGTAAGAAGATATCGATGTTTAACTACAGATAACATTCATGAATCATTTGCCCTCGGCGAACAGCTTCCTGAGATATGAAACAGAACTTACCTGTCTGCCTCACTGTACACTCGAGCTTCGATAAGCAAACGGACATTGCGTCAAGACCACATATTGCTGAATATGGCAAAAACCCAATGCGTATGCGGGGATGCATCATTATCCGACAACCGAGTGATACGTAAGACATATATTCTTCGAATAATTCTTCCTTTGATAAGGAAGTGTTTGATGTAGGATCAATCTGTAAACCTGTCTATCCATCTTTCACGGGTACAGTGCCATCCGCGAGATGAAGAATAGGGGTTTTCTTGAAATCCTCGGTTACGAGGACTGAGAATGTCGATGATGTGTGTCGTGTCACATCCAAATACCACCGTCATTTAGGATAATCATTTTTTGTCCTATATCACTGTCCGATGGTGATCGAGTGGTTCGTACTCCGATACTACCGGTCAGCTTTCGCTTTCAGACGAGTCGTTATCAAGTCTGTCCTACATGGTTCTTCCCTCCAAGCCCAAGTGTTATGATTGCCTGTTCTCTCCAATACTGCCAGTCTTCTGCGTGTTTTTCCATCGTTTAGTAGTCATTGGCGATTCCCGAGGCTACTAAGCGATAAGAATACCTGTAGTTTGATCCGTCTCAGCTATTTTTTTTTACGTATTCCGGATCATCTTAACGACGGGTCAGATTATCTTTGGCTATCAAAGTTTCCATCATTTGTACCCATCCTTCCGGAGTTCAGTCTGTACTACCCAGTTGCATCGGACAGGTGACTTTTGAAAAGCCAGTTTTGCAACCTAAAATATACCGCTCTATCAACCTCATCAACAGCCAGCCGAACCATCTACTTCATAGTTGTTCAGACTGAAATTGACCCAAAAGCGGTGTGATTTTATATCCAACGAATGTCAGTTTCCAAAGATTCTCCTCCACATTTATCGTTGCCAAAACGTGTTTGTTCTGTTCTCTCGTGTGTCCGAGGTCATAAAAGACCCTCGCTATGAGTGCGCGCACACGTTCGCCAACATAAGCACGGATATCTACGATCAGTGTTTCGGGCATAAACACATCTAATTTTTTTCTTGTTTTCTTGGCACCACTGACCCCGAAAAGCGGTGTTTTTGTGAGTCAGGCCGAACCTGAAAACACAGTTACTAGTCCGTTCGTTGTAACAAAGTTTCACGGAAATTTAATTGCATTTTGCTTTTTTGAAACGTTTCAAGTGGTTATGGGTTATGAAAAATAAATCAGTTGCGCTTTTCCAGCCGAATTTTGCGCGTGTCTTGTTGTTGTCTCAAGAGTAGAGATCTGATACTTCACAAATTAGTCAATCTCTTTTGTGTATTTTTTACTGACCGGCAAAGTATATTCGAATTTTTTTAATCTTCTAAACCTAGTAAATAAACAAAACTTGGCTAGCGATGTTGTACGATCGAGGCCGTAGTCCCGAACACGTTGTTCCAAGCACCATACAGCCTAAGTGGTTTTCTCTGTTGGAATACGTGTGTATTATTATTATTATTATTACTGTCATCAGATCAAATAGGTTCACCTGGATTGAAACAAACACTAGTCGTGCACTAAATCGTAGTGCGATAAAACAGTTTGAAGGAATCATGATCTTTTTAATTATTTTTACATGCTTGCGCATGAGTGCCTACTGAACTACTGGTGAGAACTGACAACCAGACTCTGAGAATTGGATTGGTGGAGAACCACATAAGGTTCCAATAGGCCGGTATGTTAGCGAGCCGGACGACAGCGGGGATTACTGTCTACCAGCAAGGTAACCGATGATGGCGGGGATTTGAACCTCCGACGTGGTAATGAAACGCTCCAAACCATTCGACCACTACCAGACTAAAGACGCGGAACCGACAACGTGCAGATCGCAAGGGGAAGCAACAGTCAGATGGGTAGAATTCGCCGACCAAAAGTGGCGCATACTACTCATTCAGTACGTGAGACGTTCAACCTGACACCATTAGATAGGCGCACGCTTTTTTCAAATCACTTAGAGTATCCTGCTGATTTATTTACGATGGATGACGGTACCTGGCTTTCCGTCTCACTAACACGAGACTTAATAGACCCTGAAGTTGTACGGTCTTTCTACTTCGTAATGAGCAGATAAAATCGATTAGTATCAATCAAGTTTCTCGTCGTTAGTCCTTGGGCATTGACATGGTCCGTGAACTACTCGCATATTGCCCGAAGAAAAGTGGATGAAAGTTTGTTTTTGCGTGTATGATGTTTCATCGTACCTATGTCATTTACTTATTGTAAATAACCGCCTCATACACTGATCTGCGTTTCACTTATCGTGTCTTTCCAAATGGTGGGATCTTTTGCTACACATGATCAGCCTTAGTGTAGTTTCAACTCTGGGTACCTTTACCATCGCATCTTAGGACAGTCGTTGGTAGAACACTACAGATATCGTCTTTAGTGGAAAATTCATTGTTCTTTTGTATCTGAGGATAGTCTGCATACAACTTTCAAGTCTGTCTCAGTATTTGCGTTCAGTGACTAAGGTTTCTGTTATTCTCCGTAACACCCACATTGATGTTCATGTGTGTATCTGTTTCATTCAAATCAAGTT
The DNA here is from genome assembly GCA_948099385.1 of Fasciola hepatica. NCBI lineage: Eukaryota > Metazoa > Platyhelminthes > Trematoda > Plagiorchiida > Fasciolidae > Fasciola > Fasciola hepatica. The sequence continues at coordinate 2,304,301 of CANUEZ040000007.1, read as the reverse complement.
GTAAACAATTCTGAGGGCGACAGATCAACGTTTGGGAATGCATTTTGCACCCTGAAAGCGTTTGAAATGATGCTGCAGGAATGGGTAGTTCAAATCATAAAATCTCTTTTGCTGTCTAACAGAAGATCTGTGAATATAGTAAATCAGGTTGTCAGCTGAACAGCCGCACTGTACCTGGTGGGCAAAGTTTTATTACTTATACGGGAAATGCTATTGGTCTTCGTCCATATCAGCCATGTGTAGATAGTGTCGACGAATCATTATTCCTCGTTTTTTCGACAACCTGGTACCTACAGTTTACTCTGGCACCGGTTCTCAGTTTCCAGTCTAATCATATAAAAATACAAGGAACATGTAACCGGAGCGTTTGTACGTATGTGACCAAATAAACGGTCCAAATGCAAGTGTTTCACCGATCGAGACACATTATCATGTACTTTAGTGTACTCATTAATCCGGGAAAATGAATCCATGGATCCCAAACCGGAAGCTTAACAGCCAACCCCACTAGTTTTAGCTTTCGTACCTTTTTTCACGTCGTTTTTGGACCGGTCACCTCGACCTATCTCCCAGTCGGAATTATCGATGAAAAAAGTGCGCTGGGGAAGTTCGTCGGTCAACATAATCCGATAAAACGGCTTCCGAATGCTGTCTTTTTGGCCTGGTTCGAATTTCATCTTGCGGGTCAGGCGACACCGGGAAACCGCCAGCTGACCACCGGTGTCTTTGTAATCTTTCTACACTCTGCTTGTTAGTCAAATGCCCAATATTGAAATTAGACGAACAGTGGGCTACCGGGGTAGATTTTCTCTAATTAGTTAGCCGAAGCTCGTATTCTGCAAGCTGTCTGAAAAGGACCCCGGTCAAACCAGTCTGTAACGTAGCCGGAATGTCTGAAAATCTTTACTTTCAAATTGTGTCACGTGGAAGTTGTCTTCCAGATCGAATTTTACCGAGAGTTGGGTTACTTAATCACGACTAATGATGCGCATTAATCCCAGATCACTTAGTTCTTCACCATTGTACACATTTGTGTACAGACAAATGGATTGATAGTTCTTCTCATTGTCCACAGCACCCTTTCGACAAAAGACCTTTTCAATCTTCTTTGTTCTGAATTAGACCTGATGCAGCCAATGTTACGTTTAGCTTTGACTCCAAGGATATATCTCATTTTAATAAGTATTCCGAAGTAGAGTAGAACTGTGCGAGACACGTGTTGTTTCAAGATTTCAACGTTATTTGCTCGTTGCACATCGGATCCCCATTCTGACATAGTCCCGATCCCGGGCAATTTCTCTCTTAGTGGCGGTTAGCATGAGACTATGTGAATTTTTGTTTTATCCACTTCAACGTGTACCTCATGATGTTCGGAACTCTAAAAATAATGACAATGGCCGAATGGAACAGTACAGTTCAAAGCACACTTTTTTCGGTCTTCGTTTTACTCAGAATAACAGGGGAGCGAGGACGTATTCTCGAATTCATCGTGTCCTCTTTCTTCCTGATTTGTTCAAACGCTTTGTTCTTTTTTTCTTATCCCGACTATTTGGCATCATTTTTCCCATTTACTCTAATTCTCTGCCCTTCGTGCAATGCATATTAGACGTTGTATCATTGAAAAAACGTCCCAAAGCAATAGCTGTTCCCACGATTTGCCTTGCAGAATTTCACTGTGTGAACATGTCTGTATATGTATGTACGCATTTACCTATATACGCAGATATTGAAGTAGCGTAAAAACAGTTTCCCGTTTTCTGCCAAGCAGTGGTTACCTCGGGCATAGCCACGAATGCTAAGTATCACACACGCATACCCACGCTTGTACGCGTCTGCATACAACTGCCTAAAGAAACGCACTGCAATATGCATTTCCGTGCACAAACACGCGCATGCACACATCCCCTAACCAATGTGGTGCGTATACTCTTAGTCTTTTTGTCAAACCAGTTGTGAACTGTGCTCGGTGGACAATTTCTGGTCACTAAGATTATTGAGATTACATAACATTAGGTCGCATCGTAACTGTGAGTTAGTTGTAGCCTTGACTATTTTTTTCCGCAACTATGTCTGCTTCCTCAGTGTCTTACAGTTTACTGAGCAAGCAGTGGAATTATAAAATTTCACCTTTTACGTTAGTTTTGTGGGGATCCTTGGGTTGTTAAAATTGTGTGACAATTACCATCATAAATCTGTCTGATGCATGAAAGTTCAAAACCGGTTAAATGTTGAGTATGGCAATTTTTTTAAACTACGTAGGTAAAATTCGCTGTCGTTCATACGACTGGGTAGCAGAAATAATTAAAACCAACACATACACTGTTGAAGAAAATGTCATTATCATGAGGCTCGTTAAGACACATGACCTGTCGGGATTTTATATTTGGGTCTCCATCACTCCAAGTCTCAGGGTCTAGTTACTCGTTAATCCCCAACAGTGCAGTGCCCCTTTGTAGATGTGACGTATACACCTCTTCCATTGCACTCATGGTCAAGCAGGTAATAATGAATAATCATCATCATCGTAAAGCGCTAAACAGTAGGGCAAGCCCCACTGACCACTGCCTTTCTCACCATCTTGCACACTGAATTAGAAAGTATGAATATACAAGATGGACAAGGACTGGACCCACATGGGTGGGGAAAGGATATAATATGACTACAAGATCGCGGTTCTCAGCCGCTGTTCGCGGTTCGCAGCTATATTCTTCAGTGTCTCCAGCCAACTGGTAGGCGGATCTTTTGGACCCCAACCACGAAGACGTGAAGCACCTACTTTTCCTAAGTCTGCTGTACATTTTCTCATTCCTCGCTGCCACGTCATCTGTTGACCTCCACGTGGTCTCTCCCACTCCCTAGGAGGAACGGAGAATAGGACGCGATAAGGTAGACGTGTTTGCCATAAGTAACACGTGTTCCAACCAACGAAGTTTACTAAGTTGGATATGCTGTGACAGAACGTTCTCCGAATTAATACCCAAAACTCGCTTTCTGACCTAAGTATTGCTTACTCTGTCATTCCATCCAATCTTAGCGATATTACACAAGCATCGGAGGTCAAAAACCTCAAGACGACAAATATCTCCAGCATGCAGACTCCAAGTTTCGCAACCATACAACAAAACTGAAGCCACTGCGGCACAGTATACACAACCTTTCAACTTCAGTGAAATATCAGATCGACGCCACAAGTGCTTCAGTCCAGCGTACGCCTCTCGAGCCTTGGATATCCGCGTACTCACCTCTACTACAGTGCTCCCATCCGTCGTCACGCTGCTGCCGAGGTAGGTGAAGTGGTCGACAACTGACAGCACTTCCCCATCGAGCATCAAGCTGGGAATCGTTGACGTCCAGTCTTGTAACATCACCTTACACTTTGAACGTTCAAAGCGCATACCGAATGGAGCTGCAGCTCTCGAGAGTCTATCTAGTGCACGTTGAGCATGTTCCGTGGATTCGAACAAGTAGACAAGGTCGTCTGCGTAATCTAGATCACATAGCTTTCCACTATTTCGTAGTTCGACCCCTACATCGTGAAGATTTTGCAGCGCACTTTCCATTATTTCGTCCATGACGAAGTTGAACATTAATGGAGACATGGGACATCCTTGTCGAATACCACTGGTCGTTTCGAACCGACCGGATAGTTCACCGTAAACTCTAAGGCGGTCAGATTTATGAGAATACAATGATCTAAGTAGGTTCACGATTATCTGGGACATACCTTTTCGATGAAGAACACTGAAAAGCGATGTTCGGTCAACTGAATCGAAGGTGCCTTTCAAGTCTAAGAAAACCATAATTGTTGGTCGGGGATGTGTGTGACGCGTTTCAAGTAGTCGGCGAAGAGTAAAAATCTAGTCGATGCATCCTCGACCTGGGCGGAATCCAGCCTGCTGTTCGCGGACATTCCTCTCTCGAGCCGGTGTAAGACGATGCAGTAAAATCGAAGCTAATACTTTGGTGACTATCGGGATTAAGCTAATCCCACGATGATTACTGCAGTCATTGCGTATTCCCTTCTTGAAGATGGGAACAATCAATGACTCACTGCATATTAACGGAATACGCTCCTCGTTCCAAATGTCACGGAGCAAGACGATAAGTGATTTTATCAACGTCCCGCCACCCAGTGGTTGCTGATAGCCTCACCGGAGGGAGAAATTCTATTCAATCCGAATACATGACATACATATCAAGGTGATATGTGCGAGGGTCGGTAAACATTTGTTTTTTTTCACGATGATAGAGCAAAATTCCACTACTTTGGTAAATAGGAGAGAGACCACATTTCGAGTACCATTTGGGTATGTTTTTTCTTCTCGATAGAAGTTTCCCGCAATCTGTCCGTGAGCGAGAACACGTTTTTCCACAGTACGGTGGTACAGAAAAATCAACACATCCGACTTCGATAACGATGTTATCTTGATTGCGATAAAAGAGAACGTCCAAGGTGAACATTTACCGGATAATTCTCCCATGCCATTACGAAGAAGAATGAAGCTGCTTCTGCTCTCGTCAGTATGCAACCAACAAAGGAAGCACATATTGCGATCACGATGGGATCCGAATCGCATTACAAATTGTTTCGTGCTATCGATTTATGGTTTAGGGTTTAGGAAACGTGATTCATCGTAAGAAGTTCCCTAAAATGCTCAGCCCGATTCAACCCATTACGCCTGTTGATATGGGCCACATTAATCATAGTCTGCGTCGTCGGGGAAATGCCTTCGAAGCCACCATGAACAACAGGACTTTTCTGGCTAAGGAATAATTTTTTCCAGTCTGTTAAAGCAGTAGTTCCAGGAGGACTATCTTGCTGCAAGGTAATGTGCCACAAGAGTTTGATACCCTATAGTGGTGGACATTCTCTTCTTTTGTTATGTGCGTTCATAATAACGAAATTGTGGATCCTGTTGAGCTTCAACTTCACCCAATTTCCTCATAGAAGTATATTTGAACGCGAATGAAAATTAATTATCAGTCTGAGGGAAAGTCATGAGTCCATTTTCTTCGCATTGGGTTCAGAGGTCAGCATTCATGGTTATGAATCCTATAAACTAAATGTAGTATATATATATATATATATATATATATATATATATATATATATATATATATATATATATATATATATATATATATATATAATTTATAAACCATGAAGCCCAGATAGTGTTACGATAATAATTACAATCAGATTCGTCATCCACCCCGAAAATTTGGTGCCACGATTAACTGCTTCTCTTTTCTTGCCTTAACGATATTTTCATGAGCGAATATTCTCATTTGCTGCAATTATTTGTCGGTGTTTTACACGCGCACAACAGGCTACGTGTCATTGATCGGCTGAAATTTCAGTCGGTCTGAAGCCCAGCACGGAATGTCCAGGAACTTGCCTCTAATGTTGACCTCGGTCACACACAGACGTACGCACACCGGGCCTAGGAAATAGCCAGGCAAATAAGGCACAATTTGCCTATCAGGGAATCCCGTGCGAAGTGTTATTACATATTTCACAATCGGATCGACTTTTCGAACTATTTCCCTCCACTTGATCACATTGCTCCCGGATAAGTTTGTAACTTGGTAGAACTACTTGGCGTTCACACTTTATTGTGTGTATGTTGATGTTCGAGTCGAGCAGTGGCTATGTGTACAGTCCGGGCTGGGGATGGGATGTGGTAGCCGACGACGGCGGACGCAACGGTTTGAGGTCTCCACACTCGGCCCGACCACCGTTGCCTTTGTGTGCGTGTTCGTATATCGGTCTCAGTATGAGACACTTCGGATTGCTTGTATGAATTGCAGGCGGAATGAATCACACGTACAGCCAGATCGCATCAGTGATCTTTTCTTTCATTTCGTGGATGACCCCCAACCGTGCTGGTTTTCATTGTCCGGGGCCGGGTTACACGAACTGTATCACACACAAACACATTTTGCATGACTTCGTACATGATCTTCATCGCGGATTAGCTTGACGTGCCGACTAGGCATTTCAGGGATCACCACTGTTGCAACAGAATCCGTATAAAAGTGGAACCTCCAGTCACAATTGTACCCCTTACTTGTCTGATTATCAGAGTGCATCAGCTGAAATGCCAAAGGGAAATGTTCACAATGTACTGTGCAGTAGAAGTAAACATGGGGTAATGTGTATATAGCATTCGCCCGAGTCCCAGATTAACAATTTGCTTTTATGAAACTGAAACATTTATATCACCTGATGAATTTGAATAAGTAATTCAGAAGACAAACACTGCGAGAGGAATTCCTTTCCTATGCTGTCATTGGTCGCGCATGTATAAGATCCAGCAAGAGAAATAAATGCAGTGCGAAGCGAAACGATTAATTAAAGCAGTTTTATGATACTCGAAATCGTGTGGGTGTCTGTGAATGTGCGTGTATGTAAGTGTGTGTGTGCGTGTGTTTGTGTGACTGTATGTGGTTGGGTAATGCCATAGTCGGTTAATGCTGAAGGTCATACGCTTTTGGACACGGGATAGGTTTAGTGTGAGCGATCGATGATGCCTCTAGTATCTTCAGTGGGTGTTTGTCGCGGTGATGTAACAAGACCGAGAACGCGTTCGTCGGGTCTACTGTGTGACCACTTTCAATCGTGGGGCAAACGATGGCCGAGGTCGGTCAGTCGCTTGTTGTAGGCTAGGCTGAGTCATCGCGTCACGTATATACTTTGGAATGTGTGGTATAGTATCTTCGTACAGATTTGTCTTGTCCTGAAGAGTATACGAAAGGAATTCTTCTAGCAATGTTTGTCTTCTGAATTGCTTATTCAAGTTTGCTTTTAACTGTTTAAAATAACTTGATCACGCTCGCCAGTTCCTTAGACAGTCCGCATTTGTTCGCTCCTGTCCATGAACCGCGTAGTAAGTCTTGAAGGGGGAAAGTGTCATTAGCATGCGGACTTTATAAGTTGATACCGGTCGATCGCCTCGGAGAGCCAAAAGATGAATAGAAAATAGTTTGTGTCCTGTCATCAGGTATATACACAAGGGCTTACTGTCGTTTGCAGTCGATGAGTTGTACTTATTCCGCCAGAGGATCAAACTCGTAAGGTGGATCCATTCGCTTGAGTAGCACAGGTCCAGAGACTTTCATCCATGTTGTCACTGAAGTCTCGTTAGTTGAGCTGTGAAAAAAGCAAACCACAAAAAAAAACACTCATGGCGTGGAATTTTTCCGGTACAGAGTGGTGAGACTGACCTTGAGGAATCGACTCGCACTGCAAAATTAGAAAGCCTCTGTTCCGATCCGACCTGGTGGCTCTAGAAAGAAGACACTTTTGGCTTCGAACCATCTCGTTTATTACACAATACAAACAATTTTTATAGGATACTGGGTGACCGCAGTCAAAACCATGGTACGAAGCACATTGGTCCAGAGCTGCTCCCATAACCGGGTCTTTTGACTGGCTCTTTTGGTTACGTCCCCGATTGGCTGGTTTCATTGCTGTCGGTTAAAACAACTTTCGGCCACTTACTGGCTAACTTTCGTTCCGTTCGATTCAAATATCTCTTGGCTGCCGATTGGTTGGCTTCATTGCGTTCGGTTAAAGCAACTCTTGGTCGCTCGTTGGTTGGTTCCGCTCGGTCCGGTGAGAGCGATAGTTCGCGGCTGATTGGACGATTTCATTCTGTTTCGTCATGACTGGTTGGGTCATCGACCCGCTTCGTTGGCCCGAGATTTGCCATCGATTTTGGTCAGACAATGACGTGCTGTCTGCTAACGAAGCTGGGCCGTCTATCGATGTGCCAGCAAATGCCCTCACAGCTTCGTCCTCCGGACAATGTAAATGGCAGTCTACAGAGTATCATTCAAACTTTCGGCTTGACTGTTGACTCGTGTGTTGTGTACCGACTTGTCACTACTCCTTCATCTCACACAGAAGCCTAGAAAATTCTTCTGACATGAAAAGGACCTCCGGTTAGAGTACACATTGGCGGGAATGTCCAATAAACTATATATGACACAGACAACGGAATTGTTGATGCATTCGGACAGACAAATGTAAACGAGGATTGAGAGTACTCGTCAATTGTAGTTAGAGGGTAACGATCGCATATAGTTGAAGGCAATGATCATTGAAAACCAGAACTCTATCAAATCGTCCCTTAACTCTGATAATATAACTCAGGAGTGGTTTGCAGGACTGTGGTTTTTTTTTCTGCTCAGATAGTGTACTTGGAAATCGTATTTGGTACACTAAACGTGTGCCATGCGTGCTATCGCCGGACGAAACAATGAATCACGTAGTTGTCACCAACTTAATTTCACCAAAACAAGAAGTACGCATTCTTCGAGAAAGTGCGTCAGCCACCTAATTATCCATGGCATCATAGTGATGAACAGATAACTCGAGTCGTTCTTGATTTTGGTTGTTTGCTTTCTCGTCATACTCAAAACTGACAGATCACTGATCAGCACTTAGCTTGAAATAGATATCAAGGAAGTACTGTCTCTTTTCCGGCCGTCACTGAAAGTCATACAGGTCTTCTCAACCACCGAGCATCGGTTTTTTGCTAGGAGCCAAGATTCTTGAAGAATATAATGGAAAATCCGCTTGCATTTTTCACATCGAAAAGTCGGACGCTGCGAGCCGGAAACGAACCGGTGACCCTCCGCATACCGGGCAGATGCTCTACCAGCTGAGCTATCACGCTCCGGACAGTCCGGCGTGAATAACGCGAGTGAATAATCGATAAGGCGCGAACCGCTATTCCAGTGATACACAAAATCTGTCCTGGTTTTAATCATTAGTCTAGCCCCGTCGGTCACTTCCCAATGGGACGAACAGCACACGGATGAACGTGATCCATTGGTCATTGAAATATATTCAGAGAATGAATTTTGGCACGAGGAGCCTGAATCGTATGTAATGGAAAATTCACTTGCATTTTTCACATCGAAAAGTCGGACGCCGCGAGTCGGAAAATGCTGCTGGTCGGTTGTTTTGGTTCAACGGCAACTTCTGAAGCTTTACTTTTGAGAGTGCTCTCTAAGTCTCTTTTGTGAAGCTCAAACTCTTACCTTACATGCAGTGATGGAGGAAGGGTTCAGCTCTTGACCGACGGATCTCTTTTATCGAAAAACGATGATATCAGGAGTAAATAATATGCAAACTTGCTGATCACCCCCCCCCCCCCACACACACACACAGACGCATACCAAAGGAGGTGGGATTTCGCGCAGTAGTTTCACAGGGTCGAAGTCAGGAATCATGGTGCCCTGCATTATGAGGTAACTAACTCGCTTAATTTCTTCCGTAGTATATACTGTTTTTTATTTGTTTAACGTTCACAATGGACTTCAGAAAACGTTACCGGTTTCTGTTATCGTAGTCCGTGATCATACCACCCACGCTTATTTTGCCAACGTGAGGAAACCTCTCCTTCATTTTGGGTTTTAAGCCTTCGAAGTTTCGTTGGTACCGTGTTGGGAACAATGTGCACCATTGGCAGCCCCATTTGGTATGAGACAGGACTGAGAAAGATTGTCATTTGATTAGAAAGTAGTGCAAAGCTTATGCTTAAGGTACCTAATGCGTTGGACCGACAGATCACTTTCTCATTATGGAGACGCAGACTGCGATCAAAAACATCATTTTTCTCTAGAAACACTCAACTTTCGAGTAATTTGATATTAATTACTTTCTGTTAATTTTAATTCATGAGCAATTGCACACTCGGAAATCGGCAACATACATTTGCTTCTCCTGGTTGTTTGGTTTTCTTACTGCCCACCAACTCTCAAAGTAAACCCGCTTCGTCCTAAGACAAATGATACAAACGAGCGAACTGGGTCCTCTTACAACCACTTTGCCTAGTGTCTTGCGAAGCAATAAACCTACCCCCGGTGATGGATTAACCCATGCTCTTGCTTGAGCCAGTGGGAGGTCTATCTTCGACTCTCGCGCACCCGCACCAGGTCGGTGTATTTCTGCTCAAGTCTCAGTCGTTCTGCGACTGTGGGTCAAGGTGGCTGACTATGTCCAATCTGTGTTCCGAATCCGTCGAATGATTGCGATACCGTATGTTGCTCTTGACGACACAACATAATGGTACGCGCTTTAGACTGCGTAATGATGGGCATTGTCTGTCATTCTTTCTGTTCTTACTAGCAGATGCATGTCCAGTTGCTTGAAACGGTTAGTTGTCTGGTTATCATCAGCGACTATTCTTTCCCTGTGATTGGTGCTAATAATGGACGTTCCATGGAGTGTCAAAAGTTTCCATAATACGGTCGGGTTTGAAGAGGTCTCCATCTTCGATTAAGTGTCTTGGAAATTTTCTGGCAGTGGGTTCACAATCGGGAGGCCGGTTGGCCGAATAAGAAGGACGATTGAATTGTTCCGGCAACAGTTATGCACAATGAAAATGTGCGACCTTCTCCAATATTATCGTGTTTTCCAAGAATGTTATCACCCAGCAGGATATTCGCGCATAAATTACGCATCGTAAGAAGTTTGTCGTTGTCGCAGGAAACGCCCTGGTAGCGAATCAATATACTGCTGTAGCCGATAATAGCATAGGACGGTGATCTAAAGACCAAAATGATTTTACAATCGCATCAATGGACCTACTTCCAGTGTGTGTCAATGACCGATTGAGACACACCTGTAGAAACTCCCATTGTCTGTTAGGGCTTGCAGTCCAACTGGTTTCGCAAGAATTTTAGTACCTACTCGAGGCAAAATGTCACACGGGCAGTAGCTGAGACAGCTGCAGATAACAAAGAGCAATTGAAATAACTAATTGGCTAATCTACATCGGCATGTACATATAAAGTATTTTTCCATGAGTTTTACAGGTAACTTCTTCAACTTGACATTTTTGCGTGTATGCTTTCCGGCAACCAGGTGCCATTTATTCAGACCCAGCTGGTGAAGCTAGCGTGTTCTAAAGTAGTCACTGAGATTGTTGTACCATATTGGTACCGCTAGATTGATTGTTTCTCCTAACGATTTCGCCAAATCGTAGGCAGCTCAAAATTCAAATATAGTTTTTCCATAAGTCTTGTTCTTATGTTGTTAGGCTGCAATCCAATAATCACACATCATCGCCGTGATACTCTTCTGCGGTATAAAGACGAAAGTCGCATTCGTTCACCAGCGATTTAATGCTTTGGATGAACTACTGGTCTGTATTTAGTCCATAATCCTGTTTACACATTGCAAGAAGATACCAAATGAAAGGCACACTTTTTTGGCGCACAGACAAAAGTCAAAGGTGCAAATGTGTCTTCAAAGGTATTCTAAACCAGATAAATGGTAATAAACATAAATCGGAGGTAATTTGTTATGTCGAGTTTTTCTGAATCACCTGGTCGTACACTTTAGTGAGATACTGGATAGCCGAACCCCATAGGTACATTTCTTGACGGGTTTTTGGGGAGTCGAATTTGTTTTGGCTAGGATAAGTATGCAACTCCGAGGTGCTACTCCTCACAGACACTCCATACGCCATGACGAAGATAAGTATGCATTATTAGACAAATAGTAGACCGATACATAACTTTGCAATAAGATCAGTACCTGTGGGAAGCTGAAGTCGGACTGGTACGATTTACCTCTCGAGTAATCAGATTACATCAGCTATGATACAAAAAGAACCATGCTCAGTGTTCTATGTAAAACCGGATGTGTTGACTGTTATGAACTCCCACGGAATATCGCTCGACTAGTGACACGCAATTTCCCGACTCTCGCGTCACAACCGGTGATCGGTCCCAGGATAGCCCGCACAAGCAAGGAAGAACGCAGAAGGCAAGAACTTCATCTCAGCCGTGTATTTCATACTGGGCCAAAGGTGATTGTACATTTCTACTCCGCTGCTAATATACAATTTTGTGCGACCTAGGGGATTAAAACAACAGCGCGCTCCGGCGAAGGTGTATTGTACAGTTCTGCATAACGTACAACCGCGCACCATTCAACTTCAAAGTCGATATCCAAAGGAACGCAAGGCAGGTAAAAACTGACCTCAGATTCGAATTTCTTGGCATCGATGTGTGGGAAAAGGCATTTCCCCAACATTAACGGAGTGTGGTTTGGTGAAGATCATTTGAAAAAAATAACATCAATATTTGTATTTCACAACTTATTATGTGTTGTCCCCCCCCCCCCCAAAAAAAAAAGAAACACTACCTGACGGACCGGATCGAAATAAAAGCATACATGATCTACGAATGCGTGTCGGCTGAACAACCAAAAGTATTTAACACTCAGTTGCTTCGTCAAATAATCGAACGATATTTCATCGTAGTAGGTCTTTTTGTCTCCTCTTCTTCGATTTTCATGCCCAAATTTAGCTTGATGTACTTCGGCCTTTCACGCATAGTGCTCTGTATTTTATCTTGGAACATTTCCTCCACTCGTTTGCACTATATCCGGTTAAAATTGCTGTTGTGGCCTTATTGTCACATTGCCGATAACGATGACCGGCGCTACTGATGTCAACCATTTGAATGCCACTCATGCGTACGCCTCTGTGTGTGTGTGTTTAGATCTTTTTGCCTTCTTCCTGGGCTTGCCCAGCCATTCACGTGACCAACGACCACCGGTATGACAGAGTCGGCACCTTGGCAGTCTGTTGACATTTGACTTCGGAGATATATGTATATGATGATGCGCACGAGCAAGCCCGGTAACCAAGACTGATATCTACGTGTGTGTGTGTGTGTGTGTGTGTGTGCATCATTCTGTTACACGCATCTGTATTTGTTCTCTGTCGATCGCGCTGTTACGATGGTGTGTGTGCATCCGTCACTGATTTCGAACAGGCGGCTAGTTGACTGATGGGTACTGGAAAGCTACTACTTCCATCGCGTCACGTTAGGCTTCAGCTCAGGGCATTCTCATCAGGCAGGCCGGCCTTTTGCCGGTCGCATTAGTGAACCATCTGCGCAAGTTATTCACAGCATGGTGTTTATAATTGTGTAGTTTGTTGGAACACCGTAGAGAAGAGAAAAATCTTGTGGACTTGACTGATAAGTTCTGTCATTTGCGTGGACAGATGCTCACGCTAACATAGACTCGCCTAAGTGTGCCTGTGTTTCAGGGTTCAATGAATAATACGCTCCTTAAATTACTCCATCCTGGTCCTCAGATATCAATGCACAAACCCATTTTTTGTCTCTCTCAGTCTCTCTTTCTCTCTAATGCTTCTATATCTTTTGAGGTCATCACACAGATTGTTTGCCCTCTGGTATCTCATATTTGCGGATCACAAATCGACATTCGTCATTGTCGTTTATCATTCCGCATGCGTGACAGGTCATCTAGGCAAGAAGAAATTAATCGCTCAGTCAATGTGCCGCTTGTTTGGTTTTACCGCTGACCTGCGCCTACTGACAGCCGCTCGCATGGGCTTTGAGAGGATTGTTCTTTTGCCCGACATCATTTGCGCGAGGTCACAGTCCGTCTCTCCTTGCCCCACACGCATTCCCACTTTCACAACAGAATCACAAACACCCCTCAGACAGTAGTAAATGGAGCGCACGCTCGGGCTTTGTTCCTGGTGTCATTGTATACCAAAGCCTGACTGCGCCGGGAAAGTATACGATCCGTAGTCAGATTAGCACTCATTACGTTAGGAGAGAACTGTCGGTTTTGACTTTTATCTCCCTAATGATGAGACAGATAAAGCCACTTGCAGTTTTTTTCAAATCATACGCTTGCTCATGAGTGTACAGAAAAGGGTACACCCCATAACCATAAAGGCCCTTTACACTATTAGGGATAGCCGGCAAGCAGACCCTATGACTTGTAGTTGCAGAGAACCACATGAGGTTCCAGCATATCAGGTGTGGTAACGATCCGGCAGACGACTGTAGATTACTCTCTACAACCAAAGTGACCGGCGTCCGTGGTAGGATTCGAACCTGTTACCTCCGAGGTGGTAATTAAATGCTCTAAACTACTCGGCCACCACCGGTCGGTTTGAACGGTGTCTTCCGTCACTTATAATGCCCGATCCTCATCTGACCTTGTGTATCAGACCCGCATTAGCTGGTCGTGATATCCTGTCTGACGATAGCTTAACAGCGCGCACTTGGTAATGCGTGTGTTTCTTGCCTGGTAACAAGTAACAATTGCTTATTCTGGTTGGTTCTTCTTCCTATCGATAGCACTGTTTCAATTTTAGCTACATTTCGGACAGATATTCACCAGATACTAAGTGTGTGGGTGTGTGACGGCTTTGGATACTTGATGTTTATGCAAATCGGGGGTGGTCGGATAGTGTTACCACCTCGGAGGTCCGAGGTTCAGATCCCACCACCGCCGGTCGCTGACGATAGACAGTTATTCGCTTTCACCAGGCAGGTTATCTTGCCTGACCTATTGGAACCTTATATGGTCCTCCAATCCAGATTCCAGGGTCAGGTTGGTGATTATCGGCCTTTGAAGCAAAGGCGTATACCCCTTCTACCACGCTCATGCGCAAGCATGTAATGAAAAGTAAATAATGCAGAGGTGATAGCGGAGAATGACAATTGAGTGCATCAAAGACATCGGAGGGAATAGTGCGAATGCGAGGATGAGACTGTTCACAACATGCTACCAAATTCCCTAATGTATAAACGCCTTTTTAAACGTTAACGCTGATTTACCACAGTGTGTTTGATTACTGCTGTTACCAGCCACATCTATTGAATATGGCTACATATCGCCATATTATATTCAGACAGATTCTGACTGAAATTGGGACCTGTTAATTGCAAACCACTCTGCTAAAATCAGACGATTTGCTAACGAGGTTAGGTGCCTCGCTACTCGCGTTTGCCTTATTGCTTTGGTAACCTTGAGCGATTAGCTTAGCTCCTCACTCTCAGCCTCGGGATTCACCAGTTCCGATTCTCTCGATTAGCAAAGTCGATTCATCCAGTCATACTCCGTTCACTATACTTATACTTCGATGTGGTATAAAAATGAGAAAGTGCACATCTGAAACCAGGCGCACGCATGCGCACAGTGATCCTTCGCATTTGTAGATTGGCCTTGGTTCATCACTGCCAAGTCCAGATCATTTACGTAATTGGAAATGTCAACATCGCAAAATTGGTGCCGAAACAAAGAATATGCGACAGAAACATCTATAGTGTCAGTGTGAGGTTTTAACACAATTACGGTTAGGGGGCGAAATCGCCCGAGCTTTGTCTCACTGCACTTCTTTCTATTCTACGCATGTGGGAAATTGAAGACGAGACTGTATGTGATTGGCGGTTCCAGGGTGATCCACCATTTGATTAGTGATTCCGTAAGCAAATATCTATCTATCCGTCCTGACGGTTTGTAATGAATAAATCCTTAGAGGACAAGCACAACAATACACGTGAGTACAACACCATGTGTCGTTGTTCAAAGTATCCGTCTCTAATGTGCATAGAGGTCATCAGATGATTAGTATTGTGGCTGACTCTTTTCACACTCAGTATGATGGATAGAGTACAAAATACACTGTTATGGCAACCTCAGTTGCATTTGCAGAACGCGGTAATTTTTTGGCTGGCCGTGGATTTTTTGTTTGTGTTCTTGATCCTTCCCGGTGATGATCTGAACTGACACTCTGTCTTCTCCTTAGTGAAGGAATTGGAGTAACCTATCGTCACTAAATGAGAATAAGAAAATTCATCATGGCTGTATTTTAAACTTTAGCACAAAAAATGGCAACGTCTTGTGGGTGGTACAGTAAAACAAGTAGTTGAAAAGCAGCGAAAAAACGTGCTCAAACCAGTGTGATGATAGGCAGTCTAGCTGTACCAGAGCAATCCGCTTTTATCGCTCATCTGGAAGGCTACTTTTCATGTGAAGTGTTCACACTCAAGGAGACCATGGTGCAGTGGCTGCCTCATTTATTCCGAACCGGGACAAAGTCACGCGTAAAATTTTAATCGATTTTCCAGCCTTCTACTATTCCAACGGGATTTAGTGGCGCGCGACGGCTCCTTATTTGGGTTCAGACTAAAAGCCGTCTTTGTTTCGACGCTTCCCGCCGACCGGATGTTGGTTATTCGATAACTTAAATCCACCGTACACCCCTCGCCCCGCCCCAATCATCAGTGGCGGGGATCAGTTCAAACGCACAATCAAGTCGGTTCTTTGATTGACCTTAACGCTTTGTCTTCGGTCTCGATGACCACGACACGGGCTTATCACCTGACTGCCCGACCAGTCCACTTTCACCAGCACTGTATCCCTTTGTCTCTGTTTTCCTTATATCTGCACCATTGTCTCAGAACCCCTGCAAACGGGAAAAGAGACAACAAATTCGTTTAAAAAGTCACTGTCTAGTCCTACTCGACCGTGATCTAACGTGACGTGGGGGACTGAGACCATATGTGTGTTTTTCATCGGGACGAAACAAAATAACACTGTCACAGACTTGGAAGACTTCGAGTCGGTCAAACTCAGTTCAACTGTTCAACTAAACTAAACTCGTCGGTCTACCACTCTTTACTCCCCCACCCACTCCCCACTCCCCGACATGCTGTCGGATGTTTGGGTTGATCATCGAGACTGATATTTAGAGAAGTCTATGGGCATCTGGCTGGAATAAGAATACGAATGACCATAGTCATTATTGTTGGCCGTGGCGGCGGCATCAACGGTCAAAACAGGACGCGGTAACAAAATACTCACACGGCTCACATGTCCGCTTGTCAATCGATTCTTTCTCGTTTGACTAAGACCTAAGTAATTATGGGAAGCCGATCATTTTTCTCTGATCTCAGTCTTCTCCGGATCCGAGGAAGCAACTAAAAACGAGCGGTTTTCGGGGCCTGGTCGTTTAGCATGATTAACAACAAACGTATCATCCAGCTTCGAATGTGACAGTGGTTCGTAATCCCATGCTTTCGCGTGAGTGCAGTAGATGGGTCACAACCACTTGGGTGCAACGACCGGAAACCTTGACACTGAGATTTGGAATGGAGATTCGCGTAAGGTCTCGATAGTTCAGGCTGGGTAACTAACCGTGCCACAACAGACTGTTGTTGTCTCGCATCAATGTGACCGATGATGGGTATTCGAATCTCGTATCTCGGCCGTGATCGATACCCCATGTACCGCTGGACCACAGCCACCACCGGAGGTGATGGTGGTCAGTGACTGCTGGTTTCACTGCTGAGCATTTTTATTTATCCTTGTTTAGTTCTCACAACAGCGTCGGGGTTTCTGATTCACTTTAATGGAAAGATATTTCGAACCCTGATAGTTACACACCGTTGCATAGATGAAAAAATCTTTCTTTGCTTTCTACCATAATTCGAAATTTCGGTTTTCCATTTCATGGTCGATCATGAGTGCATTGAGAAGAACGAAAGCACCCCATAACTTCGGGGATTCACTACCCATTCAGGACAAATGGGTCACCGCAATCCTAAAACGTCGCACAAAGAACCAAATGTGAAAACTATTTGATCGGGCATTATAGCGCAGTGACTTTCGCTAATTATGTTTTCATCTTATCTCTACTCCAATTTTGTTATCCGCTAACGTCGTACTGATACACTTCCTATAAAATGACCTTCACTCAGCATAGCGCTGCAGTTGAATGGGACAGGAAAAATCTTGAGGAGCGGGCGATCAGAGCAAAAAAGAACACGAACAGAGAATTAATAAGACTCAAGAAAGAACCTAGTTGTTATTTCCGTTCAGTTCACTTTATACAACCGCTAATCTCGCTCTTCTGTTTTCGGTTGCTACCTTGCAGCACCATCCAGTAAAGGGCAGAAGCAACAAAAGCATGAAGTGGAAAAATCCAGAAATCAAAGTTATGAGTGGGAATCACGAAGACAAAGAAAGAGTCCGAATCCAACTAAGTCACTGGACGTGACCCTGAGCCATATCATTTAATGTTTCCAACCAATTGATAGGCGGATCACTTAGACCCCAACCTGGAAGTCTAACACTTCCTACTTTGCCAAGTCCACTAGTCAAGGTTTTCATACCTTATTGCCATGTCAAGGACTGACCACATCGACCAACGTTCCAACCATTACTTGCCTGGGAGAAAAGCGTTCACCGAGGAAGTATATCTGTGGGCATGTGTTGCATATGCCCAAGTCACCTAAGCTGTTTAGATTCAACACATGATCCAGAGACTGACTTCTGGTTCCCAATACCTCACGTCTAACCTTAGCACTACTGATACGGTGTTGCCACCATATTCGGACAATGGTACGGAGACGTCGATGCTCGAACACCAACAGTGTTCGCATATATCCTATCCCCAACGGCCATGTTTCTGAGCCGTATAGAAGAACGGACCTAACCGCGACATTGTACACTCGATTTTTGACATAGACAATGGGATGTCACGGCGAAGCCACAGATGGCTGAGGTTGGCTAAACCCAAACGCGCCTTCTGTATGCGCAATGACACTTCATTCAATATCTGTCCACCTGGATAGATGTAACTGTGCAGGTAACAAAACTTATCTACTACAGCTAGAGATACTTCTGTCAAGATAAAGTTTGTTGTTGAGCCAACCTAGTCTCGCAACAGCATTTTACACTTTGAAGGTGCAAAACGCATCCCAAATATTGTTACACTGTTGTTTAGGCTATCTAAGAGAGCTTACAACTTACCCGGATCTTCATTGAGAAGAAGAATATCGTCCACGTATTCCAAGTCAGACAGTTTACAGCCTGAGGAAAGGGCGACGTCACTATTCTTACACGAAGATATGGCTATCTCAAGAATCAATTCAATTAAAAAGTTGAAGTGGAAGGGTGAAAGAGGACAACCCTGACGAACATCACTTTCTGTGGTGAACTCGGGTGAAAGATCGCCGTAAAGACGAACTCGGCTTTGGCTGTTCGTATCCAAGCATTGAACGAGAAATAAATTTTTCTGGCACACGCTTGAATGAAAGTCAGGGCCAGAGAACTGTGCGATTTACTGAGTTGAATGCCGCTTTCAGACCAAGAAAGACAGAGATTGTAGGCCTACGGGAGATTTGTCTGTGCTCTAAGGTTTGTGGAAGAGTGAAGATTTGGTCGATAGGACCTTGACCGGGTCAGGAATCTGTTTGATTCTGACGCCTGCACATTTTGGGGGCACTGGGTAATCGGTAGAGAATAATGCCGGTGAGCAGTCTAGATGAGATACTTACCAAGGTAATTGCACTGTGTTTTTCACTAGAGAATCTTTGAGCTTTGTTGTAAATCGGCACAATCACTGATTCCCACCATTCCGTGGGAATCTGTTGACTACCCCAGATAACCCGGAGGAGTTTTGTTAACTCCGACACCAAAGCTTCGTCTCCATTTTTGAAAAAAATAGAGGTATTCCATCTCCTCCAGCGTCTTTGTGCCTTCCCAAATGACCTGTCTCCCACATAAAGATTTTTGATGGAGGAGTGATATTTACCTGCATCGTTTTCTTGGCAGGTATATTCGGAAGGCCCATCGTAAAAGTGGGGCAACTGAATCGTTTAATAAAGTGCTCCGCCCAGTGGTCCAGTCAACGTCCCTGAGCGTGGATCAGTGAGCTTTCGAATCCCCAATTAACTCATTACACCGGGTTTCCGGAGACCGGTACATTCAATCGGACGGCAAAAGTTGCGAGTATTGTCAATGGACGCAGCGTTTTCCATCTCCCTACATTTCGCAATCCACCACTGCTCACGGTCATTTATCAGGCTCGTGGTCAGTTTCCGTTTTAGGGCTTTGCGCACTTCATAGAATGTGGCACTCGGAGGGACGGATCTGCTGGCATCCAACAGAGCAACTGATGTCGTGGATATCCATTTTTTTATTGAGACCTGCTTGAACCAGAGTCCTTTGTGGCATTCAAAGCGACATATGAAGCTTCCTTGATCTGTTGCCAGCGTTCTTCTGGGTCTTGGACGTCCGGCTACATCGATAACCGTGTTAACAGCTCCGCCTGAAAAGCAGATCGTTTTTATCGTTTAGAGGCAACTGCGCGGGACAGGTGGCGTTTACGTTGGTGCGGTCACGAACGAGACGTAAACAGAAGCGACCACGTACCAAGGCGTGATCCGAGTCCACAGGCGTAGACCGAAATGCACAGCAATCTTCAACTGTTTCACGCCAGCGTGACCAGTGACAATGCGGTCAATCTGAGTTCAGCGTTGTGAAGACGCAGGAGGACGCCATGTGAGTCTATGCCGCTTCTTACGCCAGAAGTTCGTACTCGCCAGAAACAATCTGTGGTCAGAACACAGCTAAATGAGACGATCACCGTTATTGGTACAATCGGCTGGGATAGCAAATGGGCCTTCGATGTACCTTTCGGAATCTCCTCAACGCCTAACTTGGGCGTTAAAATCTCCAGCAATGACCACCACGTCTGTTGAATGTACGCTTCGAAGTAGGTGAGACAAATCCTGATAGAATTCGTCCTTGGTTTCAGAGGAACTGCAGTCAGTGGGCTCACACACAGATACGACGAACAAGCATCGACACTTCAGTTTGTTGCTGTTGACATACACAGAACCGTCCAATCGAGCTGCACACAAACGACTGCTGACTGGAATCCGGTCTAGCAGTGCACGCTCAGCTCTCGCACTTAAAGCAATCTCAAAGCCGGTCTGATCACAAGCCCTAGAAACCGGACCACCCGACACACGAAAAGTGAAGCGAGAGATCGAAGTCGTATCTAGGGTGCGGAGAGTGATCACAGAAGTGGGGTCTTGTGCGCGCGTTTCAAAGACACAGCATGCATCTATTTTGAAAGTTTCAAGAGTTCAAGCGAGGGCAGCCTGTTGCCCTATCTGACGTAGAGTACGGACGTTGAAGGCAGCCAAGTGAAGTAAACATTTAGGCTTAAGGAGTGCATTCGATTTACGCCCAGTTCCGGAACTGCTGCTTCCTTCAGAGCCGCAATTACCCGTGGCGTTTTGTATCGATCTTAAATTGAAAGAGGAAAATTTGGTAAGGCCCCTTACAGGAAAGATACTGTTGGAGGTTTCTGGGCCAATCATACTTTGCGGCTGCCCACACCGAAGAAGGGGGTTGTCTTTGGGAACCCTAACCGGAGCCTTTGACCCACAAGGCAGCAAGGTGTTAACCCGGCATTGGAGCGTGACCGAAGCACCCGTGAAGGGACTTCTTCTGGTCTGTCACATGAGATCTGATTGCTGAAATCATTCTTTCCTGTCGTCGCTGATGCTTTGTTATCGATTCGCCTTTCGGATTCAGTCTTTAGTCCCGTGCACCCAGTGGAGCAAGCGGAACGTGGACGGGGCAGCGTCCTTTGGGTGGGAGACTGTCCAGCTTAAGCGGGCGTTAGCTGCCCAAAGAAGTGAGATGACTTCTCCCACCGTCGACAGAAACCCCAGGTACTCCATTCCTACGTCTATCTGGTGGAGGGTTTTAGACCGGTAAACTGTTTCTCTCCATATTTATTCGCTGGAGTGTCCTCTCCAGGGTCATAGTGGTTGGAACCAGATGTGGCCCAGCAATTGATTGTTATTTCAACCGACGGTTATATTGCTTAGTATCTTCAGCGCTCTGTAGGCGCATTTCGTGTAGCTCAACAAATCAGTCTCGATCGATTTGATATCCGTGTCGTCTTGTTGCTCCAGCATTCCCCGCTATGCTAGCATCACCTTTGCGGGGTCTTCCGCTCCCTGGGTGTCGTTGATAATCATCTGTACTTTTGAACCGACAAATCAATATGACACGTTCTGTGCAACTAAACAAAGTTCCTGGACTTTTCTGCCATATTCTGAACTTTTGTACCACATGCTTGCGCATGAGTGCATTGGAAAGGGCACGGCCCGTAGCCTCAAAAGCTCACTGCACTACTAGGTTTATCTGGCATCCAGACTCTGAAACTAAGAATGGAGTTCCCTATACACTATTCGCCAAAAATGCCCCCCTCCCCTCCGAAATAATCGAACATTGTACTTTAGCGAAATCCTTTACTGAAGTCAAAGTGTATTGTGAATATCGTAGTGGGATCGTTCTCAAACGGTCACGGTTGGTCTAACAGCATTTACCGTTCTGTCATGCTCGCTGTTTTAAACCGTCCCACTAACTCCAGTGAGAAGACTATCTTGCCTTCAAAACAATGCATATGTGGAATGCTGGTCCATGCACCCAGTCGTTGCAATTAGCGTATTGGTCCGACTGATGTGGACAACCAAGCCTTGAGGCTTAAACAGCGCTGACAAGATTCATCACTCGTTCCATCGATCCACGCCACCTATCGGCTGTCCTGTCGCTCGAGATTCCGTTGTCTGAAACCTTGGCCTTGGTACCGCACCAGTGCTGACTGCCAGCGTGACCTGTCTGTCTACTAGCGATGAGTTAGCACACACCGTCACACGCGCTATCAACCGTCTAATCGTATCTTGGGCCTTACGATCCCATTCCCCCTTCAAACTATTCTTCAAATCCCCTAGAGAGAGCCGCAGTGTAACGAAGACAAGACGGGTTGGGACACTCGTATTTTGATGGTCAAACAAGTCAAGTTCATGAAACATATACAATCGTTTATATAACCCCGTTTCCAGTCCGCGCTGAACCAACATTGTTCTTGCGGCTGCCTGAGTGTTTCGGCTGCGTTCTGGTCCGTTGCCTATGGCCGATAGCTTGCTTCTCTTGGGCACCATTTCTATTCTGTTGATCCGACTGTCCCGGTCGACTGCTGGATCGGTAGCGCCTCACATGGGCTATCTTGTTGGTTGCCTGAGATTCCGCTGCTTCCCATGTGCTAGTCCGTATGCCTTCTTTTGTCTGCTTCGGGATGCCTCCGACGTATTGACCGTCTGTTCTTTGTTATGTGGCTCTCGATTGGCTGGCCCGATCGGTTTGATATCCGTGTCGTCTTGTTGCTCCAGCATTCCCCGCTATACTAGTATCACCTTTGCGGGGTCTTCCGCTCTCTGGATGTCGTTGATAATCATCTGTACTTTTGAACCAATCGATCGATCCACTTATTGTCCCTCTTGCAAGACTAAAATACTTTGTAATCTCGTGGCGTGACTTTCCTGATTCCCATCTTCCGGCTGCACACCAGATCGACTCTTTTGTGAACAGGTAGACGTGTGGGCTGTCAAACTGGAAAGTACGCGTAAGTGTGACTATAACAACTTTTATGCAGCGATAGAATGTGACATAAAAGTACAACTGTGTAGAGTTTATCTTAAATATACTGATCTGACGTTGTGAATCCTCAGGAACATAGTTCATTCAGAAAGGAGCGTTTTTGGCGAACAGTGTAAGGTCCCAATAAGTAAGACGTGTCAACCAGTTGGACAACAGTGAATTGCTGTCTACCAATAGTATGATCAACGTTGGCTAGGTTCGATCCTCTGACTTCCCAGGCGAGAGAGATTTAAACTATTCGGCCACCACCGGACCGAACGTCTTCCTATGACTGCCCATCTGGACCAAAACAATGAGGTGGGTGCAGGGACAATATACGAATTAATTAAACCCACGCGGGTTGAATAGTCTCATGGTCACATTAGAACGATAAAACTGGATAGCGAACAACTGTTTTCAGTGGCTCCTGATCTTCAATTGTTGTATACCGTTATGTAATAAGTAAAAAAAAGTGTTAATATTTTTCTGTCAGAGCGAGAGATTATCCCGGAAATCGTGCACATCAGTGACTGAGTCAGAAGTGAGTCGAATCCCCTCCCCCACCCCACCCCACCCCCGCATCACCGCACTCTCACTGAAGAACGCCACGCAATGCAACGCAACGCCACTCCATCCGTTATGACCATTGTTACCTATACACTGCGCTTCTGTATTCTCCAACGAAACCATATTTGATCAGGACAACCGAATACCGATTACGATGCAGATTATAAAATGTCAGCAAAGAGTTTAATTATGAAAGAATTAAGTCAGAATATACGAAAAATGAAGGTGTCAAAAATGTGAAACCATGTGCAAACGCAATTCTCTATGAGGGCCTTTATACATCTTTTCAGCATACATCTGACAAAACTTGTGGTTATACGCCGGGTCAGGATTCACTCATTCTCGCCTAAGAGAGGCCACTAATTCACTCTTTGACCGGTTAACGATGGAATCATTGTATACCTGGCGAACAAGTATACCCCATAAGTTCTCAATCTGGTTCACATCTGGGTTGTAGGCTGGCCAACGCATAACCTTGACACCACGAAACGACAGTCAACATTTTGTGGTGTATGAGCAGTGGACAGAAGCACTATCATTGTTGGGATATGGCGTCATCTTGTAACCTGTTGGGCAGTAGCGGGAACAGAAACCGTTCCAACGGAATTTTGTATGCTCTCAGGTGCAACTAGTTCACTCTGGCTGTTGATTGAGAAGGTTCCCGAAACCATCACTGAACTCCTGTCATTGTTAGAATTCCTTCTTCTCCGAAATCATACCAGCAATAGTTCCGAGCGCGCAGTCCACCCAAGTTTGGTTATTTTTATCACTGTACTAGACATTTTTCCACTTGTTTGTCCATGCTGCTTGTGTTTCATCCCATGATATGCGTTGTTCTTCATGCAGCAGTGTGAGAGCAGTGTACCGCTTTGTGCGTTCTCTGTAACGTTCGTTTCGAAACAATGACTCCAATCGAAGCTTTCAACGTCGAAATGAAGCATGTGGTATTGGAGACTAGACAAATTAATCCGCGTTCGTCCGGTGTCGCTAGTTGGGCGACTCAAGCGCTTTTTAGGAGTACATTCCTCGTTACATTCCATATACCGTCGTATGACGTTTCTCGAACTCTTGCACTGCATTTGACAGAACGAAAACAATTCGCACTTTCCGAATTCTGTTGGTGTATTTCCGTGTAGCATTGTGCAAACGAAATTCGGTATGAGTTCCGTGAACTGTATGCGCGCAACCAACTCGGGTAAAGGTCACTTAGGTCACTTGGGTGCATCACCGGCTCCAGTGCGCGTGAATCACGTGATTCTGATTCCCATAGGTTTGTCAGTCACCAAATCCATAGATCGAATTAACCAGCTTGTTGACAGGCTCAGTGGTCCGTCTGGTTCCGGGAACTTCTCCATTGGACAGCGCGCCGGAATTGGGGATCCTATACCTTGTCACCCTCATTATTTACGTTTTCCGCTCCAATGAGCACATAATGCATAGTTTTGATCTGAATTTTGGTGTGCCGTATGGTGCTGTTCATTCGCTCCTTCTGACCAAATATGGTTCTGTTAGGAAATACAGAAACGGGAAAATGGACCTGGTGTCCTTTACTTTTGTCGCGGACTGTGTGATCTGTCAAATCAAGATTAGGGATCATAGAAAACATTTGTTTGCTCCACAGTGCTATCGTTCCATGCAGATTGACTGGTTGGATAATCGATTGATTAGTCGAATGTTTGACCTCAGTCGTCCAGATCCATCAGCGTGACTGGTTTGGTTGTAGCACCACATTCGAAATTTGAATGAGTGTCTGATCCGCAAAAAAAGGCGAGCCGGGTCTAATTCTACTCGAATTGGAATCCCTTCCTCCACTTCCATTACCTGAATGGTGAAACCGGGACGCTCAGCTACTCGTCGGACAAGTTTGTCCCCTGTTTTCATTGGGAAACTGAGTCGTATCTCGCTGAGACCTGAGCCGAAAGTTCGATCCCGCCCGTGAAGAACAACGAGTGTGAGAGAAAAAAGTAGGGCAGCATACATTTTGCCTATATGCCATTTACTAGGCGGTAACATTCGATTTGGTACCCTGAATGTGACCGTAGATCACTCTCCAGTCAAGTTCATCAACGCACTCGGGGTACACAACGTGTGACAAAACGTTCCCAAAACATGTGGTGGGAAAATCATCATCGGAAAAATGTGATCCATGTACGTGACAAACAATCAATCTCGAAAGAAACAATGTATCATATAAGGCGAACAAATGGCACACCAAGATGGCCGGTTTAAGCTAATCGAATTAGAATCGTCATACAAACGCAGACCATCTCACGTCATTGAAATAAGAATGCGAAGATTGGCACAAACAGTGTGCAACTCGACTCTATACACGAACACACAAATGAGTGCCTATTCAATGAGGTGTGTGTGTGCGCGCACATTGTACACAACATTGTTCTACTGTACTTACTACTTCACAAATTATCTTATAACCGCACTTTTAAGTCCACCAAGTACAAATAGCTCCTGCTTGATAAAGGGTTTTCAATTCCCGCCGCCGCCCCCCCCCCCATATTGTAAGGAACTAGTTGACCAACTGACGTTGCGTTCTCAATCACCAATGCGATTCCCTTGAACTCGCAATTCTCCCTGCGGCGCTTGAGTATATGTGCGTTTACCGGAGCCACTTTTCTGTCCTCTTCTACCACCCACCGTATGGTACTGCGGGATGCGCAGCCATTCTAGCAGGTAGGCACGCATCCGCCGAAGTCAGTGCGCCACACAGACATGCATCCCCATGCTTCCCCCCCCAGCTAATGTGCGCGAATCTTCAAAGACAAGTAGTACTGCTTATTCTCTAGCGCCGACTGCCAGTCCGTGGTTAAATAAACCGACAGGTTGAACCATTTCCAGGTTTGATTTGACCTCCATGTGCACGCGCTTGCGCTACGCACATGCACTCAGGGATCTGCACTGAGGGCCATTCTCGTGACTCGGGCGCCTCTTGCTACCTGCCATTTCCTTCTTGTCTAACTCAAGAATCGTCATGAGTCAATGTACCGATCGTGTACGAGGATAGGCATGCACGAAATGTGAACTGGGGACTAGAGAAAGAGTGCAGAGTTGAGGAATAACAAATAATATCGATCATAATAGGATAACTTTTGTTTGCATTGTTTCGGTCAGATTTGACGGCATGGTCCATGCCGATGCACACGGTATCGGACATGGGCTTGTGCACACGTACTAATCCACTTTTTCTGACTGCGTATGTTGTAGTTCGCGTCTCGAATGTGGTGTCTTTGTTTGTGTGCTTTGATGGCAGGACGGGTTTTCACAGCGTGAAGGAAATTTCGAATTCTCATTCAGACATACGTGAATCGTTCTTTTTCACCTTCTCAGGGGTTTCTGAGCGTAACCAAACGAACACACCGTGGTACTGATTTGTTTCCCAGTCCACGCCTGTAAGTTATTAGCCCGAGACTACCATCCCTTTGGTTTAATGCATTCCGTTGGTTTGTGCTTAAAACACTAGGTCCACGTTATCCATTTCATTAGAACAGAGCAAAGGCATAGGTCACGGGATGCAAGCATTTCGTTTGCTCTTGTCAATCGCGAACATGAAATGTGTCAGTATGTATACGCGGTACAGTTGGGGGGGGGGTTAAATGCAACAGTGGAGTAGGCACCATCGAAAGCTCTTTCAATGAGCACGTTGGGGAGCGTGAAGTCTGTTGTGTTAATGCCAAGGTAAGTGAACACTTTGGGTCAGTCGTTTTTGTGCACAGAGTGCTGGCTGATGTATCACAACTAGAATCGCTTCGCTGAACGCTAACTGCTTCGGTATTGGATTGCGCAACAATGCTTTGAAACATTGGGTCAGGTAAACTTTGTAACCTGATGCTATTAAGTGTCTTGCAGATGCAGAAGCTGGTGGTTTCATGTCATTATGTTTTGCCCCAGCAGGTTGCGTCTTAAGTTTGTCAGTCAATTGGGTATGTGTTCTGACACTCGTTAGGTTAAGCAACGATCCGTCTTGCTAGTGTGTACGTCACCGCGGCTGCAAATGAACTGGTAGACAATGTGTGAGACATCGGAATCAGCAAGACTGTTTTAGTGATTTTGGTTATCTGTAAACGCAATGCTTGCGTCTCGCGACCAACATTGTGCTTGTCATTCTGGTTAGTTCATCAGACTGAATCTGTGAAGTATTCCACCAAGATGAAACACCGCTTCAGTGTGATTTCGCCTGCATGAGATTGGCCATCTTATCCTCATTATGTCCTCTAGCGGTCTTGATGGTGATGCTGCATCAAGTGATGTCCCGTATTAATAAACTTCATTGATATCTTTGGTACTCCCGGGTCAGTCAGTTTGTCACACAGACACACACTGTCAAGTAATCTGTTTGGTCCTGCCAATCAACAATCTTGATACGTTTGTGCTGGTCATTTCATAGTGGAAATTTCCGTTGTTATCAAACTCACTGCACCACAGCTGTCCAGTCCGAGCACCATCACCACTTAGCGCTTCAAGGTAGCGATTGTTAGTTTTCTCTGAGAATTAATTCATCTTCATGGATTTGTATTGTAAAAGTCATGATACTACTGTACGGTTTGCTCGGTAGTCCGTTTTTTGTTGTTGCATTAGTACACACACTCTCTCTGCCCCCCCCCCCCTTCCCCTCAAAAAATACCCATTTCAGCACTAATTTCTGCTCTGCTGAAGGCGGTTTCCCAGTATCAAGCTGTACGACCCAATTATGTCCAGGCAACTTACCGAAAAGTGTGCACGGAACACATACTTAGGCTTCTGATGGAGGCTTTGCAGTAAATACTATCTGGTAACATCCACATTTTGACTCAGTGTCTCAAATTGAAGTGAGAAGAAGTAGAATGAGAAAACGGTCATGTTCCGTTCAGTTTTGGCGACAGTTAGCTGTGATCCCGGTATGGCGGTTCTAGTTACTTTCTCTAAGCAATAATCTCACCGAGAAAGTAAACGAATCAGTAGTATGAAAAAGCAAAGTGGGAAGACACTGCTTATAGCTTCAATAACATGAAAAAGTGTGATGATACGATTTTATATATATATATATATATATATATATATATATATATATATATATATATATATATATATATATATATATGCATGTAAGTCAATTAACAAAACCGGAAAAGCGGGTTTGATGAATTCGTCTGACGACCCGGCAACTTCTCACACATATCCTGACGCGTAGGTGAACCACCCCTTAGACAACGGAAGATAAAACAGACATCTCAACTTTTCAAAAGTCCCACCGGTTCCTAAAATGATTTGCCCATCCTCAAAGTTCTGTGTCAGATTGACCGAGGCGAAGTTACAACGTTTATATTGTTGGGTGCGATAATATCAGGCCTTCATCCTCGCTTCCGGCAAACTGTTCATTTTGAGGTCGGAACACAAAGCCACATGTGTGTGTGCTTCTGTATCGGCACCTTGATGTGTCACAATCGGCACTCATTGATGCGGGACGTAGTTGATTGAGCGCCGCCTGGCGGTGCACTTAAAAGCCGACTCTTGTGTGCGTCTTCGGTGCATACCAATACCAAAATAATACGCACGCACACATTGCCGCACGCCTCCTGTGCACACAATGCGCCCAACTCATGCTATCCTCCATGTGTGTGTGTGTGTGTGTATGACTGCCACTCTCTCGGATAAACCAGGCTAGCATGCATACTTGTTTCAGTGTGTCTGCGGTTGTACAAACTAGGACACGTGCGCACTGTCGGCGGCATCCGCGGCCTGATGCGACGGCGTCGGCCTCATGATGTCGGCGGTCGTTGTATTTGTTAGACCAAGCGAAGGAATTCATCATCATCATCATCATCATCATCAACATCATCGTTTCTTGTAATCAAAAGCACGTGCGGCCGCGTAGGCCGTCCCATCTATGATGGCAGCGCGCACACACCTCTAATTGTCCTTGCACTTCGGTATCTTCTGTAAACCTTACAGGAACTTTTGCCAACCCATTTCCATCCAACTTCTCTTTATGTGCTGATTGATGTCGGCTCGGTTTGTTCGACTTTTTCTACCGATCGAAACATTTGCCTGTTCATGTGTTTTTCCATCGGTCAAGATGCCTTTTTTGTATAAACATTAAAAATGTCAAATGTAGTGATAATGAGCTGTATGTGTGCGTGTGTGTGGAAGGTAACCACTGGAAAGCTTTGAAGTCGTTATCTCTTGGGCTCACTCCGACCTTGTTGCTACCCTGCTCGATCATAGATGAGTGCATTAGTTAAAGCGATTACCAGTCGAACCACGATTTCTCTCTGGTAATTCGAATACCCAACACAGGCGCGAGTGTACGCATGTGCACAGATAAGTACTTACGATTCGAAAGCGTCACCACAGTAAATGAGTTTTTCTGGTCATTTGCATGCTCATGACCCCATTGTAATCACTACTTACTATTCTACACCAGCACAAACAGGTCGATAGAGAAAACGGAACACCGGTTTGACAACAGCACAGGCACACAGGCCATTTCTTGCACCATTTCATGTCATCTTCTTACATCTACGGGCTTGTTTAACCTTATCTTCTCGTCATCGTCCATTCTCCTTGGTCAGGTCATAGTGCGGTGAAATTTCACTAACTGTGATTACTACTGTAACATGTCAGCGTAAAGTGAAGTCGTCGAAATGAACACCGGTATTGTATCTGAATAACAGGACAGGAAGCAGCGAAAAGGCTGATTGTCATTCGACCTGCTGGCAAGAAATAACACACCACTAACGTTCCTCGGTGAACATTGTCTTATCAGTTAATCTGAAATCAACTACGCCATTGGTAGCCATAGTTCATCGTGTCTAGTGGAGGAGGGTATTATGGACTTGAACCCAGAAGTCTAACATCTATCTGACGATGTCATGAACTGATCGTCTCCACCTATCCTCCCAAATTTGATTGCATGATAATGTGATGGCCATTCCATTGTGATTTCTGTTCTCATGTTTATTCACTGATTTCGTTCTCTTAGATCAGTGTCTCATTGTTCCGCCTTCCCCTATGCATACCAACCTTGGCCAAGAGGTAGCTCAGCCACTTGTTCTAGCGTGGGATTGAAGGAAAGGATACACGTACACATTTTAAATAATTATCACTCAAACATGTAACAGCAAAGATTTCGATGATACATCTAAGTTGTTGATTTGGCAATTGTGTTTAGGCATCAGTCCACGAGAATTGCGATGTGACTTCTGTGTTGCCCCCATCCTCAGAAGTTCTCACTGATCAAGGCTCAAAATCACTTCGCTTCTCTTTTTATGACTGCTTCACTGGGATCCTTGAATTGCCTAAGAATTTGGTCTTTCGTTTGCGCTCGTGTGTGTGTGTGTTTATTTTCTCCCATGGGCACCATTAATTTTCTGTCCCGATGGAAAACAGACGCACAGTTGGCAAATCACACCTATGTACGCGTTGCTCATTAGATTACCAAATAAGACTACCATCATCGAGCGAATTCGAACGTTTATCGTTAAATTCGACCGAGGAAAGGAAAACATAAATTATCCACTTCACGGTATCTTCGTGTGAACAACTTGCTATAAGTCCCATGGGGATTTGTGAATCGTCTTCCTCCGGTCTTTCACTGGGTTCCTCTTCTGTCCTGCTTAGCCCGGTCTCGGTCTTTTGCTGCGCGTCACCCACGACAATTGCCTGAATTATGTTCCCATTCTTAGGTCCTGCGTTTTCGATAGTGCATTAGCTACAATGTTTGTACCAGCATGTGTGCTCCCTTTTTAATCACCGGCTTTGGGTTTCCTCCCCATTTAGCACCTCTATCTTCATAACCCCTTGAGTTTAATAATTATATATATATATATATATATATATATATATATATATATATATATATATATGTGTGTCGGAATTGCGTTTCATTTCTACCAGTGGCCATAGCTGAGCTTCAATATCTGCAAACAACCACGTAGGTGCTTGAAACAGACAGAATATTCAAAGAAATTACCCATCCATTCATTCGTCATTCTTTAACGGCGGCAATTTGATAACTGGCTGGAATTCAGAGTCCGTTCACTGCTGCCAGTGTTTCTCACAGAGATTCCAAAAATTAAGTGGCGACTAGGGAAAGCTGAACTGTGACGCTGTATACACTTCTCTCTCAGTCAGTGATAAAACGAAACATGTATCACGTGATAAGACGACGGACTTGATGTGTATGAATCGGTTGAAATTCGTTCTCGAACGTTCGTAGACTTATCGTATGTTCACTAATTCCATTTCTTCGATAATCAAGCAAAGTACATCACAGAATTTAGGTCTGAGGATCCTGGGTTCAAACCACACTTTTGTCGGTTAGCTCCCTCCATTGGGCAACTCTAACCATCTGCATCATCCTTTCATGAAACAGTGTTCCATATCTGTAATCTAAATAAAGCATAACAAAAGAAGACGAACCATGTATATACCCTTTTATGACTGCGGTAAAACAGTTCGCTGGACTATTGATTACAGTTTGATATCCACTCCGTAACTGCTAACCTGCGTTGTACATTTTCGATGCAATTATTGCAAACTGAGATCCTCAAATTATGCCCTTTCTGTGTAGTTTAATAGTGTCTTTGTGTTCATTGTACACTGACTACTTGCCTATCTTAATTTTTTTTCTTCTTTTCGAATTGATTGTCTCCACGATAATGCAATGAATTGGTTATTCTGTAGATGATAGCTTGAGCATGTTGTTAAGACTAATGAATCAAAAAAGCTCTGACCATACTCGATTTTCTCGCCCTGGTATGTTCACCTGGACGGGATTCCTCGACGTGTAATGTTTGCCGAGAGATGTAATGCTTGGAGGATGAGTGAGAGTTACCAGTCCACAATATGGATGGAAGGTCCGAAAAGCCTAACAATTGAACTTGACCGTATAGAGCGTGTTAGGCTTCCTGGTTAGGGTGCAAGTGATTATCCCACTAAGAGGTTGGATACATGGGAGGATATTGCTCAGTAGCGTTGTTGTATCCAAACACTTCATTTATCGACTTCATGCTATAGTTAGTAGTTCTTTTCTTGCTCTTCATACTCTAATTTTTTCTCCATTATTTCCCATTTTTCCGCTGAGCCGCCACACTCACTACATGCTTATTGGTTGTTTGAATCGAATAGAACTTACTTCGGGATATTCTTCTTCTTCATACGCCTGCTACAATCATTACTAATGGGTTGGAAAACTGTTCTCGTTTTCTTTGATTTCTCACTTTATTGAAAACCGAATTTCTTTCAACTTGTCTCTTCACCATCGCTATTTATTTGGTTGTTTATTGACTCGAATCATCACGCCGCTTGTGGTTGCTTTTGGATATGCCATAAATATATCTGAAAATCCCGTTTTCCTTTGAAATATATAAATTCAAATTAGCGCTTCCCGTTCCGGATGATTTGTGGTCATTTCAAATTGCTGTCTGAACCTCATTGAAGGAAATGTTTGAACATGAAATCATTTCGCCAGATATCAGTAGAGGAAATAAAACAACCGGCCACTTAACGCACGATCTGCCACATACGTTCAATCCAGCTGTTTCAAAATCAGTGATTCTCACGTGATAGACTGTTACAATGTGGATCACACTAGTTGCTTGTTTGTTTGTGTGTGTGTTGTCAAATTCGTGTTACTCACGCACCCGAGTG
This sequence comes from Fasciola hepatica, assembly GCA_948099385.1. Lineage (NCBI taxonomy): Eukaryota > Metazoa > Platyhelminthes > Trematoda > Plagiorchiida > Fasciolidae > Fasciola > Fasciola hepatica. The sequence goes on along the minus strand of CANUEZ040000007.1, from coordinate 2,271,012 downwards.
TCTAACATTTTCACGTGACAGCACCGACATTTTAGTGAAGGCACGCATGGCGCGTATCACTTGCTGCGCACCCGTCTGTGCACGACTGATCCGGCAGCGTGCGTTATGCTTGTGATCGGGACGAACATTTCAGTCTTAGTCATTCAGCCAGCCAGTCATTTGGGGTCGGTCTGCTAGACGGCGTCAGCTTGAATACAGAACCCCATTTGACGGCGGCAGCAGCGGCGGTGGCGACGAAGACGGCGACGGCGACAATGTTTTTCTCACCGACACTTTTACACACCGTAGTCAGCGTTTGTGTGTGTGTATGTATGTATGTGTGTGTGTGTGTGTGTTACGCGCGCGTGCTGTAAATCATCTCGACCTTAAAGTTAATTACAGACTATCCCTTTCCACATGACGATAGAAGTATGATACCAATAAGTTGAACAGTTTTGTCTTATATTGTACGAATCCACCTGGGTCGTTTAAAAAACATCCACACCGTTTCACAACAAATTTCTGATCGATGCTAAAAATGGAATGTTTTTCGTCGATTCTCAGGCGCTTTGTGTCCGATTGTTTGCCCATTACCTATCATGTAGGGAAAAAGCCAACTTATGTATTTTTCCCATTGTCGGTTTCCAAAGGAGCCCATGTGCGTTTTCTGATCTAGCTGGTAGCTTTTTTGCGATATCAATGCAATAGATTGTTCATGTTAACGATTGATTTGCAATTGAAGTTAGCGCCAAAACTGGTGCCGAGTGGAAGAACTTTTATGCATGAAAAGCGACATCTTCCAGTTCGTATTCAGTACAAATAACTTGAATTGCTTTTCCCGACTGCGCATTACCCTCTTTTTCCACTCCACAATGAGACTAAGTTGCAAGACACAGAAGTTTGAGTTCATGTGTTCTCAGGGATTAACGGATGCGTATGACTATTCTAGTGAGCTATTTCAATATTGCATGTTGGACACACATTCTCGTATTAAGTAAACTAATATTACTCGATTCTACCGGCAGTAATTCTCCAGGGTCTCTTTCAACAAGTTTATACATATCCGCTTTTGAACTTCTTAACGAAAATTTTCCTCTGTACTCATTCACACACAGCTCAACGGTATCGATGTGATCACACGCGTCATGGTGTCTGTGCTTGGGAATGCGGTGAAACGACCGACCCCGTCTATGAAAACCACCGCCTCTCCAAACCGCTTCGCAACAATCCCTGGAACAATTAATTCTAGGAAATCGAGTGCATCTACACTGTCCGATTCATTGTCCAATCTATCCATACACCCACATGATCCATTCACGGAAAACCCGACTTGTACCCGACCTAACCAATCTCTTTGTTGGCCTGAGAACGATTCACCAGAACCCGAGTTTACCTCCGTCCCAAGAGACCACTGGACAGATAGACCGACTACCCGATTCCCATTGAAGTCGGCGGTTCAAACATGTTTACAAACCAGATCAGATTTATCCCCACCAAATGCAAATCCAACCAATCGGTTATCCTGGGATCTGCATGATAACACTCAGATATCCAGCACCAGTACTTCTTTCCACATTCCTCACTCCAACAGCGGTCCAACACTGGACTTACTCGAGGCTGGTTTCCGTTGTTTGTCTCACCTGACCGCCGGCCATCCGGAAGCAGCCCGGGCAGTCAGCTACTTTTATCAGCAACGACTCTGTTCCCGTTTGGTCGGCACAGTGCTAACGCACATTCTTCTTCCTCTCCTATCATACTCTGCGAATTGTCCGTCATCTGATATCAGTTTGCAAACAAATTGCGAGAATGCCGGTGACCGACTGTATCGAATCCAAACACTTCAATTGATTCGTGCCTGGGCCACACTGGTGAATAATTTGTGCGCTCATATCCCCTTGGGCTCACCGGTCATCAGTAAAATCACACGTGGACGTTCGCGTTTATCGCAACACGAAGGCAAATGTGTGTATATGCGACTGCCCAAATATCTTGCATCACAACTGAGACGCTCCATTCGACCACTGGATCAGGCTCTGACTGGGTTGTTTGCGTCGGTAAGTCTTGTTCTCCGTTTTACAGTTACACTCCTTATCATCCTCTGTTCGTGCGTGAGTCGATTGGGATTATCCGTGCTTCTTAAATGTGTCGCATGTAGCGATGATGATGATGATGACAGTGGTGACGGCCGTAATGAAATGTCAATCATATTCTATGCCGATTGGGTCAACAACTCTCCCAAGGACTTAGCTGTCTCAATTCCCTCCCGTTATTTTTCGTCCCCGATACATTCTTTTTACGAGTACTGTAACGCACTTCTGGCAGTCGTTGAGATACGTGCAACAATCCAAAAAAGCCAAGCTTCAAATTTTGGGTTTCAATGCGGTTCTTTATAAAACAGTCATAAATATGACACAAGCTGTACAAACCTCAACTATAATCGCTCCGTGAATCAGAGTCGGCCAAATGTAAGCAAATTCAGGATCGCTTGAGGTTCAAGCGGTCAAGTCAACGAAATGTCTACGGGGAAATGTGGGTCAAAGGCCATGGAACAAAATCAATGCACGCCCTAGCCAGCGGTCATTTAAGGTCAATGTCCGATGTGTGGATCAGCGATTGAGCAGGTGTGGCGCAAAGCGTTAGTAGAAAAATTTAGGGTGCGGATAGGGGAGTCAGATCGATCCTGAATTGGAGCCTCGAGTTTGGTTGTTCTGTCGATTACAAATACCATCGCTGCCGCCATGGAATTTGTTTTTGCTCCGTGGCATCGAGGAGCCCAGGAATGAAACATTGTTGTTGCTCAGTCTCGTCTGTATGCTTTGTCCTACGTCACTGGGTCATTATACTCAGTTTCCACCGTCCTTCCTCTGTGAACTTAGTACCATGGACCCAGTCTTACCATGACCACTGTACACTATTTACCTGGCTCGGACTGCTAACACATTTTGTAATAATAATGCGGATTAAGCAAATAGTTCACTGAAATGGCTTCGTCTATTTACGGCGCTCACAGCTTGTATTGATGGTGGCCAATATTTGATCAAATTCCTACTGTAAGTAACCGTATAATTTCAGAGTTATCTGAGAGTTGGAGATCACATTTACGGACAAGAATCCGATAAGTATATATTACTGCAATGTTGATATCAGATTGACTGTAGATAAAAAACTTGTGATGTACACGCTTGGTGATATGGGGCTCACGAAAAGTTTACTGAAAATTTAAGATCATATATGTAGGTTGTGCATTGCGCATGTGAACAGGATGCTCCCCGAACTGCCCTTTATCGCGAAAAAAACTATTCTCGAAAGATTTCCACTAAGAGATTCACCCGCAAGGCAGCAAGATGAGATTAAAAGTCCGTATCTTTTGACATGTGATCCGGTTGATGATGGGTCATACAACTCTTACAAAATATCTTTCTCAGTATGTGAAACGGGATGTGTAACAGTGACTCTACCTGGTTTCGGCCTACATTCATCACCTCAAATTTGTGACCGCAGAATAACGTGACACTTTGTTGAAAACAACGCACACTGGACAAAAATCCACCCCCTCCTTGGGCACAGTCACTGGTTATCCCCGATCAGTAGTTCAATACACCATTAAATTATGTCCCCTAAATGAAACAGGCTGCATGCGCAACATTTGGTAATTTGCGGATTACAAAGGAATATGATTGTATGATGAGCGTCTGTGATAGTAATAAAGGCTAAGTTTGTCAACCAGGTAGTCATGAAGAATTGACCAGATATCCGTGGAGGTGACCGTGGCGGTAACCGTGTTTGATGGTTCTCCCGTGAGAAAGTACGGATACTCACTAGCGGACAGTGGGGCTCGTGATTTCTCACGGTAATTATTGTTAACGTTCTTATTCCCGCCTTTTTCCTCGCTCTTAATTTGGGAAAAATGGGGAGATTTTTCTGTAGTGTGTCAGGTTGTTCGTGCATGAGAAACGAGTTAGCCTAAAAATCCATTCCCATTGCCTATTTGTTCCCACTTGCGTGTGAGAGTATACTGAGTGTGATCAAAATTCCCGCCAAATAGGCCCACCAACGAATTGCCATTTCTTCTAAATCCGATTAATCTGCTTGGTTGATTTTGAATCGCCACCAGCATTCTTACTTGCAGTGTTATCACAATCTGCATCATCATCCCAACCGACCAACAAACAACACTAGAAAGCTGAACGATGCAACCAAATGTGCGCAGATTAGAGAACTTTTTTGGGGACCGTGACAGTCTACGAGCTCAAACACGCGTTGTCGCTTTCGCGTTTGATGTTCGCGGGCGATGCGGCAAAGGGCGAGTCTACTTTGTCTCGTCCCCATTGAAGTATTCCCGGTCGTGTGTGTGTGTGTGTGTGTGTGTGTGTGTGTGTGTGTTTGTGTGCGTGGAAAAAGGCGTACGACGTTTTGGTCCGCGACTGTATCTCACCTACTACTTAAATTGATCAGGTAATAGCTAGTAATGCCCTTCCAATCACGACATACTCCTGTCGTGTTTCGCCAACAAAAGAACCGAACTTTGATTAATTTCGTATCCGAAAAACTCACTGAGGCTTATTTTCAGGATGTCTCATATTTTGGCGAGGGGGAAATCCAAAGCGACAAAACAATTTCATGCCATCGTGTAAAAGGAACACAGGGATAGAGATACTTCATACGAGTGACTGGCCACTTGTGTTCGGAACTGGTGCTGAAGAGTTATCATTGATTATTTGTACTACAATAAGAACGAATCTAACGAGATGGGAATTTATTTGGTCAGGTTAGATTGTGTAAAACGCGGATCATCAGTCCAGTAAATTTGCTTCGCGGAACCCTTGCATAACACGCTTTATTCTTTAGCTACACAAACACGTTTGTTTGGATCCATTCATTTCAGAAGAGATCTGTCTCGGGTCGATAAATTAGCACAATTTTGATTTTCAAATACCATCACATGTACACTGGGTCTTTTGTGTTTTTCTCTATCATATTTTCCACATTCCAGTAACCTGGCTGTTTTGACACACAAGATGACCTCCATTGTTTCTCTCTCTTATTAAAGATAAAATGAAAGGATTGCCTTTTTGCGAGTCCAAGCGTAGACAATTTTCAGTTAGAAAACTGTAATTTTTCAACGAATTTTGCTTTTTTTGTTCTACCGCTCCGTCGCTATTGACTGGCTTCTCTAACTTCTCCAAGCCATTTATTTACTAAACTTTGATATATCTGTCCAAATGCCTGAGCAAAGTTTGCACATATTTAGGGACTTGTCTGTCTATCTCTCTACATGTCTATCCTACCAGTTTATTAGTAGTGCTGGTGGCCATCTTGGCTAGCCCTGTATGACCGAGTGTTAAACTCGCAGCTGTGCACACCTGATATAGTCCCTGGTTTGAACTCGTTTGATACGCGCTGTTGATGGCACATCATAACTACATGTCATATTCGTCCATAGTCTCGGATGGCCTCATACCTCCTCTGGTAGAGAGAGAGAGAGAGAGAGAGAGAGAGAGAGAGAGTATATGCGGCATCAATGCCTGGATGGTGTCTTTCAGTCAGCTTCAATATCCGAATCTCTCCAACCATCACATTCTAAAGATGTCGTATGTGTCCCGTTGTTCACACAGTCTCCTCCTCTTATCTCTCTAACCACTTGTCAGAGTATGCTCAGATGTGGTTGCTTAAATCATCTTATCTGAGCTATTCTACACTTCAGTTCAATTCATTGCAATCCGCCAAGTTGAACCCTATAGTAATCTGCCTTCCCCCACTCTAATAAACGGGCCGCTCAAAGTTGTCCAATTGAACCAGATCAGTTACTCCTGATATTCGTTTTTCTCGTTTGAATTTGATTGGACCGCGTACGCATTTGTTCCGGGTCTTCCCCGCTCATTTCCGCAACTCCGTATTTTGTTCTAAGAATATTTTCCCGAGCAGTACGGACGTGTCAGTACAGATTGATGTTTTATTCAACCATCTGTTTTTCTGGTTTTAGTTTTTGTACGGTCTGCATGGGTTAGTGCCATTTTCCGGTCGTGCACTTGGTATTATTTATTATCTGCTCACCGGTGACTAGCGCAGACCTGCCATCAGGTTCAGTTACATTGATGACATGAACATAGAAGGCGATACGCGGTGTGGAGTCAATCGTTATCTTGTGCCCTTTGGGCATTGGCTCTACCCGATCAGCAATACCAGACTGATCGCTTGACAATTAGAATTTCCTTGGGCCTCTCGGCTTGGGGATATAATTTTGGCCTTTGCATCACGAAGTACAATGCCCGTCACAGCATTGCTTCTTAGAGGTCGGTGACGATTAAAACCATTGGATGGGAGCCCAAAATAACACGGAATTTGACAGCAGAATGTATATGGAGTCAGATTCCATGATTGGTTTGCGGGCGCAATACTGCCAGGCTGCCCAGACCAAAGCTGATGGTGTTCTTCGGGGTCCACAGCCGGGGTCTTTAATTATCCAAAGCTTAACCCGCAAGATAGCGGGTCGGAGCGTGGGGTCCGTAACCCGCTGAGTGTCGTTGACTGAACTTCTTGGATCCACGAATGGTAGCACAGTAGAATTTGAGGAACAATAACTAGTGATCTTATGTAGACACAACCGCCATTCGTTGAGTGATGCTACTTCTGCCTTTCACGTCGTGTGATGCATTGCTGGTTTTGTCTTACACATTGTGATATTTACCGGTCAGCCTTGATTTCTTCTTTCAACTGTATTCTTGACGTTTGAAAATGGGTCATAATCAACCTAATTTCCTTCTTCTCCTAAAACTTTATCGATGAAGATTAGTTTGTATATCACTAGAAGCCGACCGCGTTGTTTCGAGAGTTGTATAGAGGTCTCGATTCGTCCCATTTAACTGTGGACATACTGAGAACAACATGGTCAACTCAGCTCGATTCATTGTCGGTACCAGCACCATGGTTGTCATCAAAAAACTAGAACACTGAATACGACGTCAACGCCGACAACGACAACAACAACAACTTGGCTGTGCGTTTTTGCGATTCGATCAAACTGCTTCAACCTAGAAGAGTCATTGATTAATCGATCGGTTGATTGAAAACCAAATACAAGACGCACTGACCATATATTCCGCAGAATAGCAATACCATATACTGCGTGTTTGTGTGTGCGCACGCGCACAAACGTCCCGACCCGTTGTTTAACGCAATTGGACAAAACTATTTTCAAATCTGAAGGAAATTCAGCGCTGTCGCAGGCATTCAGATAGAGTCGTGCTGTTTGTCAGCTGCATTCCCCGCTCTCCTGCATCCGTTTTCCGTGGTATCTTTCTAATGAGTTTCACGACGTTCAAGCACCGGTGTTGTTTCTCCCCCCGCCCCGGGTCCGAATGTGAACCACATCTAATGTGATAACTGTGTTGCAAATTAATGCTGAGCGAATTTGAGAAGGATTTCTCAGCGGACACGCGAGATACTGCATTGATAATAATGAACATTGTTCCTTCATCAGAAATTGGCATTACCTATGCAATGCAGTGAATCGGACTATTGATCTAAGGAACAACTCAAGACTCAGAAATATCATCATCATCATCATCGTATAGCGCTAAACCATCTTGCACACTGAATGAGAAAGTATGAATATACAAGATGAACAGGCACTGGACCTACATGGGTGGGAAAAGGGAAGTATGCCCTAGTAGCCAACACACGGAATACACAATCTAACTGTACAAACGCACATCGACCAGTCATTCTGATTTGACAGAAAGTGACAACACGATTGCCACTGTTCGCGGTTCGCAGCCATATCCTTCAGTGTCTCCAGCCCACTGGTTGATGGATCTTTTGGACCCCAACCACGAAGACGTGAAGCATCTACTTTTCCCAAGTCTGCTGCACATTTTCTCATTCCTCGCTGCCACGTCATCTGTTGACCTCCACGTGGTCTGTTCCACTCCCTAGAAGGAACGGAGAATAGGACACGGTATGGTGGACGTGTGTTTGCCATAAGTAACACGTGCCCCAACCAACGAAGTCTACTAAGTTAGATACGCTGTGACAAAATGTTCTCCGAATTAGTACCCAATACTCGCTTTCTCACCTCAGTATTGCTTACTCTGTCATTCCACCCAATCTTAGCGATATTACGCAAGCATCGGAGGTCAAAAACCTCAAGACGACGAATATATTCAGCACACAGACTCCAAGTTTCGCAACCATACAACGAAACTGAACCCAATGCGGCACAGTAAGCATGATCTTTCAACTTCAGTGAAATATCAGCTCGGCGCCACAAGTGCTTCAGTCCAGCGTACGCCTCTCGAGCCTTGGATATCCGCGTACTCACCTCTACTACTGTGCTCCCATCCCTCGTCACGCTGCTGCCGAGGTAGGTGAAGTGGTCGACAACTGACAGCACCTCCCCATCGAGCATCAAGCTGGGAATCGTTGACGTCCAGTCTTGTAACATCACCTTACACTTTGAAGGTGCAAAGCGCATACCGAATGGAGCTACAGCTCTTGAGAGTCTATCTAGTGCACGTTGAGCATGTTCCGTGGATTCGAACAAGTAGACAACGTCGTCCGCGTAATCTAGATCACATAGCTTTCCACTATTTCGTAGTTCGACGCCTACATCGTGAAGATTTTGCAGCGCACTTTCCATTATTTCGTCCATGACGAAGTTGAACAGGAATGGAGACATGGGACATCCCTGTCGAATACCACTGGTCGTTTAGAACCGACCGGATAGTTCACCGTAAACTCTAAGGCGGTCAGAGTTATGAGAATACAATGATCTAAGTAGGTTCACTAAGTTCTGGGGCATACCTTTTCGATGAAGTACACTGAAAAGCGCTGTTCGGTCGACTGAATCGAAGGTGCCTTTCAAGTCTAAGAAAACCATAATTGTTGGTCGGGGATGTGTGTGACGCGTTTCAAGTAGTCGGCGAAGGGTAAAAATCTGGTCGATGCATCTTCAACGTGGTCGGAATCCAGCCTGTTGTTCGCGGGCATTCCTCTCGCTAGCGGGTGTAAGACGGTGCAGTAGAATCGAGGCTAACGCTTTGGTGCATCGCCTGTTTGATATGAGCCCATTGCTCATCTACATTACTGTTCTTTGTAGATCCTATCTCGTGTTCTAACTTCTGCTCATACCGGGTGCGTACTTCTGGATCACACAAACGTTGCACGGCTAACCGGGTTTGCGTTTTGCGACGATGACCAAGAAGCTGGAGAGATAATCACATTAAAACTAATGCATGGTCCGACTCTACGTACGTGGACTAATAAGACCTACAGTTCTGAACAGAACTGCGCCACCAGTAGCTTACAGCGATATGACCAATCTGGCTTAGAGTACTTGTAGAATTAGAGCGCTATTTCGCTGTGCGACGTGAACTGTGTCGGGAATTGGTGCTAGACAAGAACAATCGATTGTCTGCACAAAACTGGAGAAGTCTATTCCCGTTATCTGTACACTCAGCGGGTAAAGCACAATGCCCACCTAAACGGGCTTCTGACACACTGAGTTTGCTAACTTGTGCATTGAATTCACCAGCTAGCACTACAATGTCAGAACCTTTACTGCTGCGAACGAGGGTGACGACGGCATCGTAGAACTCATCTTTCTGCACATTTGAGCTACAGTCTATTGGGTCGTACGCCGAGATCACAAAGAAATTATGCTTAACACAACTATCTTTTCGAACGGCAACTGACCCTTGGAGTCTCACAGCACATAAACGACTGTTAACCGGGACCCAGTCTAAAAGGACAGCCTCAGCCTTGTCAGTCAAGACAATTCCTACACCACGTTGACCCGTAGCTCGAGCTACTTCGTCTCCTGAAGTGCGCAGAAAATACCTCGATGAGATACCAGGAGAAGTTAGTTGAATCACACTACTCGAATCCTGGATACGCGTTTCACTCAAGCTTCAGACATCAATCTTCAGAGAGTTCATTGTAAGTGGGCTAGGCACGCCTGCTGACCGGCCTGCATCAGTGTACGCACGTTGAACGAGCCGAGATTCAGAGGCTGACGAAGTTTGAGCAAATGTGAGCTACAAGATGTAAGATTATTCACGACACTATTTGACAATGAACCGTTATGAGTATCGACCGCGTTGTCAGTGGGAGCATTATGGGGCAAAGAGAGATGGTTGGGAACAGAAGACAAAGGTTGAATAAAAGAGAGGGAACTGTGAGCAGTAGCTCAATTATTACTACCCACCCTGCTCGATGCAATGGGTAGCGCGGTCATGATTATTCTGCGCGCCGATTGATGCAGTATGGAATTCTTTCTCTACTTGTGCAGTTCATGGGAGATGTTGGACGGGTACTGCTAGGCTGTCCAGCCACAAATCAGGAGAACAATTAGGGTCCTCATCCGAAGCCTTTAGTTCTAACAAGAACCTGTCCGTAAGACAGAGAGGAGAGTGAGTGGAAGCCAATTTGCTTGGATCAGTTATTCTTCCACTGATTTTGCCGATTGAGTTGCCAGCTCAAATCGACCCCCAACCTGGAGGACCAGGAGACTGAACTTTGTCTGACCTCTACCCATTCACCTGTCAGGCATGATTGCATCTCCGGCTTAAAGAATCCATCCTGTATAGCTCTTTGGGTCACAAAGGCGCGCAAGCCATCACACCACGTCAAGGTGCAGTCTCGTCGTGATGGATTCAGAAATAGCAAAGTTTCAATTGGCTACCTGAATGGTTTCTGCAAGTTTTCTAAATGTTACTGTGAATCCTCTGTGAAATTGTACAACAGATGTTTTTCAAAGCCGATTCGGACCCGTTTCCGGATACAGTCTTATCCAGGGTGACTGGGTGAATAACTTTACATCTCCTGATTAACTGATACTCGGGAATAGCGAATCAAGTGATATATAAATATGGGTGAGGCTGCGGTTTCGGATAAATCTTTACCCATATCGAATGGGTGAAGTGCACACGCACGCACACACACACGTATGTTGGTTATCTTTTAGAGTAATATCAAACCCAGTTACTGTGTGTGAACTTCCTGCGGGACAGATTGGGCTGTGTTGGCTAACGAGGATTAATTCCATAAGTGCTTCGAGATACTGAGCAGCATTGTCATTTATCACGGTTAATGGCGTTTCGGTATATTCACCTGCAGTTTTGTCTGTTAACTCAAACTGAGTATAGTATCGCTGTGATTTTGAATGTCGTTGGTGTTTGCAGCTCATGTAGGGTAGATTCAATGATCGTGTGGTGTTTATGTTGCAAACCTTGCATCACTTGTCTGGGTGATATCATCATTTCGCGCGGACAGTGATGTCATCTCGACTGATGATAAAACGTTCACAATGGGAACATCCAGGTAAACGATCAGGGGCTCATATTCCTTGTCCCGGTATCTCTGTGGTCTTCTTTATGACAGTAGTTTACACTACCGTTGTTAGCACTTTGTTTCTCATCGTTAACTCAAACGTACTGCTCTATTCATATAATGTTTTATTGGCACGAAGAGCCTGAATCTTACGTAATGGAAAATCCACTTGCACTTTTCCTGCTCATGGTGTTCGACTTTCGGATGCGGAAAATGCAAGCGGATTTTCCATCAATGCTCCATCTTTGAAGTTTTGTTGACAACCTGTAACCGTTTGAAGCAACTGGATCATCAGTATAGACTGAACGTTTTTATTCCATCGCTGTGAATGAGTGTGGTGGAAGATGCACATGCCCCATATCCTCAAAGGTTCACTGCACATCTGCGGACAGTCGGTAACTTGACCTCTAAAACTTGTAATGGAGGATCATACTAAGTTCCAGATAGGTTAGGCGGTTGACACTTCTAGGATATATATATATATATATATATATATATATATATATATATATATATATATATATATATATATATAATGTGGTTCACCAAACCAAATCCTAAGTACATGAAAGAGGTGCACATGGCTCAATGCTGTGTTCCCCCGTATGGATTCGTCCAATTCCTTGTGTTCACATCTTCTCTGTATCCCGCTTTTTCTGTGCGTCTCTCGTCTTATGTCAGGGGTCACTCAATAATACAAAAGACCACCTACTGAGCTGGTTTGACAGTCGAATAAATCTGACCAGATCATTCCGTTCGCCATGCCATACGCGGATCGGATATGATCTGTCGGAAGAGGAGTTGACAGTGACAGACTCGTCTTCTTTCGTGATTCACACTATATAGAATGGCTAGACGTCTTGGTCTTCAGAACCCACATACTTTTCACTGGACGAAGTTAAGTTAGATGGCCTACTCCCCGTGTCCATCAGGACACCAGACGTGGTTGTAGTCACGGATAAATACAAGCTGAAATATAAGGGGAGAAGGGGAAGCACATGCCGACCAACGTGTAGGAACCATGTGAATTTTGATTGACACATGCCAGGTACGAAACCATTCCAGTTTATTCACGTCATGCTTTATACTATTTGGTTGCTTCAAGACATCGTTTTGTGTCACTTCAAGCCTCATACGTTCGTTGTCATATTGGTGTGTGTCAACTAACCTATCATTGTCATAGTGGAAGAATCTTTATATACCTGAGATGTCTATACTAAGGAATACAATCCAGTGCAGTTCGGTACAGAAAGCTGGGTCGATCGTCTGGCTAACTTTTGTTCATCATTCGCTTCCTGATGGCTTCACTCATGATATTTGTATGTATGTATGTGTGTACGTGAACGAATGACGTTCGCAACTCGCGTAGCGTTGTGCTGTGATTGATCAACGCAAAACGTTACGAGAAATCCCTCCTAGAAAGGCACATTCGCACTACTTGGGTGTGTTGAAAAGGAAATGACTGGGGGTTCTCGTTACTGACCTGCTACTTATAGGCTATAAGTAAATATACTTACACATTGAGACTTATTCAATTTATCTTTATTATGTCGTTACACTCGTAACCCCTCTCCCGTTCGTTCTGTGATTGATCCGCACAGAAAACATAGTAGTGAATAAAAGCTCATGGTTCTACCTCTTCCTATCAAGCACTAAAGAGAGATGATTCGGATGCGTCCAGTAGAGACTCCCGTTCGTTACACACATATATATATATATATATATATATATATATATATATATATATATATATATATATATATCGCTATCCGTTCACTCAGTCACCGTGTATTTCCCACGTTGGACGCGGCATTACGGGCTGGACGTTTTACGCACCGATTTGTGGACAGTCCGCCGAAACCCCTGCGAGGGATGGTCCGCATGGCTCATGTCGGTCGCTCCACGGATTTGTTTCATTTCGCGGACGTGGCTTGTGAACTGACCAATGTTGACGCACCCCTGCTGACTGCGGCTCTTAAAGATTTTGTGCTGGAAATCTCACAGTTGAAGATTCAAACCATGTTTAATGAGGCGGTAGAGGTTGAAGGGCGAAACCAAATGCAGTGTGACAATGCACCATTATCCTAAGCGCCAACAGGACGATGAGCTAAGCGAAGATACGTCGTCTGATAAAGTTACGATTGGAGTCGTGGTCAGTGAGGAAACTTAAATTTAGGAGCAGAATAAATTGAGCCCAGAGTTTGCTGGAGCGGTTATTTCTCCGCTGAACCAAAATGCCTGACGAGGAGGTTGAATATGAAGCCGTTCGGATAAAGACTGTCGATCGCCCTGTTTTGCATTATAGTGGAACCGCACAGCGCGTAGTTCCAGTTCAAAATGAAGTGATCGTACGTTATTCCGTAGTTACCTCAAACACCGACTGAACGGCCTGGAGAGTATTGAGTGCCGGTAATCGATCGTGAATGTCGTCCCAGTACAAAGTTCGATTCGAGACCCATTGTCAATGGAACGAAACGCATCACTGGAGGAGTTGTCGACTTGATGATCATACCATGGCGAACCGGTATTACGTAGTGAATCCCGGAGTGGAGGAAGAATTGGAGACAGTTCAAAGAATACGGACCTTTTTCTGCCTGAAAAGAGGAGTGTGGCGGAGTACGCATACTATTCATTATGAACGATGGAGCGACAATGAATGTGATGACATAGCGCAGATTGGACACAATGAACTAAAGCGAGACACGCACAACGTGATAGTACTCCCTGACTGAATAAGGACTGACTCAAGGTGGACTGGATATCTTTGGTGCCAGTGCGCAGTTTTGTGATGACCGAATGGTTTTGGAGCTGTCCGAATGCATGGTTTCCACTGAATAAACTGTCTACGTCTTCTGGATTATAACAATATTTGCTTATAACGCTTGATCACCACCGGTCAGTGTGATTCGTATAGAACAGATCTTACGTGAAAAGTCAATGCGAATCAAGCCTACATGGATGCGTGAACCACCGTGTATCCCATTTTTCTTTTCGACAGCCTAATGTATTGTTGATTTATCGGTTAAACCGTTTAAATGTGTAAATGAAAATCCACTTGCATTTTTCACACCCAAACGTCCGAAGCTGCGAGCCGGAATCAAACCGGCGATGCTCCACTTACCGGGCAGATGCTCTACCAACTGAGCTATCGCAGTACGGACAGCCGGGTGTGAATAACCCAAGTGAATAGTCGATGATGTGCGAACCACTGTTCCAATGATACACAGAAACTGCCCTGGTTTTAATCACTGGACTAGCCTTGTCGGTCACTTCCCAATGGGACGAACAGCCCACGGATGAATGTGATCCAATGGCTATGAAATATATACATAGAATGTATTTTTGGCACGAGGAGCCTGAATCTTATATAATGAAAAATCCATTTGCATTTTTCACATCGAAAAGTTGAACGCCACAAACCGGAGTCGAGCCCACTGGCCGTACCGCGATAGCTCAGTTGGTGGAACTTCTGTCCGGTAAGCGGAGTACCGCCTTTTGGATTCCTGCTCTCGGCGTCGAACTTTTGGGTGGGAAAAATGCAAGTGGATTTTTCATTACATAGGATCCAGGCCGTCCGTGTCTATAATATATTCTATGAGTTTAAATAATAGTTAAGTCCCCGTTGGATATAAACATCACAATAACTGGTTTTGTGAGTATATGCCCAGAAATACTTCGTCTAGTTTCGGGGAATTTTGGTGTGCTGTGCCAGTGAATCCGTAGTCTAGACAGGATACTGGCCATCGTGTGGCCTGTACCCATCGACCCTTCAAGCCCGATCAAATCCGGCCCGAAGTGAGTGATCCTGTTGAGCCATTTGGATCATAAAGACAAACAGACTACCACACGGCGTCAACGTTACAACCTTGTTGCGATGCACCCATACCCCGTAATACCTGGGTTAAACACACTACGGCTCTCGTGTCACAAGAGTGATGTCCTTCCTGTGGCAAAGGTATCCAGCGTGCTCACTAGAACGAATACAAGTGACACTGGCAGTCTCACACTTTCGAAATCTGTCGAACCAGAATACTGATGCGCACGGATCAAATTCGATCCAAAACACGTCACACTCTGACTGGTTTCAAATTCTAGCCCACGACTGAATCGTGTATGCTGATTTGAAGCTCAAACGAAAGAAAATGGCAAATGAGTGACATCCGATCAGCAATCATCCTGGCCCCTTCAAAAGGACAGTGATATAATCTAGATCAACTGAGCATGCATGATATGGGCTACGAAATAGCGGACAATGAAACCCGTGCATTATCCAGAACGAAGTGGTGCACTACGGCTAGGCGGCGTTTTGAATGTTACATTCATATAAATATTCACGCACGCATGCACGCACACACTGTTTTAATTGTCATCGGCACAGTCACGAGCCATCGTGACCGCCGCCGACGGCGTTGCCACCACCACCACCTGTGATTGACCTGAGTGGGTTTGTGTGCACACATCTTCATCTGTTCCGGTGGTACTTGCCCCAGCTTGTGCTTGGTTGGACCACAGTAGCAACTAATAATACATCACACTGCGGTAATTTTTTCCATGGTTCATCACTGGTCGGGTGATTGATTTGTAGACTAGCACATTAAATGACTGACATACTGAATGACTCGGCAATACTTCTCACAGTTTGTTACCACTGGTCAGTGATGGTGATCATGATGATGAGGCCGATGGTTTCCGAAAGTCTCCAATCGCTCGGTTCGGATTTTCTGTACCAGTCAACGTTGCATAATCAGAGCCCCTTGAAAATAATGTCGCCTCCTAACTTGTCGTCAACCTCGTCGATGTTTTTTATGTTTCAGTCAGTTTATACAACCACTAATCTCGCTCTTCTGTGCTCTGTTTTCGGTTGCTACCTTGCAGCATCATCCAGTAAAGGGCAGAAACAACAGAAACATGTAGTGGAAAAATCCAGAAATCAAAGTTATGAGTGGGAATCACGAAGACAAAGAAAGAGTCCGGATCCAACTACGTCATTGGACGTGACCCTGAGCCATATCATTTAATGTTTCCAACCAATTGATAGGCGGATCACTTAGACCCCAAACTGGAAGTCTAACACTTCCTACTTGGCCAAGACCACTAGTCAAGTTTTCCATACCTTATTGCCATGTCAAGGACTGACCACATCGACCAACGTTCCAACCATTACTTGCCTGGGAGAAAAGCGTTCACCGAGGAAGTCTATCTGTGGGCATGTGTTGCACATGTCCCAGTCACAATCTATTTAGATTTAACACATGATCCAGAGACTGATTTCTGGTTCCCAATACCTTACGTCTAACCTTAGCATTGCTGATACGGTGTTGCCACCATATTCGGACAATGGTACGGAGACATCGATGCTCGAACACCAACAGTGTTCGCATATATCCTATCCCCAACGGCCATGTTTCTGAGCCGTATAGAAGAACAGACCTAACCGCGACATTGTACACTCGATTTTTGACATAGACAATCGGATGTCACGGCGAAGCCACAGATGGCTGAGGTTGGCTAAAGCCAAACGCGCCTTCTGTATGCGCAATGACACTTCATCCGATATCTGTCCACCTGGATAGATGTAACTGTGCAGGTAACAAAACTTATCTACTACAGCTAGAGATGCTTCTGCGAAGATAAGGTTTGTTGTTGAGCCAACCTAGTCCCTTAACAGCATTTTACACTTTGAAGGTGCAAAACGCATCCCAAATATTGTTACACTGTTGTTTAGGCTATCTAAGAGAGCTTACAACTTACCCGGATCTTCATTGAGAAGAAGAATATCGTCCACGTATTCCAAGTCAGACAGTTTACAGCCTGAGGAAAGGGCGACGTCACTATTCTTACACGAAGATGTGGCTATCTCAAGAATCAATTCAATTAAAAAGTTGAAGTGGAAGGGTGAAAGAGGACAACCCTGACGAACATCACTTTCTGTGGTGAACTCGGGTGAAAGATCGCCGTAAGGACGAACTCGGCTTTGGCTGTTCGTATCCAAGCATTGAACGAGAAATAAATTTTTCTGGCACACGCTTGAATGAAAGTCAGGGCCAGAGAACTGTGCGATTTACTGAGTTGAATGCCGCTTTCAGACCAAGAAAGACAGAGATTGTAGGCCTACGGGAGATTTGTCTGTGCTCTAAGGTTTGTGGAAGAGTGAAGATTTGGTCGATAGGACCTTGACCGGGTCAGGAATCTGTTTGATTCTGACGCCTGCACATTTTGGGGGCACTGGGTAATCGGTAGAGAATAATGCCGGTGAGCAGTCTAGATGAGATACTTACCAAGGTAATTGCACTGTGTTTTTCACTAGAGAATCTTTGAGCTTTGTTGTAAATCGGCACAATCACCGATTCCCACCATTCCGTGGGAATCTGCTGACTACCCCAGATAACCCGGAGGAGTTTTGTTAACTCAGAAACCAAAGCTTCGTCTCCTTTATTTCATCAATTTAATCTTTCAGCCAGGTCTTTCTGAACCGCTTCAGTACGGATACCTGCTGTGTTATACTGAAGCTTGTTCTGCATCGATCCAGCTCTAAATTTCTGTTTTTCGTTTGTGCTGCTCACCTGGTGAGCGAGAGAGAGAGAGAGAGAGAGAGAGAGAGAGAGAGAGAGAGAGAGAGAGAGAGATGACTATTGCCACGCGAGTCGGTTGATGTTGTTCGGTGCGGTAAATAATTCTGAGGTCACGCTCGTGCAAGAGATGATGTGACCGGAATGTGTCCTGTTTGGTTTTGCCGATCGTGCTTGATGGTGCACGCTTGACCCGGTTTTTGACGATGATATTGGTGAGCAGCAATGTTTACACGCACAGACACACGCACACGTCATGTACATTCCGTTTCTTTTGCTCGATTTTATTCCTCGTCCCCCAGATCGAACACCATTGAAAGGTGTCAACAAACAAAAATCAATTTAGTTCCCTCCGTAAATATAGCTTTAATGCTACAGAATAGTCCCTGCTTTGAGACCCATGTGTCATCTGTTTGTGAAATCAGTGTCAACCATATCATTCACTGTAATGACGAAGGAAAGTTTCAGATCTTCAGACTTTAGATGCCTGCCAGGGTAGCAACCGAAACCAGAGCAATCTTGTGCCCAGTCATTGGTTGAACTGAACTGAATTGAATTGAACTGACTGCTGTATGGATGTGAATTTGTGCGCATCTGGGAGAAGTACATGCGGCTGTTGTGTTACCACAAATGACTTTGGGGTCACAATTCTGGTAGTAAAAGAAATATGCATTTTCATAAAATGCACTCCCATGGGTTTGTATTTCTCCTCTTCTGATGTAGTATTTATCACACGCTGCACTGACGAGGAACACAATGGGCGCTGTCTGTTCTCAATCGACGGTGTGTATGTGTGTGTATGTGACTTCTAACCCGTTGCCTAACATTACTAAACTAATGAGAATAATGTAGAAACAACGTGAACTCTTGGTAAATAGTTCTGTTGAACTATTTATTTCTTGTCATAGGCTGAATCTAAAAAGTGGTGTGTTCTTCGTCTCACATATCACCCTCCCTGCACTTCTTTTGCCCGTGCAGCTGCATGCTACATTTTCAATACACAGTTCTCCCGAAGTGTACGAAATTAGGTATTCAGATGCTCCCCAAAATACGCATAAATCATTAGTCTACGTAGAATTTCATTGTTAGTTTGTTGAGCCTTAGGATTATCGTAGATCCTAACGATTTGGTTTTAATTTCTGTTCTCAGTCTTTTGGTTTTACACGTATTTGTATGGAAGGCTCCTTTGCGCTATCACAGGTAACCGGCAACCGTGACAATGCCATTTGGAGCGGGAGAGAACTGTACACGCGGTCCCAGTAGGTCATGCCTGGCCAAGCCCGGCGGCCTAACACAGTTGGGATCGAAATCAGTCGAAGCATTCGGGGCGATAGTTCTGCCGAAAGAAAAAGAGATTGGGGAAAATCTGGGCTGTACTTGTTCAGATTAGTTCACTTTCGAACAAGGCGTCCAGCGTTACATAAACAGCAACATTTGAGTTGGATTTAGATCAACCTGAATTTCGCATTCCCCAAACACTGATTCATACAATAAACCAAAATTTATTCGCCAATTGTATTGTTGGCACAATGAGCTTGAATCTCGTGTAGTGGAAAATCCACTCGCACTTTTCACATCGATAGCTCAGCCGGTAGAGCATCTGTCCAGTATGCGGAGAGTCGCCGGTTCGATTCCGGCTCGTGGCGTCCAACCTTTTGATGTGAAAAATGCAAGTGGATTTTCCATTACATGGAACCAAAATTTCTCGGAATGCTATACGTGCACTCCATTTTCCAACCCATCTCCACCGTATACAGGAAAGTCCACTTGCATTTTACACATCCAAAAGTCCGAAGCTGCCGTACATGGACATGAAAAATGTGAGTGGACTTTCCGCTATATAAGATTCCGGCTCCTCATGCCATTAATACTTTCTCTGAATATATCTCTATTACATTTTAGTGAGAGACAAAAAAAAATGATGGTGACAGGAAATTCTTTTTCACGTCAACCGTGAATGTGTAACGTAAAACAGTTTGTGGCGGTCGAGTGGTATTAAATTGGGACAGTCTAGTTTGACCTCTTGAAAACATAATTCATCCTCGTCGTATCTAAATCTCACGGCTATGATTGTCGGTTCTCTCTGAAAAAGCATAGTGAGTTAAATGTGAAGGTCACGCACTTTTGATAACAGGAAAGGGGAGGAATTGGATGAACCATAACACCTTTAAAGCTCGTGCGAATATGTTCGCATGCTTTTTCAAGTGACCGAATCCGACTGGCAATCATTTCAATAACCCGGACCATACCAATATGTCTGATAACTAACTGACAGACTGAAATGCAGATAGACAGATGCACTTGATTGATTGATTGATTGATCGATCGATCGATGTGATTTGCCATCAGCTTGGAGCTTATGGTATTCCGTTAACCGAAATCTGCCTCTAGCAAGCGCAATAGTCGCTTTCAATACTTTGTTCGTTACATTCTCAAAGAATTTCACGTGTCATCCAAAACAGATGGCAAATAAGCTGATTTCACTAGCAGATGAGGATGATCATGATCGCGATCGGTAAGAACGGAAGAGAAGTGGTGTAGCATGGAGAATTTTCCATCGTATTTAACATTTCACTCAGATCATCTGATCACCCATAACATGCCTGGTCTAATTGATTTGTTGTAAATCTAGTTCTGCACGCCCTGGAAAGTAATCAAAAACAAAGAAGTGAGTGCTAAAACATCTGTAGACAGCCGACACCAGGGAATTTAATTGACACATCTCTCGGTCATGTCGGACAGCCGGCATTCGAGGAAAGATGTCCAACAAAATGAAGGTGTGTGCCCATCACCCCGATGGTACTCGCTTTGTCGTTTGCATTCAGAACATACCTGTCACAGAAAGTAATTGACCGACATTTTTTCACCACATTTTGTGTATTTTCATAGACGCGGTTCTCCTATGTACATACATATACACACGTGGTCGAAATGTTTTTTTCAAAAACCGGGGACTGTAAATCCATTCGTCTATTTTACAACATTCTCCGTAGTTTAAGAGTCATACACCTTAGATCAAAAACCTCGTATGAATCTTACAAATTCAAGACCACGAAACAGCGGAAAATACTGTGAACGCCTTTACAACTTTTCAGTTTTTATTTTTCACTCTATTATGCAACAATCGTGCAACATTTTCACGATGCATAAGCGATCTTGAGAAATTGATCGATGGTGACGAGATTCGAACCCTCGAATCCACTGTTTTTCCGACCATATCTTCACTTTGCGATGAATTCTGGAATTGCTGCACCTGTAATCAAGCCATTTCCATTTTCGTTGATCTTAAAGCGGATTGCGTCTCAGTTGAACTCAATTCTCTGAAAATGCTGTTTTGAGGGGTGTCCGTGAAACTCATTTCCATCGATAAATTTCGGTACATAACTATCTGAAGCTGACGTCGGGTTGCAATGTAAATCGGGGTTTCCGTTTTTTCTGTTCAACTTTGATGCTGAAATGCTTCTAACAGCCATCTTGTCCCTTACTCAGGAGGCAAAGTGTCTATCCCGAGTACGTTGGCTACTTAGTTCTTTCAAGTGAAAATCCAGGTATTTTTCAGGCTTTTCCAAAAGTTATAGACGGCAGCATAGCAACGTTCGATTTGCGTGTTTCATCTTGAATGGGCCAATCACCGCCGCAGTACTGGGTCTATCCAACAGCAAATCTCACGGTTTCAAGAGAATTGTCATTGAGCCTGTTGCAATCCATTTGATGGTCAAATATCGGGTGGATGAAGTGTCTTCTCGTCCACAGTAGACTCATTTGACTGCTACAAATCTCAGTCATCTGCGACATCGAGGGAACGTACTTTTTCCCATCAAGAATCGAGGGTGCAGCGCATCAGTTAAGCCAGTGCTTCTGTGCGATTTACAATCGTTGCCAGTGCCAGTAGGGACAGTATAAGACGATTGTCAGGATTTGAAATCCATTCTCTTTGAAACATAACTAGGATTTCATGGACACGCCAAATGAGTGGTGCTTAGTTTAGGTGGGCAGTATTGTCAAGAGAAAGCGCTGAAGTCCACTGCGCTACGATATTTGGGGCACGTGTTGTTCAAAGTCCTGGTTAGGCTCTCGGGGTGGGGTCCCCGAGAGCCACCTACTCACTGAATAGAAAGAGAACGAGGCGCCTTTGGAAGGCCCTTTTGAGTTAGATTCCTGTCGTTCGGAAAACCGGGAACGGTTTCTAGCTTCATGCTCTGGCCATCGTTTGTTCCTTGCCAGCACGAACACCGAACGCTCTAACCACCGGAACGTTATGTGGCATCCTCCCTCGATGAATCGGTAATCGACCTAGGACGAGCACATTTCAATAAACTGAAAATTGCGGGACTACATGCAGGATTACCGTTCTAACTGGTGCGCCCCTCTTGGGTCCCATCACTCACTAAATTTCAGGCTTCCTCAACCACCTCGCTCATCCATCTTCCGAAATGCGCTAGCTGAAAAGCTGGATGTAGCCCCACCTGATGACATAAGCACTGGTCGCTTATCAGGAAAGCTTTGCATTCTTCTAGCCTAGTGGTTTGTGACCTGTCACGTCTTGTCGTCACATCCTAAATTTCTTCCGAACGTTTGTGCCAGTCGATCTCCGCTGAAAGTGAATATAACGAAACACGGCTGGTTACGAGACGTGGACTGAACGCAAGTCCATATAAAGATAGAGAAATCTGGTGGTCACAACGTGCATCAGATTTGGAGCGTGGTTCCGCCGCCGGTAATTTCAACAAGCTGTTATTTCTCATTTGAGTCACTAATAGGAAACTATCAAGGGTGAGTGAAACGATCTGTGAAGCTGAAGGTTCGCATATTATTAATTAACAGTGACGTCTGAAAAACCGATGGAGGATTTTGAGACACAGTCTAGATGGCCCACAACATCCTCCTCGAAAGTTGCGTTTGGAGTGGGTAATGAGGAGGTGCGTTTGGAGGGACAAACAATAAAAATCGGCCATTTGAACCGATGGGAAGTATTTTCATCATTCACGCATGATCTTCGAAAGCGTGTTTGGAAACATATCTGTGAAACCAATAAAACTGAGATAAAGGCAGCAACAATGCAGCACAATAGAGGTTCAGTGTCCGTCTGAGAAGCCATCTGACGGGAAGGTCGGAGCGAGCTGGTATTTCTGGGCTGCTTCATCAATGATCAACTTTACGTGGAAGTCCTGATCTGACACATCTTGTCACTGTTGAGCGCAACTACTAAAGCGATCTTCCAGGATGACAGCGCGCTTGCACATCGTTCCATCATCGTACGCCGGTTTCATACGCAATAAAGTATAAAAAGCTCCCGTGACCAACTTTGTCCCCGATCTCAATCCAGTCGAACATTTGTGGGATCAGCTGAGGAGAGGAGTAGATCAAAGGCGGCGGTGTACATCTCTAGAGGAGTGGAGGATTACCTTGAATGAGGAATGGAACCGTATGCCATGAGATAGCGAGCATGGCCCAACGGGTAAACGTTGTTTTATCATCCAAAGGTGGTTGAACCATGTATTGATGAGTGCCTGTTTGAGAACGATCACACGATTCTGTTCACAACGAAACATTTTGATTTCGGTGGATGGTTACACTTATGTATAATGTTTTGATTATTTCAGAGGTTGAGGGTGTATTTTAGTGACAGGCTATTTAATGACGGAATAGGAAGACGATGTTTCACCACTGACCAACTTTCCGCGATTCTTCAATGCCATCGGTTACTAGAGATGACCGTATCCTACAGTGGCCACATATCGCGTTATCTAAACAGACGCTGCACCCACCAGCCTGCTTGGGGTTCGGATTTCGTCTCAGGCCCGGACTAAGTCACGAAACAGTACGAATAAGACAGATCTGGAGCGTATCGGCTTAGATAGTTGGATCTCAATCTGTGCGGAACTCGCCCCACCAACCGGACCGCATGGCCAGCTACAGTTCGGGATATTCAAGGGGTCAATTCACTCTCTAGCAGCAGGAAGTCGCATGGAACCGAGAAGTAAGTAAACGTCTCTGAACAGAACGAATCATCACGAGAGATGTCCCAGAAGGATTCAGCTTCCACACAACATATTACTGACCACTAATTATATGATCAGCGTCGTGCATAATACGCTTCACATCCCCATATCAATTTCACCGTGCTAGAGAGAGAGAAAGTATATCAAGCGCGGCCTGTGATATCACATTCTGGAAGTCGTCTCCGTGTACGCTGAACTCATTGCTTGGATGTTCGACTGAATCATACCTATTGCATTAATAGGAATCGGCACGTCAAATACTAGGTAATTTTTCTACTCCCAACCAGCACTGTGCTACCGCATCCAAGTGTACAGCACAGGTAGCAATGATCAAACGATAGCGATCGGTGCAATTTCTCAGCTTCAATCAGCCCGACGAGAAAACTGGGGTGATGGTTCTCTTCCGTACCACCACCATCACTGGCCCAAAATCACCCACACCGTACACGAATGCAAAAAAACAGCGCATCATTCGCATCATTCCTCACAAGAACCGACAAAGCGTCGTGCACACCGTGTGTCCAGACCCGGATGAGGAATATTCGCAAACACGTACGTACGCCCGGGTACACGTATACACAGCACACATGAGAGAGCCTACTTAACAACAAAGCAAAACAGACCGATAAACCGCCTCGACTTTCCTTTGCCTGCCGCCGCTGCCGCCGTATACGTGAACAACCATGACCACTGCCGTTTGAACTGTTCCCAAGTTTGCAGACTTTGCAACCGAGGAGCGATGACAAGATTCGGGAATAATTAAATACGTTGTACGGACGTTTGTGCATGTGTACGAATCAAACTTCCTTGGATTCGCATTTGAAAGCTATCTCAACAGTTATCGTGATCGTCATTGTCGCCACAGCCACCACTTTGGTCGCCTGTAGAAAGCCCAAATATAATGAGTGCATGTAGGAGGTTGGTTGGTTGGGTAATATTTCCGTTTTGTCATCTATCTTACCTTTGAATAATAGTCTACGCACCACGATACCCAAACTTGAGTGTTGTTCACACCCGCCCAGTGGGCCGGGTGTGGAGAGCGAATTGTGCGCATGCGGTGGGTTTTATACTTCTCCCCATCCCCTCAACTTAACTCTCTGTCTTGATGATTCTTTGCCTCGATGTAAGCGTTAAAGTTCCATATATTTGTTTATTTGCATTTTTTCTCTCGCTCTCTCTCTCTCTCTCTCTCTCTCACACACACGCACTTTGTGTGTGTGTGTGTGTCTGTGTGTGTGTGTGTGTTTGTGTGTGTGTGTGTATGTGTGTGTGTGTGATTCGGAGGTGAGGGAAAAGACCGGGAAAATTGTGAGAGAAAAAAGGAACGCTCGTTTGTTGGTTGGAGAACAAGTATCGCAGATGGGGCTACACATCAAAGTTCAGCGGTGAATAAAAGGTTCGAGCGGTCGGACGACTAATGGGTCAGTAGTGGTATCGCCTGGGTACACCCGTGCTCACACACGCGTACACAAACACACGGGTTTTCCCGACTTTGTGAGCACAGCTCACTGCAATTCGTTCAACTGAAGACACACAAACCGATGGCAAGACAAGAGTAACAAACAATGATAAGCTTGAACAGCCAGCAATGTCACAGATCCTAGTGAGACGTAATCAAGACCGGTTGTTCTAATTCCGGTCTCTACTTTGCACCGTGACGATGTGGTGATGTAACGTTGCTAACACACAAACACACACCAACACGCGTCGGATGTATTCAAGAAGTCGTCAGACTTTGTTATCTGGTTCGAGTAGTTGGCATACCGTACGGATAACAATCACAGTGGCCGGCTACTTAGCTAACACACTGGAATGTGAGCGTGCAAAACGGATTGCTTCGTTTTGCCACGCAGTGAATAAACGGCGGTAGGTGGAACGGCTTCAAAGCACACTGATGACCAGAACACGATCTGGCCAGTGTACCTCAGAGCTTTTCAGAGAGTTAACATACAGGTCACACTCACTAGTGCATTTAAAAGAAAACCACAAATGCGTGTTTGCTTGCTGACCTATTCAGTTTCGATTTGTGTGGTTATCTCACATTTGGTTCCGTTCAAGATCGGATTGAAAGATGTCTCAGGCAACCAAAGTGAAAAAGAAACCAAGTTGGATGAACACCACGTAATGGGCGGGTCAAAGACACCAGGGCGGCGGTGATATGGAGGCCAATACTCGGTGTCCAATCAAATTAGTACTGACTGGTCCACGAGAATCGGCTGTCGCCCGAAAAAGATTAGACTCAAAACGTGATAAGATCAACGCGAGTCAGGATTAGCACGTGTCTAAGTGTGTGCATTTTGGTGTACGAATCTGTCGAGCAGTATGAACCACTAACGTACAACAGGTGCGTTAGGAGTACATATAATACGGCATGCCTCCAGTTATCTTACACTGGTCATGACACTACACTTTGACGTTTCTGCAACCGAACTGGAAGTGAAACTGAAGAGACTAGCACTTCATCCAGATTTTATCGGCGCACGAATCTAAAGTTAAATTCATCAGGAGCAAGTTGGTCAATATATATATATATATATATATATATATATATATATATATATATATATATATATATATACACACTCCAGGTTAATTCTTTCTCACGCGTGCCACCCATTCAGCAGATTTGGGCTCCTTCTTTGATTGCATGCATGAATTTCAACGACATGAAATTGTTTTGGTTTGTCCTATGTGGGATTTGAATAGCTTGGAGCCCATTTGGAACAGTTCATTCGTGATGATTTGAACTCACCAAATACTGGTTCTCTGATTGAATTCGTCCGAAGTAGTAAACGTTTCTCAGTTACCGAATGTTCCAGGTTTCATTTATTCAGATTTATTTACAAAACGAAATCATTTAGTACTAAGATGAAACAGACGTCGGAGAACTCCAGCCCAGATAGCCTATTTCTTATTACATGGTTGCGCATGAGTGGAAGAGGCATTCGCCGTAGCCTGAAAAGCCCATTGTACCGGTCGGGGTGAATTACAACTCAGCGCTGAGATTTTCAGTGGCAGAGAACCACAAAAGGTTCTAATAGGTCGGGCATGGTAACCAACCGGGTGACAGTGGATTACTATGATTTATTCCGGCCCCCGATCAGTGATTTTGGTGGGTGTGATAACTTGCTATTCGGTGGCATACATTTTTGGCTGAATCTCTCACTGCAAATGACTTTCTCCTGACCTTTCCACGACCCGCCACACACTAAGCATTCGCCTGCAAAATAAAGCGGTTGGCAGAATGACACTCTTCTTGATGTGAATCCCGTAATGAAATCCACACGTTCCCTCCTTTGCTGGGCTGGGCGTTCAATTCGGCCTTCATGTAACTTGATACTAACCTCATTTGAATTGGCCGCATTTATATCTGCAATAGAAAATAAGAGTGCCTGAGAATATTCTCACGCTGGATTAAGAACAGGGATTTACGGCACTGTTTTTGAGCGTAGTGCGTATGAAGTCATGTTCCTTCGATATATCTTATTCAAATCTTTTTATTTACTTTTATTATGTAATAATGGCAGAATATTTCAAGTAATGAGTCACAACCAGTGAGAGGCTGGATCTTCTGTTTCTGAAATGTCTTTGTGAGAATTTTTCTATGAATTACCCAACAACTGGTGCTCCTATTCACGTCAAAATACAGGACAACATCCGTCACATAAAATCCAAAAAGATCAGTCCTTGCAATTCTTTTTCAGTTCTCTCTACTGAAATCCTGAGGAAATTCAGTTTAAGCGAGTCTTTTCATCCCGATCATGATGACAGTATGAACGCACCCAAATGACCTTGACTCCGACGCTTACATTGATGCGAACCGGAATTTACTTTTTCCGGCAAGTTTGACAGTCATCGGTAAGAAGCATTTTTAAACCGCATATAGCGTGAAATCTCCCAACTATCAAAGAAGTCCTAACAACAGAAGATATATTGGCTCAAAAACCGATTTTATTCATTTTTTAAGTTGGAAACCTGTGTATACAAATAACTCAATGTAATAACTTTGATCCTTTTCTACCAATATAATCGTGTCTCCGTGCCTTGGTAATTCTTAGCTTGCATTGCTGGGAATACTTCATCT
Source organism: Fasciola hepatica (assembly GCA_948099385.1). Lineage (NCBI taxonomy): Eukaryota > Metazoa > Platyhelminthes > Trematoda > Plagiorchiida > Fasciolidae > Fasciola > Fasciola hepatica. The sequence goes on along the minus strand of CANUEZ040000007.1, from coordinate 2,243,050 downwards.
TAGTGACCAAGGTCATATACATTCAACTCTCTACTTAAATGAGAGCAAACCTTCATTAAGTTCATGTCATACACCCAAGTGAAGAAATCTGAACATTGAGAAAAATTTCCAAAGCACCACAATCGATTATACGTGTACAAGGTAAAGAATCCAGTCAAGAAGAACGAAATCCGTCGTAAGCGCGGGAGTAGGGGAAAACGAAGCAATCACCTGGTTGGTGGTGGGGTGGACATTCGAAGTTAGGGATAGATCGGTAATAGAACGAATGACCTCGCGTTGGACCCAATCCATAAGAGTGATGGATGGACGAATGTTCCGTCCCAAGTGTGACAGGCGCGATCGGGTCATGAATGGTTAATGAATTTTGGTTTCCCGTGGGATTAGTACGTATTTCTTCTCGAAGCGCGTAAAGCGATTTCGAATACGTTTGATGGCCATTATATGATCGAATAAAAGTGGAAGCCGAGAACTCCCACAAAGGGAATAAGGCCCTATTCTTTCTGTGTCCTAACGTTTAATGATCGGGAGCAAATCTCCTCACTCGATGGACCGCAATACCCTGGGGGATAAGCTGCTCTTTCTTTAACACGATTTTTTTCATACCACATTTCTAGCTGACGTGGACAAACATGCAAATGAATCTGCATGAGGGCAATCCGTATCCGTTCCTGGATCGTACAATCATTACAAAGATGCGTGCACACACTCGTCACGTAGGTATTACTCGAACTTGAACGATGACTGTACCAACGAACCAACTCCAAGCACAACGCATTCGCTCACTTATTCACCGCTTGCCAGACAGGTCTACTTGCCTGTGGCCCATTTGGCTTGCACATCGCTCGTTCGCCCGGTCGCTTATTTCATGTTTTTTCTCACCGTTTGAAGGAGGTCCCATATGCGGCTTGTCTTGTTGAATGACTTGGAAATAACTGTTTGGGCATTTTCTATTGATGCCGATAGGATGCGCACTTGAACTTCGAATAATAACGTGTGCAAGCTTGTTACAAGCTTTTTCCATGAATCGGTGGGCATATTCCATGAAATAACGTGTGTGGTTGAAGTCAAACTAAACCTGAAGAGGTAAACAGTGCCCAGGTTTAAAACAGGTTAGTGTTGGCGAAGTAAAAAGGTTTTCTGTCGATCCTCCCTACATTATCTATTGGGTAAACTAAACTCTGTTCGAGATATCATCACTGACCGAATGACTAGTGGTGGTCAGTGACGAAAACACAGCAATAGCAACCGTATCAATAATAATAATAGCAATAGCAATATTAACAATAATAGTTAATAATAATAATAAAGAACAATCCACTTGTTACGTTGATGGATGGGTAAATATCAAAATACATATATATATATATATATATATATATATATATATATATATATATATATATATATATATATATATATATATATACGTCACATTCGATCTGCCTGCCGGAAACCGGTTGCTCCAGTTCACCGTTTCATGCAAGCTTTTCTCATTCGGTTTCCAGCTGACGATCTGTTCAAACAATTCCGTGAGTAGCATGCACAGTGCTCCCTTAGTCGGTTTGAGTTATGATCCTAAATTTCCTTATGCCCTCTGTCTGAACACGTGTGCGTGTGTGTGTATGTCCATTACCATGTTCATACACACACACATACATACATGTTTTTGCATAAGAGAAAGAGGATGAAAAACAGTTGGCGATCGGGGTTGAAGGAACACGACCAAGCGAGAGAGAGAGAGAGAGAGAGCATGCGAAAGAGGGATTGAAAACGGATTAATGTGTTTTATGTGCAATTGGGTTTGTGTGTGTGTGTGTGTGTGTGTCTGCGTGCGTGCACGTGTGTGTGTGCGTGTGTGGTCCAAGGCGGCAGACGATCAATCTGTCACACTTTAATCATCCTCTAAAACCACACACGTTCTGTGGACACAGAGCATGAGCTAAGTGTGAATGAAAGATTGATTGTATGTTTGTACTTGAGTGTGATACGTGTGTTTGTATGTCCCAAATGAACTTAACAGAGGACACTAAAAGGGCCAGCCTATATATCAGGCAATTTTTTCACCGCCGGTCATTGTGGCCAATTCGTGTCTGCTTGTGCGTTCGAATTGTCGTTGGCGCATTGATTGTATTTCTCTGCCCCAAACCACGAGCGCAAATGGCGCGGAAGAAAGTTTAACCCGGCGGTTTTGGCCACCGTTGGATAGCGATTGACATGATTTTCGGTATATCTTTGTATCTTCTCTGCTCGTTCACACTTCTCTCAACTACCTTCCTGTTTCTGATTCCGAGAAACCACAGTGAGCAGGGTGATCATGCTTGCGTGGATCTTGTATGGATTACCATTTCTTTGTCAGAACTGATCTGACACCGAGTCGAATGGTAGTTGAACAAGTTTTCATTTGACCGTATGAATCCTGTGTAGTTTCATCCACCTGTTCAGTACGGACAGCCTCGTTATATCTCTCCTCAGCATGATTCAACGCTGTGAGAAATGTTCAAGAAGCGGCACTCTTTGATTTGCGCTAACTGAACCGAACACAACTGAGATAATCATTGATGTTTAAGGGAAGTCGATAATTTTGTCCCTCAAACCTGTTATTCTTAGTCGAAAGCGATTACGCGGTTCATCTTTCGTGCGAAGAGAAGATCCATCCCCTCCAATTATCTGTTTGACGTTGCAGGGAGCTGATGCTGAGGAAAATTCTAGAAGCTTTACAAACGTCTAAAGTAACACCATCTGAAGCATGAAATTCGGTTTGACAGACTTCACAAGGCTGAATTGATCCGACTGTGATCCACGTGTATGATCCGTATGCGAAATGTCTGGACCTCGTAGTTCAGCTGGTTTAGCACACGTGGTATTAAATCACGGGTGACGTCTGTGCGTGGGTTCGAGTCCCACCGGGGTTAGCGCCATTATCATCGGAAGTGTTACCAAGGCCACGTTACAGGCAGTACTGTTGAAACCATCAGAAATGGCAATTTACAGGCTACCAGTAATTAAAAATATACCCGAGCGTTACTATATAGAAGTGGTTTCGCAGTTCGAATTTTGGGCATGGTCCGACTCTGGGACTTTTCTGAGGCTAGTCAGCAACTCAACATCTAAGAGGGATTGCGCTGAGCAAACTCGTATCGGTAAAATTGTTGATTTAAGTGGGCACTTTGCAGTTGAGCATCGCGGTTATTTAGCGACGGAAGTCCGGTCAATTGAGGATTCAAACCTAGGATACAATTCGGACAAGTAACTCGCGTGAGTGAGTGACCAACGGAGTGACTGAGTTTTTGACCAGCAAGTTGTTCTGAATTTCTCGAGGAAACAGCTGGTTTGTGAAGTCTTGTGCAGAGTTAGTCCTTCCTGTACTCTTGTTCACAAATTTTCTTAAACTCAGTGTTTGGCGAAGTCGTTAATGCTAAATCCGTTATTACAGCTGTTCGATCATGATAAAAGTTACCGATTACATTCTCCAATATTTCGGTGAACCAAAACAAAACTGCATAACACGGGTGAGGTGGAAGAGGGTCTTCATTGTCTAAAAACGACAATTTTTCACCATACTCGTCTGAAATTCAGTCCAAATCAAGGACCAATCATCAGCTTCTAGATTGGCTTTGAAATTTTAAAATATCTGGAAATTAATTGGGGTGCTGATGATGGCAGCATTCATAACTGTATCATCATCAATCAGTTCCAGAAATATTTATTACTTACAGATACATGAGTGCAGTGGAAGGGGTATACCCCATAAGTTAAAGGTCCCAATACCTTATTAGGGAATACTCGGCAGCCTGACCATGAGACTTCGAGTGGAGAACCACTTGAGGTCCCAATAGGGCACTCGTGGTGACGAGCGGGGCGATAGCGGATAGCTATCTGCCAGCTAAGTGACCGGTGGTAGCCTGATTCGAACCTCTGACGCTCTGAACCACTCGACCACAAATGCAAATACCTTCTCCATAAATGTGAACATCACGAAGTCCATTTTCGTGTTTTGTATTTGGAATTTGTTTCACACTGCTAATGGTTTCCGTTAATTTTTGACAAAACCTTACTCTATTAGTAGAGGCATTGGTCCGGTTTTTTCACTGTCGACCCAAATAGATGCTTTTTCTTAACCTGGGCAACTACTTCCTGCCTTATCGTCAGATATCGAGTGAAGTGTCATCGCGGGTACGGAAACTGTGTGTTGGCTTATATATTGACACCAGTCCTTTGCGACGCCTGTCCGTCTGCCCATACGTGCTGCAACAGTTAGATAACTAATACTATACGTTTCTTAAACTTGGCTGGGATCAATGATTTCCCGGTTACCAATCTGTACAAGAAGTCAGAAACATAGGCTAGCATCTGCTGGTTCATTCCACTCAATCTGATCTCATTTTCATTGGTCATGTTACTGGCTATATCTAGGTCACATTAAATGTGCATTATGCACGTGTACAGATGCAGCGAAGAGGTCCAAGATATGTTGTGCAAACCCGTGTTTCTGACTTCTCTTTTCAAATAAACTTGATGGTTAAGGTTTTTCCGATAGATGGAGACTTTCAGTGTTCCATCCGGAATCCGTTCGCTGGATTACTGGTATCCGAAAGGAACATTGATTGTGCCTGTTGGGACATATGCTGCGCATGCCTTCACATGAACGTCCGCGGTGTGCATTGAGGTTGGTAGTAGATGTAGGATAGGTGGCACTGGTCAGTCCTGAGGTGACAAAAATTATGAAACTCAAGCGATCTTGTCCATTTGGGATGTGTCAGGTTTCCTCATCACAGTCCAGTTGATCTACCTTACTTGTTGATAGATAAACTCCGTGACATGACCCAGTTTCGCAGTCAGTGATGCGATTTCCTCGAAGCTCTTTCCTCATCCACTCAAAGAAGTGTTCAGCTCAGTTGGCTGTTCAGCGCTAATCTACATCTTATTGCCCAGGGACGAGGTTCAGAAGTACGTGAAATAAGTCGCAGTGCTCATACATCGTCCACCGAGTACGCAATGAACCTTCCGGTTCATTCGAAAGTGGTAGTAGTGTTCGTCATTGAGGCCTCTTCGTACCGCTCCTCATAAAATTCGTCCATTGAAAATGTTGGAAAATGTCGGGAACAGTCCCAAGATAAAAACTGAATCTCCTACTGTTCGAAAAGTAGCCAAACTCTGTAGGTTGTTTAACGGAATGACTTTGTTGTACTTAGAAGTCGTCCATCATACGAGTCACTCGTTGTACGCGAAATGCTCTACCACCATTCAAACCCAGTATCAGAAGAGTGCCATATCATGTGGTGTATAAGTTTAAAAAACCTTTTAGATCCAGCCCGGATAGCCTGGTGGGTCGGGTGTTTGATTGACAATCGTTCACCTCGGGTTCGAGTCCCAATGGGGGCTCGTGCTTCCATGGTTTTCAGTCGTTTGAATGTTCACGCTGCATGATTAATCATATCATAGAGGAAGGAGTAGAATGGTTATCATCAACCGGTTCATTGTGCATCTGGTGCTTGCTTCGTCTTTGTGCTGTTTTTTCCCCGTGGAATCGAACAACATTGACTGAGGCATTTGCTACCTCTAACACTCTGTATGCAATTTCTGCGTTTCGGTGGAACAGAGCACGAAGAGATCAACAAATGACTTCGAGGACAGGAATAAGAATTGAATCCAATGCAAATAGACGCCTCTCGTCTGCCGGTTACAGTCCAAAAATACTATCACTAAGAGGTATGGAAGCGATCCAGGAACTGTGACGATCTTGTTATCATGTTTCACGTTTGACTGTTGAAAAATGTCCGTCAGACGAAGCATTCCATGTACTGCTCAGATCGACGTTTCTCTGCTGTTCCACTCCTTTTTATGGATCCACATACACTCCACCCGAAATATGCATTCGTACCCTGCATCGGTAGGTAACAAAGCAGTGTTGAGGGAAATGTGCTTTGCTGTACAAAATGATGGCTTTGAGAATCATGCTCAAGATGGCGATGATTCATTCACGTCATTTCGATTTTGTGCTCACCGGTACATTGATATTGACCCTTCATTTGTCTCCGGGTAATCACTCGCGTTAGCTTTCACATCTTGATTGCAGTTAACAAAATTCTTTTCCTTATATTATCGATGCTGCTGTGTCCAGAACGGAAGATGTATATCTGAAATTATCTGTACGAATTTTGGCTGCTTGTTCGGTGCAACCGTAACGATGATTTCCGGTGTAGCAGTCCGAAGCACCGTCCGTCGCTTCGTCTACTGTAGCTCATTTAGTTCTTTCACACTCTTCGTCTGTCCTGTTTCTGAGTATCATTGACATTGTGTAAAAAGAAGGAAAACATCTGTCGGTGTCTCACTGCCCACACATTATCGTCGTACCTAACATGAAACATTGCAATCTACCCGGTGCTTTTCTTTACTTCTTCTTTGACCGGTTCGTTGCAACTTGATCGTTTACTGCACCAGTTCCTCTTTTATCTTTCACCTCTATCACCAAGTTAATGGAATACCTAGTCTTTTTTGTTTGGCTTTCTTTTGCTTTTCTTTTTGCGTCTGTTGATGAATATGGTTCGTCTTGTTGATAACAACAACAGATTTTCGACACATCTTTTGCATAGTGCCCTTGGTTACAATGTATATCACTCCATCTCAGTCTTGCTTTGTACCGTCAGCCGAAGAGAATGCGGAGATCTATGCGACCTAATTTAAACCTCTCCCATTTGCCTAACATATATTACTGTCATAGTTTTTAGAATAATCACGAAGGTAAATTGGTTCCTTATTATCCTTACACTTTTGGGCTCGCACGTAACACTGGTTAGTAGCCCCTCGGCACCCAATGACAAACTTTTGTATGTGTCCAAAACTAGCGGTGGACGTATCATCATTTAGCATGGACGTGTAACAAACTGTTTAGTACCAGTCTAGAGCGGTGGCCAGGTTCGAGTCCTACCTGGAACTGATAACTCACTTTGAAAACAATTCAGATCTCCAGCTACTCAAGTCGACTTTGCGCTTTGTGCGTAGTATGAGGATCGAAACAAGATACTGAAGTTGTTCGCTCCAAAAACCGCCTCAGATGTCCCTGAATTAGCCAGTTTCCATCCATTAGGATGTGGGTCGCTGATTCAACGCCATTCACATCCCAAAAACTGCCTGAAGTTACGGGAAATTTTCCTGACTACTAGACCGAAATTGAAGTGGGACAAAATGCCGGCTGTTTGGAGATTCTGCGAAAACTAAGCGGGATTTCTCTGCTTGTATACAGCACAAGTTTCAGATAGAAAAATGTCTATTAAACTATTCTCTTTTACCTCTTGCATGAGGATTTATCGTCACATACACAGGATGTCATTGCGCGTTTGTCACTCAACTTTTTTCCAAATTAACAATATATATATATATATATATATATATATATATATATATATATATATATCCTAGAAGTTACAACCGCCTAACCTATCTGGAACTTAGTATGATCCTCCATTACAAGTTTTAGAGGTCAAGTTACCGACTGTCCGCAGATATGCAGTGAACCTTTGAGGATATGGGGCATGTGCATCTTCCACCACACTCATTCACAGCGATGGAATAAAAAAGTTCAGTCTAGACTGATGATCCAGTTGCTTCAAACCGTTGTACTTTTTGCAGTTGAGTTGTAGGTTGTACTTTTGTCAACAAAATTCCAAAGATGGAGCATTGATGGAAAATCCGCTTGCATTTTCCGCATCCGAAAGTCGAACACCATGAGAAGGAAAAGTGCAAGTGGATTTTCCATTACGTAAGATTCAGGCTCTTCGTGCCAATAAAACATTATATGAATAGAGCAGTACGTTTGAGTTCACGATGAGAAACAAAGTGCTAACAACGGTAGTGTAAACTACTGTGATAAAGAAGACCACAGAGATACCGGGACAAGGAATATGAGCCCCTGATCGTTTACCTGGATGTTCCCATTGTGAACGTTTTATCATCAGTCGAGATGACATCACTGTCCGCGCGAAATGATGATATCACCCAGACAAGTGATGCAAGGTTTGCAACATAAACACCACACGATCGTTGAATCTACCCTACATGAGCTGCAAACACCAACGACATTCAAAATCACAGCGATACTATACTCAGTTTGAGTTAACAGACAAAACTGCAGGTGAATATACCGAAACGCCATTAACCGTGATAAATGACAATGCTGCTCAGTATCTCGAAGTACTTATGGAATTAATCCTCGCTAGCCAACACAGCCCAATCTGTCCCGCAGGAAGTTCACACACAGTAACTGGGTTTGATATTACTCTCAAAGATAACCAAAATACGTGTGTGTGTGTGTGTGTGTGTGTGTGTGTGTGTGTGTGTGTGTGTGTGTGTGTGTGTGTGCACTTCACCCAATCGATATGGGTAAAGATTTATCCAAAACTGCAGCCTCACCCATATTTATATATCACTTGATTCGCTGTTCCGGAATATCAGTTAATCAGGAGATGTAAAGTTATTCACCCAGTCACCCTGGATAAGACTGTATCCGGAAACGGGTCCGAATCGGCTTTGAAAAACATCTGTTGTACAATTTCACAAAGGATTTACAATAATGTTTAGAAAATATGCAGAAACCATTCAGGTAGCCAATTGAAACTTTGCTATTTCTGAGTCCTTCACGACGAGACTGCACCTTGACGTGGTGTAATGGCTTGCGCGCCTTTGTGACCCAAAGAGCTATACAGGATGGCTTCTTCAAGCCGGAGATGCAATCATGCCTGACAGGTGAATGGGTAGAGGTCAGACAAAGTTCAGTCTCCTGGTCCTCCAGGTTGGGGGTCGATTTGAGCTGGCAACTCAATCGGAAAAATCAGTGTATAAATAATTGATCCAATAAAATGAGCTTCCTCTAAGCCGTTCCGCTGCCTTGCGAATGGGTTCTTGTTAGAACTAAAGGCTTTGGTCAAGAATCCTAATCGTTCTCCTGCTTTGTGGCTGGACACCCTATGAACTGCACGAATTTAAAGAATTCCATACTGCATCAATCGTCGCGCAGAATAATCAGGACCGCGCTACCCATTGCATCGAGCGGGGTGGGTAGTGATAATTGAGCTACTGCTCAAAAGTTCCCTCTCTTTTATTCAACCTTTGTGTTCTCTCTCCAACCACCCCTCTTTGTCCCTCTATCCACCCATAATGCTCCCACTGACAACGCGGTCGATACTCATAACGGTTCATTGTCAAATAGTGTCGTGAATAATCTTACATCCTGTAGCTCACATTTTCTCAAGCTTCGTCATCCTGTGAATCTCGGCTCGTTCAACGTGCGTACACTGATGCAGGCCGGTCAGCAGGCGTGCCTAGCCCACTTACAATGAACTCTCTGAAGATTGGTGTCTGCAGCTTAAGTGAAACGCGTATCCAGGATTCGAGTAGTGTGATTCAACTAACTTCTCGTGGTATCTCATTGAGGTATTTTCTGCGCACTTCAGGAGACGAAGAGGCTATCGCTGCGAATCAGCGTCGCATATATATATATATATATATATATATATATATATATATATATATATATATATATATATATATATATATATATATATATATATATATATATATATATATATATATATTGTTGGAGATGGTTGTATGTCCTCAAAGGGTAACGCGTACTCAGAAGTCACGCATGCAAGCATGTTCGTGCTATAATTGTAGGATCCTAGGTCTTTCGTACATATCTCCATTTTTAGCTTTCCCCGTTAGACTGCTTTTTATTCCGTTGTTTCAGGACTGTCAATCAGTGAAAGTAATGATCGTGTAATGCATCAGTCCTTCCACTCACAAGTTCGCTCGTGCGTTCATGTTCACCCGCCAGGCACCACAGACACACACACACTCACAGGTCCACTACAGAATGGTTATTTGCATCTTCGTCCTCTCGTTTGCTTCGCATGTTTGCTCACGCGATCGTCCGTAACTGTACCTTTGCGTTCAGCCTATTAAATATCAATTTCGTTCTTGTTGTTGTTGTTGCAGCTGTTGCTCTTATTGATAGTTCTGTTGATGGTAATGAGCATGTCGTTAACGTTTGTGGATTCTACTACCATTTTTGTTGACATATTTGTCGTCAGCTGTCAGTTATATGGCTCAAACCTCTTCTTCTCGATTCTTCGCCTCCTCACTCCTATGTGGATTAGTTCATATTCTTCTTATTCCTGCTCCTCCCCCCCCCCCTCTTTTCGTCAACATCGTCATGATCACCATCGTGTTTGTTTTATTTGTTCCATATAGCAGGACTGCGTCCCTGGTCCGTCCATGTTTCCTCTCCATACCCAGTCAGTGTCGACCAGGAGGTACAGGAACATATGACTACGGCCAGATTAATCTGGCTGAATGACGATATGAGTGATTGGACTGGGGAGACTTGAAGACCAAAATGACAGATTTGCAGTAATCGTGTAACATGGTAGACGAAAAAGGTCGTCAATGGTACAATTAGTCCACCCAATCGGTGTTGTGCACTATGACTGCTGATGAACAGTTGGGAGGATTGCCACCCAGTCCCTATGTAATCCAGTACAGTCGACTCAAGAGTGCGTGTGTGTCTGCGTATGTGCGCACGAGAACCTGTTTGGTCCGTGGGGAAATCAATGCAAAGTGACATTTGTTATGAAAAAGCGTGATTTATTTTTTCTAGCTGCATATGACACTCCATCACTCCCCCCCCCCTCTGCCCATCTGCTTGTTTGTCCCACCCACCTTACTTCATCTTTAGGTATCTCATTATTACGAACCCATTTGTCTTCATCGTCCTAATTTCTGTTAAATTTACCGTACAATGTGAATGAGCTTCCTGACTGACAGACTGGTTGAAACAATAAATGATTGACTGATTGGCACATTTACATAGTTGCTCCTGGAACAGAATTAGTTAACTCGATAAAACGGTCCTTATTTCTGATCAGCAGTTAAACCAGTTCGTGTATGGTAGGCAAAGCTGTGCCGTACTTACGGGGGAAACTTACGGTATCACATTAGTCGAGAATGGTGCACGCAGTTTTGGGCAATGGCGACGTGAACAGTTTCGATTTATTGTCCAGTGATCCGTAAAATAGTATCAAATACGATGAAACCTTGGAAATACTGTGCAGATGTTTAACCCAGCTTATTGGGAATCATCAGGAACCCATATCCAATCAGCCTCAAGTTTGGAAAATGGGATTGCCATTCGGCTATCCGGACTGATTGTGAACAATTAGTAGAATTCTATGTCGATAGGAGCAATTGTACGTTGGCTGCTGAGGTATCCGAGCACCGCGCAAGAGATTGGGCTTCGCCTGACGTATACCCAAACATGACTGAATCACCGGGTCTAAACGAGTTACTCTCAGTGCAGCTGTTTTGTTTATGGGACCACGCAAGCCATCACGACCACATAGAAGTGCAGTCTCCTTGTTGTAAAATGCCTAAAATAACTCAACTGGCTTGCTCACTCAACAACACACGGATTACTAACAAAATTCTATATCTGAAATACCCTCTACCTATTTTAAATTGATCAACTGAATTGATAGTAATAATGACCTTTTACCATTTTTATTTCTTGTGCAATAATTGAGGTTCGTGATCACCGTCCTGGCCCTCAAAATGTCCACATTTGTTTTTTGGCAATGTGATTTCACATCAAATTCGTTTGTCTAAGGAAATTTGAGTGTAATCTGTGGCAGTTAGACCTGTCCAAGTGTATGGTTCGTTGTGGATAGATGACAAACACGCAGAAGTTGTTGGTAACTGTACATCGATCTCTTCGAGGCATTGTATGAATCCAGAGAGAATGCTTGGTCAGGAATGCTGAGATCAGAGACCAGTGCCGGTGGCGATCGAGTGGTTTAGAGTATTTGCTTATCATCTTAGAGGTCAGAGGTTCGAATCCCCGCAATCACTGGTTACTTTCGTGGTAGACAGTAATCCCCACTGCCATCTCTCAACTTGTTACCACCCCATGACTTATGGGTACCTTATGTGATTCTCAACCACTCCATCACTCAGAGTCTGATTGTTGGCTATTTCCAATAGTTGATTGGGTCTTTGAGGTTATGAAGTCTATCCCTACCTTTGCACTCATGCTCAAGCATGTAATAACAAAAAATGCAGTTACTCGTCACGGCTGTTCCGTTTGACAAATTTTCTACATATGATCTCGGATAGACTTCCTCTGCATGCATTTTCGCTGAGATGGATAGGGATTGGAAGATGAATAAAGGCGGCCAATCCATGGTGTGTCTGAAAGGCGTGACCACGGGAATTCATCGTGTAGAATTTTTTCTTGACTTTCCATATGACACCGGTCCGTCGGATATTTGAATACGCTAGGAGGCAACGCTAAGTGCCGCTGTCAGTGTCACACTAGCAATCAAACTTACTGTTCATCCGAATTTTCTCTATTTATCTCTGTCCGATCGCTGCTTGTGCTTCCATTCATATCTCATTCGCTTAAGTTATGTTTGGAAGCAACAATTGTAAAATACATTTTTAAATTTGATCCTTTTGGGTTGACAGAATCGAAGTTGAAAACTCAATTGGGAAGTCAATTTTCCAAACAAGAGCAAAAATCTATTGGTTCTTATACACTACGATGGATAGATAGACATGCAGTATATCACGTACAATCTAGTATACATTGACACTATTCATTTGGGTACACGAAGCAACTGATTGATTATCTTTCTAAGCTCGAATTCGTTTAAAAAATCGCGGAAAACATGAAAGTAGTGGAAGGTAAATAAACAGGGCAACTGCTAGCAGTGAGTGAGTGGCTCTTGGAGTTTGCAGTATCAGGTGTGAACTAAAAAAGCGCATACCATTCGTCAGTTTTACCAGGTTGAGTCACATCTGGGACACTTCATTTTCGCACGCGGTCACCGCTTATCCGAAATCGACTAGCACGCGTACTGAATCCAAGTTAATCAACTTGACAATCCGAATCGAATTGCTGGCACAGCCACAGCCACACCCCACCACCTAACTCAACTAGCCGATTCGCGGATATCAGGTGATTCGATCGATCTTACGCTGTGCCTCCACCACCCACACAATAATGCCGCTGTGTAAGCTGATATTTACTTGTCAAATGAGATAAGTAAAACGGGAGAGGAGAAAAAGAAATTCTCAAATGCCGTGTTTGTCTGTCTGCTTGACTGCATGTCTGTCGATCTATTTGTTTGTTTGTTTGATCTGTTTGATGCGCTATTTCAAATGACTTTCCTCAGGCTAAAAAGACTTCGGTCGCCCAATCTGCCCCCGGGATAAGTTGCCCTCATTTCGTTCTGTTTGCTCACGTGTTGATGCTGGTGTCCGTGTTTGTTTTGTTTTCGGTTTGTGCCACGCGTGTGTGTTCATTTGTGCATGAATTGAGTTAGCCTTGCCTGAGACGAATGTGTGGATTCTCCCGCTGGATCACTCAGATTGTGAATGCTCATCTTTTCGGGTTAGCGAAAGTAGGCCATGTCAGAGAGAGACAGAGGTTTATTCAGTTCGTTTAGCAATGACGATTGGGTTGGCATTCGCTCGTGCAACGTTGGATGAAAGAGTAAGTACGCGACGAATGTTAGGTAGAGAAATCGGTAGAATTTCCCTTTCGTGTGTGCGTGTGTATGTGCAAATATTGACAAGAAAACAGTGTTTTGAAATTGTGTTGTTTCTACCTTTGTCTATTTCCCACCCTTAGTTATTCATTTGAGTATGTACACTACTTTTATGCACCGATTCGAGAGCTTATCGTCTTGCTCACTAACTACAGAAGAAACCCGCGCAGGTTCCAACTAAACTGCTTCTTCAGGCATTCAAGACCCGGCATTACAGATTGTGTCGCCCACAACTATCTTTGTTCTATCGGTAACATGGATAAGATCGGACAGTTTACGACCATTACAAATTCTTTCTCCGACGCGCGTTGTGTTCATAGCATTTCGCGATCGCTTCGAGGACTTGTGCTGCGCTTGCATCTCACAGCAGTGAGTGTTCCTCTGTGTTCGATACGAGCCGCAGTCAACCGACATACGGTTTTCTAGGCTAGTGGGAATCCCCATTATCGTGATGGAATCTGTCAGGCCACAATCCACCACAAAAGAGGAGTACAGAGCATTCCTGTCGAGTGACTGATGCTTATTTGTGTCGTTTGATAAACCAATACCAGCTTTTCATCTGGCACATTTTAAACGTCCGTTGGACGAGCTGGTTGGATCAGCTTACCACAATATGCAGCTCTTCTTTTCGTCTCTACCTCAGATGGCTGGAACTGCCAGAATCCAAACGCATTCTTTATGCGCGACGATACCTCGCCCAATGTTCGACCACCTGGGAGGATGTAACGATGCAGGAAATATTGTTTTCTTCAGCTAACTTCCCTCACTGTGCTAAGGTTTGTTGTTCGTCCACTTCAGGCTTACAACAGAATTTTCACTTTGAAGATAAACAACGCATCTGGAATATTGTTACTATGTACTCAGACCACCCAAAAAAGCTTCAGTATACTTCGGTATCCTTTCAGAGATGCACCGTCGTTCGCGTATCTTACCTAGGTTAGACAGTTTCTCTGAAAGAAGGTAAATACCATCACCCACATACGAGGAAGAATAGGGCCAATTCTCATGTCATCTCGAGTACAAAATCGAAAGGAAATTGTGTCGTGAGCAAGCCTAGTGAATTCTACTTTTCGTCTTGAAATCGAATGAGTCATAAGCCATAAGATGAAACTCAGCTTCGGTTGTTCGCTTACAAGTATTGATTGATGAACATCGAGATGATGTCTTTCTTTTTCCTACTTAAGTTTCATGTGGCCTGACGATTCCCGTTTTGGTAACAATTGAAAACAAATTACCGATCACAGTTCTTCAATGTGGCGTTGTTCACCAGCTAAGAATAATGAATGGCTTATTTATAGGATTGATCGTCCTTTTTTACTACATGCTCGAGCATGAGTGCAATGGTAGGGATAGACTCCATAACCTCAAAGACCCAATCAACTATTGGGAATAGCCAACAACTAGACACTGAGTGATGGAGTGGTTGAGAATCACATAAGGTACCCATAAGTCATGGGGTGGTAACAAGTTGAGAGATGGCAGTGGGGATTACTGTCTACCACGAAAGTAACCAGTGATTGCGGGGATTCGAACCTCTGACCTCTAGGATGGTAAGCAAACGGCCTAAGCCATTCGATCACCGCGGATTCGCAAGGATAGTGGTACTATGAGCACTCGTTGACAAGATGAGCAACGCACCGATTCCTGTGGTTTATGTCTGCCGCACTCAAGTTTATCTCAGCTCGCACAGAGATTCACAGTTTTTATGAACCGGCATCGTATCTTTTTGACTGAGATGACAATCCAAACTGCTTTCTTTCATTTGTGATCAAAATACTTACCGAAAATTGCCTTTTGTGCTTCTTTCTTGCCTGCTACTTTTTCACCACCTTGAGGCGACCTGCTGATATGCTATTGCTGTTGTTTTTGTCGTTATTGTTGTTGCTGACGAATGACCACTTGAATTGCATTTAACGTACGTTTCTCACTCTACCCAAGAACATCAACTTGATTTGCTGGTCACTGTTCTAACAACAGACATTTTTGAAATTGATTTCCCACATTCAGCACGACAGAGCTTCGATCCTTGTGATTGACAGTAACTGTTGTGTTTGACTCTCGCTCTCTCTATCCCTTTGTGTGCATATTTCTGTTTAGCAGCTGTTTTATTTTCTCTACTTCACACACACACATTAGATCAATTTTCCCTGTATAATTTCCTCCGACCTGTTTGTTCATAGGTCGGCTAGCGTCTGTTTGCACAGGTGTCGCGTGAACAAATTTTACTTTTGTTTACGTAAAACATTGAAAGGTTTATAATACTCGGGTAAAAATGGGAGGCGTGTTTGAATGGTCGATTTTGTCGTGGTTACTAGTAGAGAGAATTCGCGCTCTCGTACGTGTTGGTTGTAAACTTTCCACAATGGACAATTACTGCCCCCCCCCCCCCACCCCCCTTCGTCCCTGTACCCCGTCCCCGAACTTAAACTGTCTAATTACGTACCCACTCATCATCCATTGGAATAAACTCCTGACATATGGACTGGAAACCCAAACTAGTCCTGACCTGTTACCTAGAGACCGCAAACCAATGAAACTAATCAAATGACAAAGGTAATTGAACTGTCAGATGATTCCCTAAGATTAGTATTTTCTGTCAGTGGTTTTGTGTTTCTATTTTCGATCTTCACTTTTGGCTGGCAGTTTCTTTTCACGATGAGCGCGACTTGTACCAAAAAAACAAAATGCTAATTTTGTGGAGTACATACCGTGTACTTGGTTATTGTCTTTTTGATTGGTAGTAAAAGTGTTAATGGTTGGATAAATTGTAATGTAGTAATGGTAGTAGTGCGACGGAGTGTGCATACTACTTACTGAATAGGTAAGTAACTCCTTGTTCAAAGCACAGTTATGAACAGTTGTAGGTTGATAATGAACGTGACTACGTCAGAGAGACCGAAAGCAATAAGGTAGAAGAAGGCATGCGAAGCACACGATTGCATTCTCCGATTGGATAACGACTGCCTTCAATTGGACTGGACAGATGGCATTCAACTAAACACTCTTACGTTTGATTGATTCTGACGATGCCCGAACCAGCAGTCTCCAATACATGACTGATTTACCAGGGCCATCTCGTGGAATACCACAGTAGTGGTAGTGGTATCAGCGGTAGCAACAGTAACGGTAATAATAATAATAATAATAATAATAATAATAATAATAATAATAATAGTGACAGTGGTGTCATAGTCCAGAAGGCGTGCCTGGTAAATAGGGTTTCTATTGGAAACCACTCGTTCGATAGACATCAAAATCAACCAAACGAAACAGCTATGCTTATTTGTATTCCAGCGGTCCAGTCCACTTAAAAGTAGTCCTTATCCGGTCGAGGGATGCAGTCGTATGGTTCGCTTGCCTTCCTTTACTTTACTGCGTTCCGTCTCACTGACGTAGCCGCGTTCGTTATCAATCCACAACTCGCCATAGTTACGTTCCGAGCAATCAACTGCTTCCTTATTCAGTACGTAGTACGTACACTCCACCACAGTAGTATTGACAGTGGTGATATATTTCAGCAACGGATATAATTTTGATTAGGAAGAATTCAATATCTGTTTGCAAAGGTTCATTTTGTCTTTGTAAAACGATTTCTCACTCTAGTTTCGAACGGAATCTCGCCTCTGTCACAAACGCGTATGCAGCCGCTCGTGCGTATGCACTCACCACATCCTCACGCGCACCAGCATATGTGCACACACATTTTCTCCACTAATTACCCAAAGTCCGTTTGTCTTCGTTCTTGGAATGTGCAGTTTGAGCCCGCTACCGGGGGGTTTTTACGACCATCGCCGTCATTTTACCGGCATAATTGTCTGAAGCACTCGGGTCCTTCTCTCTGTCTATTTGTGTACCGTGCATTCATGCCTGTTTGCATACGCGCGTGCGTGCGTGCGTTTGGACAAATGGCTGGATATTGCGAACAATCATAAAACTAACTTTGGGCAAAACGGGACAGTTCATGCTGTTAAACTGCAAACCTCTTCCAAAGACCTAACTAGCCCAATCTTGAAAGGTTCTTTTACTTTCTCCCTCCGTGTCGTACGCTCATTCTCTTTACCATCCCTAAACTTGCATCATTCCAGAGTTTTGAGGAGTGGTTTTCTGTGTACATGCGCATGTATACGTGTGTAGATGGGTGCTGTTCTTGGTTCAACTGTCAGTTTGATGCACGCATCACAGTTGTGAGTCCGGAAATCAGGATCTGGTTAGTGTTTGCTACGCAAATGACATTGCTCTCTGAGTGCCTGAAGCCATCATATCAACACTTACACCAACCACTGCGACCACATTTACTTAAACAGCCACAACTACACTACTACAGGCCTACCACTCCCTCGCGTACGCCTGATACGTGTGAGCAGGACGGAATGAATGTAACTCCTCACCCACCCACCCTCTCTTTCTGTCTGTAAAACACACACACACACACACACACACGATCGTTCGCCTAACTCTTCGCTATCCCCACTACCACTGTCGTCGTCGTCGTCGTCTTCACACATGCTCATAGTTGTCACTTCCTCCCTTCCGTTGTTTTCTGACCCGCTGTCCTGGTTAATTGTTCTCACTCTTTTGCACGCATGCTCATTCGTACACACATAGTAAGATGGAGTTACGGTTATTAGTTAATGTACCCATTAGTCAATTGGACAGATTTTACGACGCACACACAACCTTTTGATGGACAGTTCTGATGTTGGTTGAATTCTGTGCATAGTAATAATCATGATAGTAGTGTTGGTAGTGAGTGGTGGCAGTAGTATTGTTAGTATTAACAGCTGTAGCAGTGGTGTGATGCTGCTGTTACTGGCTAGTCTAGAGGAAATCCCTTCTTCACACACACATTAGGACTGAATCACTAACCTGAATATAATTACTCTACTCTACGTTTGGGGATTGGAAGGGCGTAGTGAACGTGTTCATGTGCGCAGATACATGTGTGTTTGCATACACATGAATGAGTCCGCATCATCAATACATTCAAACAATTTCAAGCCGTTCCATTTGACGGTGGGGGTGTGCCGTTTACTTTTGGATTCGCATCTCTTCTCTCTCCTGGATTCATGTATGCATACATAAATGTGACTGTGTGTGCTTATTCATGGAATTTCCCAAAATAAAGATACAGACACACGTTTTTTCGTGTAGACAGTTGATCGGTCACACCTTAGTCACTTGTGAAAATGTCTGAAATCCACTAAGTACGTACTCGTTTGCTAGTAACTGCGATGAGGTGTTAATTAATGTTACTCTTGGTGTAATAGAAATGACAATAATAATAATTCGTGCAATTCCAACGCTCAAGTCACCACTGAAGATCCGTAGAAATACTGTCATACACACGTAGCCCCTCCCATGAACTGCACGACTACAAAGAATGCCATACTGCATCAATCGTCGCGCAGAATAATCAGGACCGCGCTGCCCATTGCATCGAGCAGGGTGGGTAGTGATAATTGAGCTACTGCTCAAAAGTTCCCTCTCTTTTATTCAACCTTTGTCTTCTGTCCCTAACCGCACCCCTCTTTGCCCCTCTATCCACCCATAATGCTCCCACTGACAACACGGTCAATACTCATAACGGTTCATTGTCAAATAGTGTCGTGAATAATCTTACATCTTGTAGGTCACATTTTCTCAAGCTTCGTCATCCTGTGAATCTCGGCTCGTTCAACGTGCGTACACTGATGCAGGCCGGTCAGCAGGCGTGCCTAGCCCACTTACAATGAACTCTCTGAAGATTGATGTCTGCAGCTTAAGTGAAACGCGTATCCAGGATTCGAGTAGTGTGATTCAACTAACTTCTCGTGGTATCTCATTGAGGTATTTTCTGCGCACTTCAGGAGACGACGTAGCTCGAGCTACGGGTCAACGTGGTGTAGGAATAGTCTTGATTGACAAGGCTGTGGCTGTCGTTTTAGACTGGATCCTTTTTAACAGTCGTTTATGTGCTGTGAGACTCCAAGGGTCAGTTGGCATTCGAAAGGATAGTTGTGTTAAGCATAATTTCTTTGTGATCTCGGCGTGCGCCCCAACGGAATGCAGCTCAAACGTACAGAAAGATGAGTTCTATGATGCCATCGCCACCCTTGTTCGCAGTAGCAAAAGTTCTAACATTGTAGTGCTAGCTGGTGACTTTAGTGCACAAGTTGGCAAACTCGGTTTGTCAGAAGCTTGTCGTGTGGGCGTTGTGCTTTACCCGCTGAGCGTATAGTTAACGGGGATGGGCTTCTCCAGACAATCGATTGTGAATTATAACACTAGTAAATCGAAAGGATTGTCAGGCAGGGAAGTTTTCTCACTAGAGCTAGCGGGACGGAATAAAGCACACCACAAATAAAACTGATCCATTATTGTAAGATATGCTCATCGCACATTTGTGGCTCGTTGTTTATAATTTTTTTTTCATACTTCTCTACAGTCATCCGGCGTAACGAAGCATCTCTATCGTACAGTTCGTAGTCGCATTAATGTTTCTGTTTACTCTGCGATTCAACCGGGTTTCACTTCATTTTGCGAGTTTTTGTCGTGAAAAAGCTGAACCGACCTCTGCGTTCAAAAGATAGAAGTCAACAACTGTCTATGGTGATTTTTACTGCTAAGAAGTGTGTTTGCGGTAGACTCGTAGGTCGTTCAGCGTTATGAATGACAATTGGTTGTCGAATCCGTAGCGCAGAGTTCGAATCCACTCCACGGCTGCCTTACATCTTCTTCAAACTCGCATCTCTCCGCCAGCTATGATCTTGGTCTGATAACCTTCAGGCTTCAACAAAACATGTTCATAGTCGGTACAATTTTGTCATCTATAAAACCCTTAAGACCATTGGAACAGCTTACTTCTGTAACAATTCAAAGTTCCGACAGCAGTGGTAAATCCTGATTGAAAACCAAACACTAGTTCATTTTAGTTTAGTTTGGTTCAGGTCGGCTTAGTTTTCAGTCTCATAGACCTCATTTTCACATCCTGCCGTGAGACATACATCACCGAGCTCACGTTCACTATCCATTTTATTTCAACTAGTTAACCAGTGGTGCGTTTGTGATGCAACCGCTGTATGGATGCACTAATTGTCTATCGGCTTCATACTTGCGGTGTAAAATTTTTAAAATGCCTTTCCTCACTTATTCAGTCTTATTCTGATCCCGTGGGATCACCGGATGCACCGATAATTATAATCAACAGGGCCATGTGATCAGTTGTGTGTGTGTTTTGCGTCTTTACGCATGAATCAGTGTATGTGTGTGTGTGTTTTGTTACACTCCTTACGGTGCCTCTTTATAGCGGATAGTCCGTCTGTTTTATCTAGAAACGTTGTCAACATATCTGGATGTGGGCGCCTCAGCAAGTTAAAAGCTCCGACGTTTGTCCAGGCAAAAGTAACACGGTTATCACGCCTGTCCCCACGCTCATTTGCACGCATAAACACGGAAACAGACTTACTCTGTGAACCACTCTTAAAACGACTTCACTTTCTATATTCCGTTTATGTATGGGTGGATGAAATAGCAGCGGTAATGACCATGCGAGTTCAAAGCCGCGGCATCGACATTTGATGAGTACCAAACGGATAGATGGATGGACAGATGGTTGGTTGGCTAATTGGCTAGTAAGAATTATGGTCACTGGC
Source organism: Fasciola hepatica (assembly GCA_948099385.1). Classification (NCBI taxonomy): domain Eukaryota; kingdom Metazoa; phylum Platyhelminthes; class Trematoda; order Plagiorchiida; family Fasciolidae; genus Fasciola; species Fasciola hepatica. The sequence continues at coordinate 2,221,818 of CANUEZ040000007.1, read as the reverse complement.
TGGGTTAATGGAATAACTCCTATGACCGGTATCTGCCTGCACCCGCCGCCTCCTCCTACTCTTTCTTCAAGATCTTATTTTCCGTGGTCTTTTATTTCCGCCATGGTCAACTTTTTTTCTTGTTTTCCACGGACGCTGGATTCTTGTCCCCTGTTGCGTCATCATCTTATACTAGTTGTGGCTTTCCCGTAATCTATCCTTTACGGTATTGCGCGTTCGCATGCATTCGTGCGGGCAAGCGTACCGGCACGGTTACAGCAATGGAATGGACGTGTCATGGCGGGTTTTGTTATTAGTGCTGAGTTGCATCCTAGAAAGAAATGAGCAGAATCATGAATTGACGATAGTGCTGGAAAAAGACTATTATCGAATATCTGTCTGCTTGTCAAACAAACCCTTCCTTTTTTTCTCTCTCTCACAATTCTCTCCTTAAAGTCATTATCGGGACCAGGCACACTGATTGCAAGTCTGATCGATTTTACTGCATGCCTTTTTCTCTGGGCATTTGTTTATCATCAGTGGGCACTCCCTACCAAATGGTTCGGACCAGAGCAGACATATTAGTGCCTAATCTGTTCATTTCTTTCCCGTCTCCACGGTAATTGTTTGCGAATGAAGAAAGTCACTTAGCTACGCGTCCAGTTATTTTTTGTTAACTGAACCTGTGCGTTAGTTGTCCCCTTGTGAAAACTATTATCTCCGGTTCTCTTTCTCTTCAGCTTTTTTGGTATTATTATAGTGAAAAACAAATCTAGCACCGCTCCATAACCATAACTACAGGACACAAGTTTGACTCGGTTGCATTATACAAACTATTGGTACGTAATCTGGACTCCCTGTTATCTCCATGAGCCAGATTGTGTGGTCTTGTCCTGTGCACCCATCTGCCATGCATTGGATTTAAATTCTCCGTATGCGCCCTTCACTCTGTTAACTGAAACTGTTTCCTATGTGTGAACCGAACCGAACCGAACTGAATGTCAGGTTGTTCCATGTATATGATGAAGGGTCAATAAAATAGACTGACTCCACATGATATTTGATTTCTCGCTGTCCTGGCGAATTAGATGAAGACGTTCCTGAAAAGGTTTAACAGGACTTGCCCATATATCTAGTTAGGCGATCTTGTTTTTCGACATCCCGATTGCCGCCACACCTATGGATGCGTTAAATAATCATTTATCATTAAATTGGATCTGCGCTTTCAAAATTGGTGGTTTTCCCACCATAGCGCTTGTCAAAAGTAAGTTCTTCATGAAAAGCAGTGGGTGTATTGTAGCAGAAATCTCAATCGTTGCTAATTCCTCACTGCTCTATAAGGGTTTTTGCACCAATCAGATTGCTCTACTTGGAGTGCGCCAAACAAGTCTCTTACTGGCCAATCAGGAGACGCTCTTGATGTGGTAAAACAAAAACATCCAAAACAACACTGCTCTGTGGGAAGTGCCCAAATCTTTAATTTTCCTGACAGTCGTCATCTTTCATACGACCTTTCCTTAAAGGAGCATCGTTGTGCTATACATGCGATATAGCCACAGTGGTATCAGCTTGTTGTCGCTCCTTTTTGTACCGTCGTAGTCTGTCTAATACTCTCCTTACAGCACAGTAAACCAATCTGTCCCTCAGAATTTGATGTTCTTCATTCAGCTTCTCTCGTGAATGCAAATGAAGCCTGAGTAGCTGTATGGTAAGTACTTTCATGCCTAGTAATACTGCCTTCACAGTTACAAGTAACCTTCGTAAAGCCAAAAACACTGAAAAATAGTTTCGACCAAAAGTCTTCCAAGACAATCAGCTACCTATTACTTTTCGCGAGAATTATGAACGTTTTTCAGTCGACAGAAAAGTATTTCGCCTATCCCGGTTTTTATTTGACTGATCCAATATTTGTCGGGTAGCAGACAAAACTCACGTGGATTACATAACATCAAGGAGCACAGGAGTGAACTCCGTTAACCGTAAGATGAATGCTAGCCCACTCCGTTGCGTCCTTTTTCCGTTTTTTGTGCATTATTGCTTCCCACTCGGCGCTGTCTCTCTCTCTCTCGCCTCATATAGTCCTTTGTATGTCCCTGATTTGTTCGATGTCTGGGTTGAACTTGTTTCGAATGTTTGGTAGATCTCCAATTTCAGTTTTGTGAGTTCTTTGCCTAATCTGTTATCTGATTCTGATGTTTTCTAAATCCATGCTTTCTCATCCGCTCTGTTGTGGATCATTGCTTTTGCTGCAATCACACTTCAGCGGGTCCGAGTCGCACCACTGATTTGTGTTGGACTAGGCCTGAAAAATTTACTTATGTTTTATAGGATGAGAAAAAGAACACCCTGCATCTTTAAGTGAACAAACAGAGTTCCTACGGATACGATTCTCAGGTAGATGGGAGATTTATATGGATATTGAGATATCCCAAGGAACAAAACGTGTTACAGTCCTCTTTTGATAAATCACCGTTTCTGTAAAACGAGGAGAAAGAAGGTGGATACGGTGACCTTTTGGAGTGGAAAAATTGAGCTGCTGAGGGTTTCCCACATGAAAGAGGAGGTAGATGATGATGATGAGGATGGTAAACTATCCCAGAGCCCGCGGTGGAGAAACTGTCATCATGGTGAAACTCAAACCTGGAGGCTCTGCGTTCGAACCCTGCCGCTACCGGTAAATTTACATTCGTCAACCTCTAGCTGACCGAGAAGTGTTCTACCATTTATGCAGAATAAATAAAAAATGCAGTAAAAAATGATAATGATAACTACTATGTGAAAGTGATAATGATCCCATTAGCAATACCATCTCGTCTTGGTCATATACCATGCGTGATAATCAGCCGAATGAATTGTTCCCATATTGTTTGGAAGAATGGACAATGTGCTATTGGAAATTGAAGTAAGAAATTCCATGTAGGATGAAACGTACGTTCCAGTTCATTTGGACATCAACAAAATCCACCAATTGTCACAGAACTACGTTTTGCATCCTCGGCATCCAGTCCATATGGAGACAGCCATACTCTGATCGGGGATGCCATCGTATGATTCATGCGTCTTTCTCCATCTTATTGCGTCCAGTCCGTGCGAAGTAATCGTATTCATTGTCTCTCAAAAACCGTCCATTATTGTTTTGAGTAACTAACCGCTTATTTATTCGGTAAGTAGTGTGTGTACTTTGCCACATTCCCCCGACAAAAAATGATCCGATTTTTGTGGACTGCCTTCAAATCCTCCTCCACTTCGGATGACAATCCTCCATCTCCTCTTCCTTCCACTTGAGTTGCACGCGGTTGCACTTTATCGTCTGGAAACCGGTCGGCTAGGGGACCAACTGCATTTGTCTCAACCAGGAAAGGGCCATTTTTGTCATTGGTTCCATCCTTGTGCTTGAGTTGGTTTGCAGTCTAACGCATCACTTGAGACTTCTTCGTTTCTTGCGTTGTCTTGCTGAAGTTCGGGGTCTTCACACGAAACAGGTCCCACATTTTCACAACAGGAACAACAGGTTTCTTCCGGCTCTTTGGAATTCGTTGTTGTATTATCGGAGTTCACAATTTCCGGTCCCGATATCTTTTCCACAAACCCATTGTTCGTTCTTGAAGCCTCCACAGGGGTGACATTTACCACAGGCATGTCAAGACTGGCCAGTTCACGAGCCGCGTCCGCGAGCTCGAACACATCCATCGCGCGGCCAACATGGATGATGCGGATCATCCTTCTCAGAGGTTTCTGTAGACTGTCTATAAATCGGTCCGCCAACAGTTCGGCCTGTGACGCCTCATCCGGCGTGGGCAACGCTCGGTCCGGGAGTGAACAGAGCGCGACAGCATGCACTATTGGGTTCGTACCAGCCTCCGACTAAGCATCCTTAAACCGTCGCATCCCACCCTGACGGTCGGCCGAGGTGTTGAATCCTGCAGTCGGGGCGTCCTTTGCGGTGGCCCACTTCATCTCCTCCGGGCCACTTCTCACCGCGTCCAGGACCGCCCGCACTCTGCTCCTGAGAAGCGCCCGAAGAACCGCCAACCTACCTCAACCCGACTGGATCCCCAAGTGTGAGGGTATGGGCTAACTCATTGTCGATGGACAGCCAAGTCACGTTGATAGTCAGCACTTGTGCGATACCAAGCCTAAGGCTTGGGACAACGGAACCATGAGCGACAGGGTAGATGATCGATGGTGTGGATCGATATTATGAGAGTTGAATCCTGTCAGCGGTGTCTAACCCTTAAGACTTGGCTGTCCAAACGAGTCGGACCAATGCGTTGAATGCAACGACTGAGTACATGGACCCGCATGTTGTAAATTCATTGTGTTTTGCACTAATAAACGGGATGATCCGAGGGCAGGAAGGACTCACTGGAGTTAGTGGAACAGATCAAAACACCAGGAGCTCCACCAAGTCCCCGAGTTCCTCCAGGAAGATCCGTAGATCCTCGTCCTCCAGAGGACCCTACGTGAGAGGTTCATCCTGGCTGTGGCACCAGATTTAAGGATGCACAAGACGCGCCGCGTAAACGAATTGTTTGCTGGGGTAACCCGTTCGGACATCGCGAAAGTCAATCCAATACAGTAACAAAGCTTATTTGCATAACAGTTGTCCATTTCCCTTGAAGACAGTCGTAATCCGGTCTTAGGATGTAATCATGTGGTTTGTATGCCTTTCTCCATCTTATTATGTCCGGTCTATGTGACGTAGTGGCGCCCATTCTCTCTATCCCCGTCCATTATTGTTTGAATCAATTAACTACTTATTTATTCAGTAAGTAGCGTGCATGCTTCACTGCACGTGTCTCACTCCGGTTTCCAACTTATCACGTGTTTAAAAAATCTCGTTCAGTTTAGCGATTAGGGTTTGGCTAAACAATACTGCTTGAGAAAAACTTGCAAACGGTGGAGGAACTATGTGGCCTAAGAGGTCTGTCAAAGATCAAAACGTTGCGTGATTTCACTATTTAATAACTCTCAGATCTTTTCTTATGGACTTCTAAGTCGTACTCCACCGGTTATTTTGATCATTATCATCCGGAAATGAATTTACTGCTCATTTAATTGTCGTCATAACCGAATCGGTGCGGCTACGTGAGATGAATAGCTTGAACATTACGGTCAGTCATACTGTATCTTTATCATTCTCTTACGAATTATACCAGAACACTTAAGACAAAACATTTGTCGACGTGTTGAAATTTTGACTCCTTTACTCCGGACTTGAGTTTCCGCCCTGTGGAAACTCATTAGACATTATCTCACAGCGATGGTTCTCCCCAAGCCGGGTGCTACAGCGGCTACGTAATACTTTTACGACGTGGTCAACAATTCTGTGGTACTCTAGGGTGCTGTTTACCACTAATATCCGTGACCTGCTATTAGCCCAGCCGTCTCAGGTATTCAAATTCACTGACGACGTTTTTTTTGCCAAGCCATTTTCGATTGCTCTGATTTTGAAAACTTTAGGGGAAGCTTATCACAAGTAGGTCTTTTTTCAACCCAATTTGGTTTAAAACGGAACCCTTCCATGCATGTTCGGTATACGTTTTCAGCATTCCTTGCTCCCCTTTCCCAACAGCTGTTCTTGCTAACTCTAAATCCCTATTTAAAGTGAGTTTTATTAAGTACCTGGGGGTTAACTTTAAAAATAACCTGACAGACAACACCAATTCAAAACTATGTTCGAAGACTGGGACGTGTATCTTTTCAGCTAAGCTGTTCCTTGCAGTATTCGGCCCAACGGTCAAGTCTTTGCTGTTTGCTATGGATGGGTTCTCCATTTCTTTCGCAAATCGTTTCACTGACCTGTATGCGCCGTCCACCGGTGCCACGAATGAGTTTGAACAGTATTTGACTGTTACCTGAAGCAGCTTCTATTTCCATTTCTTCGGCTACCTTGACCCACCAATTTTCACGATCCTTCTTAAGGATTTTCGTAAATTGCCGTTGTAGCTTTCTCCGCATCTTATTCATCTCTTTACAGTTCGAGAGATGACGCTTTTGCTCTATTATATTCAGAAACTCTTGCGAGATCGTGTTTTTGATGGACAACGGATCTAGGACCACAGGCAAAACCTGCTGCGAAATGCACCGCCTGTTTGATATGAGCCCAGTGCTCACCTACATTACTGTCCGTTGTAGATCCTATCTCATGTTCTAACTTCTGCTCATACCGAGTGCGTACTTCTGGATCACACATATGTTGCACGGCTAACCGGGTTTGCGGTTTGCGAAGATGACCATGGAGCTGGAGAGATAACCTCATTAAAACTAATGCATGGTCCGACTCTACGTACGTGGACCAGTTAGATCTTTAGTTCTGAACAGAACTGCGCCACGAGTAGCTTACGGCGATATGATCAATCTGGCTTGGAGTACCTGTAGAGTTAGAGCGCCATGTTGCTGTGCGACGCGAGCTGTGTCGGAAATTGGTGCTAGACAAGAACAATCGATTGTCTGCACAAAACTGGAGAAATCTATCCCCGTTATCTGTACGCTCAGCAAATAAAGCACAATGCCCACCTAAACAGGCTTCTGACACACCGAGTTTGCCAACTCTTGCACTGAAGTCACCAGCCAGCACTACAATGTCAGAAACCTCACTGCTGCGAACGAGGGTGTCGATTTCATCATAGAACTCATCTTTCTGCACGTCTGAGGTACAGTCCTTTGGATCGTACGCCGAGATCACAAAGAAATTATGCTTAACACAACTATCCTTTCGAACGGCAACTGACTCTAGGAGTCTCACAGCACATAATTGACTGTTAACCGGGATCCAGTCTAAAAAGACAGCCTCAGCCTTGTCAGTCAAGACTATTCCTGCACCACGTTGACCCGTAGCTCGAGCTACTTCGTCTCCTGAAGTGCGCAGAAAATACCTTGATGAGATACCAGGATACCGGTATATTTTGTTTGTATAAGTCCTCCATAGAAAAAATTTTTGTCGTGATCAATCGACTTATAATTTAAGAGCTGTTCGGTTGTACGTTGATCACACTTCGTTATGCATCCTTTGCTGCCTACGACCGATGATGTTGACGAATAAGAAACCACCAGGTTCTTTTCATTATACACGAAATTATTCACAGTAAAAAGGGTAAACCCTCTAGTCAGAAGAAATCGTAAAGGGGACATGTTTGTGGGGGGGGGGCATTCAAGCAAGATTCAGTTTGTTGACCCTGCTTTTTTGAAGAAAAAAACAAGGATTGTAAGTGATTGGAAGTACGGAAGGAGGGAGAGTGTTCCAAAGCTTTGCAGTTCGGGTAACACTGAAATGAAGAAGTTCGACATCTAGGGACAGAGATCTGATACGGGTAACTGGCCACCTGTATACGAGATGAACCAGCGAAAGTCGTGGGAAGGGAAATTGTCAAAGTGAGCTCTGATGAACAAAAGCCAAAATAATAACGATAGAAAAGAGATAGTGAAGCAACTTCCCGGCGATGTGCAAGTGGCCACAGAGTGGAGGCTAGGAAGGCAACATTGGTTGATCGAACAGTCTTTTTTTGAACCCGATCAAGAAGAGAGAGAGAGAGAGAGAGAGAGAGAGAGAGAGAGAGAGAGAGAGAGAGAGAGAGAGCAATAGACGAAGCTCCATCCCGTACATGACTGCAGTTTTCACGAATCGGGTAGATTTGAGCTTTGTACAAAAGAAGGTGAGCGGGTTTAAAAAAGCTTCCTGCGCGGAATAGAAAACCAACTTTGCGCGCAGCACGAGAGGCCAGCGTAGACACAAAAGGAGACTAACGAAGAGATGGATTTATGGACAAGCCTAGTAAGGAAAATAACTGTGTAGGACGAAGGGAAGTCGATCCCAAATTCAGACGAGGAGAATAAGAGAGACGTTTAAGCGAAACAGAAAGGAGATAAGTTTCGGAGGCATTGAATCAGACATTGCTGATGGATCCCCAAGTTGAGATTTGTTCTATATCAGAAGCAAGAGATACAATAAAAACAGAACGATCTTGGTCGCTGTTGGTGGTGGTCTGGCGAGTGGTAAAGTAAGAAAGGGAGCAATTGGGAGTGGCATCATCAGCAAAACAGTGAAGTGGGTTCGGGGTTGAAGATAGATCATGAATAAACAAGGAAGAAGGTAGTCGCAAGTATGGAACTTTGGGGAACATCAGCATTCACATGGAACGGCTGAGATGGAGCCTCATCAATTCGGACTGAGATGGTTCGCTTGCTGAGGAAACATGACATCCATGATACGATAGCCGAATGGAAACCAATCGAAGACAATTTCGACAGTAGACCTTCATGCTGAATTCGGTCGAAGGCTTTTGAGATGTTCAGCGAGACCAGGTGAGTTTCTCCCTGGTTATCCAGTGCGGCCTACCAGGAGTGTGGGGTGACCGCCGTCGGTCATCCATAGAACGACGTGGGCGGAATCCATATTGACGATCACTCAGAAGACCACGTTCAAGGAACGGATGTAGCTGGTCGGAGATAACGGTTTCAAAAACTTTTGAAAGCACGGAAGTAAGGGTGATAGGACGATAGTTGTTGGGGGCGGGAGGGTCACCGTGGTTGAGGATAGGAAAAATAATGGCGTTCTTCCACGAAGAGGGAAAAGTTTCTTGGTTTAAGGAAGAAAGGAATAGACGACGTAAAACGGAGACTAACTCTAGAGCACGCCTTTTTGGGACGATAGGTGGAATCCCGTTTGGACCAGCTTATTGTGAAACATTTAGATTACGCAGAACTTGACGTACCTTTCCGGTGGTTAAAACAGGAAGAAAAACGTGGTTGAGAACGTGAGGGAAGGCAAGAAAGAAGTAGGGCTGACAAACAGAGCGGAGTCCGAGGCAAAACGAGAAGCGAAAACCTTGGTTTCATCGAGAGGGTCGGAGACCAAAGGACTAGAGGGATTGCTAACGAAAGGAAAATTGGATTGGTAGAAATTACGAGGAATGCCTTTGCAAGGGACCCGAATGATCGGTTCCCGGTAGCGGATGAGGCCAGTCGTTCAGCATGGTAGCGTACGAAGTGTTCTCTGTATGGTGAGCGAGTATTTTTTCGTAGCTTGCACAAAACGGTATCGAGATGTTTGGTTGGGTGAGCGGAGCTACCGGCGGTACGCTGAGTCTTTTTAAACGAACAGCGTGGTTATAGCACTCAGGTGATTGTGAGTTGCTGAGTTTAGAGAAGTGAGGAGTGTAAAGATGCATACCTTGGAGAACCGTCCTAGTTAAATTAGAAGCAGACACGGAAACGTCAGACACAAAACAACAGTTTTTGCAAGGGTAACAGGCTAGAAAGTCACGAAAACTATCCCAGTCTGCAAAATCGTAAAGCCAAAAGGTGCGTCTAGAATTTGTTGTTGGGACAGGATGAGAAAATTGGGTGGAAAATGAGACAATGGTCCGATGAGCCCAAGGGATACAGGGAGGTAGTACTACATGGTGAAGAGGAGATAGATGTATGAGGTCAAGAGTGTGCGGACGGTCGCCAATACGATCAGGAATGCGTGTAGAGAGGTCTACCAGCTGGAAAAGGCTGTTGACTACAGCGAAAGCCTATTCCTATTCTCCGTTTCTCCTAGGGAGTGGAAGAGACCACATGGAGGTCAACGGATGGCGTGGCAGCAAGGAACGAGAAAATGTACAGCAGACTTGGGAAAAGTAGGTGCTTCACGTCTTCGTGGTTGGGGTCCAAAAGATCCATCAACCAGTTGGCTGGAGACACTGAAGGATATAGCTGCGAACCGCGAACAGTGGCAATCGTGTTGTCACTTTCTATCCAATCAGAATGACTGGTCGATGTGCGTTTGTACAGTTAGACTGTGTATTCCGTGTGTTGGCTACTAGGGCATTCTTTCCTTTTCCCACCCATGTAGGTCCAGTCCCTGTTCATCTTGTATATTCACACTTTCTAATTCAGTGTGCAAGATGGTGAGAAAGGCAGTGGCCAGTGGGGCTTGCCCTACTGTTTAACGCTGTCTGATGATGATGATGATGATGATGAAAGCCTCAGCTTCTCGTCGCATATTTGAAGTATTCGATGAGTGTAATAGATAATCTTTGTTGTGGACGGTAAATTTGCCAAGAATGGTAATTTGACAGCTGGGGTCTGTTGATGTCAATGTCTCCATGTTTGAAGATAATAACTCATAAGTCATTAGGTCATTGCTGTTGGGAGAGCGGTAAACAGTACAAGAATGGTGGCTAAAAGAAGAAAATCGAATTCCCAATCAAGAATTGAAACTTGCAGCTGGAGAAATCAAGCTGAAAAGTCGGGAGGAGGTGACTTATTGGTGGTTCTAGGTGCGGACACTAGCTTTGGGGAAAAAGCAAGGACGATGAAAGTAGTTTGGAATTTGAACATGAAGGGTGTCGGACGATTGAGAAGTTTGGGTTTCAATCGGAAATAAGGCAGTGGGGGAGGAAGACCGAAGAAAGTGGTGCACAGGGTGATGGGAGTGAGATCTTGATACGAGTTCTGTGAGTGAGCGAGCGCAGTTGAACAAGATGAATATTCACGTCGACCGAGATAATGCATTCTATGAATACTCTACGCCAAAATGCGCTGTTTTCGGTAATACCAACTGAAAGGCAAACCGTGGAGGTCAACTCTAGTTAACCGAATCAGACAGATCAAAACGACGGTACACATGCAACGGCATATGTGGCCCGTTTTCACACCCGCAATCCAGCAAGGAATCGATCTGTATCCCACGTGCACACTTTGGTTCCATTTCAATTGTGTGCCCAGGCTTGTTCCTCTGCGCACTCTCTGTACTGTGTTACTCCCATTGATGTATCGATTGTCAGCTCTCAATATTAGCGAGCCGACAGGTAGCAGACCGGTCTACCGACATAGCTATTTGTCAATGATTGTACTCCAGTCCCGGCAATCAATAACTTATTCCACTCGATGATCATCAATATCGGTTAAACAGGGCCATCGGGCCGTTTGTTCAGATATTCATTCTACGGAGCTTCACGTACGGGTCGGTTTGCACTTTCTTACATGGTGAATTCACTTGTTACTCTACTGCTCAGCTGCCCAGTGTGCGTGTGTGTTGTGAGTCCCACCCGTTTGTCACTGACCGGATGCTTACTTCGCCCTTCCGAAGGTCCACACTGTCCAACCTTGTAACCCCAAAACCAACCGTGTATCACCTGCTATGATTCCTCGGTTGAACTAACCCACGAAAAGGATGCTTCAGTCTTAAAGCCTTTTTGTCGTACACATGATAACGTTACTTGAACACTACCTACTTGGCTAAGCTCGTTATGCGCCTTTTGATTGCGTATATATATATATATATATATATATATATATATATATATATATATATATATATATATATATATATATATATATATATATATATATATATATATATATATACGCAAACGATTGCACACCTACTACCTAAATTTATGACACCGCCATCAGATGAATTAAGAGGGTGGGCGCACAGCTGCAAACCATCTTCTTTTTGGCCTCGATTGTGGTTTCCATGTCGGTATCACTGTTGTTGTTGTTGTGATTATGCGAACCATTATTTCATCTGTTCTCATCACCATTATCATCATCATCATCATCAACAACAACAACAACAACATTGTTACTGTTTTCGCTTCCGCCCTTCTCGGGTCCGGAAACTATAAAGTTATGGCGGTATCCGTGAGAGAGATAAAGCGAGTTCAAAGTCACACCACAATTGACCGCTGCTCATGTGGCATCGGTACAGATCAGTTTGTGTTGGTGCACATGCTTGTCTCATGACCACCGACCTGTCTGACAGGAGAAGTAAGATCAGAAGACGCGCAGTCCATTTCAGTTTGTTACGACCGTGCGGGAACAAAACTGGTTCGTATTTGACTTCTATTTGATTTGTCGGTGATTCTCGTATCAATCTGATATCATCTGCGTGGTCTCGGAAAAAAATCTATTACCACACCGTGTGTACTGTGAACGTGGTTTGAATGGACAAAGCACAGCTGAGCAGTGCGAGAGCAAGAGAGAGATGGGAGGAAGTTCAATGTTCACAAATAAGCATACATCTTTGCTTCGCTCAGTGGTACACCGTGTATAGCAGACCGCTTTGCAAGACAGTCTGTAGCTGCGTGATGCAATTAACTTGAAAATCACCTTGTCAAAATCAAAACTGCTCTCACTGTAGATAGTAGACAAGGACAGACAGAGTGACCAAATGGATAAGAGTTGCTGCGATAAGTCCTTACGTCATCAATTCCTTAAACCTAATAGCATAAAACCATAAAAAGGAACGATCAAAAGGGAACATTCCACTATACTCTGTGTTCCTTCCAGTACACAGAAAAATTGACCTTTTCGTAAAGTTAGTGTACAATGTTCTGACTTACTTACTTTTATGCGGCTACCTCCTAAGAGACGCTGCGCCGGCTGCATGGATGTCGCGGATTGCGCCTACCCACTAACAGCGGCCAGAGGCGAGATCGACTGCGTGCTGTAGCTGCAAAATCAACGAAGAGTCTTAGGAACACTGTACAAAACGGCCTCCCAACGTCACTCGGCTTTTGGTTCGTAGTGGCACCTCTAGCGCGTGCACAACCAAGTACCACCTGTTGGGCAACAGGAAGGTCGTGTGTAAGGAGCCAGTGACCGATCGAGGGGTTCGTACGCCCTTTGGATGTTGGTCTCTCAATCCGGGACACCCAAAGCATCCACTGTGCATGGCTGCCAGTGGCTCCATACCACCACACCATATTCGCGTGAATCTGGCTACAATGGTCCTCCTAGTAACACGTCTCATCTTGATTTCCCGCAGAATTCCGACTTTTGAACTGGTTTGCCGCGCTGTTCACCGTCAAACCCGTGCTGCCCAGCCCCGCCCCGCATTGGTTTCACCGTACTCTGAGCGTGTGCCAGTTCAAAACCACTTAACTAGTTGAGGATCGGTTACTCCTGAATAAATTTGCCTCTCAGTTGTGTGAGAAACCAACACACGTATCCCAGTTGTGCCCTCTCTTGAGATGCACTGGGCATGTATGTATGTGTGTGTGCATGTATGTGTGTATGTAATGTAATGTAAATGTAATGTAATGTAATGCAATGTAATGTAAAGTAATGTTGTGTAATGTAATGTAAATGTAATGTAATGTAATGATGCAATGTAATATAATGTAATGTAATGTTATGTAGTGCAATGTAAATGTAAATGTTCCATAATGTAGTGTAATGTAATGTATACCTGTATATATCTCGGTCAATTACTTTGCGTTGCGGCCTTATCGGCGGGTTACCAGTGTTTCCTTTACGCACATAACTAAGGTTGGATTGGGATAGTTTTACTTGAATTATAGTAGTTGAGAAATTCCACGGAAATCTAAGTTCTAGTAATATCGGTTATCGAACTGTTGATTCAGTGGCTATTATTTCTTATGGGTAATGGATTGAATATTGCTAGGAGGCATTTTGATTGTGCAGCTCTTGATGCCTTAGGGATGAAATACCAACGTCTTACTTAAACGAATCTCCAGTTTTGTCGCGCGCGCGCACACACGTACCAACTAAACAATGTGCGGTATAATTTTGTTTTCCTGGAAGTCACCAACTCGATACACCGTAATTCGTTCAGCACATCGTCCTTGTTCCTCCCATTTCCCCATGACGTCAGATTACTGTTTTACAGAAACTGCGCGTATAATCCTAACAATGCAGCGATCTTTTTTGAGTCAAAAGCGGCTAGACTGCCAGAGAAGGAAGTTATGTAGTAACGAAGAGATTATAACGCGAAATTACAGGGCCTGTAACTTGGGATTATCAGTCTAGTAGCCATTGGTATTTCACATTATTGTACTGTCCACACTGTGGTGATAATTCGCCTTACGCCACAGTCTTTTTTGATAGAAAACATGCTTACGCACGAGTGCAGTGTAGGGGGATACTCTGTATCCACAAAGGCCCATAGCACTATTAGGAGTTACGGGCAACCATACTCTGATACTGGGAATGGCGAGCCACATTACATCCCTACTGGTCAGGTGTGGTAACGAGCCAGACGACAGCGGATTACTGCTTGAACAATTCCTGTCGTCGTGCCTGTCACAACTGCCCCTTCCCCTCGCACACACACACACACACACAGGTTTGTTTTCAATTGCATAGAAGTATACAACCCCGGAACGTGAAATGAACGATCAGCGTGATTTTACTGCGAGTTGACGCCATTCATACACGCTAGCTCATGTGTCTATTCAGTTGATCTCTTCACGAGAATCATCTTGATAAATAATAGCTTACTGTATAACAGGGATATAAGTCTTTAGTACAACACACACGCGCATGCACCCATTGTTTTGTTGTCTCTGATGGGGTGAATATGGCCAGGCCGGACTCGGGTGTTATTTTGGAAAAATGACACGGATTTTCTCTTTGAAATATACTTTGATCACTTTTCCTTAGGAATTCTCACAATGTTCTTTATTACGCGCTTGCGCATGAGTACAGTGTAAGGGATAATCACTCCATAGCCACGAAGGCCCGCTGCACTATTGGGGATAACCGGTAACCAGACCCTGAGACTTGAAATTGCGAAGAAGTACATGAGGTTCCAATAAGTCAGATGTGGTAACGATTCGGGCGAGAGTGGATTACTGCCTGCCACCAAAGAAACGGGTGATGGCGGGGATTCGAATCTCTGACCTCTGAGGTGGTAAGCAAACGCTCTAAACCACTTGACCACCACCGGTTGCAATCATTAATTATTCCAAATGAAAACCTTAGAACGCATATCCATGATTGCGTGAAAAATCACTAATTCGGCTGAACAATTTTCTCAAAAATTAACTTGCGATGTTTTGCTGCTTCTTTGCGGCTACAAAAACCGAAGAACCTGGTTCTTGTGCTTTTCGCATCCAAAAATGTAAAACTAAAGCAGCCAGAATGACTTAGACTACTGAAAACGTTCGTTAGATCTCATTCAGCCGTGCGCTGTTCGTTTCACTACGAATTGACCGATGGGACTAGTCCAGTGATTAAAACCAGAACGGTTGCTGTACATCATTAGATCAATAGTTGCGCATCATGGAATATTCACTTGCTTTATTCGCATCCGATTATTTAAACCACAATAGTTCACCTCGTCGCATAGCTGCCTGGTGAGCGAAGGGTCGCCAGTTAGATTTCGGCTTGTGGCGTAAACTTTGTGATGCGAAATGTGTAAGTGGGCTTTCCATTACTTAAACCGTCAAAGATCATCGGGGATGGCGTCACATCAACTGGTGAGGAAACGTTTGTGATTAGGAGATCATTAACGAGAGCCACAGGCATCACTAGTATCCAAATTTGTTACAAAACGCGTGGATGGATTTAAAAAATGAGCAATCATGAGTGCGAATCGTTCGATTGGTATTTTGCACGGTAGTGTTTATAGAACGAAACATTGTAATCCACCCTAACGTTCCATATTCTTACTGATATTTGTTCCTAGTTTTTGATGGCTTTTATGTTTTTCTTCCTCACACAACTGAAAGTGTTTTCTCATTCAGTGTTTCTCATTGCAAGGGCTTGACAAAATACGTTTGCCTATAACAGAGACTTACCAACCCACCTTATTACTGGAACTTTTACGTCGATTTTATTGGCAGTGGATGAGGATGACCTATGTCCTAGACAATAATACCAAGTCGAGCTCGCGTACTCCATTACAGACTAGGTATGGAGGAACGGTAACGATTAAAAGCCTGCGTCGATTTTGCTGTATGGGGAGAATTCTCTCTACTGTTCCATCTTTCACCACCATTACAACAATAGCTACTTCTACTTTAACTATTACCACAACAAAAAACAACTACTAGTTCTGCTGCCGTTACTACTGCTACATCTGCTACCAATTATAATAATAGTATTATATGTATCCTGTGACCCGAAATACAACGAACGTGAGAGGGAGACAGATTCCACCCTAATGGTTTCCTCTGACACTCGCAAACCCGGTCTGACCCGACCCGACCCGACTCGACCGGACCCGGTCTGGCCGTGTTATCAGTTTTATTTTGTCGATCGGCTCCGTAGCGCACGCACACCATATAGCGGCACCCGACTTTCCGTCAGTTGTTCATAACAAGTTTGTCTACGGCCAACTTTCTCCCGAATCTTCGTCGCTACCGGTTCGCCTAGACCGTTTACTTGATCTTGTTGTCTATGACGGTTCACACCGACCGCCTGGTCTTATAACATGGATCAAACAAACAAACAAATAGTCAACGGGCTTGCGTTTGTAAATACGCATATCTTTCTGTGTAAATGTATACATTTGCTAAGTTCAGAATCTCGGTCACTGAATGGGCGAGTGTGCTCGTTCGTTTGCTCGCTCGCTCGTGTACCGTATTTAATTTCACCGTGGCACCGTTACGCACACACTCCATAGTTGAAACACCAAGTCCCAAGGACCCGAAACTAATTTTACTTTCAAACTCCTTCCATAGTCAGTATGTGCTTCCTAATGCTAGTGTTATTACTATTATTATTATTACTGCCACAGCCACCGTCACCTATCACTTCCCCTCGTTCCACAACATCACCATTAACTTCCACTTTGTGTGCAAGAAAGTGTGGTCGCGCATACCATCAGCGCACATACACTATACTCACGTTCACGCACGTCTGTAAACTCTTTTTGACCAGACTTCAAAAGAAACCGAAAATGTTTCACCCCCGTGTCGTTTTTATACATACAGTTCGACTTGCCATGTGCGAACAAACGGATATCGAAGTACATATACTCGCACACATGCACCTCGCGACCGCTTTCATCTCTCCGACCTCGTGTGTTCACGTGTTGGCGACGATGATGGGCGAAACTTCGGTCGACACAGCAGATCTAAGGAAAACCGATAGCTAATTGAGTATATGGAAGAACATGTGAAAGAACATAGCGGTGGATAGAAAAGAAATGAGATGAGGACGCCTGATAATTATGCTACATCTACAAAACGAGCATTTTTACCAGCTTGATAAATGAATATATGCACAGACAAGTGAATACCTGAATAATTCTTGCTAGCCGATCTATATGCCCATTTCTTGGTACTGGGTTCTATTGTGTCCATGTGTACAATAACAGCTATCGGATATGGTCCCTGTTAGGAAATCATGACGATTTTCTTGGACAAACAATTCGAGTGTTTTTTTTTGGTTTACTTTCGTTTGTGTTTTTCGAACCGTCACTGGTCATCTACATTCCTATCTTTTACATGTATTACGCGATCGGATGTCGGATAGATCAAAGCGTGAAATAATGTTTTCCAGTACTAGTTTTTCGTTCCTAATTTTTTTCCAGTATTATGCCAAACACGGGTTGGAAGTATGAGATTCTGTGTCACTTGCTATTGTTTACTTTAGGTCTGTAGTGCTTTCCGTGCAGTTGGGATTTCGTGACCTAGGTTGCCGTGGTAAGTGTGCCTGAAACTTGACAGATCAAATTTTCTAGACGGTCAAATATAATTTCTAAATCGGTGTGAGTCATATGCATCACAGGTGGTCTTGGTCGGTGACAAATAAATACCGGTTCTGTCATGAGCCCTTCTTTTTTCTCAAGTATTGATTATATTTGTGCTTAGTGGAGAGAAGCAAAAACAGTACAAACACATTTGGAGAATACGGTATTATCTCGCTGTTCAATAGCAATTTCCCGGTTGATAGTAGGCTCAAGAGAAAAAAAGCCTGGCCTATTTAGAAAGCATGGCCTTGAAACCAAGGCCTTGCGCGCATCGTTTGTTTAATTTCTGTTTTTGTTTTCGCGATGATGGAAAGCCACATTTCAACTCTTTAGTAAACAAAAGAGAGTTACTGTTTTGAAAAAGCATTCCACACGTGCTTCTGTGATAGATATTGCTATAAATCTTCCTATAAATGAATAGACGTTTTTTCACATTATTCATGCAAAACAAAGTGGTAAACCAATACGCAAAATGCCACCATATGCGACTTGGGTAATGAGGTTTTGTGCATTTCGATAAGGAAAAGAACGTCCAAAGAGCAGTAGGTACATCCAGACAAAAGATTCCTCAGTAAGTTTCTGTACGCCATTGCGACGAAGGATGAGACGAAATAAGCGGCATCAGTTTTCGGTCAGTCTAAAACTATCACCCAACGTTCAACAAAGATGGTCATCTCTTGTAATCGCGAAAAGGTCGAAGCACTCTTTGTAACGGTTGATATGGACTGCATCAAGTCGTGATTAACCTTGCTGGAAGAACATTATCTACGATACGCTAAACAATGCAGAATTCATTGTACTCAGAAAAATATATTTCCAGTCTGCCAGGTTATAATTTCCTCTTGGAAGACTACTTCTCTGCCGGGCAATGCGTCAGACTAGGCCTCACATGAAGATGTTCATCTTATATCCGTGGTCACGTTGATCAATTTTTAAAAAGACACGTTCTGCAATACCATGGACTGTTTGAAGGCCACTTTGTCACAGTTGCTCCGTAACAGCCTTGATTTGGTAATGACAAAGAATTTCATTTCAATGTTGTAAAAATAAGTTATTACATTTTCTCGATGTTGGACTATGTAGGCGAAAATATTTCATATTCGGAAGCATAGAATAACCAGTGGTATCGCGATTCGGTTGGCAAACTCTATGCCTTAAAAGCCGAAGTAGTGCACTGAGAATGAAGATAATGCTATGCACAAATCAAAAATTCCGACAGAAGCTAGTATGCAATTTGATTAATACTCCTTATTTTTCCATTTGTGGTTCACATTCTCACGTTTGTGAGTCAGCGGCAACTTCGTTGGGTTTATCATGCTGTATTCTTCACGAAGAGGAAAGATAACCCGGAATGTATTTGTATTTATCAGTTGCTAATTGGTAGGTGCACATGGCATAAAATAATTGTATCAGGATGCATCGTTTTATTTAGGGGATAGGTTCATCCGAAACACTATAATTTCAATCGAATTTTGACAGAACCTGTACAGTCTGTCTGAAAATTTCGGGATCACCT
Organism: Fasciola hepatica; assembly: GCA_948099385.1. NCBI lineage: Eukaryota > Metazoa > Platyhelminthes > Trematoda > Plagiorchiida > Fasciolidae > Fasciola > Fasciola hepatica. Next base: position 2,202,889 of record CANUEZ040000007.1, on the reverse strand, counting down.
CACTTCGGTCGAGATCCTGACATACGGTCAAATTCCAGTTTATACTTCTAATACTACTCTCTGTAGCTGAGTAATGGTCTCTATAATATATTTCTGGCTACTGAGAGTAACATCAGCTGTGTAAACTGGAATCCACCGTAGATCAGGATTTTAATCGAATTGAGGTAATCCCAAATTTTTTGCACAGACTGTACGTTCCTGTAAATGGGTTTGGAAAGGACACTGTGAAAACAGCTTCGGGAGCTCCTCCACAGTCGAATCAGTTATCTATACCGTATGTTTTACTGATGTTGTGCACCATAGTCACCTTTATTACGACCAGAAAGAACCAAATTGTCGATCGAATTCCAAGCGAATACGATGGGGAGGGGGTGGTTTTCAACTACAACCAATCAGTTTAGTTCGATTGTACTCGGTTTGGTCCTGTCTGTCACTAACCTTATAGTTAAAATTTCCACTATTTGGTCAGTTGTATTAACAGAAGACTCGAATTGCTCTTGGAAATGATTTGTCATACCGTATTCAACGCTTAGTACATTATTACAACTCCAATTCACACTGTACAGCCAGTTTGTCTAGCTTTTTCACGTTGCCGGCTGAAGTGCACCTATTCACCAAATCTCAACCGGAACTGGAACCCACCCGGAAAATTTTAATTGTAATACTGTGTCCCACGCACTTTAACCATCTGATTATCCGGACGTATTGGAGCACATCAACACCGCCGTCGATAATTCGCTGTCCACACAAAGATCGATTCCTTTGATGGGATTCTTCTCATTTGGGGGCCTAAGGGGAAAGTATGAGATTATGAACGGCTAACAAAGCACGGATAGAGCTACTGTGTCGGTTTTTGAGTTGTAGGGGAGTCAAGTTGTTTTGAAAGTGGTTTATAATGCCGTTTTTTTGACTGATAATAGCAAACGTTCAGCTGGAGACGGAAAACTGAACGGAAACTATTCTGACAAATATGAAGCAGACGAAGCGGAGGTTGAAAGTCGTATAGATGCATGAGACCCAACGACATGACTGACCCTGACCATTTCGACCATTTCGCTTAGTATATCCAACCTATGGTGAATTCCGAACAGAAAGCTTGACAACCGCTCTACAGTCTAAGTTATCACGTCCATGAATGGACAACTAAGTCTTTTACTCTGTTATTCACAGAATGACTCTCTGTGCGGTGCTAGAACTCCACTCGGTAATAAAATCTCTTCTCTTCCACACCTGTTTCATACAGCTTGTTAGAAATCACCATCGTGTATGCCGAACGAGCAGCTGTCCCAGCTACTTGAACTGGGGATATTAGGCCGAAAACGTGCCCTTTGACCTAGCTTGCTTCTATCAACTTTGTGTGGTACAACGACCCTGATTTGTCATTGATCTTTCGATGTATACCAATACTGTGGTGTCTAAAAACTTGCTGTTCTTCACTGTAAGCTAAATGGGAGCCTCCACGAGCCACCTGTGATGAGGTGTCACCCCCAGGAAACGTCTGACAACCAGCGCAGAGGTGGATGCTGGTCGCGTCTTGATTATTTTCCTGCCCGTTTCGTTGGACACCTTCTCGAGAGGCTTGTCTGGAATCAGCCCAATTATTCAGTTGTCCGGACTACTGTCTCTCTGTTACCTCTGAAAATGAATGAAAATGGCCTGAGATAGGTTTCTAGTTCACTGCAGATTTTCATTGTCAGTTGTGTTAAAAAGGCGAGGACCACAAACATTTTGTCAAACACATCGTTTTAACCGATGGTAGGCACTGCCTCAAATGAATGGGAAATCACTCTGTGTGGTTTACAAAGCACAGAATTTTTGAAATTTCTCGAGCTAGACCGACTTGCTTTTCCGGTGGACATACACCTACCATCCCACAATCAAATAGACCTTAAATATGAAGCATTGTTGACCAGTCCACGAGCGATAACTGAAGCTGTCCAGGGCAGTGTTTTTTTCCTTTTATCTGTCTTCATGTACGGAACAACATTGGCCTACTAAATCCGAGCTAAAAGTTGTCTGCATTTTGTGTTGAATAGAACTACTGAATTAGGTGTCAGGATTTCTGACCAAAATATTTCGCTTTGACTTTATATTTGTGAATTTCCGATCACTTCGTTCCTGCCATTCATATCGGTCATTCTCTGTCCAGATGCCCGATCGACCTCGTGAACTAGTGTCCGCCCAGGATCTGGTTCGTCATCTCCTGGAAAAGTTACCCCGCTCAGGTCCTACCACCGCTGCACCGGCAAAGGCATGCGTGTCGGACGACTAGCAGTCATTCTTGGACTCGATTTTCCCCCCGGATGACGAACATATGGATACAAAATCTACCTCGAACTTCCCTCTTTCACTGGGATTGTCCACGTGAAAAGTGTGCAGCGGTGATGATGATGACAACGACGCAATTCGCATCGCAGCACTCGTGCTTGTATTTAGACACTCGGTGATATTTGTACTCTGCATTCCTTCACTACGGTACCCGGATATGTCGGACAAATCGTGGTCAGACAAATCGATTGGCAAAATCAGTTATGTATTTAGCCATCCGGTTTATTAAGCGGACAGGCACGCGAAGAAAATGTTATACATTCAGCATTCAGGTTTTCCGATGGATCTATTCTCCAACACGATCTACCTCATTCCCCTATTTGACATGCATAAACTGCAACAACTTTAACGCCCCCCCCCGACGCGTTTTGTGCGTTTTTGAATGACTCCTTCATTTTTTGTGATTCGTTTATTACAACCGACTGTCCTCCTCTCATCATGCACTTCTGACAAAAAGTCACAGTTCTCTCTTTCTCTCTCGTCCAACCTCTGTGAACAAAACTTGACCCTCATTTTCTACACTGCTTCCACGACACACACACACACACACACACACAAATAATTAGCTAGACTGACATGATCTCAAAAATGCTGCTAGCTATCCAGAAGTGGATATCTAATAATTTCCCACCCCCTATTCACTTAATCTGTTGTTACTGTTGCCGTTATTGTTGTTATTGTCTTTGTTGTCCATTTGTTACCGTTTTATCCTATCTGCGCGCACACCAAAGATTCTCCTCCTGTCTGAGATGTTGCCCTTTGTTCACGTTTTCCGATCATTCTGTAAGCCGTTCTCCTTGAATCAGCTAAAGATTGCTGTTTCCTGCGAGAATTGGGTTTGTTTGCATTGTCTCAGCCCAATGGAACATGGGCTACCCAGTTGCCTATAAAGGGTAACATCATAATTGTAATAGTAATTACCGAGCTTATCGTTCCATTCCTTACCCCCATTTCGTTGTACATAGTTCGTTTTTCCCAACTAAGAACCCAATCCCTGTGTGTTTGTGTATGTGATTGCGTACTTACGTACCCACGTTGCCATAAATATTCCATGTTCGTTTCTCTTTTGATCTTCGATCCGGAGTCGATGGTAGTAAGAATTATTACCGTGATGCCTACGAAATCCCGAGTCAGTCAGTACTTCATGAATTAACGTGCGATCTTCCATACTGAAACGTTTTCTTGCTGGGCAGTTCATGCAATCGAATGGGCAGGCTAATTTAGGCGGTACCTTGTTCGGAGATGCGTTCAAACTTTTGTTTTTGTACTGTGCTGTCCTTCGGGGCTTCCTCAACTGATTGTCGGTTTTGGGTTTTGATGCATTTGTTGAGTTAATGGTCAAATATTTGGCAAAAAACAAACAGAGAAACCAGGTGTATTCTCTTGTGTGAGTCAATGGGTAGAATATGTCATACAGGTAACCACTATTGAGCCATCAGTTTGAATTCACTTTTTCACCGCTGTTTTGGGTCTCCACGACATCCAAACCTACAGAGACTTTGGGTCTCTACAACCATCGGATCCTTCAGGACAGGGTAGCATGGACCATCCGATCATTTCTGGAAAAGTCACAACATAGGGGCACCTCCCATTATATGAGCTGCCTTAACCGGTGGATTGGGGACGCTGCTAGATCCACCATTTTAACCACTTTGGAATATGTGAAGTTGTTTACGGGAACGACTCCCGACGGATTGCTTTTCCTGTGTTCGTTGAGTCCTTTTGCCTCAGCGTTTTCAGGCTGCTGATCAACACACTGGTTTCTTCCACTAGTATTTAAAGTGCAACTTCTGGCCGGAATGTTATTGGATCCCCAAGAATCACTCGTAGACAACCTTTTTGAGATGATCCAAACGTTGTAATTCGTTGGCCCCGGCGGGATTCGGGCCCGTGTATGGTTGCCACTGTAAGGGCCGGTAAACGTTACCGATCTGTTTCCTTATTACACGCGTTTGCTAGTCCTTCCTACCGAACGTGGACCACGTCCGTTAGAGTGGCACTCCGCACTACGATACCACAATCATCAGAGCATTTTTCTCCACAACCTTAGAGAAGGAGCACACTATCGGTGGTTAGAGAGTGATTAGTGTGTATTGCAAAAGCGTGCGAGTAGCGTGCACGGGCAACGGCCAAATGGCTACCGTGCATGGCAGTTAGAGTTCAGATAAACAATAATGTGTGTATCACAAATGAGCAAAGCTGAACGTCGCTACACCACCTTTGCTTTATTACCGTGAATATTCTACTAGCTCAGCTACGAAGCTACGCCGGATGGCTTCCGACTTTCTGCATATGGATCATACGGACGACCCAACCAAATAACAGTGGCACAGGACATGCGTCACAGTGAACTAACTTGCAGTTTGACTGCTTGCAGCAGGATTTCCCTTTCGGCTAACCAGTGTATACCAGTTGGATAAACGGACATGTTTGGTTGTGATGGCCGATTCGACAAATTTTTGAAGTGATCCATATTTTACAAGTCGTTAATTCACGGTGGAGGATGCCAAGTTCTACTGTAATTTGGATGGGCAACCTGGAGTGGTTGAGAGCGTTTATTTGCCACCTCGGAGGTCTGAAGTTGTAATCCCCTCCACTACCGGTTACTTTGGTTGTAGACAGTTATCCGCCCTCGCACTGTTTGTTACCGCCCCTGATCTACTGGGAACCCAAGTGGTTCTCCACTCCAAGCCTCAGGGTCTGGCTGCTGGTTATCCCTAGTAGTGCTATGGGCCCTTGAGGCTATGAGGCATACACTCTCCTTTGCACTCATAAGCAGGCATGTAATAATAAAATGATACGTTCACAAAACACCCGAAGCCCCCCGGCGCGGCTCCGTAGCTCGTTTGGTATAGTAGTCACGGTAGTAATGCGAAGGCGGAAACCGTGCGTGGGTTCGAAACCCAGCGGAGCCAAAGAAATCTAACATCTGGATCATCTCAGAAATTTGTCAGATGTCTAACTATACTTCGTTGATAACTGTTTATAAGGGCCATCAAACCCACTACAGACGACTGGCGGAGTTCAAAGGAAAACGCAGCGGTGTACTTAAATAGCGCTCAAAGTACAATTTTTCCATTGTCTATATGCATCGCACTTTTCCTGCCTATTGTGTCATGTGGTTGCACTACTGGGATGATTACGTGGAACATTGGGAGTCGAATTTCCAAGTATCATTCGATTACTTTGGTTCGATGATGTAGGTCGACTTACAAGGAGTATGACCGGAACACGTGATAGAGGGCTCACATGCATGCAATTCCTAACTGGGTCTATTTTGTTTTCCATAACTTGGCAAACCGATGATGTTGGCGGATCAGGTTGATGGTATCTAAATCCATCCTATCTTAGAGCTTGACGTTTTTAGGTTTTGTTCTCTGATGGTGGCACACTGCTAAAGAAGATTTGGCTTCAGTTAACAATATACCAGCCGTGGAAGATGCCGCGACGATAGTTGATGGCTAAATCGTGTGTTAAAGACTGACCGTCACTTAGCATTCGTCATCAGTTAACTGCACATAAATTTACTGCCAGACCAGGGAGTAGTAAATTTTGATTGTAGTGACTAGCTATCGATAGGAAGAACAAGTCGATGGATCATTTAAGTTCTTGTTGGTTACGAGGACTTGAAGGCAGTCTCCCAAATTGTTCACTGAGCTTCTCCGGTGATTTACGCCCGTGACCGAGAAGACCTTTAGACCCGTAGGCAGTTTTTTATTACATGCTTGCGCATGAGTGCAGTGAAAGTGGTATATCCCATGGCCTGGAAAACCCATTGCATTGCTAGAAATAGCCGGAAGCCAGACCCTAAAACATGGAATGGATAACCACATAAGTTCCCAGTAGGTTAGAGGTGGTGACGAACACGACGGCAGCACGAAGGCGACTGATGGTGGCGGGGACTGAAATCTCTGACCTTCGAGATAGTAAGCAAACTCCCTAAACCGCTCAACCACCACCGGTCAGACGGTATCGGAAACCCTATTAAACTTCGTTTATTCTGTCTACAGTATGGTTGGATCAGATGCTTGTCCGACCTCATTATTTAGGTATGTACCATGTTATCAAATCATACAGCTGCAATGCCCCCTGTGTCTGACGGCGATTGAAAGGAAGAATTATCAGAGTTTGCTACGAATAGCCACATTTATACTGAATATAAATTATTTAGTACCTTGTCAAAACCTATTTTCATTCCTACTCAAGGACAACCTTACAGTTCCATCAGATGCGTTTTTTAAATTAGGTGAACATATGACTTCACGTGACGAATAACTGCTTGGATCAGTCTGACAAAACGATCGAACTGCATCTTGCGGAACAAAGCATGTGTACTGTCTGCCATCCTTATTTTTCAAAATAGAGGTAGCGGGAAGCCTCCCGTTTAAGGCTCGTCACGAACCACTTGTTCGCATAAGCTCAAGATTTGACTGAACTCCATAGCCCCCACAACGACTGGATAAGTTTCCCTTGGAATGCTTTAACCTCCTCATTTCTCACCACATCAGCAAGTAAAGAAGTCCAAAAGTTTGTAGCTCTCCGAGACAAGCAATAGACTAGAGGCAAGCCAGTGGAATGCATCTTCACCAGCTTCCAAATGCCTCAGTACGGTCGGGGGTGGGTGTCTCAGGCTCCGAGATGGCTACTCGTCCTGAACGCCTCTCGAAATGCTCCCAAGTGACCGTGCGTCTAACACAGCCTCTACTAAGGAAGTCCTAATCACTGCATTATCGTTGCAGAGGTGTTCCCACTTAGGTGAGAGGACGAAAGCGAATGCCCGGCGCTCTCCACCGGATTGGCTAACTAATAGTTAGTCTAGGGGAGGTGGCTGAACCCTGATTCCAAACCAACCACGGGTAGCGTATAAGGCGTACAATGGCATGCTCACCGGCATTTGTGGCGGAGATGTGTACTGGACACCCAGGATGTTTGGCCTCATCCGAAGGGCGTATGTACTGAAAATTGTCATCAGACTCCAGTGGGTTACGGACCCCACATTTCGTCCCACTGCCTTGCGGGCTAAGCTTCGGATAGCTAGAGGCTCCGGTTGTGGATCCCTAAGAAAACCACCTACTTTGGCTTGAGCAACCTGGCAGTATCACGCCCGCAAACAAATCATGGATTCGGACTATCTTCCTCCCCGATTGTACTGTGTTTTGTTTGGCACATAGTCTGAAACCAGATGGGTGTGAAATACATACATCTTCACCAGTGCTATCGAATTACCTCGCAAAAACATGGCCCACGGAGCGGGGAGTCTGTTTGTAGCTCGGATTCGAGATCAGCGCCAATGACACGATGGATATGGATGAGATCGCCATACATCCGAGGATAGGCTTCCGGAAACAAACCATTTGCTTTAAGACATCCTTCATAGTTGACCCCACGTAGTCCAGAGATGAGACGAGTAGCGGACCTCCGTACTCTGCAACTTGATTGACTCAGCAGCTGTATGGGGAAATGCAGTCGCTCCACCATGAGCAACTCGAGGATGCACATGCGAAGTACGCAGCACGCGGGAGGTATCGTACGGTAATTTCCCGAACGATGGGCGAATTAGACCGAGAAGTTGCAAACCGAAGCACACACTCCGTTCGTGTGACCTTTGGTTTCCAGCGCGAAAGACACCGAAAGCCGTAGACCAAGCTTACAATCTGTTGTTCGTAGCGGAGTTTAGACAGGCTGCAACTAGTTGGCAGCTGAGAGCGACCCACACGCAAGTGAGCACACTTCTCAAGGTTTACTGTCAGCATCCACGAAGAGGACTGATGAATGAGAGTAGCCAGATCTTCCAGCAGAATTTGACTATCAGTATCAAAACGAAGTAATAGTAATAATAGTTTATTTCGGGGAAGCGGGATACATGCTAGATGCATGATCAAATGATACCAGCTATGATGGAGTCCGATATTCAGAGAAGAGACGGACAAATTCATGCATGCGAAAGAGTATAGGAGAAATCTTGGATGGACATAGTAATGGAAGCAATAATATCGACCGGGAAATTTAAACATCAAGACCAGGTGGTTAATTCTCGCAGAACCAAGTGGAGACAGCTGAAAAGAAGGGGTTGTACATAAATGAGACAATAAATGACTGAAACAAAGGAGAAATCAAAAGGAGTTGAAAGCTCTTTTTATTGACTTTAGAAAGGAGTGCTTTGATGACGAGAACCTATTGTAGCGATTCTTCGGAAAAGCTAAACTACCAAACTCTTCTGAAAAGCAGTTGCAAGCTTAGAGCTTCGGTGCGCCTTGTTTATAAACGGGCATCTCTAGTTGTGTTGTACCGTAATGAAGACTTCGGCAAGTTGACAGACTCGCATTTCAGCCAAATGGAAGGAAACTGATCACTAACACTTCGAAATAGGCGTAAGAATAAATGCTGTAGAAATAAAACTGGTTCAGCCACCGAGGTTCGTTCTAAGTTCATCTGTTACTTTAATCTTGTCAACCAGAACACGTGCTAAGCCAGGCTCTGTAGAGATGCGATATACATTTGTGCAGGATAGGATAAGTGTAAATGCGGAACGTGTAGAGGTATGCAAACGACATGCAGGCAAGTCATGGTACAGGGGATGGGTGGGTTCCACAAGAATCTTATTGGCGAATTTTTCACGTTATATTGTGCAAATCGCAAACTTTAGAGATGTCACAGCCCATGGAAATCAAAAGATATGACTGATAACGGCCAGGTCGCGGCGTAGTGATAAAGCTCTTCCTAAGTAGACCAGGAAATATTGCAGGAGGGCTATAGAGTGAGATTGGGCGAATACATTCATGGACCAAAGAAAAAGTGACAGCTTGTGTGGCACCAAACTGCCTTAGCCCACGAATTCGAAAAGACAGTCCACGTAGTTTTTTTTAACGCAATCAAGAATATGAGAAGACTACCGCTAATTTGTGCTGATTGTAACACCTAAGTATTTGATCGAGTCATCTCTGGAAACGGGGACACTGTTGATGACTGATTGCTCATTAGGGTAAGAGGAACGAAAAGTGGAGAAAGTACACTCAAAACATTTGAAAGTGTTGAGAGGTAGTTCGGAATTGGAGGGAAAATCCTGAATATTATATAAGTTCTTGGAAAAAGAGTTAAAGTCTTGTTGGTTGGAGGTAGATTGACAGAGCACGACGTCATCGGCAGGTCGCGCAGTGATCAAGTCGCTAACATATGTGTTGAAGAGAAAAGGAGGGAGGACGGCACCCTGAAAGATATCTCAGTTTTTAAGCGAAGGACTCTATAAACTTGTACCAACTCTAGTACATTGCGTTCTGTTGGGAAAGTAGTCTTTCAACCACGGGAGTAAAGAAGTGGGACAGCCGAAGAACTTCAGCTTTTGAAGAGGAAGAGAATGGGGAACCGAAACAAATGCGGAGGAATGGTGGGGGAAAATTCGATGAAAGGATTTCATGGAACTATTTAAGTTGTTTGAAGTGCAATGGCAAACTGAAGCAACTGCATACAAAGTGCATCTGATGGGTTTGTACGCAAACTGATGGGGGTCATTTGGAACAGTAAAAGAGGAACGCAATCGACTTAGGATAGCACGCTCGGTCAAATCGAGTGTAGAAGAACTGATGGCGATCGGGAGAAAGCGTCTTGATAGAACGTTGGACTTGGAGTGTTTGGGAATGGGTACTACTGTTACGGGTTTCCAGTATCAACAGATTTATTGATGAAGGAGGTCATAATTCCGGATAGCTGACGTGCTCCAAATTTAAGAACTGTGGAGGACAAACCATCTGGACCCACAACAGAAGACGATTTTGAGGTTTGAGGAAACTTGAAGACTTCTTTTGAGGAAAACGTTTCTGCATCTGGAGGAATAGAAGGAAAATAGGATGATAGGACACCCGACAAAGGATGAGTAAATGCGGTGTTCAGGCTGTCGGTATCTATGTCGTAGCTTTTTGATCGGGCTGGTTTTCCACTTAAAAACCGGATATGGTGCCGAAGAAGTTTGCTACTGGCAGTGCAGAAGAACTGTTAGGTGAATGTCGTGTTCAGCCGTCGTACGTCTTGTTTGAAAAGGATGGAGTATCGTTTTACCGACGCCTGGTCGTGCTGTGAATAGGCATATTCCTTTTGCCTTCTCAGAAATTTGAGTAATAGAGAAGTTATTCTTCGTTGTTAAAATATACGGTCTCCATAGGACAACACGAATCAAATACCGTGCTCGTGGTCTTCATAAATAGGTCAAGCAGTTAAAGAGAGTGGTTGAAAGAAAACCACGATGTAACAATGGATAGGCATCTCCGAAGAAGGGTAGTGGTGATGGGTGACAGGTTTCTAGAGGTTACCTTTACTTGCCTTCTTTTGACGAGTGAACAGTGCACCGAACATGAATAAATTTAGGGTCTCATGATAATGATGGATTGATCACTCGTTGAAACAGGAGCTTCCAGTTGTACGACAAAAAGTAAGGGGTCGTTGGTGGTAATTCTGTCTAAAACAGCATTCCCTCTAGGTTAGATAAGACAGGTCACTCAAATCAAAGGCAAGTAAGAGATACGTAGGCGCATGATTAAAATCACTGACAACAATTCATAAACAGTCAGATAGTATTGGAATCAAAAAGGGTATGGAAGCGACAAAGAACTGGTCAACATCCCTCGGAGAGCAAGGAGATATGTGGGGGTTACTGATTACAGTACCTCGAAAAGTCGAGAATTTAGGGCAACACTGAACAACCACTCAGTCGACACCGTTACAGGAGAAAGCGAAAACAGCTTCAGACTTGCCAGACGACTCGAAATTTATGCAAGCAATCACACGACCACCCGTGTTCTCCTTGTACAGTTTTCCGTCTTGACGAGAACACTCGAAGCTCTCAAGGAGAACGAGTTCGCCGTCAGTGCTTTCATTTACCCAAGATTCTTGGATACAGGTCACACAGGGGTTCGTGTTAGTCAGAGAGTTTAGGACATTGTTTAGGAAAGACATCTTCCCAAAAAGGGACGGAATGTAAGTACTGACTATTTGCAGAAGCTGTTATCTTCCTTGGCTTTGTCCGACTAACAGCAGTCTGCCAACCGGCTTGAATGAGTTCCCTAGTCCAACTTGGTTTCAGCCAGCTTTCATGAAATGCTGTAACAGATAGAGAAGCTGAACGTATTGTGTCTCTAATCCGAGTGAACGATTAAGGCAGAGGATTCTTGGTGACTTGTTCATGTTGAGAATAATTCCAAGGTGAAGTTCATCAGGCTCACAACAAAATATAGCGCAGCCAATCGTAGGGCGCACCACTATCCTAGGTCTGCTATCGGAATGATAGACATCCTCAGGAGCTCATCAAGTTCCCGCATTAGGTCTTCCACTAACTACAGGTAGTTTTACATCTCAATTTTTTGTAGTCATATGAAGAAGCTTCAGTGAGGCGCAATTCGACCTCGAGGTACTTGCCCACATCCACGACAGATAGATGCGTTTCAAAAGACCTACATGACATATGGGTGGCTCTCATCAGTCATTAATTAAGGTTCATAACTGGGCAATCAAACATTGGCCAATCACTTTAGTAGGTTAAGAATTCAGGTTAGTTTCAATCCATTCAATCGACTGATTGTTTGGAGTCTGTTTGTCTAAGTCAACATGGTGCCGTCCTGCCTTGTTTCACCATCATTTCTCTCCAAGCAGTTCTGGGAGCTTGATGCATCTTGGCCCGTCGGTTGTGGTCATTGGTTCATCTGACCTCCCATTCCCTGTCAACCTAACAGGAAAATTAATAAAACTACCAAAATCCACCAACATCTGTCATCTTTTCTCATTTCAGTCATGAGACGGGAATTGTGTGCGCAGAAACCACTCGCACATCCGTATTGCCGAGCCCCGTTCCGATCTTTTCTCCCACTCTTTGCAGTGTTCGTTTTGTTTTCGTTGTGCATATGCGTATTGATGCGTTTAAGCGGCAGTGGTTTCAGCCTGTCATCACGTATTTTTGTATCGCCGTCTTTTAATTACGGATGCATCCTAGTTAATTGTGCCCAGTCCTGCGGTGTCTTAAATTTTTTTATTGCTTGATCAGCCAAAGCGTAACCATTTATCTACTGGAAACCCTCCCTTTGGCTTACCCATCTGGAGGCTTGGTATGCTTTTCCCAGAATCACCTCGCAGCAAAAGAAGCATGTGAATCTCGATGCCTAACTTCCATTAAACATCCTTAAATTCGTCGAGTACGTAATCTCCAATCCTTCGCGAGTCCATCCTGGAAAGTATCAGAGTGTCCATCACAAATCACCTTCGCCAGCTCCTTAGTGTCTTTACACTCGGTGATCAGAAGCCTTCACAGCTTCTGCTTCAGATGCCGCAACTGCCAACGGAGTCTTATTTGGCGACATGGCGTAACAACAACTGAGGATAGAGCAGCTGCTCGAAAAAGAGCAGTGCACTCTGGTGCTTCTCAAACATTAGGTCTCATTAGACAAGCTGGCTCCAACGACAGGAAGTTTCGTGAAAACCACCTCCGCACAAAGTAGTCAGTACAGTCGTCCGTCAGCAGCCACCACGGATGCAACTTTGACTTATACGGCCGCGCAACTCAGTGCCTTTTTGTTGATGTGACTGCTATTAATTCGTCCTTTACGGTATATCGTAGCCACTCCCCGACCCGCACTCGCCATCTCGTTCCCATGCGTAGTCTTCTTCGTCCAGAGCCTTCCAAAGCCCAAGCTGGATATGGTGCAGGTATCACTGCAAGTATAGTGCAAGAGCCCCAAAGAGCACTCCCTCTCTCAGTTTCCACAACCGGGAGGGAATATCGTCGGCCGACGAGTAGGCATCACTGAAACTATTAGATGAGGAAAATCCTCCGAAGTCTCTCCATTACTCCGGATTTGTCAAATTAATGAATCACATTTTATTTTATTCGTTTGTTCCTCCCCTATATTGGCACACTGACACTGGGATTTGCAAATGGTTGCGCATTGCTCATACGTGCTTTACAATCCTCAAATTGATCAATTTGGAAAGAGATAATACGCAAACGTTCTTAGAAGAGGATCGAAAAAACCAGAAACTGGACAGGAAGTAATCCCACTAGTCAATGAGGAGGGTTTGAATCCATTTGACTCCTTATATACAGTTAGGTCTACCATCCCTGTCAATGCAGGCTTATGTAATACGAAGAGTGTAAATGTCGGAGATTCATGTAAGTCAAGGTGTACTACCGGTACAAGTCGATGGAGCGGAGGTCTCTGCGCATATCTACTCTGTACTAGGTACCGAGTCAGATTTGACTTTAATACAAAAGGACCTTTGGAAGCTAGTGGGCCTTGAAGCTATCCCCTCCCTCACTTTCGATTTCAACCCTAAATGAGACCACCACTTGGAATTCGGGAATAACGGATCCGCGACTGAACTTATTGTCAAGGAGAGATTTTGTGAAAATAGAGCTAGCCTACTAATTTAAACAATTCAATATTACTCAGATGCGGAGGTTTTCCGCTGGCCTCACCTAAATTGCGCTGAAAGGCAGAATATGCTATATTCAAGAGTGCGAATTGTCATAGGTATTGACTTTCCAGAAGCACACTGGGTATTAGTGCAAAGTTGCGGTAAACCACATACCTGGTAACTCTCTCTAAATAACATTTCTGCTTTTTTCGGGTCATTAGAGCTATTGGTTCAAATGTGCGTTTGTCATCACCCTTACTTTTCAAATCCTCCGTAGGTGCATTTTTCGAAAGTTTTAAAAACAAAAAAACTCTGCGAATTTGATTCGATATTATCCCAATTCCTAAGCATTATTTTTTAATTGTTTACGGAGTTCGACCACCCAGCCAATTTCACTCATTCTTCGGTGATATGACCATCTGACCTTCATATTCAATCTTGCCGGGCATTCATTCATGCACACATTAAAACCTCTACACTCTTTTTTCTTCATATATCTAATTAATTATTCAAGAAACCTTATTGTGACCTCACTTGTACCATATGATTATGCAATGAAGACTGTCTCGGGCATCCTCGAATTAAACCTTTATCTTATCTAAACCTACACCTTGCGGGCTCCTTCAGGATGGATTGTCCTTGGATCGCTAAATGAGGAACCACTCTTTGTGAGAACTGTAAACCTTATTGTGATGGAAGTCAATCCCTCGGCGGAACAGATCAAATCGACTATACTACGCCGATTTCTAGGACGGGGTTGCACTGTAACCCCCCCCCCCCACCTCGTTAGAAGAAAAACATGCTGTTGACATACTTGTTAATGGCATAACCTTACTGGACAGATACTAAGAATTTGCACTTAAATGGAAGAATCCTAAAGTCATACTTCCAAATAATTATACTGTAGCCAAAGAAAGACGGAACGGAATGAGAAATAGGTTTGTGCGTGATCCTGAATTGTTTGGTAAATGTTCTACGATAATAGACGGGTATGTGCACTAGGACCACTCCTGGTTGGTGACGCATATACAGTTAGAAAAAGATTTGGAGCCTAAGTAATAGTTGCAGCATCATGCAATACCGAACCCTTAAACCCTACCATGTTGAGGGTATTGTGACTGCACTGCTACATTCCACGGAAGCTCTTTGAATGATTACTTGCTACAAGAAACGGACACTACAGCGAGTCTAGTTGGAGTGTTGCTTAGCTTTTGAAAGAAATTTGTTGCATTAGATGCGGATACTGAAATGTTTATGCAGGTTCAAGTGCCAACCATAGACAGAGGAGCACTAAGGTTCCTTTGGTAGGAAATTTGTCAGCTCGGTGGTAATCTGTTTAAGTATCAAATGAACGCTCATCCATTTGATGCCACCTCATTCCCATTCTGTACGAATTTGGCGTTACACCGTACGGTAGACGATTGCGGAGAACTGTACGAAGATTACGTCTTCGGGGCCATGTGTGATAACGTTTATGTGAACGGCTGTCTTGTGTCCTTGCCTACGCTGAAGAACGCAAGATTTCATGCGATTCAGATGAGTGAATTACTATCATGTGGAGGCTTTCGCCTTCGTAAGTGGGCGTGTAGTGGCAAAGAGTTGCTGGATATTTGCCCGACTCCGAGCTGTCACATCCCGCTTCGGAGATTGATGATTGCTCGCCAGTGCCGCAGAGGTCGTTGGGACTCGAGTGGAACGTCACGGAAGACATTTTCAGTTTTCATTTACGATACGCGAAAAGTCTCAAGCAAAGCGTGAGTTGTTATCCATAGTGTCATTGGTTTTCGAACTACCAGTGCTAGTTTTACCTTTCAGTGTGCCAGGCAAGGTGTTGTTGCAGTCACTGTGTCATTTAAAGCTGGATCGGGATGATCCATTTGGAGAAAATCCGGCAAACTGACGGATTGAGTGACTGAGGAGTACGAAGTAACTGTGCACATTAAAGATTCAGCGTCGTGTTCTTAGAAATGACTCGCTGAACGAGGGAGCACAGCTTCACGCGTCTTGTAATGCTTCTGAATTTGGTTGGGGAGTGATGACTTATTACAGAAGGATTTTAAAATAACAGACCCCTATTGTACCCTGCTGTTTTCCAAATCAAGGGTGGATCCTGTGAGGACAGTAAAAATTTCTTGACTTCAGTTAGCAGCGAGACTCGCTGTTAGATTCTCTCGGACTCTAGTAGAAGAAACTCGAATCAAACTCTATAAGACAATACTGGACGGACTCCGCCATAGTTTTGCACTACATGGACAATATTAGACAAGATTTATTGCTTGCCCTGCCAACTGTTTGGTTGAAATTCACGAATAATCTGAACCCTGGCCGTGATGTCATGTCAGATCGGAAGCCAACCATGCAGACTTGGCATCCAGAGGTGTAACATCACTGAATGATTTCAGTTGTTGGTTCAAAGGTCCTCACTTCTTGATGAAAGACGAAACAGCTTGGTCGATCAGTCCCAAAGTTACAGTAACACTACCAAGCGTGGCGCTGGAGCAGCCTTCGAGTGCTGTTCGCACAACGTTACTGGATACATGGATGGACTCACTGCTGGCTATTTACTCCAGTTGGTTTCATTTGCTGAGAACGATAGCGTAGCTAACTCGTTTTTAAACATACATTTCTATTACAAGATGTGGTCGCACAGATCCAGGATTGAGATCTAGACCTTCGAAGTTATCTCATATAGGTAAAGCGGAAGAAAATTTCATTCTCATTGTGCAAGCCAAGGCTTACGGCGAGGAAATATAATGGTTACGGAACAGAAATGATTACAAATGCGCTGACAGATTTCCGATAAAGGAGACGCTATTGAAACTGGAACTGGTTTCAGTAAATGGGCTGATTTGTGTCGGGGGACGAATGAACTACTCCAATGACCTTCAGGGCGTGGAACATCCCTTGATAATATCTAAGGCTCGTCCGACTGCGGATTCGATAATCCGATGGTATCATACAACGGAAGGAAATGCTCGACAATCTCAGGTACTTGAAGCTCTCCCCATAATAATTTGGATTGTGCAGGGAGTGGCTGCCGTCAAGCGTGTTCTTGGAGAATGTTGGGAATGTCGAAAGCATCTGGCAATCGTAGGCAAGCAAACGATGGCTTCTTTATCCACCATTAGAGTTCAGCAAGGTTGGTTTCCCTTCAGGTGCGTCCGAATAGATTATTTCGGTCTGTTGTCAGTAAAAAACGGTCGCAGCATTGGCAAACGATACGGATGCATCTTCACATGCCTCCAGATGAATGCAGGACACATAGAAGTTTCTTTTTCTCTGAGAACAGATTTGTTTATTATGACACTACCGCTTTTACGTCGGCTAAAGCAGCACCGTCAGAGATTTTTCGTTATAATGATACGAGCTTTGTATGAGCTCAAAGAGAATTGAAGAATCCAATAAAGAACTGATCTGGCGATCGGATTGCTGACAGGTTGTTGCGACGGGTGCACTGTGGCATTTCAATCCGCTTCACGATAGTCATAGTGGTGGTACACGGGAGTGTGTCATGATTTTGGTTAGGAGGATACTTCTCTCCCTTTGTGACGAACAGCCGACGACTGATAAAACAGTAATGAAATTCCTTACGGATTGTAAGTGGATAGTAAACGGACGACCGCTCGTACCCGTTATGTCGGACTGTTTTGGTCTGCCGGTGCTCACGCCTAATGACCTACTTATCCTGAGAACAAATTCGCGAGATATCCCGAATTTGTTGCGAGGTAGAATGATTCGTCAACGGAGACGGGTAAACTATCTTGTAAATATGTTTTGGAAGAAATGAACCAAGGAATGTCTTCCGCTTTTACAACAGTGACAGAAATGGATATCTCGGGAACGCAATTCCAGACCAGGTGATGTAGTGCTGCTAGTTTCTCAGGCTTTGCCGCGTGGCCGATGGTCAATTGGTGTCATCAGAAATACGTTGCCCTCAGACGGTGGCTCCGTGCCGACGGCAACAGTGCGAACTAGTGAAGAATTAGTGCGCCATGCTCTTAGGAAGGTTTGTCTTATTCAAGGTGAACTGGATACGTGTGATCTAATTTCAACAGCCAACTCTCCTCAGATGGGAGATGGGTCTCTGGATCTGCCGAATTGGGAGGAACCACTGCTAGTTGAACCACTTGTCCAACGAGAGGCTGCTGTTGACCATGATAAGTTTTAGGTATTTGGAAAGGTAAGGAGAGATGATGCATGAAGCCGTTTACACCCAGAAACGCGCAAGAAAAATCCGGTTTGGATTGAGGGGGCCGGTGTAAAGGATTTCAAAGAACCTTGTTCCGTTTGCTAACGTTTATCATACTAACAACATTACTTCATTTGTATGAATTATCTTTACCAGAATTGCGATTGTTTGTTTTATTGCACTAAATCTTTATTACGAATCGGACCCTCACGGTTTCCTCGAGCATTTGTCGCTGAGCTTGAACTTTACTGTGACGGTATTCATTGCAGCTCATCATCATCGTACAGCGTTAAACAGTAGGGCAAGCCCCACTGGCCACTGCCTTTCTCACCATCTTGCACACTGAATTAGAAAGTGTGAATATACAAGATGAACAGGGACTGGACCTACATGGGTGGGAAAAGGAAAGAATGCCCTAGTAGCCAACACACGGAATACACAGTCTAACTGTACAAACGCACATCGACCAGTCATTCTGATTTGACAGAAAGTGACAACACGATTGCCACTGTTCGCGGTTCGCAGCCATATCCTTCAGTGTCTCCAGCCCACTGGTTGATGGATCTTTTGGACCCCAACCACGAAGACGTGAAGCACCTACTTTTCCTAAGTTTGCTGTACATTTTCTCATTCCTTGCTGCCACGTCATCGGTTGACCTCCACGTGGTTTCTTCCACTCCCTAGAAGGAACGGAGAATAGGACACGGTATGGTGGACGTGTTTGCCATAAGTAACACGTGTTCCAACCAACGAAGTCTACTAAGTTGGATATGCTGTGACAGAACGTTCTCCGAATTAATACCCGCTACTCGCTTTCTGACCTCAGTATTGCTTACTCTGTCATTCCATCCAATCTTAGCGATACTACGCAAGCACCGGTGGTCGAAAACCTCAAGACGACAAATATCTCCAGCATGCAGACTCCAAGTTTCGCAACCATACAACGAAACTGAACCCACTGCGGCACAGTATACATAACCTTTCAACTTCAGTGAAATATCAGATCGACGCCACAAGTGCTTCAGTCCAGCGTACGCCTCTCGAGCCTTGGATATCCGCGTACTCACCTCTACTACAGTGCTCCCATCCGTCGTCACGCTGCTGCCGAGGTAGGTGAAGTGGTCGACAACTGACAGCACTTCCCCATCGAGCATCAAGCTGGGAATCGTTGACGTCCAGTCTTGTAACATCACCTTACACTTTGAAGGTGCAAAGCGCATACCGAATGGAGCTACAGCTCTTGAGAGTCTATCTAGTTCACGTTGAACATGTTCCATGGATTCGAACAAACAGACAACGTCGTCCGCGTAATCTAGGTCACATTGCTTTTCACTATTTCCTAGTTGGACGCCTACATCCTGAAGATTTTGCAGCGCACTCTCCATTATTTCGTCCATGACGAAGTTGAACAGGAATGGAGACAAAGGGCATCCCTGTCGAACACCACTGGTCGTTTCGAACCGACCGGATAGTTCACCGTAAACTCAAAGGCGGCCAGAATTATAAGAATACAGTGATCTAAGTAGGTTCACGATTATCTGGGACATACCTTTTCGATGAAGAGTACTGAGAAGCGTTTTTCGATCAACTGAATCGAAGACGCCATTCAAGTCTAAGAAAACCATAATTGTTGGTCGGGGATGTGTGTGACGCGTTTCAAGTAGTCGGCGAAGAGTAAACATCTGGTCGATGCATCCTCGACCTGGTCGGAATCCAGCCTGCTGTTCGCGGACATTCCTCTCTCGAGCCGGTGTAAGACGATGCAGTAAAATCGAAGCTAATACTTTGGTGACTATCGGGATTAAGCTAATCCCACGATGATTACCACAGTCATTGCGTTTTCCTTTCTTGAAGATGGGAACAATCAACGACTCGCTCCATATTAACGGAATACGCTCCTCGTTCCAAATGTCACGGAGCAAGGCGGTTAGTGATTTTATGAAAGCATCTCCGCCCAGTCTGAAAAGAACTGGAGGAAGTTCGTGGGGACCTGCCGCTTTCCCCCGCCTTAGTAATCGAATACATGACTCTACTTCTACTTCCGATGGGGGCTCAAGTGATACCACCCAAGAAGCCACAATTGACACGGGAGTAACTGCACTAGCGTGCGGCCAGCTAAACTGTTCCTTGAAGTACTCGGCCCAACGGTCAAGTCTTTGCTGTTTGCCATGGATGGGTTCACCATTTCTTTTGCAAATCGTTTCACTGACCTGAGTTCGCCGTCCACCAGTGTCACGAATAAGTTTGAACAGTATTTGACTGTTACCTGAAGCAGCTGCTATTTCCATTTCTTCGGCTACCTTGACCCACCAATTTTCGCCATCCTTCTTAAGGATTTTCGTAACTTGCCTTTGTAGATTTCTCCGCATCTTATTCATTTCCTTACAGTTCGAGAGCTGACGCTTTTGCTCTATTATATTCAGAAACTCTTGCGAGATCGTGTTTTTGATGGACAACGGATCTAGGGCCACAGGGCAAAACCTGCTGCAAAGTACATCGGCTGCTTGATATGGGCCCAATGCTCCTCTACATTACTGTTCTTTGTAGATCCTATCTCATGTTCTAACTTCTGCTCATACCGGGTGCGTACTTCTGGATCACACATACGTTGCACGGCTAACCGGGTTTGCGGTTTGCGAAGATGACCATGGAGCTGGAGAGATAATCTCATTAAAACTAATGCATGGTCCGACTCTACGTACGTGGACCAGTAAGGTCTACAGTTCTGAACAGAACTGCGCCACCAGTAGCTTACAGCGACATGATCAATTTGACTCAAAGTACCTGTAGAGTTAGAGCACCATGTTGCTGTGCGACGCGAGCTGTGTCGGAAATTGGTGCTAGACAAGAACAATCGATTGTCTGCACAAAACTGGAGAAATCTATCCCCGTTATCTGTAAGCTCAGCAAATAAAGCACAATGCCCACCTAAACGGGCTTCTGACACACTGAGTTTGCCAACTTGTGCATTGAAGTCACCAGCTAGCACTACAATGTCAGAAACCTTACTGCTGCGAACGAGAGTGGCGATTTCATCATAAAACCCATCTTTCTGCACGTCTGAGCTGCAGTCCGTTGGGGCGTACGCCGAGATCACAAACAAATTATGCTTAACACAACTATCCTTTCGAACGCCGACTGACCCTTGGAGTCTCACAGCACATAATTGACTGTTAACCGGGATCCAGTCTAAAAAGACAGCCTCAGCCTTGTCAATCAAGACTATTCCTACACTACGTTGACCCACAGCTCTAGCTACTTCGTCTCCTGAGGTGCGCAGTAAATTCCTCGTTTAGATACCAGGAGCAGTTAGTTGAACTACATTGCTCGAATCCTGGATACGCGTTTCGATTATGCAGCAGACATCAATCTTCAAAGAGGTCATTGTGGGGGCTAGGAACGCCTGCTGACCGACCTGCATGAGTGTACGCACGTTGAAGGAGCCGAGATTCAGAGGCTGACGAAGCTTGAGAAAACGTGAGTTATAAGAGAGAGGATAATTCCCGACAGTAGTTGACAGTGAATCGTTGCAAGTATCAACCGTGTTATCAGTGGGAGCATTACTGGTGGACAGAGGACGCAAAGAGTGTTGGTTGGGGGCAGGAGACAAAGGTTGAATAAAAGAGAGGGAACTCTGAGCAGTAGCCTACTTATCACTACCCACCCCACTCGATGCAATGGGCAGCGCGGTCCTGATGCAGTACGGAATTCTTTGTATTCGTGCAGTTCATGGGAGATTTTGGACGGGTACTTCTAGGCTGTCCAGCCACAAAGCAGGAGAACGATCAGGGTTCTCATCCAAAGCCTTTAGTTCTAACAAGAACCTATCCGCAAGCAGCGGGATGGCTTAGTGGAAGCCCATTTGCTTGGATTAATTATTCTTCCACTGATTTTGCCGATTGAGTTGCCAGCTCAAATCGACCCCCAACCTGGAGGACCAGGAGACTGAACTTTGTCTGACCTCTACCCATTCACCTGTCAGGTATGATTGCATCTCCGCCTTGAAGAAGCCATTCTGTGTAGCTCTTTGGGTGATAAAGGCGCGCAAGCCATCACACCACGTCAAGGTGCAGTCTCGTCATTGCAGTTACTGGTTCGTTGCTTAATTTCGAAGGATGAGAGCCCAGAAAGACCACTACTGATGTTTGGTTATTGTAAAATTGCTTGGTTTATCCGATAGAGTACTGCATCTATATAGAATCGACTTTGTTTTGAGTTGTATCAGAACTTGTCGTTACGCGTCGCTCTAACGTTCCGTCTTACTTCAAGGAGAGTATCGAAGACTGCAAAAAATATTGATTTGTTCAAGCTAAGGATACTACTGCTAGAACAACAGTTGGTGCCCGCTAGACAGCAGGTTCAGAGTGCAGATGAAAAATTAGACAGAGCGAGCTAGTGAAAATGACCTCTACAATAAATCGAGTCACTAAGAAAGAGTTAGACCTACGCGGGTAGTCATGGAGTTTGTCCCAATGCAAGCATTGTTTGACCTTCCTGGAGTGGAGCTGACAACCTTTGCGGACGATCAGAAACATACTGCAGGTTTATGAAACAGTTCGAAACTTATGTTTAAGCTAAGGTAACCGACCGGGGACAGAGGCTGCTGTACCTAACCAGCAGTTGCCAAGGACAAGCTGGGGAAGCTGTTGATGGCTGTTCAAAGCTCAACCCGGATCAAGACTTCACAATACCGAGGAAGATTTTAAAGGACTTGTTCACTCAACCTTTTAAAGTTGCCTGCAATCTGATCGCTGGAGCAATATTGGAAGCCAGGCTAACTAAGGGTGACATCTACCCCACGTCTGACCTCGTCATTAGGGTGAAAAATTTCACGATAGCTCTTGATTACTTAGGCTACACGTCTGATCTCGACGCGATGCGCATGTCATAGGCAGTAGTTCGTTGTCTCCCGTCCGAACTACAGGGTCGCTTGGTCGAAGAAGCAGAATGCATAATTCGCGGCGACCACGAAGCCAATTTTGAGGACCCTAACGATCACTTAGACGGACAGGCTAGAATGGCCGACAGTGCATTTTTTCAACTCATTACGATAGCACTAGGGTGAACAGGCCAAGCACCAGTTAAACTTAAAATACGGCACGGGAGTACTCGAAACACCAGACTTGGACTAGCACTTATGCCACTTCGAGTGAGGATGTAGCCTCTCCAGGTCTCAAAGCATATGACACCAATCACGGGTTGACAGACTGTCAGAAGTGCCTCAGAGCTATGGTAAATGACCGCTAGGGAATGGCAAAGACGGCGGGAAGATGTATCATATGCCCTAATAACTCATGCCGAGCACCAGCTTGCAGAGTGAGATCCAGATGCGATCACAATGGTTTTCCCGGAAAGACACCACCGGTTATTAAACCAGGCAAAGAAAGTTACACCCGACGAAAACACAAAATCGAATGTGATTTGTTGAACGTCACGGTCTATCCACAAACCAATATGTCTAGATGTAGTCGCTGTAAGAGTGGCTACCCCTAATGAAGTGACTGAGACCTTAGCCTTCGTTGACAGCGGATGTGATACCACCTTGGCAAAGGAGCGGTTTGCAAACAAACACCAACTTGAGAAAAACCCGACGTTGTTAGCAGTGAGTACATTGGTCTGGACTCAGGGGACGCCAACAGGTCGGTTGCAATTGCACCTCGTCTCTCTTGACACCAATGAACGGATCGAGTCAGCATGGGCATTTGCACCAACTGATCTCGCGAAGCGAGAGCCGAAGTTAATAAATGCAATTTTATCTAAATGGCCTCACATGCAAGACGTAACCATCTTAGATTGGGAGGATAATGAAGTAGATCTCCTTACTGGATGTAACTTGCCGGAAGCACATAGGGTGCTGGACCAGAGAGGGGGTAACTTCCAAGCTCCCTACGCAGCATGTACAACATTGGGGTGGATACTACGTGGCCGTGCCGCAAAACTTGATTCAGTGAATCATGTGTCAGCAGAGACGGGACAAATAAAGCAGCAGCTGCATTGTATTTACAAAAAAGAATTTAACAACCTCGGGGATGATAGGCTATCATTATCGCGAGATCATCTTGCATCACAGACAGTACGGAAAGGGATCAGAGGCCTGCAGAATCAGTCCCAGGTGTCTCTCCCGTGACAGATACAGACCGAACGCCTGGTAGACCATTATAATCACATTCTTCATAGGTTGAAGAGCCTGACAGAAGGTTTCATTCTGACTGAAGGCCTTTGGGAACGGTACTCAGACGTGATGACGCGGATTTAAATTCTTGGTTACTTTGAAAAGGTGACTGCCACTACTGGAGCCGGAGAAGGATATGGTACCTGCCCCGTCATTTGGTATTCAATCCTAAGAAACCTGAAAACTTCGTGTGGTTCTGATTAGCGCGGTCAAGCTTCAAAGGAAATCATTAAATAGTTGCAAGAGCCAGATTGGACAACTCTGCAGATTGAGGATTCTCATCGGTTCAGGGAAGGTGGACTGACAGTGTCGGTAGACATTAGAAAGGTGTTTTTTCAGGTGAAGCAGGCAGTGAAGGAAAAAAATGCTTTGTGATTTTAATGGCGAGACGAGAAAATTTTTGGACAAACCAGCCATAGATTATAGGGTGTCGTTTCGTCCCTTTGGAACGATCTCGTCACCCTTCTGTGCCAACTACTTCCTACGGGAAGCTACAAACAAGTATGCAGACACGGTCCGCCAGGCATTAGTGAATAGCATCAACCACAGTTTTTATGTTGATGATTATCTTAGTTTATTTGATAAAACTGAAAAGGCGATAACACTCTTTAGGAGTTCTACAGAATTGCTAAATAAGGCCGGATTCTACCTCACGAAATGGATATCCAACTCCTCTGAGGTTTTAGAAGTCAGTCAGCGCAACGGGGAAGGAGAACAGTCTCGAAAGCTGAATGGACGACCACTCCCGATGGAAATCACCCGAGGGATACCGTGGAACGTTAAGACGGATGAGTTCGTTTTAGAGCTGAATATTCCCGACCTTCCAGTTACGCACAGAGAAACCCTGTCATCTACCTACAGTTTGTATGATCCTCTTGGGCTGGTCTCTCCTTGATTGCTCTCCCGGAAAATTCTACTGCAACAGCTTTGTCGGAAGGAAGTCGATTGGGACCAACAGCTTGGATCGACAGCCGTACTAGATAGGGAAATTTCCTGATTTCCCTCAACGAACTAGGGAAAATAAAAATCCTGCGATATCTGCGTTCCGGTGGTACAAAACTAAAGGGTGGTTTGCATATTTTCTAAGATGCATCAGAAGTGGGTTACGGAGTGCCGGAGTATGCAGCTGGATAGATGCGAGTAGGCATAGAAAAATCAGATTGTCATTCACCAAATCTAGAATTACCCCGATTAGTATGGTGTTCATCCCCAAGTTGGAATTGACTGCTGCAGCACTTTCTGTAAGAGTGGCCAACAGGTTGAAACAAGGTTTAGGAGGATTTATCTTGGACACTACCTTATGGATCCGTTCCTCCATTGTACTTCACTACATCGCTAATATGACTAACTAGTTCGAGAATTTCGTGGCAGATAGATCGACAGTTGTTCATGAATCGATTAGCGTAGATCAATAGCGTTATATACGGTCATCTAGCAACCCTGCCGATTTCTGCTCACGAGACCAAAAGAAGTTAGATAAGTTGTTCGGTTGGTTGAATGAGTCGAAATTCCTGAGCCTACCCGAAAAGGAGTGTCCGCTATTCTCACTACCTAAACAGTGCAACACAGACTTAGGCCCAAAGCACGCAGTACTGACCACCAATGCAAACAACAATAATAAATTGGTGAACAAACTGTGCCACTTCCCCTCCTGGACCAAAGAGCTCAGCAATGTGCTTTGATGGACGAGGTTCAAGCGTCAGATATCGACATTTTCGCGTATCAGACCCGAAGGTAGTTTGAATATCGGTCTGATACTCTCCAGAGGACTAAAGCAAACTGAGAACGGGGTGATAAGTTCAACACAAATACGAGCATTCTCCTTGGAATATGCCATACTAAGCCAGGAAAACTCAAAGAAAGGAAAGAAAGAACTTGTTCAGAGCCTGCTGAGGAAACTTGTTCCAGTTTCGGTCAATAGGTTAATAAGAACAGTTGTCAGATAGCGTAATTCCTATTTGATTTTCGATGCAAAACATCTAACACTATTACCCGGTAGAAGCTACACGACGGTCTTATTAATTCAGCATTGGCCTAACAGAAGGACACGCTGAGGAAACTCACGTGTTGTACGGTATCCGCCGTAGCAACATTCAGTTATGCTCATTTGTGAAATGCACATTATTGTTTATCTGAACTCTGACTGCCAAGCACGGTAGCCACTTGACCGTTGCTCGTGCACGCTACATGTACGCTTTTACAATGTACACTTCTGAAAGCTCTATAAGGATAGGAGACAGAGGTGAGGTATGTTGACGAAATGCTAGTGTACAGAAATACGGTGCAACAGAAATAGAAAAAGGGGACTCACCGTTTGTCCACAAAATTCAGCAAGTTGATATCAAACCGATCACACAATATTGCTCCCCAAGATTAGGTCGATGAAGCTCCGGGTCAGGCTGTTGTACGTCTTTCGAAGGGATCTGATTAATTCGACAGTTGGCTGCCGAGTCGCGGTAGGTGCACTAAAAATTGCGTTTGGGTTTGTATGAGTTTGATCTTTATTGCCTCAGGTCACACAAAGCTCACTAGCAACACAGACAGAACAGTCCAAGATAACCACATGCGGCTGTGTAGAAAATGTGTCTTCATTAATTTGATAAAACAATAAAACGTCGTGTACCATACTGTGAGAGGAAAATGGTAGAATATGAGGAATGTACAAGGTACCACACGATAACCACTCTCTCCCCACCGACGGTGTTCTCCTCCTCAAGAGTTGCGGGAAAAATTGCTCTGATGATCGTGGTGAAGTAGTGCTGAGTACAGCTGTACCGGACACGTGGTCCACGAGTAGTAGACAGGACTAGCGAACGTGTGTAATGAGGAGAAAGCTTGGTAATGTTTGCACGACTTTAAGCAGCCCAAAATTTTGGATAAAGGTCGGAACGGCCGTAATAAGGAGGGTCGTTGCTAAATACTTCTGGTTCCAACGGCACAAGGCAGTGTTAGAAAAACAGCTAATGTCACCGTCACTAGTGGCCGGAGTAACATAAGAATGGCAGCCTTTCTGGGAGACAGGTGTCGATTATTTTGGCTGTGTCATGGTCACGAGGTTTAAGACGGCCTAGAAATGATATGACGGTCTAATGACTTGCCTGCAGATGAAGGCTGTCCATCTAGAAGTGTTGTACACAATGAACACTGAATAGTCTCTGAAGGCTTTACATTGTTTTGCTGACAGAAGAGATATGCCTACGAACATCTATTCAGATGGTGAATCGAACTTCGTCGGAGCCCATAACGAAATAGAGAATTTGTGGCT
This sequence comes from Fasciola hepatica, assembly GCA_948099385.1. Classification (NCBI taxonomy): domain Eukaryota; kingdom Metazoa; phylum Platyhelminthes; class Trematoda; order Plagiorchiida; family Fasciolidae; genus Fasciola; species Fasciola hepatica. The sequence goes on along the minus strand of CANUEZ040000007.1, from coordinate 2,175,541 downwards.
GTTTCTAGATAAAGTTCAGACTCAGAATAGAACTAACAATAAACGATTATGGTGACATTTTGACCTTCTGCACACAAGCCATCGTGAAGGTTTATGGGAAGGGCTAACACTTTCAGCAAAGAGAACACTAGTGGCCTTGATAGTACAAATCTTTCGATGGCGAGACTTCGAGTACTTTGCTCTGTGAAGTGGGAAGAATTCGGAACAATAGACCGTTAATACCTATAGCCTTCAGTGACACCCATGCTATCGCTCTGGCTTTAAACGACTTCCTAATACGAAGACCTAATGAAGACGGTGAAAAGCTAATAGCCATAAGTCGCACATGTACCTCCATGGTGGGAAACAGACCAGCTATCTCGTACAAGTGTTTTTCAGATAATGGATGCGAGAATACCTGCCAACTCTACAGTTCAGACAAAAGTGGATCACCAAGCAGACGTCGTTCAGGTTAGGCGACGTGGTACCCCTAGTTGAATAACAAACCCACCGAGAGAAATGGCCACTTGGAATTATCAAGGAGTGCCGTGCCGAATCCGATAGGCGAGTGCGTACTGTGGCAGTAAAAACGGAACGGAGAGTATGTCCGGGACAATAGAAAAGTGTTTCTGCTTGAGGATGATGACAGATCAAACGAAGCCAGAAACTCGGAACTCCGTGATGCATTGTAGCTGCCCGTGCAGCGTAACTCTTACACTGTCATGTACAATAATATATTGATACTTTTTGCACACAAACACATACACACGTACCCACATGAGTTGGGCAGCTCCTGATGTAAATAAATTTCACTTTTAGAGCCGAATTCCAATACACAGCCGTCATATGAGATTTCAGGTGAAGCTTGCCGTTTACGAGGACAATTATACACATTGGGATTATTTTCTCCGTGCACTCGGTCACACTCATTCGTTCACTCACACGTACATACATACACCTGAATGCTTGTTTGTTCAACATTTCCAGTGTTTTTGGAACAACTACACACGTTTGCCACGCATACATATGTCTCTTCACTTACTACGCGATTCGTGACGATTGTGAACTGTCGACGAAGGGAGGACCGCAGATAGCCTCAAAAGAACTTGTGTCGGTATCACTAGCGAAATGTGCGTAGCTATGTCTAGTAGAGCGGAGTAGATCAACCCCCCATCGTCGAAAGGTACATGAAATGACACCAGGGTGTATGTAGGTAGGAAGAATCAGTACCTGAATTCCAACCAGTTGACACTTCTAAGCTCGGAGGGATTTTGGTGGACGGTGTAACTAACACATGTTGGAAATCCTCCGAAATCTCTCCAACACTCCGGATTTGTGAAATTAGTGAATCACATTTTATTTTATTCGTTTGTTCCTCCCCTATATTGCTACACTAACATTTGCTTAATCGCATCAATGCACTATTATCCTTTTGAACGTGACTCATTTCGGTCTCAAGCGACTTACGTGTTTGTCTCATCATACCGTTACTTTGGCTCTCGTTTTTGAGTCCTTACGATCTCATATTTGAGATTTGTAAATGTTCGTAAATTTGTTCATTTCATAAACCAGTATCGTAGAAACGATGAATCAATTTGTTTTGAATTTGGGATTTGCAAATGGTTGCGCATTGCTCATACGTGCCTTACAAAGGCAATGCTCTTTGGCCTCCCATTGCCCTGCGGTCTTCTGTTCATCAAAGACCACATTCAGCAGAGTCAGATTTTGACTGACACCGGAGCACAGATCAGTGTCATTCACTCTACCTCCTCCAAGTGTAAGCGCCGCAACTCTTCAGAGTTTCAGACAGCCAGATTTTCTCGTATACCAAATTTTGCACTTAAATTTCTCAAATTAGATTTAGGCCCACATCACCTTTTTCAGTGAACTTTATTACAGATATATCCCAGCCCATACTGGGCGTCGACTATTGCATTATGTTAACCTTTCGTTCCATCAAGGTTCTCATAAGTTAACCTACCTTGTGACTAATCATGCAACTGTCATGCCTCGGTGGTTGTTCAACGTTGTTCAACATTCCTCTGTGGTTTCTGACGTCAACGACTTCTTCGCCACAGTCTCGGCCTGAGTTTTCGTCTCTCACCCTATAAGCAGACCACTTACCAGAGGTGTGCTCGGCTGTCGCAAATCACATCGGTACAGCTAGACCTCACCTTTTTCTTCGTCTCTTTCTCTGGCCCTATAAAAGCTCGCCACTGCCACCGTGAGTTCCAGCACGTAATGGACCTTGGCTTCGTCGTTACCTCAAACACCTCGTGGGCATCTCCATTGCATATGGTGCTGAAGAAGTCTTCAAGCGACGGGCCTCCGTGCTGGGATCATCGTTACCTCAAACGGGTCACAACCCCTTGATCATCATCCAGTCCCACGCATTCATGGCATCACAGATACCCTGGCAGGATCCACCATCATCAGAAAAATCAACCTTGTTCGAACCAGTCACCAAATGCCAGTCGCTGAAAAGGATATTTTATAAACTGCTATCACCACTCCGTTTTTTTTCCTTTTGAGTTTCTTCGCATGCCAGTTGGCCTGCGCAATGCTCCTCAATCCTCCCAGAGTTTCATTGACGGTGTTATCCGCGGACCGCCTTTTGTGCACCCGTCCATCGATGACATACTCGTCGCCAGATCCAATTGCGCCGAACGTCAATGGCGTCTTCGGCAGCTCTTCAAGCATTTGACAAGACATGGTAACTTTATCAAAGCTGCTAAGGCCGGATTAGGGAAGCCTTCATTGCTCTTCCTTGGTCACATCATTGACGCCAACTGCATTCATCCGACTGAAGCTGAGGTTAACAATATTGCTGAATTCTCATTTCCAAAGTCCTCCAAACAGTTCAGGCGCTCTATTGGATTTGCTAACTATTATCGCCGGTTTATTCCGCGTTGCCCCTCCCTGAAGCAAACTCTTACCGACTTACTGCGGGGCAAACAACGAACTCTCCTCGGGACCGACTAAGCCAAGGAGTTGTTTTCTCTGCTAAAAGAGGCCTCCGTGTCTGCCGTTCTTCTCAGTCATCCAGACCGTAATGATCCCGTCAGTACCTCCATTGATGCCCCCGACGTTGCTGATGTTTCCTTCCTGCAGCGAGCCATGGACGGCGTTCCGGAGCCGCTGGCCTTTCGCTCTCTCCTTCTATATCCTATAGAATATAAATAAAACGCTTCGGGTCGTGAATATTTCACGATGTACACCACAATCAATCACTTTCGTCAAGCCCCGAAAGGACGGGAATTCATCAGTTTAACGGAGCACAAGCCGTTATCAAATGTTTTCGCAGTGCTTTGAATAGATATTCTCCTCGAAAAATTGAGCAGCTGCATTTCATATCACAGTTTTTCGCTGACATTCGTCACTTCTCCGGTTCAGCTATACTCTTTCTCCGATCAGCAATCTAGGACGGTCTGCTGCTCCTGGTATCAATCTCAAAGTCTTGTCCCACCCCAACAGGATACTCAGTTTTAACAAACAAACCATGACACCCATCCCCGAGTGCAGGCTTTGACCGTTTTGACATGGACTGGTACCATCCTATGCGATACAACCTTGGACAATCCAAGGTCAATGGTGCCTTTATCACACGACAGCTCCCTTTGAGAAGGATGGCGTAGTCTTATTCATCTTGGTATTAAGGCCACCTGAAAACTCTTCAGCCCCGGAACTGTTTGGCCCTATGTGATATTCAAGACGGAATCTTTCTGTTTTGAGTTACTGTATTCTCTCTGTTATAATACATACTTGCACTGTACGTGATTCCGCGCGTATGAAATATTACCTTACATCCTACCCTTTCGTGGAGTTCTTAATTCTCATTAAGTCTTTGTGAGGTTCAACCCATTCAACCCATTCGATGTTGCATTCGGCCTCGAGCGGAGGAATTGGGCCATGACTACTTCTGAAATGGAATCTCTTGAAGTAAGTTTCACATTCCAACTGGCTGAGGACTACACGGAAAGCTTCGACATTTGGTGTATGACCTAAAGCCATTTGGATGATGCAAAGAAAACAGCCTCTCCCCTCCCATTTCATTGAGAACGATGCATACAGTCTCATGGAAAATAGCCTTTTTCGGATCTTCCCATGGGTCTACCATACTGCAAGCTCAAGAACATTATTCTACAGCATTTCAAGCTAATCAATTTCGTAGCTGCTGAGAAAGCCAGATTTAACTGCCTTACTAGACTCAATAGCTTATCAGTACGTGATTCCTTTCTTTAGTTGCAGACACAGGCAGAGAAGTGTGACTACGGTCCCCAACTGGAAGACCATCTGTACTATCGCTTGATTGCAGGACTCGACCCACCCCATTTGCAACAGAAGCCGTCACTTGCAACTGACCAGACTTTTTACCACTTTCGCCGCATTTGTGAACAGTATCAGGACGTAAAAGCTGTAACTGATGAATCAGAATCTGTACTGTTTAATTCTGCTAAACATCAAGGCGATACAAGCACCCAAAATTTGCAGTATTCGAACGAGCTAGTTAGTTATCGTGGCTATCAACCTCCACTTCAGCAATCGACTCATTTGAGTCCAATTCTGCAAATTAGAATTTGGGCAAGTGTATTTCATGTGGTCAGTAACATCCTCGTTTCATGTATCCCTATCGATGAGCTACGTGTTTTGCCTGTGGTAAGGTTGACCATATTAAAAGAGTTTCTAGAAGTAGCCCGGCTTGTCGACTGACGATTCTCTCATCGTCTTCTGACACTTCTGCACTTGATACGAGGCTTTCAGCACTCGCGATAGCCATTTGGCCAGAGGAAGTTTCACATGTTAACCAGACACTGCGTACTCCACAGGATAGGAAATACGCTTTTATAGTTGACACTGTGAGTGTAGAATCCATAATTTCACGTCAAGCTCTGGATTGTTTTTATCCCATTGCTAAGGTTAATCCTACCGAGGTGAATATTCGACGTATTATTGCGCTCACTCCCAGTTGTCGGTTATTGCATAATTCCAGTCCAGTTAATTGACTCTGACCCCTTGGAATGCGAGTTTTTGTTTCTGAGTCAGGACCTTCAGTTATTGATTTGAAAGTTCTTCGTAAATTTCACACTGAGGTAACTTTCTTAATGTCTTTATCTGATTCATCCGATATACAACAGCTTGTTTTAAAATGTTCTAAGGTTTCTGATAGAATACATATTCCTGGAGTGAGGTCAGAGATATCTGACAATCGCATTTTTCTAAAGTGTAGAATAACTCCTTTTGGTTTGAGGGAACCTGTCCGTCAGATAGTGCAGTCTACGTGTGAAGGTAGAATTATTAGCTCTGTGCAATCGTCTATCTGGACCACATCGATTGCCACTCCGTTAGAGGCTGACTGAAAGAGGCCACGGATTCGTGGTGACTACCGACTGACATTCAATAAGTGCTTATTTCAGCGTACGTGAACAACTGAAGAACCCGAAGACGTGCTATACCGACTTGGGTGGTCAAGTGTGTTCTCGAAAATTAACTCAAAAGATGCACATTTTTAAACACCCTAGGATAAAGAATCCAGTGCTTTAATGACCGTTGACACTCCTTTCGGTTTATTCTGATACAGCTTTTTGCATTTTGGTCCGAATGTCTCATCTGCTATTTTTCAACAGTCTCTTAACCATACTGTTCTTGATGGCGTTGAATAATACCGAGCTGAAGTTGTTGTCCAAGGTTCCACTCGAGCTATACATGGTAGTCGTCTTTGTTGTTTGTTGAAACAGTTGATTGAGTTCAGCGCTTTCATTAACCCAGGCAAATGTATTTTCCATCTCTCCGCGTTCTCCTGTCTTGGTTACATTAATGATGTTAATGACTTCTCTCCGGATCCAGCAAGTTTGGCCCCGCTCATTGGCGTGCCTTCTCCCACAAACATTCGTGAATTACGTTACATTCTTAATGGTCTTCAGTGCTATGCTCGTTTTGTTCTAGATGTTTCGCAACAAACCAGCAGTCCGTTCAATATTCTGTCCATCTACTTCTTCTTCTGGACTCAGGTTCATAAAAAGACCCTTCGTAACCTACTACCTCACCTATAATCCGGAGCTATTCTTAAACCTTTTTCTCCGAAACATCATTCAACTATTATTACTGATGCTTTTCCTACTGGCATAGGTGCTGTTCTTAAACATGGCGAGCGGCCAGTCATTTACATTTCAATGAGACCCATTAAAGTTGAACTAGGATATTTGCAAACACAAAGAGAATCCTTGGCGGTTAACTGGACCGTCATGCATTTACGTAAATATTTATTTGGTCAAAAGTTCACCGTGGTTGCTGACCATTAGGCATTGCATTTCATCTATTATCCGCATCACTCGTTGTCCAAATCATCAGCTATGATGGTTTAACGATGGAGTATTGAACTCAACTCATATTATTATGAAATTCTGCATCGTAGTGCCAAATACATACCACACTCTGCTCTTCTATCCAGAACGCCACATTCATGTCAACCACCAGTCAGTCATGGTTGTCTGTTGATACAGCCGCCACCAGTGAGGCGTGAAAATCTTGTAAAGGGTACAAAAAAGTGCTTCTCTTCGGTGGTTTCGGCTCTACCTCTTGGTTGGACGTCGAACGAAAGGCAGCGATTCCCTGGTTTCTACCCTAGTCGTGACTATTTGTCGATCAGTTCAGTTGGATTATTGTGTCTCAACGATCGTGTGGTCATTCATCCGACATTTCGTTCTGTCATCTTTATCGATCTCCATTCAGGACATTTGGGTGTCGACAAAATGAAGTCACTGGTACGACTCACTTGCTGGTAGCCGGAACTGGATTCCAACGTCTTACGTACAGCCAAAAACTGCAGTCAGTGTTTAAATAAGATACATTAAAAACCTTCAAAGTGGCTTGATTGACCAGGGCCCTATGAGGCTTGGCAGTGGGTACATGCAAATTATTGTGGACCTTTCTAGGATAAATAATACACTGTTGTGGTCACTGATGCTTTTTTCCGCTGGCCAGTGGTATGTTTAACAACTTCACCCACGGCTGACTTCACACAGACTGCACTCAGGAAAACTCTCAGCGGAGAAGGAGTTCCGTTTGTGCTAGTCACTGACAAAGTCACACATTTCACAGCCGAACTCTTGGATGAGTGACTGAAAGGTCCTGGTTGAAAAAGTGTACACTGCTCGTCGTCATCCATCGTCTAATGGTCTTTCAGAGAACTTCGTGCGCACGATTAAGAGTGCAATCCATTCCGTGAATCCCCATACGTTTTTAAAATTGATCGCGCCTTTGACAATTCTCTCATGTAATATTGTAATGCTGCACATACTGCTACATATAAAAGTCCTTCTCACTTATTTAAATGCCTTATTTTGAGAACCAATTTTGAAAGCTATTTCAGAGGCAGTGATTAGCGACCGGAGAATGGGATTGTCATTTCGCGCAAAGGGATGGTCACTATCCTGAATCTTGGTGATTTATCCAGTCATAGACGGCATGTTGACCAGGTACGGTTCAATGAACAAGGCCAGTCATGTGCCATTTCACCTGTTGTTGCATCAACTGATAATTCTGATATGGATACATTTGAATCCAAGAATCCCATGGGACAACTAACTCTCCGAAGACCTAAAAGAATTCCTTCTTTACCAAGAACAGATTACAAACAACCCCACTTCAATCCAGCGTGCGACGGATGCGATATTCAACAGTGATTCTTCCTCTTTTGCGTTGATATATTCTCTCTATTATAATACATACTTGTACTGTACGTGATTCCGCGTATATAAAATATTACATAACGTTCTATACGTTCGCGGAATTCCTAATTCTCATCAGTTCTTTGAAAGTTTCCCCTATTGAATCCGTTCAAAGTTTTACCCCACATGGACTTCGACGTTCTCAGGGAGCACGTAATCGCACCGCTAGTCAGCTAGCCGAAATCCAACGACACATAGCTAGTTCTTTTGGATCATTTGAGATTTCAACTACCCGATTCGCTCACGTGCACATCCATATCGTGTACCCCATGCTATCATCCATAAGTATGATCCACCATCTTACTTGCATTGACCGTTTCGCTTGATGGCCCAAGGCCATACCCATTTCGGTTGTCTCCAGTGAAACTGTTGCTCGTGCTCTCATGGACCGCTGGATTTTCCTTTTTCCTTGTCCAACCAAGACCATCACCGATCGGGGAGCTCAGTTAGAGTCTGCCACTTTTGGTAATCTCCAAATTACCAGCACCCAAGGTATTCGTACCAAAGCTTACCACCCACAAACCTGTGGCTTGGTCCAACGGTTTCACCGGCATCTCAAAGCTTCGCTCAGTGCCCATAACAGTCCTCAACGAAGAGACGTCTTTATACTGGTGTAACTGGGCACTCGAAGTACAGTGTGCACCAATGCGACGTACACTCCTGCATCACTGACATTCGGCACCACTGCCTATCTCCCCAGTTAACCCGTCACGCCCAAGGATAAATAACCAGTTTCCAGCATTAGGTATCACAATCACAATGTCTCACGGTTTACAAGCGTCAAGAGACTGATATTCTTGTGCCTTTTGCAGTCAGGTCGTCGTTTCTTCGCAATCAACTGCGTACGTGCGCGTATGTTTCTTTTTGCAAGCCAGTTCATCTCCCATTGATCCCTGCACATTCCTGCCCTCACAAAGTCATCCGGCTTTTGGAGAAAACACTCATCATAGGCCTCCATGGTGGTTAGGAAACAGTCAGCATCGATGGCCTCAAACCGGCATTCGTCGACCTGGAGCCTCAGACCACGGCGACTCCCGCAAATGACCAAACCACGGAAGTTGACCACACTCCAACAGTATCTAGCCCCAACACTCGAGATTCACAGGTCGACCTCCTTTACGTTCCACTGGGTGTGGTAAGCACGTTCGCTTCCCTGCCCGCGTTGTGGGTTTTATTGTTCTTACCTAAAAGTTGGACTTTTTTGCTGCGTACCTTCTCTAGGCTGGATCGTTTCACCTAGGAAGAATCTTGCATATCGTTGCCAATGAAAGTGCGTCATTTTATGGATATCAGCATTTTCGTTTTTTGCTGTTAACGGGCCTTGTACACCCTGTCCCCATTTGAGGTCTCTAGATATAGAGTGCCGGGAGAGAAAGCCCCCATCAGTTTACTTGTGTGCAACTCCAATTTAGCCGTATAATTTCCGGCTGTCCCTAGACCACCTCCGAGGTGCTGAGCACAAACCTTCTTCAAGTGCAAAAATTCAGCTGAATTTTGACCCGACTCTAGACGCTGTCTTAGGTCGAAGTCCTCCTACTCAGTCCCTTATCTGGAGGTGGACTGGTATAGAGGCTCTTTGCAGAAACCAAACTACCAAACTCATTTTAAATGCAATTGCGAGTTTAGAGCCTGGGTGAGCTTCTGCAGTTAGGTCGGCTGTCGGAATGATAAACATCCTCAGGAGCTCATCAAGTTCCCGCATTAGGTCTTCCACTAGCTACAGGTAGTTTTACATCTCAATTTTTTGTAGTCATATGAAGTGGCTTCAGTAAGGCGCAATTCGACCTCGAGGTACTTGCCCACATCCACGACAGATAGATGCGTTTCAAAAGACCTACATGACATATGGGTGGCTCTCATCAGTTATTAATTAAGGTATATAACTGGGCAATCAAACATTGGCCAATCACTTTAGTAGGTTAAGAATTCAGGTTAGTTTCAATCCATTCAATCGACTGATTGTTTGGAGTCTGTTTGTCTAAGTCAACATGGTGCCGTCCTGCCTTGTTTCACCATCATTTCTCTCCAAGCAGTTCTGGGAGCTTGATGCATCTTGGCCCGTCAGCTGTGGTCATTGGTTCATCTGACCTCCCATTCCCTGTCAACCTAACAGGAAAATTAATGAAACTACCAGAATCCATCAATATCTGTCATCTTTTCTCATTTCAGTCATGAGACGGGAATTGTGTGCGCAGAAATCACTCCTGAATCCAATTTATGAAGCTTTATTTGAAAGCAGTGAATGAGAAGGATAGGAATAGCATATTCGATGATGAGCAAGAAATTAACATAAGAAATGGTATAAAGTGAATAGATAAGCATGAGTTGTGGGAGAATATGCTGGATGGTAACGGTTATACTAAATATGGACTCATATGAACAAAGAGAGGCAAACATATGTTGATTAAAAGAATGGCGACGAAGTAAATCGTTGGCAAAAATCATGGAAGCAATGAACGACTACAACGTATTTCTAATACGTGGATGGTTGTGTATCTGCGGAAAATGGGAACTAGGAGGTAAAACGACTTAGAGAGCCTAAAAGCTGAAAATAACATACGAAAGGGAAGAAAATTGAAATAATATATATATATATATATATATATATATATATATATATATATATATATATATATTAATTGAAGCCCTGTCCCTCTGGTCAAGGTTTTGTTATCCACGCAAGAATGAAAACCAGATAGGTCTAGAGGTCCCCTTTGAGAGCCTCATGGGACAAATCAAAGACTTAATACCGAGATCACTGACTGACCTGGAAAGTTTCAAAAGCTCACTAGTCACAGCGTGCTACCAGTATCGGAGATATCAAACCCCAAACCATGGCCTTCTAACAAAGAAACATATAGATGAACTCAAGGAGTTACAACGAAATCGACAGATAATTCTCAGTAGACCGGACAAAGGAAGTGGGGTAGTGGTAATGAATCGTTGTGATTATGTTTCTAAGCTGTTGGACATATTGGGTGACGAATCTAAATTCACTCATGATTTATCGGGAAAAGACCAAACGAAACGTGTTGAGAAAGAAATTACTAACGCATTGAGGAATTTGAAAGTCAATGGATATATATCATCCAGTCTCTTTGAGAAACTCAAACCTGTGAGTTCAACTATGCCTCGTCTTTATGGGTTACCAAAAGTGCACAAACCTGGCCTACCCCTTCGTCCAATTTTATCTATGACTAACTCGGCCCATTATGCTACAGCACGGTGGTTGGTAGGACTCTTGGAGCCAGTCCGACAAAGGCTTGTCAAGCACACGCTGCGTGACAGCTTCCAGTTCGTTGAGGCTATCAAAGATGTGAACGTTCAGCAGAAGCAAATGTTTTCATTAGACGTGAAATCTCTGTTCACCAATGTACCCCTCGTAGAAACAGTGAACTTTGTTTGCGCGTTCATTGAATGAGAAGGTATATCGATACAAATTCCGACGGATAACCTAAAAGAACTGTTGCTTAGGTGCACACTTAATGTACAATTCCTATTCAATGGGGCATACTACAGACAAAAAGATGGTGTCGCAATGGGATCCCCTTTGGGTCCACTTCTGGCCGATATCTTCATGGCCAAATTGGAAACCAATGAACTGATTGCAACTATAGATGGTTTAACTCAATATTACCGTTATGTAGACGACATATTTTGTGTTGGTGAGCGCAATTTGAACGTGGGAGAAGTGATAAGACTATTCAACGCTGCACACCCAGCCATAAAGTTTTCGGTTGAGACAGAAGTTGATAATCATCTCCCATTTTTGGACATCGATCTAACAAGACGCGCGGACGGCTCTGTCCAAAGGGGAATCCACAGGAAAACAACATGGACTGGGCAATATACAAACTTCCACAGCTTTGTCCCAATCGGCCAGAAGCGAAACCTAATAAGATGCTTAGTATCCCGAGCTACAAGTATTTGCTCGGATGATACACTAGAGGCGGAGCTAAGAATGATTCGTCGGATCCTGTCGGAAAACGGCTACCCCGACAGATTCATTGAACGTAATATAAAATACCGAACAGAACCAGAAAGGATATCACAGGTGGAAAAGAAAACCTTGTTCCTCAAACTCCCTTACAAGGGGGATGCGGCTGCCGAGAGAGTAAGCAGGGTTGTATCTGCCACATGCAAAGCCACTTTCAACGCTGCCAAGCTTAGGTGCTTTTTCTCGACATCGACCATCATAAAATGCGAGAACAAGGATAAGTTGCCTTTGTTGACCTCTTCAATGATTATCTATCAATTCAAGTGCACCTGTGGTGCCACTTATGTGGGTCGAACGACGAGGCATTTATCCAAACGCATTAAAGAGCATCAACCACGTTGGCTTCAACATGGAGGAAGAGGGGCTGTATCGAGTTCCATTCTAGCCCATCTGTTAGACACAGGCCACAAGGCTGATCCGGTTACTTCATTCAGTGTCCTATACAGGGTCCAACCGAACGAGTCAAAATCAGTCAGATATAGGACACTAGCGACGGCTGAGGCAATTAGCATCCGGCTATTGCGGCCCAAGCTTTGTTCACAAAAGAAGCTGGTCCAAGCACTTGAACTTCCGTGGCCGAAGGTCAATGACGTCATGCTGGAATGTGATGCCGACCCAAGCCTCTGACGACGACACGTGATTTCACCATGTCCCCTGTTCATCTATCGATGAGTCGGCTAACCAATCGAGTGACTGACGGACTGATTGACTAACAGATCAAATTTGTCCTTTTCCTTCCCTTAATTTGGTTCATATAAATGTGATTGTAATTGGCTTGAGAATGAAATCACCGAAAACATATGTTCGCCTACGCCTTGTTTTCTGATATATATATATATATATATATATATATATATATATATATATATATATATATATATATATATATATATATATATATATATATATATATATATATATATATATATATATATATATAATCCAGATTTCGCAGTGAAACGTGCGGTGGTGTACGGGCAGCATTCACAGGAGTTCTCATAGCATGGCAAATTTTAAGCACTTTACAAAAACAGAGCGCAGAAGATTGAGATGTAACTGTTCGCATTTACACGCACTAGTTAGAATCGAATTAAAGATTACGCATCGATTGTTTTCGAACTGTACACCTAATTGCATTGTAAAAGCGATGAGAAATTTAGGTGGAGTAAAAGAATAACCTCAAATTTACACTAAAGCAAAAAAGTTGCACTTAGTTTAAATAGAGTAAGACGATATCGGTTTCCGTGGCAAATATGAGTCGGTTTCGAATCTATGGTAGTGCCAGTTAGATGTAAGGCCGATTACGAGCATTATGGAAAGGACGGTAATGGTAAATTCCGATTATGTCAAATATGGAAAATGGTGCCGATACCATTTGCCCGATGCTTACTTGTGTTCATTAAACGGAGAAGCCGACGAAGACTGCCAATATCAGTGGCCCAAGACAGGAAGAAAGTCACCTTAATATTATAGGGAGATTTGAGGCAGACGGGAATCGCACTCCAATGAAATAAAGTTGAGTTACACTGAGAGACGAAGAAAGTATATTTGATTGACTGTACACAGAGGACTGTTGGATGACTGTCAGCTGCCATACGAAAAGGTAAAAATAATCACAAGTAAATTTTCCCGGCGAGTCCAAAGAGTTAACCGTTATTATTTTCTTACTAATGTGGACAAGTCACATGTAGTGAAGTGGCACCCACGTGCGTGATTAGTAGCTGAGGCGGGGGAGTGATTGGTAGTTTGAGTACGATATGAGAACACTCGTAGTGCAATATTAGGTTGATGCCGACGCATAAAAGGTTCTGAACCATAGATTGATGATGCAGGTGGGGTATGATTCAGTATTTGGCGAGTAATATAGGAGTTTCAACTGCTTCATGAAGAGAGGTGTCACCATGCCCGGTGACTGGCCTAGAATTGGATTATCGTGCACCATGAGAAGTAAAGCTTGTGTAAATTTTACTGTAATTGTTTTGCATGGCAGAGGGCAGCACGTTGCAATAAATGCTAGAATCCACTGGAGGTCGGTTCTTCCTGAGCCTCCGTTAAAGTATTAAGCCAAGTCGTCCGGTGGGTTACTTCACAGTATTCGGGACCTGCATCAGACAGAGGTAGCTTCAGTCCGAAACTGGTTCCAGTTATGGGTTATGATAGTAGAAGAAAACGATAATATATCATGAACTTTGAGAGTCTATATAAATGCAGTTAGAACACAGTTACACATGAAAGGTCATGTCAAAGTGATCATAGATTGACGATGAATTTTTATAAGGCGGTGACACGTCATGTACCTGCGTGTGTAAATGAGCAAATGAGCTGTTGTTGGTTAGGACAATTTCGAGATTAAGATAAGATATCACGCAGACCTTTTTGAGGACTGTGTTGGATACCGTGACTACCTGAGTACCTGCTTTCTTTTTGTAAGTGAGCACCAAAACGGTCTGGTTTCGCTCCAGTGGTCGGCGGTTAGGGTCAGTGGTGGCGTGGTTTATATTCTGGAATCAAACGGTACAGACAGTTCATACCTTGTGGATGTCGAAGATGTTGGGAAGATGAGCTATAAGGATACCGCGTAGGATGCTCACTTTCATACTTCATTTGCACCTCGGGTGAACAACGTAGGTGCGTGGGAACCTAGGTAGTTTACGGCTGTCTTTGGGCAGTAGATTATTTATGAATAAGTATCCGGGGTTAACATAAGGAAGATTCAGATATGGGTGGTAATTTGCAAATCAACTGTTCTGGTATTCTTCTTGTGAGTAATGGAGTACTGGCGATAACCTTTTTAATGCATCAACCAAAGCTTGTGAACAAAGCGGACTTCACACGAATAAAATTTCCAGAGCTTGTACGGACAAGGGAATTTCGCGTCAGTGAGTTGATCGGGAATGGGTGAGGAACCAGATAGTGTTTGAACTGAGAAAGATGGGCTTGGTTTATGTGTAGAGAACTCAGCCGGCACGCTGTCACCTCGCACAGGGTCAAGCAGAAGTACCGAGGGCTAAGCTCATACTCTCTTTTGTTTGGGGCTTCCCATACGTAGGATCGGGTCTTGGCTTTAACGGGGAATTCATCCGTTATTTAGGAGGCGTAGAGCATGAATCTAATTCCTTAGCTGCCAGAAGTGTTTCTATTATTTTGGTGTTTGTTTTTATTTCAGATGAGCGGAAGAGTGTGCTCACCCCATGGGGAGTACAGCTTACGTCTCCTCCGCCAGCCATTCTTTAAGCGTAACCCACGGGGTTCACCGTTACTGCGGTTGGCGGTTTTCCCCTTGTTGTAAGGTAACCACGGACTAAGTGCCATCTTTCCTGCGGTGGCATCGCGGCCTTGAGCTACGGAAGAGAGAAAATGTGGGAAGCCAATACACAAAACTTTTTCAACTCTCAGGGAACGCGCACTTAATTGCTGGGTTCTGAAAAGGACAGATCGACGACTTACAGTTTATATGTGAGCCGGCTGTTGTCAGCACAACCTCTGGTGAGACAGGGGCCAATACGGCTAGTTTCCAGTTTTGATGACCGAATATCAAAGGCCGTATAGTGGCCGATCATCGGAGGACGCGGTGGTATTGGACGGGAGGATGGTCTGTCGTCATTGGGTGCCAAAACTCCAGTTTCATGAAAAGAGGGGAATGGTTAAACAATGTGTACCTAATGATTCGATTAGTTGAGACCATTAGGTACAGGTTAAGGAGTCCGAGAGGTGGGACATTTAGAACGAGAGATAGGGAGACTGAGACCAAATCGAATGTAGAGCTGACCTGCTAGCACAAAGCGGGCCATTTGCACTGTTAAAATTAGAGCACGCACTGCAATTTTATCCGAACTGACGACACGGCAACCTGATTGGTTGTTGAGATGTGAGATAAAAACACGTTGTGTTTACAACCGCCAAGAGCAATGGAGTGTTGCGCAACTGACACACATGAATAACATTCTTGTAAAACGCCTTGTTGGATTACGCATTAGCAAATGAACATTTCACGCGTAAGTAGTGCGGTTTTCGACGCACCGCGGTGCGTAGCCGCGCAATAAATTTAGGCATAACTGTCCCTATAATTTCAAGAACATTCAGGTTTTTGTATTTACCAACGTGCTACTAAAGTAGTAATAAAATAAGCAGTAAAAATAGGTTGTAGGCAAACGCCTTGTAAAGTGGAATAATTCGTTGGTTAACAAGCAAAATTACAATATTTTTTCGTGTAATGAATAAAGTGTAACACCGTAATTTGAATTGCAGTGTCTTCGATTGGTGAAGTGTCGCTCTCGAAGGCTATCTGATGTGTAAATGGTTACTGCCCATGACATATCAAACATTGCTGTAAACAAGTGAATCAATTAACATTAGTCGGATAATAGTGTTAAGTGTGCAGGCTTCAACATGTGCATAATATCCATATCCGTTCACCGTTCCGAAATGGCGCAGCTATCAGGTCAGATGACGCTTTGTTATGAGTTCCATTTAAGATCATATAACTCCAAGGAGAATGAACTCTCGGTAATGAAGACTTTCGAAAATCTGAAGACACTGTACAGATTGGCAATGCAGTTCTATCTACAGGCTAATGAGTTATTCGCTTTCCTTTGTATTGTCTAGATGGCTTCATGAAGTAAACATATATTGAGGAGAAAAGGAATGGAGTAGACCGGTTACTATCTTTTCTGGATATGAGAATTCCGTCAAACAAATACAAGGGCAAAATACGTAGCTGTATAGTTGCCATGGCCCAATTGGAGGACAATACTACATACCCTACCCTTTCTTTGGTGTTCACTTTATTCAGATTCCTCGTGTTAAATTAGAAGACTAATATTAATTGCAGCTTTGAAACTGTGAGCAGATTAGTTGAAACTGCTTATTTAGATCTTATGGTCGCGTTTCATCATGATATTATAAGTATGAAGCTGCTTGTTACAATTGAGAATATGACAACCAGAAAAATAAATGCTCCGTAATAAAATTGCAGTCTAGCTTTTACAACCGTGCATAAAGAATAAAGATTGCAAGCGCCCTGTCTATACATGGACAGCATTCCGATAAGTAATAATGAACTTGATCCCAAATAATATAGATCATTCTTCTTTATGGAGGCAGACAGCATCTCTCCCGTGTAAGCCTCCTCACCACAGTGACTAACAGACAATGAAACACGGAAATCTTCTCAGATGCCAAAAGGTGTTTTCTTTACCCCAAAGAACGGCATTTTATTCACTTACTTTAGTTTAGCCCGCGGTATTTCATGTTCATTACTTGGTCCAAAAGCCACATCGGAATTCCAACGGATGAAATAGACTAACCGAGACATCAACTTTTATTCTAGTTGATGGCACATTGCGTTTTGGGGAATACTGTAAGTGATATACGTAGTCTGAAGACTAGAATCTAGGGGACTAAACTATCTCATCCTATGGTGATAAATTTTCATCGGCCAGTAAATTCAACCTAACTAATACATCAATTGCCAAATCAACAAACAGATCTGTTTTATAACCTCCTCCATAATATTTCATGGACCAGAAGTAGCTGCTGGTTAATCTCGGAGTCTGTCACGCAGAGTGTACTTGCTGGTAGAGAAAGTTTTGATAAGAGATTTTATGGTAAAAGTAGTTTATTTGCCAGTGTATGCTTGACAGTTAGACTGTGCGCTTTTGTAATGCCGTACACCCATAGAACGCAGTATTCATAGGGATAGCCAAAACAGTTTAACTAACATGATATTTAACGAGGCAGTTACCCATTTAAATTTTTATGAATTGCAAGTTCTCAGTTAGGAAACAACCAGTGTTTCATGTGGTAATACGAAACCACATAAAACACGATAACCACTTTAAGACGAAACTACTCCTTACTAAATGAAATGTTTTGAGCGAACAGTCCACTCACGGCTTACTACGGGCGAACGAATTCAGATTTGCATCCCAGGTACAGTCACCACGCATGACCATGACTCCTGCCCAAGTCATCCTCTTAGCTGAACAAATATGTAGACCAGAGTATCAGGTAACGTTTACTTCGCGCAGAGAAACGTGGGGTCAATGGATGTTATCTTGATGGAAACATGAACAACATTTGTAGTTTGTAAACATCATCCTTCATATTTTCCGAAAGGTTCACTGGGTTCCCACGTGTTCCCAGAGCTAATGCTAACAGAAATACTTGTATACATTGGTGTGAAGGATATGTAAGCTTTAAATGCAATAATTAGCCCAGTACTTCTAGAAGATTCCAGTAACTGAAAACGAAACATTGTTACAGTAAGGAACGAGTTGAATTTCTCTATGCCGATCATTTATATCTAATATAATTAAAAACAGCTGGTAGATTTAATCGCCTAAGTATATCCCACTTTATTCGTCAACGTGTGTTCTTCAAATCTTCAATTTCCTGCTGTAACCTTTCCCGCTAAAAAGTAACGAAAATTCAATGTTCCGTTGCATAGTCAAGCGAAAATCATCAGTATTTCATTATTCTCAGTTCAATAAATGATTGTTCGACGTTCTAATGAAAGGTTTTTTTACATACCCATTAGTTAGGATACTGATTTGTCAATTGATAACTTACATAGATAATGAGTCCTCGAATAATTGCTGCAACTAATCGTCGAAGCCCATGGGCATTAATATTTAAAGGGCCGAAACTATAGTTACTAGAAACTATGGTATCTTGTGTCAACACAAGAATTAAACAATCCACTTTGCGACTGTTTCATTTTGAGCTCTTCAGCAAATGGAGATGTAGCAACCTGGAGATGGCTGAGTCAAAATGTGTGAATTTGTGAACAAAATTAATTTAGACAAGCAAAACCAGTTAGCACTTAGATTCAATTAAATTCGGTTCCAGGACTTGACGGCGGGGTGCCTGAATGTTTAAATTCCTGAAGTGATGAGCTCCTTGGATCCCTGGAGATATGACAATTGAAAGAGGCGACTCTGCTTCAATACATAGCTATATTCAGTGAGGGTTCAGGTTGGACCTTCTACCTTTTTTCTCTTCGAAAACTTTTCGGATCTCAGCCGTTAGTCACACACACACCACGGTCATTCTTCCCGGTAATAAGGATAGTGTAGTAGGTGGTAGTTGGTACTAGATAAGGGCTCCACGAGAATTGAAGTGAAACAGGTTAGTCAGCTGTCTGCAAAAAAGTAGTAGGCTCCTGGTCGTGCTTCTCCATATACAGTCGTCCACAGCTCATCTAACCTCCTTTTAAACTCAGGCATTGTGCTCGCGCTAATCACATCCCCTGGCAGCCTTTTCCAGTCATTAGCTACCCTAACTGCAAAAGATTGGATTCTGATTCGAGTCAAAGTTCTCTCTTCTCTGACTGTCCGTGTATGCCCTCTTACGTAGCAGTAATGCTACTGATACGACACACTATTACAAAAGACGAGCACATTTTTTATTTGAACAATTACCGAATTTTGTGGCGCCACTTGCTC
Source organism: Fasciola hepatica (assembly GCA_948099385.1). NCBI lineage: Eukaryota > Metazoa > Platyhelminthes > Trematoda > Plagiorchiida > Fasciolidae > Fasciola > Fasciola hepatica. The sequence goes on along the minus strand of CANUEZ040000007.1, from coordinate 2,156,393 downwards.
CGCCTCTGTACACCGTCTGCACGCCGTTGCGCTCATCCAATATACTCGTTGTCCCTCTCCAGCGTTTTGAGTTCTGCTCTTTAGCGCGCTGCTCAGTATATTTGCTAACGTGTGTAGGTACCTGTACATTTCCGACTTTTTACATGATTTTCAACGTCCCTTGGTGTAACGCTCCTTTGTTGTACTGACGTTTTAATGGTAAACACACGCGCACATATTCTTGAACATCACCACCGCGCAATACAAAAAGGCTTCCAATAAGCCTTTCATTCTGGTACGGTCTCATCTTCTGATTTGGAGTGTCTTGGAATTATATCGGTCGGAACTAACTGTGGGAAACAAAACATTTTAGAAGCTTCCACGGCATCACTTGGCACTTCTCTCAATACCATCCTGTTCTGTTCAACAAATGGCTGTCAGACCGAACTGAACTGAAGATATTGGCGGATATTGGCTCTCTGGAGCTTATTTCCTGATCACAAGAACAGTGAACAACTGTGAGTTTGTGTCACACCTGTTTCATTTTAATTTCTAATGTACATACCCTTTTGGCCTTATATCACAACACGCTCCTCCGCCCATCCTAGTTTTTTAGTGTCGTCTTCGATATTGTTGACATTATTTAGTGTACCGCATAGACAGAGTAGTACGCCATACGTGTCACGAACCGAGGATCAAGGGCTATAGATTTTATACGAGAGAAGGTCCTTACTTAACTTAGGAAAATCCTCAACTGATGAGCCCGAACAACATATTCATTCATCAAGGACACTCGTAAGTTCTTCAGTCACATTTATTCGTTTACACACATGCTTTTCCCGACATATAAACAGTAAATCCCGATTTCTGCTACCATACTGCTTTTATATTTTCCTTATATCGGTATTACAAGTGTTTCACTGTTGTTGCATACATATCGATTTACATTTGATGTACAATCGCAATTATGGCTAGCAACGACCGCAAGTCTGATCCGGAACCGTCCGTTTTGACAATCTTCCTAGCCGCCCTTGAGTTTTATATTGGTGACCTTTAACTCTGGTTTCATATGTTAGAGGCAGAGTTTGAATCACAGCATCACAAGAGAGCGTTTCCGTTGCTTGTGGACTATCAGTCGCCTTCCCGTGACGTTGCTACTCAGATACGCGACGTAATATTCAATAACAGTTCTTACACAGCCGTGAAAGACGCGGTAATCTCTTGTGTTTTGCCGTCAGAGTCGTCCAGACTGAAACGGCTGATCCAAGAGACAGAGCTAGATAACAAGAAGCCCTCTGCATTACTGAGAGAAATACAGCAGCTGGCGGGCACCTTTTAGAGGAAAACTTCCTTTAAGAGTTGTGGGTACAGCGATCACCACACAATATCCGAGCACTGCTAGAGGTTTCTAGCCATCTTAAGCTCACAGAAGCGGCAAAACTAGCGGACGGTATTATGGAACGGTACCATCCACAAATTACTGCCGTCACGAACTCAAGCAGCCCCAGACCCCGCACCCACCGTAGGAACACACTCCGAGGACACCCTGATAGCTGCTTTCGAGCGGGCTTTCAGACATTTTTCTACTCCTAATTGTCGTTACAGTAAAGACCATAAATCTTATCACAACTCTGATCAACGTGAACGTCTCAGAAGCCCTGCCCCTGACTGCCACGTTAGCCCATTTCGATCAACGCAATGTCGATATCACAAACGGTCTGGGGAGAAGGCCCAGAGCTGCGAAGCCAGTTGCACCTTCCCAGGTGCCAAACAGGGAAACTAATATTCCGACACACTCCGACGACTAACGCGGTCGGCGGCCATAATAACAGTCGTCTGCTGCATGTTCGAGATTTAGTTTCCGATAACCTGCTCCTAATTGACACCGGTGAAGCAGTCAGTGTCATCTCAAATGAAGCAGGTGATGCAACGATTTCATCAATCCAACAACTTCTTGGTACCAACGGCACACCTATTGCTACTTACGGCCGTAAGTCACTCATGCGCAACTTAGTCCCACGTCGTACCTTCCGCTGGGCGTTTATAGAAGAAGACGCCCCTTATTCCATACAAGGTATCGACTCCCTTGACCACTTCGGCCTCCTGGTCGATTCACGATGCCAGAGAGCTGTCGACCGACAGACTTCTCTTTACGTAACCGGTTCGTATTCCTCCGTGAATCACATCACGCTCCGATACATCGAACATCGAGCCGAACATTCCTAAACAGACCTGCTTTCAGCTTACCCAGCAATGCTAAGACAATCTGGACCCCATCCCGTGGTGACCACCAACGTCACCCCCTATATAATAATAGTAATAGTAATGGTATATTTCTGGACCGTGGTCGAGAGGCGCGCATGTAAGCATGATCAGAGTTTACAATATGACTGAATGAGACGGAAACTTCACAAATCTCAAAGAGTGATTCGCACATCACAGCAACAATGGAATAAGGCTGACGAGAGTTTAAATGAAGCAAATCGACAAGAGAATACACGGCGAGTACGAATTGATTTCTAGTCAACTGAGGCAATAGGAATGAATCGGCCGGATGTAGGAGTGTTCAGACGGACATTGGCTTGGGACGCAGAAAATACGGTATTCACAAGAATGATGCAAGAAAATGGTCGGTAATGCATATTCATGTTCACTGCAAAAGGTAATTGGCGTTGAGACAAAGGAGGCAGAGAAGAATTTCACGAAGGTTCGCAGAGGAATACTAATTTTCATAGATTTGTGGATATGAAAAGGAATAGTACCCCTTGAAAAGGTGAGACAATTTCCATGAGAAATAGTGTGTGTCATCTGGTGTCGGCAGTTCGCCACTAGTGGAAGATGGATGAAGTTCCAGGAAGGAATAATCAGCAATCGGAATGCCGTGTCCATGCGGAACAAAAATAAGACAAGACAAGAGTGAAAACCTTCGCAATAGGCCAGGTTATGCTGGTAAATTGGCGAATACATCATTCTGTTGGGTTTTTTGTGGCTTTTCCTTGCCCACTTTGGGCTTTTTGGGCAAGGGTTGGCTGCGGTTTTTGTTCGCTGTTTCATCATGGGAAGGAAGTGGGCATCGCCGAATCTGGACCGATCACAATATAATTAGGAGTCCTCGCACGGTGGCTTCGACATCGAGAGGGTCTTGTAGTAAGAATTCTTCAGTAAGCCTCACAGGGGCATATGCAGAAATACCAGGACTTCTTGCGAGTGAAACCCGGTGGCTAGATCGTATTCGCGGTAGCTGGCCTTTGGTGTGGTTGTAGACGGGCAGAGAAAAAGATAAGCTGTCTGCACAATATATTACAGCCAGGTAACGTGATGGCCAGGTGGTTTTGAAATTGAAAAGAGGGAGGATCGCAGTTAAGAAGATGTTCCAGCTGAGGGTTAGCGTAAGCAAAATGACGGATAGAGTACGGAGGTTGGAAATCAGACACAATGGTCTCAGTGAAGTGAAGACTCGTTGGTATTGTAATTCGGTGTTCGTAAGGGCTAACCGCGCTTGCACTGCTAGGCAACGTTATTGATTACCGATTCGGCCTTTCACCGGGAAATTTTTTCTTACGGGGTTAACAAAGCCGTGGAGGTGCATTTGGGCTATCGGGTCTGAGGGCTACCAGAGGAGTCAGCTAGGCAACACGAAGAACCTGGATGGCAAGTTTGCATAATAGGTTTAGGGCATGTACGGTGAGTCCCACAGTAGTGTTTTACAGGTCACAAGGAAGCAGCTGGGACACGCTAAGAACTCAAATGACAAGTTTATATGATAGATCCAGGGGACACATGACAAATCCTATAGTGGGGTATCTACAGGTCCAATGCTGTAGGTTGCTGTTAGGTAAGGCCGTAGGCTGGAGGGTAGGCCGGATTTCAGGACAAGAGGAACGCCGCTTTCCTGCGAAAAGGGGGAAAACAGATACGTGGGCAATAAATACGGGTGATTTTCTCTACTTTCTTGCATGTATGTTTATATACAAAATAACATGGATATAGTGAGAGCTTTGATAAGCCGTGTCTGTCGTCTGAAGTATCGTCTTTTTGTCCAGATCCACGGTGGTTTTGTAGCTGACGTCGACAAACATGCCAGGCATGCATGGGAGGGTACAAAGTGGTTGAAAATTAGAGCGGGAGGTGGGTAAGCTTATGCTGAGGGGCCACTCTGCTATCACTCCAGTCAGTCTCGTGAGTAGAAACCAAAAGTACGTCAAGCGGACAAGGGCGGTGTGGGGTTTTTCCTTTCGCAGGGTTATGGTAATTATGGATCAAATCGATCTGACTAGGTCTGTTTTGTTCTCCAATTTTTCTTTTTTAACTTTATTTTATAAAAGATGGGTGGATGAGCCCATATAGGAAGTTTCCGTAGCCCCCCCCCCGCCCGACCGCAATTTTCCGAGTACATGTCACATTTTTGCAATTGCCAGGGGTGGTCTGCTTTCCCTAGGTACGTACGCAGCTGTGGTGAAGGTGCCGTTGACATCAGGGGTTAAGCTTGCATGGGCTGAGAAAAAACAGAGTGGGGCTGAGCAAACACACGGAGTAAGACAACGAGTGTTGTAAAACACGAGCCTGCATATATGTTTCAATCTAGTGCAGAGCCAGACCGTTCCAAAAACTGCCAGAGGCCGTTCCGGTGTGGTTGAGTTAGGTTGCGCCAGTAAATGTTATTTCACACACGGAGAGGAGATGGCAGCATAAGTTGAGTGATGGATTAAGAAATCTTGGCGACACAGACTAGCGTTCATCCCAGAAAATACAAAATGATCCCCAGCATTTAGACGACCAAGCCGCTTGGCTCTAGACAAGCTCCGCGTGGCACAGGCAGAACTCGCAAACATGCTAGAACTAGGCATATTACGCCCATCCAGCAGCCCTTGGGCCTCACCCCTTCACGTGGTTCCTGAGCCTAATGGCGACCGGCGCCCATGAGGAGACTACAGGGCCCTCATTCAGGCTGTAAGACAAGCTTGAGCAATGCGTAGCCAAATTCGAAACGGATCCCGAAGTCAAAAGACGATTATCCGTGAAATTCCACGATACTAGATTATCAGATGAACTATGACACGAAACAAACACAAACCTCTATTATGCAATCACAAGGACTCAAAAAACGAGAACCGAATTGCGCTGTGCGAGGAAGGAGAACGTGACTCATGCAGATCCAGAACAAGGATGTGACAAAGCAACGCGCTGGGCGCGAACAAACAAGTGCTGGTCCGTAAAACAAACAGTGCATAAAACAAGTCAATGGTGTAAATAAGTGAGTGATGTTAAGGAAACATGGAGACTGCAGTGGTTTAGGGGGATTATCCAAGACCGGTCGTTACACCACCCACCAAAATCCTCCCTAATCTTAGCGGAATCAAAGGTATGGAATAAGGGTAAGGACTAGTCCCACCTACCTGGACCCTGCTGTCAGTGCGTATGCCTAATACCTTATCGTCAACGCTCTACTCACATTCGCACTTGATCCGGTAGCCACTTTGACGCGAGGTTACTCTACGTCTCTCAAGAAAACGGCTGGTCTATGGCGGGCGTGAAGGCGAAGCATAGGTGCTGTCCTCGGGTGAGCCGTTGTCTCCCAGCCGCGTGTGTTTTTGTTTATGTGCGTGGGTGAGTGGGAGTGAGAGTCATGGGCGGGCATTCTGGTAAATGGGCGAATGGTAGCGACCATCAATCACGGGGGAGATCTTCCACAGCGTCAGGCATAAACGAGGAACAATCAGCCCTGCGGCTTGTTTTGATGGAGGTCAAGAAGTATAAACGTGTATTACGCAAGTGTGAATAATGTGTCTGGGTATATGATAGAATCACAGCTACTACTACATGTGCCAAAGACCCTATGCAACGTCAACTAAAAAACGGCGAGCACCGCAACTTGTTTGACGGTGGTCGTGAATTATAAACGTGTATCATGTAAGTGTGTAAGTATCACAATGTATGATAGTTTAATACGTTAGCATGTCGTGAATGCCCCCATACATGGGGGTTCCTTTACCTACCTCGAAGATGCATGACCGGTGGTAAACTGCGTTTCCTTGCTATCGGTTTCTCCGTCTTCACTCTCTAGGAGGCTGGTACTGCGTACGTCGCGGATTAGCGTTCGGTGGGCGGTCTTCAACTTCACAGTTCTTATCATTTCGCCGGAGCTTTCGATGATTTCCATAACCACGCCAAAAGGCCAGGTGCTGAATTGCGCGCGTTCGTCCGCGATCATCACTATACCCCCAAACTTGAATAGTCTTGTTTTGACCAGCCACTTCTGTCGAGCTTGCAGAGCCGGTGGATACTCCTAAAGCCATCGCCTCCAAAAAATCTTGGCAAGATAGTTGGCTTGCTTTCATTCGTTGAGGTAGCTTCAACGAAGGTTTTCCGGTCCTTGGAAACCCTCGTTCGGTTTTAACACCAATAAGTCGTTCGGGGTGAGCGCCAGCTTGGTGGGGTCGCCGTTGGTTACTGGAACCAGTGGGCGGGTGTTCAGAATTCGCTCTACCTCAGTCATGACGGTGCTCAGTGTCTCGCCGTCGGGCGGCTGTTGCTCAATGATCGACAGCAATATTCGCCTGGTGGATCGGATAAGGCGTTCCCATATGCTGCCGCGATTACTGGCTTGTGGGGGATTGAAGTGCCATCGTACGCCATTGGCCACGGTTCGATTCTGCAGTTCCTCCTTGTTCATATTTTTGTGCCAACGCTGCAGTTCCCGTTGAGCGCCCATGAAGTTCGACCCATCGTCGGAGCATATATCTGCCCGTGTGCCTCTTTGGTTGATAAGGCGCTGCAAAACCCGTAGGACAGAGTCGGTTGTCACTGAATGAGCAACTTCTAAGTACACTGCACTTGACTTCATGCATGTTATGATACACCCGCCTCGTTTTACCAGCCTCCTCCCACACCTGATCCACAAGGGCCCGAAATAGTCCAACCCGGTGTTACTGAACGGCCACCAGCCTGAGGTCATTCTGCACTCTGACTGCGGAGCCGTGTTGTTTGCCGCTGCGGCCTTGTGTCTCCTACAATGTACACAACGTCGAATAACGCATTTTACACTCGCCATTCCTCTCAGCAACCAAGGGCGCCTCCGGATTACGCCCGTCACGTGACTTTCCCCGGCATGTCCCTCCACGGCGTGGACGTGTTGAATCATTAGCTCTATCACAGATTGTCGAGTCGGCAGCAATACGGGGTATATCGTGTCAAAGCTCAGGTGAGAGTCGGTCGGCATACCGTCTACTCGTAGTAGTCCGGTAATGAGTCTGGGGTTTGAGTGCTTCAGGTCGCCTCTCGGAGAAGATATCCCTTTGTCGATTGGCCCCCCTTCTTTCGCTCTCCCAAACTCCCGGGTGAAAGCCTCACGTTGTACTATCTTGAATATATCGTGTTCTGTGGCTCGTAGTTCATCGGGACTTATTGGATCCACTAGTGCCCGGCCGGGGGGTGGACCCCTTCCATGACTAGCAAATGTCCCTCGAACCTAGCCAAGCAAACTAATGAACGAAGTGTCTTCATCCAGGAGGGAAAAATGACCAATCGCGGTAAAATGAATGACGTTTCGACGACCGTGGCTGTCAACACCACGCCTTTGACCTCCAGTTCCAATTCCAGGGGTTTTTTAGTTCATACACAGGTCAGTCCTGTTTAGGCATTTGCAGGAACTTTGGTCCTCCTGCCCACGTGTCGAGTCGCCGGAAGTTGGTGACATCCCAGAAGCACAGATCAGCTGGGTTATCGCCAGACCTGACACACTCCCACTGGTTCAGGCCGATTCGTCGTGGATGATTGTGATCCGGTTAGCTACGGAGGTACTAAAACGGCTCCCGATGTTTGTAATGCAGTACAGTGCTAAGGTCGAGTCCGTCCAGAAACTAGCCGACCAAATGTGGAAGTCAAAGCACCTCTTTACCGCTCGTACCGCCCTGATTACTAACACGGCTGCGCTGAGTTCAAGTCACGGGATCGAAACCGAATTCAGCGGGGCAACACGGGCTTTGGCGAACAGGATCCTCGTGGCATGCTTGCCATCCACCGTGCACCATGGCCCGTACACAACGGCTCCGTAACCGACCTCGGATGCGTCGTAAAAGGCATGTAGTTCTCCAGTCCGCGTTGCATGTCCAGGAGTCAAACATCGTGGAATCCTTATGTCCCCTAATTTCTTCAAAGTGGTTAAAAGTTCTTCCCAGTCCGTCCGGTCTTCTCGGTCCAGTGGCTGGTCCCAATCGACTTCCTTACGGCAGAGCCGCTACAGCAGGATCTTTCCGGGCAACCGCCAGGAAGAGATGAAACCAAGTGGATCGAACAAACCAGAGACGGCAGAAAGTATGCCACGACGGGTTGCTGGCAGCTCGGGAACTTTTAGCTCGAAAACAAAGTCGTCCGTTTCCGCATTCCATCGTATCCTTAGAGTGCATTCGGTAGGTAGTGGAGAGCCGTCCAAACCTCCAGCTTTTTCGGCCCTCTCGTGGTACGGAATGGCTTCGAGCACTTCCGAAGCGTTCGACATCCATTTCATCAGGTGGAAGCCGTCCTCTTCTAGCAATCTTGTTAGGCCCCTAAACTGCGCTAGGGCCGAGTCTACATCACCGAATGACCCAAGATAGTCGTCCAAGTAGGAACTTCTACTGACGCTATCTACCATCGACCGGTGGACCAAATCTCCATGTTTGTTCGCTGATCCTCCAAGGGCGTAGTTCGCACACAGCGGCGATGATATGGCTCTCAAGGGGTGGGCGGCCATCCTATAATTTATAACTGCGTCATCCCGGTTGTTCTCTTCTCACCACAGGAAACGCAACGCATCTCGTTCTTCCACCGGTATTTTCCCCCGGTGGAACATTTTCCTGATATAGGCGGGCAAGACCATTCTGCCCACTCTGGAACGGCGCAAAACTTTGATTAGTGGCGTGGCCCAGTCAGGTCCTTGTAGTAGGCGATCGTGTAACAGCTTGCCCTGGAATTTAGCTGCACAGTCGAACACCACCCACAGATTTCCGGGTTCCTTGAGGTTGATAACGGGGTGGTGGGGTAGGTACCAGATCCCTTTCCGGTGGCCTGTTGTAGCAGGCACCCTTTCAACTTAGCCTAGAGCTTCGTTTCGCTCCAGTAATTTTAAATATCACTCCCACGGATCCTGGTCTCGGGCGAAGCGTTCTTTTAGTCGAAGTAGCCTTTGTAGAGCATGGTTTCGACCCGAAAGTCACCTGATGTGCGCCATGGTAGGGGAACCTCGAACAGTGTTTAAGACTCCTAGTTCCTTGCCGCACTGTTTGCAGAGCGAAGTGCTCTTCTTGCTACAACGATAGTCTCTCGTCTCCGATGTCCTGAAACTCCTTTTCATACAGCCGCTGCAATTGACACTCTATACGGTTTATTTCGGCTGACACGTAATTCGCGGAACCGCGCTCACCCACTAGACCGTACAATATCCATCCCAGAGCTGTGCGTACTGCACAGGCTGCCTGGCGGTTGCCCACTCTCTGTTCAAGTACCCAATGTGCCTCTGGTACGTCGCAGCCGATAAGGAGGTCCACTTCGTCGTCTTCCCAGTCTGCGACGGTTACGTCCTGCAGGTGGGGCCACCTAGTCAAAATTGCATTCACTGGCCGTGGTGCTCGCATGGGGAGATCAGCCAGCGTGCATGCCTCCGTTGACTCGGTTTGCTCGTTACTGTCCAAGGAGGTGAGCTATGACTTCAACCGGCCGACAGTCATTACTTGTGTTCCACCCACCGTGCTCACTGCTAACGACGTCGTAGTTTTAGCGAGCCCGTGGTTGTCGGCAAACCTTTCCTTCACCAGGGTAATAATAATAATAATAATAGTAATAATAATAGTAATATTGGTTCGTTTCGGGGACGCTTGAAGCCTGCCATGTGCATGATCTTGTTGATACAGGTGATGGAATGGACAGATATAATTCATGAAAAAGTGGAAATTTGCAGGAAAAAGTATGATAAAAAGGCTCACAAGGAGAAACAAAGTGGGACGAAAATAGGATAAGTGTATGCACACCATAGAGATTGTAGTGTCCGATCCATTGTCAACGAAAGCCAACGCTTTGACCACCCCGGTTGTGGTCATCGCTCCCAAGGCAACCTCTCCTAAACGCCTTGGTTTACTGGTAGACCGCGACGTTGAACAAATAACACTGGGCTCGGCGTTCGTCTCTGGTTTTGCTTCTCTCGCCTGGTGTAACAATCGATGGTGTCTGCCCGAGCAACCCGCGCAACCCTCGTGACCACATCTGGTCTATGTTGGGCAAGCTGCAGCCCGGTCCGTGGTACTGAGGCGTAAAAAACACGCTCCGGTCGACCTCGCCATTCCCTACCGTTCGTCTATCGTGGCACTGATGAACTTTGGGCATTCTAGTAGCCCATGGCTAGCGTCACGGAACCTGCAACTTGGAGGCGCTATAGACTCGCGTGAAATAGCTTGCGCATTGGTCCAAGGCAGGTATTTCGGATATTCCCGTGAAGTGGTCTGAGCCTGGCTAGTGCTGGATTTGTTTACTTTGTTACTGTCCTGGATGAGTCGACCAAATTTACTGTCGGCTATCTTGGTTTGCCTGTCCAAGCATTTGGTCAGGTGTTCGAAGTGAGCCTCACGGTCACTCCGGCTTATCCGTTCCGCTTCTTCCGGCCACCGACCATGTAGTTCGGGAGAGAGGTGACGGACTGTGCTCTCCAACGCATGCACTGCATCGAGGTCGGCCCTGTAACCTAAATGGTCGAGGACCATTGAACGGTTCTGCATTTCTATCACCAGGTCGGCCGTTGTATAGACATCGCCCTCAGTTCTTTCTGTCTCTACCATCACGCCCTCTATTAGGTTACGGGCCACCTTGAACGGCTGGCCGAACAGGTCCCTCAAAATCTTCCTTGCTCGTGTGCAGCCTTGTTCCGGGTGGAGCATGGTACACCCATCGACGGCTTCTCTTGCTTGGCCTCGACAGTGATGGGTCAGGTAGAGAAGCCCTTGCCCAGGGTCGGTTATCTTGTTTTCGACGAGAGTTTCAAACTGCCTGATGAACTAGCCGTAGTGTTCAGATCATCCATCGAAAACTGTCAGTTCTACTGTCGGCCGATCGATAGCTGGTGGCTTTGATGTTTTATATTCGACAACCGGCGCAGAGTTTCCTATTTCAATCGGTCTCTATCTGTCGGATAGGTCGTAGTTACTGACCTTCTGCTCACGCTCGTTCTGTCTACATTTCTTTTCTGCTTCCTGGGCCTGTTGCCTAGCCGATAACAGTTGTTGTTCAAGGTCCAGCATCTTCAGCTTAAATAGATCGACATTTTTATAATCCATATTACCCTGGGTAATACATGAGCTAGCACTGAAAGGACTAGGTGATCTAGCATTAACTAACGGATCAATAGTGCCCAAAACCTCTCCAGTGAATTGCCGTATTACTTCCTGTTCAAATTCCAATTGTTTCGATCCTTTTCTTCACATGTTGCCCATTTTCCTGTTCCAGTTTGGTCAAATGAGTATTGTGAGGCACGTTTGAGCAATGCGTAGCCAAATTCGAAACGGATCCCGAAGTCAAAAGACGATTATCCGTGAAATTCCACGATACTAGATTATCAGATGAACTATGACACGAAACAGACACAAACCTCTATTATGCAATCACAAGGACTCAAAAAACGAGAACCGAATTGCGCTGTGCGAGGAAGGAGAACGTGACTCATGCAGATCCAGAACAAGGATATGACAAAGCAACGCGCTGGGCGCGAACAAACAAGTGCTGGTCCGTAAAACAAACAGTGCATAAAACAAGTCAATGGTGTAAATAAGTGAGTGATGTTAAGGAAACATGGAAACTGCAGTAGGTCTTTAAGGTTTTCCTACGGCTGGTCGGAAAACCCGTCCTTTATTTTGACGTAATACTTCCGGGTTTTGAGGATTTCCACTAGCCACTTATATACTGGTCCACCTCTGCCGAAAGCGTCCACCTTGCACAGCAAAAGGCGACGTAAACTGGGCCGAACGTTTAGCTGAAGTCGATGTAAAGTATCTCAACTTGCTTAACTTAATTCAGTCCTCGAGTGAACTCATCTAAGAATTACACGGGATTGGTGACGCGAGATCTATTTTTCTGGGAATCCATGCTGGGCTGGGCTTAGCATGTACCACTCCGATAATTGCTGACAGATGTGGGCACAGATTACCTCAAAATGTTTATATGAAATGCTGGTTGGGCTCACCGCCCTGTAGTTATCCATAGCCAATTGAGGTTCACTATGAAGTATCGCCACGACGGCCGTAATTTTTCAGTCATTAGGCAACTTGCCACGGTCCGATAATAACGTCTACCGCTTGCCTATCGACAGAGCTATGACATCCTCCAACGGTTTGATGGTGGCTGGGTGGATGCCCTGCGGACCCGCAGACTTGTGGCCATTTAACCCCTGCTGATGTTTGCGTAGGAAACCTTCTGAGAGATTTAGTTTCCCTACCTGCGGAGGAGGATGCCCTAATGCAAAATCGACTCGTGCATCATTAATTATCCCACGCACACTACTGAAGTATTCCCTCAGGGCGTCTGCTTCTAGCTGGTCTTCAGTTACAATACCGTGGTCCCTAGTGGATAGTGGACTCATGGCATCCTTTGTTACCATTTTGAGCGCACACAGCTATAGAATTTTCTCGGTTGCTTTCATACACATTTGGCTAATTTGAGCTCGAACTGTCGCTTAGAAGTTGGCAGAAGGCTCCCAGTCTCTTTTCTAAGCTTTGTATAACGGTCTCAAGGTAGCCGACTGCCTAGTATTGGTCTCATTATTTTCGCCTTTTTTGGCACGTAGCTACCTCTATGTCCCCACTCTGTATAGCCTTCTTACAGAAGTGGGGCAAGAACGACGGCAATTTCGAAGTACCTGCTGAGCGCCTCCTCTTTGCTCTGATCCTGGCGGACTTCCATCTCATTGCATGACATAATTTTCCCGACTTCCTCCCTGAGGGCAGCTTTTGGTTGAGATATCTGAAATATCTCCTGGGGCTTTGCTTGGATGCTTTTGCCAACGCTAGCTCGGATTACCTGGGTTAGAAAACTCACGATTCTACTTATTGTTATTCGCCGGGTTCGTGTTTGATTATTGGTGAGCACTAATGAAAAAGAGTCGGGAAAGTTAGCAACTAAGCCTATCTGACGGGGGAAATCTAAACACATCATACTGCTGTCTGTCCCCTGCGTGTCCTTTTCTTCTTCAGAACTGCTCATAGAAGAGGCTTTCTTAGATAAGTCATCCGCTGCGGCTGACAGCTTCATGGAAGTCACCTCCCTGTCTCTTATTCAATCAGGCCGCTTACCCGCAACTAACAAAAACGTCAACGTAACCAAACTTGCCAAACAGCTGAGCTCGCTGATATGGACTTTGGCTGTATGCAAGCTTCAAGTCGATCCCCCCGGTTTCCCCCTCTTCTCGAGCCCGGCAACATGTCGTCCAACGGAGTTTTTCGCCCCACAGACCGTTTAAAATGCCAATAATGGTATATTTGTGGTGGCATTCAACCCTGATTATTTGTTTAATACACATCAGTGTTTATGCGAACTCGCGCCACCAAGCGCGGTGGCCACATAAACGTTGCCCGTGCACGATACACGCACGCTTCTCCAATATACACTAACCACTCTCTCCCTACCTATAGTGTTCTCCTTCTCATGGGTTGTGGGAAACAACGTCGTGGTGGTCGTGATGGTGTATTACAGAGTAACACTGTAACGAACAGGTGGTCCAAAAGTGTTGGGAAGGACTAGTTAACCTACGCAAGGCCTAACCAACCTTACATATTCCTTGATCGTGGTCAAAACACACGCCCAAGGCATGACCAGGGAATACGGCAATGCAAAACAATGTGAGGCGATCACAGTTTTGAAGCTCAAGGTTCACACAATTTTGGTGACAGTAGGATAAACGTATAGAGTTTAAGGGAAATAAAGCGGGGAGGTCAACGCGGCGTATGCAAATCAGTTTCGAATTTGGGACGAGGGCGTTGTGGTTAGCTGGCTAGACGTGGGAATGCAGATAAGGGCGGTACTGAAGAAGAAAAAGAGCAGTGTTTGCAATAACCCATAAAGCAACTGGTGTCGGGCATCACAGCATGGACACAGAGCCGAGGCAGGAATAATGCACAGCTTGCTTTAAGGGTGCCGATAACTGTCTACGACGGATCCGGTAGCCCAGAATTAATCAAGGCGATCTACACAAGTGAATCGAATGGGGTAATCAGATTGTCTTTTCTGTATAGATAATTTCGATACTATACGAAAATTCACATAAGGGCAGAAATCTTCAACAGGAATGTAGTGTTTTTGAAGGGCCTGAATGGTGAATAGAAGCAGAACGGAAAATTTCAAAGAGAAGCCTTCAAGGAAACACTCTGTTAGAGACAAACGCCGCTGATAGAACCAAGCAAGTATGCACTGGTGGTGAAGAGGAAAAAAGACAGCGGTGACTGGGAGAGAGGAGGAAGTTGACAGAGTGTAAGGGTGAGATTTTTTGCATACGTTATAGAGGAATGAATAACCAGGTGGTTGGTATTCTGTTTCATAAATATATTAGTTGTTGTCGATGGCAGTTAGCCCATGATAAGGGTAGCTTGCGAAAAGAGCTGGGCTGACGAAGTAGGGAGAGCAGGTACGGAACTCAACGGCGAGGGCCAGATTTCGGTCATTGTTGTCGGTGCTGCAACGCAGAATGAATTGAACTGTTTGCGTGGAGTACGGGAAATAGATGTTGATGGGGTGTGGGGTGATCGATGATGTCAGGGATCCACCCGGCGGTCCGGTGAGGCTATCATATTAGATTGCAACCCTGGTTATGTGATTGTGGTCACCGGTTAGCCATGTAAGGTGCTCCATACAAAGCCTCAGCAGGTGTGAGTATAGGTTTACCCATGGTCAATCAGATCGATCCAGTCGTAAGGCAATCCGGGTCTAGCGTCGATTTGGTTAGTGGACGACCCGGGTAACCACAGTGTTCTGAAAGAGACGAGGAATGCGGCAGTCTGGAGAATGTTCCAGCTGGGGATTATGATTAACGGCCTAATAGAAATTAGATTGATGATGTTACTTGACGGCCTGTGGTCCGATCTACGAGAGATTAACCGACAGAGACTGTGGCAGTTTCGTAGGGCAGTTAGTTGATAACGAAGACGTCAAGCTCAGCCTTAGCCAGAGTGCAAAATGGTTAGGCTGAGAGGTAGTAGAAGAGAAAAGTGGCATAGTTGAGGACCAAATATAAAGCAATAGAAGGGGGTGGGGTCAGAAATAGGAATGGAAAAAGGGAACTCAGCCGTCCGGTTGTTTTCCTGGCTGTAAGTGAAGGCGGCAGAAATTATGAGAAGAAAAGGAAATGCTCAAAGCTAGGGTGAGGCCTTCCTGTGCGAATGCGAACGTGCTGGTTTTCCGTGGGGTCATGAGTAACCAGAAGTAAACGCTTGCTGGGTGGAGTGAGGTCCTGACATACAATGAGCAAATGCGCTGATCGGTGAGTATTGGTTAACAAAGGATGGCAATCTTCGTAGTACTATTCGGGTTAACGGAGGAATGCAGGAAAAGGACAATGAGACTACTGAGTTATAGCCTGATACAAGAGGATTAAGGGATGGTGAGCACTTATCAATAAAGGATTAACGGTTTATTGAGGGGGTTTGTGTCACACTCGGGGATGGTGCCGGTATCGTCTCGTCTAGGCTTCTGACTTGGGCACTGAAATCACCAGCAACAACAAGTATGTATATGTGTATATGTTTCGCGCCTCTCTGGTTTTGGACTGTGCCAAACAAAACGTGGTACAATCGGGGGGGGGACATAGTCCGAATACGTCATTTGTTTATCAGTGCAATATCGCCAGATTGCCCAAGCCAAAGCAGGTGGTATTTTTAGGGATCCACAATCGGAGCCTTGAGCTATCCAAAGCTTAACCCGCAAGGCAGCGGGACGAAATGTAGGATCCGTAAGCCATTGTGGGCCAGTGAGTGATTGCTCGGTTCATTCGTGCTTTGGATGAGGCCAAACATCATGGATGTCCAGTACACCCTTGCGTCACAGGTGCCGTTGAGCATACCGTTGTACGCCTCATACGCCATACTACTAGTCAGTCAACCCGGTAGAGAGCGCCGGGCATTCGCTTTCGTCCTGTCACTTTGGTGGGAACACCTCTGCAACGATAATGCAGTGAATAGGACTTCCTCAGCGGAGGCTGTGTTAGACGCACGGTCACTTGGGAGCATTTCCAGGGGCTTTCGGGACGGGTAGCCATCTCGAAGCCTGAGATATCCACTCCTGACCATATTGAGTCATTCATAGGCGACAATCGTGATGTCCGTAGAGCACACGCTGCGGAGCAGTCTAGAAAATGTTGGCAGAAGTTATTTTCAGCCTCTGAAGTACAGTAAGTTGGGGTATACATAAGAACGACAAACAGGCATGGGCGTTTCAGTCTAGTGCTGTTGACATGTACAGAAACATTCAACCGATTTGCACACGGGCCACTGCTGACTGGGGCCCAGTCGAGCAGCGCACGCTCAGCCATCACGCTTAGAGTAATGCCAACTCCAGTCTAACCACGAGCACTAGACACCGAATCATCTGACACGCGAAGAATAAAACAAGCAGCCTAGCGTACATCTGGGATGCAGTGTTCACACTGAAGTTGAGTCTTGCATGAGTGTTTCGGAGACACAACACACGTCTATGTTGAAGGTCTAGAGGGTCCCAGCTTGGGCAGCCCCTTGCCCGGTCTGGCAGTGCGCGGATATTGAAAGCAGTTAAATGAAGAGAATGCTTAGTTCGGAGACTGGATTCTCTTCTTCTCCCTGTTTCTAATTAGCTACTCTTCCCGAGAGCTACAAGTTCACAGTCACAGTCATTGTGGTCACTCGTAAGCATTTAGAATTGAAACGTAAAAGGTGAAGAGCAGAGAGATAAGGAATTTTTCCCGATTGACCGCTGGAGATTTCTGGGCACCGTCATACTTTGCGGTTTCCCACACTGCAGAAGGGGATTTTCTTTGGCAACCATAACCGGGGACTTTGACTCGAAAGTCTCGCCCACAAGGCAGTGGGGCGTTAACCCAGCACGGGAATGTGACTAATGAACCCGTGAAGAGACCTCTTCTGGTCTGTCACGTGAAATCTTATTACTGCATGCATTTTGTCTTGTCGTCGCTGGTGCTTTGTTATCGATTCACTTCTCAGATTCAGTCCTTAGCCTCGTGCACCCAACATCTGGCCTCTACTCATTGACCTGTCAGGCGTGACTGCATCCCCATCCTAAGGAAGCCGTCCTACATAGCTCTTTGGGTCATGGAGGCACGCAAACCACCAAGGTGCATCCTCGTCATGATGGAGGAGATGATGACCCGATTTCGATGCTCTCGCCGTCCTCCCCAAAAGTAAACAATTGCAGTGGTTCGGCCATAGCCTTCGGAGACCAGAGTCAAAGATAACCAAACAATCACTGTCTTGCCTCTTGCCCTGGTTGGCGCTGTCATCTCCGTGAGAGGCTCAAAAAGTAGACAGGTACAAAGGAAAAGGACGTAGAGCTTCTGGGCCTTCGGTCGGTTTATGGAACTGGGCGATGGAAAAAGGACTGGATCCGGATACGCACCGAGCTCGCCTCCGACCGCCGCACACGGTCAGAAATGGTCCGTGATATTCATGAAATCGATTTATCCTCTCACTGGAGATAGTCGCGTAAAAGCAAAATAAGTGACTAGGCAACCGTAGGAAACGAGGAGCGTATTCCGTTATGTGGCGAGTCTTTGATTGTACCTATCTTCATGAAGGGAATATTCAGTGACTTTTGTGACCATCGAGAGATAAGCCGAATTTTAATTACCACTGAAGTATTGGCTCAGACTTCGCTGTGTCATCTGACACTGGCTCGGGAGAGGAAAGCCCGCGAGCAGCAGACCGGATTCCGCTCGGGTCGAGGATGAGGCAGCCAGATTTCGCTCTTCAACAACTGCTCAAAAAGCGCCACTAGCACCGCCGACCGGCAATAATGATTTTTCTTGACTTGAAAGGCGCCTTCGATTCAGCTGACCGAACAGCGCTTTTCAGTGCTCTTCATCGAAAATATTCGCCCCAGAAGTTCGGGGACCTATTGAGATCATTTTACTTCCATACTCCTGGTAGCGTAAGGGTTTACGGTGACCTGTCCAATCCATTCGAAATGACCAGTGTTGTTCGAAAGGGATGTCTCGTTTCTCCATCGCTGTTCAACTTCGTCACGGACGAAATAATGGAGAATTCCTTGTGAAGTCTGCAGGATCTGGGCCTCGAACTAGGGAATAGTGAGAAGCCGTGTGACCTAGATTACGCGGACAACTTATTCTGCTTGTTCGACTGCAGTGAACATGCCATAGATAGACTCGCAAGAACTGCACTTCCATTCAGCATCCACTTTGCACCTTCAAAGTGTCAAGTGATGCTGCAAGAGTGGACGTTGACGGTTCTGAGCTCGGTGCTCGATAAGGGGTTACTAGCCACTGTCGATCACTTTATTTACCCCGAAAGTATCCTGATAACGGATAGGGGCATGGCGTTAGAAGTGAACACCCAAATACCCAAGGCACGGTCAGGGTACTTTGGACTGAAGCATTTGTGGCGCGGGCCTGATATTTCGAGGAAGTTGAGAGGTCGTGTTTACTGGGCCGCGGTGCGCCCAGTTCTGGTGTATGGTTATGAGACGCGGAATCTGCTTGAGAAATATATTCCTAGTTTTGAGGTTTTCGACCATGGATATTTACGCAGCAGCGCTACCATTGGTTGGAATGGCTGACTGAGCAATGCTGAGGTCAGAAGTCTGGTATTGTGTGCTAGTTCACAGAATGTCCCATCACAGCTTATCTGGCTCTGTATATTTTTTGGTTGGGACACGTGTTGCGTATGGCGAACACAAGTCTACCGTGCTGCGCCCCCTTTTATACTCCTCCTCGGGAGTGGAAGTCATGCGGGGGTCAACAGATGACGTGGCAGCGAGGAGTGAGAAAATGTACAGCAATCTTAGGAAAAGTAGGTGCTTCAAGTCTTCATGGTTGGGATCCAAAACTCTCCTCAACCAGTTGGCTGGAGAACCTGTAGAATATGGCAGCGAACCGTGAACAGTGTCGATCGAGCTGTCACTTTCTGTCCAATCACAATGGTGGATTAATGTACGCCTGTTTAGTTAGACTGTGTATTCCGTGAGTTGGCTACTAGAATGTTGTTATTTTTCCCACCCGTGTACCTCCACTTCGTGTCCATCTTTTATATTCATATTTCTAATTATAAGTGCAACACGGTGATAAAGACGGCGGTCATTGGAGCTTGACCTATTGTATACCTCTGTACGACAAAGATGAACCTGTTAAGGGAGTAGTCTGATGTTTCTTGAGCTTTTTCCCAAAAACTGTTGGAAAATTCGTGGTGATCTTCGGGCTGAGGAGCATCCTTTGTGGTTAATCGGGTCCGGAATTGCAGGCAAAGTTTTGTCCCTGGATGAATGACGAGATATGAGGCCACAGTCTAAGGCCGCTGAGGATTCCGTCGATTGGCTTAACATTGGTGCATCGTCTTTAACGGAGGACGAGTAATCTTTGGAACGCTTTGTAATGGCAAAACCTGTGACGATCTCCATAGTTCAGATGTTATAATTAATATCTCCACAAATCACCTTTACCCTTCGGTTTTTAGATAGAACCTGGTGTAAAGTCCAGCCACTGGAATGTTCGGGTGGTGTGTAGCAACCAGTTGCGATGATATTCAAGACAAAGTCAATTCCAAATAGTTACGGTACTACACACAACAAATTAAGTAATTTAACAGTAATCAAACCTCAATATGTTTCTTCTGGGCTCTTACGCTCAAAACTGAACAACAAGTCAACAACTGCAGCTGAATTGTGGCAAAATGTTAGATACAGAAGATGAGATCACCGAATACAATCACAATGAGGGTCAAGCTGAGCGACTCACGATCGAGGCAACTGTGAGAGTCCGGTTCGTGACAAAGATTTAGAGCAATGAAACAAACAATCGGAATTCCGACAAAGATATTTCATACAAATAAAAAATGTTGTTTGTAACATGGATGCTGTTGGATGGGATAGGGTTTCTCGAACTCCTTTACACCGGCCCTTTCAATCCAAATCAACTTTTTCTTGTGCACCCCTAGGTCTTGTGGGCCTCATGCATTGGCTCGTTCTACGGTTCCAAATGACTAAAACTGATCGCCGTCAGTAGCAGCTTCTAGTTGGACGAGTGGATCAACTTTCAATGGTCCATCCCGGTTTAGCAGATCCGAAGACCAGCCTACCGCTTGAGGAAATTTGACTTTTGGACCTACATTAACAGTGTCCGATTCACCTTCAATAAGACAAATCTTTCTAATGCCACGGAGCAATAATCTTCCGTATCAAGCCGTCTTCCGAATTTGAGATGCTTTCTGTTACTCCGGTTGGCAACCGGCCACTCAGCAAAGCCTCCAAAACTGGTAGTGCTGCATCGCCCGACTTGAAGTTGCATTCTCGATTTTTCCATTTCTACCGCTGTTGTAATGGTTGGGGATATTCCCTGGTCCATCTCTTCCGAAGCACAGATGTTAGGTAGTTTGCCTGCCTCCACTGACGAGCCATTTTATCTCTCAAATAATTCGTCGGAATATCTCGTGGGTTCGCCCTCAGGATAAGTAGGTCATCGGGCGTGAGTACTGGCAGATCACGACAGTCCGAGGTCAAAGGCACTGGCTGTCGTCCATTTACTATCCGCCCACTTTCCGTAAGAAATGTCAACAACATTTCGTCAGTCATTGGCTGTTCTCCACAAACTGAAAGAATTAATCTTCTAAGGGAGCGCACTATAATCTCCCATATGCCACCACGGTGATTAGCATGAAGGGGATTGAAGTGCCACTGCACGCCCCGTTGCAACAATCTGTCAGCAGTCGCATTATTAGACCAGTTTCCCATTAGGTTCTTTAATTCCACTTGAGCCCCAACAAAGTTTGTAACATCGTCACTAAAACCTCAGACGGTGCCCCCCTCCTCGACATGAAACGCAGTAGTTTCATAATGAATGAATCCGTCCTTAGAGAATGAGAAACTTCAATATGTACCGCAGGCATCTGGAGGCAGTTGAAGATGAATCCATATCGTTTCCCCATGCTGCTCCCATGTTCAACTGCAAATGGGCCGGAATAATCCACTCCGACGTACTTGAACGGAAGCCAGCCTTGTTGGACTCTAATGGCCGGTAGGGGAGCCATCATCTGTTTGCCTACGACTGTCAAATGCTTCCGACATTTCCAACATCCTCCAAGTACACGCTTGACGGCAGCCCCCTGTACAATCCAAACGTTTTGCAAAGTTCTGCGAGTAACTGCAATGGTCCTGCATGTCCTCTCATTGCGTGATATCATCGGATTACGAGTCTGTAATGGGGTGAGTCATGGGTAGTATCACCGGATGCTCCATACGC
This sequence comes from Fasciola hepatica, assembly GCA_948099385.1. NCBI lineage: Eukaryota > Metazoa > Platyhelminthes > Trematoda > Plagiorchiida > Fasciolidae > Fasciola > Fasciola hepatica. Next base: position 2,134,954 of record CANUEZ040000007.1, on the reverse strand, counting down.
TGAAGCTGATTGGAGTAGCTCATTTGTCCACCAATACCAACAATTCCATGTGATAAATTTGGATCGGGTTTTAATAAAGTCCCGCTCATCGGAGATTTGCTAGTGCATAGGTAATATTCCTGTCTCAGCACCATTTTAACTCTTAACCATGGGCCTTGGCTTGTACGATCAGAATGACACTTTCCTCCGTTGTAGCAATTTCGTGCAACTTCAACGGCCCCGTTTTCAGTCCTTGATATTTGCAACCTCCTCTCGTGACTCCAATGTACATTTCAAAACGTGTTAACCACGCTACCAACTTCAGCGACTGAGGCGAACTGGATTACCTAACTAGAAGTGCGTCCGTCTATGTATCCTGCAACATTGTGAGAACTGCACTCGGAGGCTGCTTCAACTCCACGTCCGGTGTTGCTGCAGCAACCGTAGGACTGGCGTGCCATAAAGCTTCTTCGTTCATCAAGAAGTTAGGACCTTTGAACCGGCAACTGGTATCACTCGGTGTTGTTATGCCCCCTGATGCCAAGTCTTCAGGGTTGGCCTCCGATCTGACGTGAAGCCACCGTCAGTGTCCAGACCACTGATCGATTTCAGCCAAACGGTTCGCAACGTGCGTACTTAATCTCGTTTTAATCTGGTTTATATAGTGCGGAACTATAGCGAAGTCCATCCAGTAGTAAGTCATATAAATTTGGCTCCAGTTTCTTCTATAAAATCCGAGAGACTGTAACGGTCAGTCTTGCTGCGGCTCACTCCAATCGAGGGAAGGTTGCGGTCTTCAGAGGAGCTACCCTTGATTTGGAGAACAGTAGGGTGCAATTGGGGGCCGTGTCCTTTGAAACCATTCTGGAATACTCCACCACTCCATAGCCAATCTTAGAAGCGTCGCAAAATATATGAAGCTATGCATCTTCATTCAGTGAGTCACCTCAGATAACAGATAGCTGAATTTTGAATGCTCAAAGTTGTTCCATACTTCTTAACCACTCATCCAACATCGTAGGGGTTTTTCTCCGATTTCGTAGTCCCAACCTAAATTCGAGCGACACAGTGGTTGTAATAACACCTTGCCTAGCAGAAAGGAAGGTGAAACCCACCCTAGTGGGTTGAACACTTATGACACTATAGATAACAAGCCAAGCCTAGTTTGAGACTTTCCGAGTATTATAAATGAATACCGGAACATCCATTGCGTTCCATTCCAATTCCAACGTCCTCTCTGGCACTGGCGCTCAGTCATGGATTTTTGAAGTGGAATGGCCCAGCTCAGATTTCGATAAAATATCCAGCACCTTCTTACGATTACGAAACCACTTATGAAGAGGCAGTCTGCCTCGTGATAGTAATTCACTCGTCTGGATAGCAAAATCCTTTGCATTCTCTGATGTAGGCAAGGACACAAGACAGCCATCCACACAGAAGCTATCATACACGGCCCAGAAAAATTAGTCTTCTTACTGTCCTCCGCCGTGTGGCCTAACGCAAAATTCGCACAAGATGGGGAGGAAGTAGCACCAAATGGGTGGACGGTCATTTGATATTCAACCAGATTACCACCCAGTTGATCATTTTCCCACCAAGGGAACCCTAGCGCTCTTTTGTTCCTTGTCAGCACTCGGGCCTGCATAAACATTTCTTCAATGCCCACAGCCAACGCGACAGATTCCCTTCAAAAGCGAAGCAACACTACAACTAGGCTTGCTGTCGTGTCCGGTCCCTTTAGCAAGTAATCATTCGAGGAGCGTCCCTGGAATGCAGGCGCACAGTCAAACTTCACCTTCAAATCGCTAGGCTTTTTAGGGTTCGTAACCGCGTGATGTGGTGAGTACCACTTTGGCTCAAAACCCATTTTTAACTGTATATGGGGGCACTAACTGAGCGTTGCCCCTGAGCATATGTCCCTCGTCTATCTTGGAGTATTTACAGGGGAATTAAGGGTCGCGAAAAAATCTTTTCCCCAAGACACTCAATCTCACTTTAGCCTAAATACAATTAATCGGAAGTCTCATTACAGGATTCCTCCACGGAAGTGCAACTTTATAGTGTCCACTGAACAAGGCTATAGGGTAGTATACCATATCAGCAGCGTTTTGTTTTCGAATAGAAGTTTTTCGATGCATCCCTGTCACGAAACTCGGCGTTGTATAGCCGATCGATCTGTTCCACTAAAGGATCAATTCCCATTTCAATGTAGTTTACCGTCCTCACAAAGCTTGGTTCATGGTTTATCGGACCAAGAACAATCCATCCCAAAGTCGTCCGTTCGGCAAAGGGTTGTTTTCTTTTACCGTGTCTTTGTTCTTATGCCCGGTGTACTTCTGGAACATCAGCACCCGTCGGGACTCGCACTCTCGAATCTTTCAGACTCTGCCGTTGAAAGCAATGTAAGTGAGGCCAGGACAAAGCGTCCACTTCTGGGCGATACTGAACTGCTTGGATTGGTAGCCTATCAATAGGGAAGGTTCGTTCTAAACTCTTGAAGTCACGCCCTAAAGATGAGCTTAGCCGCAGCCCCGTTATTCCCGAATTCCAAGCGGCAGTCCCATTTATGATCAGAATAGAAAGTGAGGTCGGGGGTGCCTTTAGGCCCATCAGCTACATAAGGTTTTTTTGTAATAACGTCATACCGGGCCCGCTGTCCAGCAGAGTGTATGTCGCCACAGAGCCCCCCGGTCCGTCCACTGGTACTGGTAGCATACCTAAACTGACGCGACATTCTGGTCTAAGAGTAGTCGCGCAATTACTGGTCCACTGCCCAGGCCTTTTTGCATTCTCCGTACCCAACTTATCCAGCTGCAGCCCTTGTGTTGTAACGTGTTTGACTCGATCGGCACATTGCTTCTGTGCAACATGCAGTAGAGGGTGGTGCCGTTTCTGACAACTCGATGTTGAACATGGTTCGGAAACAGGACAGTTACTAGACAGATGTCCACATTTGAGATACGAAAAACAATCCATGATTTCTTTACCAAATGTCCAACGAGTGGAAGTATCAGGAGGAAGAAAGCACTGAAAATCCTCAAGCTCGTGTAATCAATTACGTACCGAGCACCTATTTGCTGCGGCCAACAAAGTACTTCCCGTTGTGGCGTGAACGGTGTCGTTTCTGAGTGCGGGTTCTGGGCGTAACTCCTTCAACTGGATGACCGCGAATACCCATGAGCCATGCCAGTGAGTTTGCCAAACCTACTTTGAGCAATCCGTGCCTCACGAAACACTAAGTGCTGCAGATCTCGGAACCTGGGTTCATCCACTGTCCTCAGGATATCATCAACGGGCCTAGCCCACAAATCCTGGAGACGCGTCGGTAGCACTCGAGCAATCCGTTCCGTAGTCTGCAGTGAGTTGAGGTCTGACATGCAGTTCATCTGGGTAAGAGCAACTTCACAGTTGAGCACTTTCAACGACCACTTGGTCAGGGCATCCGAAGCTTCCGCCCGAGGCTTCAACCCGTGCAGTAAGCCGTCAATCAGTAAAGGGGCCACTACGCGATATCGTCCATTCGGATCCTTAAAGATTTCTCTAGCCGCATTTTATGTCAGCCTTAGGGCAAAATAACACTTTTGACAGTCAATTCCATTGCTTGTCCCCCGCAGTAATGCATCAAATAAAGTAAGCGCCGGCCACCGTCTCGAACCCTGCCTTCGATTTAATACTCAGACTGTTTCAAAAACCTCCAGTACGTTGACCAGCAGCCTGCAAATGACTCCAGTTCCACCCTGAGTAATTGCAAACGCTAATCCATTTCAGGTTCCACCCATGGAACCACTTTTGCTGTCCAAGGTGCACGGTTCTTTACGTGGCAATCATCCAGGTAGCGAGACAGGTGCTCAGTGACCATTATTTCAACCTTGACTTTATCTCTGGTAACTAGTTTTTCTTCTTCCTCGGAGAGGGCCAAAAACGGCTTCGCCATTTCCATCTCATTCCTCACGTCGAGCAACTTACGTTGCTCATCTAACTCTAATTGTCGTGCAACCTGCTTCTCCTTCAACTGAGCCAACAACAGATCAGCTCTAGCTCTATGAAAAAAAACTAACTCTTAAACAACCTGATATACTAGATACTGAGCAAGAAACATGACAAACACCTATGGGCAAAAGAGCTTGGTTCACCTGCAAGGTATTGTCCTTTGATCCGGAAAGGTTTGCTGAATTGCTGAGTAGTTTCACGTGTCAGCGGTTTCCAAGGATATTGAGTACTGTAAAGTCTAGTCACTGGAATGTTCGGGTGGTGTGTAACAACCAGTTGCGATGATATTCAAGACAAAGTCAATTCCAAATAGTTACGGTACTACACACAACAAATTAAGTAATTTAACAGTAATCAAACCTCAATATGTTTCTTCTGGGCTCTTACGCTCAAAACTGAACAACAAGTCAACAACTGCAGCTGAATTGTGGCAAAATGTTAGATACAGAAGATGAGATCACCGAATACAATCACAATGAGGGTCAAGCTGAGCGACTCACGATCGAGGCAACTGTGAGAGTCCGGTTCGTGACAAAGATTTAGAGCAATGAAACAAACAATCGGAATTCCGACAAAGATATTTCATACAAATAAAAAATGTTGTTTGTAACATGGATGCTGATGATGGGATAGGGTTTCCTGAACTCTTTCACACCTGATTTGTGAGTTGAATAAAGCCTGGCAATCAGGCCTCAATTCTGCCCTGCTATGTTTGGCTGACCGAATCACTTTTCCATCCAATTCATTCACCTTATAACTTTTGGAACGATTTTTGCCCCCCGAACGCATCGACGTCAGTTTGTTTTCTTCCGAAGTTGCTGAAGCCTGGATTCATTGGCACGGCATATCCAACAATTTTCTTGAGTCGAGCTCTGACAGCCGGGTAAGTTGAAAACGCTTATGAATTATCTTGCTGCGTCAGTTTCTGGAACGTGAAAAATTGTCGTGACTGAGAAACCGCAATATTACCGCTGCAATCAACGTATGTGCAGCCAAAAAACGACATATTTGCTGGACATCTACTAACTACTTGCAAACAGGAATTTGGGGGAACGACAGATCAGTTCCTTCATGAACTGCGGTCGCTCGTGGGCGATTGTAACTACCATGCAATCTCTGCGGAACATAGCGATGAAGCTCTGCGAGATTCCTTCATACGCGGACTTATGTCCCATTCGATCAGACATAGGTTACTTGAACACAAAGCGCTTGACCTGAAGTCAGCGGTTGATCTGACGAAATCTCTGGAACAGGCTCAGAAGCAATGCGATGCATTCCAAGAGTCGGCCACACTCCTCCATGTGGTGTTACTAATGTTAACTCGCCTTCCCCTCGGGGGCTATCTGAAACGACGGCTACGTTAGAACAACCCACTCTTGTTTTTGTTTTTTTATGGCTACGCTTATTATTCCTGCTCTAGCAGCCGTCGGAGGGTGAAGATTTGATCGATGCATTCATGACCGGTACGAAACCCAGCCTGTTCCTCTCCAGTTTGCTCATCACGCTTGTTGTATAACCTGCTAAGAATGACAGACGATAGCACTTTGAATGCTAACGGGATTAGGCTTATGCCCCTATGATTGACGCAGTCACTGCACGAGCCTTTCTTGAAGATGGGGACAACGATCGATTCCCCCCCCCCCACGGCACAATAGGATAAACTCCACGGGGTGCCATACCTTGAAGGACAAAGCTTGAGGTCCTCTAACAAAATCTATTCTGCCATCTTTAAATAGGGCTGGGGAAAGACAATCTGAGCCCGGCGTCCTAGGATTTGGATTTTCTCGCGGATCTTCGTCTCAGAAGATGGACCTGTTGAAACAGACCACGGGATGTGCCGGAACAGCTATGGAGGAGGCTGACGCTGGAGGCTAGATAAACTGTGATTTAAAGTGCTCCACCCAAATCTATTGGACTAAAAATTACTTTAACCTCCAAACCAGCTGTGAGGTCCGTGGCTGGCTGAACAGGATATCGGTCGGGCGAGGTCACTTGGTTGATTAGGCGATAATCTCCGTACGGTCGCCCGTCGTCAGGTAACTTCATCGGGACCATGTTTAGAGGAGAGACACACGGACCGTTGGAAAGCCGGATAATTCCAAAGTTGAGCGTACGTTGTACCTCGGAGCGGAATATACTGAGCTTGCCTGGAGCCAACCTGCTGAGTTGAGGGTAGATTGGGGGCCCTTGTGTGACGATGTGATGGGTCACGTCAGTGGTGACTAGAGCAGGCTGCTGCTCGGTTGGACAAGATAAGGCTACTCGCCGAATAAACTACCGAACTTTGGTTTGGACGTGGAAACCGGTATGATGATCGTTCGTGATTGGGCTGGGGTCAAGGAACCAACAACTTAATTCGTTGTGACAATCTGCTGGCTCTCGCCTACCTGGATCGACTGCCGGACCGTGGCTTTCTAAAAAATCTTAGTCTAAGACATCATGGTGCTCTTCGGCGGCGACGAATACCCAAAGGAAAGGAAAAAGCAGACCAAGATCGTGCGCGAAAAGTTGACTGCTCTATGCTTTCCACAAAATGTACGCAGTCGAAAATGTCCGATGGAGATATATATATATATATATATATATATATATATATATATAGACAATAGAAAACATAACCAATGCCAGACGGAATATATGATAGACGAAAGGAAAGAGAAACCACCGTGGATATGACTTGGCTAGATCATCTCAGTGGAATTATTCAAAAACTATAAACCGAACAGGCTCAACAATTATTAGAAGACACGCTTCCTTAGCTTCTACCGTCACGTGCGCCGAGGACGTCAAAGAGAAAAGACCGCGGAATGACAACCGCGTGTATTCTCACGGGGCCTGAATACAGAGACCACACGCCGCTGCGGGCCGGTGAACTGTTTCGGAAGTGGCACCCGCAGCTGACTCGTACGCGAAATGCACAGTGAAACAAGTGAATGGCAGGGTGCGATCGGCTCATCACTATACCTTACGCAGAAAGAAGACTATACTCACGGGATAGTATTAAGTGACTGTGACATTCAGCTGCTGATGTTAAACCTGGCCAAGACCTCTGTAACGACAGGTCGTCGAAAATCCCCTAACACCTTTACGATTCAGTGTTTTTCTTAACATCACTCACTTGCTTACATTATTGACGTGTCTTCATGAACTGTTTGTTTTTAAGGACCAACTGTTGTTTGTCCGCACCCAGAGCGCTACTTTGTCGTATCCTTGTTCTGGATCTGCGTGACGCACGTGCTCCTTGCTCGCACGCCGCAATTCGGTTTCTAGATCCTTGAGTACTTATAATCTCATTACGGAGATTTGTATCTTTTTGGTGCCATTGTTCATTCAATAATCTAGTATCGTAGAATATCACGGATAATCGCTTTTGATTTCGGGATCCGCTGCGAATTCGGCTACCCATTGCTCAAACGTGCCTCACAATACTCAGTTGATTAATTTGGAACGAGAATAGCACGCAAAATGCCAAGAAATGGGTCAAAGACATTGGAATCTGGACAGGAAGTAATACGGCAAGTCACTGGGGAGGTTTTGAGTACCTTTGATTCTTGAGGTAATGTTAGATCTCTAATCCTGTCAGTGCTAGTTCATGTGTTACTGGGGGCACTATGGATTTTAAGGATATCGATCTATATAGGCTGAGGCTATTAGACCTAGAACAACAACTGTTATCGACTAGACAACAGGACCACGAAGCAGAAAAGAAGTGAAGACATAGAGAGCCTGGGCCAGAGACCAAAGACTACTACACTTCCGACTGATCAGGGCACAAAAAAATAGGAAACTTCACGCCGGTCGACGACTATAAAACGCGAACGATCGATTTACCTAGAGTAGAACTGACGGTTTTCTACGGATGTTTTGAACTCTACTGCAAGTTTGTCAAACAGTTTGAAACCTTCGTCAAAAATAAGGTAACCGACCCCGGCAAAGGCTTCCCTACCTGATTCACTACTATCGAGGCCGAGCGAGAGAAGCTATCGGTGGTGTACCACGCTCGATCCGGAACAAGGTTACACCAGAGAAAGGAAGATTCTAAGGGACTTGTTCGGCCAACGGTTCAAAGTAGCCCGTAACCTAATAGAGGGCGTGATGGCAGAGGCAAAGAGAACCAAGGGCGACGTCTACTCAATGGCCGACCTGATGATTAAGGTGCAGAACTGCTCAATAGCCCTCGACCATTTAGGTTACAGGGCTGACCTAGATGCAATGCACATTTTGGAGGGCATAGTCCGTCACCTCTCTCTCGAACTTCAAGGTCGGTGGGCGGAAGAAGCGGAACGGATAAGCCGAAGCGACCAGGAGGCTAATTTCGAAGACCTGACCGAATACTTGGGCAGGCAAACCAAGATAGCTGACAGCAGATTTGGCCGATTTATCCGGGACAGCAACCGAGCAAACAAGTCTAGTACTAGCCAGGCTCAAACCACTGCTCGGGAACAGCCGAAATATCAACCTTGGACCAATGCACACGCCATTTCACGGCCCAACCAAGTTGCAGGTCCTGTGATGCTAGCCATGGACTACCAGAATGCCCAAAGTTCGGCAACACCACAATAGACGAGCAATGGGGAAGGGCGAGGATGACAGGAGTGTGCTTTATTTGTCTCAGCACCACGCACCGGGCGGCAGCTTGTATGACAAGGAACCGATGTGGTGACGAGGGCCGCACGAGCAGACACCATCGATTTCCATACCAGGCGGGGAACAAACTTACCCGAGGAGAGTACCAAGCCCACTGTTTTTTGTTCAACGTCACGGTCTGCCAGCAAACCGGTACTTTTAGGCGTAGTTGCCGTGGGAGTAGTGACCCCAGCTGGGGTGGTGAAGGCGTTGGCTTTCTTTGACAGTGTATCGGACACTACCCTAGCGAAAGAGCGGTTTGCCGATAAGCACCGACTCAATAAAGCTGTGACGTCGTTAGCATTGAGCACGTGAGCGGAACACAAATAATGACTGCCAGCAGGTTGAGGTTGCAACTCATCTCTTTAGAAGCTAACGAGCAAACCGAACCAAAGGAAGCATTCACGTTAGCTGATCTCCCCATGCGAGCCCCACGGTTGGTCAACGCAATCTTGACTAGGTGGCCCCACCTGCAGTATGTAACCGTTGTAGACTGGGAAAACGATGAAGTGGATCTTCTCATCGGCTGCTACGTGCCAGAGGTGCATTGGGTACTTTACCAGAGGGTGGGCGACCGCCAGGAACCTTATGCCGCACGCACGGCGCTGGGGTGGATGTCATACGGTCCGGTAGGGTTACGTGGTTCCGTGAATTATTTATCCGCCGAAACAGACCGCATAGAGTATCACCTGCAGCTGCTGTATGAAAAGGAGTTTCATGATATGGGAGACGAAAGACCATCGTTGTCTCAAGAGGATCACTTAGATTTACCAACAGTGCGGCAAGGCACTAGAGGCCTTGAAAACAGCTCGAGGTTCCCCTTCAATGGCGCACATCTGCTGACCCGTGGACTGATAACCGAAACTACGTTCTCCAACGTCTACTACAACTGAAAGGACGCTTCATCAGAGACCAGGATCTAGGGGGACGATATGCGGATTTGATGAGGCGAAACGAAACTCTCAGCTACGGTGAAAAGGTGCCTGCAAACACCGACGGTCGAAAGGGTATTTGGTATCTTCCTCACCATTAGGTCATCAACCCCAAGAAACCCGGAAATCTACGGGCGGTCCTAGACTTCGCGCCCCAGTTCCAGCGCAAGCTGTTACACGATCGCCTACTACAAGGACCTGACTGGGCCACGCCACTAATCAAAGTTTTGAGCCGTTCCAGAGTGGGCAGAATGGTCTTGCCCGCCTATATCAGGAAAATGTTCCACCGGGGGAAAATACCGGTGGAAGAACGAGATGCGTTGCGTTTCCTGTGGTGAGAAGAGAACAACCGGGATGACGCAGTTATAAATTATAGGATGGCCGCCCACCCCTTGAGAGCCATATCATCGCCGCTGTGTGCGAACTACGCCCTTGGAGGATCAGCGAACAAACATGGAGATTTGGTCCACCGGTCGATGGTAGATAGCGTCAGTAGAAGTTCCTACTTGGACGACTATCTTGGGTCATTCGGTGATGTAGACTCGGCCCTAGCGCAGTTTAGGGGCCTAACAAGATTGCTAGAAGAGGACGGGTTCCACCTGATGAAATGGATGTCGAACGCTTCAGAAGTGCTCGAAGCCATTCCGTACCACGAGAGGGCCGAAAAAGCTGGAGGTTTGGACGGCTCTCCACTACCTACCGAATGCACTCTAAGGATACGATGGAATGCGGAAACGGACGACTTTGTTTTCGAGCTAAAAGTTCCCGAGCTGCCAGCAACCCGTCGTGGCATACTTTCTGCCGTCTCTGGTTTGTTCGATCCACTTGGTTTCATCTCTTCCTGGCGGTTGCCCGGAAAGATCCTGCTGTAGCGGCTCTGCCGTAAGGAAGTCGATTGGGACCAGCCACTGGACCTAGAAGACCGGCCGGACTGGGAAGAACTTTTAACCACTTTGAAGAAATTAGGGGACATAAGGATTCCACGATGTTTGACTCCTGGACATGCAACGCGGACTGGAGAACTACATGCCTTTTACGACGCATCCGAGGTCGATTACGGAGCCGTTGTGTACGGATGATGGTGCACAGGAGATGGATAATATTCTACGAAGATCCTTTCCGCTAAATCCCGCGTCATTCCACTGAAGTCGGTCCCTATCCCACGCCTTGAACTCAGCGCAGCCGTGTTAGCGGTCAGGGTGGTACAAGCGTTGAAGAGATATCTTGACTTCTAAACTTGGTCGGCTAGCTTTTGGATGGACTCAACGATAGTACTTTACTATATCAACAATGTCCGGAGCCGGTTAAGTGCATTCGTTGCTAATCGACTCAGAGTTATCCACGATGAATCAGCCATGAACCAGTGGAAGCATGTCACGTCTGACGGTAATCCAGCCGATCTGTGCTCCCGAGGTGCGACCAACTTCAGGCAACCAGACACGTGGACGAGAGGACTAAATTTCCGGCAAGTGTCTAAACAGGACTGGCCCGTGTTCGAATTAAAAAACCCTACGGAATTGGAACTGGAGATCAAAGGCGTAGTGATAGCAACCAACGTCGTCGAAGCGTCGTCCATTCTATCGCGACTGGTCAGGTTTTCTTCCTAGATGAAGACACTTCGTGCGTTAGTTTGGTTATTCAGGTTCAAGAGAAATTTACTAGTGATGAAGGGGCTACGCCCCTCAGGCCGGATGTGGGTCGGTCCGATGAGCCTCTATGAGCTACAAGCTGCAGAATACGATATTTTCGGAATGATACAACGCGAGGCTTTCGCCCGAGAGCTCGAGAGGGCGGAAGATGTGGGACCAATCAACGAAGAAATATGATCTCCAAGAGGCGAACTGAAGCGTTTACACCCCAAACTCATTGATGGACCGTTGCGGGTGGATGGTAGGCTGGACAAAGCCCACCTGAGCTTCGACACAAAGTATCCTATACTGCTGCCGGCGAGACAACTTGTAGTAGAGCTAATGATCCAACACGTCCACGCCGTGGAGGGACGTGCCGGGGAAGGTCACCTTACGGGCTTCATCCGAAAGCGCCTTTGGTTGCTGAGAAGACGAGAGACTGTAAAGCTCGTAGTGCGACGGTGTGTGCAATGAAGGAGACGCAATGCCACAGCAGGCAAACAACTCATGGCCCCACTACCAGGATGCAGGGTGACTGCGGGCTGGTGGCCGTTCAGCGATGCCGGGTTGGACTATTTCGGGCCCTTGTGGATCAAGTGCGGGAGGAGATTAGAAAAGCGATATGGATGAATCATGACGTGCATTAAGTCACGTGCGGTACACCTAGAAGTCGCACGTTCGGTGACGACCGATTCTTTCCTACGGGCCTTGCAGAGATTTATCAACCGAAGAGGCGTACGGGCTGATATATACCCAGATAATGGGTCGAACTTTGTGAGCGCTCACCGGGAATTGTAGTTTTGCCACAAGAACATAAACAGGGACGAAAGGCAGGATCGAACCGTGGTCTGTGGCATACGATGTCATTTCAACCCACCACAGGCCAGTCACCGCGGCGGAGTACGGAAATGCATGATCTGGTCCATTGGGCGGATATTTCTGTCGAACATGAAGCAACAGCCGCCCGACGCCGAGACGCTGAACACCGTCATGACCGAGGTAGAGAGAATTCTGAACAATCGTTCCTGGTTTCAGTAATGAACGGCGACCCCACCCACCTGGCGCTTACCCCGAACGACTTACTGAAGTTAAGGTCGAACGAGGGTTTCCGAGGGCCGGTAAACCTCCGTGGGAGCTACTCCCAAGGACGGAAGCAGACGAACTATCTTGCCATGGTTTTCTGGAGGGGCTGGCTGCGGGATCACCTACCGGCTCTACAGACTCGACGGAAGTGGCTGGTGAAACCAAGACCATTTAGGGTTGGGGGTGTGGTGATGATCGCAGACGAACGCGCACATTTCAGCACCTGGTCCTTGGGAGTAGTTATGGAAACCCTCGAAAGCGCTGACGGAATGATAAGAACGGTAAAGGTGAAGACAGCTAACGGAGCGCTAATTCGTGACACGCAGTATTAGCCTACTCGAGGGCAAAGGCGAAGAAGCTGATAACCCTGAGGCCCAGTAGACTATTCCGCACTAGTCTTCGAGGTGAGTAAAGAAACCTCATATATGGAAGCAATCACGACACAGTGACGTATCGAACCATCATTCACCCCCAAGCACACACCCACATTGTACTCGTTATATCACAAGGTCTCCGTCAAACACGTTACAGTGTTCACAGTCTTTCGTTGACGTTGCAGAGTCCTTTCCTAATGCGTGGTGGTACTTGTGGTTCCATTATACATCCAGACACCTACGCACATACCCGATGCACGCTATGTCCCGCAACCCCTATCAAACATGTTACGGTGTACGCAATTTGGTTTCGTTGACGTTACTGAAAAGCCTTTTGCATATGTGGAGGTAGCGGCGATTACATCATACACACACACACACGCAAGCTTATACAGTCAGGGCAGGACGGCCTTTCCAAAGACAGCATTTATGTGCCCCCTTCACTCCTGCCATCGGTCAGTTGTTCTCGTGGAAGATGCGCAATAGCCTCGCGTCTATATGGCCAACGGATTAGGTGCGACCATGAGTAGAACGTTGGCGACAAGCATTAGGCGCGCACTGACAGCAGGGCCTAGGTAGGTAGGAAGAATCAGTATCTTAAGCCAAACCTTTGACTCTGCTAAGGATTCGGGAGGATTTTGGTGGGCGGCTTAAGGGCCGGTCGTCGAAAATCCCCTAACACCTTTACGATTCAGTGTTTTTCTTAACATCACTCACTTGCTTACATTATTGACGTGTCTTCATGAACTGTTTGTTTTTAAGGACCAACTGTTGTTTGTCCGCACCCAGAGCGCTACTTTGTCGTATCCTTGTTCTGGATCTGCGTGACGCACGTGCTCCTTGCTCGCACGCCGCAATTCGGTTTCTAGATCCTTGAGTACTTATAATCTCATTACGGAGATTTGTATCTTTTTGGTGCCATTGTTCATTCAATAATCTAGTATCGTAGAATATCACGGATAATCGCTTTTGATTTCGGGATCCGCTGCGAATTCGGCTGCGTATTGGTCAAACGTATGCTACTATATCTTACGCAAAACGGAGACTACACTCACGAGATAGTATTAAGTGATTGTGACATTCAGCTGCTGATATGTTATACCTGGCCCAGACCTCACCCTGCCAATTTCGAATGACCAACAACCATGCAGCGGAATCTACCTCAATAAAGGGCCGGTGATGTCCCTCTTTATAAGACTTCTCAGCATAGTAGATACGAGAACCCAAAATGCTGTAAGCCGATCTCAACTTTGATACTCAGTGAGAATACGGGAAAGACCCGTGAGACTCGATAAAATGATATATTTTTCATTCTGACAGACTAGTCAGGCCTAGACCGGGAGAACACCTTTACCGTCTTCCCTAATTCGATATTTTCTTCCTCCTTGACGGCATTCCGCCAGGAAATTTATTCTTCATAGCTTGAAAACCTATTCTTTTCCCGACAGCTACGGATTCACACCACTGGATGATGCCCGTTGGTCCTGGCAATCGCCTCACTTTGTTCACAGTGTCTTGGTTCCTTCCGTATTCCTAAACGTTCTCTTGAGTGCCATGTTGCAGTTTTTCCGTTTAATTGGTTCAGCAAACTTGAAGAAGCATCCTTCATCACTTATGCATCATCCTTGCATATTCTGCATCTTCTGCATCTCAAGACAGCGCTCGTTTCAACAATTTCATGTCCTGCCTGTCAGTTACTATCACCAGTGATGAGACTGAAAATGACTCGCGTTTACCGCGTAAACCGTTGTCACGATAAATCATTTGGGCTTGACCCAGTTTTATTCTATATTAGCTCAAGTAGCCGAATGCTCCCTTGAAAATTTGTAATTTTCTGTCTCGCTGATTGAGACCGTAAACCTTGATTATACTCTCATACTTGCGTCCCGGCCGCGGTCGAAAAATGAACCGTTATTGTTAAACCCCTTCTGGATCTCGTCCTTGATAACTAGTGGTTACAGAACGTAAAGTATCCGACCGGACACCTCACGGGGCATACTTCTTCCCCTCTAGATATGATAATCACTAATGAATGAATCCAACTCATAACAACCATAACAATAATAATGGATTATTTTGGATGAGCACAGAGCGCAATACAATGTCGAGCAATAGGTAACCGATTCGCATGAATCCCGAAACTGAAGCGAGGTTAATTTGCAGTTTCTATGGCACTAAATTAGCAATTAAGGAACATCGTGAAGCATATACAAACGTAAAATACGCGATCACAACGACTCAAAGAAGGGCCAAGTTCACGGGGTGAAACAGGAGAGCACTTGAGTCATACGGGTCCAAAAGGGGTGTTTTTCCGAAATCAGGACAATAAGGTTTTCCGGAAGGATTTCCCTCAATTGATCTTTGCACCACACACCAAAATCCGCCCCATCTGGGCGGAATCAAAGGTTTCGAGTAGCAGTACCGATTCTTCCTACCTTTCCAAGCTTTGCTATCAGTGCACGCGATCACTACTGCTCGCATCTGGAACTTGCTTACATACGTGCACGATCACACGCAAATCGGTGGCCAAGCCAGCGAGTTGTTCTTTCGCAGCAAGGTGACCCCCTTCTCTGTCGACCGCCACTCATCGGCATCATCGATAAGAACCGTTGCTCTTCCGCAACGTGTGAGGGCTCCGAGCCCACCTGTCGTGGTTGAGCAAACAATTTCTTAAGTGTGCTTGCGTATCTGAGTGAGGCTTTGGGTATGAAAAACGACCACACTTGCCACAGGGGGAATCGCTCTGACTAGTGGTAAGAATAAAAGAGGGCTGGTAAGAAAATATCACTCTAATGGAAGTGTGGGGCAGACTGACTATCGTGCATATGTGTGAGTGAGTGGGGGTGCGTGTGTGAAAACTGCAGTTACAACTTGTGGAGGCGTTTTGTAAATGGTGAGCGATAATTAGGAACCCGGGATACCTTGACGATCTAACGGCAACCAGCAACAAAAATGCTTACCGTCTAAAGCGTATATATGTTAACCGACGTGATTGTGTGCGTGTGTACAATATGCTGGACTAAGGGAGGCCCTTCATGATCAGTAAATATCGCCTATCCCTGGTTAGCCGTATTAGCGAGCGAAGTGTCTTTGTCCAGGAGGAAAATCTAGTCAACTGGGACAGAAGAGATGCCGGCTCAGCGGCCACCATAAAAAATAGTGCTTCTGCTTTCCTTTTCCAATTCAAGGAGTTTCTGCAGTTCTTAAACGGGCCAGTACCGTTCAGACACGTACAGGAATTTTGGCCGTCACGTCCATGTGTTGAGCAGTCGGAGGCTGGTCGCCCTTCCGGGGCACATGTCTGCTGGGTTGTCGACAGGCTTAACGAGCCGCCCCTGATCTACAGTGGCCTCATCGTTTGTGATGTGCGTCATTTCCGACCTCCGTACTCTATCCGTCATTTTGCTTACGCTAACCCTCAGCTGGAACATCTTCTCAACTGCGATCCTCCCTCTTTTCAATTTCAAAACCACCTGGCCATCACGTTACCTGGCTGTAATATATCGTGCAGACAGCTTATCTTTTTCTCTGCCCGTCTACAACCACACCAAAGGCCAGCTACCGCGAATACGATCTAGCCACCGGGTTTCACTCGCAAGAAGTCCTGGTATTTCTGCATATGCCCCTGTGAGGCTTACTGAAGAATTCTTACTACAAGACCCTCTCGATGTCGAAGCCACCGTGCGAGGACTCCTAATTATATTGTGATCGGTCCAGATTCGGCGATGCCCACTTCCTTCCCATGATGAAACAGCGAACAAAAACCGCAGCCAACCCTTGCCCAAAAAGCCCAAAGTGGGCAAGGAAAAGCCACAAAAAACCCAACAAAATGATGTATTCGCCAATTTACCAGCATAACCTGGCCTATTGCGAAGGTTTTCACTCTTGTCTTGTCTTATTTTTGTTCCGCATGGACACGGCATTCCGATTGCTGATTATTCCTTCCTGGAACTTCATCCATCTTCCACTAGTGGCGAACTGCCGACACCAGATGACACACACTATTTCTCATGGAAATTGTCTCACCTTTTCAAGGGGTACTATTCCTTTCCATATCCACAAATCTATGAAAATTAGTATTCCTCTGCGAACCTTCGTGAAATTCTTCTCTGCCTCCTTTGTCTCAACGCCAATTACCTTTTGCAGTGAACATGAATATGCATTACCGACCATTTTCTTGCATCATTCTTGTGAATACCGTATTTTCTGCGTCCCAAGCCAATGTCCGTCTGAACACTCCTACATCCGGCCGATTCATTCCTATTGCCTCAGTTGACTAGAAATCAATTCGTACTCGCCGTGTATTCTCTTGTCGATTTGCTTCATTTAAACTCTCGTCAGCCTTATTCCATTGTTGCTGTGATGTGCGAATCACTCTTTGAGATTTGTGAAGTTTCCGTCTCATTCAGTCATATCGTAAACTCTGATCATGCTTACATGCGCGCCTCTCGACCACGGTCCAGAAATATACCATTGATAACACTTAAATATTGAACGTGTTGGCTATAAACTCGCTGAAGAGGCTGTTGGCGTCATTGGTGTGGCACACTATAATCGTCGAGTCTGTACAAAACCTGGCCGTCCAGCTACCGGAGCTGAAGTACCTCAATATCGTTTGTGCCACTTGGCTGCCAACACAGCTGCACCAGGTTTGAGGCTCGGGACAGGGGCTGGCTTTGGACAGGTGAAGCGGGCCATGGCGAACAGGATCCTTGGGTTATGGTGTGTATCATCCGGACGCCAAAGCCTGCACACTACTCTCCCGTAACCAACTTCGAGTGCATCAGAAAAGGCGCTCAACTCTCCCGTTTTGATCCGCATAAATAGAAGGCAAACAAAACAGGGATCAGTAAGTTTCATAGTTCCTTCATTGTGACCATAAAATCCTCCCAGTCTAGCCAGTCTTCTGGGTCGAGTGGTCGGTCTAAGTTACCTTCCCTCCAACAGAGCCGCTGCTGTGGAGTCTTGGCGGGCAGCAACAACAAAGAAACGAAACCGAGTAGGTCAAACAGACTGGAGACAGCAGACAGCATTCCCCGGCGCGTAACTGGCTGGTCTTGAACGTTCCGCTGGAAAAAGAATTATTTTGTTCCGGCCTTCCACTGTATTCTCAGGGTACGCTCCGTCGGGAGTGGTGAGCCATTTGAACCCCGGATCCGTCCCGACTTACCATTGTTTGAGATAACATCCGGCACCCCCGGAGTGCTCGACGCCCATTTGGTGAGATGGAACCCACCTTTCTTTAGCAACCCATTCAATCCTCCCAGACGGGTAACGGCCGTGGCGACGTCTTCAAGTGACCCAAGTTTTCCTTCAACGTAAAAGTTGTTGATTCATTCATTTATCGTCCGGCTAGCCGATGCTACTCACTGGCAGCGGTCTCTCGCATTTCACAGCTGGCACAGAAGCGTGATGGCACCACCCCGAATGCACGAAAAGCCAGCCTATATTCTCCAAAGTACTTGCCCATGTTATCCCGTGATTTTCATCTTAGGGGCAGTGCAACTGCTGTTCTATAGCCCTTTCCGCAGGCGCACAACTCACTAAGCCGCTCAGCTCCGTAGGTCCACACTGTATCCGACCAGGTGTCGTGTATACAGCGCACGGAGCTTGCTGGTTTCCCACCCTCTGATCCAGCACCCAATGCGTCTTTGGCAAGTCACAGTCAACAAGGAGATCTATTTCATCCTCTTCTTATATTATGGTCGGTACACCTGAAAGATGGGGCCATTCGAACAGCGTCGATTTGTCTGACTTCGGGGCTCTCATTGGCAAGCCGTTCAGCTTGAAATCCCCCTCAACCTCGGTGTTTTCATTGCTGTCCAGCGAGATGAGTTGCAGTTGTACGCAACCCGCATCCATGAACTGGGTCCCACCCACCGTGCTGACTGCCAGTGACACGGGGGTTCTCTCAAGCTGGTGCTTCTTCACAAAAAGCTCTTTCACCATTATTGCATCAGATCTTCTATCCAAAAGCGATACGGCCCTAGTCTCTCCACTAGGGGTTACCACTACTTCGGGGACTGCACACAAACGAACTGGTTTTCGAGTAGCCTGGGATACTGAGCAGATGAAAATTGGCTTCGAATTTCTGTCAGGTAAAGCCGCCTTTTATTGGAGTAGCAATCACGGGTGTCTGCTCGTGCAACCCCCCCCCCCCGGTGGCATCTCGCTTACACTCAGCAAGCTTCCACCCGGTGCTGGCTATTTAGGCATATGAAACACTTTCCCACCGTCTATGTCATCCTCCACCATTCCTTTACTGAACGTCCGAGGAATCGCGGACAGTCTGCCAACCCGTGATTGGCGTTGTAAGCTTTACAGCCAGGGGAAGCTGCACCTTTGCATTAAATGGCCCGCTTGCTTCTCCAAGGCTGCTGTTTTGAGTATTCACGGGCCGCATTTGGGTCTTCACCCTGTACTAGGTCTGTTCTTTCTGCTGCTATCGCGAAGGACTTGAAAGAAACTGCTGTGAGCCATTTTTGTCTGTCTGCCTAAGCGATCAGCCAGTTTCTCAAAATTGGCCTCGCCATCACCTCGGCTTACTCATTCTGCTTCCTCAGCCCGGCGACCCTGTAGCTGGAAATAGGGATAACGGCCTATCCACTCTAAGGCGTGCATAACGTCGAGATCGGATTTATAACCCAAGTGCCCAGCGAACGTTGAATAATCCAGCACCTTGCTGACAAGGCCGGACAGCGTAGGCGTCGCCCTTTGTTAACTTGACATCTGACATCTGTGGGAACCTGTACATTTCCGACTTTTTCCATGATATTCAACGTCCCTTGGTGTAACGCTCCTTTGTTGTACCTACGTTTCAGTGAAGAACGCACACATGTATTGTTGAACATCATCACAGCGCAAAACAAAAGGCTGTCAATAAACCTTGGTAGCGTTCTGTGGTCCAACAGAGCGTTATTTGAAAATTTGGCGTCGATTTGAATAGGTGCGCGATAACTTAGTAGCCATTTTTGGTCAAAGTACAGCAATTTGTACAAAGATATAGTCATCGGTAACCGATACGCAAATATGGGAATTGTACAGCATAACAGGGAACTATACAGCCAAATTGATCATGAGAAGGAATAAGCTCCAGTTGTGTTTGTATACCGAAATAATGTAGATAGGTATGGTTTATTCACCATATATATATGCACGGGTAAACGCATATATATATATATATATATACACTTACGTATGCATAGGTTCGTGTAAACGCATACATATATATACCTATATATATATATATATATATATATATATATATATATATATATATATATATATATATATATATATATATATATATATATATATATATATATATATATATATATATATATATGCGTACGTATATAACCACAATGATGATGCGATATGTATGAGGAATACTTTTCTAGAATTAGTCGATCAACGCCCGGCTGAACGATTTTGTTTCCGTGACCGCAACATTGTAAGATTGCACGCAACTAAGCCAACCTCTAATTACGCAAGCTGAAGCACGAAGCCCATCAGGCACACCTGCCCACACATAAACCACCCACATCGTAATACGTTGCACCTAACGGATGGACCCGTTCCGTGGCGAATGCTAAATGGAGGACACAATGAAGAATAAGAATTGTACTGAAAGATGGTGGTTCGATGGTGCAAAATGATCCTTTCACACACACTTCCGTGCCGAAGTTTTACGGTTATAACGGTGGATTGAACAGCGTCCAGCACAATCGACGTTGTAATGCTTTGCCGTGTTCTGTCTGTAAAGTAGAAATGAAAACAATTGTTATCTGCTTTTACTTTGTACAAGGCAAAATGAAAACCGTAGTTGTAACTCGCTTATTTTTCATCAGCCAGACAATGGACGCAAACGTAGTTCTCCTCGTTTCCGGAATTTTCACATAGATCGTGCATCCAACGCGGGCAACGGCTGCATAGCACCCACTCGGTTTCCTCGTCCAAATCCACTTTGGGATCCTGAAGATGACAGACACTGCACTCATTTTCCAAGATCGGTGAATGCGGCCTTTCTAGACGGAGCCTTTTTTCCTGGATCCGGTATTGTGCGGAGGTTGTAGTATGTAAACGTCTGAACTGTACCAGCTGCAAAGGATGCCCTATCACCTGGATGTTTTGTTCATCCGTGTTTCTAAGCACTACCTTAGCCTTACTTTTTGAGGAAGAAGAAGCGACCGGTGCTCGTGACGTGCTGGGTATTTGTCTAACCGTAGGCGTACGTCTTGCTCCACTTACTTTTCCCAGGTACCTATTAACAGTGTGAAGGTCGCCCAAGTCTACCTTGTGTTGGTAGCTTTGTCAATGCAGCTTATGTCAGAATCTCGTCCGGCCCCTATGACTGCGGCTAAGTTCTTCAGCTGACAAACATAACGTACCCATCCATCGTTACCCAAGCTTCCTAAAGCAACCGGTATATCTTTCCCGACGTCTTCTCTAACGGACAACTTAAGCACTTACCGATGGATGCGTTGTTTGTCACTTAAGGACAGGCCATGCAAGCGATAACAATGACGCTTCATATACCTAAGAACATGGAACCGACAAAAAACGAATTCTGCACTTGGATACGTAACCGCAAATCCATTGTACTTCTCTAAGCTTCAATCTAATATAATGGTCTTCACGTTCTCTGTACCCGGTAACCTGGCTCCCATTTCCGTGATTGCGTGCAGGTGACTTGCACTGCTCTCATTAGGAAGCAGGGCGTAGGAAATTGAACGACCTAGGCCACTATCGTCTATCAACATGCAGTGCCAAAGAAGGTAACCACGGCAGTTCAGCTGGTGGGTGGCATTCGCTAGCAGTACCTCACTATATTTATCAGCCAGGGGCTTCACGGTATGTGGAATGCCGAACGCGAACATGACTACGCCTTCCCGCGGTATGATTCGAAAATAACCTTTGCCAGTCATTAGTTGCTGAACCTTCAGAAAATCACTGCTGCTATTTGCGGCATTTGCCTTGACCCTCAGGTAGTAAATACCCCTTACTGTGAACAACCAGCTGAACTTTTGGCTAGCGTATTCACATATTTCACTGGATCTGCGGAAAGTGCCCATCAGTTCTTATATGTGTGACTCTTGTTCGGTAGTCGAACTTCTATTACGATGGTAGAGCCTATCGCTGACTAGATGGAAATCGTGGTTATGCTGCAGATATTGACCAACGACTTTGTATTGCATTCCAACGGCACGGATCCTCACGAAGGTCGGGCTTTGCATATTCTGATACCTGAAAAGTGGAGATAGATTTATGTGCTTTGCATACCTGATGGCTGTCTTATTTCAGCGTCGATTGTGCACGCAGCCAAATTTAACCCGGTAGTATGGGAAATAATTCAGCGGTGCACCCGGATGCATACGAAGCCAGTTCTCAGCACTAACACTCTCGTACACGTAAAACGAGGTGAAAGTCTGCCGCTGAAATAACCAAAAGTCTTCCTCGAACCTTGAGAACTATTTATAGGCATCTTTCACATGTCTGGAGAAACTCTCAGTCATTAACGAAAGCACGTGCAACGGCCATGACAGTTAACAGGTCCGAGAGGTAACAACCTTGCGCAACCCTCATATACTACGAAGTGGCTAACTTGACCAAAAGTAGCCGCAAAAGTAGGAACACCATTCTTATATTCATCAAAAGCGACTTCATCAGCTCGAACCATTTTCTTCAGTATTCACGAACAACGCCAATTTGGCCATCAATAAGGTTGAACCACAAGACACTATCAATGAAAATTTCATTCTGGCACTGTCTCATCTTCTGATTTAGAGTGCCTTGGAATTATATCGGTCACAACTTACTGTGAGAAACAAAACATTTTAGAATCCTCCGCGGCATCACTTGGCACTTCTCTCAATACCATCCTGTTCTGTTCAACAAATAGCTGTCAGACCGAACTGAACTGAAGATACTGGTGGATATTGGTTATTTGGCGCTCATTTCCTGATCACAAGAACAGCGAACAACTGTGTGTTTGTGCCACACCTTTGGTTCCGTTTTCATTCCTAATGTATATACCCTTTTGGCCTTTTTATCACAGCACGCTCCTCCGCCTATCTTAGTTTGCCAGTGTCGCCTTAGATATTGTTGACAATAATTTAGTGTACCACATAGATAAAGCAGTACGCTACAAAATTGGTGAGCCCATATTGTCCTTCCATCTTTCGACATTAGCTTATATTCTTCTGCTCCAAATTCCACGCAGTTCACCAAGTCTGGCACCTAATCTATTGACGTCCACGCGGTTGCTCACAAACTGCCCGTTTTTGCCCCAACCAACCCTCGAGTGTGGTTCCGACAAATAGAAGCCGTATTTACCACTCGAGGCATAACCAGCTAGCGTGTGAAATACCCTCACGTTTTCAAAGGGCTTCCCTTTGACATCGCCACTGACGGACATGATCTCATTAATCCCATTCCATCAGAAGCTCCTTACGCAAAGCTTAAGGTGGCGTTCATTCAGCGCACCTCAAAATCAGCCGGAGGAATGCTCCGTGAGCTGTTCATGTCGGTGGAGCTCGGAGACCAAATTCCGCCCCAGCTTTTGCGCCACATGTGGTCGCTACTGGCTGGACGTCAAATGGAGGGCGCCATTTTCCGGGAGATACGGGTCGATAAACTACTCTCCCGAAGCAGTAGGTCTTGTCAATGCTGGAACCCACTACTCCACTTGACAAGGTAGCGCAACACGCCGATAGAATAATGAAATGCTGCCCGGCTGGTAGACCCTATGATTACATGACATCGCCGGCTGAAACAACTCCGACACACGAATCCCCTATGACATCACCAGTACCTGCCCCAGATCGTCGTGGCGATGATTCTCGCGGTCCTGATCCCCCATTTCATCACTCTCATATCAATGGGGACATTACGGACCTGAAATAAACCGTTCGCATGTTGTGCAATCAGGTCGGTGCAATGTGCAACGCATGAACTACTCATCGACCTGTGCCCACCGAAACACCTCGTCGACCTAGATCACGGTCCAGAAATCGCCGGCTACAAGCCTGGTGTTAATACTACCGCACATTGGGTCCCCAGACACGCCGCTGTGATCCCCCATGTTCATTCCGCACATCCACCTCACAGCCAAATGACCAGGCCAGCCAGTAACGGCGACGACTATGGCTGGCTCTCCACATGGAAGTCGCCTATTTTATATCGTTGACCGATCCAGTGGTCTTCGATTCCTCATTGATACCGGCGCCGAGGTCGCAGTGACCCTTTCACCCGAACATCATCGCCTCAAACCATCTCACTTCACACTGGAAGCAGCAAACACAACAACTATTGCTACATTCGGCCAACGGTCCATCACTCTTGATTTAGGCCTCCGACGATCTTTTCAATGGGTTTTCATCCAGGCAGATGTTCAGACTCCCAATATTGGCCCGGATTTCCTCTCACACTTTGGCCTAACAGTGGACCTCAAAAATCGCAAGCTGGTAGACACCACAACCAAGCTTTGTGCAGTCGGCACTGGTAAATGCACCAACTCCCTGGGTATTCGGCTGGCGATCCCGCAATCGCCGTTTGCTGACATTTTGAAGGAGTTTCCATCCCTCACTAAACCGTGTCGGTTCACCCACCAAGTCTCTGATGCTGCGCATCACCACATCGCTACAAAAGGCCAACCTGTCCACTCTCAACCACGCCGACTCAACGCCGACAAACTCCGTATTGCACGCCTTGAATTCGAGCATATGATGAATATTGGCATCATTCGACCGTCTTCAAGCCCATGGGCCTCGCGTTTGCACATGGTTAAAAACTCATCTGGTAATTGGAGACCCTGTGGATACTACCGTGCTCTCAACAACGTCACCGTCCCCGACAGGTACCCGAGCCCGCACATTCATGATTTTTCACAGAATCTCTCTGGGAAGACAATCCTTTCCAAGGTTGACCTCGTAAAGGCATATCATCAAATCTCCGTGGCCGGAGAAAACATTTCCAAGGAAGCCATCACCACGCCTTTTGGCCAGTTCGAGTTCATTCGCATGCCATTTGGATTGAGAAAATCTGCTCAGACGTTCCAACGATTCATCGATGAAGTGCTTTGAGGTCTACCCTTCGCATTTGGCTACATCGACGACATCTTAATTGCCAGGGCCTCTCCTTCGCAGCGTGCCATTCATCTGCGCCAACTCTTCCGGCGTCTCCAATAATACGGACTTCAACTGATTCCTAATAAATGCGCTTTCGGCCTACCGTTCTCCGAACTCCTCGGGCACTATATGGATCAAAACGGTCTGACACCCCTTCCGGATAAGCTGCTTGGCAACCTCTCAATTTCTGCACCTAGAAGGATCAAACAGTTACGACTTTTCCTGGGAATTTTGAACTAGCACCGCCTTTTCATTCCCCATCGTGCAACCATCGTTTCACGTTTAACCGATCTACTCAAGTCCAACGTCAATACGACCGACTTCACCCCGGGGACCTAGACAGCTTTCCCGTAGGCCAAAAAAGCTCTTGCTGATACCACCATGCTGCATCATCCATATTTGGGTCCAAATACCGAGTTAATCCTAAAAACTGATGCATCCAACACTGCGGTCGGTGCAGTGCTTCACCTAATTGTGGAAAATCAATCACAGCCCTTAGCGTTCTTCTCGCAAAAACTCCAGGCGACACAGCAGGATGCAGCACGTTTACTCGTGAACTTTCGGCTATTTACTTGCCCATCTGTCATTTCCGCCACCATTTGGAAGGATGACAATTTTGCATGCATACTGACCATGAACCCCTGACATGAGCACTTAATGCCGAGCCTGACAGACATTATCCAAGATATATCCGCTATTTGGATTATATTTCTCAGTTCACAACAGATATCCACTACGTGCGTGAAGTTGATAATGTTGTGGTTGATGCTTTATCCAGACCTGACATCAACACGGTGCAAACAAAATTCGATCTTACGGAACTGGCAGACCTCCAGCGTGATGATCCATCCTTGCTCGAATTGCGCACATCCTCCACACTCCAGCTGAAGGATTCTCCCCTACCTTCATCCGATGGCACAGTCCTATGTGACTGGTCTACAGGTAACCCTCGTCCTGTCGTTCCAACTTCCTACAGGAAAATCCTTTTCGATCATTTTCATTCCCGTTCCCATCCTGGTATTCGTGCATCTCGCAAACTGATTTCTGCCAGATTTGTTCGGCCCAGCATGAATACTGACATTGCGTTAGGGACTAAGCAGTGTCTACAATGTCAGAAAAACAAAGTCCACCGCCACACGTTTTTGCTTTCCAGTATATTCACCGTTCCCGACGTCCGTTTCACACATATCCACGTCGACCTTGTTGGTCCACTACCACCATCAAATGGACACATCCACATATTAGCCATGGTCGATAGTTTCACACGCCGGCCGGAGGCAGTACTTATTTCCGATACCTCAGCAGAAAATATTGCGGAAGTACTACTGCAACACTGGATTACCACTTTTGGTGTACCGTCTGCCGCCACCACAGACCGTGGCAGCCGATTCCAATCGACTTTGTTTCGTGAGTTCACTAAACTGCTTGGCTGTGAACACGTCAAAACAACTGCGTACCATCCTTCGTTCAATGGCATAATAGAGCGCCCACACCGTCAACTCAGAGCAGCACTGATATCGCAGCCAAACCACAATAGCTGGAGCGATAATCTGCCACTAGTTTTCCTGGGTCTCCGGTCATCAGTTAAAGATGACCTCCACTGCACGTCGGCTAAACTCGTTTTCGGTACCACCATTTGCCTTCCAGGTAAGTATGTTCAACCAAGCATTGCTGACTGTCCTAATCCATCCCAGTTTGTCCAACAACTC
This sequence comes from Fasciola hepatica, assembly GCA_948099385.1. Lineage (NCBI taxonomy): Eukaryota > Metazoa > Platyhelminthes > Trematoda > Plagiorchiida > Fasciolidae > Fasciola > Fasciola hepatica. The sequence continues at coordinate 2,108,505 of CANUEZ040000007.1, read as the reverse complement.
AAAGACCGTATGTCACATCTAAGTCCAATACCCACTCGCTCGTCATCCGCACACGTTTTTGTACATAGTGATCTGTATGCGTCATCTTTCGTTTTTATTCGTATAGATGCTGCTCGGAAACCACTCACACCACCGTATGACGGTCCGTTTAAGGTACTTAGTCGCACAGACAAATATTGCTTGGTTCAGAAAGCCGAAACGCCAGACACTGTTTCCGTTGACAGATTGAAGTTAGCGTATTTTGATACACCTCTATCACCAGCAACACCGACGTCATCACCATCCACAGGCACACCACCAACAATCTATGTTGGTGATCCACACTCTGTCATCAAACCGGACACCACACTACACCCGTCAGAACCACCACAGCAAAACCTATCCCTGGTAACCTGCCGTTCTGGCAGAAAAAATCGACATCCTGTCAGATTTCAAGATCTTGTTATTTATTGTTTTACTTAGCTAACCGTTTGCCCTTTGTATTTTGCCATCAAGCGTTTATTTTGTACAACAAAAACTCTGGCGGAAGAGTTGTGTAGTACTTGTACATTTCCGACTTTTTCCATGATATTCAACGTTCCTTCGGTGTAACTCTCCTTTGTTGTACCTACGTTTCAGTGTAAAACGCACACATGTATTGTTGAACATCATCACAGCGCAATACAAAAGGCTGTCATTAAACCTTTCATTCTGGTACTGTCTCATCTTCTGATTTGGAGTGCCTTGGAATTATATCGGTCACAACTTACTGTGAGAAACAAAACATTTTAGAATCCTCCACGGCATCACTTGGCACTTCTCTCAATACCATCCTGTTCTGTTCAACAAATGGCTGTCAGACCGAACTGAACTGAAGATACTGGTGGATATTGGTTATTTGGCGCTCATTTCCTGATCACAAGAACAGCGAACAACTGTGTGTTTGTGCCACACCTTTGGTTCCGTTTTCATTCCTAATGTATATACCCTTTTGGCCTTTTTATCACAGCACGCTCCTCCGCCTATCTTAGTTTGCCAGTGTCGCCTTAGATATTGTTGACAATAATTTAGTGTACCACATAGATAAAGCAGTACGCTACAAAATTGGTGAGCCCATATTGTCCTTCCATCTTTCGACATTAGCTTATATTCTTCTGCTCCAAATTCCACGCAGTTCACCAAGTCTGGCACCTAATCTATTGACGTCCACGCGGTTGCTCACAAACTGCCCGTTTTTGCCCCAACCAACCCTCGAGTGTGGTTCCGACAAATAGAAGCCGTATTTACCACTCGAGGCATAACCAGCTAGCGTGTGAAATACCCTCACGTTTTCAAAGGGCTTCCCTTTGACATCGCCACTGACGGACATGATCTCATTAATCCCATTCCATCAGAAGCTCCTTACGCAAAGCTTAAGGTGGCGTTCATTCAGCGCACCTCAAAATCAGCCGGAGGAATGCTCCGTGAGCTGTTCATGTCGGTGGAGCTCGGAGACCAAATTCCACCCCAGCTTTTGCGCCACATGCGGTCGCTACTGGCTGGACGTCAAATGGAGGGCGCCATTTTCCGGGAGATACGGGTCGATAAACTACTCTCCCGAAGCAGTAGGTCTTGTCAATGCTGGAACCCACTACTCCACTTGACAAGGTAGCGCAACACGCCGATAGAATAATGAAATGCTGCCCGGCTGGTAGACCCTATGATTACATGACATCGCCGGCTGAAACAACTCCGACACACGAATCCCCTATGACATCACCAGTACCTGCCCCAGATCGTCGTGGCGATGATTCTCGCGGTCCTGATCCCCCATTTCATCACTCTCATATCAATGGGGACATTACGGACCTGAAATAAACCGTTCGCATGTTGTGCAATCAGGTCGGTGCAATGTGCAACGCATGAACTACTCATCGACCTGTGCCCACCGAAACACCTCGTCGACCTAGATCACGGTCCAGAAATCGCCGGCTACAAGCCTGGTGTTAATACTACCGCACATTGGGTCCCCAGACACGCCGCTGTGATCCCCCATGTTCATTCCGCACATCCACCTCACAGCCAAATGACCAGGCCAGCCAGTAACGGCGACGACTATGGCTGGCTCTCCACATGGAAGTCGCCTATTTTATATCGTTGACCGATCCAGTGGTCTTCGATTCCTCATTGATACCGGCGCCGAGGTCGCAGTGACCCTTTCACCCGAACATCATCGCCTCAAACCATCTCACTTCACACTGGAAGCAGCAAACACAACAACTATTGCTACATTCGGCCAACGGTCCATCACTCTTGATTTAGGCCTCCGACGATCTTTTCAATGGGTTTTCATCCAGGCAGATGTTCAGACTCCCAATATTGGCCCGGATTTCCTCTCACACTTTGGCCTAACAGTGGACCTCAAAAATCGCAAGCTGGTAGACACCACAACCAAGCTTTGTGCAGTCGGCACTGGTAAATGCACCAACTCCCTGGGTATTCGGCTGGCGATCCCGCAATCGCCGTTTGCTGACATTTTGAAGGAGTTTCCATCCCTCACTAAACCGTGTCGGTTCACCTACCAAGTCTCTGATGCTGCGCATCACCACATCGCTACAAAAGGCCAACCTGTCCACTCTCAACCACGCCGACTCAACGCCGACAAACTCCGTATTGCACGCCTTGAATTCGAGCATATGATGAATATTGGCATCATTCGACCGTCTTCAAGCCCATGGGCCTCGCGTTTGCACATGGTTAAAAACTCATCTGGTAATTGGAGACCCTGTGGATACTACCGTGCTCTCAACAACGTCACCGTCCCCGACAGGTACCCGAGCCCGCACATTCATGATTTTTCACAGAATCTCTCTGGGAAGACAATCCTTTCCAAGGTTGACCTCGTAAAGGCATATCATCAAATCTCCGTGGCCGGAGAAAACATTTCCAAGGAAGCCATCACCACGCCTTTTGGCCAGTTCGAGTTCATTCGCATGCCATTTGGATTGAGAAAATCTGCTCAGACGTTCCAACGATTCATCGATGAAGTGCTTTGAGGTCTACCCTTCGCATTTGGCTACATCGACGACATCTTAATTGCCAGGGCCTCTCCTTCGCAGCGTGCCATTCATCTGCGCCAACTCTTCCGGCGTCTCCAATAATACGGACTTCAACTGATTCCTAATAAATGCGCTTTCGGCCTACCGTTCTCCGAACTCCTCGGGCACTATATGGATCAAAACGGTCTGACACCCCTTCCGGATAAGCTGCTTGGCAACCTCTCAATTTCTGCACCTAGAAGGATCAAACAGTTACGACTTTTCCTGGGAATTTTGAACTAGCACCGCCTTTTCATTCCCCATCGTGCAACCATCGTTTCACGTTTAACCGATCTACTCAAGTCCAACGTCAATACGACCGACTTCACCCCGGGGACCTAGACAGCTTTCCCGTAGGCCAAAAAAGCTCTTGCTGATACCACCATGCTGCATCATCCATATTTGGGTCCAAATACCGAGTTAATCCTAAAAACTGATGCATCCAACACTGCGGTCGGTGCAGTGCTTCACCTAATTGTGGAAAATCAATCACAGCCCTTAGCGTTCTTCTCGCAAAAACTCCAGGCGACACAGCAGGATGCAGCACGTTTACTCGTGAACTTTCGGCTATTTACTTGCCCATCTGTCATTTCCGCCACCATTTGGAAGGATGACAATTTTGCATGCATACTGACCATGAACCCCTGACATGAGCACTTAATGCCGAGCCTGACAGACATTATCCAAGATATATCCGCTATTTGGATTATATTTCTCAGTTCACAACAGATATCCACTACGTGCGTGAAGTTGATAATGTTGTGGTTGATGCTTTATCCAGACCTGACATCAACACGGTGCAAACAAAATTCGATCTTACGGAACTGGCAGACCTCCAGCGTGATGATCCATCCTTGCTCGAATTGCGCACATCCTCCACACTCCAGCTGAAGGATTCTCCCCTACCTTCATCCGATGGCACAGTCCTATGTGACTGGTCTACAGGTAACCCTCGTCCTGTCGTTCCAACTTCCTACAGGAAAATCCTTTTCGATCATTTTCATTCCCGTTCCCATCCTGGTATTCGTGCATCTCGCAAACTGATTTCTGCCAGATTTGTTCGGCCCAGCATGAATACTGACATTGCGTTAGGGACTAAGCAGTGTCTACAATGTCAGAAAAACAAAGTCCACCGCCACACGTTTTTGCTTTCCAGTATATTCACCGTTCCCGACGTCCGTTTCACACATATCCACGTCGACCTTGTTGGTCCACTACCACCATCAAATGGACACATCCACATATTAGCCATGGTCGATAGTTTCACACGCCGGCCGGAGGCAGTACTTATTTCCGATACCTCAGCAGAAAATATTGCGGAAGTACTACTGCAACACTGGATTACCACTTTTGGTGTACCGTCTGCCGCCACCACAGACCGTGGCAGCCGATTCCAATCGACTTTGTTTCGTGAGTTCACTAAACTGCTTGGCTGTGAACACGTCAAAACAACTGCATACCATCCTTCGTTCAATGGCATAATAGAGCGCCCACACCGTCAACTCAGAGCAGCACTGATATCGCAGCCAAACCACAATAGCTGGAGCGATAATCTGCCACTAGTTTTCCTGGGTCTCCGGTCATCAGTTAAAGATGACCTCCACTGCACGTCGGCTAAACTCGTTTTCGGTACCACCATTTGCCTTCCAGGTAAGTATGTTCAACCAAGCATTGCTGACTGTCCTAATCCATCCCAGTTTGTCCAACAACTCAAAGACCGTATGTCACATCTAAGTCCAATACCCACTCGCTCGTCATCCGCACACGTTTTTGTACATAGTGATCTGTATGCGTCATCTTTCGTTTTTATTCGTATAGATGCTGCTCGGAAACCACTCACACCACCGTATGACGGTCCGTTTAAGGTACTTAGTCGCACAGACAAATATTGCTTGGTTCAGAAAGCCGAAACGCCAGACACTGTTTCCGTTGACAGATTGAAGTTAGCGTATTTTGATACACCTCTATCACCAGCAACACCGACGTCATCACCATCCACAGGCACACCACCAACAATCTATGTTGGTGATCCACACTCTGTCATCAAACCGGACACCACACTACACCCGTCAGAACCACCACAGCAAAACCTATCCCTGGTAACCTGCCGTTCTGGCAGAAAAAATCGACATCCTGTCAGATTTCAAGATCTTGTTATTTATTGTTTTACTTAGCTAACCGTTTGCCCTTTGTATTTTGCCATCAAGCGTTTATTTTGTACAACAAAAACTCTGGCGGAAGAGTTGTGTAGTACTTGTACATTTCCGACTTTTTCCATGATATTCAACGTCCCTTGGTGTAACTCTCCTTTGTTGTACCTACGTTTCAGTGTAAAACGCACACATGTATTGTTGAACATCATCACAGCGCAATACAAAAGGCTGTCATTAAACCTTTCATTCTGGTACTGTCTCATCTTCTGATTTGGAGTGCCTTGGAATTATATCGGTCACAACTTACTGTGAGAAACAAAACATTTTAGAATCCTCCACGGCATCACTTGGCACTTCTCTCAATACCATCCTGTTCTGTTCAACAAATGGCTGTCAGACCGAACTGAACTGAAGATACTGGTGGATATTGGTTATTTGGCGCTCATTTCCTGATCACAAGAACAGCGAACAACTGTGTGTTTGTGCCACACCTTTGGTTCCGTTTTCATTCCTAATGTATATACCCTTTTGGCCTTTTTATCACAGCACGCTCCTCCGCCTATCTTAGTTTGCCAGTGTCGCCTTAGATATTGTTGACAATAATTTAGTGTACCACATAGATAAAGCAGTACGCTACAAAATTGGTGAGCCCATATTGTCCTTCCATCTTTCGACATTAGCTTATATTCTTCTGCTCCAAATTCCACGCAGTTCACCAAGTCTGGCACCTAATCTATTGACGTCCACGCGGTTGCTCACAAACTGCCCGTTTTTGCCCCAACCAACCCTCGAGTGTGGTTCCGACAAATAGAAGCCGTATTTACCACTCGAGGCATAACCAGCTAGCGTGTGAAATACCCTCACGTTTTCAAAGGGCTTCCCTTTGACATCGCCACTGACGGACATGATCTCATTAATCCCATTCCATCAGAAGCTCCTTACGCAAAGCTTAAGGTGGCGTTCATTCAGCGCACCTCAAAATCAGCCGGAGGAATGCTCCGTGAGCTGTTCATGTCGGTGGAGCTCGGAGACCAAATTCCGCCCCAGCTTTTGCGCCACATGCGGTCGCTACTGGCTGGACGTCAAATGGAGGGCGCCATTTTCCGGGAGATACGGGTCGATAAACTACTCTCCCGAAGCAGTAGGTCTTGTCAATGCTGGAACCCACTACTCCACTTGACAAGGTAGCGCAACACGCCGATAGAATAATGAAATGCTGCCCGGCTGGTAGACCCTATGATTACATGACATCGCCGGCTGAAACAACTCCGACACACGAATCCCCTATGACATCACCAGTACCTGCCCCAGATCGTCGTGGCGATGATTCTCGCGGTCCTGATCCCCCATTTCATCACTCTCATATCAATGGGGACATTACGGACCTGAAATAAACCGTTCGCATGTTGTGCAATCAGGTCGGTGCAATGTGCAACGCATGAACTACTCATCGACCTGTGCCCACCGAAACACCTCGTCGACCTAGATCACGGTCCAGAAATCGCCGGCTACAAGCCTGGTGTTAATACCACCGCACATTGGGTCCCCAGACACGCCGCTGTGATCCCCCATGTTCATTCCGCACATCCACCTCACAGCCAAATGACCAGGCCAGCCAGTAACGGCGACGACTATGGCTGGCTCTCCACATGGAAGTCGCCTATTTTATATCGTTGACCGATCCAGTGGTCTTCGATTCCTCATTGATACCGGCGCCGAGGTCGCAGTGACCCTTTCACCCAAACATCATCGCCTCAAACCATCTCACTTCACACTGGAAGCAGCAAACACAACAACTATTGCTACATTCGGCCAACGGTCCATCACTCTTGATTTAGGCCTCCGACGATCTTTTCAATGGGTTTTCATCCAGGCAGATGTTCAGACTCCCAATATTGGCCCGGATTTCCTCTCACACTTTGGCCTAACAGTGGACCTCAAAAATCGCAAGCTGGTAGACACCACAACCAAGCTTTGTGCAGTCGGCACTGGTAAATGCACCAACTCCCTGGGTATTCGGCTGTCGATCCCGCAATCGCCGTTTGCTGACATTTTGAAGGAGTTTCCATCCCTCACTAAACCGTGTCGGTTCACCTACCAAGTCTCTGATGCTGCGCATCACCACATCGCTACAAAAGGCCAACCTGTCCACTCTCAACCACGCCGACTCAACGCCGACAAACTCCGTATTGCACGCCTTGAATTCGAGCATATGATGAATATTGGCATCATTCGACCGTCTTCAAGCCCATGGGCCTCGCGTTTGCACATGGTTAAAAACTCATCTGGTAATTGGAGACCCTGTGGATACTACCGTGCTCTCAACAACGTCACCGTCCCCGACAGGTACCCGAGCCCGCACATTCATGATTTTTCACAGAATCTCTCTGGGAAGACAATCCTTTCCAAGGTTGACCTCGTAAAGGCATATCATCAAATCTCCGTGGCCGGAGAAAACATTTCCAAGGAAGCCATCACCACGCCTTTTGGCCAGTTCGAGTTCATTCGCATGCCATTTGGATTGAGAAAATCTGCTCAGACGTTCCAACGATTCATCGATGAAGTGCTTTGAGGTCTACCCTTCGCATTTGGCTACATCGACGACATCTTAATTGCCAGGGCCTCTCCTTCGCAGCGTGCCATTCATCTGCGCCAACTCTTCCGGCGTCTCCAATAATACGGACTTCAACTGATTCCTAATAAATGCGCTTTCGGCCTACCGTTCTCCGAACTCCTCGGGCACTATATGGATCAAAACGGTCTGACACCCCTTCCGGATAAGCTGCTTGGCAACCTCTCAATTTCTGCACCTAGAAGGATCAAACAGTTACGACTTTTCCTGGGAATTTTGAACTAGCACCGCCTTTTCATTCCCCATCGTGCAACCATCGTTTCACGTTTAACCGATCTACTCAAGTCCAACGTCAATACGACCGACTTCACCCCGGGGACCTAGACAGCTTTCCCGTAGGCCAAAAAAGCTCTTGCTGATACCACCATGCTGCATCATCCATATTTGGGTCCAAATACCGAGTTAATCCTAAAAACTGATGCATCCAACACTGCGGTCGGTGCAGTGCTTCACCTAATTGTGGAAAATCAATCACAGCCCTTAGCGTTCTTCTCGCAAAAACTCCAGGCGACACAGCAGGATGCAGCACGTTTACTCGTGAACTTTCGGCTATTTACTTGCCCATCTGTCATTTCCGCCACCATTTGGAAGGATGACAATTTTGCATGCATACTGACCATGAACCCCTGACATGAGCACTTAATGCCGAGCCTGACAGACATTATCCAAGATATATCCGCTATTTGGATTATATTTCTCAGTTCACAACAGATATCCACTACGTGCGTGAAGTTGATAATGTTGTGGTTGATGCTTTATCCAGACCTGACATCAACACGGTGCAAACAAAATTCGATCTTACGGAACTGGCAGACCTCCAGCGTGATGATCCATCCTTGCTCGAATTGCGCACATCCTCCACACTCCAGCTGAAGGATTCTCCCCTACCTTCATCCGATGGCACAGTCCTATGTGACTGGTCTACAGGTAACCCTCGTCCTGTCGTTCCAACTTCCTACAGGAAAATCCTTTTCGATCATTTTCATTCCCGTTCCCATCCTGGTATTCGTGCATCTCGCAAACTGATTTCTGCCAGATTTGTTCGGCCCAGCATGAATACTGACATTGCGTTAGGGACTAAGCAGTGTCTACAATGTCAGAAAAACAAAGTCCACCGCCACACGTTTTTGCTTTCCAGTATATTCACCGTTCCCGACGTCCGTTTCACACATATCCACGTCGACCTTGTTGGTCCACTACCACCATCAAATGGACACATCCACATATTAGCCATGGTCGATAGTTTCACACGCCGGCCGGAGGCAGTACTTATTTCCGATACCTCAGCAGAAAATATTGCGGAAGTACTACTGCAACACTGGATTACCACTTTTGGTGTACCGTCTGCCGCCACCACAGATCGTGGCAGCCGATTCCAATCGACTTTGTTTCGTGAGTTCACTAAACTGCTTGGCTGTGAACACGTCAAAACAATTGCATACCATCCTTCGTTCAATGGCATAATAGAGCGCCCACACCGTCAACTCAGAGCAGCACTGATATCGCAGCCAAACCACAATAGCTGGAGCGATAATCTGCCACTAGTTTTCCTGGGTCTCCGGTCATCAGTTAAAGATGACCTCCACTGCACGTCGGCTAAACTCGTTTTCGGTACCACCATTTGCCTTCCAGGTAAGTATGTTCAACCAAGCATTGCTGACTGTCCTAATCCATCCCAGTTTGTCCAACAACTCAAAGACCGTATGTCACATCTAAGTCCAATACCCACTCGCTCGTCATCCGCACACGTTTTTGTACATAGTGATCTGTATGCGTCATCTTTCGTTTTTATTCGTATAGATGCTGCTCGGAAACCACTCACACCACCGTATGACGGTCCGTTTAAGGTACTTAGTCGCACAGACAAATATTGCTTGGTTCAGAAAGCCGAAACGCCAGACACTGTTTCCGTTGACAGATTGAAGTTAGCGTATTTTGATACACCTCTATCACCAGCAACACCGACGTCATCACCATCCACAGGCACACCACCAACAATCTATGTTGGTGATCCACACTCTGTCATCAAACCGGACACCACACTACACCCGTCAGAACCACCACAGCAAAACCTATCCCTGGTAACCTGCCGTTCTGGCAGAAAAAATCGACATCCTGTCAGATTTCAAGATCTTGTTATTTATTGTTTTACTTAGCTAACCGTTTGCCCTTTGTATTTTGCCATCAAGCGTTTATTTTGTACAACAAAAACTCTGGCGGAAGAGTTGTGTAGTACTTGTACATTTCCGACTTTTTCCATGATATTCAACGTCCCTTGGTGTAACTCTCCTTTGTTGTACCTACGTTTCAGTGTAAAACGCACACATGTATTGTTGAACATCATCACAGCGCAATACAAAAGGCTGTCATTAAACCTTTCATTCTGGTACTGTCTCATCTTCTGATTTGGAGTGCCTTGGAATTATATCGGTCACAACTTACTGTGAGAAACAAAACATTTTAGAATCCTCCACGGCATCACTTGGCACTTCTCTCAATACCATCCTGTTCTGTTCAACAAATGGCTGTCAGACCGAACTGAACTGAAGATACTGGTGGATATTGGTTATTTGGCGCTCATTTCCTGATCACAAGAACAGCGAACAACTGTGTGTTTGTGCCACACCTTTGGTTCCGTTTTCATTCCTAATGTATATACCCTTTTGGCCTTTTTATCACAGCACGCTCCTCCGCTTATCTCAGTTTGCTAGTGTCGCCTTAGATAATAATAATAATAATAGTAATATATTTCTCGTCCACGGTCGAGCCGCACGCGCTAGCGCATGATCATGGTGTAACACGTTACTCAATAAGATGAAATATTCAAAATTCTAAGTAGGAAAGTCGAGAGTATCAGAGATGGAAAAACAAAGCCTGTAACAGTTTGAATGGATCACTCTGGTAACGATTTGCGCGGTAGTTTCGAACCAGTTTCTAATCCCCGCTGGGCGGTGGTGCTTGGTGGAGATATCGAAAAATCGTTAACGCAGGGTCAAGGACGCATTATGAACGAGAATGATGCAAGCCAGGGAAAACGGAGGCCCACTATGGTTCAACAGGTGGAGTAAGTTTTAAACAGAAAGAGAAAGAGGGAGAAAATTGTAATGAAGTGTATAGGGGAAAATCGACGCATGCGAGGAGGATAGCCATCCATGAAGACAATGCAGACCCTGAATGACGGATTTACCGGAGCTCAGTGAACGGAATGAGTTTTGAAGCAGGGGGACATGAGACCAATTTCGTGAAAGTGAACACTGGAGGATGTGGGAGAAACAGCAGACCATAAAAAGGTGAGTTCAGATTCAGGATCAGTAACATGTACTATTCAGAAATGAGAAAGCGCAACTGGACGGTCCTCGAGAAGTGGAGAGTCAACTTCCAGCCGGCTACGGTTCGGAGGAAAGATAAACAGTGGTAACGGATATTAAAGTGGGAAATCTCCGCGCGGACTTCAGCGTTATTATGCTGTTTCACTGAAAAATATATATGTTTGTTTTGACGCATTTGCCTTCAGTGTTATTCAGCGTCATTTCTGGTAAAGTACGACATCGAGTGCGTAAGGTTCGTCTGGCAGGGCAAAGTATGTGTCGGTCGATCAGTCGAGTGTGGCGGTATATCAGCGGCATGCGCGTGAACTGGAATTCGTGTTGGTTGCGTTTGAAAACGCTGAACGATTTGATAAGCAGTTAGGATTATTTCCTGTTGTGTGGTTCAATTTCGGTCCCAGGTGCTATGGTAGGTTCCACTTGAGTCTCCGTCCGTACGAGTCAAAGTGGCATCCATTGTTAGCCAGTTTGGCTACTGAGATAGTGGGAGACGACGAACGTGAAATAAAGGGGCATTGCAGTCTGGACGTGGTTCCAGCTGTGGGTTATGATAATATATGAAGACAATAAATAATGGATTGGTTAGGTCTATGTGAGTGGAGCACGGATGAAGTTTCACTTGAGCAGTCAGTGGCACCTACTCCACGTTTTAGGTAAAATAGGCTCGCAGTGGATTTGAGCAATATTGCTACAGGCTGAAGAAGTTGAGTACACTGACTTGGTAACTGTGCGTGCATTCCAAAGGATTCATGACTTGCCCGTGAACACAGCATCGCTCAGATACTAATAAAGACCTAGGGCTTCACGGTTAAGAGTGGTTAGAAATGAAAACCCTCAGTACCGTTTGCTTACGCAGTTTGGCAACGGGGCGATAAGATAGGTTTGAGATACCAGACTATGTGCGAGTGGGACTAACACACTGCTTGCGCAGCGCTATGCTGTTACTATCTCTTCCGGTATGGTGGTTATTCTATACTGAGTAGTTTCCGAGGAGTCTGGAAGTAGAAGGAACTATTGGAGTGACAGTGGTGATACATTAGAGGCAATTAGTCTCGTGCCTTGAAACAATAACGTGAGTTCATCTATGCTCTTCTTCGATAGTGCTATCGTACTGAGATTAAGCTCCAATGTAAGCAAGGAAATCTGATGTGCATATGATTGCATGGTTATCGTGGTATCTTTTTCGTTGTTATTGTGCTGCAAAGCAGGACTACACCGATGTGAGGACTGGTTTGGGGAACCGAGCGGTGGGAATGAGATGGGTCTGAATTTTCGTCTGGGAAGCCAACTCTAATGGTCTACATTCAGTGCTCATGGTAGGCGGCACAATGGTCAACTTTAGGTAAGGAGGTTGCACGAAACACAACCACTGGCATGCAGCACGTGGTGCTCCAAGAATGATCCACCATTTTTTAGACATTTTTATCATTATTTTTTATGGTTTCTTCAAAGTCAGTTTATCTTGCTGTCAGAGAAGGCGGATCTGCTTTTGGTGGACAACCACAGCTCCCACGTCCCGGCCGAAACATGGACCGCATGTAACAAGCCGCGCTGGGAATATGTCAACCACACCAGTCAATCCGTAGCAACATCACAAACCGGAGACATGGGTCACATGTGACAAGGCTGGTGTGCCTGGGAGACAAAACAGTGGGGTATCTTTTCTCACTTTTTTTATGCCAATCTCTTCCTTTTTGGCGTTCATGTCTTATTGGTGGTCAACTCTGTGCAGGGAGACCATCACGGCAAGGAATGTTAGCAGAAGTGCCGCGCTAACACGCCTTATCCGTGAAGTCAGAACCCCCGGGCCGTTTACATGGGACAAAAAATGCAGAGGGAGCTAGAGTCAGCCACGGCCTACGATTATTCGATGGGGTTTATGTTCAACAAAGCGCCAGTCTGCACAAAGATGGAGTGCAACTTGCAGCACTAACAACGTGATTCGTCGGGACGATTCACAGATGGTTAGTAGTTTTGCTGGCTAAGTATCAAATGTTGTATAGGCCAATCATGGAAGATACTGTCAGTGTCTAATGGTGACTACTGGATGGAGGTTGCGGAGTCTGACAAGTGCTGCTTCTTGGGTTAGGGACAGATGCAAAAACCTAATAATAATCAGCACTGGAATTGTTCAAAGACTATCTTTAATGCCTCCAGTGGTATTTCATATAATCAAATACGACTTCTGAAGCACTGGCCTCGATCATGAGAGTTACTATGTTTAGGCATTGTAAACTGGTTGGTTTACGTTTAGGTGATGGCAACTATGGTGTATGGTGTGGCACATCCTAGATTATCAAGGGTTCAGGTTATTATCCAAAGCTTTCCGCATAAGCTCTATCAAAAGACATATAAGGATTTGTAAGAGCGATCAGTTTTTGGATGTCCAAAGCTACTTGTAGTCTAGACTTAAACATAACTAGGGAATCTAGGGAACGTATATCAGCTGGGAGTTTATTCCACAAAGCTGCATATTTCAGGAGGAAGAAGTTTTGCCCTAAGGATTTCCGGGGAGTAGGGATCGTTATGCGGTGTTCCCTATTACGCAGCTGAAGTGTTGGGTTTATACTGAACTGAACTTGGCTGAAGGATACAGCTTGTTTGTGGAGCAAAGTAAACAAAATTGCGAGGTTGAGTTTTATTCTCCTAAGCCACAGAGGATCAAGCCGCAGGAGTGTACACCGCTGTCTGTAGGTCAGGGTCGTAGAAGGCCCAAACATTTTTCTGGTAAATCGACGCTGTACATTCTCAATATCGATAATGTCACGTTTATGCATATTTGAGAACACAAGGGTGCAGTACTCTAGGGTTGGGCGAATAGGAGTTTTGTATATCTCTCAGTTACTATTCGTGAGAAGAAAATTTCTCTGCAACAAGCCAAGGGACTTATTTGCCCGTGCAGTTAGGTAGAAAGTGTGTTTAGAGAAATTGAAAGTGTAGGAATATTGCAGTCCGAGGTCTCTTATTGGTGGGGAATATGGGAGTGAGACACCGCTAATCTTAAGCGCATCATAAGGAATATCGCAGTTTGGCGTAAGATAACTGCTTTTGTTCGTTGAAAATTCCATTTTCCAGCGATCACACCAGGAGGATAAGGACTGTACGTCGACCATGATGTTGTTCAGTGCTACAGGTAGGTTTCCTCGTTCGAATTCGTAGACTATCTTCATATCGTCGTCAAACAAGAAAATTTCGCCATAAGTGGTGACGTTGAAAATATCATTTATATACAGTAAAAACAGCAGCGGTCCTAGAACACTACCTTGGATAACCCCGCTGTTTACTGGGTGGGGGTCTGATATCTGACCGTTGATGCAGGTAACTTGGTGACGGTCTTGTAGATAGGATTTAAACCAATTGAGTAGGGGGTTTTCAATACCGTATCCCCTGATCTTGTTGAGTAACTGCAGATGTGGCACTCTGTCGAAGGCTTTTGTCATACCAAGATAGATGATGACGAGTGCTCTGTCTTTGTCGGCAGCTGTTGTTACCAAATTTAGAAAGTCAAATTGGCAGGTTGAACACGAGCGTGATCTGAGAAATCCGTGCTGTCTTGGGCTGATGAGCTTATGTGCTGAAAGGTAGTCGGTCAGGTAGTGTTTTACGACTTTTTCTAGCAGCCTCGAGATCACTGGGGTATGATTAATCAGGCGGTAATTGGAAATGTCATGCACTGCGCCTTTCTTGTGCCTGGGGATAATAATGGATTTCTTCCATTGGCTGGGGAAGGTCCCAGTTTGCAGAGATAGATTGTAAAGGTTAAGTAGTAGGAGGGGAATGTCCGGGCCGCCTAGAGTGAATATTGCTGATGGTGGGCCGTCAGAACCGGGGTAGTAAGTCGGTTTGAAAGTGTGAATGTATCTATTTATATCCGTAGTGGTAACCGTGATAGAACTGAGTGAGGAGTTTGTGACAGATTGGGGGACAAACTGGGTACACGATGGACTGAGAGACACGGTGGTTGTGAGGAAAGTATTGAACGTGTCAGCTACCTTTCGAAGTGAGGTTATGAGGTTATCAAAATGGATGATCTGATTTATGCATCGAGTTGATTGTGGGGCACGAGCCCTGTGTAGCCGGGCTAGCTCCTGAGCTTTGTTTGGGTGGCCTAACGCTTTGGTTTCTTGCTTTAGTTGTAGGTCACGGGCCTTGCGGTGGATTTCGTGATAGAGGCGTTCCAGTCTGAGGACTGTAGTAAAGTCTCCATTTCGCCGGCACTGTCGTCGTGTTTCTGCTTCAGCCTGGTTATATGGTAACCTGCTGGTCTGGATGGATAGTAGGGGCGTGATATGTTTTCGATGCATGAGTGTAAACTTGAGTAGAGGAGGTCAGCGGCGTACTGGGGATTTGCCGTTAGGAAGAACTCGTCCCAGTTTCTGGAGCGAATTTGAGAGGGGATATGGTCCCATTTAAAGTGACTGAAGGAGGGACCGTTACATGATAGGCTATCAGTACACGGCTTTGCTTGAAATCTGCAACTAACGATTTTATGGTCACTGCCTGTGTAGTCGTTTAGTACGGAGGCAGAGACGTTCGTGAGACCCAGGGTAAATATCAGGTCGAGGATGTTATTCTTTCTGGTAAGCTGTCTTACATGTTGAGCCCACTGGCCCAGGCAAATGCTTGAGGCGAATTGCAAACATTTGTAGGGGGCAGAAAAGGAGGACCAGTTTGCGCCCGGGGAATTGAAGTCACCTGCTATAAATTTACCTCCAAATGGCAGGTCAGCGATGTAATTAAATGCATCAACGATGGGATTAAATGTGGAAGTGTCATTTCTGCGGAGTCGATATATACCACCTAAAACTATGGTCATCTGTGATAAAGAAATTGTAAACCATATAGAATCTTCAACATTTGCCAGCACGGTATTTTCCAGTAGGGTGGCAGATAGGCTGCTCTTGACATACCCCATGCAACCTCCACCGCGGCCGTAGATTCGTTGAGTCCTGAAGGTTTGATAACCGATCAGTGATATTTGATCAGAAGGTATGTGCTCGGTGAGCCAAGTCTCAGTGACCAGGATTATGTCGAAGTTGTGGATTACGGCCAGTCTTTTTACAGCGGAAAGCTTGTTCAAGATGGAGCGGTGGTTGAATAGTGCTACGGTAAGCATTACTGTGGAAGGCTTTGAGTCGTCAGTGGATTTGGTAGCCAGGGTGTGCGTGGCAGGGCGGTGATCAATAGACAGATCACCCATGCAGGAAGGCTGGATGTGAGTGGTTACTTCCATTTGGACTGCTCTATTCTTATCGCCGCACATTGTACACTGGGCCGAACACTCATGATGTTTAGTAGAGATTAACACTAGAAGCTGAGGTGTTATTGTAACGCGGGCTAATAGATCTGGGGGGGGGGTACGGTGACCCTAGGTGGGACCTTTGAGGCGAAACACGTATAAATCGGGGGAGAGTTGATAAGGATGCTAGGGGGTCAGCATGGGAGCTGAGAGCAGTAAGGGGGGCAGCCATGGTTTTGATGGAGGCCTTGTGAGGAGAATGACGAAGAGCAGGGCGAGTGGGTTTTGAATGAAACAGGTATGATGTTTTGGATAGAGTTTGTTGAAGTGGCAGGCATCTCACAAGGCTCCACGGAAAGAGTGTGAGGGGGTGGAGTAGTAGCGAAAGGGCTGCTGATGAAAGAGGCCTTGGTGTGAAAGGTCAGTTGGCATAGTGTGCAGTGGGGTCAGAGTAGAGTACCTCGATGTTGGGTGGTAAGGGAGCAGAGGATGTTGAAGCTGCGGAGGGGTCAGATGGGGCACACCATGAGGCGGAAAAAGGTCGGGCACGGGCCACATGTTGTGATACCGGTTGGCAACGATGCTCGTAACTCGCCCTGCATGGTTTGAGTTTGGAGGCGACACATTAATTGGAAAATTTGTGATATGGTACTGCATCTGTGGACGTAATGACGGCGGGGTCTGGGTTTGTGAGTGTGGGATGTAGCAGTTAGGTACGCAGAACTCCGGGGGACCAAATAAATGCGCTGGTGGGCTAGCTCTAGGGTGAGCTACGAGATTTCGTATGTATGGCCGTGGTGGGGGACGTGAATGGGTAATAGGCCGGTTAGCTGGAGCGCGAGAGGTCATATGTCGACTTTCAATTAAAGATGGGAGCGTGACGATGTCAGCGCAGAGGAGGTTTTTGCCACTGAGGGCAACAGGTGACGAGGGTGACGTTGTGGCCGAGGCACTAGGAGACAACGTTGCGGTTGGCTGGTCGGTGCGGGGTGGCGCGTTGGGATCTGGCGGTTTGTTGTCTCGTTTGGCAGACAGACCAGAACGTGAATGGCTGCTGGCAGAGAGGGGGGTTGTATTGCCCGGCTGTGGGTAGACAGTGGTGGAGACTGCAGTGCTACATGGAGCCTTTTTGAGGGACGTTAGGGTGTTGGAGGTGATTTGGACGAATCTAGGTCCACATTTTGCGCTGGTGCATTGGACAGCGGGAGTGGTGACGAGTTGTTTACGGTGGGAAGTTTCTCAGGGGAGCTTTGTGGCACAGGGTCAGGGGGTGATGGGAGTACTTTGTTGCCGGCATTCGATCTAAGGACCTCTCTCTACAGAGGGGTTTTATCAGGAGCAATTTTATATTTTTAAACGAAATGGACTTTGAGATGGACTCTCTCGTTCTAACGAATTCCACGGCAGAGTTCTCTTCTAGAAATGGAAAAAGTAGCAGGCACATGTTTCGATGTGACCTTGTAGCGGTGGCCATCTTCGTTCATACTTTTACCACGTTTATTGGTTAACTGAACGCTGACTGCAAAGCGCGGTTGCCATTTGACCGTTGCTTTTGCTCACGCTCTCACACACGCTCCCAAATACACGCTAACGACTATCTCTCCCAATCACCTTCTCGTTCTCACGGGTCGTGGAGAACACTGTTCTGGTTAACATATTCATGCAGTGCCGCACATTAGAGTAACGTGCAGGTGGTCCACGCAGTACAAAGAACCGAAGCACGCGTTTACTAAGGAAACCGCGAAGTGAGGTCTAATCAACCTTACAATTGGTGAGCCCGACGTGATCCTCAGGTCACTTGAGTTTCCTTGTTTTCTACCGTTGAAGGTCCCGTCTGCGTACGTTTTTGTGTTTTATTGTTTCCCTATCTGTTGATTTTTTTTGGTCGGTTTACCAAATAATTTTTTTGTGCATACCTATTTTTGGTGTCTAGATCGTCGTGGTTTTTGTTCCTTTCTCGCGAAGATTAAAGGGCCCCATTGCTCGTTGGTTTCTTTTCCCGTCTGTATTCTATAAAGTAATCGCTATGTCTGCTGAACGGAAACCCTGCTCAGACCCAACCGTTAGGGCGATCACGCTGCACATATCGGCTTTCACGCCTGCTGATCCAGAACTCTGGTTCACGCTGGCCGAGTTAGAATTCGAAAACTGCCGTATAGCCAGCGACGCCAGCCGTTTCATGTGGGTAGCAGGCCGCCTCCCGCCAGAGGTCACAATGCAAGTAAAAGACGTAATAATCTCTTCCCGAAGCTACGAGGTTTTGAAGGAGGCCGTCATTGCCCACACCACCCCAACGCAGGACCAACGTATGCAATAACTTCAAAACGTTGAGCTTGGAAGCAGGAAGTCCTCCGAACTTCTGCGTGAGATGCAGCGCTTGAGAGGACCGACAAAAGGCGATGACCCGCTCTTAAGGAAACTTTAGCTGCAGCGTTTGCCGCATAACATTCTAGTTTTACTAAGTGCCAAGCGCAAATACTCGCTGGAGGAAAGCGCAGCGATAGCTGATGACATTATGTCACGATAAAACCCCGCTGTAGCTGGAGTAACCAGGCCCTCCGTCGCAACGGTGCCTGCCTTGCCAACATCTAACGACTTCGCGTCAGTTTTGTCTAGAATTGACACGAGCCTGCAACGCCCAGCAGTAAGAAGTGGGTCACAGGAGCGGCACCGCGCACGCTCACCTAGGCTCCATAGTCCGTCATTGCGACGACGTTTCGTCGGTTCTTCAAAAGAAGGGTATTGTAAATACCACAGTCGCTTCGGTGAGGGAGCCAAACGATGCGAACCAGGGTGTACGTTTCCCGGTGCTCATCAGGGAAGCTAAACCCCCGGCCCGTGGTGGCGACCCACGAAGCCGGGTATCAAACCAATAGTCGTCTTTTGAACGTAAGGGCATCATTTCAAATGAGCTATTCCTCGTAGATACCGGTGCCGAAGTGAGCGTTCTCCCCCGAGCGAAAGACGACAGTAGCACACCGCAGGCCCAAACACTAAGAGCTGCCAATGGCACGGCCATCCCAACGTTTGGCCAGCGGTCGCTGACCTTAAACTTGGGCTTAAAGCGTAATTTTCGTTGGGTATTCATCATCGCCGACGTCCCGTACCCAATTTTGGGCATTGACTTCTTGTAACACTTCGACTTGTCAGTTGATGCACGGCTTCGTAGAGTGGTAGATCGTCAGACCACTCTCGCCGTTGAGGGTTATAAATCGCGAGTGAATCACGCCACGCCTTTTTACGTTCAACCACCGGCACACCAACCTTATGGCGAACTCATCGCAAACTACCCGGCCATGTTTCGGCAGGCCGGGCCTCTCCCAGCAGTGACGACCAGTGTCACTCACTATATCGATACTAAGGGACCCCCAGTGTTCAGTAGGCCGCGTCGGTTAGCACCAGACAAGCTTCGTGTTGCACAGGCTGAATTCGAACATGTGCTAGAACTGGGTATAATACGCCCTTCTAGTAGCCCTTGGGCTTCCGCCCTTCAAATGGTCCCTAAGTCTAGTGGCGACTGGCGACCCTGTAATGATTACAGAGCGTTTAACAAAATTACCGTCCCGGACCGATACCCGGTTCCCCATATACAGGATCTTACTTCGTCTTTATCAGGTTACTCCGTCTTCAGCCGTATCGATTTGGTTCGGGCGTACAACCAGATCCCGGTAGCAGAGGCCGATATCTTGAAAACTATTTCGGTAGTGACGGGTGCCTCGGACACAGCGGTTGGAGCAGTACTGCAACAGTTCGTAGACGACTCTTGGCAACCTTTAGCATTCTTCTCCAAGTGTCTACAACCCGCGGAATCTAGGTACAGCACATTTGGTAGGGAGTTATTAGCCATCTACTTGGGAATTCATCATTTTCGACATGCACTCGAAGGCCGTTCGTTCACGGTGTTTACAGACCACAAGCCTTTGGTTTTCGCACTAAAGTCAGCTTCGGATCGATACTCACCACGCGAGATTCGCCATTTAGACTTTGTCCCACAGTTTACTGTGGACGTACGACACGTCTCCGGGGTACTTAATCCCGTCGACGACGCCTTATCACGCGTACATCAACTAAGTCTGTCACTTACGCCCAACATCAACTTGGACGCAATGGCACAGGCCCAAACTATGGACCCCGACATCGAACAACTTCGAAAAAACGGTTATTTGAGCTTAACCACAGTGCCTATCCCAGCTTCCCAGAATACCATCCTGTGCGACGTATCGCAAGGTCACTCTAGGCCGGTAGTTCTTGCTGCCCACCGTTATTCTACTTATCTGACAATCCATAATCTGGCTCATCCGGGCGTGACTGCCTCGATGAAACCGATAACTGAGCGTTTTGTTTGGTACAATGTCAAACGAGATGTCTGCCAATGTGCTCGTGCTTGTCTGCAGTGTCAACGTGTTAAGACCCATTGGCACACTAAGGCGGCATTAGCCGAGTTCCCAGAACCTGAAAAACGTTTTCATCATGTGCATGTCGACCTCGTAGGACCACTTCCGCCTTCGCTTGGGTACGTTTGCATACTCACATGAGTGGATCGTTTAACTCGCTGGCCGCAGGCCATTCCTATCCCTCGTTCCAAGTCGGAAGAGGCCGCGAAATCTTTTCTGACCGGTTGGGTTAGTCATTTCGGTTGCCCGGCGATAGTGACCACCGATCGCGGTCCACACTTTGACGGCGCTTTCGGCAGCCTACTCACTACGCTCAGTTGCCAACACGTTAAGACAACAGCTTACCACCCACAGGCCAATGGTAAGGTTGGGCGTTTCCACCGGCAATTAGAAGCCGCCCTTTGAGCAAGCGGTAACCCCCTTTGAAGTGAAACACTACCATTAGCACTCTTCAGCCTGCAGAGTACCGTCAAGGAGGAATTACACACAACACCGGCCGTACTAGTATATGGCTGTACACTTCACCCGCCTGGGGAGTCGGAAGATCCCTCACCAACCGTGACTTTCGACTACGGTGACTATGCTCAACGTCTTACGCAGCACATGCGAGTGCTCAAAGCTAGTCCGCCGCGTGAACAACAGTCTACAAGTTATGTCCCAACTGCGTTAGGAACCGCTACCCACGTATTCATTCGCATCGATGGCGTTCGATCACCACTACAAGCGCCATACACTGGCCCGTTTCGGGTAATAAAACGTGGGGCAAAATCATTTGTCATAGATATCAGCAGACGACACGACACCGTGTCTATCGACCATCTCAAGCCTGCCGTCATGAAGTGCAAGCCGCTCGGCCAATTTACACCTACTCAAGCCGCTCAGTCACCTGCATCGAGCGAGTTACCACTCGAACCACCCCCAATTACGCATAGTGAGGACTCGGCAGCTAGTCCATCAGATTCTTCAACCGTTCCCGCAACGCGAAGTAGCCGTCGCGGTCGCCAACTACGAAATCCCGTCCGCTTCGCCGATTTCGTGACGATTTTTACAACCGACTGTTAGCAATGAGTGGGGAATTCCGCCATGGATTTACCAACCGACAGGCCCGTGAAATTACAATCGGCAGTTATGATTTCATTTTCTTCTGGTCTCCTAGCGACTACAACAACATCTAACATCGTTTGTGTGTTGTTATTTCGGTCCAACATCCGCCGGCGCCCTCAGGCGCTATTTTGTTCCAGTTTACCTTGCCCTCTCTCAGACGGATTTACACAGTCACATTGGCTTCAACCGTAGCCTGGCTGACTCCGGTACACTTTCAAGGAGCCAACCGCCCACTGAACAACGGGACGATTGGTCAGCGTGGTACTGGAGACGACAACTGGACGTCTTTTTGGATGGACCTGACGAGGCATTTTCCGGCTCGCATTCGTATGAGACCCGTGTGCGCCAAAACAGAGTTGGACCTACGCACATCGGACCTCGAGAGTGCAGGCACCGGTAAACTCATCGGCAGTCGTTCGACGTCACCAACAATATAACGGACAAGCTATGAGGAGTTCCTGAACAACCAATAATTCCGGCTTACCATCACGATCGAAGCCCAACTCCGTCGGATTTCTAGCAGGAGGCCCCTGTAGCGGTGGCCATCTCCGTTCATACTTTTACCACGTTTATTGGTTAACTGAACGCTGACTGCAAAGCGCGGTTGCCATTTGACCGTTGCTTTTGCTCACGCTCTCACACACGCTCCCAAATACACGCTAACGACTATCTCTCCCAATCACCTTCTCGTTCTCACGGGTCGTGGAGAATACTGTTCTGGTTAACATATTCATGCAGTGCCGCACATTAGAGTAACGTGCAGGTGGTCCACGCAGTACAAAGAACCGAAGCACGCGTTTACTAAGGAAACCGCGAAGTGAGGTCTAATCAACCTTACAACCGTTTTCTGAGTCTTCTGCAGAAGCATTTGTGGTGTGAAATACCACATACCATGAGCAATGACTGCTTGACCGAGGAAAGGGGCAAAGGATTTGGAACGTTAAAAACAACGGCATTTTTAGAATTTCTTATCCCTCCAAAGACTTCAGATGCAACTGAGTCCAGGAAGTAGCCGGCCGATAGGAAACTTTCAGTGTTTGGATGTTTAAAGGGATCAACAATGTATGCTAGTGGCAGCAGCATGGTCAGTGCATCATCCATGGATCGTAACTGTTTCTCTGAGGACGGTACGTTTTTGTGAAGCACATTATATTTGTTACTGGCTTCACTGTATATATCAACCAGTGGTACTGAACAAGGTACCACGAAGGTAGAAAGTCGGGGGCGCTTAGAGCTTGTAAGTGGAGTTCGATTTGCCACTCGGTGAATAAGGTGGTTTGAAGTCGATCTAGGCATGATATTTGAAAGAAATTTGATAGAAGTGGATCCGTAAGTCAAATGCTTACCTCAGACTTTATTGTTCAGAAAAAAACCCTGATTTACTTTAGCTACTGGGGATGTCTTGCAAAGCTGTTTGAGTATTATTTCCCTAGATACCCCAGTGGAAACTACACCAATAACAGCACTCCTAGCAA
Source organism: Fasciola hepatica (assembly GCA_948099385.1). Lineage (NCBI taxonomy): Eukaryota > Metazoa > Platyhelminthes > Trematoda > Plagiorchiida > Fasciolidae > Fasciola > Fasciola hepatica. The sequence continues at coordinate 2,085,126 of CANUEZ040000007.1, read as the reverse complement.
CGTGGTGTAGCGCAGTTATTCCAACAAGACATTAATTCAGTGTAAAACATAGATAAAGTAGTACGCCACACATAACACGCGCTAACAAATCCCGGCTATTTTGAACGGTTGACCAAGCAAACCCTTCCAAACTTTCCTCCCTTTGTGAAGCCTCAAACTGGGTCTAGAAAAGCACAACCATCAACAACTTCCCCAGCTCGTCCTGGGCGAAAGTGGGTTGGGTGCAACAGATCCCACCCCCGATCGGTCACCTCGGCCTCTGCGGAGGTTTCAAGTATTTTGACAAACTTGCGTTATTGTTATGGCCGCTCATCAAGGACTGCCAGCTCCACTCATGGCAGGTTGATTTGTGGTTGCTTGAAGGCTGACGTAGGGCTTCCGTCTTCTTGCTCCCTTGGTTTGCAGTAGAGCTCGTTCTCAATAGTTCTATGCTCTAGCCCGCTCTAACTAATCTTGTCCTCTGCTTTCCGGTCCTGCTGCCTAACGGATATTACCTATTGCTATGGCTTTGCTATACTCAGCTTGAACAACTTGAAATTTTAACAGTCATCATTGCCCACAGTAAAACGTGAGCTTGCACTGAAATGACTAGAAAATCTGACGCTATCCAAAGAATCAAATGCACCCAGCCCTCCCCAGTTACTTTTCTAGTTACTTCCTGTTTAGTTTGTGACATTTTTGTTCCTCTTCCGGGCATAGTGTATATTTCGTCGTTCTCAATTGACCATTTGCGTTATTGTAACACACCTAGCCGATTCACACGAATCCCGAAACCATGGAAAGATTGATCCGCAGTTTCTACGATACTGAATTAGTAACTGAAAAAACACCATGAAATATATACAAACCCCAAATATGCTATCAGAGAGACCAAAAAAGAAAACTAAGTTCAAGACGTGACACAGACGAGCATGTGATACAGGTTAAACCGGGGTACGACGGAGTTGCGATTTGGAAGCCAATAAACAAAGGTAGTTCACATATGAGCCGTTATCGCGTGCGCTGTCCGTGGTTCGGTGCGAAAATGGCTGATCAACTCACAGAAGAGCAGATCGCAGAATTCAAGGAAGCATTCTTCTTATTCGATAAAGATGGAGATGGTACTATTACCACGAAGGAGCTTGGGACAGTCATGCGTTCTCTCGGTCAAAACCCAACTGAGGCCGAACTACAAGATATGATTAATGAAGTGGACGCCGATGGTAACGGGACCATTGATTTCCCCGAATTTCTCACAATGATGGCAAGAAAAATGAAAGACACGGATAGTGAGGAGGAAATTCGAGAAGCATTCCGTGTGTTCGATAAAGATGGCAATGGATTTATTTCAGCCGCCGAGCTCCGGCACGTTATGACCAACCTAGAAGAAAAACTGACCGATGAAGAAGTTGACGAAATGATTAGGGAGGCAGATATCGATGGCGACGGGCAAGTCAACTATGAAGAGTTCGTGAAAATGATGACTGCAAAATGAAGAGGGAGTTAATAATATTGGTATATTTCTCGGCCATGGTCGAGAGGCACGCGCTAACGCATGATCACGGTGTAACATGTTACTCAATATGGTGAAATATTCACAAAATTCTAAGTATGAAAGTCGAGAGTATCAGAGATGGAAAAACATAGACGGCAACAGTTTGAATGGATCATTCTGATAATGGTTTGCGCGGCAGTTTTGAACCAGTTTCTTATGTGCATCAATCCGCTCACCGTTTTTCGTATCCACGGCTTCCAATTGAAGCTCGTTCTAAGCCACAAACACAAAAACAAAAACTTATCCTAGATCCGTTTGTAGCAAATGACCGTGTCTGCAACTGGTCATCCTTGTCTCCCATGGACTGGTGTTTCTGAGTGCGCGCATGTTTATATTGATGTACTCACGGTACTTGACCACCAAACGAGCGTCATGTTTTGGCTCGTCGGAACTGTTTACATGATTAGGTATCTTCACGAAATCAGAGTGTGATAGTGGTTTTGAAGGAGTTTTCACAACTATTCGTTAGAGAAATTATTCTTCGATGGTCGATCGGGTAACTCGAGTGGTGGCAGAAGCACGTTTTCAGAAAAATACAACAGATAAGTGCACACGAAGTATTAAAAGAGAAGTTTTAAATTGCCATCACGGAGGCCTGGCTTACACCAGACTATCAAGACGGCGGAGTAATAACACCGGATCACTCCGTTCTAGTTTATGATTCAGGAAGAGGACGTGCTGGTGGAGTAACTCCCTACATTAGCGACCTCCTAACCCCGGATGTCTCTCCCGGATACATCTTATCAGCCACGATGGACTCCTTGTGGGTAATCTTCCACTTCTGCCCCTCCACTACTTCACTTCCGAAGTCATTTACCGCTCCTCTTCTACATCACAGGTAGATTCACCCTTGATGGCAGAGTTTCTCATAACCCCCGAAAAATACCACTCCTTTAGTCACCTCCCTGCGGGGACTTCAAAGCCCCCGGAATAGACCAGGAGAGCCTTATCACTGACAGCCATTAAGGTAAGGCATTAGTTATTCTAATGGTCGAGCAATCCTGGACACGGAGCGTGGCCTGTCCCACCAGGTTGAGAACGGATCAAAGCTCATCATTTCTAGATCTGATCGTAACCAGTTCCAAACACAGTGTAGACGTTGTCAACCTTATGCCACCGTTAGGTAAGGGCGGCCACGCAGTCCTCTCTTTCGACTACATATTGAAGTGGCCAGTTATATTCTCTTCATACAGACCAGCTCGCTCATTCAAGCGAACGGATTTTCCAATGATGAGGTCCTGCATCAGAAGCGAACTAAACAACATATCTGATAGCATAGACATAGAAGAGCGCCACAGGCTACTAGGGCATTGTGTTCTGAAGGCAAGTATTCTACATGTGCATAGAATCCGGTATATCCCTAAGGGTAAGGCACATCTGCCACCATCAATTAGACGCCCTCTCGACAAAAGCTTTCAGCTCTCCAACAAGTGCCGAGCCACATTCCTTCCGGCGGATGCAAAAGCCTTCAGATGCGTCCGGAACCTACGTAAATCCAAGATTAGCGGACGCTTCAAGAAAATACAGAAAGGAATCTTAAACGGGGCGCGTGCGAACCGCGCTTTCCTCCATAAACACCTGCGCCACAATCGTGAGTCAGTGCCTTCAGTGCTGGCGCTGTCGCTCTCTGATGGCTCTCCTGCCAACTAATTTTCTGAGGTAGCAGGTTTTCAGATCTCTTCACGTCGGCTTTTAGCACAGCAATAGTGCGTGCGTGTGGACACTTCTCTTCAGATAAAATAGATAGTCTACCCATTGGAGTATCTCACGGTATCTCACGCATAATTGTAGCAGTGGATTATCAAACTTAACCCGTTCACCTCGATGAGACAGGACGAAGTTCATCCTTGCATTCCTAGAGAATCCTCCTCCATTCTTGCAGCATCATGCTCTACGCTTTTTCAAAACTGCGTAGACAGCGCAGGGTTTTCCAAATTCACGGAAGCGTGCTATAATTGTTCCAATTTATAAGGAGGGAGATCGACACCTTCCTAGTATGTATAGGCCAATAAGCCTCACCAGTGTTTCTAGCAAAGTCCTCGGGCGCATCGTAAAACGCGAAATCTTGGCACACTTGAGGGACAATAGTTTACAATCTCCAGCACAACAGATCTTCCTCCCTGGCGGGTAATGCATTACCAATATGCCGGCCGTTATGGATAACACGACATACGCTCATGATGATGGCAAGATATCCCATGTCGCATTCACCGATTTCGCCAGAGCCTTCGACAGTGTCCCGCATGGTCCGCTTCTGTACAAACTCATGATGTGCAGTGCCCCCGGTCGCCTGCTGTCCTTGGTTGAGAGCCTTTCGAAAAACTGGACCCTCTCGGTTCGTGTGTAAACGTCTTGGTCTCATCCTTCACCCACCGACATAGGAGTCCCCCAGGGCTCGGTCCTCTCCTATTCCTCATTTACATCAACAACCTCCCTGGTGTGGTTCTGGCTAGCATAGCGATGTAAGCAGATGACTTTAAAATCTGTGCGGTTATCCACTGACTAGGTCAAACGTTGGTCGGCTGACCGGAGCCTCCCAATGAATGATGACAAATGTGCAAGCAAAACGTGTAACAGTGCTCCGGCCCATCTCTTCAAGTTAAGCGGAAACACAATATAAATGTTGGATCAACACAAGACCCGTGGTTCCTGGCTATGCAGTAGTCTCTTGCCCTCCTCCCACCAAGAAAAAGCCAATAACACTGCCTTCCGAGTTCCAAACTTCACTAGACGAACCTTTTCGATGATCTCGAAAGAGGACTTCCGTGTTCTATGTGGAACCTATATTCGACCTCTTTTAGAATACATCAGCCAGGTAGTATACAATGGCCTCGTCAGTATCGAAACATTTTGGAGTAGATTCATCGGAAAGCGACCAAAGAGGTACATGGCTTACGCTTTACCCCCCCCCCCCCCTCCCCCATCCGGTTCGTTTAATATCACCCAATCTCTACCCTCTTGAGACACGCCGTTTTAGGGAGACCTATTCCTGATGCGTGAGCCATTCTCGGCGGGGCTAGTGGATCAGTTTTTCACTAGTGCAAGCTTGGAGACCCTGCGAGGATACACGAGAGAACTCTTCAAACTTCGTCCACGTACCTTTATTAGAAAACATTTCTTCCCGTCTCGGACAAAATCTTCTTGGAACAGCCCTCTACAGGAGAAAGCGAATGCCTCCTCAAAAGAGGCATTTAAGGCCAGATTAGACACTTGGTTGGGACTATTGCCTAGGCCAGCCAACTCTCCAATCGCCTTCTCGTAGATTATTGTCCCCCAAGCTTTCACGTCTCGTCTCCAATCCTATGTACTCGTTCTTGCGCGCAGTTATCAATAGATTCATTCTCCTTACTCTTACAAATGTGTATGCAAGACACTCTCCTGTGCAACATAAGAAAAACCAGTGATATATTGATGTATCCGTATTCTTATTGTCTGGTTCATGCACTACATAGAAAACACTTATTTTTATTCTCGTGCCCCATTTACGAAAAGGGTTTCCCTCATGCTGTCAAGTTTGCCCATTCCAGCTCTGTGAAATCGGAGAGAAGAAGATACATGCAAGAACCGTGAACATGTGGGCTAGAGCCTTGAGCATGTGAACTACTTCAAGACACGAAGCTCAAATGATCACAACTCGCTACAAATTTAAAACTGAAGGCCAGGTAGACATTTAGTCCGACACCGAGCTAAGTCAGTATTCCTTTTCGGTCCACCGGCGGGGAAAACCCGCAAAAGGCGCTAGGTTCAACTGCGGTGCACGAAAACTCATACCAATTTCGGTGGATTGTTCAGCTCGCGATAACTGGCAAAGGTGCAAATGACTTTTCTGCTGTTGTAACAGCTGACTGTAATAATTATTGGTGCGTCGTGTAATAATTGGTACTGCGTAGGTCTTTATAACGATCAATGTGCAATGAAGTGGGGCCAAGCTTGGGCTTAGGTGATATGTGGACGCAAAGGTTGCCGGTTGATGCGTCTAACTACGGAAAGGTGCCGTATTCTTAGAAATATTGCGTCTAACATGGCTTACTACCTTCGAAAATGAAGATGTAAAGCACCCTACGCTGATTGCCTGACGTCGGATGAGGAGCAGTCTGGACTGCCGCATTTCTGAACGAAGTCATAAATGAATGCAAGCCAGTTAAGAAGACTATAGTCATCTGAATTATAATTGCCGTGGTGCGTTGGGAAACCCTATTCCCTTAAACGCTATGCAACGTAGAATGCTGGTTCATTTCGCTATTGTACAGGCGCCTACTCGGTAACTGCGAACTCTTGTGTGCACTACTTTAGATGAAACCTAAGGACTTCCAGGTCCTAATTTCTCATAGTAGAAAAGCATGACTAATGTACTCAGTATACGGATTTAGTTAACGGGTAACATAACTCCACCTCCTGCAAGTCGGCCTATGGAACGAGCAACAAGCCGTTAGTTCCGATGTTAGCCGTAAGTCAATGAAAATACGTTGTTATTGTTTAATTATTATTGATTCTAACATTAAGAAATTACAAGCTGTGTCCGACACCGTAGTGGAGAGCAGCTGTTGGATCTTCTCATCAGATATCGTCAACCATACATAAAAATGAACGTACGAATAGTATCAAGAACTAACGAACGGAAGCGAATAAAAATGTCAGTGGACTTTATATTGTTATGAAGTAAATATAACATAGACGACGAATATGATATGATAAGGAGATATAAAATGAACACAAACGTAAATGAGTGGAACCATGTAAACAATAAAATGAAGTCATATATAACGTCATATATATATATAATTCGTATGTGCCTACAATAAAAAAGACAACAGTCATCGCAGCATTCGCCTGTTGCATCGCACGTCATACCGACAGCCTAGGCCCATGTATACGGTAATCTATATTTTAATATGATTTTCCACAAGCACACTGTGACATCTCCAGATCTCCTCGGCCACCTTTCCCGCTAGAAGAGAACACTTTTGGAGGCCCTTCGGTCTAAATGAGGGTGTACTGTGCGCTGGCCACCCTTGGCCAAAAGAATTTCAGGTGACTTCGGTCATCTAGGGAACCATGTAGCGACGTCACCATCCACCTGTGCCGCCGGTGGAGAAGAACCATGCGCACGGGACTTAGCGATCTCCTGGTCGACCCTCACCTAGGTGTCTGTGTTCCGTTAAGTCTGGGAGCATACATCACCTGAAACGGAAGAAAAAGATTGCCGTCAATGGTAGATGATTAATGATGTCGCTATTGTACGTAAGGTGGTTCTGGAGGACCTATCGTAACAACGGATGTCTGTGTCCCTACCGGAACCAGTTAGCGTAGCCAAATTCCCCAACTGGGGCGAAAAATCCATGAACTCCTTGTATCCCAAACAGCCTAAGGCCGCGGCAATATCCTTGGAAACATCGTCACATAAAGCTAACTTCTCACTTGGGCTTATCACAGGTGCTTCCTGAACAACTTCCGGCTCCGTCGCAGGAGGCGGTATGCTTTCCCATGGGCCCTCATCCGGCAGAGCCCAACGACCCACAGGTAGCATGCTGGTGTCGTATTTGATTACGTCGCTTACTCTCAGGATGTGCCCGTAGGCGAGTAGCCACTGTTTGTTAAAGCTACACGAACACTGCTTGTTGGCACCCATTTTAACCCTAGCCGTGTGTGACCGCCTGCATTGAACCACCCAGCAACCGTCCATGGCAGCCACTGCAGTGACCACATGTATACGAACGTGCTCCTCAACGGCGGAAAGCGCGTAAAAACTAAACTGACTAAGGAGACCAGCATACTTCTTCATCCATTCACTAGCCTGAAAAGAGCCCACCATCAGCTTACCCAGTCTACGGCGCCTACTCTCTTCCAGTTTGCCCGCAATCTTAGCGCATTTGGTTGATACTGGACATCAGGTGAGTCCGGATGCTGCTTTCGAAGTTCTTTATCATGTCTTTCCAAACAAATGCAAACGGGTTCAGTTGCTCACTCTAGCGATAGCCGAGGCAATCGGAATAAGGAAGTTGACCCCTGACCTGTGCTCCCAACAGCTTTTGGTCCGGGCACTCCAACTCCCCTGGCCCAAGATTGACCAAGGCCGCATGAATCTACCATCCAGCTACTTAGAAGGCGTCAGCTAGATAAACCAATCACATGAGGCTAATTTGACTGACAAACCCCTGCCCATGATTGGTGTTTATTCCATGTCTAGGTTCATGATCTTTTGTGTAATGTCTACTAAGTAATTTGTGGATGGCTTGAGAATGAATTACTGAAAAACAGTTGTTTCGCCGATTTGGACTTCTATATGAAGCTTGCATAAATGTAGAAAGACTTCAAGCTATTCCTATGGAATGCTAGAAAATCCTCCTCAAAAGTTTTTTAACAGGAGTGAGTTCAACGAGCAGTCCGACGGAAACTTTTGGTATCATCGACCGTTGCACTGGAAGTCGCAGCGGAAGCGGTGGAGGCAGACATGAAAGCCAGCAAAGAAGAACGGGCACAACCTTAGACAGAGTTACTCATATACTACTTTGGGCCTGACTCAAATAAAAATCCGATTGACATTCTATGTGCGATTCTCATTTATTCCGGGACAGAAACCATCATTCTAACCCTTTTCGCAATTTATGCATCCATGACGGCAGTACGACTATATTTAAGGGTGGATCGTACATGGATGTCAGTGAAGTCGGTTGGATCGATAGAGTACATGCAAAATTGACCTCAAAAGCTGCAGAATCAAACATACAAAAGATGTTTTGTCTATCTACTGAGTGAAGAACAACTCACCAAGGAAGAACAATGAATAATTATCCAGCTGTCTGTAGTAGTCGTTCCACTGGAATCGAGAGAGCTGTACAACAGGGGTCGACTACAACGGGCATATTCGACAGGCGGTAGCAACGATATTCGTCTGGTGACCAGTAAGGCGACATGGATATTGCGCTCAGAAGCAAGCATGAACTCGTACGATAAAATGGTCCAACGTAAGCGTGAACTCTGTGCAAGAAAGCAGACAGAAATGTGACGGCAAATATTTTGTTGTCTTTTCCATTTTTACCTTTCTACCTACCTGTATATATATATATATATATATATATATATATATATGCGACTCACTACCATACCAACTGTCAGCAAAGTAATCTCGGTAAGAAAGCACAACCATAAAAAGAAAAATTAAGTGCACCAAGTGTAGAATAAAAGTCGACCACAAAACAGTGTCAGCACGAATAAGGCTGGAAAAAGCAGTACAGGGTTAGTCAGAAAGTATATGAAGGTAAGCAGAAGAGGAATTTTCCAACCAACATGGATGGTACATCGGTCTCCAAAATTCCTCCCAGTCGTTCACTGCAGTTTCAGACAGTAATCGGTTCTGGTTCCCCATTCCTGCTTACGTTTTCGAGACACCGACGTTCATAGGACTTACAGCAGTACGCCTGCATACCTTCTAGCCTACAACCCCGGCACCTTCCCACAAGAAACTTTTCCTCACATCTCTCTCTTGCTTTCGTTTGCTAATGCGGACTACGGCCGTCCGTACGAGCCCATCTGCATCAACTTCTACGTCCTCAATTATCTCCACGGGCCACTTGTCTGTCGCAGAGGTCTCAAGCCACCAGCACGATGTTGCCATTTTTGTCTTGCTTGGGGTGTCGGGAAGTATTCCCTCACCCATCGACATCAAAGTTATCTGCGAGGTGGTTGGCCTGCTTCCAGGGTCTGCGATAGTATTCTCTCATTATAGCATTATCCAATATACCGCAGTCGCGCCTCAGCAGTAGTAGATTGCTCGGAGTTAGAGCCAACCTGCTCCGGTCGTCGGACAAAAGAGGGACTATCGGTCGATTGTTCAATATCCTCTCAACTTCAACAAAGCAAGTACACAACGTCTCGTCACTCATTATCTGTTCCTTAGAGAGCATTGATGGAAACCAGCGCACCGAGCGGATCATTCTCTCCCATATGCCCCCTCGGTGACTCAGTGCTGGGGGGTTGAAGTGCCAACTTATGCCCTGAAAGTCCAGGTGATCGTCAATGCGCCGTCTATTCCAGAGCTTCAACTGACCCTTGAGCTCGGCAACTGCATCCACGAAATTCCATCCGTTGTTGCTATAGATTTCTGTTGGTGTCCTAAGTCTACCAACGAAAACGACAAGGGACATTATGAACGAATCAGCGCTTAAGCTAGCTGTCATTTCCAAATGAGCGGCTCGAGTTTGTAGACAAGTTAATAGACAGCCATACTTTTATCCCGAACCCCGGCCTTTTCAAACAAGGGTAGGACCAAAGTAGTCTACTTCGACTGAGCTAAAGCAATGCCTTCTTTTTCCACGCGACAAAGAGGAAGAGGAGCCATCAACTGCTGATCGGCGGCAGCGGCCAGTCTACGATCGGGTAAACATCGTCGTACCACCCATTCAACTGCGCCGATTCCATCAATAATCCAATACCTGTTGCGGGTTGCGGCCAGCACTTGCGCAGTGCCACTATGTCCTTCTCTACTATGATGGTGCCGGATAATGAGTTCTGTCACTGCGTGTCTGTTCTGCAAAAAAGCTGGGTGTTTAAAGGTATTTGGATATTCAACATAATCTAATAGTCCACCAACGCACAAAAAGCCTAACAATATGATCGAGAGCAGTATTCTTAAGGAACCCAAGGCATCTTTGCATAGCTCTTCTGTAAGTGGTCCTCGCTGTAGAAACTCTTCAGGTGACTCCCCTTTGAACTATTGTTATCACTTTGAATCTGGCCCTGTCTATTCCCTCGGCGGACGGGTTGTCCACGTTCAGCGGCGCCTTGCTCCTTGAGGAGAACATAACTTGAATATAAGAATTGAACCGGATGAGCCAAGCGACAGCCTTTAGGTGCTTAGACCAGTAAGAATACCAAAAACATTTGAGGGTGATGCCTGTGTGCAGGTTGGCCGCATTCATCAACACAGGTCCTTTGTTAGTCTCTAGACCATCCGGTGTGACCGACGGTAAAACCCCTGGCGGGTTATGATCGTTCAAAAGCGGGGATCCTCTGAACCAGCTCCTTGGGTCCTCTGCGGCTGAAATTCCTCAGCAATATTATCTTGTGATCGCACGTGCTGCCATTGGGAAACGTTAGTACACTGATGAATAATCGCCAATCGGTTAGCAACGAATGTACTATAATGCGTGCCAGTGTTCTCTATGAAGTACCTAACTATCATCGAGTCTGTCTAAAAATGCGCCTCATAAAAACAATCTGGCAAGCTCCGTTTCAACATCTCACTCATTCAAAGCCTAAGACGGCTACCGCCTAATCCAGCCTCGGAATAGTTACAGTTGATGGATGCCACCCGCGACTGACTACACAGAAGCACATGGAAAGGGGTTTTTGTTCACGGGAATTCGCCTCGCGTATGCCAGTGCACCGTATCCGGCTTCGGAAGCTTCATAGAATATGCGCAACTCAGTGATTCCTACTCCTTGGTGGGTCTCCCCTTATGTTATCAACATGTCTCATAAATGATACACAACTATTCCGCGATACGGTATTTTCTAGGCTGAGTGGGCTATTTTATGGTTCCAATAAGTTAAGTCAAAACGTGATCCCATAAAGAATCTTTAGCCTCTGGTCCTCGGTTCGTGACACGTTAACGAATATACTCGGCAGCGCGCTAAAGAACAGAACTGAAAACGCTAGAGCGGGACAACGTGTATATCGGAAAAGCGCAACGGCTTGCAGACGGTGCACACAGGCGGAGCAAGTGGCACCACCAATTTCGAGCCAGTGTTCAGCGTCAAATGAGTCCAGTCGCAATCCAATGAGCGTTGTGGTTGAGCCATGTGAGATCCTGGAGTTCCATATGATCTTGTCTGACGGGACGAGCTGGAAGCCAAGAAACACAAGGAAGCTGCTCCTCGGAGCGCGGACGGATATTCGACTGAGGGGGACATACCGGCGCAATACAGGCTTCCGCTACCCTTGTCGTGATAACCACGTTGTCGTGCATTCATGCATAATAAAACTATGTACAATTGGAACATAAAGAGTTAACTTAACTATATACAACTGTTACATATTCAGAAAACCTCTTTCGTTGTTGCAGCTCGCGGCCGCGTCGATTTCTCCTGTTGACGGATGCAGCTGTGCCTTCCGTGGAGTTTGGTGTTGCAACAGGTAATCGGGAGTCGTTCGTGGGAGTACCAAGGGCCGACTCAGGAGGACTAACCGAAGGTTGCGAGGAGGTGGAAGTTGGACGGGTTGTTCGGGGTGGGTTCTACCTCGATGAAGGCTGGTTTAAGGCGGTCTATGTTGACGGTCTCTTTCCTACCTTCGACGTCTACCAAGCATTTCTCCTCCTTTCTCTGGACGACGCGGAACGGTCCAGAGTTAGCCGCTTGTAGTGGTGATCGCGCTGCGTCCACCCGAATAAACACATGCCTGGCGGTCGCTAGAGTGGTAGGTATGTAGGTGATGAAATTTGTTAACGTGGCGGGGTGGGCTTTGTCACCCGCTTTGCGTAATACCCGTAATTAAAACTCACAGGCGGTAATAGATAAACCAACTCACCTGGAAGTCGTAATGTGCAACCGTAAACCGGTTCAGCCGCCGTAGCACCCATGTCGGCTTTAAAGGTGTTACGCAGTCCTAAGAGAACAATCGCTAAAACTTCACTCCATAAAGGGTTATCACGAATGGGAAGGGCAGCTTTCAGCTGGCGATGGAATCGCTCCACCAGGCCATTAGCCTAAGGATGAAAGGCCGTCATCTTGCTGTGTCTGCAACCAAATGCATTCAGTAGCTCGTAGGAGGCGCCGTCAAAATGAGAACCGCGATCGGTGGTCACGATAGCACGGCAACCGAACTGACTCATTCAACCGGTTAGAAACGCTTTTACAGCTTCCTCTGAGGTGGGACGGGGAATGGGTATGGTCTGGGGCCAGTGAGTCTACGCAAGCTAGGATATAGACGCAGCCGTTGGATGGTGGGGTGGGCTTCACGAGATCCACGTGCACATAGTGAAAGCGTGCGTCTGGCTCACAAAATGTGCCCAACGCAGGTTTAGTGTGACGATGTATTTTAACGCATTGGCATTGAAGACAAGCGCGGGCTCAAAGACGTACGTCACGTTTGACGCAAAGCCGAACGAATCGTTCGGTGACTAGTTTCGCTGAGGCGGTTACATCAGGATGCGATGAGTTGTGGAGGCTGATGAAAACTTGCCGGCGAAAACTGGCGGGAACTAGTGGTCGGAGTCGACCCTGTGACACATCGCAAATAATAGTTACGTCCGAAGTTGGAAGGGTCACTGGCACTAGATGCAGAAAGCTGCCATTTCTGAGCTTGTCGGCCTCAGGATCTGTTGTTTGGGCTGCGGCGATTGCTTCTAAGTCTATGCACATGGATAGTGGGTCATGGAAACTGTAGGCGTGTGAGAGTGCGTCTGCTACGAGATTGTGTGCCCCAGAGACATGTCAAATGTCCGTAGTAAACTGCGAAACTAAGTCTAAGTGGCGCATAATAATCAGAAGCTGACCGGAAAGCGTGGATTATGATCTGTGAACGCTGGGAACGTTTGGCTCTCGAGTGTGTGCCGGAAGTGTCGGATACCCAGATAGATTGCCAGTAGTTCTTTGCTGAACGCATTATATCTGGATTGCGCAGCCTGGAGACGCTTGGAGAAGAAAGCCTTTAGTTGCCATGAATTGTTGGCGAGTTGTTGCAAAGCTGCTCCAACGGCCGTGTCCGAAGCATCTGTCCCTAATACCAGGGGGCAAAAGGATCGGGATGTGAAAAGAGTGTTATGTTGGTGATAACTTCCTTGATCGAAGCAAACGCTGCCTGTACCGCGTCGGGAACAATGAATTTCCGCTTACCTCCAAGTAAAAGGTCTGATGGAGGCCGCATTATTTCAGCGTACTGTGGGATAAACCGGCGATATATGTTAACCAAGCCAGAAAATTGGAGCAACTGCCGGTAAGAGTGAAGCTCAAGATAGTCGCGCATTGCAGCTACCTTGTCAGGCAGGGGCTGTATGCCCGAGGCTGAGATTTCGTGACCTAGGAATGTGATGGTTGTCCTACTTAATTCGCATTTGGTAGGATTAATGATCACACCGTGTTGGCTGAAGCGCTCAAAAAGAGCGCGCAGGCGTGACATATGCTCTTTTTCTGAGGAACTTACCACCAAAATATCGTCTAAGTACACGTGGACATTCTTCAAACCGCGTGCTGCTTCATGCGTAAACCTTTGAAAGGCTTGAGCTGCACTGCGGAGCCCAAACTGCATGTGCAAAAACTCGAATAGTCCGAATGGAGTTGTGACAGCGGTTTTAGGGATGTCAGTCTCAGCTACCAGGATTTGGTGGTAGGCTCTAACGAGGTCGATTCGGCTGAAATCAGAACAAACGGAGAAGGAAGAAGTAAGACCTTGAATATGTGGAGTGGGGTGCTCGTCTGGGCTAGTAGCCTGGTTGAGGGCCTTATAGTCGCCGCAGGGGCGCCAGTTGCTATTAGGTTTAGGAACCATGTGAAGAGGCGGGGCCCAAAGGCTACTGGATGAGCGTATCATACCTAAATCTAGCATGTGTTCGAACTCAGCCTGCGCTACGCGGTGCTTGTCTAGTGCCAAGCTGCGTGGTCGGCTGGATGCTGGGGGTCTTTTAGTGACAACATTGGGGTGACGTTAGCTAATCCCACGGTGGTTACTACAGGCATTGCGTATTCCCTTCTTGAAGATGGGAACAGTCAACGACTCACTCCATATTAACGAAATACGCTCCTCGTTCCAGATGTCACGGAGCAAAGCGGTAGGTGATTTTATCAAAGCATCTTCACCCAGTTTGAAAAGAACTGGTGGAAGTTCGTCGGGACCTGCCGCCTTCCCTCGCTTTAGTGATCGAATGCGTGACTCCACTTATAATTCTGATGGGGGCTCAAGTGATACCACCCAAGGAATCGCATTTGTTGACACGAGAGTAACTGCACTGGTGCGCAACCAGCTAAACCATTCCTTGAAATACTCGGCCCATCGGTCAAGCCTTTGCTGTTTGCTATGGATGGGTTCTCCATTTCTATCCCAAATCGTTTCACTGACCTGGATGCGCCGTCCACCGATGTCACGAATAAGTTTGAACAGTCTTTGACTGTTACCTGAAGCAGCTGCTATTTCCATTTCTTCGGCTACCTTGACCCACCAATTTTCGCGACCATTCCTAAGGCTTTTCGTAACTTGTCTTTGCAGCTTTCTCCGCATCTTATTCATCTCCTTACGGTTCGAGAGCTGACGCTTTTGCTCCATTATATTCAGAGAATCTTGCGAGATCGTGTTTCTGATGGACAACGGATCTAGGACCACAGGTAAAACCTGCTGCAACGTGCATCGCCTGCTTGATATGAGCCCAATGCTCATCTACATTACTGTTCGTCGTATATCCTAGCTCATGTTCTAACTTCTGCTCATACCGGGTGCGTAATTCTGGATCACACAAACGTTGCACGGCTAACCGGGTTTGCGTTTTGCGAAGATGACCACGGAGCTGGAGAGATAATCACATTAAAACTAATGCATGGTCCGACTCTACATACGTGGACCAGTGAGATCTACAATTCTGAACAGAACTGCGCCACCGGTAGCTCACGGCGATATGATCAATTTGACTCAAAGTACCTGTAGAGTTAGAGCGTCATGTCACCGTGTGATGCGAGCTGTGTCGGAAATTGGTGCTAGACAAGAACGATCGATTGTCTGCACAAAACTGGAGAGGTCTATCCCCGTTATCTGTAGGCTCAGCGGGTTAAGCGCAAAGCCCACCTAAACATGCTTCTGCTGCACTAAGTTTGCCAACTTGTGCATGGAAGTCACCAGCTAGCACTACAATGTCAGAACCTTTACCAATGCGAACGAGGGTAACGAGGGCACCATAGAACTCATCTTTCTGCAAGTCTTAGCTACAGTCCGTTGGGGCGTACGCCGAGATCACAAACAAATTGCGCCTAACACAACTATCCTTTCGAACACCAACTGACCCTTAGAGTCTCACAGCACATAAACGACTGTTAACAGGGATCCAGTCTAAAAGGGCAGCCCAGCCTTCTCAGGCAAGACTGCTTGCACCATGTTGACCCGCAGCTCTAGCTGCTTCGTCTCCTGAAGTCCGCAGTAAATACCTCGATGAGATACCAGAAGCAGTTAGTTGAATTACGCTGCTCGAATCCTGGATACGCGTTTCACTTAGGCTTCAGACATCAATCTTCAGAGAGTTCATTGTAAGTGGGCTAGGCACGCCTGCTGACCGGCCTGCATGAGTGTACGCACGTTGAAGGAGCCGAGATTAAGAGGCTGACGAGGCTTGGGAAAATGTGAGCTACAAGATGCAAGATTATTCACGACACTATTTGACAGTGAATCGTTGCGAGTATCGGCAGTGTTATCGGTGGGAGCATTATGGGTGGATAGATGGGGCGAAGAGGGGTGGTTAGGAACAGAAGACAACGGTTGAATGAAAGAGGGGGCTTCTTACTACCTGACTCTGTCCTGTGGATAAGCCGTTTCAGTCTGGAAGGTTCTGACGGCAAAAGACAAGAGATTATTGTGTCTTTCACGACTGCATAAGAACAGTTACTGAATATTACGTCGCTTATCTGGTTATCAACGTCACGAGAGAGGCGACCGATAGTCCACAATTAACGGGAACTCTCACTTGGGATTCCATGTGATTCAGACTCTGCTTCTAACATATGAAACCAGAGTTAAAGGTCACCAATAAAAAACTCAAGGGTGGCTAGGAAGACTGTCAAAACGGACGGTTCCGGATCAGGCTTGCGGTCGTTGTTAGACATAAGTGCAATGGCATATCAAAAGTAAAACAACATATAAAGATCAATGCAGCCACCGTGAAACACTTATAATATCGATAAAAGGAAAATATAAAAAGGGTATGGTAGCAGAAATCGGGATTTACTGTTTGTATGTCGGGAAAAGCATGTGTGTAGACGAATAAATGTGACTGTAGGAATTACGAGTGTCCTCGATGAATGAATATGTTGTTCGGGCTCGTCAGTTGAGGATCCTCCTAAGTTAATTAGGACTTGCTCCCGTATAAAATCTATAGCCCTTGGTCGTCGGTTCGTGAAACGTTAGCGAATATAATCAGCAGCGCGCTAAAGAACAGAACTGAAAACGCTAGAGCGGGACAACGTGTATATCGGAAAAGCGCAACGGCTTGCAGACGGTACACACAGGCGGAGCAAGTGGCGCCACCAAATTCGGTAATTATTCAAATAAACAAATTTGTTAGTCGTTATAATCGTGTGTTGCCTCGGTAGCACTACACCATCCCAACCTAATTTCGACCTGCATAACCTCAGAAACTACTGCCCGGCCGGAGGACACAACGGGGCCACTATTCCAAGTGGGTCAAACAGGGAACTGACCTTCGACTGAAAGCCTTTTTTTGTCAAAGGCCTGTCAAGCAACTGGAACTGAATGGCAAATTTGTCTGTGACCGTATCCCACTGAACGCTCAGTGCTCTCTGACGGGTGTTGTCCTAGTGAGGAAGCCGGACGAAACTGGCATTTAAATTAGCGTCCGGAAATGAGGCCATAAACTTCTGTGAGCTGGATACACATTTCCTCAGCTTGAAACCAGCGGGCGTGAATAACTCAGTTATCCCTCTCGTGAACGAAGTAGTTTCAGCGCTAGTTGGCAAGGATGCAAGACAATGATCAACAAAGAAATTGCGTTCTACCGCCTGTAAGACCTACAGTTCATAAGCTACCCCGAAATCCCTCGCAGCTCTGCTTAAAGCGAAGTTGGCGCAAAAGGGCAAGGAAGTAGCCCCACAAATATGGGCTGTCATCTGGTATTCCTCTGGTTCCAGGGGCAGGTCTTCTTGCGGTCACCACAGGAACCACAAGGCGCTCCTGTCACTTTCGGGCACCTTTACTTGCATGAACATCTCTTCTGTGCCCGCTGGAATGGCCACCTTTTCCTAGCGGAACGCAAAAGCATGCCCACATGATCAGATGTAGTACCAAGGTCTTGGTAAAGCATAAGATTGAGCGATCGTCCCTTATGTTTGGCTGCGCAATCCAGGACAATTTGCAACTTCTCCGGCTTCTTTGGGTTTAGAACAACGCGGTGTGGTAAGTACCACCGAGGTCTATAGTCACAACTCATTTAATGCTAGGGCACTCTTATCGCTTATCCATTGGATATGGTTTGATCCATCGCTTTGATATATCTCATCCACCGGTTTTTTTCGTTTGTCAGGCGACGTTTCAAACTGTGTGACCTTGTTCGCGCTGACTCTAGGTTACCGAACCCTGTCGCTACCTCCTTCCTCCATGACAGAGGAACATTGAAATGTCCCCGTATAAACCGTGTCTTAGACTTGACGAAATTTATGACTTCTGTGTCCTCTATCGAAAAACTTTCTTCCAGTAGCTGCACGTCCCCAAATTCCGCGTCATACATCCCTTGCATTTCCTCTATCAGTGATGATTCACTCTGAGTCACCCAATCCGCCGATAGGGACTGCAGCGATTGGAGGGTGGTCGGACCAAATACCACACAGCCTAACAGAGGACGAACTGCTCAGGGATGCTAACGGACGCCCGGGCTCTGATGAAAAACCCAATGAGCCTCGGATACATTACATACAATAAGCAATATCGCATCTTCATTTGCGGTTTCCATAGGTAGATCTTCCAGGTGGGGCCACCTTCTATACTCACCGTCGGAACTAGGCTTGAGTACGGGTAATGACTCAACAACAACAGCTTGCTGTATGCTGATTGACTCGGTGCTATTCAGTGCGATCAGTTCGAACGCATCACTGACCGCGTTGGCTGTCTCGGATCCCCCCAGAGTCTTGATTGTCAACTGGCTGGTCCGCGAACCTAAGCCCAGACGTTGTATGACCTCGGCCCGAATGAGCGTAGTGTCGGATCCATTGTTAAGAAAAGTGCATCCGACAACCTCCCTTTCTCCGGCCTTAATTCTCACGGGCAGTGGTCGAAGGCATATGCCATTATGCTGCATCTTGGTTGCTCCGCAATGATTCTCACTCACTGCCTTGGGTGGCACCGGGCGCCTTGGCATAGCCATATGGAGTGGTAGATGATGCCGGCCGCCATAGCCTTCAATAGCACAGACAGTTTTTGACCTGCAGTCACTCGCTCTATGGCTTCCTTTCAGACATATGAAGCACAACCCCCTTTTATGGGCTTCTGCCCATCTCGCAGGTATGTGTAACGCCAAAACCTTTTGGCATAGCGCTATCGAGTGGTTCCCATCACATATTGGGCAGGTTTGAGGTCGCTGTCTGTCCTGCTGCATTGTGCTTATGGACCAACTAGATCCAGATTACCGTGGATCTGGTATGCGATTGGCTTGGTTCACCCGGCCGGCGGTCTTAGTTCGGCTTGCCAGTTGTCCGAAGCGACTACGAGCGATCCTGGCCGTGGTGGACACGAATTCCGTTATTTCGTCAAACGTTGGTTCCCGACTGTTTTGCGGTAACCGATCAACTCTCTCAGCCCATTTATTCTGTACGGTGTACGAAAGACAACTAACTATACGTTCTAGGGTGGCCATCGAGTTGAGATGGGACGTGTAATTCATCTGCTCGAGAGCAATCATGAAGCTCTCCATTCTAGCGGCTAGCGTCGGCAGTGCTTCTAAGTCCCAGCTGCTGGTGTTGGGCCCTCTCATCAGGCTCTCGAGGAGTGATCCCATTATCTCGTGCGGGCTATCAAATAGTTTCTTCAGTATCTTACAAGCTCTATGATATCCCTCGCTGAGAGGCAACATCAGGCATTCCTCAATGGCTTTCAATACCCTACCCTTACAGTAATGAAGCCAATACGTCAATCGTTGGCCGGCATCCTCAACCTCCGAAGTGGCATGCACATGGAATTGTCGAAAGAACTTCCAGCACATTGTTGGCCAACCGTCGAACGGGAAAAATTCTACTTTCGGTAAGTCCATTCCACCCATGAATCGAGAAGCCGCAATCGATAACTTATAATTAGGGTCCTGCCTACCGGCCTTTCTGTCTCCCCGATCACAAATATTTATGAACTCGTTACAAATCGACCTCGTGTGCACTTGGACCTAATCACGCACTCTTTTATCACAGTCGTTTGAGTCTGAGGACCGCACAGTCGCCTTTCTTTCCAACTCCTCTGAGATTTTGGTAATCTCCAGCTCTTGCTTAACACTTAGAAACTCATTATTCTGGTTTTTCTTTAAAAGCCTTCAAATTCCGCGCAATTTTCTCTTCAACGTGGCGTTCCCTAAGTTCGAGAAGCAACAAATTCGACTTTAAACAAAGATTATGCCGACTAAAGCATGTAACCCTGGAGCCATGAACAGAAAAACGATCAGGAGGGACTTGCCGGGTTTCAGCGATGACTTGATTCGATCCGATTCAATCTTCAGACCCGTTGAGTCTTAGGATCACCCCAATGCTCCTTGTTGTTCGCATTGTTCCAGAGACAATGTCAAAGTACAGTAACGACAAAAACGCTCACGTCCTGGTCCGCGTGGAGCCTGACCAACGATTCAATGCTCGAATCGCCGAAGAATAAGCTTCACTCGTACTGCATAACACATTGAAGCCTCAAAACAATAAGAAGCCCGAATCGATGCAGAATTAAAATCAAGAATACGATTGCTCTGTAAGTTCTACGATACTATTGGAGGG
Source organism: Fasciola hepatica (assembly GCA_948099385.1). Lineage (NCBI taxonomy): Eukaryota > Metazoa > Platyhelminthes > Trematoda > Plagiorchiida > Fasciolidae > Fasciola > Fasciola hepatica. The sequence continues at coordinate 2,064,924 of CANUEZ040000007.1, read as the reverse complement.
TAAACATAAGTACAAACATGATCATACATTTGACAGTGAGCTTCGGTCACTATCCAGCCAAAAGGTAGTCAAAAATAGAACAAAATTCTGTAAGAAGGGAACGGTTGGCAAAAAAGAGTAAATAGTAAGAGTGAAAAATGAGCTATCCACATATAACCCGACCTCACCTATCTCAGCTTAAATCCCCTTGGGTTCCTTGTTCCATCTCCGATCAGCTTGTTGATGCCAAACTCCGTTGTCCATACACACTTTCCAAAGTTTATCTACGGGAGGTCCGCTGTGTTCTAAATCTTTCTTGTTGGTGCATGGACCGATTAGCACCAGCACCTGTTAACCCTCAAGAATAGTATTAAAGCTAAGTCTCTCTAAAGCCAACTCCTTGATACTTACTCATAAGTTGTTTGCGACCTACCTAGGTTTCCATGTGCCTATGTTGTTTTTCTATAGCCCAAATGAAGTGTGAGCACGAGCTTCCTACGCGGTAGCCTCAGGCCTCCACCCTACAAACATATAATTGCAAAGGCGTAATATATCTATACCTCACACATCATGAATAAAGACCTCCCCACCGTTGACTCTAGTCGCTGACGACCGGAGAGAAACCAAACGATCGCCTACCGCCAACACAAAAGAAAGTAGGTGCTCCGGTAGCCACTGTATCCAACACAGTCCTCTTAAGACTCATATGATTTCATATCTAAACCTAGCAGTCGTCCCTACTAGCACTATGTCTATTCCACTACGTGTGCAGGTACATGGTCTGCCATCGCGGCCAACATGGCTCCCTAAAATCACGTCCTTTTACCACATGCCAATCTGACCTCTTCAGTCTACTGACCATGGCAAATCAGACTGAAGTCCCTATGGTGTGGAGGGTAAATTGAGGGTAGGAAAAACTGTATAGAATCGGTAGAAGTGAAAGTAGACCGATGAATACGTTTATATACAAAACATAAGTCAAGTCTGACATGTCTAAGTTATAAGGGGTCAGATTTCAGCAGAGTGCATCGCTTTTTTAAACACATTGGGGAAGAGTATCCTGTTAGCTTCAGTATGACCATTCCACAGTCAAGGATTGCGATAAGACCTAATTTTTTTCTCAGCAAATACTCAAAGCTTTGGAGTAAGCTATCATTAACTATCCGCAAATGTGCGTCAATAGCCCAGTTTAGCCATACCCTAAAATCACAACTTACCTCTGGTCATCTGTTGTCTTTGATTAATACCAGTATATATGAGAGTCGAGCCTATGAAAAAGACATTAGCTTCTTGTTAAACGTACGCTAGACTTTCTCAAGGCGTACCCTATCCGTTTTAGACATTCTGGAGAAGATAATAGGGCAGTATTCCAGATGGGGTCTTGCGTGGGTTTGGTGTGCAAGGAGAGTACTACGTTTCATTTTAAATGATCTGATGACAAGGCCTATTATCTGTCCGCTCCTGGCCGTCTGGAATGAGACATGTTCCGAGAATGGCAGATTGTTGGTGTATCAAAGCCCAAGATCCCTCACTGGTGAGATTTGGGCGATGGGCACTTTAATCAGTGACAGGGTTCCGGAAGGGACTTGACATCCATAGGTTGTGCAGCACATCCACCATTGACCAAGTTTCTTAAGATAATTATCTATGTCAGATAGCTCTGTGCTTAGATCTTGATGGTGGAGCTCATAGACGATTTTGATGTCATCGGCAAAGAGGAAAGGAATGCCGTGCCCCACAACGGGAAAAATGCCGTCGATATAGAGTGGGAAAAATAGCGGACCAGGTACACTTCCTTGTATAACTCCACTAGTGACAGGCACTGGTTGCGACGGGTGACCATTAGCACATACAACCTGGGTTCGGTCTGGCAAGTAGGAAGTGATCCACGGTAAAAGCGGGCCACGGATACCGTAGGCTTGGAGTTCTGTTAACGACCAGGAGTGATGAACTCGGTCGAATGCCTTGGTCATATAGAGGTTAATAATAATCACAGATTTGCCGTGGTCAGTAGACTGAAGAAGTCAGATTGGCATGTGGTAAAAGGACGTGATTTTAGGGAGCCATGTTGGCCGCGATGGCAGACCATGTACCTGCACACGTAGTGAAATAGACATAGTGCTAGTAGGGACGACTGCTAGGTTTAGATATGAAATCATATGAGTCTTAAGAGGACTGTGTTGGATACAGTGGCTACCGGAGCACCTACTTTCTTTTGTGTTGGCGGTAGGCGATCGTTTGGTTTCTCTCCGGTCGTCAGCGACTAGAGTCAACGGTGGGGAGGTCTTTATTCATGATGTGTGAGGTATAGATATATTACGCCTTTGCAATTATATGTTTGTAGGGTGGAGGCCTGAGGCTACCGCGTAGGAAGCTCGTGCTCACGCTTCATTTGGGCTATAGAAAAACAACGTAGGCACATGGAAACCTAGGTAGGTCGCAAACAACTTATGAGTAAGTATCAAGGAGTTGGCTTTAGAGAGACTTAGCTTTAATACTATTCTTGAGGGTTAACAGGTGCTGGTGCTAATCGGTCCATGCACCAACAAGAAAGATTTAGAACACAGCGGACCTCCCGTAGATAAACTTTGGAAAGTGTGTATGGACAACGGAGTTTGGCATCAACAAGCTGATCGGAGATGGAACAAGGAACCCAAGGGGATTTAAGCTGAGATAGGTGAGGTCGGGTTATATGTGGATAGCTCATTTTTCACTCTTACTATTTACTCTTTTTTGCCAACCGTTCCCTTCTTACAGAATTTTGTTCTATTTTTGACTACCTTTTGGCTGGATAGTGACCGAAGCTCACTGTCAAATGTATGATCATGTTTGTACTTATGTTTACCCTCCAATAGTATCGTAGAACTTACAGAGCAATCGTATTCTTGATTTTAATTCTGCATCGATTCGGGCTTCTTATTGTTTTGAGGCTTCAATGTGTTATGCAGTACGAGTGAAGCTTATTCTTCGGCGATTCGAGCATTGAATCGTTGGTCAGGCTCCACGCGGACCAGGACGTGAGCGTTTTTGTCGTTACTGTACTTTGACATTGTCTCTGGAACAATGCGAACAACAAGGAGCATTGGGGTGATCCTAAGACTCAACGGGTCTGAAGATTGAATCGGATCGAATCAAGTCATCGCTGAAACCCGGCAAGTCCCTCCTGATCGTTTTTCTGTTCATGGCTCCAGGGTTACATGCTTTAGTCGGCATAATCTTTGTTTAAAGTCGAATTTGTTGCTTCTCGAACTTAGGGAACGCCACGTTGAAGAGAAAATTGCGCGGAATTTGAAGGCTTTTAAAGAAAAACCAGAATAATGAGTTTCTAAGTGTTAAGCAAGAGCTGGAGATTACCAAAATCTCAGAGGAGTTGGAAAGAAAGGCGACTGTGCGGTCCTCAGACTCAAACGACTGTGATAAAAGAGTGCGTGATTAGGTCCAAGTGCACACGAGGTCGATTTGTAACGAGTTCATAAATATTTGTGATCGGGGAGACAGAAAGGCCGGTAGGCAGGACCCTAATTATAAGTTATCGATTGCGGCTTCTCGATTCATGGGTGGAATGGACTTACCGAAAGTAGAATTTTTCCCGTTCGACGGTTGGCCAACAATGTGCTGGAAGTTCTTTCGACAATTCCATGTGCATGCCACTTCGGAGGTTGAGGATGCCGGCCAACGATTGACGTATTGGCTTCATTACTGTAAGGGTAGGGTATTGAAAGCCATTGAGGAATGCCTGATGTTGCCTCTCAGCGAGGGATATCATAGAGCTTGTAAGATACTGAAGAAACTATTTGATAGCCCGCACGAGATAATGGGATCACTCCTCGAGAGCCTGATGAGAGGGCCCAACACCAGCAGCTGGGACTTAGAAGCACTGCCGACGCTAGCCGCTAGAATGGAGAGCTTCATGATTGCTCTCGAGCAGATGAATTACACGTCCCATCTCAACTCGATGGCCACCCTAGAACGTATAGTTAGTTGTCTTTCGTACACCGTACAGAATAAATGGGCTGAGAGAGTTGATCGGTTACCGCAAAACAGTCGGGAACCAACGTTTGACGAAATAACGGAATTCGTGTCCACCACGGCCAGGATCGCTCGTAGTCGCTTCGGACAACTGGCAAGCCGAACTAAGACCGCCGGCCGGGTGAACCAAGCCAATCGCATACCAGATCCACGGTAATCTGGATCTAGTTGGTCCATAAGCACAATGCAGCAGGACAGACAGCGACCTCAAACCTGCCCAATATGTGATGGGAACCACTCGATAGCGCTATGCCAAAAGGTTTTGGCGTTACACATACCTGCGAGATGGGCAGAAGCCCATAAAAGGGGGTTGTGCTTCATATGTCTGAAAGGAAGCCATAGAGCGAGTGACTGCAGGTCAAAAACTGTCTGTGCTATTGAAGGCTATGGCGGCCGGCATCATCTACCACTCCATATGGCTATGCCAAGGCGCCCGGTGCCACCCAAGGCAGTGAGTGAGAATCATTGCGGAGCAACCAAGATGCAGCATAATGGCATATGCCTTCGACCACTGCCCGTGAGAATTAAGGCCGGAGAAAGGGAGGTTGTCGGATGCACTTTTCTTAACAATGGATCCGACACTACGCTCATTCGGGCCGAGGTCATACAACGTCTGGGCTTAGGTTCGCGGACCAGCCAGTTGACAATCAAGACTCTGGGGGGAGACAGCCAACGCGGTCAGTGATGCGTTCGAACTGATCGCACTGAATAGCACCGAGTCAATCAGCATACAGCAAGCTGTTGTTGTTGAGTCATTACCCGTACTCAAGCCTAGTTCCGACGGTGAGTATAGAAGGTGGCCCCACCTGGAAGATCTACCTATGGAAACCGCAAATGAAGATGCGATATTGCTTATTGTATGTGATGTACCCGAGTTCCGGATAAAAGCATGACTGTCCATTCGCTTGTCTACAAACTCGAGCCACTCATTTGGAAGTGACAGCTAGCTTAAGCGCTGATTCGTTCATAATGTCCCTTGTCGTTTTCGTTGGTAGACTTAGGACACCAACAGAAATCTATAGCAACAACGGATGGAATTTCGTGGATGCAGTTGCCGAGCTCAAGGGTCAGTTGAAGCTCTGGAATAGACGGCGCATTGACGATCACCTGGACTTTCAGGGCATAAGTTGGCACTTCAACCCCCAAGCACTGAGTCACCGAGGGGGCATATGGGAGAGAATGATCCGCTCGGTGCGCTGGTTTCCATCAATGCTCTCTAAGGAACAGATAATGAGTGACGAGACGTTGTGTACTTGCTTTGTTGAAGTTGAGAGGATATTGAACAATCGACCGATAGTCCCTCTTTCGTCCGACGACCGGAGCAGGTTGGCTCTAACTCCGAGCAATCTACTACTGCTGAGGCGCGACTGCGGTATATTGGATAATGCTATAATGAGAGAATACTATCGCAGACCCTGGAAGCAGGCCAGCCACCTCGCAGATAACTTTGATGTCGATGGGTGAGGGAATACTTCCCGACACCCCAAGCAAGACAAAAATGGCAACATCGTGCTGGTGGCTTGAGACCTCTGCGACAGACAAGTGGCCCGTGGAGATAATTGAGGACGTAGAAGTTGATGCAGATGGGCTCGTACGGACGGCCGTAGTCCGCATTAGCAAACGAAAGCAAGAGAGAGATGTGAGGAAAAGTTTCTTGTGGGAAGGTGCCGGGGTTGTAGGCTAGAAGGTATGCAGGCGTACTGCTGTAAGTCCTATGAACGTCGGTGTCTCGAAAACGTAAGCAGGAATGGGGAACCAGAACCGATTACTGTCTGAAACTGCAGTGAACGACTGGGAGGAATTTTGGAGACCGATGTACCATCCATGTTGGTTGGAAAATTCCTCTTCTGCTTACCTTCATATACTTTCTGACTAACCCTGTACTGCTTTTTCCAGCCTTATTCGTGCTGACACTGTTTTGTGGTCGACTATTATTCTACACTTGGTGCACTTAATTTTTCTTTTTATGGTTGTGCTTTCTTACCGAGATTACTTTGCTGACAGTAAGTCCGGCAATGAATCGCACCGACTCAAATGTTTTTTTTTTGTCAGGGCTCGGTTTCACTTTCTCGCTTACGTCAACTTATCGTAGACGTTCAACTCATTTACGCTAATTTTTGGCTGCCACGCTCAGCAAATTGCTCTTTGGGCCTGATTAGGCGTGGAGAACTTGTTCTGTTCGTTTGGACCTCAGGACAGGTACTTACTGTTTAATCTTTTTGGCCAACTGTTCCCTTTTTCCACAGATTTTCGTCCTATTTTACTACCTTTTGGCCGGATAATGACCGAAGCTCATTGTCAAAGGTACCATCGTGTTTGTACTCATATTTTTACGCGCCAATAGTGTCGTAGAGCTTGCAGAGCAATCGCATTCTTGATTTAAGTTCTGCATTGATTCAAGCTTCTCCACTCTCTGATTCTGACTTTCAGTTTTGCCGGGTGGAATTACTATTCCAGTTCAAAGTATCATACCTTTCACTCGTGCTCAGATTTTACAGATGTACCTATTTTTTCGCAATTACCCACACTGGCGTCGTTTATACCGTCTGATCTCGCTATCAAGCGTGCCTTGGGCATCCCTCGAAATAAAATAATATCATTATTATTAAAGCATTAAAAAAGGATGCTGAATGTTAAGTGGGACGAATTATTCGTGGAAGCAGAACACTGAGGGTTTGAGAGAAATTGTAATGTACTCTAGGACCTTCGCTGTTCCTATGTCAGTGCCTAACATCTGGGGCACTAAGTGCGATGAAGCGCCTAAAGCATGGTTGTCCCTCACCTGGATGGTGAGAAGAGTACTTCTACTCTTTCATTTTTCAGCCAAAATGAACGAACAAACCCATTCGTGTGAAAAAACCAGGAGTCGACAAGGTCGCAGTAGTTGGTGACGATCGCTCTGCATACCACTGAAAGAATTTCGGAAGCTCGATTGGCCCCGGCTACTGTAAGTCCTGCGCAACCTGACCGACATGACCCACTGCTGCCAGTCTTTCCCCGTGTTTCTCATCACTCACCCTATTGTTGGTTCATAGCAGTCCGCCTCCACCGCACCGTTTCATTGTATCCTCGACCAATTTGCGCATAATTATTCGCCTGGACTCTTTTTATACTTTCCACCTTGTCTCATTGGCAATTTACACCAATCTTAAGGATAATGTCATTAGATGCCTTCCATATTCGTTTCTGTTTGCTGTTCAGTTTCATAGTAGAGCCCTTTGCGGCAAAACGGGTCGGTTCTGCAATTGATAGCACTACGAATCATCTGGGTCGCTGCTTGAAAATGTTGTCTCTCCCTGAAGCCTCATCTGATAGAACTGCCGGTGCGGCACATCTTCCACTTTTATTCTAGAACTTGCTTCTAGAGGGAGATTCTCGTTTACTCCATCCCTCGGATACTAATGTGCAACGTTCCTCTCACTGGATATAACAACTGAATTGACGATGAAAGTTCCACTTTCAGTGCTCCGGATACTGTGTTAGTTATCAACCTGAACTCTAAATCCGTCGGACGATCCGATGTTCGCTCGTCATTCTACTGGTCCTCCTCTATCTTAGCTCTCCAGGACCCCCTGAAACCCAGCCATCCGATTCTCGAGTACCCTACCTCGCCATACTAACGCACTTCATTTTACCCCAGCTATGTACGGCGCGGTCAGTTCCACCACTTTGGCCGACGCACGTCAAGAGTGCAGGGCTCATGGAGTGACATGAGCCCGCTTCTAGGTTGGCATACCATAACTCCTGTCAACAGAATCTGTTTTCAGATAGTCTTCAGCATACGGACCGTCCCACCTTCTAGCACTTTTAGCGCACTACGAAGTACTGCTTTTAAGCCCATGTTGTTGCTGCAAACAAGCCTTTCGTGCTGTCTTCCCCAATTATCCATGGTTTTCTACGGAGCTAGCTGTCAACGTCACCCTCAAAATCTACTTTTAATGTGAGACAAAGCCTAATACTCCATTCATATACTCATTAGAATATAGCTCTCACCTCCAGCTATCAGCCTCGTTCTCCCTGGCGCACAATAATGGCCTATAATATACTCATTAGTCTTCCTGGCGTGTTCTTCACCTTCCACTTTCTCCGAGTTTCATGCTTGACTACTCTCTAGCCCCGTTCGTATTGATGCACACCTACCTGTTATCTATCATATCACCTCTCCCACACAATGTACCCCTCCGTAGTCGTCTCAATTACTCGTTCCATAATAATTCATCACCCAGCTCTCACTTTCCCGTTGGTACTTCATGACCTACTTAATATAAACTAGAAATTCTCTGTACTCTTACCTTACCCAACCGGCTCTTCTTTTCATTATCGCTCTGGTAGTCTTTTTCTCCCTCTTTTTGTGCCTTCCTTTTTCTATACAACCGATTCCGCCAGTATCTAGCCATCAACCTCCACCGCCATTTCCGCAGACAAATTTATCCTTTTCCGTATCCAATTTTACATTCCTGTCCTTCATCTCAGACTCTCGTCCTGCAGCCGCTCCTCAACCGCTGTTGTTTGATCCTCCTATCAAAAAGGTCACTAGTACACCAATCTTCCATGTATTCTGTTAACACCACTGTGGGCTATTCGCCTCTGCAACCGTCGTGAAACTCATCCCAGACCAATTTATCGCCTTGCTCTCAGTTCCCTATTTTTACTTCATGACATACCTACTAAAAGGTGAACAATTCGTCTGGGACGTACCGATTTTCCTCTCGCCACTTCCTCCATCCCCACTCTGACCCCCTCTCTCCCCACCGGATTTGTTGTTTTTCTACTTGCGATCGACGTTGGACCACGCCACGCACCGATTCGGGATGTGGGACAGCATGAGATCTTGGGCTACTGGGTAAACAAGTCCGTTTCCTTCTCCTACCACCATCGACTAGCCAACAGGTCCGCCTTTCAAGTTCTCAACACGGTACGGCAAAACTTTCCTTCGATTATCAAAGAAGACTTTCAGACCATTTATGGGACTCACATTCGACCTCTTTTCAACTAAGCCAGTCAGATTGTACATACTGGCCTGGCCAGGGACCGAGACATAGTAGAACGTGTACAAAGGAGAGCCAAGAAACTAGTTGGCAGGTTTTTGCACCCCCTTATTCTCAACGGCTGACGAACCTTGCAGAGTTAGGAAAGATCTTTTCCTAATATACTACCTTCTCACTAGAGGGCTTGCAAATCACTTTCACGCGCTCAAGCCTTCAAAACCTCAGAGGGCGTGCTAAGATAGTATTCAAACCTCACCCTCGTGCAAACGTCCGTAAGAAATTTCTTGCTCACAGGATAGTCTCGTTTTGGAAAAACTTACCGCAGGAGGTTATCAACGCTCCGAGCAAAGAAGCGTTCTAAAGACGGTCGGACAAGTTCCTGCTGCTAACGTCTCCTCCTTGAATCTTTTTAACAACTCAACCCTTGTCTGCTCCCTATTGAGTTTTCCTGAAGCGGCCTGGCTCTCTGTGCTCTCCCTCTCTCCTCATATATATATATATATATATGTATATTTGTATATATATATATATATATATATATATATATACAGGTAGGTAGATAGATAAAAAAGGAAAAGATAACAAAATACTTGCCGTCACATTTCTGTCCGCTTTCATTCGTAGAGGTTACGCCTACGTTGGGCCATTTTATCGTACGAGTTCATGCTTGCCTCTGAGCGCAATATCCATGTCGCTTTACTGGTCACCAGACGATTATCTTTGCTACCGCCTGTCGCATATGCCCGTTGTGGTCGCCCCCGTTGTGCAGCTCTCTCGATTTCAGCGGAACGACTACTACGGACAGCTTCAGTCAGTCAGTCTTCAGGCAAAGGGCATGAGGAAGTCATCCTGCATGAGCCCCATCATATCGTACTTTATTGACTCGGCTGGACGTCGGTGCTCCGCCAATAAACCTTCAGGGTCTGGTCCAATTTCATTTTGAATAGTGTCTCGGTTTCCCCTTCTACCACTTCGGTCGGTAGAGCGTTCCAGAAACTGGTCATTCCCCTTGACAATCGATAAATGGCCGGTAAGCCGGTGAAATACACCTTACGTCAGGGTGTGTCCTGTGGTTCGATCATTATTCCTGAGCGGGAATTCCGCCTGTAGTTCCCGGCCCAACTCACCGCGGATTATGCGCCTGTCATAGATGAGGTCGCCTCAAAGCCGTCGATAGGCAATGGGAAACAACTCGGTGACTTTTAGACGTTCCTCATAGCTGAACCCAAGCAGTCCGGCCACGAGGCGTGTGGCAGGACGTTGCACCCGTTCCAGTTTGGCTACTTCCGCCGCCGTGCACGGGTAGACAGCCGGACCGCCATATTCCAAACGAGGACGTACATGCGAAACAAAGCAATCGGGAAGTGTCCAGGGGTAGGGACCCAAATGAACGGCGGATGGGACCAAGTATCTCTCAGTGTGTGCTCTTGTCTTCAGCTTGTTAGTGACAACAACTCCGAGGTCCTTTTCCTCCTGCGTGTGACGGAGTACGATACTCCCAGGGCGGTAGCCGGTAGTATCGTTGGGGCCACCAATCCTCATGCTCGCGCACTTGTCCACGTTTATCGGTAGACCCCAGGTGGTCGACCAATTGAAAAGAGCCCGAAGATCCTCCTGTAGTATCTCGCGATCCTCTGCCGATCGAATGGTGCGCCAGATCTTTAGGTCATCAGCGTAGATAAGGCATTGGGATCGAATGGTCTGTGGTAGGTCTTTCACAAACACTAGAAACAACAGGGGTCCTAGCACGGAGCCTTACAGCACGCCACTGCCAACTGGATGCCACGCGGACCGGGACTATGCAACTCTCATGGGAAAAGGTTCTCTCGACCAAGAAATCCTCAATCCAGTGGAGCATGTACTCTGAGATGCCGACGGCCCGGAGTTTCAGCAACAGCCTATTGTGAGGAACCTTGTCAAACGCCTTACTAAAGTCCACGAAGATGACGTCCGTGACATATCCCTCGGCCTTGGAGTTCGATCAACTTTCACGGGCAGTCAACAGGTTTGACAGACATGATCTGTCCCGCCGGAAACCGGCTAATTATTCAATGTACTCCTCGATGAGTTGTTCTTCTCTCAAAAGATAGCCAGAATATCTTTTGTATCTTTGATTCCGCAGCTTTTGGGGTCAATTTTGATATCATTCATGCATATGCTCCACGGTATAAATCAAACATCCGGGCGCGGGAAAACACTGCTTTTGGCGCGTCTTTCAAACATGCGCGATAACAGATACCAATTTTGGTGAATTATACAGCCAACGGTATTTACACTATCATAAATAAAGAAAAAAGTTGAAGTTTTGCTTTGAAAAACCCGAAAATCATTTTCAAAATCTGAAAAAACTTTTCTACGTATCGCGACCTAAGCGAGAGAATACCGCAGAACCATCAACCAGAGCCGCGCCTCCAGCACCAACAGCCACTGCGGCCAATATCGGTGCTGACTTTGATCAGAGAGCTTATATACTCCTGTGGCACGCGGTAAAACAAAAGTCACATCATAACATTTCACGTCAATTTCATTTTCTACGGGCACCGATTCACTTGTTCCAACTGTTCCACACTATCTATACCCCACCGATCCAACCGACTTCGCTCGGCTTTGGACGAAATGTTCAACTGAGATAGTGTCTAAACACACGGGCTTAAAATAGCCCGACTGAAGTTGTGGGACCGTTAAATGTGGAACAGTTCGAACGGGTGAATCGGAGCCCGTAGAAAATGAAATTGACGTGAAATGTTAGGGTGCGACTTTTGTTTTACCGCGTGCCACAGGAGTATATAAGCTCTCTGATCAAGGTCAGCACCGAAATTGGCCGCGGTGGTTGTTGGTGCTGGAGGCGCGGCTTTGGTTGATGGTTCTGCGGTATTCTCTCACTTGGGTCGCGATACGTAGAAGAGTTTTTTCAGATTTTGAAAATGATTTTCGGGTTTTCCAAAGCAAAACTTCAACTTTTTTCTCTATTTATGATAGTGCAAATACCGTTGGCTGTATAGTTCACCAAAATGGGTATCTGTTATCGCGAATGTTTGAAAGATGCGCCGAAAGCAGTGTTTTCCTGCGCCCGGATGTTTGGTCTGTACCGTTCACTTGACATTGAATTTTTCATTTATGGCGCGTTGTGATCATTTTAGCTTTGTGTCTTGAAGTAGTTCACATGCTCAAGGCTCTAGCCCACATGTTCACGGTTCCTGCATGTATCTTCTTCTCTCCGATTCCACAGAGCTGGAATGGGCAAACTTGACAGCATGAGGGAAACCCTTTTCGTAAATGGGGCACGAGAATAAAAATAAGTGTTTTCTATGTAGTGCATGAACCGGACAATAAGAATACGGATACATCAATATATCACTGGTTTTTCTTATGTTGCACAGGAGAGTGTCTTGCATACACATTTGTAAGAGTAAGGAGAATGAATCTATTGATAACTGCGCGCAAGAACGAGTACATAGGATTGGAGACGAGACGTGAAAGCTTGGGGGACAATAATCTACGAGAAGGCGATTGGAGAGTTGGCTGGCCTAGGCAATAGTCCCAACCAAGTGTCTAATCTGGCCTTAAATGCCTCTTTTGAGGAGGCATTCGCTTTCTCCTGTAGAGGGCTGTTCCAAGAAGATTTTGTCCGAGACGGGAAGAAATGTTTTCTAATAAAGGTACGTGGACGAAGTTTGAAGAGTTCTCTCGTGTATCCTCGCAGGGTCTCCAAGCTTGCACTAGTGAAAAACTGATCCACTAGCCCCGCCGAGAATGGCTCACGCATCAGGAATAGGTCTCCCTAAAACGGCGTGTCTCAAGAGGGTAGAGATTGGGTGATATTAAACGAACCGGATGGGGGAAGGGGGGGGGGTAAAGCGTAAGCCATGTACCTCTTTGGTCGCTTTCCGATGAATCTACTCCAAAATGTTTCGATACTGACGAGGCCATTGTATACTACCTGGCTGATGTATTCTAAAAGAGGTCGAATATAGGTTCCACATAGAACACGGAAGTCCTCTTTCGAGATCATCGAAAAGGTTCGTCTAGTGAAGTTTGGAACTCGGAAGGCAGTGTTATTGGCTTTTTCTTGGTGGGAGGAGGGCAAGAGACTACTGCATAGCCAGGAACCACGGGTCTTGTGCTGATCCAACATTTATATTGTGTTTCCGCTTAACTTGAAGAGATGGGCCGGAGCACTGTTACACGTTTTGCTTGCACATTTGTCATCATTCATTGGGAGGCTCCGGTCAGCCGACCAACGTTTGACCTAGTCAGTGGATAACCGCACAGATTTTAAAGTCATCTGCTTACATCGCTATGCTAGCCAGAACCACACCAGGGAGGTTGTTGATGTAAATGAGGAATAGGAGAGGACCGAGCCCTGGGGGACTCCTATGTCGGTGGGTGAAGGATGAGACCAAGACGTTTACACACGAACCGAGAGGGTCCAGTTTTTCGAAAGGCTCTCAACCAAGGACAGCAGGCGACCGGGGGCACTGCACATCATGAGTTTGTACAGAAGCGGACCATGCGGGACACTGTCGAAGGCTCTGGCGAAATCGGTGAATGCGACATGGGATATCTTGCCATCATCATGAGCGTATGTCGTGTTATCCATAACGGCCGGCATATTGGTAATGCATTACCCGCCAGGGAGGAAGATCTGTTGTGCTGGAGATTGTAAACTATTGTCCCTCAAGTGTGCCAAGATTTCGCGTTTTACGATGCGCCCGAGGACTTTGCTAGAAACACTGGTGAGGCTTATTGGCCTATACATACTAGGAAGGTGTCGATCTCCCTCCTTATAAATTGGAACAATTATAGCACGCTTCCGTGAATTTGGAAAACCCTGCGCTGTCTACGCAGTTTTGAAAAAGCGTAGAGCATGATGCTGCAAGAATGGAGGAGGATTCTCTAGGAATGCAAGGATGAACTTCGTCCTGTCTCATCGAGGTGAACGGGTTAAGTTTGATAATCCACTGCTACAATTATGCGTGAGATACCGTGAGATACTCCAATGGGTAGACTATCTATTTTATCTGAAGAGAAGTGTCCACACGCACGCACTATTGCTGTGCTAAAAGCCGACGTGAAGAGATCTGAAAACCTGCTACCTCAGAAAATTAGTTGGCAGGAGAGCCATCAGAGAGCGACAGCGCCAGCACTGAAGGCACTGACTCACGATTGTGGCGCAGGTGTTTATGGAGGAAAGCGCGGTTCGCACGCGCCCCGTTTAAGATTCCTTTCTGTATTTTCTTGAAGCGTCCGCTAATCTTGGATTTACGTAGGTTCCGGACGCATCTGAAGGCTTTTGCATCCGCCGGAAGGAATGTGGCTCGGCACTTGTTGGAGAGCTGAAAGCTTTTGTCGAGAGGGCGTCTAATTGATGGTGGCAGATGTGCCTTACCCTTAGGGATATACCGGATTCTATGCACATGTAGAATACTTGCCTTCAGAACACATTGCCCTAGTAGCCTGTGGCGCTCTTCTATGTCTATGCTATCAGATATGTTGTTTAGTTCGCTTCTGATGCAGGACCTCATCATTGGAAAATCCGTTCGCTTGAATGAGCGAGCTGGTCTGTATGAAGAGAATATAACTGGCCACTTCAATATGTAGTCGAAAGAGAGGACTGCGTGGCCGCCCTTACCTAACGGTGGCATAAGGTTGACAACGTCTACACTGTGTTTGGAACTGGTTACGATCAGATCTAGAAATGATGAGCTTTGATCCGTTCTCAACCTGGTGGGACAGGCCACGCTCCGTGTCCAGGATTGCTCGACCATTAGAATAACTAATGCTTTACCTTAATGGCTGTCAGTGATAAGGCTCTCCTGGTCTATTCCGGGGGCTTTGAAGTCTTCGCAGGGAGGTGACTAAAGGAGTGGTATTTTTCGGGGGTTATGAGAAACTCTGCCATCAAGGGTGAATCTACCTGTGATGTAGGAGAGGAGCGGTAAATGACTTCGGAAGTGAAGTAGTGGAGGGGCAGAAGTGAAAGATTACCCACAAGGAGTCCATCGTGGCTGATAAGATGTATCCGGGAGAGACATCCGGGGTTAGGAGGTCGCTAATGTAGGGAGTTACTCCACCAGCACGTCCTCTTCCTGAATCATAAACTAGAACGGAGTTATCCGGTGTTATTACTCCGCCGTCTTGATAGTCTGGTGTAAGCCAGGCCTCCGTGATGGCAATTTAAAACTTCTCTTTTAATACTTCGTGTGCACTTATCTGTTGTATTTTTCTGAAAACGTGCTTCTGCCACCACTCGAGTTACCCGATCGACCATCGAAGAATAATTTCTCTAACGAATAGTTGTGAAAACTCCTTCAAAACCACTATCACACTCTGATTTCGTGAAGATACCTAATCATGTAAACAGTCCCGACGAGCCAAAACATGACGCTCGTTTGGTGGTCAAGTACCGTGAGTACATCAATATAAACATGCGCGCACTCAGAAACACCAGTCCATGGGAGACAAGGATGACCAGTTGCAGACACGGTCATTTGCTACAAACGGATCTAGGATAAGTTTTTGTTTTTGTGTTTGTGGCTTAGAACGAGCTTCAATTGGAAGCCGTGGATACGAAAAACGGTGAGCGGATTGATGCACATAAGAACTCCCTCTTCATTTTGCAGTCATCATTTTCACGAACTCTTCATAGTTGACTTGCCCGTCGCCATCGATATCTGCCTCCCTAATCATTTCGTCAACTTCTTCATCGGTCAGTTTTTCTCCTAGGTTGGTCATAACGTGCCGGAGCTCGGCGGCTGAAATAAATCCATTGCCATCTTTATCGAACACACGGAATGCTTCTCGAATTTCCTCCTCACTATCCGTGTCTTTCATTTTTCTTGCCATCATTGTGAGAAATTCGGGGAAATCAATGGTCCCGTTACCATCGGCGTCCACTTCATTAATCATATCTTGTAGTTCGGCCTCAGTTGGGTTTTGACCGAGAGAACGCATGACTGTCCCAAGCTCCTTCGTGGTAATAGTACCATCTCCATCTTTATCGAATAAGAAGAATGCTTCCTTGAATTCTGCGATCTGCTCTTCTGTGAGTTGATCAGCCATTTTCGCACCGAACCACGGACAGCGCACGCGATAACGGCTCATATGTGAACTACCTTTGTTTATTGGCTTCCAAATCGCAACTCCGTCGTACCCCGGTTTAACCTGTATCACATGCTCGTCTGTGTCACGTCTTGAACTTAGCTTTCTTTTTTGGTCTCTCTGATAGCATATTTGGGGTTTGTATATATTTCATGGTGTTTTTTCAGTTACTAATTCAGTATCGTAGAAACTGCGGATCAATCTTTCCATGGTTTCGGGATTCGTGTGAATCGGCTAGGTGTGTTACAATAACGCAAATGGTCAATTGAGAACGACGAAATATACACTATGCCCGGAAGAGGAACAAAAATGTCACAAACTAAACAGGAAGTAACTAGAAAAGTAACTGGGGAGGGCTGGGTGCATTTGATTCTTTGGATAGCGTCAGATTTTCTAGTCATTTCAGTGCAAGCTCACGTTTTACTGTGGGCAATGATGACTGTTAAAATTTCAAGTTGTTCAAGCTGAGTATAGCAAAGCCATAGCAATAGGTAATATCCGTTAGGCAGCAGGACCGGAAAGCAGAGGACAAGATTAGTTAGAGCGGGCTAGAGCATAGAACTATTGAGAACGAGCTCTACTGCAAACCAAGGGAGCAAGAAGACGGAAGCCCTACGTCAGCCTTCAAGCAACCACAAATCAACCTGCCATGAGTGGAGCTGGCAGTCCTTGATGAGCGGCCATAACAATAACGCAAGTTTGTCAAAATACTTGAAACCTCCGCAGAGGCCGAGGTGACCGATCGGGGGTGGGATCTGTTGCACCCAACCCACTTTCGCCCAGGACGAGCTGGGGAAGTTGTTGATGGTTGTGCTTTTCTAGACCTAGTTTGAGGCTTCACAAAGGGAGGAAAGTTTGGAAGGGTTTGCTTGGTCAACCGTTCAAAATGGCCGGAATTTGATAGATGGTGTGGTGTCAGAGGTCAAGTGAACAACGGACGACGCCGACGCTATGTCTGGCCTTATCAGTAAGGTGCCAGATTATTCGACATTTGTTGAGCACTTGGGTTACAGATCTGATCTCGACGTTATGCACACCTTAGGGGAGATACGCTGCTGCCCCTCCTTCTAGCTACAGGGTCGCCAGGCTGAGGAAGCAGAATGAGTAAGCCGGGGTGACTGCGAGGCCAATTTTGAGAAACTGGCCGATTGCATAGGCAGAGAGACAAGAATGGCTCACAGCAGGTTTGCTCGAGTCCTTCGCGATAGCAGCAAGAGGAGCAGACCTAGTACAGGGTGAAGATCCAAATGCGGCTCGAGAATACTCAAAACAGCAGCCTTGGAGATGCAAGCGGACCATTCCGGGCAAAAGTGCAGCTTTTACTCGAAACACCCCATTATACTCCCAGCACGACAGTTCGTAGTGGACCTGCTAATTCAACACATACTGGTCGCAAATGGACAAGCCAGGGAAAGCCAGATGACAAGAGTTATCCGGGAGAGGTTTCGGATAATGAGAGGAAGATCTAGCGTGAAAAGTGCAATTCGACCTTGTGTGCAGTGTAGAAAACGTACTGCAGCTGCGGGTAAGCGGTATGTGGCCAAACTGCCAAAATGCAGAGACCCCAGGATGGTGGCCATTCAGTGATATTGGACTTTCATATTCCGGGTCCTTGTGGGTTAGAATCATGAAGATCATGAAAAAAGATACGAGTGAAACACATCTTGCGTTGAATCCCGAGCAGCACACTTAGAAGTTGCGCACTCGATTACATCTGGCTCTCCTTCGAGCCCTGCAACGCCTTAGAAACAGAAGGAGAGCACCGTCAGATGTCTACCCAGACAAAGAATCAAATGGCCTGAATGCACAAAGAGAACATCTTCGTTGAAACCAAAGCTTCAATAGAGACGAAATGCAGGATCGAACAGCGATATGCGGCTTCCGTTGGCACTTTAACTCCCACGGGCTAGTCACAGTGGTTGAGTGCAGCAGCTCTTGATCAGATCCACTACAAGAATGCTGCTGTATCTGTAACAAGTGGTCGAGGAAAATCCCTTCTGGGACAAATCCGATTCCACGTTTCCTTGACGTCACTCACTCGTTAACACCATTGGCCTGTTTTTATACACTGTATGTCTTTATGAACCAACGTTTGTTTGTTCGCGTTCAGCAAACTACTCTGTCATATCCTTGCACAGGGCCTGCGTAAAGCACGTGCTCCTTTCTCGTGCGGAGCAATTCGGTTCTCGTTTTCTGAGTTCCTGTGATGGCATGTTTGAGGTCTGCGTCAGTTTCATGTCATAGTTCATCTGATAATCTAGTATCGTAGAATTTCACGGATAATCGAGTCCCGATTTCGGAATCCTCATCAAATTTGACTGCGTACTGCTCAAGGGTGTCTTACAATCTCTGACCGGACGGCAGCCACCGGACGATGAGACACTGAACACTGTGATGGCGGAGATAGAGAGAGTCTTGAATGATCGTCCTGTGGCTCCTGTCGCTTTCAGCTGCCCCACCCATCCAGCGCTCACCCCAAGTAAATTTGCTGATGTAGAGGTCAAGTATTAGATTTCAAGGACAGATGAGTCTCCAAAGATAGCTACACGGGCGGAAACAAGCTGCTTATCTGTACAAGGTGTTCTGGAAATGATGATAAGATGAGTACTTTCCTATCTTACAGGCCCGGCATAGGTGGCTGGCCAAGGAAAAGCCCTTCAAAGTTGGTGAGGTTCTACTGACATCCCGCAAGCGGGTGCAATTTAGCTCATGGCCCTTGGGTTTTGTCGAAGAGCACAAAATAGGTATCGGCGGGATGCTAAAGACGGTGAATTTTAAGGCCATTAAGGAGAAGGTGACTCGTGATTTGCGTCGCACCGGTCTCCCTGAGGGGAAGACGGACCACTCCATGCCACTAACTCCGCCGTCAAATAGCATCGAAATGCAAGAAAGAGACCAAGGCAATGTATACATGTAATTATTTCATGTCACGCTCATTCAAATTAACAGCTCTCTGGATTGCACACACGCACACAATCACGTCGGTCAACGAATAAACGCTTTAGACGGTAAGCATTTTTGTTGCTAGTTGCCGTTAGATCGTCAAGGTATCCCGGGTTCCTAATTATCGCTCACCATTTACAAAACGCCTCCACAAGTTGTAACTGCAGTTTTCACACACGCACCCCCACTCACTCACACATATGCACGATAGTCAGTCTGCCCCACACTTCAATCAGAGTGACATTTTCTTACCAGCTCTCTTTTATTCTTACCACTAGTCAGAGCGATTCCCCTTGTGGCAAGTGTGGTCGTTTTTCATGCCCAAAGCCTCACTCAGATACGCAAGCACACTTAAGAAATTGTTTGCTCAACCACGACAGGTGGGCTCGGAGCCCTCACACGTTGCGGAAGAGCAACGGTTCTTATCGATGATGCCGATGAGTGGCGGTCGACAGAGAAGGGGGTCACCTTGCTGCGAAAGAACAACTCGCTGGCTTGGCCACCGATTTGCGTGTGATCGTGCACGTATGTAAGCAAGTTCCAGATGCGAGCAGTAGTGGTCGCGTGCACTGATAGCAAGGCTTGGAAAGGTAGGAAGAATCGGTTCTGCTACTCGAAACCTTTGATTCCGCCCAGATGGGGCGGATTTTGGTGTGTGGTGCAAAGATCAATTGAGGGAAATCCTTCCGGAAAACCTTATTGTCCTGATTTCGGAAAAACACCCCTTTTGGACCCGTATGACTCAAGTGCTCTCCTGTTTCACCCCGTGAACTTGGCCCTTCTTTGAGTCGTTGTGATCGTGTATTTTACGTTTGTATATGCTTCACGATGTTCCTTAATTGCTAATTTAGTGCCATAGAAACTGCAAATTAACCTCGCTTCAGTTTCGGGATTCATGCGAATCGGTTACCTATTGCTCGACATTGTATTACGCTTTGTGCTCATCCAAAATAATCCATTATTATTGTTATGGTTGTTATGAGTTGGATTCATTCATTAGTGATTATCATATCTAGAGGGGAAGAAGTATGCCCTGTGAGGTGTCCGGTTGGATAATTTACGTTCTGTAACCACTAGTTATCAAGGACGAGATCCAGAAGGGGTGTAACAATAACGGTTCATTTCTCGACCGCGGCCGGGACGCAAGTATGAGAGTATAATCAAGGTTTACGGTCTCAATCAGCGAGACAGAAAATTACAAATTTTCAAGGGAGCATTCGGCTACTTGAGCTAATATAGAATAAAACTGGGTCAAGCCCAAATGATTTATCGTGACAACGGTTTACGCGGTAAACGCGAGTCATTTTCAGTCTCAACGCTGATGATAGTAACTGACCGGCAGGACATGAAATTGTTGAAACGAGCGCTGTCTTGAGATGCAGAAGATGCAGAATATGCAAGGATGATGCATAAGTGATGAAGGATGCTTCTTCAAGTTTGCTGAACCAATTAAACGGAAAAACTGAAATATGGCACTCAAGAGAACGTTTCGGAATACGGAAGGAACCAAGACACTGAGAACAAGGTGAGGTGATTGCCAGGACCAACGGGCATCATCCAGTGGTGTGAATCCGTAGCTGTCGGGAAAAGAATAGGTTTTGAAGCTATGAAGAATAAATTTCCTGGCGGAATGCCGTCACAGAGGAAGAAAATATCGAAGTAGGGAAGACGGTAAAGGTGTTCTCCCGGTCTAGGCCTGACTAGTCTGTCAGAATGAAAAATATATCATTTTATCGAGTCTCACGGGGCTTTCCCGTATTCTCACTGGGTATCAAAGTTGATATCGGCTTACAGCATTTTGGGTTCTCGTGTCTACTATGCTGAGAAGTCTTATAAAGAGGGACATCACCGGCCCTTTATTGAGGTAGATTCCGCTGCATGATTGTTGGTCATTCGAAATTGGCAGGGTGAGGTCTGGGCCAGGTATGACATATCAGCAGCTGAATGTCACAGTCACTTAATACTATCTCGTGAGTATAGTCTTCTTTGTGCGTAAGGTATAGTGATGAGCCGATCGCACCCTGCTATTCACTTGTTTCACTGTGCATTCCGCGTACGAGTCAGCTGCGGGTGCCACTTCCGAAACAGTTCACCGGCCCGCAGCGGCTTGTGGTCTCTGTATTCAGGCCCCGTGAGAATAAACGCGGTTGTCATTCCGCGGTCTTTTCTCTTTGACGTCCTCGGCGCACGTGACGGTAGAAGCTGAGGAAGCGTGTCTTCTAATAATTGTTGAGCCTGTTCGGTTTATAGTTTTTGAATAATTCCACCAAGATGATCTAGCCAAGTCACATCCACGGTGGTTTCTCTTTCCTTTTGTTTATATATTCCGTCTGGCATTGGTTATGTTTTCTATTGTCTACATATATATATATCTCCATCGGACGTTTTCGACGGTGTTCATCTTTTTGGACAGCACAAACGTTTCCTCCGTTTTTCGATCGTCATCATTTTACCGGTCAGTTTTATTCCCATTTATTCCGAGACTTTGTAAATCAGGAGTTGCCCACAAGTTTTTGGAATCCCACGCTAATTCATATCCGTAGCTCACTTATTTCATGATGAACAGGGAGCCAAAACAGGCACATGAAACGGAGTGCCACGCAGTGTACATGAATACACCGGATTTCATACCGGAAGATCCGGAGGTCTTCTTCGCCGTCCTCGAGTGTCGTTTCCAGGTGGCTCGTATATGTAGTCAGCAACCCAAATATGACAAAATGCTCTCGGCAATCCCTGCTTGTATGATCACACAAATCTGAGTTATTGTTATGACCTCCCCACCCCCCCCCCCCCCGGATCACAATTATCGCGACACGCCTCGGGAAGCCCTCATTAGGCTTGTGACGGCGTCGGAAGAGAAACGTATCCGGCAGGTTCCCTTCGAAATCCAGCTGGGAGATGTGATGCCATCGCAGTTGTTTCGGAAAATGCGGGAGTTGGTAGGTACGACGTCCATGGACGATGCAGTTTTGCGTCATCTATGGACACAACGGCTTCCAACCATATGCTCAGAGTATAGTGGCCTTTCCAATACAGGGTCATACTTGGATGATCGAGCCAGGGCCACAGACGAAGTCTGCTGGCATGCGTGTGATTTTGCCCCACAGTCCAACACGTTCGACAGCGCCACCGTTACTCTAACAGATTCAGTTGGTAACCCCGCATCGATAACCACCCGGCACAAGGTACCTAGTAGTAACTCTGACGTCCAAAGGTTACGTCAGGAGGTCCGCCGTTTATTGCAGGTGGTCGAACAGCGCGAGACCACCATTAATAGTCTTAGCTCAAATAGCCAAAGCCGCCGCCGTTCTACACCGAATGCCCCGAGTGCAAAAGCACAAACCGG
Source organism: Fasciola hepatica (assembly GCA_948099385.1). Lineage (NCBI taxonomy): Eukaryota > Metazoa > Platyhelminthes > Trematoda > Plagiorchiida > Fasciolidae > Fasciola > Fasciola hepatica. The sequence continues at coordinate 2,042,538 of CANUEZ040000007.1, read as the reverse complement.
CAAGTGTTAATATCGTTGCCATTTCGGATCTTAGGCCGATGAATGCGAACGGCCTTGTGCTTGTAGCATTCACCAGGGAAACTACTAAAACGAGAGACGACGGCGACGACTCCCCGGGCGCCCCTGTTCCCAGTCGCCCCATTTGCTTGGAAGAGAGGACTCGGGGTATGCTTTTCCTAATGGACATGAGAGCACAGGTCGGTATGATACCGGTCTCAAAACGGTCCACTGTCCTCCCTACAGTTCTCACACTGCAAGCCGCTAAGGCATCTCGAGCCCAACATAGAGCAGTCATCTTTCCGCCCCAGAGCGTGGTCTGCATTGTCTTTTCCTGTGGGTATTCATCGTCGCCGAAGAGCACCATGATGTCCTAGACTTGGATTTTTTATATAGCCATGGTCTGGCAGTCGATCCAGGTAGGCGAGAGCTAGCAGATTGTCACAACGAATTTAGTTGTTGGTTCCTTGACCCAAGCCCAATCACGAACGATCATCATGCCAGTTTCCACGTCCAGACCAAAGTTCGGTAGTTTATTCGGCGAGTAGCCTTATCTTGTCCAACCGAGCAGCAGCCCGCCTCCAGTCACCACTGATGTGGCCCATCACATCGTCACACTAGGGCCATTGACCTACCCTCGACTCCGCAGGTTAGCTCCAGGCAAGCTCAGTATAGTCCGCTCCGGGGTACAACGTATGCCAAACTAAGGAACTACTCGGCTTTCAGTAGTCAGTAGGCATCACCCTCACATGGTCCCGATGAAGTAGCCTGACGACTTGGAACCGCGCGGAGATTATCGCTTACTCAACCGAGTGACTTCGCCCGACCGATATCCTATCCAGCCAACCACGGATCTCAGCTGGTTTGGAATGTAAGGTAATTTTCAATCAAACAGATTTAGTGGGGGCATAAACTAAATACCGATAGCGGAGGGCGATATCCTGAAGAAAGCCATGAAGATTACTGTTGATCTTTTAGATTTTCTGCGAATGCCGCTTGGACTCAGCAAAGCAGCGCAAACGTTACACAGTTTCACGGATGTGGTTTGCGGCGGTCTGGACTTCGCCTTCGCTTATTCTGACGACGCCGTGATTGCCAGCTCTTCTAAGACGGAACATCTGGAACACCTGCGCACACTTTATGACCACCTGTCTAATCACAAAGTCACGGCTGGTGCAAACATATTTGTAGCTGGCTTCGACACCATCGAATTCTCAGGCCACAGAGCTATTTCCGCCGGGGTCACACCGTTTCAGGATAAGGTGTGAACTATCCTGGACTACCCAGAACCCAAGTCATTCAAGCAACTACGGCTCTTCGACGGGCTGGTCAACTTCTATCGGCCTTTCATTCCGTGACGCGCTCATCTAATGCAACCATTAACAGATTTGTTTACAAGCAAAGCAATGCAGCCGGTCTTCACGTACCCGCACAAGAAGCATCTGCTATGCTGAAGCAGGCTATCAGCAACACAATCTCGCTAGTACACCAGGAAACAACTTCATCAACTGCGGTTAACACCGAAGCATCAGTCAAGGACGCAAGCTGGGTACTGGAACAATACTTCGCCGACACCTGGCAACCCATTTAATTTTTATCTAAAAAATTCAACAGGCCGAACCGGAGTACGGAGACTTTGGCCGCAAAATCCTTGTTACCTGCTCAGGCTTCCATCACTTGAAACACATCCTAGAGGGATGCAAATTCACGGTCTACACCTAACATAAACCGATTATTCATGCATTGCGCGGCACTACAGACAGAGACTCTTCCAGGGAGTTTGGACATCTGGATCACAGCTCTCAGCTCACGAATGATGTAACTCATAGCTCAGGTACCGATAATATGGTCGCAGACGAGCTATCCCGCATTCAGAAGCTGGGTCCCAGCACCCCCGGCTCGGTCAACTTCGAATCTACTGCATCCGCTTAAGTAGACGATGCCAATTTAGAGCAGCTCAACGGCACTTCACCTCTGCGGCTCCAGTCGGTTCCCACTTCTTCGGCCGAAGGTTACAAGCTGTGTGACGTGTCCAAATGCCACCCAAGGCAGTTGTGCTGCCGGCTTTTAGGCATCAAGATTTTGAAACCTCACGCGGTTTGTCCAACACGGGTATAAAGGCTTCTACCAAGCCCCGTCGGTGACCGCTAAGTTTGTCAAAACACGAATCGTGATGTTACTGCATGGGCCCGTACCTGCACACAGTGTCAAAAGTTGAAAGTGCATAAGCACACAAAAAGCCCAATATCAAATTTTCCAGCCATCGACTTACGTTTCCAACACGTGCATTTTGACCTGGTAGGGCCGTTGCCCTCGTCAAAAGGATAGCATTTGTCTTCCTACTTGCGTAGGTTGTTTCACGAGGTGGCCGTTAGCTGCATCTCCGCACAATGTAGCTAACAAAGCAGTTGCCTGGGCTTTCTTAGAAACTGGGCAGCAGCATTTTGTTGTCCAGTAGTGGCTACCACCGACCGTGGCTCACGTTTTGGGGGTGCCTTCAGTAGTCTCGAGCAACGTTTAGGCAACCTTCGCAATCATACCATGGCCTACCACCCATTGGCGAGCGGAAAGATACGGCGTTCTTATCGGCAACTCAAGGCAGCTTCAGTAGCTCAGAAAAACCGAGAGTGGCAGGAATCGCTACTGTTAGTAGAGCTAGGTTGCCGCAACGCCCTGGAGGCCGACCTACTCACCACATCAGTCAAACTCATTTTGTTGTGCGCTCCGACATCCTGGTGACAAAGCAGCCTCAAAGTCCTCCGGTAAATTTGGCCGCGCTGTATACTCCACCAGGTTACAGCACCAGACGTGTAAGTTGCACCATCCCGCGGCTCTAGAACAAAACACAACGGTTCACGCATACCCACATCTCCAAGATTGTGAGCACTTTTTCCTTAGGGCAGAGGCACGCGCTTCTCCAAAATCTGCTTACTCCGGCACCAAGAGGTACAACTCATCCTACGGAAAACATTGGTCACTGGCCACAACGGCAGAAAGGATACCGCTGCCATGGATTGACTTAAGCAATCTTTTCTGAGCGAGTCCTCTCCGTCCGATTTCACACCCTTGAGTTCTTCAGCGCCAGCGCCCAAGTCCCCGGAGTCCCAATTACCGAACTCACCAGCGGCGGTGACCCAGTTGCCCGGCTGTCCTGATGCAGCCCTCAATGGGGAGTCGCCTTCACTGATTTTCACTCGCGGAAGGGTAATCGAGGTACCTGTTCGTTTTGCGGCGACAGTACATTAAATACCATAACTGAATATCAAACCTACAAAGGAAAAAAATGTTTATTTTTTAATCACTGTTGTGACATTCCCTTCACGCTCTGTTTTCCACACCGAGGCCATCTACCACTTTCTCCGTACCGCTAAGCAACTTTGTTGACGTTCTGCTCCTCCGTGGCCTCCAGACGCCATCACTTGCAGCCCCCAGTTTTAGGGGGAAATAATACCGCTTCCAAAATACTCGTTAGCTAACGACACGGATTTGTCCGCTTTCCGGCAAGTCTTCGCATTTAACATCTACTGCGGCCGTACTAGTTACCCACAACCAAGGTACTTGAGTTGCCGTGAAGACCAACTACCACACTCCTTAAACAAGACAAACCTGTACTAGGTCATCCACTGGGGTGGGTGGAGAGAAAACTCCAGCGACGCCATCACCGTAAGCTCAGGAAAATCCTGCCTCCAGCGTTAAACCTAAGAGGATTTTCGGGTTGGGTAGCCAACTACGATGGCTCTCCCCAGTGTCTAGATTCGAGTACCGATCGCCATATTCTACCGCGTATAACTCCCTTTTCTCTGGTTTGGTTTTTTTTATTTTCCTCCTTGGGGTCTCATTTGTCATTTCACCTCAACACAAATAACATGGTTTCAGTCAGTTTTTTTGTTTTCGTTTCAAAATAATCCATCCAATTCGGAGTAGCCTTACACTTTACCTTTGTTGTTGTGTTTGTTCTGCTCTTCAGGCAATACCGCCGGGTCCCATGACCTTGGAGCTGCGGTCCGAACTTACGAAAGGTTAGCCGCGGTTGGCTTTCCGCGGTCTTTTCTGGTAGACTTCCTCGAAGCACGTGATGGTAGAAGCTGGGAAAGTGTGTCCTTTATTGAACTGATGTGTAGTCAAGGCCGGAGGACTATCACTTATTGGGCTACGTAAGCCGCAGAAACCGGCGAGCTACGTCGGTTGAAAACGATGGACTTTGGTCGCTAGTGCCGTGGGAGTTGACGTGTGGCCCGAAGTTACATAGGCCCCGATTGGGACAACCAAGGGAGAAGAACCATCAGAAACTCCAGCCACTTCAATAGGAAGCTGGTGGAAGAGTTTTACGCATTTCGGTTAGATTGCCTTTAAATTAGTCAGCAGATGACGGCTCCAGTAACGACTCGGCCGGCAGGGGTCAAGCTATACTCCTTGGCCATTAAATATTAAGGAAGACATGAGGGAATGGACCAGCACCCGAAATCGAGCTGTCACTTGAGGTTCATATCTGGGGTTTTTGATAGATAAAGCATTATCCTGAAGGATCTGTAGTGAACGGAGAGAGCGTGCGGCGGTCTGGAAGGAGTTATACCTGGGGAATATGGTAAAACGTTTGAATGTTGGTTAGCATAGTTGAGATAAGATAATAAAGAGGGAAGGGCCTGGTCTGTATGAGTATGCAGAACACTAGTACTCTATCACCCCACTTAGGCACGGAGGAACCACTGACGTAACTGGCAAACAGGGAGCTTGGCTGTCGAGTATTCATCGGTTCAACGCTACTGGCCGGTGTCCTGCTTTTGTTCGTACGAGGTTGCTATTAAGTTGAGCAATAGCTTCAGGAGCGAGTTAGGGGCAACGAAGTGTAGAACATTGCCTTTTTACGAAAATAAGGAAAGATGGTTAGGCAGAAATGGAAGATGTGAGCAGTTTTCCCCATGTTCATTTTTTGTGGACTTTAAAGGGGTAGGCTTTCGTAGCCTGTTGTGTGGACATGCTACCTAGGTGAGTGGGTCAAGAGTCGAGGCATCAGTATTGATTGTAGCTGACAGGAGGCAAATAGGACGTACTATGAACCCAAATAGCAGTTTGTATAACTGGTCCGAGGGATGGGCGATGATTACAGCCGTGGGGGTATTTACAGGTCTGATGTTGCTGGCTGGCGTCGGATGGTGGTTTCTGTTAAGTAGGGCTGTAAACTTACGCGTGGCTTGGATACCAGGGCATCGAGGAGGCCGCAGTTCAACAACGATGACGGAAGATAGAAAAGTATGAATGGGAACGATGGGCGGCTTTTCCCATGGGTTTTATTTTTGAGCTTCATTGAGGCGGTCGTTTGTCGGCAGGTGCGATGACATGCTGTCCGCATCAATAGGACAAAAGTCGGGGCTGCTGTGGCGACTGCTATTGACGTCAAGGTACAATTAGTTGTGCTTGGAGAGGGTACGTGATGGTTGAAACTTGGAGCGGAAGGCAGATAAGCTTTTGTGGGGAGTCCAGTGTTCTGTCGTCCCAGTCAGTCTGGTTCATAAAAACCAAAAGCCTGTCGAGCAAATAAATGGGGTATGGGGCTCCCCGTTTCGCAGGATCAGGGCCGAGCCGATTGAAGACATACCCCTAACGAAGGTTGCCCATTTCCTTCACATTCTGATATCAGAGGCACTTGTACATCAAATCGATCCAGGTAGGCCGTTTTTAATAATAATAATAATAATAATGGTTTATTTCGGGGACACCCGAAGCATGCTCGATTGCATGATCATATGATACAGGTGAGGTCACAAAAAGGTTCCTTGGATATTCATTTGGGTAAATGCAGCCTAAAAGTGTACAGGTTTTAGTGGTCGCACGAACGATTGCCTGGCAAATTTGAGTTTGAAGGTCGGGTGGACGTACATTTGCGAATTGAGTGAAATAGGCTCCGCCGTCGAGATACGTGATGAAGTAAAGCGGTGATGAAGTAAAAACGCGCAGTATTTTGGATAGCGTCGATGTAAAGCCGCAAGGGTGAGTAAACTGACAAAGAAAACTTTCGAAAAAGCACCAACGAAAAATGGGAGAATTTTGGGTGATGAAGGACACGCACTTGAACCAGTAGTCCAGATGACCCGGAAGATAGCAGAAATATAATACCTAGGGATTTGTGGTGTCCTTCGAGGAGGGGGAATGCGTAAATGAAACAGTCCGTGCAACCACGGAATTGGTATTTGCTATTCATCAAGAGGTTGTGGAGAACGCCCTCATAAAGAGGTGGATGTAGCTGCCCGAGCCTGGAAATTTCACTGGAGCAGAGTGACGAAAGTTGACAGGTGAGTGAAACACGATTCGAATAAAGGGTTCGCTTCAGGTTAATTGGTGAACACAATTTGACAACAGCAGTTGATATACGATGATCTTATGAAGTCTCAAGGGGGTGGTGCATAAACGATACTGTCAAAACATGTAAAGAATCGCTTAACGGGATGCGCTGGTAAGAGTCTGACATGGGGTATTTGGGAAACAACTGGAAGGTCAGTAAATTGGCATACGTATAGTTCATTGCCGGCAAAGGTTTGGAGAAATCGCTTTCGCAGTGTCGAACTATTTTTGTCCTGGATTGTGAATACTTCATTGCCAATGGAACTGTCATGAAATGCAAATGGCTGAATGAGAAAAGGTGCAACGGAAGGATACACTGAACACAGAGGTGGTGTCACGCCGACGGAGCGCTGGAAGGAGGACCATTTCGTTTTGTGGGGAATTGTTGGCAGGTGAGAGACTAATCTTTATATGATGGTTTTGTTTAGATAAGTGTAGTTGTGACATACAAATTACCAATTGGATGAATAGTCTCTTCAAGAGTATACCAGGAATTGTCTTATTCATAATAAAGATCTGAACAGTGAAACCGTTTCATGTTTTGGGGTACAGAATCTGGTAACTGGATATAATAGAATGAGGGTAAACATGGCATCAGTTCAAACAAATGAAAGATAAGTCAATGGATATAAATGCCGGTATGGTAAACCTTGTTCAGGAACGTTGGAGGAGGCAATGGGTGGCAGCAGTAATATGCAGGGGATGTTGTTTTTCAATCCGCAGTTGGCACTAGTGGGTGAGGCTGGCCGTGCGCTGGACACCCGACCTGAAAACCACCTCTGGACAGGAGGTGCGATCCGCCGGCCTAGTTGCGCCCGCGTATCATTGCAGTTGGCCTGCACGCCCGATGTGCGCCGGCCAAAGCGGTGGATCTGACCGCGCCTCGCACCGTTGTGATTGACATGAGCTTTCTTGGTGGGGCCAAACGACCGTAGGCATCAGGAGGTCCGCGATCAGGCGACCAGGCACCAGGGGATCCCGGAACGTAACCAAGGAAGCATCATTCGGGTAGCGTATGAATAGCCAAAGGTCAGGTAGATGCGTGGGCCGGGTTAGTGACCGGTGTGGTCTCCAGAGTATTAAGAGTCATCGAAAGGTACGCACGAATGAAGGTCTGGAAATAGAGAAAAAGTAGAGGAGCGCAGTCTGAGATGCTCCCAGCTGAGGATAAATGAGAATCGATACAAAGAGGCAACAATAATAGACAGTGACTCTCTGAGACTAGTTTTTCGATTGCATAAGGCGGCAAAACTAAGAATGGTTGTTTAATTTCATCTGTCATAGACCGCCGGTGTTTGCACGATTCATAAGTCTAGACCCTTCTCATAGGCTTGGTCATCGGACATGTCTACATTTAGGAGCTGTAAGGTTTGGGTAACCGTGAGGAATATATCCAACGCACTTCTAAACCGATGGCTGGAAGTAGAACTGCGTATTTCTAACGGTAATTTATTCCATAAGTTAGAGTTCACTATGATGAAGAAACGTGAACGTAAGCTGGTGTTGGTAATAGGGGTTGAAAGGGTAAGAGTTCTAGAACGTAGTGGATAGCTAGAAACGGGCGCAAAGTGCAGTGGATTAGAAGTATATGTCCGACTGTGAAGGATGTTATACAAAAAGATAAGGTTCAGTTTCATACGGCGAAGCCATAAAGGGTCTAGTTTAAAAAATAAGCAGCGTTCTTTATAAGTGAGGGCTGAGCTCCATCCAATCAGTTGCTTGGTAAAACTACGTTGAACTGACTCGATACCAATTCTCTCTGATTTCCGCATACTAGAAAAGATCAGTGGGTAGTATTCTAATAAAGGCCTGGCATGAGATTTATAAAGGAAAAGAATGCAGTCTCGAAGTTGGAAGGAGCGAAATATTAGCCCTAGACACTTTCTGGCCTTAGCGACTTGGAGGGCCGAATATTCCGAGAAATTTAATGTGCAGGAATAGTTCAAGCCAAGGTCCCGAACTATTTGCTTGTTAGCAATGGTTGAACCACAAACGGTTAAGGATCCTGGAGGTAGCTTGCATTTATATGTAAGAACCTCACATTTGTCAGCGGAAAAATTCCTCTGCCAAGTTGAACACCATCTATGGAGTGCAGATATGTCTTTAGAGATGTTTAAGATAGCCGAGGCGATGCATTCAGGCTTGAATGAGAATACAATTTCATTGTTATCAGCAAAAAGAAATGGGGTGCAATGGCTCACTGAGAGGAATATGTCGTTTATATACATGAGGAACAACAGAGGGCCAAGGACACTACCCTGTATAACACCGCTTGTAACTGGTTTAGGCTTGGAACAGTGTCCGTTTATCGAGACAACCTGAGAGCGATTAGACAGGTAAGAATTGATCCAAGATAGTAAAGGGTCAGTAATGCCAAATGATCGGATTTTGGCCAGAAGATGTGGGTGTGACACGCGGTCGAATGCCTTTGACATATCCAAGTAAAGTACTATAAGGGCCATTCCACTGTCTGCCATTTCAGTGATGAGATTTAAAAAATCGAGCTGTCAGGTTGCGCAAGATCTTGAATGAAGGAAGCCGTGTTTTTGAGGATTAATAACGTCCAATTGAAAGAGGTGCTTGACGATGTGTTCTTTTACGATTTTTTCCTTTAGCCGAGAGAGGACAGGTGTATGGTTAATGGGACGGTAGTTTGTTACCTCATGCAGTGGACCTTTCTTGTGATGCGGGATTATGACTGAGCATTTCCAGTTTGCGGGCACCAGACTCGAGTTCATTGATAGGGTAAATATATTCAGTAGTAGGTAAGGTAAGTCAGGTCCGCATTTAACTATTGCAGTGTGCGGTAGGCCGTCAGGTCCTGGGTAAGATGATGGCTTGAAAGTGGTTAATAGTTGGGAGATAATTGAGGCGTCAAATTCCACTGTGGACAGAGTTGAAGCGGTAACTAGGGGAAGAGGCGGAGGGTCAACATTAATAATAGGGGCCATAGTTGAGGCGAAGAATTAGTTGAGGGCCTCTGCAATAGAAAGGGGAGTAGAGGCGGATACACTGTCCATTGAAGCAGTGTGCGGGATATTTCCATGATTATGAGAGGTTCTGGTCCTGTACAATAATGACAGTCGAAACAATCTATTTTGGTGTCGCAGAGCTTTTGTTTCCTGGTTACATAGTGTAGTTTCTTCAAGCTTTTGGATAGTAGAAGTGAGGCGAAAAAGTTGAATAAGAATTGCAAAGTCGTGTGTATTTTCATGAATTTTTTGGAGCTTGGCATACTTTGTTTGCAGCGGAGTGATATGGGATTTCCCATTATTCCTTTGCTGGGGGAGGTAGGTAATCCTATTAAGACATCTGAAGAACTGTGTTTTCCTATTTTTGGCTTAGTCTGTTTCTTCGACGGCTCCTTTTTGAAAGTCCGTTCTGCATAAAATGCTAGTCATGATTTTCAAAATTTCACTGCATTCCTCTTGAAACTTTTTGCCTTCATGTGAATTTCCATATGACACTAAAGTCACCTATACAAAATGGTCCGTCTTATTGTCACATCTGAATTACTCGCATTTATTTCACAGGCTCTCCTTACAACTAGTTACCCAGTGTTGGATCAGTCTTTCATATTTCATCGGCATCTCTGACTGCGCGTTGATAGCCCCATGCGGACTTTATTTTTACCCATGTCTTTTGGCAAATCTCCCATCCAGTTACTCGCTATTCTTCGTCCAAATATCCAGTTGGTACACCCCTGCATCCTTTGCTGGAAGCCCTGATCCGTCGCCGCCAGTTTTCTGCACCCATAATGCACTTTGTGTATTACTTCTTTGTCAACTCGCTGTCCATCTTGTGATGTCCGAAGTCTGTTGCTTTACTGGTCCTTACGATCTATGCACTTTTTAACATTCTCCAGTATTGCTTATACCAGCGTTCCCAAATTCTTCCAGCCATCCACGACGCCCTCCCCGAATATGAAACCGGTTCATAATTCCCGCGTTAACCATCTCCGCATTAATTAACTCAAACACTACGCAGCTTTACTGTTCTGTTTCGGTTACTGTGTGATTCTTAAACTTAAAAATTGCAAATACCCGCATTGTTATGTATTACTGTATCCTCTGATCTTGCCTTGTGCATGTGTTTTAATCACGGTCAAGAAATACACAATTATCATAATCACTATCATTTTCGCTTTCCAACCGAAAGATGTTTGAGCTCATGTAGGATCTTCCAATGGCTTCTCTGCCCACAGCAGTTTTGTGCAGGTTTGACTTTTATTTCACAACTGCCGTAAGTGGTCTGTATTCCTCAAGTCTTGTCGAAGCTACGATATGGGGCCTTGCTTACGCGAGCTGGAAGAATGCAGAAGGGGGTTTATCAAACAGACTGAGTAGGCCAGCGAATTTTGTAAGGCGCAGATCAGCATGTTTTTATCAGTCTAGTACAACGCTAGACCATGCCCCAGACTACCAGAGACCGTTCCAGTTCAGCTGGTATGATCAGTATGAGATGAACTGACAGAAGATAGTATGGTGTACTGGAGGGAAGTTGATAGCCGCTATAGGGTGGTAGATTCAAAGATGGGACCATGGAACGGGCCAACAAGTAATTATTAGAAGGTGGATATTTTGGACTAGCGATCCTGGGACGAGATGAATAAGGCAAGCAAAATAGTCCTGAGCATAAAAACCGCGTGTATAGTGGTAGCCAAAATGAATGGGCAAGTAGTACAAAGAACAAGTAAGGTAGTGGATGGCGGAACTCAGTTTCCCAGGATATAAAACCACATGTCTACTTGATGCTGGATGGAGACATGAAAGGCTAAAAACCTTCGGTTGATCGGCAGTAGGAGGACATGAATATTATTTGGAATTGGAAGAACCGGCAAGCATTGAGCAAGTTACCGTTGGAAGATGCTACAAACTTGGCTACTTCAATGTAGATTGTGCGCGGTATATGGTAATGGAGAACAATGGACCTGGCGCTTACCGATGGGCGAGTAATATAGGTTCTAGAATACTGTGCTATAATCCGGGTAATCAAACCGGTTTTCGTAGGCCAGCTCTTCGGTGACATTCTGACCAGTAAGAAGGGTTGCACGGAAAGAACTCAGAAAGGGATCCAGCGAGCTTACCGTTTTTATTTTTCGTGTGAATACTCAGTCACTCCCTCCCTGTTACCGTCGTTATCGTTTTACCACCTTTTGCACACTTATCCCTTTTGCTTGCTCTTTTGCCCTTTTTCACCATGAACCACCCCCACATTTGTGCCCAGTCCGCAGGTTGGAACTTGCCATCCAATCTCTGCTCCTCTTGTGACCACACTTAATTCCAATTCGCTACCACTATGTAATTCGTGTTCGGCCAAACGAACTCCCCTTCGTCTCTCCAACGATTTGATTGGCATCTTCGGTTCCTTCCATTATTGCAACTGCCTGCAGGCATGTAGCCCTCCAGCTCCACCGCCCACTCCCTGCTACGCTTACGTATTTCTCGTGGTTCCTTTCCATATTGGGTACCCTTTTCTAGGAGTCGCCTTTTTCCCCGGCCCAAATCATGCTTCACCTGTGATAAGATGATCTAATCAATCCCCACCTGTCTGTTTTTCTTCGGCAGGTTCTCCCATCTCCTTTTTATACCTTGTTTGCTTTGTCTCTCCACTTTCTTTCTGTTGCAGAGAAATCATTACGTGGTAAACTTCACAAACAGTTTCTACGTGATCTGTCTGTACTCGTCCCCTAAGATCCTCCCTAAGCCCAATTCGTTCTCACATCATTTGCCGTTACAAATGCTGTGTCCATGTACCCCAGTCCAATTTACTGCCCCATTTACTTTCACAGCAGTCGGTCGTCACTAATACGACCAATAAGCAATTACATTTTCTCTGTCTTTCCTAGCCATCTACATTGCCCTTATCTTGCTGCTTCATAATGTACGTCAACTTCCTACTGCTTCTCTCGTTTTCAACGGTCATCTCACGGTGCACTTTGAACAAGCTAATTCCATTACTCCTACTTGCTTCTCCGACCACTTCCTTCATCCCTCACGAACTGTTTAGCACATTTGATGTCATCCCGATGCCTTGAGTCTGACTATTCTCTCCGCAGACCCGCCAAGTTCCATCTGCCACAAGCAACCCAATACATCATAGCTCTCCGCTGATAATGCACTTCTAATTGCTGACTGTGAGAACACTTTCGCCGCATATCCTCCAGTTTTTGGCGGCTAACTCGCTCGTGACAACTAGCCACCTCTTTTGATATGCGCTTTTTCTGAAAATATCCGTACTTTACAGCCAGGTGCTGAGATGCGCGTGTTCTTCCGCGATCACCACTACATCTCCAATTTTGAATGGTCCTGCTTTGCTCAGCCACTTCTGACGAGCTTGAGGAGCCGGCAGGTACTCCCGAAGCCATCGTTTTCAAAAAACCTTGGCGAGATAACTTGCTTGCTTCCGTCCGTGGAGGTAGCTCCAGCGAAGGTTCGTCCGTCCTTGAAGGCCCTTATACAACCATTACGTCAATAGGTCGTTCGGTGAGCTCAAGATTGGTGGGGTTGCCATTGGTTACCGGGACCAGTGAGCGGTGGTTCAGGATTCTTTCGATCCTGGTCATGACGATAACTAAAGTTTCATCGTCGGGCGGCCCTTGCTCAGTGATCGACAGCAGTATTCGCCCTGGTGGACCGGATCAGGGGCCCCTATACGCCACCGCGATGACTGGCGTGAGGGGGATTGAAGTGTCATCGCACGCCGTAGGTCAAGGTTTGATTCTGCAGCTCGTGCCTGTTCATGTTTTTGTGCCAGCGTCGCAGTTCCCGGCGGGCGTTCACAAAGTTTGACCCACTGTCGGTGCATATGTCCGCTGGTATGCCTCTTTGGCTGATAAGGCGATTCAATATCCGGGGGAAGGGGTCGGTTGTCATGGGATGCTTACCTACTAAGCGCACCGCGAGTAGCTTCATGCCCGTCATGATAAATCCGTATCGTTTTTCCAACTCCTTTCCATGCCTGATCCACAAAAGCTGAAAATAGTCCGGCCCGGTGTCACTGAAAGGCCACCGACCCGGAGTCACTCTACTTTCTGGAGGCGGGGCCATGCATAGTTTACCAAATTCGGCATTGCGTCTCCTACGAAGCACACAACGGACAGCGCGTTTCACAGTCGCTATTCCTCTTAGTAACCAGAGGCGCTTTTGGACGGCGCTTGTCATGTTACTTTACCCTGCCTGTCCCTCCACTGTGTGGATGTGTTGAACCATTAGCTCCATCACAGGTTTTCGAGCCGGCAGCAGTATGGAGTATTTCGTGTCGAAATTCTGGTGGGAGTTGGTCAGCTTGCCATCCACAAGTAACAGTTTATTATTGAGTTTTGGGTTGAAATGCTTCAAGTTGCTTTTTGGGGGTGATATTCTTTTGTTGATCGGTCCCGCTTCTTCACCCCCTCGAGTTCCTGGGTGAAGGCCTGCCGTTGTATCACCTCGAATAGATCCTACTCAGCGACTTGTAATTCGTTGAGGCTTATCCGACCCACTCGTACACGGCTGGAGGGTCGGATCCCTTTCATGACTAGCAAATTTCTCTTGAACCTGGCCAACCAAACTAATGAACGATTCGTCTTCATCCAGGAGGAAAACTTGAACAATCGTGACAAAATGAATGACGTTTCGACGACCGAGGCCTTCATCACCACGCTTCTGATCCCCAGTTTCAATTCCGGGGAAGGGGTGTTTCATACACGGGCCAGTCCTGTTTAAGGGTTTGCAGGAATTTCGGTCCTATCATCCACGTGCCCAGCTGCCGGAGGTTGGTCGCACCTCGGGAGCACAGATCGGCTGAGTTATCGCCATACTTGACATGTTTCCGCTGTTCCATGGCAGTTTCGTCGTGGATGATCGTGAGCTGGGTAGCTAGGAAGGTGCTCAAGTGGCTCCTAACGTTGCTAGTGCAGTACAGCACTATGGTTGAATCCGTCCAAAATCTAGCAGACCAATATGGGAGTCAAGGCATCTCTTTGCCGCTTGTACAGCCCTTACTGCTAATACGGCTGCACTGGGCTCTAGGCGCGGGATCGAAACCGATTTCAGTGGGGCAACGCGGGCTTTGGCGGACAGACCCTCGTAGCATATTGTCCATCTCCCGTACACCATCGTCCGTATACCAAAACTCCGTTACCGACTTCGTATGCGTCGGTAGAGGCGTGTAGTTCTCCCGTCTGCTTTGTATGACCAGGGTCAGGCATCTTGGGATCCGCACGTCTCCTAGCTTCTCTAAGGTGTTCAGAAATCCCTCCCAGTCCAACCGGTCTTCTCGGTCCGGTGACTGGTTCCAGTCACCTTTCTTACGGCACAGCCGCTGCAGAAGAATCTTTCCGGGTGGCAGCCAAGGCGAGACCAAACCAAGCCGGTGGAACAAGCTAGAGACAGCGAATAGTATACCTCGACGGGTTACTGGCAGCTCGGGAACGTTTAGCTCGAAAACAAATTCGTCCGTTTCCGCGTCCCATTGTATTCCTAAAGTGCTTTCGGTAGGGAGTGAAGAGCCGTCCAAATCTCTAACCCGTTCGGCCCACTCGTGGTGCGGAATGACTTCGAGCACTTTCGGAGCTATCGAAATCTATTTCGTGAGATGGAAGCCGCCCTCTTCCAGCAATCTTGTTAGACCCCTGAACTACGCTAGGGCTGGGTCTGCAACTCCGAATGGCCCGAAATGTTCGCCGACGTAGAAGTTTCTGCTGGCGCTATCTACTACCGACCCGTGGATCATAGCTCCATGATTATTCGCTGTTTCTCGAAGGGCGAAGTTCGCACAGAGCGGCGGTGATATCACTCCGCAGGGGTGGACGGTCATCCTATAATTTATTACTGCTTTGTCCCGGTTGTTCTCTTCCCAACAGAGGAAACGCAACACATCTCGTTCTTCTACCGGTATTTTCACCTGGTGAAACTTTTCCCTGATATCGGGGTACAGGGCCACTCTATCGAATCCGAAACGGCACAAAACTTCAATGAATGACGTGGTCCAATCAGGGCCTTGTAGCAGGCGATCGTCTAACGACTTGCCCTGAACCTTGGATGCACGGTCGAAAACCACCTGCAGATTTTCGGGTTTTCTGGGGTTGGGGACCAGACGGTTAAGTAGATACCAGATCCATTTCCGGCCGTCGGTGGTCCCAGGCACCTTTTCAACGTAGCTGTGGGCTTCGTTTGCTTCATTACTTCTGCGTATCGTTTTCGCGGATCTTGGTCTCTAGCGAAGCGTCCTTTCAGTCGTAGTAGTTTTTGCAGAGCATAGTTTCTGTTAGCAATCCAAGGGTCAGCCGGTGTGCACCATGGGAGGGGAACCTCGAACTGTTTTTTTGGGGCCTCTGGTTCCTTGCCGCAGTGTCTGCAAAGCGAGGTGGTCCTCTTGAGAAAATGATAGGCTTTCATCTACAATATCGTGGAACTTTTTTTCATACAGCCTTGGCAATTGATACTCAATGTATCCGTTTCGGATTGTACGGAACCACGTCCTCCCACTGGACTATAGAGTATCCATCCTAGTGCCGTGCTTGCGGCGCAAGAAGCCCGGCGTTCGCCCATTCTCTGGCCAAGTACCCAATGTGCCTCTGGTACGTCGCAGCCGATGAGGGTATCCACTTCATCGTCTTCCCAGTCTACGACCGTTACATCTTGCAGGTGGGGCCACCTAGTTACAATCGCGCTCGCCAACCTTGGTGCTGGCACAAGGAAACCAGCTAATGTAAATCCTTTCGTTGATTTAACTCGCTTGTTGGAGTCTGAAGAGATGAGCTGTAACCTCAACCGGCTGGCAATCATTACTTGTGTTCCTCCCACAATGCTCACTGCTAACGACGTCGTGCTTTTAGCAAGCCGGCGTTCGTTGATAAACCTTCACTCGACCAGGGTTGTGTCTGATCCACTGTCGACGAAAGCCAACGCTTTGACCACCCAATTTGTGGTCCTCGCTCCCAAGGTAACTACCCCAAACGTGTTGGTTTACTGGCAGAAGGTTACGTTGAACAAGTCACACTAGACTTGATGTTCGCCACTGGTGTAGTTTCTCCCGCCTGATGTAACAATCGATGAACTATGCCGGCGCAACCCTCGTGACCATATCTGGTTCCTGTTCGACAAGCTTCCGCTCAATGTGTGTTGTTGAGACATATAAAGCGCTTTCCTTTGGCCCCCGCTATTCCTCAACGTTCATCAATCGTGGCCTTGATGAGTTTGTGGCATTCCAGTAGGGCATGGCTAGCGTCACAGGACCTGCAACTTGTAAGCGCCACAACGTCGCTTGAAATGGCGTGTACGTTGGTCCAAGGCTGATATTTCGGATGTTTCCGTGCAGTGGTTTGAGCCTGGCTAGTGCTAGGTTTGCTTGGCCAGTCACTGTTCCGGATGAGTCCGCCAAATCTACAGTCGGCTATCTTGGTATATCTGTCCAGGTATTCAGTCATGTCTTCGAAGTTAGCCTCACGTTAGCTCCGGCTCATACTTTCCGCCTCTTCCACCCACCGACCCTGCAGTTCGGGACAGAGCTGCTGGACTATGTCCCCCAAGGTATGCATCTCATCGAGATCAGCCCTGTAACCTAAATGGTCGGGGGCTATTCACCAGTTCCACATCTTGCTTACCAGGTCAGCCCTTCTATGGACGCCGCCCTTGGTTCTATTGGCCTCTACCATCGCGCCCTCTATTAGGTTACGGGCTACCTTGAACCGCTGGCCGAAAAGGTCCCTCAAAGTCTTCCTTGATCGTGTGTAGCTCTGTTCCCGGTCGAGCATGGTACACTCATCGACAGATTCCCTTGCTCGGTCTGGACAGTAATGAGTCAGATGGAGAAGCCTTTGCCCGGGGTGGGTTATCTTGTTTTCGACGGAAACTCTGAAATGCTTGATGAACTTGCAGTGATCTTCAAATCGGCCGTCGAAAACTGTCAGTTTTATTCTTGGTAGATCGATCGTTGGTTGTGTTGGTGTTCTTCTTTCGACGGCCGGCGAACGGTTCCCTATTTTGATCTGTCCAGATCTATTGGATACAAGGTAGTCGTTGGCCTTCTACTCGAGCTTGTTCTGCCCATAATTTTCTTCCGATTGCTGGGCCTGCCGCCCAGCCGATGACAGCTGTTGGTCTAGGTTTAATATCTTCAATTTAAATCGATAAACATTCTTGCAATCCATATTACCCTCAGTGATACAAGAGCTAACACTGAGATGACTAGTTGACCTAGCAATAACCAATGAATCAAGGGTACTCAAAACCTCCCCAGTGACTTGCCGTATTACTTCTCGTCTAGATTCTAATTGCTTCGATTCTTTCCTTGGTATGTTCCATGTTTTCTCCTTTAAAATTAACCAGCTGAGTATTGTAAGACGCCTCTGAGCGACAAGCAGCCAAATTCATTGCAGATCTCGAGATCAAAGCGCGATTATCCGTGAAGTTCTACGACACTAGAATATTAAGTGAACAATGACGTAAAGAAGATACGAACCTGAGCCATGCGATTACGAGGACTCAGAAAACGAGGAACGAATTGCGGCGTATTAGAAAGAAGCACTTACATCAGGCAGGTCCGGAATGGGACATGACAGAGTAGCGATCTGGGCGCGAACAACCAAAAGTTGGTTCATGAAGACGTACAGTGTATAAAAACAAACTAGCAGTGTAAATGAGTGAGCGATGTGTAGGAAGCCTGAAATTGCAGTGTTTCTGGAAGATTTTCCACAACAGGTCGTCACAATGGGTGCGTAGCTAAATCAATTAGCCAGCTGGCTTGAGAATGTCAATAGTCCTACGGTCACAAATGAGTTGGAAGCCTCAAATAACTTCGTGAGATCTCTTAACCTCACTTCGAGGTTTCCTTATCAAACGTGGTCATCGGGAGTCCGTGCTGCGTGGGCCACCTGAGCGTTACTCTATTGGTCGGCACTTTATCAATACTTTCATCGGAACGGTTTTTCTACTACCCATGTCAATGAGAAGAAGATAGGGAGGGTTAGTGGTTAAGGCGTACTTGAGAGCGCGCGTCGAATGCGCTCAACAGCAAAGGTCAAAAGGCGGCAGCTCTTGCCATTTGGCTTTCAGTTAAACAATTAACTTGTGAAGGGTATGAACGAAGATGGCTGTTGCGGAGAAATGAAGCTTTAAGTGTTCAAAGATGATATCACCCCCAAATTTTCTCATTATTGAAACTGAAGCTCATTTTGTCCGTAAACCAATCACTCTATTCCGTAGGTGGCCAGTGCTACTTAACTTATTACCTACAGAGCCAGGTGCGAACTACTCCGGCTTGAGCCACTATGGTTACGTCGTATCAAGCTCAATCTCTCATTTCTCTTCAACCTCATGCACTCAGAAGTCCACTCGTCTGATAACCCACTTGGTTTCTCTAGTGAGGCTCCCTACTCCCTCCGTCATAGGCAATTCACCGTTACAACCCCCCAACCTAGACTCTCAATCAGATCTGGATGTTTCTCGGTTATCTACTCCAGCCTCTGGAATAAGCTTCCTGGCTCATAACGATCGTGATGCACTCTAATATAATTTAGAGGGGCACTATGCGGAATCTTAGACGCATCATCTGTAGTTACCGTGACCCGTGATAACATTAACATAGACCAATCATATGAAGATTGTCTTGATTATTAGACCACAATCCGCCACAGTCCTTTGCGTCCGACCGCTTTCGCATGACCCGTGTGATGATCGCACCCACGTGTACAGATATATATATATATATATATATATATATATATATACATACATATATATATATACATATATATGTATATGTATATATATGCATATGTACATATACGTATACCTTGGGTATGCTCCACTCACATTTCCCCTCCTCATTAGATCGTGCCATTTTACACCATAATTTGTATATATATATATATATATATATATATATATATATATTAAGAAAAGAAAATACCGTCCCGACCTTTTAAGATAGGTGCTCCCCTTCACTTAATTCTTCTGTCTCAGGCTAGAACACAATCTTCCCATCCTGCTTTTCCTGCGTCTTCCTCGTATACTGGAGCCTTGCCACACAGACTACCATTCCTTAGTAACTAAGCCTCACCTCTCTGCGCATATGCTCATGGTGAGTTAAGACTCCACTCCAACCGAAGTCTGTATACCTCTTATTTATAACGACCCCACGGAATGCCGGCACGTTTGCTCTCACATGAAAAACCCTGACCTTAACACCCAGTGTTTTCCTTCCTTTTCACTGTTTTCCGTCCTCGACCACAGCTGGTGATCTGACCAGACTGCTATCTTCCTATTTTCCCATTCTTCTTCCAGATCATAGCCTCTACTGTTGTTTTATTTTTGGTTCCAAAATGGACACCCTCTCATCATCCACCACCTACCTGATATCGCCCCAAATCTCTACTATCACCCAACTACCCTACAGAACTACCAGTCTCCGTCTAGGGATCCCTAATAGACCGGCTCACTAGCCGAACGATAACTAGTTGTTAAGATAAAATGTTCATTTTCTGGTTTCCAATAAAACGATAATCGTAACCAACAGCTCGAACACTCTCCAGACTGCCGCTTCTCCTGATCTCTTCCAGATTGCATTGGTTACTTGGGTAGCCATCGGCCGACTGGACGTTACTCCCGGATTACCGTGAGGACTAGACGATTTGATCAATGGTTTAAATGTATACTCGCTCCTGCTGGCTTTACATGGGGCACCGTACACGGAGTAACAAACCCTCACAAAAGTTTCACCAGATCGCAGAGCTGAGTCCTGACATCAACCATCATACCACATCCGCTCAACGTCTAGTCCCAATAATCCATTCCAACAGTTCAATTCTTTTCGCTTTACAGTACGAAACCAATGATCAAAATCCAGCCCTCACTGCTGTCCATTTCGTCAAACCAGCCACTTTTTACCTGCTGCCCTCAACAATCTACCTGCCATCACCTGCAACCAAGGTCTTTATGAAACAGAATACCTGACATCTGCAGCCAACCAAAATTTGGCTAATAATTTTTATCACATATACAAATATTTTTCTTCTTTACAGTCTCCCAACTTCTGCCTAGCCACACCAGTAGCGTTTGTCTCCACTATTCCGTTTCTTTGAAGGCTCGTCTTTGAAAGGCCGTTACGAGTCCATACACCATTCATGCACTTTAAAAGTTCACCGAAATCCTCGTGAGGCCTTTCGCCTTCATGTGAATTTCCATATGACACTGAAATCACCTGCACAAAAGGTCCGTTTTATTATCACCCTTGACTCACTTGCATTTATTTCACATTCTCCCTCCACAATTAGTTGCCCAATGCTGGATCAGTGTTCTATATTTCGCTGGTATCTATGACTGCACGTTGATAACCTCATGCGTACTTTACTTTTGGCCATGTTTTTGGCATCTCCTCCGCCCGGTTATTCGTTAGTGACCGTCCAACTGTCGCTTATATCAGCAATCCCACGTTTGTCCAGATATCCACACCACCCGATAGTGTCTAAACATACGGGCTTAAACATAACCCCGACTGAAGTTGTGGGACTGTTATATGTGGAACGGTTGGAGCAGATGAATCGGTGCCCGTAGAAAATGAGATTGACGTGAAATGTTATGGTGCGACTTTTGTTTGAATGCGTGCCACAAAGGTATATAACGGTTGTGCTCAAGGCTACCACCGTCGTTGACCGCGGTCGCTGTTGGTACTGCAGGCGCGGCTTTGGTTGATGGTTCTGTGGTATTTTCTCGCTTAGGTTGCGATACGTAGAAGAGTTTTTCAGATTTTGGAAACGATTTTCGGGCTTTACAAAGCGAAACTTCAACGTTCTTCTATATTCATGATGGTGTAGTTACCGTTGGCTGTATAATTCACCAAAGTGAGCATCAGTTATGGTGCATGTTTGAAAGATGTGCCAAAAGTAGTGTTTTTCCGAGCCCAGATGTTTGGTTTATACCCACACCGCCCTCACCGAATTTGAAACGGATTTGCAATTCCTGCTTCAACTACTACCACTTTAGTTTACTCAAGCACTACATGACTTTACTTGTGTATTTCGAGTGCTGTGTGATTTATAAATTCATAAATTGTGAATACCCTACATTGACATGTACTGCTGTATTCTCTGATCTTGCCTTGTGCATGTGTATTACCACGGTCAAGAAATATACGATTCAATTGAATTCAATGCATGTTTAACCTCTGTACAATCGAGGGGTCAGTACCTAATTTTCCCTAAAATTTAACTTGAAATTAGGAAGAAATTAATATTGCAGGGAACATTTTCCACTAACCCCTGTCGGTTAGTTTTATCTAAATGACACACGTGTCATCATATAGACACCGTACTAACTGACGTAATACGAGGCTTTGGTCTTTGCTGACTTTATTCTGTTTTCATCCATCCATGCATCTCCTTTCCTCCACTACACACAAAGGCAAGCTCTAATAGTGAAATCCAATAAGCATGTTATCCATAGGGGAAGAAATGATGAATCTGTTGTTCGTGGAATGAATTTGTGCTGTCTATTCACGCAATGCGACCATAGCATTTTCAATTACAAAACTTCGCTAGGAAATATTCTCAGCGTCATGGACTCTAAGCTGCTCTGAATGGAATGAAAAGTTAATGGCCAATTGGCATTATACCAGTGCGACTTATGACTGCTAAAAGGCGACAATTTTTATCGTACATCACAATCCATCTACGTTTCAGTCTTTTAACTGAATTCAGTTGATTACGGTAACCACAATTCCATAAAAATCATTCAGAGAAAGCAGTTCTTCTCCTTTCCCAGAAAGCCGACTTTATAAGAAGCTATCATTTTGGGGATAATTATCACCACTTTTTACAATAAACTGTGGCAGCGTAAATTCATCCCCCGTCATTGTGTTTCGGAACATCTGACAGTTCCTGAAGTAGAACAGAAACAACTGAATCCTCTGTGAAGTTAAGATTGTTCAACTGTTATAAACCATTTCAGTAATTCCAGTTGGAGTACAGTTTATTTTATGATATCTGCGTATTTATTTCCTTATTTATAAATACTTGCCAGCTTCTATTTACTTCGGCTAAGAATAACTACACTGAGCTTCATTAGAAACACATTTTTACCTGACAGGCTTCTTGCGCTGAACATCGATTTCCTACTGAGGTAACCTGTTTTGATCAGTTAAGGAGAAAAACTTTTGAATTCCATGGGTGTCATATAGAAGTTCTTCTCTGCAACCGCCGGTAGCTATTTCAGTTGGTGCGCAAAAGGGAATTTGTTTCCCGTCAACAATTTCGCGGAGCACTGTCGCTCTGCTATAGTGGTAACAAGTGCTCACATGTGACCAAATTCGTCCATTGTCACCGCCTCTTTTGAGGGCGGCGACATCGAGTACAGACAGAGCGTCACCAATCTGCTGGTTGTCAGTTGGCTGAAACATGACACCTCCTAGTTGCACACGCGTTCCTAGTGCATTTTGCGACCATTGCTAGGCTGTGTAAGAACGAGACACCGACCCGCGCAATAGTGCAACGTAACCCCCAAATGGATCACAGATTAGTTAACTGGGGTAAATGGTGCATAAATACGTGAGTAGTTTGCGGCTATTTAGGCTACTAGTGCTGGCAGAAGCGTTAAGATTTTGAGGGGGAATTTTATAGACGATCTTA
Organism: Fasciola hepatica; assembly: GCA_948099385.1. Taxonomy (NCBI): domain Eukaryota; kingdom Metazoa; phylum Platyhelminthes; class Trematoda; order Plagiorchiida; family Fasciolidae; genus Fasciola; species Fasciola hepatica. The sequence goes on along the minus strand of CANUEZ040000007.1, from coordinate 2,019,596 downwards.
ATGCCACCATTGCAAATGAAGGGGATACCATGGTGCAGAACGGAAAATACATCAATAATGTAACTGAGGAAAAGCAGGATGCCGAGTAAACTCCCTTGTATAACTCCACGGGTAACTGGGGCAGGGTGCGGGAGACGTTCGTCAGTGGGGACCACTTGAGAGCCATTTGGCGGGTAGGATGTTAGCTACGATAAAGACGGACCGGGAAAGCCGTAAGCTATGAGTTTGGTTAGTAATAAAAAGGTATAAACCAAACATACGGGGGCTGTAAAAGGCTAACTTTGGCGCACCTTTTGAACACAGGTGTTAACTGATACTCATTTCGATAAATAATACAGTCCACGATAACTGCAAACATACAACCCACGACAACTGCTAACGGGCAACGTTGAAACTCCGGAGTGTCTATGATAAATGAATTCATGTTGTTTTGCTGTAAACGTAAACGAAAACGTCGATGCCAGGAAGTGTGACGCACAGTATACGTGAATGTGTAAACACATACGCGTACGTATTTCAACATATATGTATATGCATATATGTATATATATATATATATATATATATATATATATATTATAATTGCATATGTGCTCAAGCATGTGTATGTGCGTATGTGTGCATTAATGTATGTGTATACGTATTCGTTTTTATGTATATACTTACGTGTGTAAGCGTATGTATACAAGGGAATATTTAGTTATTTATATGTACATTTATAATTATGTATATATGTGTAGGTATATATATATATATGTAGGTATATATATATATTTAGGTATATATATATACCGATACCAGCGTATGCATGTATGTAACCGTTTTTAGCTAAATGTTTACACATATATGTATATTCACGTATAAGTACACAGGTATACACAAGTATGCACCGATGCATTCATACATATACAAATAGATTTATATATATACATGTCTAAATGAAAGGCCAACAAAGCAATGCAAGTTACCGTGGTCGTGGATTTCCTTCGTATCAATTAATTGTTGGCCCGTGTAAAATGTCTACTAAACAAACGGGACGAAAACCGATGGGAACGGTTTTGCTGCAAGATATATATATATGCAAGCACACTGAAGTCTATTCATACGGAAGAAAATGCATATATGTCCTTATATATAACTATTCACGTATATATATGTATATAAATACATACGTGCATATGTATATATATAATACAAATATACCAGTGTATATATAAACATATATTCATCACATGGAAATAGTTTCGTGAAACCGAAAGAACCACCGCTGTCAGTAGTTGGGCGGACTGTACTGAAGCTCTTTAGGTCTCGTACAAATTTTACTACAACTACACATGTGAACCAGCCGCAGCTAGTGGCCTATAGAACGGGCAACGGACCAAGAGTTCCGATGTGTGCCGAAAGAAAATGAAAACGCGGCGAAGTGAATGGGCAAGATTTTACCTGAATATTTAACTTAGGAGAGGGTCGTGAGGTGAGCCAAAAACCAACCGGATGGTTCCAGCCGGAGAAAGTTTGTGCTCGGCACTTATGAAGCGATCTAAGGAATGACGGCTTTCCCCACTGCTCGACCGAAGGGTTATCTTCTCTCCACCCTCTTGCTGGTTTGCAAACTGCAAAAAAGCGGTTTAGTGTTCTTGAATTGTTTCATTTAATTGGCTGCCACATGCGACGTACACAGAGGTAATTCTCTTCGTTTTGAAAATTGGCACATTGATAATGTGCCCACCGCGTGCATTTGCATCGTTGGACCCAATTGGAGGTTTCATCCGGGTCCGCCGATGGGTCTTCCATGTGACAGTTGCTGAAAACTTCTTGACGTATAGGTGACCTTGCCACGTCGAATCCTTTCCTTTTCTGAGGTATTCTTTACTTAAACGGTGTTATTCTCTTAAGCTTCGGGACTGCACATGTTGAACTGGGTCATTCGCTTTCTTCCAACTTCTCGGGGTGCTTCAGGATCCGGGCGAAGACATCCACCAAGCAGGACCTGAAGTATGACCCTGCCTTTACACATCGATGTTCAACTTTGACCCTGTTAGTTGTGAAAGTCTAGAAAGAGGTCGCTCACCTAAAGCAGTAAGCAGCCCACGTTTCCTAACACGGCCGCTAAGTGCGACTTAGATATGCAAACGCCAAAGGGCTGCGACTGGCGACTGCAACCTTGGACCTATCGAAAAGCACCTTTGAAGACGCAGAAACCATGTTACGCATCCACCGATGGATGCACAGTTTTTCGTTCACGGTTACATGACTCAGCTGAAAGCAGTACTCCCTCATATCATGAAGCAAGTGGAACTGACAAAACGGTACCCAAGATTCCGGTTATGATTCCCGAAATGCAAAGTACTGTGCGGTCAACAATGATGCTTTTCGGCCTAACAGACACCGGTTGCTGCTATTCTGTTTCCTCAATAGCACAACGGTAAATGACGCCATTCTCATTTGAAAGAATGGCATAGATAAAAAAGACCCACCTAAGCCGCATTCATCTGGGAATATGGATTGCCATAATACGTATCCCTCGGTTTGACTGATGCACTGCGTCAGCCAGCACCACCTCACAAAACCTAGCCACTAACAGTTTAATTGAATGAGGCACGTAGAAAACGTACCTCATCACCCCGTCCACTGACACGATAAGCAAATCACCCCTGCCTCCCACCATCTTCTTTATCTTCAGTGCATCCGACAGCGTATCCAGATGCATTTGCTAAGCCCTTAAACCGTGCACAACTCTCACCGTAAATAATCCGTTAAAACTGTTCCTGAAGTAATTGTATACTTCGCCGGCATTGTGAAAAGTTGCCATCTTTCGGGCAACCTGTGTATCTCGATCTGCAGTCAGTCTCCTATTCTTAGCATACATCCATTCATTGAACAGATGAAAATCGTGGTTATTCTGCAGACACTTGTGTACCAACTCGTGCTGTTTCAACAGCTCGGACAATAACAAATGCAAGACAACGGTTATTATAGTATCTGGGGGAATGGTAACATGTCGACACCACAACACTCACTTGTAGCAGAATTTGAGGCCTCCGGTTGTGAAGGCAACAGTACTTTACTCCAATAAGGAAACGATTCCGGAAAGGCACTGGGATGCGTGCGCAACCACTTTAAACCACTTCCAATATCATAAATATGAAAAGAGACCAAACTTTCCCTCTGAAAAACAAAAATCATTATCAAGGTCTGTAAGACTTCTGCACACATTACGAACCAAACGAGCGAATGTTCCCGAATCATCGACCACGGTGGCACTCGCAGCACCGAATGCTATTACGGCCAGCGGCAGTGATAACCCTGAATACAAAGCCTATATGCTCTCATACCAAATACTCTAACAAAAATTGAACCATAACATTTCACGTCGATCTCATTTTCTACGGGCACCGATTCATCTGTTCCAACCGTTTCACATATAACTGTCCCACAATTCCAGTCGGGCTACATTTAAGCCAGTATGATTAGACACCATCGTAATAAATGTGCGGGACTCTATCAAACCCCTTGGTCATGCGGAGGTATATAATATTGATATATTCATCGATATCAACGGCCATTCTTATGAGGTTGAAAAGGTCGTACCGGTATGTGGTGCATGAAAGTGGTTTTAAGAAACCGAGCAGCTTATTATGGACGACTTTATAAGACAATAGGTAGTCAGACGTCCGCTGTTTGATGAGGCTTTCCATCAACCCAGAAGCGATTGGAGCATGGTTGATGGGGTAGTAATCTTCTGGATCGTGTATTGATTCTTTCTCATAAATTGGTTAATGACCGCGGTCTTTCATCGTGGAGAAAACACGCAGTACTTGATGGACAGATTGTAGACCTTCAACGGTAGGCCTGCTGCATTGATTCCACCAGGACTTGGAAGTGTTGGTGGAAAGCTTTCACGACCACGGCACGAGGATTGTAGGATACAAACAGGCTGGCTGGTCACTTTATTTGGAGTAGACTCTGAATGTGATAGTGCTCGCTTGGTGGCGGGGAATATGAGTGGGGGTAGAGTGGGAAGGTCCGTCGTCATAGAAGCAGCAAGGTAGGATTTAAGGGTCCTGGTCATCGCCACGGGTAAGAAGATAAGCCCATTATTTTCTTAAAAAAGAAAGGGGATACCAGCGACTTTGGGCTTACTCAGTTTTTCATTGTGCTTGCCAACTTTTAGAAACTTTCACGGCTTTGCAAGGCATAGATTTCTCGTTTTTTCAGCATATAGTCAATCCTGGTTTCAACTGCTACCAACAGAAGCTGGAGCCGCAAGACTGACTGTAAGTCACGATTGGTGTGATATACCTTCTGAAGCTTTGGGTATTTGCTTTGCACTTGGATCAAGACTGAACTGAGGACTTGGTTTGATATGATACAGGTTGCGGTGATTGCGACAGAAGGTTGGGCGAGTTAGAACACAGAAAATCAGTGGCAAGCTAGGGGTCGCTTTGCAGGGAGAAATCATCCCAGTTTGGCGATAGGAGAGTGTGTATAAGGTTAACCTAGTTTGTTGTTGATCAGAGATGATTGGTTTGGCGGAACTCAACAAGGGCTTGTGGAACTGCGAGGGTGCATGACACCATTCTGTGGCCACCTCCTTGGAGGGGGTGGAGCTTTCTAGCTGGGACATCGGATAAACCGATAGCGAACAACAGATCAAGGATGTCCTTGGATTTTCCTGAGTGAAAACAAGACCTGCTCGCATATAAAGTCTATAACTTCTGGTCCTTGTTTTGTGACACGATACCAACCCTACCTGGCAGGGTGCAGAAGAGCAAAATTCAAAAAGCTGGAGCAGGATAAAATGTGTGTTGGAGGGGCGCTAAGAAGTGCAGGGGGTGTACTCGGGCGTGGTAACTGGCGCCAACAAATCAGGTAATTGTTCAGATAAACAAATTTGTTAGACTACGTTCGTGTGTCACATCGGTGGCGCTACTATGTTATTTCCTCTGGCCGGAGCAGTAATGTGTTGGATCCAATCCTGCACGCGGAAGCATGACATGGATTCCAGCAAGTTGCTTGGGGCAGATAGCACATTCGAACAGATGCTTAGGGTGTTGAAGTCTCCAGCAATGAGTTTGGATGGAAAGGGCTGCAATCAAAGATGGTTCAGTGTATCAATATTCGTGATGGGGTCCATAGCGCCGGAATCGGGTGGCCGATAAACGCAACCAGCACGGAGGTAGGAGTTAGGTTAGGAAATTGGTATACACAGAGAATCCTGAATGGCGTCCAGAGTTGCGTGCAAGATTGGAAAAGCCGATGGGGCTTTATGACATAGACTAAACAACCTCCCCTACGATGGGGTCTGTTTCTTTCGGAACACCCGGTAGCCAACTGGAAAGGTTCGACCTGACGGGATGGAATCCGTTAGCCAAATTTCAGCCACAACAATAATATCAAAGTCGGAGGTTTGAGCAGTGCTGCAGGAGGGTTTTAGTTTTGTTCAGTTTTTGACGGCCATTTATGAACATGGTTGAAGGAGATGATTCTGGTTTCGGTGGTGATGTTAATGGTGGAAATGTCAGAGGGTTCATTGATGATGATGAAAAAGGTAATTCTGGTGATGAATATGAAGAGTACTGAAGAGGGACCCCAGTTGTTCCAAAATTTTGATAAGTTGAAGCCTGGAGGGGGGTGGTGTAAGGGAGGAGGGATAGGGACCTACAGATTGAAAGAGTGTTCGGAGCGCGGCCAATATTCTTGCAAGGGGCTGGCAAGAAAAACGCAACCACGGCTGGGTGGTGATACTGGACCAAAATGCGTGAGTGGGTCATATGGGAGTGGGACGTTATGTGGGACGGGGAGATGATGAGCGTTGTTTGGTACGGCGAATATTAGTGTAGTTGATCGATAAAACGAGGAGGGTAGAGTGGATCAAAGTGGGATGGAAATAAAATTTGATTAGCCGAGGTCGGATAAAAGGATTCAGAGCTAAACAAGAGGCCGGTAAAATTTCTCTCTATTGTGCCACTTCCTCATTGTTTGCAAGTACTTTACTTTGGTGGGCCTTCCTCCCTCGGTGACGAAGTGGTAACCTCTGAGAGTGAATTTGTACCGGTGGGCTAATCAGCTGTGGTGGTCTGGGTGATAACGCGATACATTCCGGGGGATAACTGGAAGGTGCAGTGGGTGGGCTCAGAGGTCTGGTTGAGTTGCCAAGACTACCGGAGGTATTGGGATGTGTAGGTGTAGACCGAGGCGGGGATATGGCGCAATGGGTTATAGGTGTGGTTGAATAACTGGACGTGGAGCCAGTAGAGGTGCTAGGATCAGCTGGACTTAGGGGAAACATGTGCTTGCTAATGGATTGGTTGGAGGAACCTCCACCAGATTAGTGTATGCTTGGGAGCATGTTTCAGTTTGGGGATTTGCGTGGGCTATTCTGAACGTTAGGGCTTTCGCCAGGAGGCTTAGGTGGCGAAAAAGTTGGTGTACTGTTTGAACCTACATTTATGTTGTGACTTATTTAAGATGGCGCTTTCGGGTGATGGCCTGTGGTGGGCAGAGCGGAGGGGTAAGGTCTACTGGTTGCATCTTTACAAGAGTTGTTATTCTGAGAGTGGCTCTTGTGAACCTCTCTTTGCAGCGGGGTACGGCCTGGAAATATCTTGGCAGACTTGCGGCTGGTTCTGGCCACGACTATAGATTGTCAGCTAATAAAGACCTTGGTGACAACATCATTTTTAAACTGGAATAGAGGCAAACGAGTGGTGCTCTGGGAAGTTTCGCGCAGCCTAACAAAGTATCAAAGTTATGAGTCAAGGTTACACGCATTTGGGGTCATCATTTTAGCTGGTAAAAGAGGTATTCGGCCCGCAGTGGTAACCATGATCGTATTGCTTGCCTTTTCGTACTTCTGAAGATTTCGGAGAAAATTATATCCCCGAAGTTTGCAGCCAGAAATTAGTCGGTTGGGGTTTGGTGTGCTGCCGGATAAAGCAAGAACGTTTGAGGAGTCGGTCGACCGATGATCAGACTGGTAAGTCAACCCGGGAGGGAAGACTACTAAGATTTTTGCCTATTTCGGTAGTTTGTTCATCGGCGTCTCCAAGTATGTCTACAAGCAAAACTGAACAGCTATCCAGTGCGTTTTGGAGTTTAGTGGTCTTGCGACAGCGGTTGCTGACAGTGATTTTGGGTCGACCGGTAGATGTGGGCATAGCTATAGTAGCCAAAATATGGGTGGCCAACGGGACAAATTGTGGCAACATGCCGAGGTTGGGAAGCCATACAGAAGCAGGGAAATAAGTGTAGATAAGGCCATTATACGTGATCCTTAGGAGATTTCTCGTCACGGAAAGTCAATACCCACGGAATGGGTTAGGTACTGGTTGTTGGGCTACAAACTGCAGGTAGTTTCCAGGGAAGGTGTTGCTGAAGTGCTCCCGGATGTCTCACCCAAGTCAGGAAGCAGGCTGGATAGTCGGGATGCATACTAGCGTAGACAACTGTTAAGTAACTTACTTTACGGAGACGGTTCTCAACGCAGTATCTCGCAATCCACTAATGTCATCCCACCGAGGCTGATGTTTGTTTTTGCTTCTAACCTGAGGGAAAATTCAGAGGTCACTTTTGCAAATATCCTCTATCTCCGGGTTGGCCCAAAGGTTAGTGATCAGTGCAAAAGTCGCTGAATTTTTCTGAGTTAAGAAAATCCTCTAGAATCTGTAATCCCCCGGATTTTCAAAGATCGTCAAGTAAAGACTTTACCGATAACAACGAGAAAGCAACGCGACGCGTAGCAGAAGTGATATCAGGGACGTTAGCTCTCTGCCAGTCGATGCCGATTGAGTCAAAGTCACCGGCGATTAACAAATGGATGGAGTCCTTCTAGCCTACTAGAGAGCCCAGTACGTTTGTCTGTCCTGCGCTATCTGCAGAGTTGAACGCAGGAGGGCGACGGACTACATAAGGTGGCATATTATCCGTCTTGTAGAGGGTGAACTATCAACACATGTTTAGTCAGGCACTATCAACTCACTCACTTTTCTCTTCTGAATGTCCTCAAGGGCTTGCCATACCTTGTCCCTACGTTTCGCTGCACCACCATTAGTGAATTAAACCCCCTGCCTCGGCATGCCCTTGATTTTTGTATCCCATCAGCTTCTACGCATAAGGTACATCGTCTTATTCCTTCCGCAATTTAGACTACCTCCGCCTTTTCCTTATCCAAATACGTTGACTTTATTTATTCTCACCTGCTTCGGTCTTCCTTGGCTTTTTTGTTTCATCTAACCTAGTTTGAAACTCCTACTCTAAAAGATCGGATGATGTTGAATTCTATTTGGTCCCTCCGAATTGGTATCTTGTACATTTCTCATTTCTTTTCTACTCAACTCACTGCCGCTTGTCATAAACAATCATAATTTTGGACACGAAAGGTTTATTCTTATTCGTTAAACTCTCATTCCTTTGGGTTCTGGTATGTCAATTCTCTGAGCGTTTGCTAATTTGGTGCCTCTTCCAATTACTTTCCTCTTTTCCTACAGGCCTCACCGTATTCTTGACTAACTATTCCATCTTTATTCTATGTGATTCCTGTCCATCAAACATGGGTTTATGTTGTTTGTTTTCCGTTTCTTGATACCTCTACTGGTTGTCGAATTTCCCTAGCTCTTGCCCACCAGACTCGTCACCCTATTACTTTCTTGGCCTCCTACTAACGCTACCTTTGTTAACCTCGGCCATTCTGTTATTATTTTGTCTAGATACCTTTTGTCATTTCGGATTTTTTTCTGACTCTCCACCTAGCACTACGTTCTTTTTTGCTAACCTATTCCTGACCACAATTCATTGGTTTATTCTTATTCTGTGGAGTACCAGTCAATGATATGTGGGTCTTGTCTCACAGATTTCCCTTTTGTTTATTTTCCCTTTGTCCCTAGCAGTTGATAGCCGAGTTCGTTTTAAACCTTCCAGAAGGTAGTAACGTATGTGCCTGGAAATACACCCTTGCCGTTGTCATATACTTGTGTCGTTGAGACTATGCTCCTCGTTTTATTGACCCTCGAACAAGTACAACATGCATCAATCACTACACTTCAACGTTTGTTTAGGTTTTGCTCAATTGAAGTGGCATAATTTTGATTCAAACTTGGACTGCCTCGACGGTGGTACCTGACATTGACCTTTGTTTAACTCTGGTCCTCGTTGCTAGACGTTGTGGTCGTACAGTTGGGGTTTGGACATGTTTATGTGCGTATAATTTGTTAATCCAGTACCGTAGAAACCACGGACCAGTCTTGTTCTGGCTTTGGGATTCGTTTTGAACTGGCTACGCGTTACCCACGGTTGGAATAACCGATACAGTACTCAACTCGGAATCCTCGGGAGAAAATCAATCAGAAATGTCAGGGAGAAGAAAAAGACAAACCGAAGCTGGTCAGGAAGAAATCCGGCAAGTCCCTGGGGTATTTTTGGGTGATACTGATTCCTTAGATTTTGCTAGGTCTACTGGTACTGTCAGTGCAATTTCGTGTACTTTAGCTGGTGGCATAGAATTTAAAGGTGATGATATCTATCGGTTAAGAACAGTTGAATTAAAAAACCCAGCTAAGGCAGGCTAGGGAAGAGGCAGAATCTGCCAGGAAAGATCTACCCCGAAGGTGGGAGCTAGAGGTGACTTTGGAGACCACGGAACATACGGTCATTTAGCCTAGCAATTCCGTGGAACGAATAAAATTGACTTGTACCAGTGTAACCTATGCTACTAACTTACCAAGAGTGGAATCGTATGCATTCGACGGGAGCGCAGAACAGACTTTCAGTTCGTTGAACAATAAGAGAACTTTGTGGAAAGAAGAGTATCCAATTCAGGACAGAGATTCTTGTACTTTCTGCATTACTGTCATCGAAGAGCCAGGGAAACAACCGACGGGTGCCTGAAGCTATATCCGGAAGAAGCTTACACTCAGGCATGTGAAATCCTGAAAGGCCTATTTGCGTAACCATTTTAAGTCTCCCGGAATTTGATCGACGGTGTACTATCAGAGGCAAAAAGCTCCAAAGGCGAGTCAGGCTTTCTGGCCAGCCTGGCGATAAAAATGCGGAACTGCAGCATCGCACTGAATCACCTGTGTGACTAGTTGGACCTAAAAGCACTGCACACATTGGAGACCATAGTGCGCAGTTTACCTACAGAACCACAGGGTAGATGGGCCGGGGAAGCCGAAGGGATCAATAGATTTGGGCGAGAAACCACTTTTAAAGACCTGACGCAGTTCATAGACAGTCATGCTCGAATAGCAAATAGTCGTTTCGGTCAACCTGTGCGCGAGACGTGCAAGTTACCTAAGATTACGACGACACAGAGCTGGGCCAGGGAACCAAGTAAAAGCCAACCATGGGGAAAACACACAAGCGTTATTTCGAGAAGGTGAAAACTTGCTGGTGTGAGAAAATTGTGGGACGCCTCATCGCCCAGAGGAATGCTTTCGCTTCCACAACGTAGACGTCGACGAACGGTGGGAAATGGCTTAAAGACTAGGCGCGTGCTTCGTCTGTCTCTGCGATTCAAATCTAGCAGCGGTGTGCCGAACGAAACCTAGTCGTAGTCCGGATGGATGCCATGAGAAGCACCATTACCTACTGCACAATTCCCAGAAATTGCATGCCAAAGAAGCACCGAAGCCAAGTGTGGCCTGCTTAGTGTCTCGCTCCACTAGCAAGTTCATTCGCCTGGGAGTAATAGCAGTTGGCGTAGAAACTTCAGCTGGGGTTATGAGAGCGTTGGCCTTCGTAGATAGTCACTTTGATACCACTCTATTAAGGAAGGAGTTTGCAGGGAGATAGGAGATCAGAGAGAATCAATCTTCATTAGCGGTGAGCACAATGAGTGGCGTCCGGGTCAGCCAGTCGACCAGACTACACCTACAACTAGTTTCCTTGGTCAACAACGATAGAGCAGAGACTCTAGAAGCATTCATCATGAAGGATCTGTAGATGAGAGCACCTCAGTCAGTGCAATCGATTCTGATTCAGTGGCCGCATCTAGACGGGGTTAGAATCGAGGACTGGCAGAATAAGGAAATTCATCTGCTGATGGGTTGTGATGTACCGGAAGCGCATTTGGTCCTGTATCAAAGAAAAGGAAGCCGCAAAGCACCCTAAGTAGTACGCACTATATTTGGCTGGACTTAATATGGTGGTACAGATGGAAGACTTGACAAACAATCCAAATCAACTGCACTTTGGTGGAAAAGGCGAACATTGAACGAGCATTCCAACAGCTGTATGACGCCAAATTCGCCGACTTGGTCATTGATAGAGATGCCCCATCACAAGAAGATAGGTCGGCCTTGAAAACGGTGGCCAATAACGCCAAGTATGTAATAGAGCATTTCGGGGTTCCCGTCTCGTTGAGACTCAACAGGAAACCTATGACAAACAGCCGAGAAATGGCTCTCAAAATATTGTGCTTCCTCAAAACCAGGCTGAATCGAGAACCACAAGTAAGGATAGAGTACACGCAAGCCATACAAAATAAAATAGACTGGGGTTTTATAGAAAGACTGGATACAGCGGTCATCAGCACAAATTTTGAAGTGGTACCTACCTCATCACCCGGTCGTGAACCCAAAGAAACCGGGGAAGCTCAGAGTGGTTTTCGACTGCGCCGCGAAATGTCAGGGTGTCTCACTCAACGACCATATACTACAGGGCCCAGACTGGACAACATCACTAGTCGAGGTTTCATTTCGTTTTCGGCCGGGAGAAGTGGCCGTCTCTGCGGGCATACATGAAATGTTTCTACAAGTAAAGATGCCTGTTGAAGATAGGGGCGCCTTTCTTCTTTTCTGGTGGCCCTAAATCAATGCAAATCGCGCACCAGACGAGTACAGGCTGACCATTCATCCCTTTGGGACGGTTTCGTTCCCTTCTGTGGTAACTTTGCTCTCCGGGAAACCCTCAAGCGTTTCGGTGGCACCAGCAAGCTTTTAAGAAGAGCAATGGACCACTTCCAAGTGGAAGATTTTTAGTGTTCCTTTGGCTACCCAAATACTACTATTCTATACATGACCGAACTAGTCGCCACTCTAAGGCCGGAGGGTTCAACCTCACTAAATAGACTTCAAACAGTCAACAGGTGCTCAATGTTATCCCAAAGTCCGAGAAAATGGAGAGTGCTAGAGAGCTTTTATGGTCCTGTTCAAAAACGGAGTGCACGCTTGGTCTTCGATGGAAACCCGGAGGCAACGAACTCATATTCACTCCGGACTTATCCAAACGACCAGCCACACAGAGAAGAATCCTATCAATATTCTCAAGCGTCTATGATCACCTAGGTTTTGTTTCGCCGTGGCTGTTACCCGGGAAGTGCTTGCCGCAATCGCTGTGCCAGAGGGTGACGGGTTGGGACGAATCCATCTATGACGACGACGATAATCGATGGCGCGACTGACTGCACAGCCTAGAGCAACATGGTGAGATCAAAATACAAAGATGCTTGACAGGAATCAAATGCACAGAAGACGTCCAGCTCCACTTATTTTCTGATGCATCAGAAATAAGCTACGGGATAGTGGCTTGGGGCCGCTGAGTAGGCCAAAATTGTGGGCGGCACAGTCAGATATTATTCACAAAGGCGAGAGTGGCTCCACTGAAAACGGTGTCCATTCCGTGGCTGAGACTGACGGCAGCAGTACTGGCCGTGAAAGCCACCGCGCTGATTAGGGGGTGCTTCGATCGGATAAACTGGAAACAAAACTTCTGGACATACTCAGCCACGGTACTACATCACACAAACAACATTATCAATCGCTTCACCACCTTCGTGGCCAGAAGACTCACTATAATACACGAGTCGACTAAAACCGAATAATGGCACTATGTACAGTCCGCCAGTAACCCGGCCGACTTCTGCTAAAGGGGCCCGAAAACACCAGAGAGGTTGCGAATATGGACATTGGGATCAGACTTCCTAACTGAATCTAAAGAGGTGTGGCCAATGCTACTAATGCTCAAGCCTGAGGATGGAGATATCGAAACCGAATGACTGATACTGGCTACAAACTCCACGGGAAGGGTAAGCCTAATAAAATCTGTGCCACTCCCCCGACTGGATAAAAATGTTAAGAGCCGTGGTCTGGTGGACACGTTACAAAGTACTCCTATTGACCCTGAAAGGTGAAAGACCACAGAACACATTAAGTGTGGGGGCGACACTACCGGGCGAGCTGAACCAAGCCAAACTCGGCGTTCTACGCCTACCACAAATAGAGGCTTTCCAGTTCGAGGCCCGCGAGCTAACCCGGATAGGTGACAACGCCAAAGGAAGCAGGTCGTTGTACAGCAGTATCCAAAGAATAAACCCTATGCAAACCAACAGAATACTGAGAGTTGGAGGGCAGCTGACTAATTCAAATCTGTAGCACGAAACAAAATACTCCATAATAGTCCCTGGTGACCACTACCTAACGAGATTCCTGATAGACCATGTACATCGAGAAGAGGGACACGCAGGTTTGAATCACTTACTGAACAATATACGTCGACGATTTTGGGTGACATAGGGACCAGCGAAGGTCAAGCGAGTCATAGGCAACTGCATCACTTGTCATCGCCGGAGGGCGGTAGCAGGCCAACAAATGATGGCCCCCCTTCCAGCAGTGAGAGTTCAACCGGGATGGTGCCAGTTCGTTGAAAATGACGTCAATTGCTCTGGCCTGGTACTTGTACGACAGCAGAGGAGACACGAAAGAGGTATGGCTGCCTGATAACACGTTTACAATCCAGAGCAGTCCATCTTGAAGCAGTGCATAATATGACCACCGATTCTTTCCTAATGGCCTTTCAAAGGTTCATCGCGAGGCGGGGCGTCCCCAGGAAACTGTGCTCAGACAGTGGCTAGAGCTTCGTTGGTGCTCATAAGGATTTAAGGAAGTGGTGGAACCGCGTGAATCACGCCAAAATACAAAATAAGACCGTAGCAAAGGGGATAGAATGCACTTCAACCCACCTTATGCCAGTCATTGCGGTGGCGTTTGGGAAAGGTTGATACGATCAACTAGGGCAATACTCACGGTCCTAACCTCAAAACAACACCTCGATGACGAGACGCTGAATACTTTACTAACAGAAGTAGAACCCATATTTAACAACAGACCCCTGGTGCCGATCGTCCCATACCCGGAAGGCAAACGGCTCTCAATCTCAACGGCCTATTGTCACTGAAGTCAAGGGTAGGAGTAACCACACCGAAAATCCTACGTGGAAAGTATATCGTAGGATGGAAACAACTGAACCACCTGGCACATGATTTCTGGAAACGATGGACGAAGGAGTACTTACCGACATCGCAGCTTCGGCAAAAGTGGATCTCCAAACAAGGGTCATCCAGACGTGGGGATGTGTTCATCATCGTGGACAGCCACTGACATAAAGACGATTGGCCGGTTAGAGTAAACAAGTACTGCCGTACAAAAATCGACTGCCTCTTGAGCACGATGGTAGTGAGAACTAACAAAGGAGACGTATTGCAGATATCCGTAAGATACGTCTGCTTAAGGGTGACAATGGCGAGGGTGAAGTCGGCGCTACAGACCAAGCTAAAACCAAGTCTACTGATACCAAATGAAGCTGAATTTATTTATTTTTTCCTCATGCATTCTCCCGTAGGTTCCAACACTCCACGCCCTCTTTGAAGCATATTTGTTTCTGATTTACTATGAAGTTAGTCGTCGAAACCTAAATTAGCACACAAAACGACATTGTATGTGAAGTAGTGGAAACTCCCTAACAAGCCCTTGTAGACCGTTTGTAGAAATATCCCTTTTCCTGTGACCCATTTTTATTATTATTCAACCTGTGCTCAAAAGGGTTATAAGTTGTGAGTCAAAAGTACTTCTAATGGGATAACACACACTCTGAGCCCCTTATGTTCGAGTACCCTGTAGTTATCTCGATTTTCATCACGAATTCTCAGTCTTCATCTTGCCACGTATTTTACTCTTGTTTGGGCAGCCTTTCTCTCCACGTTCCGTAATCTGTGCACGCACTCCGATCACATCAAAGTCCTTTTAGCAAACGGATAATGTCGTGTCAATCTCAGAAGAAACTCTAAGACTTCGAGAGATGGAGCGTAACCTCAAAAAACCTAACAGCGTGTCTGCGACTGGCCAATGAGAGATAGAGCCCATAGCGACCTACGTATGCGCTGACTTACGGTCTAGGTAGGATGGGGTGAATCAGTGCCCCTATTCACTCCTTGGATGTTGACCGCCTCATTGGAGGTTTAGGTGGGCAGTGTAAAGTACGTGCGTGGAAATCCACCCTTGCCGTTGTCATATACTCGTGTCGTTGAGACTATGCTCCTCGTTTTATTGACCCTCGAACAAGTACAACATGCATCAATCACTACACTTCAACGTTTGTTTAGGTTTTGCTCAATTGAAGTGGCATAATTTTGATTCAAACTTGGACTGCCTCGACGGTGGTACCTGACATTGACCTTTGTTTAACTCTGGTCCTCGTTGCTAGACGTTGTGGTCGTACAGTTGGGGTTTGGACATGTTTATGTGCGTATAATTTGTTAATCCAGTACCGTAGAAACCACGGACCAGTCTTGTTCTGGCTTTGGGATTCGTTTTGAACTGGCTACGCGTTACCCATCGTCGGAATAACCATTCCAAGGGTATCTAGTCTTCATTTATCTTACGAGATGTAGCACGATCTTGATTTCAAATGGTAATCTGTTCCTCTTGGTATACTTTTCCAAGTACAGCACATTTCAAGCTGACCGAATTCTGCCGCGGCAAGCCCACAGTGGTGTGTTTATAACAAAGGATCTGATAACCATCGCTGATGCATTTCACCCCCTCCGCCGGCCTGCATCGTGATCCAACGACCACGCTATCTTCTATAGCAATGGCGGACTACACTTCGCCCTGGATGCCCGTAGCCCCTGCTACCTATATAGATGCCCACCTCTCCCGCGTGATGTTTCCCCGTTATCCTGCTCCTTTTTTAAGATGTCCGTAAGTTCAGCTTCTGAGCAAACTACAGGCATCGTAATTCGCATCCGGTCTAATAACTCCATATCCAAATCTGCCCTCTGACAAGTCTGTAAATACATGTCTCAATATATAATCTACTTCCACATAATTGATCGTGCAAGCCAGCATGTCTCCGACATCCGAAAATATACGTCTCTTATTGCTACCATTGTCATTATCATTACTATGACAGAGTGGGAGCTTTCCATACAGCAAGTAGGAGGGCGGAATTTTCCTTGCGTGCCATAACCCCTATCAAGACCTCCGTTAGGGTCCTGCCTTTTGCATGTGTTTTGACCAAGATCAAGAAATATACCATTATTATTATTATTATTATTATTATTATTATTATTATTATTATTATTATTTCAGAACCAAGCACGTCAGGAGTAAGCCATGACCAGAGGCTCAACATTTATTGCAGTGTGCCGAAGCTCCAAGGTTTTGTTCGTTAGGCTCGAGTAACGGCCGTAAAATTGCAGGCTGCCAGGGTCAACAAATTTCGGTTTCCAGAAGGGAAAGGGGGAGGGCCGGATGTGACAGAAGGGTCTTGAAGGACAGAAGCTGAGAATACTGGAGGGATAAGAGCAGGGCAAGCTGTTGAGGCAGTTGGTGAGTCTTGAAGCCTAGCAATCTAGGAGACAATGTACCGGACGTAAGGTCTACAGCCCACAATTTCCTAAAAGAATGGCTTACCTTTGTGAAAGTGGGGGAACTCTCTGCTGTGAGCATTCTTATTTACAACTACTCTTTGGGGGTCAAGTAAGTTGTCTTTTCCGGTGCGTTATTCTCCTTACTGAGGCACTCAGGATAGGGAGGCTCGGATTAGTTTTTGGGTCCGGGGGGATTCAGGTCGGTTGTTACGATCTGAATACTAATTAGAGGAACTCGGATACCTTCAGCAAGCAACAGGGATTTCGTCGTGCAAAGTCTGCTACCCGGGGTATTTTCGACGACTCTAAAGGGAACTACTGAGTACATATCACATGGTGGACGTTGGGCTTGATCTTCAGGACGAAAGCTCAGGAAGACAGGCAGCCAGCTAGACCTGAGATGGCCCCTTGTTGAAACTGGCGGCTTAGCCTTATAATTACAGACCCTCAAAGGAAGTAGCCCGACCATCGGGACTACCCTAAACGTTTTTTTTCTTCCTTGAGCCATGCGGCTTAGGAAGTAATTTTTTGGCTGGCTCTGTGGGGCCCAATTCAATTAGGACGTCCCGAGCCCGAAAAGTTCTTCCGGTTACCGCTAAGTGGACCAATCTTCAGTTATAAGAGTGGGCTTACTGAAGTTAAACACTTGGGCGTAAGTGCCATGGAGGTAATCCGAATTGAAAAAGAGACCCCCAAAAATGACTCTCTTCGGGCACTTGGCAGCATCCAGCTAACCCTCGACCACATCTAAAATCTTCCGCTTGGATAATTCGTGCACCTAATCGGCCGTGTTTGATGATGAACGAGATTTGGTGACCAATCTCCTTAGGCAAGCTGCCTCGTCCATAACAATGCAGACCGTGGCCTTTAGTTCTTCTGTCTCTGCAGGCTGCCTTTGAGCTTCACTTTTATTGCACTGGTCGAGAGTGGAACTCTGTGATTCGGATTTCAGAGTGCAAGTTGGCCTGATTTTGCAACGAAATGTTATATCCGTGATGGGGGAGGTTGATATTTGGGGAAAAAATCAGTATGTATAACAATTCATACGAAACGGGGGGTGGGAAAGTGTATTCTTAGAATATAAAATTTGTGGAAGGGTGCGACCCACTGAAGGTAATGTGACCGTGCCGCTGGAGTCCCGCACTTCAGCCCAGTACATCGTGATAAGTACGATGAATTATATCGGCAGCTCAGCTCAGTTTTGAACAAGAACATCCACGTGCTGCTTTCGGAGCACAAGCTCCCGAAATGCGCACGTGTCCAGTGTTGCCTCCGCAGATGAATTTTTCGGTTTACTATAAGGATCACCGGATAGAAAAGAGGGCCACCACAGAGATTTGGTAGGAGTTACCAGGGGGCCCAGCACTAGCTACACCCATGGTTGTCAAGAAAATGAACAGCGAGAGAGGCTGGTCAAACCTTTCGCCAACAGGGCAAAGAAGAATTTCAGGGCGGGTGCAACGCTGAAAGCCTTCACACAAGAGACAGAAAAGGCGAGGATCTCAATGAAGATGTTGTTGAAAAGAGCAACCGACTTCCTCCAAGTTATGCAGAGCCGGGGGTTGGGGCAGCACGGATCAGAATGGAGACAGATCATGGGCGCGTTTGTAACGTCTCAAGAATGAGTAGGCCACCTACCAACCTGAAGTACGCAAGATGCCACAGGGAAACCGACGCAATAAAAGCCGCCACCCCTGTTTATCGCCTTTGAGGGCAAATGAAGTAGGAGCCTATTGCACGGCTGGTTACTAATGGTTGAGCACACCACAAAAGAAAACATACGGACCATACCGGATATCCTTCAGTTCAGGGGTTGCGCAGGAACAAAATTCGCGGCATCCATTGAAACCGGGGCTCAAGCAACTCGTTATTATGGTAGTGAGTTCAGACAAGGGGCCAGTCGATGAACGTACGTCGAAGACCGTAGTCATTGGTAAGAGCTAGCCTGGATAGAAAAAGCTTAGTTTGGCTGCTTAAAAAAAGTGATATGGATGAAGCAGAATTTGAAAACGCTAATAAAGTGTATAAAGCAGGTGGACACAGATAAACAGCGCATCCTCAAGTGCGGGGATCAGATTGAGATGAAGAAGAAAATGGCCCAAAAGCCATCCCAGTTTAGACAGGGTGTGCGTAAAAAGATCGGAAGTTGGGCAGCGGTAGCCACGTGAACACCGCTCACAGTTAAACAAGAGTGGATCATTGGCGCCCATCAGAGGCAATACAGGGCCATGGATTGAGAAAAGAGAAGACTTAGGTGATTTCTTTGACAATTTCGAGAGAGCCTTGCATAGTGGGACGTCGAACGTCCAAGGAAGCGCTGGGCAGAGGTCTGCTGGGGCGAAAACGGGATGTTCCCTCCGGACTCATGCCCGATGGCGTAATGGCCCTTAGTGATATGGTCAAATCAGATGACTTGGCAGAAAGTGCCGCAATATGGTACACAAAGGCCCGTGGCTTAGGCGGTAAGTCTGGGGAATAAACGAATAAACCAATGGACCGGCTAATATTACTATCATAAAGGCATGGCCAGGGGACGGGATAAATGTTGTGTAGCTTTGTGACTGCCCTATCAGCGGACAGGAGGGATTGGATGGTAGGCTGGGTATCGGGTAATTCTCAGAAAGGCTGATTATAACCGGCTGGATGCCCACTTGGCAGAGGTAACACCCAAATTACACGCGGCCGATAATAGTCTTTGTTCGGACCATTGGATGGGGATGATAGTTTGCATTTACGGAGCAACGCAGATAGCCGGGTCAAGGAGTGTGAACTAGCCCAGATTGCAGAGATCCTGCTGGATACGTCACAGTTCCTTACGGTATTCGGAATTACGAACCACCAATAAACAAGGTGGAACAACGGATGCGCCCCGGGGGAGCACCACGAGCGGTCTCGTGAAGTGACTTCATAGCAGTGCCGCAAACAACAAGACACACAAAATGCTTCAGCAATGTCCAAGGTTTACCTGCGCTTGATCTACCGGTAACCAGATATAGACCTGACTTCACCACTTTAGGTAGGGAAGCCGCTTGGGAAGAGTGATCGCGGAGTTTCGCGGGCGATAATCAAGATAGTGGTACGGAAGTGATCGGCAAAGATAGATGCGTCGGTTTTCGAATATATCAATGAAAGTTGTAAAAAGGAGTGAGCTTTCCCCTGGGCAATAGTTAATATAAGGAATGGGACTGGTGGGCCGTTTAGCACTAAACCTCCGGAAAGTGGACCTTGGAAAATTAGCCAAAAGCATCGATGGTTCTTTAAATATGCAATAACTACGCGCTAGTGAAAGCGAATTTTACCGGCGTGAAAAGCGGTAAGTTGTGGTGGTGAATTTGGAAGAGAGTACGATGGAAAAACGATGTTAACTGAATGAGACAGCAGCACTTTTGCAGAATTTCAAGTAAATGAATAATGATAATGGTTTATTTCGGATAACCCGAGGCATGCTGTTACGCAAGATCAAACGGTACAATTGGACGTAGAGTCCGAATTCCAAGAGGTTGGTTAAGGTATGTGCACTCTCTGTGGCGGCGCCCGGCAAATTTGAACTCAAGGTCGGGTGGCCAACCCGGTCAAGTCAGGGTCGAGCTGGTCAAAGGTAGCTGACTCTTCCTGAAACAGTACAAAAAAGGAAGTGCAATGCAACAAAAGAATCGAACAGAATTGACGAAAGTTTTGTTCACCACGAGGGAAAAGAAGTTTCCGAGGGAGACATGAACCAGCTACAGCGCTCCGCGGAGTATGGCACGGCTTTGGATTAGAAATCAGACGATGAGAGGAATGAATTTGCAGACAAAGAACAATCAAAATCTTTCGAAGATTTTCCTTGAAACGTTCAGCGACCAAATATCGGCTGAGTCCGTTAAATACCCAATGAAGGACTCATTTGTAGAGAGTGATTGCCTAGGTGATGGTAAAAGAAGTGACCGGACGCAAGCATGTAATCGTTGCGCACATTGTTAACGTTCATGAGGGGGGAATGTGATGCACCAAAATAGAAATGGGTACTAGGCGACAAATCAGTTTGTGATGCGTAGCCATGATAGTAGCAGACACACGGTTTGCACAGATGAGTATTTAAATGGCAGGCAAGTATTTACGTTTGATTATCGTTATCTAAGGGCCGAACATGATGACCGGAGAGATGCAAGATTCAAAATTGTCTGGGAGGATTTACCAAGACAGAATACCGGATATGAAAAAGCACCAACAAACAATGAATACAGTTGCAAAGTTGGGCGGCTGGATGTGGGTGGAGTCCGTGATAAACCAAACGGACATCACATCTGGCGAGGTCGCTGGAGTGATGGTGGAAGAAGTGGCCGGATGTAAACATGTAATCATTGCGCACATTGCTTATTTTCATAAAGGTGAAATGTGATGCACCAAAATAGAAATGGGTACTGGGCGAGTATTTAAATGGCAGGTAAGTATTTACGTTTGATAATCGTTATCTAAGGGCCGAACATGATGACCGGAGAGATGCAAGAATCAAAATTGTCTGGGAGGATTTACCAAGGTAGAATACCGGACATTGTGGTACGGAAGTGTATGGCAACAATAAATGTGACTTTTGCAAATATTTTGATAACTGATAAAATAAAAGCGAGTTTTATCACGGGGATTGGTTGAGTTTGCTAATAGGACAAGCGGGCAGTTTGGCACTAATCATCTGGAAAAAAGGATCATGAACGGTAAGCCGAGTACGGAAACGGTCATTTAACCCCGCGACAATTATGTGCCAGGGAAAGTAGATTTTTCTGGGCGTAAGAAGAGGTAAGTTAAGGTTGCGAAGATGGAGACAAGTACGATGAAAAATAAGCGATAACTGGGGGAGATAGTTCCATATTTGTAGCATTTCGGGTGAATGATTTTTTGCTGCGACCGGTGCTGGTGGGTGGGGCTGACCGTGCGCGGGACACCCAACCTGAAAACCGTTTTTGTTGACAGGTGCCATCCGCAATCCTATCTGCGTCCGCACATCGTTGCAGACGTCCTGCACGCCCGATGTGCGTCGGCCAAAGTGGTGGATCTGACCGCGGCCCGCACTGGCGGGCTTCGCTTGAGTGATATTGGCGTTGTCACATAGAGATCGAATAATCCAGGAGCTTGCGACCAGGTCGCGAGGGGTCTTGGAGAGCATGGCCTGTGTGGTAGTGACGAAATGACGAGCAGGTATTGAGTTTTCAGCGGGAAATGTGGGCCAGGAATTATGCCAAGCCATCGAAGGGAAGGCATCATCAGCGGTTGTCTGGAAAAGTAAAAATAGAAAAACGCAGTCTAGGGTGCTCCCAGCTGAGGATCAGCGGTCAGTAGTAATAAAAAAAAACCACTAGTATCTAGAAATTGGAACTACTTGGGGGGTGGTTCGACTTTGCTAAACACGAGGTTTTACGCGAAAGATTAATGAAACTTGAGTGGTATTTACGGCGAATTGTGTGGTACGTAGGTCTTGTGGCCCCCTACTCAGACCCGCGTGTCAGTAACCCAAACCAACTTCGTACGCTCGCTCCTCCGAAGTGTATGGATCATTGTTTGATACCAGTGCCAGGACATCAAGCCGTTTGTTTAATTCCTCTTTGAATCTCGGCAAGTGGCTTATTGCACGGACATTTGGTGGAAGTTTATTCCACATTTGTGAATATTTAACAATGAAGAAATTGGACCGTAGGCTGGTTCTCGAGGACGGCACAGTGACCGAATGACTGCTGTGTCGTAACGAATACCTTAGGCTCAATGGGTCTCGTACCACAGGGGAGGCTTTGCAGGATCTATATTTTAATAGTGAGTGGAAAAAAGACAAGTTGTTCTTTATCCGTCGGAGCCAAAGGGGTTCGAGGTGTAGCAGGTCACAGCGTTGTTTATAGTTGAGACTGGACGAATATCCAACTATTTGTTTAGTAAAGGTGCGCTGGACATTTTCGATGGCGATCCTATCAGTCTGGCGCATGTTGGAGCCAACTAATTAACTATACTCTAGCAATGGTCTAACGTGTGTTGTATAGACACTGAGATTACTTTCACGCAAACGGAATGTTTTGTGGACAAGTCCTATTAACCTGCGGGACCCAGCAATTTGAGTGTCTGTTTGCTCCGAGAAGTTGAACGAACAGGAGTAGTATATGCCCAGGTCGCGTACTGATGATTTGTTGGGGATCAGGTGACCACCTATACTAAACGTTTCGGGAGGGACATGACAGTTGTATGTAAGAATGCCGCTTTTGTCCTCCGAGAACTTCATTAGACAATCGGTACACCACGAATTGAGCATCCGCAGGTCCTTAGATATTTTTGCTATAGTATTACCCAATGAATTATGGTCGAAGGTGTACAATAACTTTACATCATCAGCGAATAAAAAAGGAGTTCCATGACGAACCACGGTAAATATGTCATTTATGTACATGAGAAACAACAACGGGCCCAGTACACTACCTTGGATCACACCGCGGGGGACAGGGCTGGGTGTGGAGTTTGTGCCATCAACTTTTACTGCTTGACTGCGCGAGGACAAGTAAGATTCTAGCCAGGCATATAGTGGGTCAACAGTGCCGAATGTCTTGGCCTTTGACAACAAACGAATCTGAGACACCCGGTCGAAGGCCTTAGACACGTCTAAAAAGACTGAGATCACTGCCTTACCATCATTGGCAGCTATCGTAATAAGGTTCAGAAAGTCAGTCATACACGTTGCACAGGATCGATGTTTTAGGAAACCGTGCTGACCTTCACTTATAAGGTGGTTTTCAAGGAGGTGATCTGTTAGTTTAAGTTTTAATAATCTTTCCATAATCCTCGATACTACTGGGGTATGATTCACAGGCCGGTAGTTGGCCGGGTCCTCCCGTGTTCCCTTCTTATGAATTGGAATAATAACCGACGTTTTCCACTGTGTAGGATACCAACTAAAGCGCATAGACAAATTGAATAAATTCGATAAAAGAATTGGGATATCTGGGCCACCCAATTTAAAGATGGCCGATGGTAACGAGTCCGATCCGGGGTGGAAAGACATTTTAATATTTGAAATTAAAGGCTCGATTTCGGAGGGCAGGAATGTTACAGCAGAAAGTGGCTCATATGATGGTACTGGTGGATTGCAGAAAAATGGTGCTGTGTCACTAATTAAGGAAGAAGCAAAAAACGTGTTAAGCGCTTCTGCAATGTCCAGCGGTTTGTCGAGGCACGTGTTATTGAAGGAGATAGAAGAGATAGATGAAGTTGTTTTGGGGTTCCTCGACTTCATCAGTTTTGCAAAAATTTCGACTTTCTTGGAATCACGTAAGGCCCTGAGTTCCTGTTGCATCATTTCACTCTCGGAGTACAGTTTTATCGTTTCAGCCAAACGACTTAACTGTATAAACGGTGAAAAGTCCTTTGTTTTGAGATAAACGCGTTGGAGTCTATTTAACTCCAAGTTGAGACGAGACAATTTATTGTCTTTAGGGCGGATTGACGATCCTTGTGACGGGGTTATTCGGTTGAGGCTTCGTTCAAAGATGGAGTAAAGTTGATCTGCCGCCAGCTGGGGATCTGCACTTAAAAAGAAGGTGTCCCAATTTTGGCTCCGAATCAGAGAAGGTAGTATATTCCAGTTAGCCTTATGATATGGTCTATGCGGGGGTGTCGGCTGTTTGTCCTTTATGGGCACTGTGAAGCAGCAGTGGACAGTTGCGTGATCACTTCCGGGTGGGTTATTCTGAACTTTTGTTACAACCTGGGTTAATCCTATTGACAAGATTAAGTCAAGAGTGTGGTCGCGTCTGGTCGGGGACGTAACGTGCTGCTTTCATCCTCCTAGGTGAATTGCATTCAAAAACTGTAGTAAATGGCGTGGTGCTGTGAGTAATGTCCAGCATATTTCAGGTGCATTAAAGTCACCAGCTATCAGTTTTGGGCCTACTTTAGGCTCACTAATCAGGTTGAGTGCCTCTATAATTTGCTTGAAATTGTTAGGACTAGATCTAGGCGGACGGTATACGCAACCTAGTATCAGTTCTTGACGTTCAACTTCAACGTTCAGCCATACAGAGTCGACAATGCCGTCTAGGATAGGGTGCTGAAAGCTTGTCGCCCTGAGAGTTTCCTTTACATACACTATACAGCCTCCACCACGTTGATGTGCTCTGCCTTTGCTGAAGGATTTGTAGCCGAGTACCTCAATATCCTCTACTAGATAGGAGTCCGATAACCAAGATTCCGTCACTAAAAGGAAGTTATAGTCATTTGTTAGTGCAGCTGATCTTATGTATTGGATTTTGTTCCTAATAGATCGTGCATTGACCAATAGCATTGTGAAAATGTCAGTGCTTCTGACGTCATCATTGATATTAGTACTTACCGCTTGTTGACTGCTGCATTTAACCTGGAAAGAATCATCAGCGCAAGATGCAAGCCCGCCTAAATTGTCATTAGCAAAGGGAGGACTTGGGTCTGCGTGTGGAATAATAAATGACAGGGTATTAGGTATTACACTACTATACGGCTGATTAGAACAATTCATAATAGGCATATCTAGGTTATGGGGCCATGTTGTGCCCACGGTACGTATGGAAAAATAGGCACTTTGGCTAGATATGGGGTAACCGCTGGTAAATGGTAGGATATGCGATGCGCTTGGATAGTTTAACGGAGGGGGAGGTAGGAAAGATGGAAATAATGGGAGATTAGGCTGATGGGAAGGTTCCATTAGGGCGGAGTTAAGCATGAACGCAGTTCGTTCATCAAACCATCTATTTTTATTATGGGTATGGTCCCATTGTTGTTGCATCATCACCTTGGAAGCGCTATTTTGTTTCATATGTTGACAGATGCGAGGGTATCCCAAATGAGGGAAGTCGGTCGGTGCCGAATTCGGTCTAGAGAAAGAACGATCATTGTCATTGTTCATGGATCCCCGTATCGTTTGCCCGCACGGAGACTTAGCCTTGGCAACTAAACTCTCGTTGACCTTTCTTCTGGACGGTTCTTTATTGTCAGCGACATACGTGGCATACAAGTGGCACGCATGGGCTTTTCATCAGTTTTTAAACGGGGGCCTATGGGGACAGATATTAGAGCTGCAGGTTTTATTTCATTTATAATCCACATCCGGTGCTAGTTGGTGGGGCTGACCGTGCTCTGGACACCCAACATGAAAAACCCTTCTGGGGGCAGGAGGTGCGATCCATTACCCAGCTGGGCCAGCACTTCGTTGCAGACGTCCTGCAAGCCCGATATGCACCGGCCATAGCTGTATTTCGAAAATGCTCGACGTGAACGTTGCCCTTGATGACAAAAACAAGACCGAAACCTGACCTGCTTCCTTTAGGAAAGTGCACCATCAAGACTACTTGCTTACTGCTGTGGACTCAGAGAATGGAATAAGACAGTGCTTACTTTAGGTTAGATCGAGGTGTTCCAGTGACCTGGATCGCTAGGCAAGCAGAACGCGACCTGGCCGGGTGCAGTCCATCAGGTAGCTTTCCGGTCCCCATTTCGATACCCTACAGAGGTATGTTGCTCAGCCGTGCGAAGCGCTGCTAGGGGAAAACGGAGCGCTCAAGAGCTGGCTTGAGACCCTCTTTGTGGGACTATATGAAAGGATCTAGGAGGAAAGCGGAGAGCTATAGACCGGTAAGAATGACATCACTTTTGTGTACGGGCTTGGAAAGAATTAAAAGGAAATAATTTTGCCTGCATATGGTGAACAGTTTGCTGCCGACAACCGCACAACAGGTTTGTTGAAAACTACTGTTTGACCAATCTGCAGGTATCCTTGGAAGAAATCAATTGGCGGATAGGTGAGGGCGCGGCAGAGGAGGCTTGTAGCTTGAGTCCTAGCAAAGCAATCGTCTTTGTAATCCATCTCCTGCTGGACTGTGAATTGAAGACCTTTGGGATAATCAGAAAGGTAGGGAATAAGATAATGCTCTTTCTTGACAACTGCCACATCTGTGCCAAAGTGAGCGGTGATCTATCAGGATCGGTGCAGGCTAAAATTGGTGTGTGTAAAGGATATATAATGGAAATCAATCCACTCTTTCCACAAGCTTTGCGATTCTGGCTACCGTTGACATCAGTTCGCCAAGATCTTCCGTGCACAACGCACTTGCACGTTCGTTAGTCTGCGTGAGATTTTATTCGGGCCCTGGAACACTTCTGACTGTCGTGTACGGAGTACGGACGAACCTCACTGGGCCTCAGGCCACAAGTTCAGAGTGAAAAACGGCCAGAACGGAAGTGTGTTCAATCGCCCACGGTCAATTCGCCCCTCAAAAATGGGGCCTACTCATCGGGGTGAACCGAACAAAGTCTGGTCAACAGGGCTTGAAAAATGCAGAACGGCTGGACTAGGCGTCGTGGTTGTCCGCATCATTCCATCGGTTACTCCGATCGTGAGTAATGCGTAGCCAAAATAGCGAATCCCAAAGCCAGAACAAGATCGATTCACTGATTCTACGATGATGGATTACAAAATTATACGCATATAAATATGTACAAACCTCAACTGTATGGCCACAACTTCTAGCAACGAGGACCAGAGTTCAACAAAGGTCCATTTCAGGTACCGCCGTCACGGCAGTCCGAGTTTGGATCAGAAGTATGCAACGGTACATAGGCAAATTATAAACAAATGTTCAATTGTGGTGGGTGGTGCATACTTCACTTGTTCGAGGGCCCGTAAGATAGAGAACACAGTCTCAACAATACAAGTGTAACAATGGCCAGGGAGGATTTCCACACATGTACGTGACAATAAAGACGCCCGAAGAAGAACAAAGAAGGTCTACAACAGCAGAAACGGAACCCCCATATCCCACGTCCTTCTCCGCCATCGGGAATTCCATCTCGGACACAACAAAGCGGTGCAGGTCACACAAATCGTTTTGCCCCAAGAAGCCAAAAGAGGCAAGAACAATGATGGCCAGCCTCACGAGTGGACGAGTGAGCAGTGATACATGAGAAAGGCCAGCCAACGTGCTAGCTAGTTTGGGCTATGGTATCTTTTCAGTCTACTGATAAAAGCTTTCTTTTAAATCCACGTGTAACCCTATCTACTGTGCCTTTACCATTTCTATGGTTCCTTGTATAAATAGCTGGCTGGCCTTGCGGTACTAATTGCACCAGTCAAACAGTATTTCTGAAAGCTTGAATACATGCACTCCCAGCACCAAGAAACCACTAGCAAGGTCTCCGTAAGCCGCACAGCCTACAATCGAGGTTTCCGTGCTGTCATGGCAGAGTTTCTTTGATGTGCAGAAAGGCGTATGTTGCGACACTTCCTTGCTCTGGTTCAAATGGAAAGCTAGCAAAATACCAAAAAACTCTTGGCGCTCCATGAGAGTCGGGATGATCTCGCTCGGGCATGCTCAGCGTGTGTGGCAAGGGGCAGGAACTTGTCTCACACTGGGCCTGGAGAAACCTTGGCAAGAAACCGACGTGAAAACAACTCACACTGGAAGCACACAAGGAGGGGGGTGGCTTGGTTTCTCAGAGTGGCACAACTGAGGCCTCATTCCTTGCGCTGATTTGTAAGGCAACTGTCATTCACGCAAAAGCGACAGGAGAAATTCCACCAAACACGGAGTCAAGTAAAGCCTTTCAAGATAGGGTTAAACCAAAAGTGCAAAGCTTGTCTGGTCTGATTCATTTTCAAGCTACCCAAAAGGAAACTCTGCGAGCTCAGACGAAGTCCATACCGGTGATGGTACACCTCTCGACGGTGGTCGAGAAGTACGCATGAGCGCGTGGTCAGGGTTCACAGTGCTACCCATCGAGGTAGAATATTACGACTTCTAAAGAAGAGGTCGCCCATCTTAGAAACAGAACAGTTAAACTGAGTGAAGCTTAAATGAAGTGTAGTGACAGCGGTATGAGCATTAAGCATGGGCCAGTATCGACGTAATTACCGAGGACAGCAAAGGATCAGCAAGATATGAAACTGCTGAAACGAAAGTTAACTTGGGATGCGTAAACTATGAAATCTACAGGACTGACTTCGAAGTGATCGAGGACGCCTTTTCAGGCTAGCTGAAAGAAGCAAACACAGGTAAAACTGAGTAAATTCACGCAAGACAAAGTGTAGTAATATGGAATGCCGTAGGATCCTGTGAAAAAGGTAAAATAATTATCAGGAATGATGGTTACCATCCGGGGACTAGAATCCACAGCGGGAGGAAGAAGAAAGGAGTCTCAAAATATGAATAATGGATAGCCAAGCGGAACAACGTGAAGGGAGAACAGATCGCCGGCTTAGAGAAAACGGTAAAGGTTTTGCCTGGACCTAGGCCTGACTACTCTGTCAAAATGATAAGTCTAGTCTCCCAGGCATTTTAGCATCCGTGCTGGTCTTTATAAGTGGGGTGGGTTCGCGTTTTCATCGTGTTGAGACACCTTAAGATGAAGGACATCACCGACCAGTTGCTGAGACAAGTGCCTTCGCGTGGCCGTTGAACACCTAAAATAGGCAGAGTGATGTTTCCGCCATGCATGATATATCTGCCAGCGACCGTCACTAGTAATGCACCTTATCCCGTGAACATAGTCCTCAATGGGAAAGGGACGTACTGCCAAAGTGGTGGGCTTATCAATAGATGGTCGAAGTGGTTAGAGAAATCTGGCGCGGCATATCAGCTGAAAATGATGAGCTTCGGTTTTTAGTGCAGGTATAGTCGGCGGATGGTCCGTCGTTGCGTAGGCTCGGATGGAGACGTCAATGGGGGAAATGCCGTACCAGAAAAGCCAGGCGGTCCAATATGAAGCCTTCGTGACAGTTTTTATGCCCTCTGTTTAGATTGTGACCAAAGTAGCCATCAAGAGAAGGGTTCCAAGAATGCCTTAACCGAGACGGGTCATGCTGTAGTCTTTGGCAATCAAATATGAAGAGTAACATAGTAGACCCACCCAGGTCGCAGAAGACATGCTGACTTTCGGGTTCATATTCGGGCTTTGTGGTAGATGTTATAGTACCCAGCGGAATCTGAGGTAGATGGGAAGATCAGCGGTCTAGAAGACATTCCAGCTGGTGGTTGTGGTTAAAATTTTCACGATAGGCTAGGAATAACTATTTTGGCATCCGGTCTGATAGACCGAGAGGCGTTCACGGCTGACGGGGATATCGACAGATTTAGGGCACGAGGTCTATAAGCAGCAGGTAGGTGAAAGTGCACGGATATACCAGATGGAATAAGGATAAATATGCCTTCAGGGGGCTAGTTAGAAGAG
This sequence comes from Fasciola hepatica, assembly GCA_948099385.1. Lineage (NCBI taxonomy): Eukaryota > Metazoa > Platyhelminthes > Trematoda > Plagiorchiida > Fasciolidae > Fasciola > Fasciola hepatica. The sequence continues at coordinate 1,989,745 of CANUEZ040000007.1, read as the reverse complement.
ATGCACTCTAAGGGAACTGAAACTGGAAAGTGCATGGACTGGGACAAAAGGCCCAAGGAGGATTGATTAGAGATGTGTTAGTGAAGATGATGAAAATACGGATAAAGTGAAAATAAAAAAGGAAGTCGGCTGCCGAAGCATGAACACGGTAAGAAACGCTAAGAACTACCATCAATCACGGCCGAGCGGTGGACTGTTGCACAAAGCCGGATGTTAATCAGAGCTCATTGGGTATCGGTGTTAACTTAGTCTCTAAAGGAAGGCTGAAGGTTATGTATCAAATCCGTGGTCCGTGGCTCAACATCCAGGGTGAACGAACAGCTTAAACTTACACGATATCAGAAAGTTGCTCAAGGCTTCAAGATGATGTTTTCTGCCGAACTACTTAGCCCTACGATGCGTAGCTTGTTCCATTTCACCTAGGTATGTCTGGAGTGGATAGATGAACCGATCTAGGTGATACAGCGGCGATCAGAGCTTCGAGATGATGCTTACCGCTGGTGTGATTAGAATTGCGAAGCTCAGCAAAAGGTAACCAGCAAAGCAGTGTTCCGGCAGGGAGGTGGAGACCAAAAGCCGGTGGGTAATAAAAGAGGAGGCTTTGCGTGGTGGAGTTCGGGAATCCAAAAGTATCCAAGTGCTTTCCTCGCCGCGGGTGACAGAACCCGTGAGAATTCCAGAGGAGGTGTTAGAATAGAACCAGGCAACTCAGCATACCGGAAGGGCTTGATAGGCTCTGGAGAATCAGCGGCGTCTACACCAACCCGAGTAATGGAAGATACACGGCCGTTCTAAGCGTCTTGTCATGTGCTCCTCATTTCGATAGCAGGACATAAAACCAAGTCCCTCAAAAGCAACCAGGTGTTGTAAAATGTCCCATGGAACATAGTGGTAAGCTGGACTTTTGATGGACCGCCACCTAGAAGCCCGAGTGAGGCAGGGAAATAGGAGCACTCGGGCGTAGAGCTCATGTGCGAAGCAAATACAAAGCCAACCAGGAAAAACAAGCAAAAAGAACGGGCAGCCGTGGCGTAGAGTGATACTTGCAATATCGGTACCAAAAGAGGGGAAGGCGACCGAGTCTGAGGGAGTGGACTGCGTAGCTATCGTCGAATCACGGCTGCTTGAGTGACGGATTAGGCCCAGCGCGCCCGGAAAGATAGGTGTGGACAGGGCTGACAATCAGGAAGGAAGAATAGCAAGAGGAGTACTGTTGCTAGTAGCCCAAAAAAACAAAAGGAGAGTAATAGGTGCAACTCTGGTTATACAGGCTGTGGTAGTACGATTAGATGTTCGAGTAAGGTGGGTGGCTCTAATTTTGGCCTATAGAAGCCCATTCCCTGGCGCAGGGGAAGATGAGGGTCTGCCAGAATACCAGCACTGTCAACCAGAAGCGAGGGAAAGTGTTCGGTCCCGGGCAATTTTAACGCATCGAAGATAGACTGTCCAGCAAACTAGGCCCCGGTGGGCTCTTTCGACCAGAAGTTGCTTGACCACAATGAGTTCAAGCTCTAAAACTGCACATCCACCAGCACTCTAGATGGAGGTAGGGTCGAACTTCAAGAACGCTGGATTTGCTTGCGCTACACCACGGCGGGATTTTAGAGATTTCCCTGATTTTTAGTGTTAGTTATTCCAGAAATATTTCGCCCGAAGCCTATTTATAACTTTTCACCATTCCATATTTTGGAAATCCTTCCTTTATCCAAACTACCTGTTCCCTATAATTCGTGTGGGCAATCCCCAGTTAGCAGCAGGAACAAACGGCAACAGCGATAAATACCTGCCCTTGGGTTGTCTGTCCAGCAGTCTTTATCATGGATCATATCTCCTGCCACCAGTATTCTAGAAAAGATGGCAAGGTCAACGAGCAAACGGTCTCAACCAACGGATTTTCGCTCTACCGCAACTCAGAAGCCCTAACGACCGGGATGCAACGGTATCCTCAATATGGTAGAAATACATGGGAAAACCAGTGTAAGAGCCAGTGCCATAGAAAGTAACTTGGCGAGCATGTCTACCCAGATCGCTCCAGCCGATAGAATATTATTGAAACTCTTACCATGGACCTACGATCTTGAGCTCACGGCACTCCTTGGTCTCCCTAACCCAACAGCTGCTAGTCAGTTTCTTGACTCGTTGGCGTCGGGAATCCGGCGACTGCTCAAGATGCAAAAAACGCAATTTTCTCCAATATTCTGATTCTGGACATCACAATAGTTAAATTTACTATTCCTCAAGCAGCGGGCACGGACAACTTTCCATATCACCGCAGAACACTATGAAAAGGTTAACAAAGGCACCCTTGTTCCCTTCTATTGAAGTTCCCTGGTGGAAAAATAGCTGAAGAGTGCATCACGAGAGGGCACAGTCGGCAGTACTTCATGGTTTAAAGCAATCAAGATACAAGCCGACAGAAAGCCTCTGCAAAGTGAAGTGATAACATCTGCCACTGAAAGTTCCAACCACACTTGCATCACGATACAGAACTCACCCTCCCCCCAAGCACTTTAACAAGGATCGATAAAACCCCTCACGCTTGTACTCCTAGAAAATCCGCAGGGTTGGCTGACCTAGACGAATCTCCCTCCTTCTCCCCACGGTTACCCCCGCAAAAACGACGACACATATCAACAACAACTAAAGGTTCATCCCAGTTGGATCCTTACATTAAGCCTCCAGCTCCGGACGACCGTTCCCCGAGACATCAAGTTTCCAGTGAAATCACACCCGCAGCACAATACCTGTCCCCATGGGTCCTCACTGAAATACCCAGACATGATACTCGCACGCTACGTGTGCTGAAAGCAATGAAGTACCACCCAGAGGAGAGGGTCAAAGAGAGGTCGTTTGCTGATGCTAAGTCTTTGCGCGGGCAAACGATGCAGGGATGCACGAACAATGACAATGATAGTTCCTACTCCATGCCAAGTTCATCGCCGGCCATCGCCCCCATCAGGGATCTTCTCGTATCTCTTAGCATACGAACCAAGATAGCACATCCAGGATGATGATACAACAACACTGGAACACTACCCGTTGTAAAAAACGGGTGGTGTGACGAGCAAACCTCGCTCATGCCCATCTGCTCAATCTTCTATTATTTCCATCTTTCCCACCTCGCTCTCCGTTAAAACCTCCGAGCGCGTTGCATATCCTTCCTTCTACCTGCGGGTACTCAATGTCAAGCCAGACTGCATATTTTTTCCATACGTAGCTTGGGCACAACATCGCCCCATAACCTAGCTGCGAATCACGTGAAAAGTTACTACCGGTAGTACAGTAATGAAATACACAATACCCTGCCATTTATTATTCCGCTTGCAGGCCCAAGACACTACGCAGAATTTGCAAATGACAACTTAGGAGGTCTTGCGCCTAGCCTTTTCAGGTAAAAGCTGTGACAAGGAACCGTAAGTACTATTACTAAAGATGACTCCAGTGAAACTCAAATTTCCCATTGTTATCGGTCAATGCAAGCTCCTTTAGGAAAAAATGCAATACATACGGTCACCCGCATTGAAAAACCATCACGACTTTATTTTGTTGGCGGAATCCTGGTTAACGGACTCCAAACTAGTGGATGACGTTGAGGCACTCGGCTAAATCCCCTCAGCAAAGACAGACCATGTCAACGTGGTGGAGGCTGTCTAGAGTAAGTAAATGGAGCTCTCAGAGCGACAAGCTTTTAGCATCCTATCCTAGGCGGCATTGTCAATTCTGTATGATTGAGTGTTGAATTCGGTAGCCAAAAACTGCAACTAGGTTGGGTGCATCGTCCGCTCGGACCTTATTCTGATGGCTTTCTGCAAATTATCGAGACCTTTAACTTAGTTAGTGATCTTCCAACAGGCCCAAAGTTCACAGCAGGCTGCCGAGTGCACCAGAAATATGCCGGACATCATTCACAGCACCAAGCCACTTATTACCTCTTTGAATGTGATTCGCCTGGGATGACGGAACCAACACGTCAAATCACAATCAGACGCTGCAAGGCTCGAATTATTATTGTCGCTGGGATCAGCCCAGATTATGACAACAGTTCAGAATAACCCCCAGGGGGAAGACCACGCAAATGCCCACTGCTGCTTCACAGTGCCCACAGAATGTAAACAGCTGACGCCACCAGAAAATCCATATTATAAAGCTTACAGAAAAACGTTACCCCCTCAGATTTGCAGCTAAATTTGGGGCACCATTTTGAGTGCGGATCACAAGCTGGTGGCAGACTGAATCTACTTCATAAATGAACAATGTCGAAATTTATTAACCCCGGGACGAGGATAAGCAGTACGCCGTATTAAACGGTCTCCTCTTAAACTGAAGTCGCGTAGATTCCAGCGCGTTCACATCAAAACACTAGGATTTCACTGACCAAACCGCTAAAACAAATAAAGATAAAAACAGAGGAATAACAGCTTATATCGGAGCATAAGTTAAGCATGAGAGTGACAAAAAAATCCGTGAAAGATTTAGAAATGAGCGAAAAAAGAGGGCTTGCAAGAAAAAGAGGGCGAGATGAGAGGGAGATAAATGTATGCACACCAAGGAGTAACGGAGGGTGTTTCAACTGACCTCCGAGATGGATACAAATATGTGCCCGGCAAATTTGGAAACCAAGGTCAGATGGAGCAGCTGGCTGAGCCAAGCGGAGGGGAACGGAACCTGGGAGTTCTGCATGAGTGGGGCTGAAATTCGACATGAAAAACTGTCGTAACGAGAAACGATGGAGAGAAAGAAGGAAAAACGAAGCAAAGGAAAGAAGGGCACAGATGAGTTGTATGGCTACGAATAAGCCAGCCATGTGTTATGCGTTATTGCAATAAACGGGCGGTGACAATTTAAAAACAGGGGGCGACCAATGCAGGACGTAAATAGTGGGCCAGATGGAAGCAGTGCCGCGGAAGGATCGAGATATGGTAAATGTGAGGCACAGCTATAGACGAAATGGATGCATATTATGGGCGGCGGCGGCGTGTTGGCAAGAGAACTGGACGGCGAAGGGCTGGAGGAGGCAGAGAAAATATGTCTATACAAAAACATATATATATATATATATATATATATATATATGTCAGAACAGGAGCAAATAGCATTGAAGGGACGGAACACGGAAGTAGCAGGGCTTGGAAGAGACAGGTGGGGTTGGGTCAAATGGTACGGGATTAACTTCGTAAAGCGTTTAAATGTGAAACGAAAGGACGATACTCCAACGGCGAATTAATACAACAGGAACCCAAGGCTTTAACTCATTCCAAGAAAGTCGAGATTATTGCAAATCTGATGAAATCGACGAACGCGAAACCAACGTCGTTTATCTCATTTTTAATGACACGTACCTCGACGAACCACTGGGCAGAGCAGAAGCCCTCATCACTTCTTCCCTTCTTCTCAAACTAGTGACAAAGCACCTTTTTCCTCCAGCCCACCAGTACCCTTGTATGGGCCACCTCCTTCTGCAGCATTCCTACTCCCAACCAAGCCGACGCCTCCTATCATGTCTCATTCGCTGCCTCCTGCTCTTATCCCGTCTTACGTCATGTCTTCTCCCTCCCTGCTCCTCAATCTAATCTCGGTCTGAAGTCCCGAGTCTTCCTGTCAGCCTAGTCCAAGACAGGTGGGGTTGGGTCAAATGGTACGGGATTAACTTGGATAAACCCAGATGAACTTGCTTATGACAGGTGAACATGGGGGATCAACAGGGAAAGAGAACCAACTTTGGAGGTACAGAAGTAATGGCTGGGAGCAGAAGTTGATAAACGGGGGAATATGAAGAAAAGGATCGACGAAAACAGGTAAGGGTGAACCTGGCAATCCGATTATTGCAGGCGGGATATGTATTGACTGTCGAAAATGGGTGAAGACCAACCCCGCTGCGCTACACCGGGCCTCTATTTTCCCTAGGTTATGTTTGAGTTTTATGTTTATGAAGCTGATAACCGTCTGTCATTTAGCTAGAACGGCGTAAGAAAAATACCCAAAATTTTCTACGTAGCTTTACACTCTCGAAAAGTTCAACTTGCTAACCCATAATCTTTCCTTCTTCTTCATATTATCTCCCGAACTTTTAATGGAAGCTCCAAAGGGCCTGCATAAACGTGCCAAGGTCCCGGGTGCAAATCAGGCAATTCGTACCGTTAGGCTCAAAAAAACCAGGAAAACTCAACCTCAGTCTGCACTCAGTCCATGCTCAGTACCTCTCGTTGATGTTTATGACGTAGTCAACAAGAAGATTACCGAAGTAGATCAAAGAGTGGCGGACCTGCATAACCAGATCCAGTCCATCGATGATATTCTATTAAAGATATCCCCTTTATCTAGCATAATGGAGCCCACGCCTATTGCTAATCGCCAGAGCCTAGTCATGGCGGGCCGCTTCTTAGACTCAGTTGCGACGGAAGTTCATAAGCGTATAGCCAACTCCAAAAACGCGATAGTTTTCAACATCCCTGATCGACTACCCCTGCCGTCAACCAAACTCGCCATCCTGAATGCTTGCAACATGGCACACCACAGGTGCTATTGCACTCGACTGCGCAAAAAATCACAACGCACTGACTGCCCTTTGAAGTTCCAATTCGCTGACGAAGTAACAGCTAGAGAATTCATAACTAGTTGGCAAATCATTGCCAATTCCACCCCTTTCAAAAGAATAAGAATACAACCGGATAAAACGCCCCTCCAAAGAGAGGTTTTTCGATCACTAAAAAGTGCCTTAGCTCCACCAGCGCAACCTGTAACTGAAATATCAGTCGCCGCGTCTTCTCGCTGCTTGTCGAGCCACCCCGTAACACAAAAGCCCTCAGTTGTCTGCACCACTCTGGTTGACCTAGACCTGACCCCATCTCCAGCACATTCCCCTAGTAAACGGCCCTGCCTTCTACCATCAAACTCTGCTTCTTCAAACGGCAGCGATATCCATGCCAAACTCACTATTAGCCCAGGGCCACCAAAGTCCCGTGCATTCAAACCTGCCGCTGCTAATGCCAGCCTACTGCCCACCGTCTCACCACCGAAAAAGACTCCGGGGAAGTCTGCTGCCAACAGCCCGTCCTGCTCTAACTCATGTCCCACCGTCTTGCGAACACAGATCGTTCATAAAAGGCATGATCTACTATGTGGCCAATCGTCCCATCGGCAGACAGGACTCTGTGACCCCCCACAGCTTTTAGCTGCTCCGGCTACTCCCGTATTCCCCCTCCCCTTAAGTCTTCTCAGAATCCCATTTAGAACCCCCACCAAGCACTCCAAGTACACCCCAAATAATTCATACTTGTTGGCAGGCAGGACGCAACCCTGCATCACCCTAAAGCAGCCAACCCCACCTCGTTGTATTAGCGTGGTACCTCGGCTAATGGACAAGGTCCTCCCAACTCCGCTCTACAATACAGGCGAAAACGGCCACCGAGTAGCGTATCATCATGCATCGGGATCAAACACACCATATTCTCCAAGTTTCCCGAAACAGTTTTCCAACCATCTGGCTGAGCGCCAGCATCTCCCGTCGAGCCTCCGTAACCAATTTCTCTTTCCTCCAATGATACAAATAAGTAACCCCCAGTCGAACTATAACCAATGGCCTCAATGGTCTAGCTCCGCGCCCTTTCCTGAACACAGGATGGGCCAGCCCAACCAACTACAGTTATTTCGTCGGTCCTGGTCAAGCGGCAATTACCCGCCCCCTGCGTACCCCGTTGAACCCAGTCACCACTTCTTTCTGCCATCTCACTTGCCGTTACCCATTACCTCAGCATCCAACCCCCCACCTGGCTACTCCAACCACCCCGGAAATCTCACCTCTCCAAACGACCAATTTTTTCTTGACGGCAGCCCCCCAACCCAGCTTCACCCCTTCTTCACAATGCCGGCTCCCCACTTCTAACCCCTGTTTAGACTCCTTCACTTCTATACATGACAACCCTGTCGTTATGAGTCCACATAATGACGTTTACCACCTCGGTAGTGTTAGCCATCAACACCCGCAGATGGTTGTTCCCACTCCACACCATGACGGTACAGTTGCACTTAACTTGCTTCTCATTAACGCTCGCTCATTATTGAATAAAACCCATACTCTCCGTAATATAGTGCTGTCTTCCGACTTCGACATCATTGTCATAACCGAAACCTGGCTAAATGATTCTGTCCCATTGGACCAAATTTCTATTGCTAGTTATCAAACCTTCATGAAAAATCGTCGTTGTCGTGGAGCAGGCTGTCTAATCCACGTTAAAAACAGCTTGCCTACCATTCCTCTCTCTGATCCAATACTGGACTCAATTCAGGACTCAATATGGGTAACGGTTCTTCTGGCCAACTCTCCACTCCATATCGGCTGCGTTTATCGACCACCCAATTCAAACACCACAGACCTCGCCCACGTAGTCAAAGCCTTTGACCACTTTGCACTACTACCCTCCTCGTCAAAAATCATTGCTGGCGATTTCAATGCACCTAATATCTGCTGGGACACCATGTCACCACCCCAATACTTCACGAGCTTCGTTTCGACCATACGCGCAGGGCGCTGGGTCCAGCAAGGAATGACACCAACCAGAGGTAACAGCATACTAGACCTGATATTTACCATTGGCCTATCGGACGTGATGACTACCGCCCTCAACCCTTTCCCAGGCAGTGACCATAGAATGGTATCCTGCAGATTCACAGCCGGACCCATAGACCCCATATGTAGCTCATCTCAACAGCCCCTGCACACAATCAACTGGATGAACCTCAAGCCTATGCTTCGATCCCTCAACTGGGATGACTACTTCCTACAGCACAACACTCAGCTCGCCAGTGACGTACTCTACCATAAGCTACATAGTTGCTTGTCAGCAGTCACCACCATCGGGACCAACCGTTCTCAAGCCCGCGGCTCCTACCAAACAAGGCTGCAACATAAACATGCAAAACTGCAGATCTACAATAAAACCAAGGACTTCTCCATACTATTGCAACTTCACTCTCTCTCTGTCACCATCAGTCTTCGGACTAATGAACTGCTGAGAAAGCAGGAGCTTTCGGCCTTGAATTCCTTCGACAGATCGTACCGATTGTCCCGACTGCTGAAGAGCAGAAATCAGAGAGAGCCTACAGGGATACCATATCTAATTTTGGGAAACAGCACGCATATTAAATCTGCAGCAATTTTCGGAACATGTCTCATTTCAGACGGCCAGGGCCAGACAGATAATAGGCCTGGTTCTCAGATCATTTAAAATGAAACGTAGTATCCTCCTTACATACCAATCTCATGCTAGACCCCACCTCGAATACTGCCCTATAATCTTCTCTGGAATGTCTAAATCTGACAGAATACGCCTGGAGAAAGTCCAGCGCACCTTCACCAAGAAGCTCATGGGATATTCCTCTCCACTGAGCTATAAAGAGCGATGCATTCTATTAAAACTTGACCCCGTATGGCTTAGACATGTCAGGCTTAATTTGTGTTTTCTATACAGACTTATTCATTGCTCTGCGTTCACTTCTACCAACTCCATACAGTTTTCCCTACCCTCATCTTACCCTCTGCGCCACAGAGACTTCAGTCTGACCATCCCACATTCCAGGCTGGCAATCGGATCCAACTTCTTTCTCATTAAATATTCAAAGCTTTGGAATAAGCTGCCTCGGACCATTCGCAAATGTGCGTCAATAACCCAGTTCAGCCATGCCCTTAAATCACAACTTACCGTTAGTCATATGTTATCTTTGACTAACGCCAGCATATCTGATGATCGAGCCTATGAAGAAGGCATCGAACTTTAGAACCCTAGCTTCAGTCTCTCCTCCCGCTCTCTGCTATCCGTCGAGCTGGCCTTCAAAAACGGGTTCAACTACTAGGATCACGGCACCATTTTCTGCCTAACGACAGACGATAGACTTACCATTTATTATTATTTTTTACGTATAACCCACATTGCAGAAGGATAGCTTTTGTCGGCTACAACTATAAATATCTAGATGCCTGCCGGTTCTCGCTACTCACCCACGTTCACCTACCATCACCTAACCCTTATACATCCCTGCCTCATCTAATTCACTAGTCGGTTTCCACAACCATGTCTAAACAATTACTGCCTCCCTCGCTATATAGTACTAGGGCAGCCATGTAAAACAACTCTTCTCTAGCTGAAGGTTTTAGCCAATGATGTTTTCCCCCTGCACCAAATTATCCAGTGGTGCTGGATCCTAAGACATTAAGTCCCACCACTCACTAATTCACTCCTTGATCCTCTTATTTATCCTGGCTTCCGCTCCTCTCAGCTTTATACATTTATAAATATACATATATATGCATATATATATATACACCTGTTCATATATATATATACATATATATGCATATATATAAATATATATACCTATTCATATATATACATATATGTGTAAATATATAACATTTTATATGCTATATATATATAAACCTATTCATATATATACATATATATGTGTAAATATATAACATTTTTATATACTATATATATATATACTCACTACTGTCCTATAATTATTAACACAAGCACGGTGAGTAACTCAACGCTCCTCGATATCTCTTAGCTTACAATGCCTCTCTTCCGCACTAGGTCCCACCACATATACTTCCCTCACCACCTCTGCGATTTCGAACTGGAAAATCCAGTCTGATTCATCCCACTTAGCGTGACTCACTAACTGAACTCAACACCCAGTTATGACGTTACCATTTCTGCACCCACCCTATCCCCCAGCTAAGGTTCTTCTGTAATTTCATGCAGAACTTGGTCTTTACTCCTCCTCAATGACCACTCTAGGCGAAATACTAACATTCTCATTGAAAGTTTTCGCCACACTTAGGCGTTTCCCTTTTAGTCTCACGTTTCATGGCCTCAATGTGCCTTTGGGATCCGCCGCACCGATGAGCCCGTGCTTAACTTTTGTTCTTCTTTCCGTTAACCGTTGATTCTCAGCTGCGTCACTCTATCTCACTTTCCTTGCCATAGTCTTTTGCGTCCGACCGCTTTCGCATGACCCGTCCGATGATCGCACCCACCTATACATCAATATATATATATATATATACAGATATATATATATATACATATATATTTATACCTTGGGTATGCTCCACTCACTTGTCCCCCTTCCTAACTAGATTGTGCCATTTTACAACACAATTTGCATATATATAAATAAAACCGCTCCGTCCTTTAGCGATGGGTGCTCGCTCTCACTTAATTCCTGCCTCAGGCTAGAACTCAGCCGTCCCATCCTGCTTTTTTGAGCCTTTCTCTTACACTGAAGCCTTGCCACACGGATTACCATCCCTTAGTAACTAGGCTTCGTTTCTCTGCACATATGCTCATGGTAAGTTGAGGCCCCATTCCAACCGGAATCCGTATGCCCCTGCCGAATACCAGCACGTTTGCCCCCACATGAAAAATCCTCATTTTTACACTCAGTGTTTTTCTCCTTTTTTACTGTTTGCCGTCCTCGATCACAGCTGGTGAACTGACCAGACTGTTATCTTCCTATTTTCTCATTCTTCTTCCAGACCAGACCATCTACTACTGTTTTATTCCTGGTTCCCTAGCGGACACCCGCTCCTCATCCACCGCCTACCTGATATCGCCCCAAATCTCTACTATCACTCAACTATCCTAGAAAGCTACCAGTCTCCATCTAGGGATCCCTAATAGACCTGTCCACTAGCCAAACGATAACTAACTGTTCGGATAACAAAATTTTCATTTTCTTGCTTCCATAAAAACGATAATCATAACCCACAGCTGGAACACTCTCCAGACTGCCGCACTCCTGATCTCTTCCAGAATGCATTGGTTACTTGGGTAGCCATCGGCCGAATCGACGTTTATTCCGGATTACCGTGAGGACTAGACGATTTGATCAATGGTTTAAACCTATACTCTCGCCCGCTGACGTTACATGGGGCACCGTACACGGATTAACAAAACCTCATGAAAGTCTCACCGGATCGTAGAGGTGATTCCTGACACCAACCATCAACACATCCGCTCAACGTCTATTCCCAAATAATCCAACCCAACAGTTCAATTCTTCCCGTGTTGCAGTACGAAACCAATGGCCGGAACCCAGCCTTCGCAGCTGTCAACTTCGTCAAACCAGCCCTTTTTTACCTGCTTCCCTCAACATTCTACCTGCCACCACCTGCAACCAAGGTCTTTATGAAACAGAATACTAGCCATCTGCAGCCAACCATAATTTGGTTAACAATTTTCTATCACATACAACAAAAATATTCACACTCTTCCAACTTCTGCCCAGCCGAACCATTGACGTTTTGTCTCCACTAATCCATTTCACTGACGGCTTTTCTTTTCTTTAAAAGTCCGTTATATGTCCATACATCATTCATTCTCTTCAAAAGTTCACTGAAGTCCCTGCGAAGCTTTTCGCCTTCATTTGAATTTCCATATGACACTGTAATCACCTGCACAAAAGGTCCGTCTTATTATCACCTTTGACTCACTTGCCTTTATTTCACATGCTTCCTCCACAATTAGTTACCCAATGCTGGATCAGTGTCCAATATTCCGCTGGTATCTCTGAGAGTGGGTTAAGTTCCGACCTGGCTTAATGTAATGCAGACATCATACAGCTGACAGAAAAGCTTCTGAATTAAAATGGAACAAAAATGTCTTGAAAGTGTGCGTAATGGGAGTGGCTTTTATAAACATATATTCTTTATTTTTGGTGAATCTTGTTTTTCTCAGTCAAATCTCGGTAGTTAGCTCTCCAGTCATTGGCTTAGCCGTTGCTGAATGTTGATTGGGTTAGTGGTCATATATAACCTGTAGCACGATGTTCAGTCCCCACTTGCCGTTCCTTGCGACGCGGTTACCGGCTATTCGGTGTGCAGTGGGAGGTCCAGCCCAGTTCCCTAATTTGCGTTCGATTTTCTGGAATTCCAACCAGCAGTTTTTACGTATACGATTGGCGAGCAAGGGGAATGGCTTCATCGGCTCGGGAGAAATGCGTACACTGTCTGGCTCGATGACGAACGTGGAGGACTACGTGACTGTTAACATGGTCCCTATGGGGCCACCACATTTTGATTACCGTGTTGCTTCTCTGAAGCCGTTTTGTTGTTGCCTTTTCATTTCTCTTGCATGTGAGTCTCGTTTCACGTGCGCAAGCCTGGGAATACTAGCTTCATATAGGGGCGATCATTTGCGAGTTTAAGCGTGGTATATAGAAAACTCCGTGCTTTGTTAAACATTTCGTGAAGATCGACTGACGTTTAACAGCTTCAGAAGATGGAAAGAAATTAGCATTCGATTGAATCCGTTACCCATATCACGTAAGTTACAGTACTGAAAGCACTGGTAGCAGGAGCGCAGTTATCTACTACGTTCAGACAAGAGGATCAGCTGGTTAGTTCAGTGAAACTTTGCTGCTAGATACATGGAAGAGAGCTCGTACAGTGGGACATAACTATATATATATATATATATATATATACAACTACGGTCGTATATATATGTATGTATGCGTATAATTATGCATATATATATATATATATATATAATATCCTTCGGTTACGGTGGACGCGAAACATCTATCACTTACGTAACTCATTACGCCAGTGGTGTGCACGCAGGTGGAAAAACACAGTTTAGGTATTCTGGCAGTTATTCTTTTAGCCAAGCTTCACTGGGTCAGATCACATTGCCCAGTGGTCCTTCGGAAAGCGCACCCCCACTAGGGGCACGTTTTTCACACAAAATAGGGATTTTGGGAAAATGACAAGTGAGGACCACTTTCTCAAATAATAATTAAGAAACACTTCAACGTTTTCAAAATATTTCACCCTTTTTTGCCATTGCCAGATACGAATCGACATCCCACTTCAATTTTAGAGTCCGCTATACAACAAAGATGACCATTCCGTTGATCGAGATGTTTCTACCAATGAAAAATCGCCCATTTTTTTCTCTTCATAATTATACCAAGTAAGTCACCTAAAACCCAGCAAGTAACTCGTATTTCAAAATAAGCTTGGCAGATCAATTTCCGGTGTTTCAAAATTGGCGCTTCAGAATTCCAGGAATACGCGCCAATTCAAAAATATCCAGGTCGGAACTTACCCCCTACCACGAATCGACATCCCACTTCAATTTTAGAGTCCGCTATACAACAATGATGACCATTCCGCTGATCGAGATGTTTCTACCAAGGAAAAATCGCCCATTTTTTTCTCTTCATAATTATACCAAGTAAGTCACCTAAAACCCAGCAAGTAACTCGTATTTCAAAATAAGCTTGGCAGATCAATTTCCGGTGTTTCAAAATTGGCGCTTCAGAATTCCAGGATTACGCGCCAATTCAAAAATATCCAGGTCGGAACTTACCCTCCTACCGGTATCTCTGACTGCACATTGAAAGCCCCACGCTTGCTTTACTTCTAACAATGTTCTTTGGCTTCTCTTCCGCCCGGTTACTCGTTAGTGACCGTCCATTTGTCGCTTATATCAGCAATCCCACGACTGTTGAGCTATCCACACGGCCCTCCAGCGATTTCGAAACCGATTCGGAATTCCCGCCTCAACCATAACCACTTTTGTTCACTCAAACACTACATAAATTTACTGGTGTATTTCGGTTGCTGCGATTTATAAATTTAGAATTTGTGAATACCTCAGATTGACATGTACTGCTGTATACTCTGATCTTGCCTTGTGCATGTGTATTGACCACGGTCAAGAAATATACTATTACTATAACTATAACTATAACTAATAAGTGGACGTACAGCATGCAGCAAGAAATGGCCGTAAAAACGGCCGGAGAACGCAGAGCGAATGGAAGTGCAGGGTGGTCGGGGAAGTGTAAAAGGTCAGTGGAGAACGGTACCTTGGAGGTTAGAAGAATTGTGGTACAAAGATGCAGCAGTTGTAACAATGAATAACATGGGAGAGAAGTGGGGATGTGGAGGATAGGAAAGATCAGGTAATGGCAGACCACATGGTTTTAAACTGTAGGTGGGAATGATGACGTAACGACGACTTTACACTAGGTGGAACGAGGAAAAGCAGCGCAGCCTGAAAGGCACATTGGAGATGACTGTGGCGAGCAGTGCACGAAGCAGACGAGTGTTGACCAAAGGAAACCAGGTAAGAGATGAACAATCAGGTCGTTTCACTGCAGATGACACAGGATGAAGACCGAGAAGAAAAGAACCCGGACGAGAAAGCCTGTGATGGAACAAAAATGCACGAGAAACAGTTGTATGTCGGAGTTGGGAGAATGGAACTGGAGAGCTGCGTGCTTGCAGGCGATTACACAAGTGAATTGGGCCAGCAGTTGCTAATCCGGATACTGCCTTAGGGGAAGACCCACGGAAGAATCACGGATTCAGACATGGAAAATATGGAGATGGTGAAAAGATAGTAAACTTTGTCGTAAAGAAATGCAAAGGTTGGAACGACGGGTTCTTATATGGTGATTGGTAATGGATACGGACTGGTCTGGTGCGTAAAGGTGGGACTGTGTGATGGACAAGAAAGGATATCGCAAAATGGTATCTAGTGAGGTATACGATCAATGAGCTCTACAAGTATATGGAGGTACCAAGTGAATAGAGGTCGGGAGCCGGCAGGGGCGAAATGGGTGGAAAAGGAAGTATTTCGGGCTTGGACAGAGTAAAGTGAATAGGGCGAAAGTGACATCATGCAGTGAGAGCTGTCATGGTAAAAACGATAGAGAAAAAAACTGAATGGACGGGTGTGCATGCAGAGGTAGGACGACACAAAATGGAAGTGACAAGGGTGCTGAGAAGAACGATAGATGAGTGAATCGTGGTGGAAGAGCGGTAGGAGCATGCGATCCGCAACCAAGAGTAATGAATGAGGTAGGGCGAGCAGAGTTGGAGAGTGCAATCCGCAATCGGTGCCAGTGGGTGTGGCTGACCGTGTGCTGGACACCCAACCTCAAAAGCACTTCGTGAAGTGAGCACAGTAGGTGTGATCCACCTGTCTATTTGCGCTCGCACATCGTTGCCGACGAAGTTTACGCTCTGCGTGCCGGTTTAAGCGGGGGATCTTACCGAGCCCCGCAGCGTTAGGATTGGAGTGAGTGTTCATTTGTGGTAGTACAGAGGGCTTAGACACCACCATAAACGTGTTTGGCCCAGGACTAATTATTCAGTTTGTGGGAACATGGTCAGCAGAGCCAACGGGAACAGCGAGTGGTAGACTGCCATACATCAATATTGTCCAGGCGCACCAGCCCGAAAGATGATCAGTATAGTGCCCGAGGTGGTTGATCAGAATTGAGAAAAACCCGATGCGGCACCCGAAGTGCGCGACCGTCATCGAGGATGGCTGGAAAAAGGAAAAGGGATAGAGAACCGCAGTCCGGGTGTGTCTCGGCTGAGGAGCAGCGGATACTGAGGAGAGAAACTAAATAAAAATGTTGTATCACGGATGAACTTGGATGAGAAACAGGGTTACCTTAGGAAAGCAGGTGATAAGTTCGCCGTGGATCAGGGAGGGCATTGGCCGTGGTTCGTGGCATTGAAGAGAAGAGAATTGTCGGGCATGGAGAGTACCTATTGGCCTGTGGTGCAGAGTTAGTAGGGCTACAGTGTAAGGCCCCTTTCAAATGAGAGATCGGTGTAGAATAACTCATTGGTGAACTATATAGCATTGGGAACTGTTAAGAATGACTTCGATGCTCGCCTAAAAGCGTACAGTGATGAGGCACTGCGTAAGCTAATGCGGAGCTTATTCCAGATCTTGGACTAGGCTGACAGGAAGACTCGGGACTTCAGACCGAGATTAGATTGAGGAGCAGGGAGGGAGAAGACATGACGTAAGACGGGATAAGAGCAGGAGGCAGCGAATGAGACATGATAGGAGGCGTCGGCTTGGTTGGGAGTAGGAATGCTGCAGAAGGAGGTGGCCCATACAAGGGTACTGGTGGGCTGGAGGAAAAAGGTGCTTTGTCACTAGTTTGAGAAGAAGGGAAGAAGTGATGAGGGCTTCTGCTCTGCCCAGTGGTTCGTCGAGGTACGTGTCATTAAAAATGAGATAAACGACGTTGGTTTCGCGTTCGTCGATTTCATCAGATTTGCAATAATCTCGACTTTCTTGGAATGAGTTAAAGCCTTGGGTTCCTGTTGTATTAATTCGCCGTTGGAGTATCGTCCTTTCGTTTCACATTTAAACGCTTTACGAAGTTAATCCCGTACCATTTGACCCAACCCCACCTGTCTCTTCCAAGCCCTGCTACTTCCGTGTTCCTTCCCTTCAATGCTATTTGCTCCTGTTCTGACATATATATATATATATATATATATATGTTTTTGTATAGACATATTTTCTCTGCCTCCTCCAGCCCTTCGCCGTCCAGTTCTCTTGCCAACACGCCGCCGCCGCCCATAATATGCATCCATTTCGTCTATAGCTGTGCCTCACATTTACCATATCTCGATCCTTCCGCGGCACTGCTTCCATCTGGCCCACTATTTACGTCCTGCATTGGTCGCCCCCTGTTTTTAAATTGTCACCGCCCGTTTATTGCAATAACGCATAACACATGGCTGGCTTATTCGTAGCCATACAACTCATCTGTGCCCTTCTTTCCTTTGCTTCGTTTTTCCTTCTTTCTCTCCATCGTTTCTCGTTACGACAGTTTTTCATGTCGAATTTCAGCCCCACTCATGCAGAACTCCCAGGTTCCGTTCCCCTCCGCTTGGCTCAGCCAGCTGCTCCATCTGACCTTGGTTTCCAAATTTGCCGGGCACATATTTGTATCCATCTCGGAGGTCAGTTGAAACACCCTCCGTTACTCCTTGGTGTGCATACATTTATCTCCCTCTCATCTCGCCCTCTATTTCGTCTCGCTTTTTTCTAAATTTTTCACGGATTTTTCTGTCAGTCTCTTCAAATTTTAAAATTTGTATCGTGCTCACGGCATGCTTCGAGCGTCTGGGAAGTCAACAGTGACCTTTATTATTTATTATTATTATTATTATTATTATTATTATTGTTATTATTATTATTGTCATTATTGCTTCCGATCTTCTTGTTCATACAGGTATATACACGCCTTTTTTAAGTATATTTGCATTCACTCTGCATCCTGCAGTTCCTCATCGGCCATTTCTCTCGCTATCATCCTGCTCACATTTAAGGTATGCGTCCATTTTTTTAAATCCGCGCCTCGCACCTGCCGTGACGAATCCTTCCCAATCGTTTTCTTCACCTGATCCACATTTCATGACTTGTATCGCCCGCTCCCTGTTTTATCATGAGTTTTGTGCCATTTCTGCGGACCATCTGTTGCAGAGAAGTAATGCTTCTTTGCTATCTAATCCATTTTAGTGCATCTCGGTCTTTTCTCCATTGTCTCTCGCGAGCACAATTATTCATACCGATGGCTCGCCTTCTCACATATATCTGTCGTCTGCCAGATGTCCCCACACGGACCAGTCAGACCCCCTTTGGCCTTGATTTTCTAATTCACCGTGCATTTATCTGAATCGGCTTTTGGGCTCATTTAGACTCTACACTTTCTTTGGTGTGCATACACCTATCATACCTTCACCGCCCTTAGTCTCCCTTCTAAACTCACCTACCCTACTCTTTCACGCAAGTTTCTACTTTTTTACGAACTTTTCCTGTCCATTCTATAGCTTGTAAAAGATCAATCATGCACCTGGCATACGTCGTGAGTCTCCGAAATAAACCATTACTACTGTTATTATTACCTCTCTAGATCGAACCCTTCATTTCAAGTATTAAAATCTTTCCGCCCCGAATCGGATTCCTTACGATCGGCCACCTCTAAAAAGAGAGGCCCAGGTATCTCAATTCTTCTATCAAGTTTATTCACTTTACCTATGAGATTTTGTTGGTACCTTATACCGTGGAAAATTTCGGGTATTATTCCAATTCATAAGAACGGAACACTGTAAGAACTGGACAAAAACAGGCCTGTTAATCACACTCCAGTTTTATCGAGGGTTGTGGAAAGGTTAACAAATAATAATAATAATAATAATAATAATAATAATAATAATAATAATAATAATAATAATAATAATAATAAAATCACCTTACAGGTAAAGGTCATCACGGTTTTCCGCAACATCAATAGTGTAAAACGTGCATGACTGACTTTCTAAACCCCATTGCCATAGCTGTCAGTGATGGTAAGGCGGTGATCGCAATCTTTTATACATGTCTAAAGCCTTCAACCGGGAGTCTCATATTCGTTCGTTATCAAAGGCATTTCTTGTGTGCCTTTCAGTCTGGTCGGCTTTTCCATGTTCCACCATTGTAATGACAACGTTAAGTCATGATGTTTTTTTACAGTTCCAAATCGTTTGACCTGTCCCTACCCGATTCCTCTGGTCCGTCACTACAACTCGCACCTGCATTGAGCAAATAATTAGACCCATTCTTACCTGTTCTCCTCGATCCTGTCTTTCATCTCCACTCTTCAATGAACAGCTCCTCACAATCTTCATCACTTCCGTGCTTCCGCATTCTATTTTTTTCCGCTGGGCTGCCATGTGCACCCGTCATGAAGTTAATCCACCACGATATTCCATGGTTATTTTTACAGCCATTTAATATAACCTTACCTACCCCTCTTAATGACTGGTAATTTCTTTCTAGGACTCCATTGTTATTGCTCCTGCTTCTCTTATACCTATACATATATATACATAATATATCTACATATATATATATATAAACTTACGCATATATATCTATGTGCACGCGCTCTGCATCTTGCAGTTCCTCACCGGCCATTTCTCTTGCTATCATTCCAACGACCGTCATCATAAGCATCCATCAACTCTACATCTGTGCCTCATCTACCGTACCCAATCCTTCTAAATCGTTTTTGTCATCTGATCATCCATCTACGTCTTGCATTGCTCGCTGCCTGTTTTACGATGAGTTTTGTGCCCTGTCCGCCGACAATCCACGGCAGAGTATTATTGTTTCATTGATATCTAATCCACTGCAGTGCACCTCACTTTTTTCTCCCTCGTCCCTCGCTACTGCAGCTCCTTATAACGATTACTAGCCTTTTCCATATTTATTAATCGGCCTTCAGATGTATTTGCCTGGACCAGTCATTCGGCCCATCTGACCTTGACTTTCAAGCTCACCGGGCGTCCATTCAAATCCGCCCTTGAGTTTATTTAAACTCCCCACAATCCCTATGGTGTGCATACATTTCTCCTGTTTTCATCCCACTTTATTCCCCCTTCTGAGCCATTTTATCCTATATTTTCATGAAAGTTTCCACACTTTGATGAATTATATCTGTCCATTCCATCATTTGTATCAACAAGATCATGCACATGGCATGCTTCGGGTGCTTCCGAAATAAACCAATATTGTTATTATTATTATTATTAAATATGGCTCCATGGGTCCGACTTTCCAATTTGAAAAAAACAAGTGGGTTTTCCATTACATACTGCACTGTTGACCCACTATATACCGAGCTAAAATTTAACCTGTCCTCACGCAGTCAAGTAATAAAAGTTGATGGCGCAATTTAAAGACCTAGCTCTGTAGCTAGCGATGTGATCCAAGGCAGTGTACTGGGCCAGTTGTTTTCCCCATGTACGTGAATGATATATCTACCATGGCTTGCCAGAGGACTCCATTTTTATTTGCTGACGATGTGATGTTTTGCACAGCTTCAGCGGCAATTCATCGTGTTGTACTATGGCGAAAATATCGGAAGTCTTACGGATGTTCATTTCGTGGAGTACCCATAGCCTAGCGAAGCAGCATTATTGCGTACAAGTGTCATGTCCCTCACGAAAAGTTTAGTATAGGTGGTCATCGGATCATCAATAAACCGTCAGCACGTGACTTGGGCATATACTACTCATGTTCGTTCGGCTTCTCGGGCATAAGGCACTCAAATTGCTGGGTCTCACAGGTTAATGGAACCTGTTCACAAGTCATTCTGTTTGAGTGGAGGCAAACTCGGTGTCTATACAACCCAAGTTAGGCCACTGCTGCAGTATAGCTCGATAACTGACTCCAACATGCTCCAGTATGATAGGATTGCCACTGAAAAGGTTCAGCGCACCTTACTAAACAAACAGTTGGTCATTCATCTGGTCTCTATCATAAACAGCCCCGTGGCCCGCCATATCTTGAACCTCTTTAGCTCCGACGGATAGAGACCCACTTGTCCTTTTTCCGCTAAATATCAAGTTCAGATCCTGCAAAGCCTTCCCGTGGTTACCAGACCCAAAGAGAAAGCAGTCATTCAGTCATTGTGCCGTCCTCGAGAATCAGCCTGTGGTTCAACTTCCTTGTTGTGAAGCATTCGCAGACGTGGAATAAATCTCCACCGAAAGTCCGTGCAATAGGCCATTTTCCGAGATTCAAGGAGGAACTAAACAGATTCCTTGACGTGCCGACACTCGTGCCCAACAATGAACCGTACACTTCGGAGGAGAGGGCGTACGATGTTGGTTTGGGTTACTGACACGCGGGTCTGAGTCACTGGCAAGGAGACCTACGTACCACACAATTCTCCATGGATCTCCCAGCCGCATGTCACTCAAGTCTCATCTTCCTTTGACATAAATCTTTCTGTCTTGTCTAGTCAAATCTTCCACCGAAGTAACATCCACTCAAGCGGGTAATTATATCCCTAGGTCTACAGCTTCTTTCTTGCTCCTCCCATTCGCTAGGTCCTCCATTTGGAGGCAGATGAGTCTCATTTCATTTACCTGAAGTGGCTCATCGACGGAATTCAACCTCTAACTAAGAGGTCACTTAGTTTGTTCCCACATACTCTCCTCCAGCTAACTTTGTTACACTTTTTCACGCAGAATTTCGTTTTCTATTCTACAAAGTGGTCACTCCAATCACACTTTCAACCTTATCTCTGAATCTCGTGGTTCTTATTTCTCCAAAGTTTCACCGTCCAATTTTTCCGTCTTACATGCATAGCCCCAGCATAATCGTAATCGGCTTACTTATCGATTATCATTGAGGTTAATTTATTCCATCATTTTCTCCCACCTAGACAACATTCACTCGATGTGTCAACCATACAACTAGTCCTAGAGCTTCTTTCTGGCCCCCCCCCATGTGCTAGGTTCTCCGTTGGAGGCAAGTGAATCCCAATTCTTATCCCTTATTTACACCGTACTAAATTCATTTTTTTCGGTCCATACTGGCCCTATTCCTCTTTTCATAGTTTGCCCTGGCATTTCAACCCAGAACTCCATTCCGGCGATCAACACTCACTGACAAATTACCTTTATCCTCCTTCGTAGTCTCCTCTAGCACTTCGCATTCCTATCTTCTCTCATCCATTCATATCCCTCACTCTTCCAAAAGTAACTCCAATTCCTTAATACGAGAGGTTTTTTACCGTCCACCGTAGAGGCTCAGCTGGGAGCATCCCAGACCGCGTCTTTCTACTTTTATTTTCCGGACATACGCTGACGTATATCTTCCTCCTGATGGCTCGGGATGATCCGCTGACAATGCCGGCAAAATACTTGGACCACGTGTCCGGCTGATGTGTTGATACCTTTCCGTCATTCGGTCGCTCCCCATTGACCTAGCTCTGCAGGATCTCTTGCAACTTGGTGGTAAGCTCCTAGACTATTCGATCTCTATGTCTGTGTGACAACCCCAGTATCACACATGCGAATCACACCGGTTCTGAACACCGTTAGATCCACAGATTTGGCCGGCGCACATCGGTCATGCGGGACGTCTGCAAAGATATGAAGGCGCAGCTAGGTTGGCGGATCGCACCTCCTGTCAACGAAAACGGTTTTCAGGTTGGGTGTCCAGCGCACGGTCAGCCCTGCCCACAGCTACCGGTTGCCGAAAGAAACACTATTTATATGCTCGAAGTGCTGCAAGTCACCAGCCAACTCCTCCAGTTATCACCAACTTTCTATCGTACTCGCTTTTATGTTCGTCATCTTAACTTACCGCCTCTTTATCCTGGCAAGATTTGCTTTCTCTCACGTATAATTATTGTGTATTTAAAAGATAATTACACTTCTAGGCTCATCGTCCACGGTCCTCTTCCCGAGGAGCCGTGCCCAACTACTCACTTGTCCGTTTGGCAAAACCTAACCGATTGCCAGGTTGGGATCGCCTCCAACTATCATTGTTATTGATATATTTGGAAAAGCCCACATTTAATGTTGCCATGCGCTCCTGTTCCACAATCTCCAGGCTACATATTTCACTGGGAAATATTTGTCTCCAGAGTATCCTGACAGTAGACGGCATTGAGACAGTTTGTTCTCTCTCTATCGGTCCCACTGCTTGTCCATACAGGTCTGTTGCATTGCAATATCCTCACCCTGCTAAGATTCATATCCTCCCCATACATGTGCATCTGAGAGACAAATGTACTGTAGCATTTTGCTTTGTCACCATCACGTGATCCACCTTCAACAAAGAGTATCAATAGATAGTACTTTACCTATCAATCGCTTCATCTCTTCTGCAGGCTACTGGTCTCTACTACTGTCGTAGATAAACATCACACACTGATCTGTGGCTTAGTCCCCAATTCCATGTTGATGTACCGTTTTCCACTTTTTTTAAAGTGAGTAATCTGCCCAACAATTATCTGTTCCGGTCCGGCCACTTCTTTCACTACCATCTCGGCAATCTCTCTCCACAGATGAATTCTTCATTGGGCAGTTAACTGACTCAGCCGATATTCGGTCGCTGAACATTATAAATGTTATCTTTGATGGATTTTTCATGTTCGTTACCACAATTCCACTCCTTTTCATCGTCAGATTTCAAATCCCAAGCCGTTCCATACACCACGAAGAGCTATGTCTGGTTAAGGTCTTCCTTGGAAACCTTTTTTCCTCAACGTAAACAAAATTTCCGTCGATTCAGTTTTATTCGACAGTAAAACCAACCTTGAAACAAATTACCAGTAGCGACCGAAAAGTCGACAACCTACCAAAGGTTTCGACTATTCTGTGTCGCCTAATAATAAAATTTCACCTTTTCGTCAATCCTGCTCGAGTATCCCCTCGTTCAGTCCTTCTTTTGTAATATTAATGTGTGAGCTTACTATTTCCAATCACCTTCACCTGGACTCGGCCGCCCCGGCCACCCGACCATGAGCTCATATATGCCGTGTGCTACCATAAAGAGTGAATTAAATACAGTCTCCAACACTATATCGAGTGCAACTACTTGTGTCACCCTCTTGGAATTCGGATGCCGATTCCAATTTTACCGCTTGATCTTGCATCGCAACATACCTCGGTCTTGCCGGAAATAAATTATTATTATTATCATTAGTTATTTCTGAACCTTCCACAGAAAAGGATGAAGTATAAATTGGTGCTCCGCTGGAGAAAAGTGACCTCTAAATCCTCAGGTTCAAGCTTCTCATTCAGAGAGAGGACCTGTTAGATGAGTGGCGAAGTTTTCTCGGGAGACTGGACAAGCAACTCTTGTTGGAGATGACAGAGTTGCTAGTTTGGGATACGGAAGACAGCCTAGAAGAAATGTGAGGGCAATTAGGAGCAACGCACTACGTGCGACATAGGGAGTTGCTCCACTACTCGGAGCTTGCCGAAGCTTACCACCTCGGTGGTAAGGCAGTACGGCCCGGGTATTGAAGAGAGAGCACCAAGCATAAAGAAAGTTTAAAAAGTCGGTTGGCATGGAAATTGCATCCAGTATAAAAGAACTAACCAGCAATGGTGGCACAACAGAGATCGAAGAAATTAGAGTACGAATTGCGCTTCGCTGGCAGAGAAAACCAGCCGAAATTGCTTTGTAGCTATGTCCAGGCGAAAGGGGCCATGAAGCTTGCAGTGGGAGGGGTAAAGATTGGGAATGCGGACCGAGCTGAGAAAAACGTGCGGAAAGAGATTGTACTCAGGAAGTTCTTCAAGGAGATCCACATGGTAAACCGCCGCCTCTACGGTGGTCTAGGCCTTGTGTAATGAAGCAGCCCGGGATATCAACTGGAAGGCGTTTTGCTTGCATTAGAAGCGCCCGATCAGAGGAACTCCCGAGGACCAGAGGGCATTCTTCAAGCAACCCTAAAACCGACGACCAGGGCATTCGAAAGACCTTCAGCTAAGACGTTCAACAAGTCCCTCAGAGAGGCACGATTCCTGCTGAATGGAAGATAGTGAAGAAAGTATCAATTTGAAACGGTATTGGAAGAAATAAGGCGGAGAATTATTGGCCTGTAAGCTTACTACCGGTTGTACTGTAGGTAATAGGGAGAGTCGGTAAAACCGCATTGGTGAAGCACCCGGAGATGAATAAACTGGCTGCAAGCATCCAGGGTGGACTCACAAACGAGGAGTCCTGACTCAGAAATCTCCTGAGCCTCTTTGACCAGGCAACTAGAAGACTGGGCCGATGTGGGATGGTTGAAGCGAGTTATTTTGACTTTCGCAGAGAGTTTTATTTTTGGAACCACATACTGTTGTTAAATAAATTAGGTGGGACGAAAGTGGCTAAAAAGGCTGGTAGGATGGTTAAAAGCCTACCTGCCCGACCGCCGGCTCAAAGTCAGAAATGAGGACGCTAAGTCCATGATGACGACGGCAACCGGCAGGGTACAGGAAGGATCAGGTTCGGGACCGGCACTCTTCCCGGTACATGTGAGTGACCTACTGAGTCTCCCTCGGTCGCCATGTTTTATGTTCACGGATGACTCGAGAGCTCTGGGATCTCCCGAATCCACCCAAGTTCAGGAGGACCTACATGCCATCCATAACTGGACAATAGCCTGAGACACACCCCTGAATCCATGTAGATGCACACGACTGCTGGCAGGTGGGTCCGGTGGAAGCCGCAGCCTGAACCCGGGCAACCCGGAACCAATGGCATGAAGGACGGGAATCCTGGACTCCAGGATAGCTGAGACAAACAGCTTTAAACCATCGGAGCAGCGTCTGTCAGCCGCCAACAACGCGAACGAAGTCACGGACCAACTTTAAAAAGGGACTCTCAGGACATGCGCCGCCTTTGCACCGCAAAAGGTGAGACCCCGCTTAGAGCACTTAGTCCAGGCCCGGGCTCCCCAGTTAGTAAGGGACACTCATGCACGGGAGAAGGTCCAGGGGAGATTCACAAGAAACATATTTGGTTCAAAAGGACTACAGTGCAAGCTCAGATTCGCATCGCTAGATTAGCTCCCGCTCAAGCGCAGACATGCAAAGAGGAGACCTGATAGATCAAAGAAACCAGGGGCTTTGTCGAGAATGAACAGGCCATCACTTGCCTGTGACAGAAACTCAACCCTCCGAGAGCACCAGCTGAAGCTCGGTAAACTAACAGCCAAAAAGAATATCAGAGCTCAACTCTCCTTATGCAGAATAATAGGCGACTGGAATACGTCCCCTGCGGAGGTTGTGGAGGCAGACGTTGTCACTTACTTTGAAAAGAATTTGAACTTGGGGTTGAAACAAGTATTTTCTGAGTGCCCGTGAGGCAGCAGTTAGCCCTCAGAAGAACTTTCATCGCGACATTTTTCTTTTCCTTTTCTTTCTTCCTTCAGCGTTATTACTATTATTTTTTTCTCATCGGACTTTCACCTAAGTCTTCATGCGTCTTAGGCTGTCTGATTTTCTTTCTCTGCGAGAGTGCTGACATTCGAGTGACTAGACTTTTGCAAAAGTGTGAACTTGCCGGTTGCGGAGGTTTTACTCGATCAAAATGTTGCCCCTACTGCCCTCTCCAACAGTAACCCGTGAAATGTTGTGTGACTCGAATTCTCATCCACCGGCAGACAACAAAATAATTCTAAGAAGTCAAAGCCCAGTGAGATGCGAGGGATCACAGGGGCAAGAAATAGGTAAGGAAGCCCACCGGTTTGGAAGTAAAGCCGAGGACTGACTGGGTGAGAATGAGACTAAAGAGGACTAGAAAGCTCATCAGGGGAAAACACTGATCCGTCGTGCGAGACTCTAAGGTGAATAAACCTGCAAGCATTGAGGAACTGCTTCTGAAAATCGCCACTAAACTGGGTGATAATAATGGGTTAGTAGAGGGCCAACTCGAAGGCAGGACAGAGTTCTGACAATAGGTTATAAACCTGAAAAAGACCAGTAAGCTAGACGTGGGAGGGCATGAAAATCTGGTGATTCACAGTATCCCGAAACCGCAAATATGGGAGAGCAGAACGAGGATCGGGGCTATGATATTATATGGTAAACAGGCTAGGAAGCATTAGTCTGTCTGACACGGCCACAATAAAAAGAGGCCCGCTATCGGTAAAGTGGAGAGCGGCAGTGTCGGAAGGCATTACAGGGCCAAGACTCGCCTTGATGGAGTTCATAAACCCCAGACACAGAGGTTGGGTGCTAACTGCCTCGGAACAAATAAGAAGGCCCTTAAATGATTGGGTCTCCGTCAAGCTGGATGGTCTGCGAGATAGGCCCCCTACCAAAGCAATCCCGAAATCGGGTATAGGTTCTGCTAGCCTGAAATCTCCGAAGCTTGCAATAAGACGAACTACGGCATCCACGGAGGAGAGAGTTACGGAGGACACCATGTGTTCTAACCTGGAAGTAGAGAAAAGTCGTGCCGAAAGTAGGACACTGGAGGGGGGCGTTGAACTTCCTCTTGTAAAGCCTATGAACAGTTTTGGGGAAAATGAGGTCAGTGAAACGAAGAAAACGGAGACAGTTCTCGAGCTTAAGGTTCGGGGGCCCAAAGAACCCCAGCAAAAACCCAAAGGATAAAAGAGTGCTAGCTGCCGGGCACAAGCCTTTTGAACACAAGAAAGCCTGTAGAGTTTGCATCGAGTGGGCTGAAAATACAGTCACACTGGACGGTGCACTGATCGTTGCTCCCAATGAAAGGTGGCTAACACCGTAGGTTGTCATCGCTGATACATGCCTGAGGGGGGCTTTGCTCATTGCAGGATGTTAGGGCCGATGTAAAATTAGGATAGGGAGTGTTGTTGCTGGCTGCCAAGCCCTTAGCCACCACGAAGGAGTAGAAACGGGATTGCTAGATGTGTAGTTTATAAGCTGTGTGTCTAAAACGCAAGGAGGCCTTATGACTCTTCGTCGCGTTCACCGAAACCACTCTGTACCAGGGTAGAGGATACTAAACTTCTGGCGGAGAGTGACGCCATCAGTGCTCATCACGGGGTCTTCGAAGTTCAAGAAACAGATTGGGAATTGAAGGATGCATGGTCGGGGTCTTTCAGAGATGCACTTTTGCAAGTCTAATTGCGAGAAGCACTCGTTCAACACATGCAGCAGGAAATTCGTCGGAGGATCAACCAGAACTCTGCGACACTCGACTTGTAATGAAGAAGTATGAAGTGGACCTGGGTCAAGCAGTCATCACAGCACCACTAGAGACGAACGATCACGGGGTGATAAACATAGAACTGGCGGCGAGTGAGAGCTAACTGGCTGACAAATACCTCCGTAAGCTCAGCGGACTAAACATCCCGGAGCTAGAGGGTGCGGCGGTGGAACTAAGTTCGGGGGTCACTCGTGGCAACGTGGGAAAGGAGTGGAACCATATCGAGGGAACCTTGAGACACCTCTTGGTGCTTTTGCACAGTTAGTGAGGAATAAATTAAATGGCTCGGCCCATGGCGTAAATCCTGAGCACGGAAGGCACTGGCTAGAAAACATAAAGTCTGGTGAAGAGTTAGGAACAGGAGTAGCCATAGGAAATTACCGGATTATATGATGGCCCGTGGAAGGGCTTTGAGAACCCAACTGAAGAGCAGATGCCAGTACGAAGAAAGGCCAGGGAGAGGAATAAAATGCAACCCGAAAGCGTATTAATTACATCTAGTCAAAGTCAGCCCCAAGGGTAGCTGTTAGTCATGGCGAAGACCCGAAAGGCGAGAACATCACCTGTGATGAGTGCTGCACGGTTTGGATTCGTAATGCTCTCACTTTTAAATTGAGCCTTTGAATAGTCTTGTGAATTAACCTAGTTTGATTCACATTACTGGGGGTGCCAGAATTGCACTAAAGGTGCGTTTTATCAGGAGATAATTTTTGTTCCCCTTGCAGTATTTTCGAGTTGTGTTCGATGTTTTTTGAAACGATCTTTTCTCGCTCGGAGTTCTTCTCTTTGTTTCTTGTGTTAACGGGATGTACCTGCAAGCTTCAGAGTGTTTATTTTGTGTCTAGTTAGAGAGCCTTTGAGCTGTTTTCCCCTTCTTCTTGTGGAGTTCGGTATGACACGCGTTTCTGACCAGTGTCTCGCACCTAATTGCGGAAAACCTGTGGCAAATGGTATAGAAAGCAAGGTACGCAAGAGGCCGGTTCGCCGAAAGTGTTCAGGAATAGCGAAAGACATCTATGTCCTTTATAAACAGAACCCATGAGCTGAGTGGGTCAGTGCTGTTTTCGATGAGGCGGCCAGTCTGGCCTTTAACCTGCAGGCCCAAGGGCAGACCCAACACCCACCGAGAAGTACCACAGACATAAGCCCAAAACACCACAATCAGGTCGCAGGAAGTCGTTTGCGGAAGTAGTAGCCAAGCATAATCGGGCGTCATTAGAACTAGTGGGCCAGTTCCGAGAGCTTGCCACGCGGCCGTTGCCTCAGCCCCCTTGAAGCAGACGGTCAAGGGCCAGTGGCCTGAACAGAAGCCATAGAAGAGCAAGGCGGCTCAAAAAGAAGGGTGACTGTAATATGGCGAAGGATGGGCCAGCTATGGTGGAGGACCCTGCGCTCCTGGTGTTGTGAATCATGGTGAAGGATCTGCAACGGCAAATCTTGTCGATGAGCAGGGTCTCAAGCAGCAGGTTCCCGATTTTAAACCAGGAAGGACCTTTTATAAGGGAATAGAAAGCCACGTGGGACATAGATAGGACGAGGGTCTACGATATACTGCTAATTACAGGTGATTCGCATTCTCCTACTCAATAAAGGGAGCACAGAGTGGGGGCATGGAAGTCACTACAGGGGAACAAGGGTGAGCATCTTGTGAGACCAATACTAGTAGAGTTCACCGGTGAGGCCACCAGGGATGAACTGCTGGTGACAGCAGCAATAATGGCCCAAACCACCAAAAATGGATACCAAATTGTGAGAGACGAGCATAAAGTAAGGCCTGGTGGTCTAGCACCAGGGTGTAACCTAGATCGACCAGCCAGGGCGCTGGTGAGAAACAAACAAGTTCAGCAGAATGCCGTACTCGGCCCTCAGGCTCCGGCCCTGACAGTAGTAAAGAAGCCGCTTGCGGGACCGGGAATAGTTTAAGTTGAAGACGCGCTGGAAGATGAAAACTGCCAGTGCTGTCAGAAGGTAGAGGACGGTGAGGCCCCTGTCGGCCTGGATGTTAGGGCAACTCCTATAGAGATGGACTGGGAGCCGTCGGAAGTTCTGGACCGTCAGCCGGCGTCATGCACACCGGCGGGGACGACCGACGCAAAACCTCTGTCATCATCTCAGGCGTTGCACCTGAGAAACAGAGAGGAGTATATATCAGAGGAGACATCTAAGCGACGGAGCAAACGCGGTGGTGTTACGTACTAAGGCGTGTAGTATAAGAAGCAAATGGGCGGAACTCGCCAAAACCGCTGGGAAGCACAAAGAGTCAACAGTTGCCGTTACGGAAACGTGGCTTTCTAAAGAAGACCATGTGCCAGGCCTAATTAGTAAAGGTTTTGCAGTCTATAGGCAGGATAGAAAACACGATCGCCTTGGTGAAGGGGTAGCCATTCTCACTTGGTCAGGTACAAACAACCTTGAGTCTAGGGCCAAGATGTACACTCGCAATGTCCAGTTGCGCACCGTTACGCACATCCATTTAGGCAGAAGGGTTAACGCTGTCCGCATCTACAGATCATCAAGTACAAACCGCGAAGAGAATGTATGTTTACTGCGGATTTTGACCGAACTAGTTGGGGGAGCACAAAAGACGCTCAAAGTGGGTGACTTCAATATTCCGCGCATCGACTGGGCGGCTGAGGTCTGCGTGCCGGGATCGGAAGAGCAAAACTACCTAGAATGGTTGCATGCCAAAGCGTTGCACAAGCATATTAGGGAGAATACCAGATTTGGGACCTGACGCGCTCCATTTTTGCTGGACCTAGCAATAACGAACCTCCCAAAAGATGTGCCTGGAGTGAGTTGCTGTGCACAGCTGGTCAAAAGTGACTACGTGTGTGTCGAGATCGTCCTTTGCATGCGGCAACCTAAGGTGCCCTCAAGGCTGGTCAGACACTTTGGTAGAATGGATATAGATAGGCTTCGTAATAGGGAAATAGGTTAGCCTGGGACACGATAAGGGGGGCTACTGTCGAGGAGTGCTGGCCGGTCAAAAGGGATCCCCGGTTGCCCCGCAGGAGTTTGAACCCTCGAAACTAAGGGGTGGGGCAAATCCATGTGATGAAAGGCTGCAATACCCAAAGCTATCAAAGGCAGACACCGCAGCCGGAACCAGTCTAAAGCTTCCGGCAGTCAGCCAGACTGGAACCGCTATATAAGGCTGGGAAACAAGACTGTGAGCCTTCCGAGAACTTCCGGGCAGGAATTCGAGCTCAAATTGGCCCAGTGTGTAGGACAACAGCCGAAAACATTTGTAGCGTACTACCCTGTCTATGTGGTACACTAAATTATTGTCAACAATATCTAAGACGACACTAGCAAACTAAGATGGACGGAGGAGCGTGCGGTGATAAAAAGGCCAAAAGGGTATGTACATCAAGAATAAAAATGAAACAATAGGTGTGACTCAAACTCACAGTTGTTCAGTGTTCTTGTGATCAGGAAATGAGCGTCAAAGAGCCGATGTCCGACAATGTCTTCAGTTCAGTTCGGTCTGACAGCCATCCGTTGGACAGAACAGGATGGTATTGAGCGAAGTGCCAAGAGACGCCGTTGAAGCTTCTAAAATGTTTTGTTTCACACAGTTAGTTCCGACCGATATGATTCCAAGACACTCAAAACCAGAAGATGAGATCGAGCCAGAGTGAAAGATTTATTTACAGCCTTTTTGTATTGCGCGGTGGTGACGACCAAAAGGTGTGTGTTTTACATTAAAACGTCGGTACAACAAAGGAGTGTCGCACCAAGGGACGTTGAAAATCATGGAAAAAATCGGAAATGTACAGGTACCTACACATTCTTTAGCTATGTGTACCCAAAAGGCTCAACAAAAGATGCCGTAGGTCCACTGTCCACCAGGGACCACGGTATTGTAACTGACGACCAGAGCAAAGCAGACGCCCTGGGGGGAACACTTTGGTATTGTACACAGGATAGATAGCGAGGTACGAGCAGATCTGGCTTTGGTGCATCGTGCTCCTCAGTTAAACGAATTAAATCTCTCAGAGGAAAGCGTGCTTTAGTGCCCACCGGAGTTAAACAGCCACAAGTCAGCGGGCCCAGATGGCATCCACCCAGCCATTATCAAGCCGTTGGCAGATATCATAGCTCCATCGGTATGCAGGCTGTACAGATCCACGTTGGATCAGAGTAGGCTGCTTCAGGACTGGAAAGTCGCCGCCGTCGTGGCAATACATAAGAGTGGACCTAAGTTGGCTATGCAGAACTACAGGCTGGTGAGCCTAACTAGCATCTTATATAAAGTCCTTGAGAAAATGATCCGTGCCCACATCCTCCAGAATTCACTGGAAAACTCCATGCTAAGCCCAGCCCAGCATGGATTCCTGAAAAATAGATCTTGTCTTACCAACCCCTATGCTTCTTAGATGAGATAACTCGACGACTGGACGAAGGTAAGCAAGTTGCGGTATGCTACCTCGACTCTAGCAAGGCGTTCGACTCCGTTAATCATCGTCTTTTGCTATGCAAGATGGAGACGTTCGGCAAAGGTGGGCCAGTATTTAGGTGGCTGGCTGACTTCCTCTCCCACAGGTTGTTTTACGCTAAAGTAGGGGACAGACGCTTCAGTTTGGTGAATTTCACCGGTGGTGTACCTCAGGTATCCGTCTTAGGCCCGGTGCCATTCTTATTGTTTATTAGTGACCTGGCATCCGCTCTTCAACTGCCTAGCTTTATTTTTGCGGACGATATAAAGATTGTTGGATCTGAGGGAAGGGTGGGCCTTGGCGTGGATATGGATACCGTTCTGGACCCGGCATTCAAACGGGACTTACCCCTGAACGCTGAAAAAAGCCTTTTTTGTCAAAGACGGCAGACAGCCCAACTGTCGCTCATGATCAAGGGCTGTTCACCATGGAAGCAGTCAATAGGGTTAAATATTTTAGAGTCGTCATGAACCGAGGCTTCAAATGGTCAGAGGAGT
The DNA here is from genome assembly GCA_948099385.1 of Fasciola hepatica. NCBI lineage: Eukaryota > Metazoa > Platyhelminthes > Trematoda > Plagiorchiida > Fasciolidae > Fasciola > Fasciola hepatica. Next base: position 1,956,502 of record CANUEZ040000007.1, on the reverse strand, counting down.
GCAACTCCGCTGCGCATAAGGCTCGTAGGGAGCTCTTCAGACTGCAGTCATCTTTGTCTTGCCGGCAGCTGGAGATATTCGTATCTAATTACATGGCTATAGTACGACCTCAAATAGAAGGTGGTGTGCAGGCTTGGCCACCCTCCTACAAAAAGACGCCGTTTGCCTAGAGAAAGTTCAACGTCTCGCCACGCGAATGACTGAAGAGCAGAGGGGTATGACGTACGAGCAGAGGCTTTGTGATCTGAATCCATTCTCGTTGGAAAGGAGGAGAAGTCGAGGAGATCTCATAGAAACGTTCAAGGTAAGGAAGGGCTTTTCTGGCCTTAGACCAGATAGTCTATTCCAAGTGGCCGTAGACTCCAGAACAAGGGGACATGAAAAGAAGTTGATAAAAGCCCGAGCTAGGTTGGTGACTAGATTGCACTTCTTCAGCAACAGTGTTGTGAACAGTTGGAACGGTTTGCCTAATGTCTTTCCCATCTTGCACCATGGCACCCCATTCCTCTTCGCTGATGACGTTAAGATTGTCTATGAGTTTCCTCGTCTGAACCTCAACATTATGCTAGATGAAATTTCTAGTGTCCTAAATCGACTTGGGGATTGGTGCAATTCATGGAGTATGGACTTCTCGACCTCTAAGAGCTGCTACACAACATTCAGATATCAAGTGGCCCCCGGAACCCTGCTTATCCACGACCTACCTATCTCGTACAGCCCTTTAGTTCGAGACCTTGGTCTTCACTATTCTTGCAGCTTTAGGTTTTCTGAGTATGTGCCACTTTAGATTGCAAAGACGAGAAAAACCACTGGTCTCATCTGCAGAACCTTTCGGATAAATGATTGTAAACTGCTCATTTACAAGTCTCACGCCAGGCTTCTCCTTGAGTACTGTCCTATCATCTTCACTAACATGACGAAATCCGACCGCATTTCTCTGGAGTCCGTGCAACGTTAGTTCACCAAACAATTAGTGGGATTTTTCTCCAGTTTGTGTTACAAGGATCGATGCGTTCTACTCAGTCTTGACCCTCTATGGCTGCGTCGCATGAAGCTCAATTCATGCTTCCTGTTTAAGCTGTACCACCGTACGGCATTTTCGTGTACTGAACCAATTCGTCTCACTCCCACCACGAATTATGCCCTACGCCATCGGTCATTGCAGTTCTCTATTCCTAGATCAAAATTAGCGTTAAGATCTAACTTATAAAATACTCAAGGTTATGGAATAAACTCCCGCTAAACATCCGCCAGAGTCTCTCAATTTCCCAGTTCGCAGGCTCGCTGAATCACTTCTTGACTGTTCCCAATGTGATCCTTCTTACCGGCCAGACCGTCACCAAAAAGGTGGCCTACGAAAACGGGTTTGATTACCAGGATTATTGCACCAGAACTTTCATTTCTCGCCCGATGACAAACGCCAGTGCAACTATTTCTTTTTACGTTATATTGCATACAATCTATACTACGGCAGCTACAGTTTGCTGACTTTTGTAACTATACATAGTTCAATGCTTGCCGGCTCTCCTAATTTTAGACCATGTTCGTGTTCTATTGCCAACCAAAGTTCCTCAGTCTTAGATGTCTCTGCAGCAAATAGGTATGTGGCTTTGGATCCTAGGACAATGAGTTCCGCCGTCTACCACCTTACTTGATCCTTCACTCCTTTCCCGTTCATTTTGGCTGCCACCACCTGCCTGGGTTTTATGTCCGGCCCCATTTCGCCTTTCCTAAACATTTCATTTCAGAATCTCTTATCCCAGAAGCATACCTGCTAGTACCTACTTGGTGGCCTGTCATCTCGTCTCATCTCTGTATCTACCATCCACCAACCACTTTCATATTCCCTCTTATACACCACACTATTTCCCATCAGCTGAGCTAGACTCATCTACACCAGCTAGCCCGGAATGGTCTCTGATGGTCTTAGGCATGGTCTGGCGCTGCATGAGACTGATACACGTGTGCCAGCTTGTGCTTTACAACGTTCGTTGTCCTACTACGTGTGTTTGCATAGTCCCACTCTGCATTTTCCCAGCCCATGCTAATGAAACCCCTGATGTCAACGGCACCCATACCATAGCGTCTTCCGAACATGGGGAAAACAGACCACCCATAGCAGTTGCGAAAAAGGCAGTTACGCATAAAATTACGATCGGGCGAAGGGCTATGGAAAGTTTCTATGTGGGCTCAACCACCCCTCCGTTGGGAAACAAAAAAACAACGAAAAAAGAACAGTGGAAACGAAAAAAGACCCCGTGGGATCGATTCCATCTCCAAATGCCACTGACATCGGGCTGTGAAGGAATTGGGAAACCTTCATCTATGGGTATGTCTCTCATCAGCTCAGACCTAATCCTGCGAAAGGGGAAACCCCACATCGCCCTTGTTCGCTCGACAAGCTTTTGGTTTTCACGCACAAGACTGACTGGGGTGACAGTGCACTGGACCCTCCACATACGTTTACACACCCCCCGCTCTACGTTTCAACCACCCCATACCCTCCCTAAGCGCACCTAGCATGCATGTTGACATCAAATACAATTGCTACCATAGCCCTGACTTTCAACCCATTGACCTGGACAGCGTGTAGACTTACCTGACAAGTAACGGCAGCCACGGTGAAGCCCGGAAAAGGAGAAATAGAGAAAATAACATAGCGGAAACCGGTCACCTTTTCCATCCATATCCCCCCATCTTCCGTCACCTTTCTCAGAAGGCGGCCTTCTCGATGTCCTAGCATCCAAGCCACGTTTAGGTTTACAACCCTACCTAACAGTAACCACAGTCTCCTGCCAACTACAATCACTACCGCAGCCTGGACTTTAAGCCCACTGACATGGATAACATATGGAGGCAACAAATGACCAACACCTGCCTCACTTGAGTCTACAAAAAATGAACACGGAGAACTGTTTATATTTTTCTAACTATCTCTCCTCACTCTTATAACAAATTCGATATTCAAGCAACCACCTAGTCATGAGATTTCCCTGCTCACATTTAAATTAAATCTTAGTAGGCCGGCACTACCAAGTAGGAGCACAGACCAACTTAAGTCCACGTTTCTGTGCATGATAACAATTTTTTCTAGCGCATCACCACCGATGCGCTAGTGGTTCTTTCTGCATTCTTACTTAATTGCTCTTCAGAATTTCTAATTGCGTGCAAACCATTTATCCTTTGAAATGCAGACGCAGCAGCCCACCCGGTTTATGCCATCTTGCAGGCCTGAAGTAGTACATATCAACCCTACGTTATTTAAACTCTCGAATTTAAACCCAGACCAAAATACGAAATGTGCCACCGACCGTTCATATAAACCCAACCAGTTCATTAATAACTGTCGCCATTTATTATCATCACTCAGCTGGAACCATGTCCAGACTGCTAACATCATTTATTTCAGGCTTGTCGTCGTCCACTCTCTCGGGCTCCACTTTCGGCGACCAAGGTTCACACCTCGACCTGTACCGACAGAGGCCTAAACGGAATCTTTTATACCAAACGGGATTGCAATCGAGCCACGCGACCTAAAACACTCCCAGCTGCTTACCAGTAGACTGACAGGCATCTTCTGACGCAACACCTCTGCTACTGATGTCACCGCTGGAGTCTTCACAAATAACAGTTCACAAGCTAAATTATACTTAATGACTGACACGTCCCTTACCCCGCCTGATGATCTATACCCACGGGATGCTGCACATCACCCTGGTCTCATGTGAAACAATCCAATAACAGATCCAGAATACGCAACACAGGAATTTTTTACTCAATAAATTTCGATACGCCATCCAAAAGCAAGTCCACTTATCCCCCTCCCCATCCGTGGTTCCCAATGATGACGCCGAATATCACTGAGAATCAATAAGTCAATATATTTTTGTCAGCTTAACAGAACAATAAGGCGCGAGCCTACGCCGGGGTTTTTCACTCACTTTTCTTTTGCAAGGTTTCCTTTTTCTTTTGATCGTTACCCGGCTTGAAATTGATTCTTCACCAATTCAAGGCCTTCAAGTTGCGCTCCCTTTTTTTCTAAATGATACGGGTTATTGATCCTGAACCTAAACCCACCTTTTATATGGATTGCTGTTTCCTCCACATTCATCAACGTTTCCTATTCCACTTCCACGTAGTTTGTTTATGTCTCCCCTTTTCATGATGCACTCCGTTTATTGAGACCGGGAATATCCGTCATTCCGGGCCATCTTCGTCTTCATAGTGAGCCGTTCTCCTCATATTCACCAAAGTTCACGAGTGTACTCCCATTCATTTTTTTCATCTCTTCATGTTCATAACTTATTCCGTTCATGGAACCCCAATAGGCCTCTATTTTGGTTTATAAAGCATCCTCAGCGCTATATTTTCACGACATATTTCGCATTCCCACAAGCCACCACCAACCAACCCGAATTCGAAACTAAACCGTATTTGCCGCGCGAACCATTATAATTTCGGTCGATTAAAACTAACTCTAGCTATGTTGCTTCGCCTCTGACGATTTTGACTAGCTTTCTTGAAATTCGTGTATAGTTCATTGTATTGAGTAACGTTGTACACCATGATCATGCGCTTGCGGGTGCGTCTCGACCATGGTCGAGAAATACACCATTATTATTATTATTATTATTATTATTATTATTTATTAATTAATTAAAGAATGGTAGATCTGCAAGCCGTCCAATCCTTCAAGGGTCCCCTGGGTCGCAAGTGGTACGAAATATTTCTTCGCAGTAAGCCTTGAGTATATCAACTAGATGGATGACGAGTGGCCGTGTGGTCCTTCTGGAATATGTTTTAATCGATTTTTTTGCTCATTTCATACAGTCTCAGTGAACACTCACGATGCATACTGTCTCTCGCAGTTGATGTGCGATGAGGTTTTCCGTTTCCCTCTCATTTTTAGCGGAGATTCGACGAAATACACTCGGCAGTGGTGGGGGGATAACTGGTGTACATATCATCGAAGGAATTCTGGAAGCTCGATTGGCTGTGGCAATTACCTATCCCGTGCAAACTGAAGTGAACACTGAAGCGAATGAAGGTGAGACCGATGTATCGCTCCACTACCCTGAGGAGGTTGAATTGAATTGAACTAAATTGTATATTTCTTGACCGTGGTAATACACATGCACAAGGCAAGATCAGAGAATACAGCAGTACATGTCAATGTAAGGTATTCACAATTTATAAATTTATAAATCACACAGCACTCGAAATACACAAGTAAAGTCATGTAGTGTTTGAGTGAACCAAAGTGGTAGTAGTTGAAGCGGGAATTGCAAATCCGTTTCAAACTCGGTGAGGGCGGTGTGGGTATAAACCAAACATCTGGGCTCGGAAAAACACTACTTTTGGCACATCTTTCAAACATGCACCATAACTGATGCTCACTTTGGTGAATTATACAGCCAACGGTAACTACACCATCATGAATATAGAAGAACGTTGAAGTTTCGCTTTGTAAAGCCCGAAAATCGTTTCCAAAATCTGAAAAACTCTTCTACGTATCGCAACCTAAGCGAGAAAATACCACAGAACCACCAACCAAAGCCGCGCCTGCAGTACCAACAGCGACCGCGGTCAACGACGGTGGTAGCCTTGAGCACAACCGTTATATACCTTTGTGGCACGCATTCAAACAAAAGTCGCACCATAACATTTCACGTCAATCTCATTTTCTACGGGCACCGATTCATCTGCTCCAACCGTTCCACATATAACAGTCCCACAACTTCAGTCGGGGTTATGTTTAAGCCCGTATGTTTAGACACTATCGGGTGGTGTGGATATCTGGACAAACGTGGGATTGCTGATATAAGCGACAGTTGGACGGTCACTAACGAATAACCGGGCGGAGGAGATGCCAAAAACATGGCCAAAAGTAAAGTACGCATGAGGTTATCAACGTGCAGTCATAGATACCAGCGAAATATAGAACACTGATCCAGCATTGGGCAACTAATTGTGGGGGGAGAATGTGAAATAAATGCAAGTGAGTCAAGGGTGATAATAAAACGGACCTTTTGTGCAGGTGATTTCAGTGTCATATGGAAATTCACATGAAGGCGAAAGGCCTCACGAGGATTTCGGTGAACTTTTAAAGTGCATGAATGGTGTATGGACTCGTAACGGCCTTTCAAAGACGAGCCTTCAAAGAAACGGAATAGTGGAGACAAACGCTACTGGTGTGGCTAGGCAGAAGTTGGGAGACTGTAAAGAAGAAAAATATTTGTATATGTGATAAAAATTATTAGCCAAATTTTGGTTGGCTGCAGATGTCAGGTATTCTGTTTCATAAAGACCTTGGTTGCAGGTGATGGCAGGTAGATTGTTGAGGGCAGCAGGTAAAAAGTGGCTGGTTTGACGAAATGGACAGCAGTGAGGGCTGGATTTTGATCATTGGTTTCGTACTGTAAAGCGAAAAGAATTGAACTGTTGGAATGGATTATTGGGACTAGACGTTGAGCGGATGTGGTATGATGGTTGATGTCAGGACTCAGCTCTGCGATCTGGTGAAACTTTTGTGAGGGTTTGTTACTCCGTGTACGGTGCCCCATGTAAAGCCAGCAGGAGCGAGTATACATTTAAACCATTGATCAAATCGTCTAGTCCTCACGGTAATCCGGGATTAACGTCGAGTCGGCCGATGGCTACCCAGGTAACCAATGCAATCTGGAAGAGATCAGGAGTGCGGCAGTCTGGAGAGTGTTCGAGCTGTTGGTTACGATTATCGTTTTATTGGAAACCAGAAAATGAACATTTTATCTTAACGACTAGTTATCGTTCGGCCAGTGGGCCGGTCTATTAGGGATCCCTAGACGGAGACTGGTAGTTCTGTAGGGTAGTTGGGTGATAGTAGAGATTAAGGGAGATATCAGGTAGGTGGTGGATGATGAGAGGGTGTCCATTTTGGAACCAGGAATAAAACAACAGTAGAGGCTATGATCTGGAAGAAGAATGGGAAAATAGGAAGATAGCAGTCTGGTCAGATCACCAGCGGTGGTCGAGGACGGAAAACAGTGAAAAGGAAGGAAAACACTGGGTGTTAAGGTCAGGGTTTTCCATGTGAGAGCAAACGTGCCGGCATTCCGTGGGGTCGTTATAAATAAGAGGTATACAGACTTCGGTTGGAGTGGAGTCTTAACTCACCATGAGCATATGCGCAGAGAGGTGAGGCTTAGTTACTAAGGAATGGTAGTCTGTGTGGCAAGGCTCCAGTATACGAGGAAGACGCAGGAAAAGCAGGATGGGAAGATTGTGTTCTAGCCTGAGACAGAAGAATTAAGTGAAGGGGAGCACCTATCTTAAAAGGTCGGGACGGTATTTTCTCTTCTTAATATATATATATATATATATATATATATATATATATATATACAAATTATGGTGTAAAATGGCACGATCTAATGAGGAGGGGAAATGTGAGTGGAGCATACCCAAGGTATACGTATATGTACATATGCATATATATGCATATACATATATATGTATATATATGTATATATATATATATATATATATATATATATATATATATATCTGTACACGTGGGTGCGATCATCACACGGGTCATGCGAAAGCGGTCGGACGCAAAGGACTGTGGCGGATTGTGGTCTAATAATCAAGACAATCTTCATATGATTGGTCTATGTTAATGTTATCACGGGTCACGGTAACTACAGATGATGCGTCTAAGATTCCGCATAGTGCCCCTCTAAATTATATTAGAGTGCATCACGATCGTTATGAGCCAGGAAGCTTATTCCAGAGGCTGGAGTAGATAACCGAGAAACATCCAGATCTGATTGAGAGTCTAGGTTGGGGGGTTGTAACGGTGAATTGCCTATGACGGAGGGAGTAGGGAGCCTCACTAGAGAAACCAAGTGGGTTATCAGACGAGTGGACTTCTGAGTGCATGAGGTTGAAGAGAAATGAGAGATTGAGCTTGATACGACGTAACCATAGTGGCTCAAGCCGGAGTAGTTCGCACCTGGCTCTGTAATTAAGGTTGGGAGACGTGCCAAGTAATTTTTTGGTGAAGGAGCGTAGCACTTTCTCTACGTTGACCCGGTCGGCCATCCGAATCAAGGTAAAAACTAGGGGACAATACTTCAGCAGAGACCTTGCGTGTGTCTTGAATATCAGGAGCCTACTCTCCTGGATACGATATGTCCTGAGGATAGGTGCAATCATCCTTCCTGCCTTGCCAATTTGGTTCAATGCTTGTTCATGAAAGTTGGAGGAACATGAATAATGCAGGCCCAGATCTCTTACCACATGAGTAGTGGGAATCGGCAGACCATTTATTTTGAGGGAGCCAAGTGGAACGTGACATTTGTAAGACAGAAGGGAGATTTTAGCTGCCGAAAACTTTATCAGCTATCGAGTATACCATTCGTCAAGGGACTTCAAGTCAGACAGACTATCACTGACAGCCGAGAGCATGGTGTTCGCCTCAAAAGTATGGGCCAGTTTTATGCCGTCAGCAAAGAGGAAAGTCGTGCCATGGCGCACTACTTGGAAGAAGTCATTTATGTACATCATAAATAAGAGAGGACCTAGAACGCTACCCTGAACGACCCGGCTAGTAATTCGTTTGGGCCGAGAGGATGTTCCATTGATGATTACGGTTTGAGAAAGCTCACAGAGGTACGGTGATATTCAAGACAGAGGGGGGGGGGGGCAGCGACTCCGTAGGCTTTAATTTTTGGCAGTAATCGAGCCTGAGATACAAGGTGGAAAGCTTTAGTCATGTCGAGAAAAGATGACGATGATTGACTTGTTGTTGTCAGCTTTAGAAGTGATTAAATTGTGGAAGTCCATCTAACACGTGAGGCACGAACGGGACTTTAGGAACCCATGCTGAGCTGGGTTGACATGTTTTCGAGAAGTCAGGAAATTTGCAAGCTGGTCCTCTATTATCCTCCCCATCAGCCTGGAAACAATCGAAATGTGTTTTATGGGGCGACAGTTCCCCGGATCATGCAAAGGCCCATTTTTGTGTTGTGGACAGGACGCTTTTCATTGAGCTGGGCAGATTCCAGAAGACATAGATAGATAGACAAATAATGTAAAGAGGTTCAGCAATAGGAGCACTTTATCAGGTCCCCCAAATCGAAGTAGGAGAGGTGGAAGGTCATCAGGCCCTGGGTGACAGGAGGGTTTCGTGTTGGCTAGGAACTTCCTGGTGTTGGCCGTGGTAAATGTAATGGTCGATGTCGCATCCTGTGTGAGCATGGGATGGCAGAACGGTGGAGGGTTAGTGTCGGTAATAAGAGCTGAGGCGAAATAGCGGTTGAAAGACTCAGCCATATCTTCTGGCGAGTCCAGGTGAAGGCCATTTTGGATAAGGAAAGAGATATTGTTTTCATTGCTGAACGAGTTGCAAGAAAACCACACTATCGACTACGAAAACACCAGAATGCTCCAGTGTGGGTTTCGTACGTACACCGAGCGTCCCCACGCGGAGGCTCTGGCAATTACCGCCCACTAATCGTGTTTCAATCGCAACGATGGGGCAGAGAGTTCAAACATATCGATGGCACTTACGACGCCGATGGACAAACACCAAAACAGGTCATAACACCTTGTTGACCTCAAATGACCCCACTACCACGAACATAGTGTGGAAGTAGGCTCAACCCCACCCTCACATTAAAACAGCATCAAAACACATGGACCAACACACGATCACACCGTGACTAACATCTAGTTGCTCTTAGCTAACATTCCTGTGTCATTCGGTTGTAAAACCAGTCTTGTAAAGGGTTACCGGTGGTGGCCGAAAAGTCGACAACCTACCAATGATTTCGACTGCGCTGTGTTATTAACCAATAAAATTCTACCATAACATTTCACACGGCGCATCGGTTTTTCAATACACTCCGAACCGATCTCGGTTCTGACATAATAACCCTTTTCACCAATCGGAATACTCTGGGAGAGAATCTTTCAAGTTGGATTGTTCACGGTGTGTTCAATCAGCGATGTCTCCGCAACAATAACATTCCACCCTCGCTTCGTGTGAAACCGCCTGACAGTTCTGTGCGCTCCATAAAGTCTGTTTTGGTCACTTCTCGGACGTTTCTACGACAACAGGTTCACGACTGTACAATTTCAAACCAGTTTCGAATCCGAGCTCGGCGCTGGTGCTGGGTGGGGATGCCGAAAATATTGGTATTGCAGTACCAAGGATGCGTTATGAACGAGAATGACGCAAGCCAAGGAAAACAGAGGCCTGCTTGTTTTCTTCGAACGGAGCACTTTCTGTACAAGAAAAAGAAAGAATAAAACAATTGTAAACTAGTGAACTCGGGAAAAATAATGCGATACGAAGAGAATAGCAATCCATAAAAATGATGCAAATCATGAATGACGGATTTGCCGGGGTTCAATAAAAGGAATGAGTTTTGAAACAGGGAGGCTTGAGACCAATTTCGTGAAAGTGAACTTGAGAACACTGGTGGATGTGGGAGGAACAGCAGTCCATATACAGGTGAGTTTAACTTCAGGATCAGTAACCTGTACCATTCAGAAATGAGAAGGCGCAACTGAAGGGTCCTCGAGAATTGGAGAGTCAATTTCCAGCCGGCTACCTTTCGAGGGAAAGATAAACTGTGGTAACGGATACTAAAGTGGGAAATCTCCACGTGGATTTGAGCTTCATTACGCTGTTTCAATGACAAATATATATGTACACGTATTTGTTGAGGCTTTTGGCTTCAGTGTTATTCAGCGTCATTTCTGGTAATGTACGACATCGTACGGGTATGTTTCGTCAGGTGGGGCAAAGTATGTGTCGGTCAATCAGCCGAGTGTGGCGGTATATTAGCCAGGTACGCATGAACTAGAATTTGCGTTGGTTGCCATGGTGATATCGTCAGGATAGGCTTAGCGCTAGAAAACGCTGAACGATTAGATAAGCAGTTGGGAGTATTTTCTGTTGGATGGCTTGACTTCGGTCCCAGTTTCTATGAAAGATTCCACTTGGGTCCTTGTCGGTACGGGTCAAAGTGGCATCCCTCGTCATCAGGTTTGTCGACTGAGATAGTGGGAGAAAACGAACCTGAAATAAAAAGGGATTGCAGTCTGGAGGTGGTTCCAGCTGTGGGTTATGATAGTATATGAAGACAATAATAATGAACTGGTTAGGTTTATGTGAGTGGGGCATGGATTAAGTTTCATTTGAGCAGTCAGTTGCACCTACTCTACATTCTGGGTAAAGTAGGCTCGCAAAGGATATGCGCCATACAGCTACAGGCTAACGAAGTTGCGTACACCGGTTAAACAACTGTGTACGCATTCCAAAGGATTTATGATTTTTAATAATAATAATGGTATACTTCTGGACCGTGGTCGAGCGGCACGCATGTAAGCATGATCAGAGTTTACAATATGACTGAATGAGACGGAAACTTCACAAATCTCAAAGAGTGATTCGCACATCACAGCAACAATGGAATAAGACTGACGAGAGTTTGAATGAAGCAAAGCGACAAGAGAATACACGGCGAGTACGAATTGATTTCTAGTCAACTGCGGCAATAGGAATGAATCGGCCGGATGTAGGAGTGTTCAGACGGACATTGGCTTGGGACGCAGAAAATACGGTATTCACAAGAATGGTGCAAGAAAATGGTCGGTAATGCATATTCATGTTCACTGCAAAAGGTAATTGGCGTTGAGACAAAGGAGGCAGAGAAGAATTTCACGAAGGTTCGCAGAGGAATACTAATTTTCATAGATTTGTGGATATGAAAAGGAATAGTACCCCTTGAAAAGGTGAGACAATTTCCATGAGAAATAGTGTGTGTCATCTGGTGTCGGCAGTTCGCCACTAGTGGAAGATGGATGAAGTTCCAGGAAGGAATAATCAGCAATCGGAATGCCGTGTCCATGCGGAACAAAAATAAGACAAGACAAGAGTGAAAACCTTCGCAATAGGCCAGGTTATGCTGGTAAATTGGCGAATACATCATTCTGTTGGGTTTCTTGTGACTTTTCCTTGCCCACTTTGGGCTTTTTGGGCAAGGGTTGGCTGCGGTTTTTGTTCGCTGTTTCATCATGGGAAGGAAGTGGGCATCGCCGAATCTGGACCGATCACAATATAATTAGGAGTCTTCGCACGGTGGCTTCGACATCGAGAGGGTCTTGTAGTAAGAATTCTTCAGTAAGCCTCACAGGGGCATATGCAGAAATACCAGGACTTCTTGCGAGTGAAACCCGGTGGCTAGATTGTATTCGCGGTAGCTGGCCTTTGGTGTGGTTGTAGACGGGCAGAGAAAAAGATAAGCTGTCTGCACGATATATTGCAACCAGGCAACGTGATGGCCAGGTGGTTCTAAAATTGAAAGGGGAAGATCGCAGTCTGGGAGATGTTCCAGCTGAGGATTAGCGTGAGCAAAATAACAGATAAAGTACGGAGGTTGGAAATCAGATACAATGGTCTCAGTGAAGTGAAGACTCGTTGGTATTGTAATTCGGTGTTCGTAGGGGCCAACTGCGCTTGCACTGCTAGGCAACGTTATTGATTACCGATTCGGCCTTTCACCGGGAAATTTTTTTCTTTCGGGGTTTATAAAGCCGTGGAGGTGCATTCGGACTAGGGTCTGAGGGCTACGTAAGAAAGCAGCTGTGCAACACGAAGAACCTTGAATGGCGAATTTGCATAATAGGTCTGGGGGATATATGACAAATCCCACAGTGGTGTTTTACAGGTCACAAGGAAACATCTGGGACACACTAAGAACCCAAATGGCAAGTTTATATGATAGATCCAGAGAGTGTATGACAAATCCTATCGTAGGGTATCTACAGGTCTAGTGCTGCAGGTTGCTGTTAGGTAAGGCTGTAAACTGGATAGTAAGCTAAATTCCAGGACAAGAGGAACGCCGCTTTCTTGCGAAAAGGGGGAAAAACAGATACGTGGGCAATAAATACGGGTGATTTTCTCTACTTTCTCGAATGTATGTTTATATATAAAATAATATCTACATGGATATAATGAGCACTTTGATGAGACGTGTCTGTCGTCTAAAGTATCGTCTTTTTGTCCAGATCCACGGTGGTTTTGTAGCTGACGTCGACAAACATGCCAGGCATGCATGGGAGAATACGAGGTGATTGAAAATTAGAGCGGGAGGTGGGTAAGCATATGTGGAGAGACCGGTTCGCCATCACCTTCGAGTCAGTCTCGTGCAAAGGAACCGAAAGCATGTCAAGCGGACAAGGGCGGTGTGGGGTTTTTGCTTCCGCAGGGTCAGGTCTGAGCTGATGGGAGTCACCCATGATTGGAGTTTGCCCATTTCCTTCACAGCCCGATATTAAGGGCGTATACAGATCAAATCGATCCCACTAAGTCTTTTTTGTTCTCCACTTTTTTCTAACAGGGGGTGGTTGAGCCCATATAGGAACTTTCCATAGCCCCTCCGCCCGACCGTAATTTTCCACGTATGTCATTCTTTCGCAACTGCTGTGGGTGGTCTGTTTTCCCCACATCCAGAAGCAGCTATGGTGAAGGCGCCGTTGACATCAGGGGTTTCGCTTGCATGGGTTGAGAAAATGCGGAGTGGAGCTAAGCCAACATATAGAGTAGGACAAAGAGTGTTGTTATGTATGCGCCTGCATACATGTTTCAGTCACGTACAGCGCCAGACAGTGCCTAAAACTGCCAGAGGCCGTTCTGGTGTGGTTGAATTAGGCTGCGCCAGTAGATATTATTGCACACCGGGAGAAAGGATAGCAGTCTAAGTTAGGTGATGGATTCAGAAATCTTGGCGATACAGACAAACGTTCATGTTGGGAAGCATAAAATGAGGAAATTGAGGACAACAGGTAGCTATTGGAAGGTGGATGTATGGGATGAAAGATTTTCAACCGGGATGATTAAGGAAAGCGAATAACGGCCGGACAAGGAAGCTGAGAGGAGCGGCAGTGCTCGGATACTAATAAAAGACGTAAGGCCTCACGGTTTAGAATAGTCAGAAACGATAACCCTCAATACCGTTTGTTTACGCAGAAAGCCGTTTGGCAAGGAGGCGACAAGGTAGTTTGGAAATAACAAACTTTGAGTGAGTGGGACTGACACACTGTTAGCATAGAGCTATACTCGCCACTGTCTCTTCTGGCACCCTGGTTATTCTATACCGGGTAGTTCCTGAGGAGCCTTAAAGAAGAAGAAACTATTGAGGTGGCAGTAAAGATGCATTAGAGGGAATTTGTCACGTGCCGAGAAACGATTAAGTGGGTTCGTTTATGCTCTCACTCGATGGTGCTATCGTACTGAAATTATATTCCAGTGTGAGCATGGAGATCTGATGTAGATGTGATCGCACGGTTATCGTGGTATTTTTCTCGTCTTTATGGTATTGCAAAGCAGGACAACACCGATGTGAGGACTGGTTTCGGAGGGCCGTGAGAGGTAAAAATGGGATGGGTCCGAACCTACTCCGGGGAAGCTAACTCTAGCGGTCCACATCCGGTGTTCATGATAGGCGGCACAAGGGCCTGCTTCAGGTAGGGAGGTAGCACAGGGCAGTCGAACACTGGAGAAGCCGGCAAACCAGATTCAACTGCAGATGCTGCTACCTCCGCAGTTGTTCTCCATCCCTCTTCATCCCTGGTGGCTTCCAGCCCACCCGATACAAATAGCCTTGCGGAAAGCAATAATGCTTCTGAAGCAACTATATAGGTCGGTTTTAACCTCAAAAGCTGAGAAAAGACATCCGGAGGATCCCTCAGAAGAAGCCGCAGTTTCAATCGAAGTTAAAACCCGACCACCGGGAAGGTATTCTCGAGTAGCCCGATTCCCGTTCTTTAGAGGCACATGAAAAAGGACTCCTACCGACAGCGGATAATAAGCGGAAGCCATTAAATGGAAACTTCTCCGCTTCCCATAGATCAAAGTGTAATCGATTCCGAAAAAAACCATTACGGCATCGTAGTATTTCAACCCCGACCACCAGAGTGCAACTTCCCCTATTGCCCACCGAGTCCGGTAAATCAAGCACACCCTCCTATGTCTCCACCACCACTTACGGCTGCTCCGCCCCTTGGGGAGACACCTCTGCAGACAACAAACCCCATCCTCTAAGAATTCCTTCTGTTTCTAGTGAGCAGGCACTAAAGTGTCTGTGCACAAATTCACTCAGCCTCCACAGCAGGGTGCTGGAACTGGGACAATCAACAAAAGACACGAAACCCCGCATTGTTACCATCACGGAGACCTGGCTCACACCAGACTATCAGGGAGGTGAATTAAAAACAAGCCTGCTCCCTTTTAGTTCCTGATTCAGGAAGAGGACACGCTGGTGGTGTGGCTTCATACATTAGCCGTCTTCTACATAAGGGTGCCTCCCCTCGATATATCTCGTTGACCATGATAGGCCCCTTCCGTGTAATTTTTCACTTCTGCCCCTCTACTACTTTAATTCTGAGGTAATTTACGGCTTCTTTTCTAAATAGAAAGTAGACTCACGATACTGAATTAGTAACTGAAAAACACCATGAAATATATACAAACCCCAAATATGCTATCAGAGAGATCAAAAAAGAAAGCTAAGTTCAAGACGTGACACAGACGAGCATGTGATACAGGTTGAACCGGGGTACGACGGAGTCGCGATTTTGAAGCCAACAAACAAAGGTAGTTCACATAAATGTGAGCCCTACAAAACATACAGAAATGTACATTATTAGGTATCTTTACGCAATCAGAGTGTTATAGTGGTTTTGAAGGAGTTTTTACAACTATTCGTTAAAGAAATTATTCTTTAATGGTCGATCGGGTGACTCGAGTGGTGGCAGAAGCAAGTTTTCAGAAAACTACAACAGATAAGTGCACACGAAGTATTAAAGGAGAAGTTTTAAATTGCCATCACGGAGGCCTGGCTTACACCAGACTATCAAGACGGCGAAGTAATAACACCGGGTCACTCCGTTCTAGTTTATGATTCAGAAAGAGGACGTGCTGGTGGAGTAACTCCCTACATTAGCGACCTCCTAACCCCGGATGTCTCTCCCGGACACATCTTCTCAGCCACGATGGACTCCTTGTGGGTAACCTTTCACTTCTGCCCCTCCACTACTTCACTTCTGAAGTCATTTACCGCTCCTCTTCTACATCACAGGTAGATTCACCCTTGATGGCAGAGTTTCTCATAACCCCCGAAAAATACCACTCCTTCAGTCACCTCCTTGCGGGGACTTCAAAGCCCCGGAGTAGACCAAGAGAGTCTTATCACTGACAGCCATTAAGGTAAGGCATTAGTTATTTTACTGGCCGAGCAATCCTGGACACGGAGCGTGGCCTGTCCCACCAGGTTGAGAACGGATCAAAGCTCATCATTTCTAGATCTGATCGTAACCAGTTCCAAACACAGTGTAGACGTTGTCAATCTTATGCCACCGTTGGGTAAGGGCGACCACGCAGTCCTCTCTTTCGACTACATATTGAAGTGGACAGTTATATTTTCTTCATACAGACTAGCTCGCTCGTTCAAGCGAACGGATTTTCCAATGATGAGGTCCTACATCAGAAGCGAACTAAACAACATATCTGATAGCATAGACATAGAAGAGCGCAACAAGCTACTAGGGCAATGTGTTCTGAAGGCAGGTATTCTACATGTGCATAGAATCCGGTATATCCCTGAGGGTAAGGCACATCTGCCACCATCAATTAGACGCCCTCTCGACAAAAGCTTTCAGCTCTTCAACAAGTGCCGAGCCACATTCCTTCCGGCGGATGCAAAAGCCTTCTGATGCGTCCGGAACCTACGTAAATCCAAGATTAGCGGACGCTTCAAGAAAATACAGAAAGGAATCTTAAACGGGGCGTGTACGAACCGCGCTTTCCTCCATAAACACCTGCGCCACAATCGTGAGTCAGTGCCTTAAGTGCTGGCGCTGTCGCTCTCTGATGGCTCTCCTGCTACCTCCTCTTCTGAGGTAGCAGAATTCTTCAAATCCCATTTCACGTCAGTTTTCAGCAGAAGAGTACCGCCTGCAAATGGAAACCCATCTCTTCAGCCAAAAAGGCTAGTATCCTCGTTGGATCACTTCATAGTGTTTCACAAGGAAGCGGAGGGTAGAATAGACGAACTTAACCCTATCAGCTCGATGGGGGCGGAAGAACTCTGCCCTCTTACTCTGAAAGAATTCGCCGCCATTCTCACGTTGCCTTACTCTACACCCTTTCAATGATGCATAGAAAACAGGAGGCTTCCGAATTCATAGAAGCACACTGCAATCGCCCTAATTCATCAGAAAGGAGACAGACGCCCTCCTGGAAGTTATAGGCCAATAGGCCTCAGCAGTGTCCCCAACGAAGTCCTCGAGCTCATCAGAAAAAGCAAAGTAACGACATATTTGTGCGACGGTAGTTTACCGTCTCCAGAGCAGCGTGGCCCCCTTTCCGGTAGTTACTGCGTCACCAATATGCCGGCGGTTTTGGAAAGCCTGACACTGGCCCACGACGATTTCGTCACAGCCTTCGACAGTGTCCTGCATACTCCGCTTCTGTACAGACTCATAATGTACGGTGCCTTCTTTCGCCTACGGTCTCCGATGGGGAACCGAACCGAACCTTTTCGGTCCGTATGCTTTCATCTTAGTCTCAACCTGCACCTATCGATAAAGGTGTCCCTCGGGGCTCTTTCCCCGGTCCTCACCTATTCCTCGTTCACACCGACGACCTCTCCGATGTAATTCCAGCTAGCACGGCAATGTGCGCGGGTGACTTCACAATCTGGGACACGGAAGTAAATGCTGTGCGGTCAGCCACTGATTAGGTCAAAAGTTGGTCGGCTGACCGGGGCCTCCCAATAAATGATGTTAAGTGTGCCAGCACGCTATACGGCAATTCTCTGGCTCACCTCTCCAAAATAAGTGGAAACAATCCAAATAATGGATCAGCTCAAGACCCTTGGTTTCTGGCTGTGCAGTAATCTCCTAAGCCCCTTTCACCGAGAGAAAGCCAATAAGACTGCCTTTCCAGTTCCAAACTTCACTAGACGAACCTTTTCGATGATCTCCAAAGAGGACTTCCGTGTTCTATGTAGAACCCATGTTCGACCTCTTTTAGAATACGTCAGCCAGGTATTGCACACTGGCCTTGTCAGAACCGAAACCATTTTAGGGTAGATTCACCGGAAAGCGACCAAAAAGGCACACGGCTTACGCGTTACTCCCCCCCCCCTCCCCCATCCGGTTCGTTTAATATCACTTAATATCTACCCTCTTGGGACACGCCGTTTTAGGAAAGACCTATTCTTGATGCGTGAGCCATTCTCGACGGGGCTAGTGGATCAGTTTTTCACTAGTCCAAACTTGGAGACCCTGCGAGGATACACGAGAGAACTCTTCAAACTTCGTCCACGTACTTTTATTAGAAAACATTTCTTCCCGTCTCGGACAATATCTCCATGGAACAGCCCTCCACAGGAGGTAGCGAATGCCTCCTCAAAAGAGGCATTCAAGGCCAGACTAGAAAACTGGTTAGGACTATTGCCTATGTCGGCCAACTCCCCGATCGTCCTCGTGTATATCATTATCACTCATGTTTTCACATCTCGTTTTTAGTCCTATATCTTTGTACATGTGTGGAGCTACGAATAGGTCCATTCTCCTGCTTCTTACGATTGTGAAAGCAAGCCAATCTCCTGTGTGAACTGTAAAAACAACAAAACTAGCATCGATGAATTTATGTATCCATATTCGTACCTTTGGACTCATATACTATATGGGAAACATTTATTTTTACATTATTGTCGCTTTGGTAAAAACGGTTGCTCCTTCTTGTCGAGTTTTGCAATTCCAGCTCGGGGGCACCGGAGAAAAGGAATATACAAGAACCGGGGACATTTGGGCCCAGGCCTAGCACCAGTAAACCACTTCAGGAAGTCAAGACAACTGGACTACAATTGAATGCTTAGTGAGTACGTACGGCCTGAATTCTCAGTGCTCTAGCTACTTAGTCAAGTTTTTGAATAGCTCCGTGAATTATGTGGAGTGTATCAGAATTGCATTTAAGATGCTTTCCATTTGGGGAATATACCTTCATCCTTTTCGTGTACAGCCGAATAGTATCCGGTGTTTTTGTTAAGTGATCTTTTCCCGACCGGAGATTTTTGTGCGTTTGGGTTAAAGGAGTGACCTCTCAACTGTCAAAGTTCTTTGCTTTTGGTTAAAGCACGTCTGAGCTGTTTTCTCCTACGATTTGTGTCCTTCGGTATGCCGAGCGTTTCTGACCAGTGTCTTGCATCAAGGTGTGGAAAGGGTGTGATAAACGGTGCAGAATTTAGGGTGTGCACCAGGTGGGATCACCCAAGGTGCACAGAAAATGCTGGGGGCACCTGCATCCTTTATAAAAAGAACCCATGGGCTGAGTAGGTCTGTGCTTCTTGCAAGGCGGCGTCCGGCCCGGCCCTTCCAACAGCAGGCCCAAGGGCAGGACCGGAGCCCAACAGGTGGTGCCACAAGCACGAGCCCCAAAACACAGCAATCAGGTAGCAGAGTCGTTAGCAGAAGTCATCGGTGCGAGTAGGCGAGTTTCAAGAGTTTGCCGCGGGTTCGCTTCCTCAACACCCCTGAAGCAGGCACAGGAGGGCTAGTGGAATGAGCAGAAGCTCTGAAGACCAAGATGGCCTAAAAGGAGGACTGAGCTCAGTGTAGTGAAAGATGGGCCAGATACGGTGGAAGATCCTGCTCTCATGGGGCAAGAAGACAAAGTGAAGGATCTGTAAAGACAGATCTTATCGACTGGCAGGGTCCCAAGCAGCGGGCTCCTGATCCTAAACCAGGAGAAACCCTCCGTAGGTAAATCCAGAGCTGGGTTGGACGTGGGTGGGAGGATAGTATATGAGATACTGTGGATTGCAGGTGTTCACTACCGTACTGCTCTAAGAAGGGTGCACAGGGCGGGGCCATGGAAGTCACCACCTGCGAATAAAGGCGAACATCATACGGGACCAAGGCTAGTAGAGTTCGCTGATGGGGTCACCCGAGATAGACTGCTAGCGAGGGCAGCGGTGGTGGCCCACACCGACAAGGGTAGATATCAAGTTGCGGCAGACGAGCACAGAGCAACGCCTGGTGGTCTAGCACCGGGTGGAAACCTGATTGGAACAACTCAGGCACTTGTGAGAAACCACCAAGGACAGCAGAATGCCATACCCACTCCCAGGCCCCCTGACTGACAACTGTAAAGAAGCCGAAGTGATCGGAAATACTCGTGACTGAAGAAGTGTCGGAAGATGAAAATAAGCAGCAACGTCAGGAGGTGGAGGACAGCGTGACCCTTTTAGGTCTAGACGTCACGGAAAATCTCATAGAGATAGATTGGGAGCAGTCGGAAGTCCCAAATCATCACCCGAAGTCATGCACACCGGTGGGGAAGACCGGCGTAAAAAACTTGGTACCGTCTCAGGCATTACTCCTGAAAACCAGACAGGGGTAAACAATAGGAGACATGCAGGCGACTGGGAAAAAGCGGTGGTGTTACATACTAACGCGTGTAATGTTAGAAACAAATGCGCAGAACTCTTAAAAGCCGCTGGGGAGCACTACGCGTCAATAGTTACCGTTGTGGAGAATAGGCTTCCCAAGGAAAACCATCTGCAAGAGCTGACAAGTAGCGGTCGTGCAATCTAAAGATATGACAGAGAACACGATCGTCTTGGTGGAGGAGTATCCATTCTCTTGAGGCCAGGTACAGACCATCTTGAGTCTCAGACCAAGATGTGCACTCGCAATGTCCAGTTCTGGGCAGTTAAGATAATCCTCCCAGGCAGAAGAGTTAACGTTGTCTGCTTCTACGGGGCATGAAGTACGGACCACGACTAGGATGTTCTATTACTGTGAACCCTGACTGAACTAGTTAAGGACACACAACAGGCCCTCATTGTGGGTGGCTTCAATCTTCTACACACGGACTGAGAGGCTGAAGACTGCGGACCGGGATTGGGGGGGACCTACATAGAATGCAGCTTGCTAATACGTTGCACCAGCATACTGGGGAAAATACCAGCTATAGGGCAGGATGTGCTCCAACCTCGCTTGATCTAGCAATAACTAATCTCCCCAATGATGTGCCCGAACCACAGTACCATACACCACTGGACAACAGCGACCACGTGGAGATCAAAGTCACCCTATGCATGCGACAACCCGGGGTACCCTCAAAGCTGGTCAGGAACCTCGGCCGTATGGACATAGAAAAGCTTCGCAGTAGGGTGACGGGGCTGATGTGGGGCAATGTAGAGGAGGCTGCCCTCAGGAAGAGCTGACAGGTCATAAAGGGATCCCTATTTGCTCTCCAGGATGAGTTTGCACCCTAGAAATGGAGGGGTGAGGAAGCAACCTAAGGGCCATCAAACCCAGAAACCGCAGCCGGAACCAGTACAAAGCTTCCGGCAGTGGGCTAGCCCGGGCCGGTTAAGCAGAGCTTAGAAGGGAGACCGTGAGCTTTCTGCGAACTTCTAAGCGACAGTTTGAGCTCGAATTAGCTAAGCTTGTGAGGCGACAACCGAAAAACTTCTTTGGCTATGTGTGGTCAAAAGGCTCAACAAAAGATGCCGTAGGTCCACTGTCCACCAGGGGCCACGGTATTGTAACTGACGACCAGAGCAAAGCAGACGCCCTGGGGGGAACACTTTGGTATTGTACACAGGATAGATAGCGAGGTACGAGCAGATCTGGCTTTGGTGCATCGTGCTCCTCAGTTAAACGAATTAAATCTCTCAGAGGAAAGCGTGCTTTAGTGCCCACCGGAGTTAAACAGCCACAAGTCAGCGGGCCCAGATGGCATCCACCCAGCCATTATCAAGCCGTTGGCAGATATCATAGCTCCATCGGTATGCAGGCTGTACAGATCCACGTTGGATCAGAGTAGGCTGCTTCAGGACTGGAAAGTCGCCGCCGTCGTGGCAATACATAAGAGTGGACCTAAGTTGGCTATGCAGAACTACAGGCTGGTGAGCCTAACTAGCATCTTATATAAAGTCCTTGAGAAAATGATCCGTGCCCACATCCTCCAGAATTCACTGGAAAACTCCATGCTAAGCCCAGCCCAGCATGGATTCCTGAAAAATAGATCTTGTCTTACCAACCCCTATGCTTCTTAGATGAGATAACTCGACGACTGGACGAAGGTAAGCAAGTTGCGGTATGCTACCTCGACTCTAGCAAGGCGTTCGACTCCGTTAATCATCGTCTTTTGCTATGCAAGATGGAGACGTTCGGCAAAGGTGGGCCAGTATTTAGGTGGCTGGCTGACTTCCTCTCCCACAGGTTGTTTTACGCTAAAGTAGGGGACAGACGCTTCAGTTTGGTGAATTTCACCGGTGGTGTACCTCAGGTATCCGTCTTAGGCCCGGTGCCATTCTTATTGTTTATTAGTGACCTGGCATCCGCTCTTCAGTCGCTCAGTTTCATTCTCGCGGTTGACGCGAAAGCTGTTGCATATGAGGGGAGGTTCGACTTCGGCAGAGATATAGGAATCATCCTGGATTGGGCACACAAGTTTAAAAGCCGCCTGCAGTCAACGGCAACAGAAAGCTTTACTGTGGCTCATGACCAAAGGGTCACTTCTGCAGAAGCAGTTAGTGAGGTTAAAGACCGTTTGGCCATCATGAGTAGTGACGGTAATTGGTCGAACCAGTGCGGTGCTGCTGCACTGAAGGCCAGTGTGAGCTCTTCAGACTACGATCAGCATTGTCTTGCCCTAAGCTGGAAATATTTGCACCTACTTACATGGCCATTGTTACGAACGTTTGAGCAATGCGTAGCCAAATTCGCAACGGATCCCGAAATAAGAAGGCGATTATCCGTGATAATTCTACGATACTAGATTATTAAAATAAACAATGACATAAACAATATACAAACCTCAATAATACGATCACAAAGACTCAACAACGAGAAACCGAATAGCAGCGTGTGAGCAGACAGCACGTGCGTCACACAGGTCCTGAGCAAGGATGTGCCAAAATAGCGCTCTGGGCGCGAACAAACAACAATTGGTCCAGAAAAACAACCAGTTCGTAAAGACAAGTCAATAGTGTATGGAAATGAGTGATGTTGGGAAAAAACACTGAATCGCGAGGGAAAAAAGGGGGATTTTCCACGACCGGCTGTTACACCGCCCACCAAAATCCTCCTGGATCCTTAGCAAAGTCAAAGGTTCGGTATAAAGGTACTGATTCTTCCTACCTGCCTAGGCCCTGCTGTCAGTGCGCGCGTCTAATGCTCGTCGTCGACGTTTTACTACTGGTCGCACCTAACTCATTGGCTACATAGACGTGAGGCTAGTCTACATCTTCCACAAGACCAAATGACCGATGGCGGGCGTGAATGGTCACATAGACGTTGTCCTCGTAAGGGGCCGTCCGGTCCTGGATGTACGTGCTTGAGTGTGTGTGTGTGTGTGCGTGTGTGTGTGTGTGCGTGTGTGTGTGTGTGTGTGTGTGCCGGGGTAACAATGAAATCACAGGTATGACTACACATCAAAGGAGGACTTTCTGCAATGTCAACAAAAGACCGGGTGGCAAGAAAACGAGTAAATGTAGCATGTATGTGTGACCTGAGCTCCGCTACTTCCACATATGCAAGGGGCATTCGGTAGCGTCAACAAAAGGCAAACAAAGAATACTGTCACATGTATGATGGGTTTACGGGATGTAGAGTGCGTCGTGCCTGCGTGTATGTATCGGGATGTACAATGGGATCGCATTCATCACCACATATCGGAAAGAACCTTCTGTAATGTCAACGAAAGGACCGCGAGCACCTTAACGTGTTTGACGGAGATTGTGTGGCATATATGGTGTTTCTTTATCCACCTCGATTACTGGTGTGAAAAAGGTTTACTAGGCCTCAGGGTTATCAGCTCCTCCGTCTTCGCTCTCGAGTAGGTTAATACTGCGTATGTCACGAATGAGCACTCCGTTAGCTGTCTTCACCTTCACCGTTCTTATCATTTCGTCAGTGCTTTTGATGGTTTCCGTAACTACTCCCAAAGACCAAGCGCTGAAATGTGCGCGTTTGTCGGCGATCATAACCACGTCCCCAACTTTGAATGGTCTTGTTTTGGCCAGCCACTTCTGTCGAGTCTGCAAAGCCGGTAGGTACTCCCGTAGCCATCGCCTCCAGAAGACCTTGGCCAGATAGTTCGCTTGCTTCCACCCGTGGAGGTAGCTCCCACGAAGGTTTACCGGCCCTTGGAAACCCTCGTTCGACCTTAACGTCAATAAGTCGTTCGGGGTGAGCGCCAGGTGGGTGGGGTCGCCGTTCAATACTGGAACCAGGGGGCGGTTGTTCAGGATTCGCTCCACCTCAGTCATGACGGTGTTCAGCGTCTCGTCGTCGGGCGGCTGCTGCTCCATGATTGACAGCAATATCCGTCTGGCGGACCGGATCATGCGTTCCCATATGCCGCCTCGGTGACTGGCCTGTGGGGGGTTGAAATGCCATCGTATGCCGTAGGCCACGGTTCGATTCTGCAGTTCGTCCCTGTTTATGTTCTTGTGCCAACGCTGCAATTCCCGTTGAGCGCCCACAAAGTTCGATCCATTATCTGAGTATATGTCGGCCGATACGCCTCTTCGGTTGATAAATCTTTGCAAGGCCCGTAGAAACGAATCGGTCGTCATCGAATGTGCGACTTCTAGGTGTACCGCACGTGATTTCATGCACGTCATGATACATCCGTATCGCTTTTCTAATCTTTTCCCGCATTTGATCCACAAGGGCCCGAAATAGTCCAACCCGGTGTCACTGAACGGCCACCAGCCCGTAGTCACCCTGCATTCTGGTAGTGGGGCCATGAGTTGTTTGCCTGCTGTGGCATTGCGTCTCCTGCATTGCACACACCGTCGGATTACGCGTTTTACAGTCTCTCGTCCTCTCAACAACCAAAGACGCTTTCGGATGACGCTCGTCACGTGACTTTCCCCGGCATGTCCCTCCATGGCGTGGACGTGTTGAATCATTAGCTCTACTACAGGTTGTCTCGCCGGCAGCAGTATAGGATACTTTGTGTCGAAGTTCAGGTGGGCGTTGGTCAGCCTACCATCCACCCGCAGCAGTCCGTTGATGAGTTTGGGGTTTAAACGCTTCAGCTCGCCTCTTGGAGATGGCATGTCTTCATTGGTCGGCCCCACTTCTTCCGCCCTCTTGAGTTCTTCGGCCAAAGCCTCGCGTTGTATCATTCTGAAAATATCGTACTCTGCCGCTTGTAGCTCATCGGGACCTATCGGGCCGACCGGTATCCGACCTGAGGGCCGTAGCCCTTTCATGACTAGTAAATTTATCTTGAACCTGGTTAACCAAACTAGCGAACGAAGCGTCTTCATCCAGGAAGAAAACCTGACCAGTCGCGATAGAATGGACGACGCTTCGACGACGTTGGTTGCTATCACTACGCCTTTGATCTCCAGTTCCAATTCCGTAGGGAGTTTTAATTCGAACACGGGCCAGTCCTGTTTGGGCAATTGCAGGAAGTTTGGCCCTCTCGTCCACGTGTCCAGTTGCCTGAAGTTGTTCGCACCTCGGGAGCACAGGTCGGCCGGATTATCGCCAGACCTGACATGACTCCACTGGTGCGTGGCTGATTCATCGTGGATAATCGTGAGCCGGTTAGCAACGAAAATACTAAACCGGCTCCGTACGTTGTTAATGTAGTAAAGTACTATCGTTGAATCCGTCCAGAAGCTCACCGACCAAATGTAGAGATCGAAACATCTCTTCACAGCTTGCACCACCCTGACTGCCAACACGGCTGCGCTGAGTTCAAGGCTTGGGATTGAGACCGACTTCAGTGGGGCAACGCGGGCTTTGGCGAACAGGATCCTCGTGGTATATTGTCCATCTCCTGCGCACCATCGTCCGTACACCACAGCTCCATAACCGACTTCGGATGCATCGGAAAAGGCATGTAGTTCTCCAGTCCGTGTCGTATGGCCAGGGGTCAAACATCGTGGGATTCTTATGTCCCCTAATTTCTTCAAGGTGTTCAGAAATTCTTCCCAGTCCAGCCGGTCCCCTTGGTCCAGTGCCTGGTCCCAATCAACTTTCTTACGGCACAGCCGCTGCAGCAAGATCTTTCCGGGTAGCAGCCATGGTGAGACGAAACCGAGCGGGTCGAACAAACTTGAGACGGCAGGTAGTATGCCACGACGGGTTATTGGCAGCTCCGGAACGTTTAGTTCAAAAACAAAATCGTCCGTTTCCGCGTCCCATTGTATCCCTAAAGTGCGCTCGATAGGAAGTGGAGAGCCGTCCAAATCTCTTACCGTGTCGGCCTTTTCGTGATACGGGATGACCTTCAGCACTTCTGAAGCGTTCGACATCCATTTAGTTAGATGGAAGCCGCCCTCTTCCAGCAATCTCGTCAGACCCCTGAACTGCTCTAGAGCTGATTCCACATCATCGAATGACCCAAGGTAGTCGTCGACGTAGAAGTTCCTGCTGACGCTTTCTACCACCGTCCGATGTACTAGATCGCCATGTTTGTTCGCTGATTCTCGGAGGGCGTAGTTTGCACAAAATGGTGACGATATGGCTCCGAAGGGGTGGACGGTCATCCTATAATTCACCACTGCGTTGTCCCGGTCGCTCCCTTCCCACCACAGGAAACGCAAAGCATCTCGTTCTCCTACCGGAATCTTCACCTGATGGAACATTTCCCTGATGTCAGCAGACAAAGCCACTTTACCCACTCTGAAACGGCACAAAACATCGATCAGTGGTGTGGTCCAGTCAGGCCCCTGTAGTAGGCGATCGTTTAACGACTTGCCCTGGAACTTGGCCGCACAGTTGAAAACCACCCGCAGTTTATTGGGTTTCTTGGGGTTGATAACCGGATGGTGAGGCAGATACCAGATACCCCTTTTGCTGTCGGTGTTAACAGGCACCCTTTCAACGTAACCGAGGTCCTCGTTTCGCTTCATCAAATCCGCGTATCGTTCCCACAGATTCTGGTCTCGAATGAAGCGTTCTTTTAGTCATAGTAATCGTTGGAGAACATAATTTCTGTTGTCAGTCCACGGGTCGACCGGTGTGCGCCATGGGAGGGGAACCTCGAACTGTTTTTTGAGGCCTCTAGAGCCTTGCCGCACCGTTTGTAGAGCGAAGTGATCCTCTTGAGACAACGTCGGTCTTTCGTCCCCAATGTCATGAAACTCCTTTTCATAAAGCCGTTGCAGATGATACTCTACGCGGTCCGTTTCGGCGGATAAGTAATTCACGGAACCGCGTGCCCCTACTGGACCGTATAACATCCATCCCAGAGCCGTGCGTACGGCATAAGGTGCCTGGCGGTCGCCCACTCTTTGGTCAAGCACCCAATGCGCCTCTGGCACGTCGCAGCCGATGAGGAGATCCACTTCATCATCTTCCCAGTCTACAACGGTTACATCCTGCAGGTGGGGCCATCGAGTCAAGATTGCGTTCACCGACCTTGGTGCTTGCATGGGGAGATCCGCTAACGTGAATCCCTCCGTTGGTTCAATTTCCTCGTTAGTGTCTAGAGAGATGAGTTGCAGCCTTAATCTACCGGCAGCCATTACCTGTGTTCCGCCCACCGTGCTCACTGCTAACGACGTCGCACCTTTAGCCAGTTGGTGTTTGTCGGCAAACCGCTCTTTCACTAAAGTGGTGTCGGATCCACTATCAACGAAAGCCAACGCCTTGACTATTCCAGTCGGAGTCACTACTCCCACGGCCACTACGCCTAAACGTACCGGTTTACTGGCAGATTGTGAAGTTGAACAAATCACGCTGGGCTTGGCAATCGCCTCGGATATGGTTATTCTCGCCTGATGCAGCAGCCGATGGTGTCTGCCCGTGCAGCCCTCGTAACCACATCGATTCCTTGTTCTACAGGCTGCTGCCCGGTGCGTGGTGTTGAGACAGATGAAACATGCTCCTGCCATCCTCGCCATTCCCCACCGTTCGTCTATTGTGGCATTGCCGAACTTTGGGCATTCTGGTAGGCCATGGCTAGTACCACAGGATCTGCAATTTGGTTTCGCCGTAGCATCTCGTGAAATGACGTGTGTGTTGGTCCAAGGCTGGTACTTTGGATGTTCCCGTACAGGGGTTTGGACTTGGCTAGTACCGGGCTTGTTTGCTCGGTTGCTGTCCCGGATGAGTCGGCCGAATCTGCTGTCAGCTATCTTCGTTTGCCTGTCTAAGTATTCAGTCAGGTCTTCGAAGTTGGCTTCTCTGTCGCCTCGGCTTATCCGTTCAGCTTCTTCCGCCCA
Source organism: Fasciola hepatica (assembly GCA_948099385.1). Taxonomy (NCBI): domain Eukaryota; kingdom Metazoa; phylum Platyhelminthes; class Trematoda; order Plagiorchiida; family Fasciolidae; genus Fasciola; species Fasciola hepatica. The sequence goes on along the minus strand of CANUEZ040000007.1, from coordinate 1,928,237 downwards.
CCGACCCTGTAGTTCGGGAGAGAGGTGACGGACTATGCCTTCCAAAGTGTGCATGGCGTCTAGGTCAGCTCTGTAACCTAAATGGTCGAGGGCTATTGAGCAGTTCTGCATCTTGATCACCAGGTCGGCCATGGTGTAGACGTCGCCCTTGGTTTTCTTTGCCTCTGCCATCACGCCCTCTATTAGGTTACGGGCTACTTTGAAAGGTTGGCCAAACAAGTCCCTCAGAATCTTTCTTGCCCTTGTGTAGCCTTGTTCTGGATCGAGCATGGTGCATCCGTCGATAGCTTCTCGCGCTCGGCCTCGGCAGTAGTGAGTAAGGTAAAGAAGCCTTTGCCCAGGGTCGGTTACCTTGTTTTCAACGAACGTCTCGAACTGTTTGACAAACTTGCAATATTGCTCAGCTCGCCCGTCGAAAACCGTTAACTCCACTCTAGGCAGATCGATCGATGGTGGTTTGTAGTCGGCGACCTGCGTGAGGTTCCCTACCTTGTTGCACTCTAACCTATCGGAAGTGTCGAAGTCACTGGTCCTATACTCTCGCTGTTTCTGTGTACACTTCTCTGCTTCATGCGCCTGTAGTCTAGCCGAAAGTAACTGTTGCTCTAGTTCTATTATTCTCAGCTTATATAAATCAACATCCTTACGATCAATATTGCTTTCAATAACACATGAGCTAGCACTGACAGGGATAGGCGACCTAGCATTAACTAAAGAATCACATGTACCCAAAACCTCCCCAGAGACTTGCCGTATTACTTCCTGTCCGGGTTCGACTGCTTTTGATCCTTTTCTTGGCATTTTGCGTGAATTTTCCTCGTTCCAAATAGATCTATTGAGTATTGTTACGAACGTTTGAGCAATGCGTAGCCAAATTCGCAACGGATCCCGAAATCAGAAGGCGATTATCCGTGATAATTCTACGATACTAGATTATTAAAATAAACAATGACATAAACAATATACAAACCTCAATAATACGATCACAAAGACTCAACAACGAGAAACCGAATAGCAGCGTGTGAGCAGACAGCACGTGCGTCACACAGGTCCTGAGCAAGGATGTGCCAAAATAGCGCTCTGGGCGCGAACAAACAACAATTGGTCCAGAAAAACAACCAGTTCGTAAAGACAAGTCAATAGTGTATGGAAATGAGTGATGTTGGGAAAAAACACTGAATCGCGAGGGAAAAAAGGGGGATTTTCCACGACCGGCTGTTACAGCCATGGTAGGGTCTCATTTAGAAGGTGGCACGGGGCTTGTGCACCCTTCAACAAAAAGGATGCCGCTTGCTTAGAGAAGGTTCAACGTCTCGCGAAGCGAATGTTTTCAGGGCGGAGGGGTAGGACGTACGAGCATACATTCCGTGACCTGAATCTTCTCCCGCTGGAAAGAAGGAGACGTCGAGGGGATCTCATAGAATCGTACAAGGTAACGAAGGGTTTTTCTGGCTTTAGTCCGGATAGTGGCTTTGGATTCCAGAACAAGAGTACACCAGAACAAGCTGACGAAAACTGGGGCCAAGTCGATAACCATGAACAGTTTAAACAGTCTGCCTGGTGAAGTGGTAGACCTGCAGATGGTCCAGTCTTTCATATGTACCCTCGATGGAAAGTGGTACGAGATTTTTCCTGGTATTGGCCGTTAAGTATGCTCACTAGGTGGATGAGGGTGGAACTGTGGTCCTTCTAAGGGGTGTTGTAATTGATGTTTTTGGCTGTGATCCGAAAACTGGTTGAAGAGAAAGGGGATTGAAGTAATAACCTGAACCCTCCCCGAATATAGCCAGGTATTGAAGCAGAGTCGTATTTTTCAGTTGTCGAAGCGCCGGGAGATCCAGGGAGCCCACCGGTTCAAGAATGTGGATACCCAGGTATCCGTCGTCAAGTCCAGGCACCGAATTGAATTGAATTGAATGCTGTCTGTGTGAACGTTCACGATTCATGACGTCTCTTGCAGCTAGTGTGCGATGAGGTCCTTCATTTACTTCCCATTTTAGAGTGGATTCGACGAAATACAAGATGCAGCGGTGGGCGCATAACCGGTGTACATAACATCGAAAGAATTCTGGATACTCGATTGGCCGTTGCCATCACCTTTCCTGTGCAAACTGAAATGTATTGAACTGAACCATTGGCTTCGGCCGTCAGGCAGAGCCAGAGAGCTGCCAATAGGGCTAGAGGGGTATTAGTTAGGGTATGCATAACTATCACACGCAAAAACCGGAAGTGTTCATCCCGTTTTACAAGGTTCTGGTGCGACTTTTTCTGAAGTATTGCGTGCAGGCATAGACTCCCTATTATCGCAAGGGTAAGGAGTGCTTAGAGGGAATGCAGCGGCTTGCAACTAGAATGATCACTGGTCAGAGGGGGAAACCTTACGCCCAGAGTCTGGGGGACCTTAGTGTGTTCTCTTTGGAGCAGCGTAGAGAGCGAGGTGGCCTAACAGAAACGTTCAAGATCATAAAGGGTCTGTCGGGTATAGGCATGGGTGATTTGTTCGTTTCTGCCTCTGAGTGCTGCACCAGTGGACACAGTCTTAGGCTTCAGAAGGTTTACTCAAGGCTGGAGGTATGGGCTAAATCTTTCACAAATAGGGTTGTACCTAGGTGGAATAGACTGTCAGAAGATGCTGTTAGATGCAGCAGTATGCCAGCTTTCGAGAAGGCCCTAGACTCACACTGAGACACAGAGTTCCAAGAGCCAACTGTGTGAACGAGGGGAGAGGTAATGATCCCCTCATTTTTTTGTCAATGAACTTGTCTGTGAAGGTGTTGCTACCTCACAAATTCTGCCTTTCAGACAAACAAATCAAAGCGCAGTGTTGGGAGCCAAGGAAACTAGCCGACAACACAACGATCTTTACACTCGATCGGTCTCGGCCACTTCCGTCGTGTGGAAACTGAACAGAACTGGACGGTTGCTAGGACGAGGTTTCCCTGGACTATGACTAGCCAATCGAGCGTACCCCAGGGTTAAACCTCTCCCTTGCACTCCCTTCTTTTCTAAGACAAAGCATGCTTACGCGTCACGCAATAAAATACAGCAAACTGTGGCCTTTGAGAACGAACCTGCTTTTCATTCTTTTCCTTGCAGCCCATCACCCAAAAACCACAACATTCGGACCATTTGACAGTCGAAGCATCGCGGGAGCATTGCAACCCTCCAGTGCAAGAACCTGGACTTACACTGGCCAAAGCCACAAGTCCTGTGGCGGAGACTATGTGATTTGAATCTATTCTCGTTGGAAAGGAGGAGAAGTCGAGGAGATCTCACAGAAACGTTCAAGGTAAGGAAGGGCTTTTCTGGCCTTAGACCAGATAGTCTGTTCCAAGTGGCCGTAGGCCCCAGAACGAGGGGACATGAAAAAAAGTTGATAAAAGCCCGAGCTAGGTTGGTGACTAGATTGCACTTCTTCAGCAACAGGGTTGTGAACAGTGAGAACGGCCTGCCTAGTGGAATGGTAGATCTGCAGGCCGTCCAATCCTTCAAGGGTGCTTTAGGTCGCAAGTGGTACGAGATATTTCCTCGTAGTGAGCCTTGAGTATATCAACTAGATGGATGACGAGTGGCCGTGTGGTCCTTCTGGAATATGTTTTAATCGATTTTTTTGCTCATTCCATACAGTCTCAGTGAACGCTCACGATGCATACTATCTCTCGCAGTTGATGTGCGATGAGGTTTTCCGTTTCCCCTCATTTTTAGCGGGGATTCGACGAAATACACTCGGCAGTGGTGGGTGGATAACTGGTGTGCATATCATCGAAGGGATTTTGGACGCTCGATTGGCCGTGGTCATTACCTTTCGAGTCCTAAACATGATTCGAAGGTCCTTCCCGCGCATATCTAAGGATGATTTCCCCATAGTTTTCGTCACGTATATCAGACCTCTGCTGGTGTACGGTAGTCAGATAGTGCACTCCGGTCTTGTCCGAGACCGTGAAATCCTAGAAAGAGTTCAGATGGCCTTCACCAAGGCAGTAAGGGGTCTATCCCATCTACCTTATCCCGTCCGCCTTTCACTCCTCAACCTCTATCCCCTTGACGTAGGACGAGTAAGAGGTGATCTGTTTTTGATGTTCCACCTTTTTGAAACAGGTCAAAACGATTGCTTCTTCTCCGTCTGTCCAGCCTCTTCTCTCCGTGGTCGCAGCAGAAAAGTTTTCAAACCGAGACCACGCACTTCACTAAGAATTAACTTTTTTAGCTAAAGGGTTATTACTCTGTGGAATGCACTTCCGGAAGATATTGTTCTCTGGCAAAACAAAACTATCTTCAAGAAAAAGCTAGATCTCTACATGGGTCTCTCCCAATAGTTCCTCTGTCAAAAAACAAACAAAATAGATGTCTTTTATCGCATATATGTTATTGAGTGTCGCACCCCCACTCCGCTTAAGGCACACTCCACAGTGAGACACTGTATGATGTGTATTTTGTTTTCGCTGCCACCACCCCCTTCCCCCCGCTTCTTTTTACTCTCGTTTCAGCTCGGCGAATGCAAAACAAGATCAAAGATCTCCTCAAGAACCCGGACATTTGGGCTCAAAGCCTCGAACCTGTGTAGTACTTCAAGACTTCAAGACTACCAGTCCTGTGCAAACTGAACTGAACTGAACTGAACTCCTGTGCTCTGATTTAAGCTGCGCTACACCAGTGGTCCGCCCTTGTGGTTTGCGGATTTTAAGTTTTTCTATTAGGAGGTATTCAGGTGCGATGTCGCTACCTAAAATTGTAAGGCACTGTTATCCCGTTTTAAAGTTGCAAATAAAGTGAGTTCTTGGATGAAAACCCCTCAGTGTGATGGGCGGTCACCTGTCTGACACCGGCAAGTCTTCCGACGTGATACGTGGAATTATATTTTCTGTGGTTGTGTCATTCTGTGGACTATAATTTGCTCACAATGCCTCCAAAAAGAGTCAAAAATATTGCATCCAAGTGCCTAGTTTGTTCGAAAGTTGTTCGCTCACGCGACAAAATCTCTTCAATGTGATGGTTGTGATGGTTGGGTCCATCTTGAGTGTTCTGAAATAAGTATTGATCTTTACGAAGCCCTGGACGAATGCCGTGCAAAGTTGCTCAAGGTGCTATGCATCAAATGCACCGAGCTATCAACACCTGTGTGGCCCGCAAAGCAGTCGGCGGAAATGGCTCTTCCTGTCACAGATACAGCAGCGTCATCAACTTCGTCGTCGTCATCATCATTAGCACCGTCAATCAGTTCATCGCCATCGGTAGCAGCAGAATCAGCGGCGTCGTCATCGTCTTTTTCTCCGCCAACATCATCACTCTCACCGTCATTATTGCCGTCAGAAAGGGAAAATTCCGCCGAGGTATCTATTCCCGACTGCTACGTATGCATAGGTGGCTTCAACATCGGTCACTGAGCCAACCGGAACAAAGCGCCGCCAACGCCAGAAGCTACTTTAGTCTGCCTGCCACAATGCGGACCCAGTTGGCACTGATGTGGCCACGCAAGCACAAGACGGTATTATAGGAACAAAACCCAGCCAACAGAGCACCACCGCGGATGAAAGTAGACCGGCCTGGATAACAACTGCGGATCGTACACGAAGAGCGCCACCGTCGAGAAAACGGTGTTTCCTAATAGTGAACTTGCCTGAGACAAAGGAGACCACGGCACAGGCACGTCTGGACCACGATATTGCGAGTCTTCGGAGTATACTAACAAAACCTTTTGTCCCCTTGGAGGAGGAGACCGCGGAGAAGTTGCGGGTAAAATCAGCATTCCGAATTGGCAAAGCTAGTGACGCTGAACGCCCCCGTCCCCTGAAAGTAGTGCTGGACTCTGGGGAATCCGCGACTTCTGTGTTAGGAAGATCCCACCGGCTAAAAGGCGAGCAAGTGCGGCTGCACCGAGATCTAGACCCTGCGGATCGTGAGAAGTATAGAAATGCTTTGATTGAACGACGTGAACGAATGGGACAAGGAGAGAGGGACTTGATCATTCGGGATTTTCAGGTGCAGAAACGGCGCCCTCACTTCCGGTGGAGGCCGCTGACGCTAGTGTCCCTGTCAGTCCCCCCAAGCTAGGACGCCCTGAACAAACGGATGTGGTAGCAGGCCGAGACAGCGTCGTCATCCTGTTGTCTAACGTCCGTGGTCTGCTGAACAAGAGGGATGACCTGGAACACCTGCTGCAGTCCAGCTCACCTGCTATGATAGCATTGACGGAGACGTGGCTGAGTAGCAATTTTCTAGACTCTGAGGTGTCCCTCCCTGGCTACACCCTATTCCGAGTCGATAGGAACTCTATCAGAGCTGGTGGAGGCGTAGCATTGTTCGTACGATCAGACATCCCAACCGCGCAGTTAGAGGCATTCGCAGACCCGCAAGGATTCGGTGAAGTTATCTGGTGCCGCGTCGAGCTTACCGCCGGGGGCTTTAGGACAGTTGGAGTCATCTATCGGACACCTGCGGTCACTCCTCCAGATATGATGAATTTATTGAGGAGATGGGCGTGCAACGGCCATTGCCTCGTCCTGGGCGACTTCAATGCTCTGCATATTGATTGGACATAAAGCAGGACAGCGGCCGGGGCAGATCCTTTCTCTCGGGAATTACTGACAACGGTCCAGGAACTGGCACTACACCAACATGTTCAGGAATCGACCCGGAGGCAATCCAGTCACGGTTCCATTCTGGATCTGGTGATTTCTCCCAGGAGCTCGGACGTCGATAAGGTTGAACATCTCCCTCCACTTGGAAGCAGTGACCATATGGTGCTAGAAATTCACTGGCGCACTGGTTCTTGTCCATCCCCTAGACCACACATTGGACGTAATGTTTGGCGCACTCCATTCGAAGATGTCCGGAGAGCGGCGTTAGACGTCAACTGGTTTCCCACGGATTCAGATGTCCACCACGATGTGAACGAAGCTTGGGCGTTTATTCGTGACGGTATCTTGTACCTTATGAATACTTACTGCCCCCTCAACCAGCGTAGACCCCGGGTTAAGGGACCGCCGTGGTTTGATCTGGAGCTCAAACGACGAAATCGGGCCTGGCAGCGGTTCCGATCCACAGGTGAGGGTTATGATCTCTATCGCAGGATTCGTAACCAGTGTACCGAACAAAAACGGATAAAGCGGATGGCATTCGAGGAGGCCCTTGCGGTTGATGCGGTGCGAGCACCCAAGCGCCTGTTTGCATACTTAAAGCGCCGCACCAGAGCGAAGGTGGGTATCCCGGCGCTGATGAACAACGACGAAATGGTTGCAACAGATGACGGAAGGGCTGAGACATTGGCCAAACATTACCTGTCAGTTTATTCTGTGGAGGAAGGTGCGTCAATCCCGATGGTGGGTAGCTCGCCGCTGTTCATTATGTATGATTTTGGGGAGCCGGAAGTGAATAAGATGCTCAAATCCATCAAAACCCATAAGTCACCGGGACCGGACGACGTGCATCCGTTGCTGTTGAAGAAGTTGGCGGACCAGCCAACTACACCACTAACGCGGTTGTTCAATTTGTCGTTGGCCACTGGAAGTCTACCTCAGGAGTGGAAAAAAGCAGTCGTTGTTCCGCTGTACAAGGGTGGGACAAAATCCACCTCGGCCAACTACCGCCTAGTTAGCCTCACTTCCGTAGCTGGAAAGGTCATGGAAAGGCTGGTGGCTGTTCGTATACGTGAACATCTGGAGCGCTGTCAGCTGCTATGCGCAGAGCAGCACGGTTTCCGGCGGGACAGATCATGTCTGTCAAACCTGTTGATCGCCCGTGAAAGTTAGTCGGACTCCAAGGCCGAGGGATATGTCACGGACGTCATCTTCGTGGACTTTAGTAAGGCGTTTGACAAAGTTCCTCACAATGGGCTGTTGCTGAAACTCCGGGCCGTCGGTATCTCAGAGTACATGCTTCACTGGATTGAGGATTTCTTGGTCGGGAGAACCTTTTCCGTGAGAGTTGCACAGTCCCAGTCCGCGTGGTATCCAGTTGGCAGTGGCGTGCTGCAAGGCTCCGTGCTAAGACCCCTGTTGTTTCTAGTGTTTGTAAACGACCTACCACAGACCATTCGATCCCAATGCCTTATCTACGCCGATGATCTCAAGATCTGGCGCACCATTCGATCGGCAGAGGATCGCGAGATACTACAGGAGGATCTGCAGGCCCTCGTCAATTGGTCGACCACCTGGGGTCTACCGATAAACGTGGACAAGTGCGCGAGCATGAGGATTGGTGGCCCCAACGATACTTCCGGCTACTGCCTTGGGAGTATCGTACTCCGTCACACGCAGGAGGAAAAGGACCTCGGAGTTGTTGTCACCAACAATCTGAAGACAAGAGCACACGCTGAGAGAGCGTGCGCCTCAGCGTGGAAGATATTTGGTCCCATCCGCCGTTCATTTGGGCCTCTACCCCGGGACACTTTCCGACTGCTTAATGTCTCACATGTACGTCCTCGTTTGGAATATGGCGGTCCGGCTGTCTACCCGTGCACGGCGGCGGAAGTAGCCAAACTGGAACGGGTGCAACGTGCTGCCACACGCCTCGTGGCCGGACTGCGTGGGTTCAGCTATGAGGAACGCCTAAAAGTCACCGAGTTGTTTCCCATTGCCTATCGACGGCTTCGAGGCGACCTCATCTATGCCAGGCGCATAATCCGCGGTGAGTTGGGCCGGGAACTACAGGCGGAATTCCCGCTCAGGAATAATGATCGTACCAGAGGACACACCCTGACGCTTCGTAAGGTGCATTCCACCGGCTTACCGGCCATTTATCGATTGTCAAGGAGGGTGACCAATCTCTGGAACGCTCTACCGACCGAAGTGGTGGAAGAGGAAACCGAGACACTGTTCAAGAGGAAATTGGACCAGACCCTGAAGGTTTATTGGCGGAGCACCGACATCCAGCCGAGTCAATAGAGTACGATGTGATGGGGCTCATACGGGATGACTTCCCACTGCCCTTTACCTGAAGACTGAAGACTGATGAGCAGTCACATTGAAATCGGTTGATACAGGTAAAAACGGCTTCTCGTTTAGGCAAGGTAGGCGAAACTGGGAATCCTCGACTTCTGAATATTGTTCCCGCTTCTCGCGAACAGGTACAAGAGATTTTACGGCGATCGCCGCGTCTAAGAGGCGAGGTTGCCCGACTGTTGCGTGACCTAGAACCGGTGCCTCGGCAGAAATTTAAGGAAGCTCGCACTGAACTCCGGGAACGCCGCGCAGACGGTGAGGATAATCTTTACTTATGGGAATTTCTGTTAGTGAAGAGGAGACTGTGGGTGACGTGGCCACCGCTGACTGCAGTACAATCACCAGCTCCGGTCCAGGGGGACGCCCTATTGTGAATCTCAATCAGTGTGTCGTGAATGGACAGACAGCAGATGTAGTTCTGAACAATGTTAAGGGGCTTTTGAAACAACGCAAGGAGCTACAAGTGTTTGCTATAACCCATAGACCTGCGGTTATAGCGCTGACTGAGACTTGGTCGCATGACGAGGTTCTGGACACCGAGGTTGCTCTGCAGGGGTACCACATGTTTCGCTGTGATCGAACTCGGATCAGAGGTGGTGGCGATGTAGTATTTTATATTAAAGGCGGCATATCTGCTCATCTGCTTGATCGTTATTCGGATCCCCGAGGACTTGGCGAGGCATTTTGGTGTAAGGTGTAATTAGTCAGTAGTGGATCCGTGGTTTTGGGACTTTTCTACAGGACACCTGTTGCAGAGCCACCCGACATCCTGGAGTCCTTAAGTCGATGGGGACCTGACGGTCACTGTCTCGTCTTAGGTGACTTCAATGTGCCCCGCATTGACTGGGCTGCATCCTGCTTTACTGCAGCAGCTGACAACTTTTCCCGAAATCTGCTTACCACGGTATGTGATCTGGCGCTGTACCAACACGTAATCCAACCAGGACCCTTAAAACCCAGACGTGTGTTGTGTCTTCGAAACACTCATGCAAGACTCAACTTCAGTGTGAACACTGCATCCCAGATGTAAGCTAGGCTGCTCGTTTTATTCTTCGCGTGTCGGATGATTCGGTGTCTAGTGCTCATGAGCAGGCTGGCGTTGGCATCACTCTAAGCGTGAAGGCTGAGCGTGCACTGCTTGACTGGGTCCCAGTCAGCGGTGGTCTGTGTGCAGTTCGGTTGACTGGTTCTGTATATGTCAACAGCACTAGACTGAAACGCCCATGCCTGTTTGTCGTTCCTATGTATACCCCAACTGACTGTACTTCTGAGGCTGAAAATAAATTCTGCCAACATTTTTCTGGACTGCTCCGCAGCGTGTGCTCTACGGACATCATGATTGTTGCCTCCAAATGACTCAGTATGGTCGGGAACGGATGTCTCAGACTCCGAGATGGCTACCCGTCCTGAACGCCTCTGGAAATCCCCCCAAGTGACCGTGCGTCTAACACAGCCTCCGCTGAGGAAGTCCTACTCACTGCATTATCGTTGCAGAGGTGTTCCCACCAAAGTGACAGGACGAAAGCGAATGCCCAGCGCTCTCTACCGGGTTGACTGACTAGTAGTATGGCGTATGAGGCGTACAACGGTATGCTCAACGGCATCTGTGACGCAAGGGTGTACTGGACATCCATGATGTTTGGCCTCATCCAAAGCACGAATGAACCGAGCAATCACTCACTGGCCCACAATGGGTTACGGATCCTACATTTCGTCCCGCTGCCTTGCGGGTTAAGCTTTGGATAGCTCAAGGCTCCGATTGTGGATCCCTGAAAATACCACCTGCTTTGGCTTGGGCAATCTGGCGGTATTGCACTGATAACCAAATAATGTATTCGGGCTATGTACCTCCCCCCGATTGTACCATGTTTTGTTTGACACAGTCTTAAATCTGAGAGGTGATATATATATATATATACATATCAGCTGCTGCTGAACGATAACCAACGATCTGCTTTCTACGCAGAATTGTCCGCCAGGTTATCGATGTGGTCAAATGCCCAGGATTTAGAAGAGCGATGGACAGAGATCAAACAGGTTCTAGGTGCGGCTGCTGATGCTACCCAAGGTCCAGCAACTAGACATACACAGAAACGATGGATATCTGTATCATCAGTTGCACCATTAGATATGCGCAGATTGATTCCTCCGGATTCCAGATACGACGAGACACGAAGACGCCTTAAACGCCAACTGATTCGGAGCCTGAAAAGTGATCGTGAGCAGTGGTGGAATGCAGAGTGTGGGGAGATGGAAAAGGCTGCGGTGATTGGCAAAAGCCGCAACCTTTTCCGTCTGATTAGACAAACAGGTCCACCTGAACCAGGCGTCAGTGAGTTGATCAAAGAGGCGAACGGCTCACAGATTCAACTTCAGGAGTGTCGTCTTATTCGCTGGGCGGAGCATTTCGAGAAGCAGTTTAATTGGTCTTTATTCTCGTCAGGTTTGCTTACTAGCGCAATGACTGCATCTCTGGTTGTAGGTACCAGCCCTGTGTCAGAAGCGGAGGTTCTTCGTGAGATAAGCTATCTTAAACGACACAAGGCTGCCGGAACGGATGGGTTTCCTCGGTCTATTTTCAAAGGCGGTGGCCCAGCATTTTTACTGGAGTTGACAAAACTCGGTTTGATGTGGGAGAAGGAACAAGTTCCAAAGAGTTGGTGTGAATCGGTGACCGTACCGTTTTATGAGAAAAGTGACAGGTCCCCCTGTGAAACTCACAAGGGAATAAGTCTGGTTAGCATCACATTCAAACTTCTTGCCGGTATTATCCTCTACCGCTTATCAAACGCTCGCGAACAGTGCTCGCGAGAGAATCAAGTTGGTTTTAGCCCTGATCGAGGTTGTATTGATCACATCTTTACTCTTCGACAAATTTTAGAACATGAAGACGCCTTCCGTAGGCCCACTATCTCTGTTTTCCTTGATCTTTAAGCGGCCTTCAACTCAGTTGACCGCACAGTTCTCTGGCGCCGCCTCTTATTGAAGGGTGTACCAGAGGAATTCATTTCCATCGTAAAATCCCTTTACATGAATAGCCGAAACCGAGTTCTGGCTTGCGGTGATCTTTCACCCCGATTTCACCACAAATACGGTGTACGTCGGGTTTGCCTCCTCTCCTTTCCTCTCTAACTTTGTTATTGATATGGTCCTTGAGACCGCACTTTTGTCAGGTGAGGATAGTGACACTGAACTTTTCCCGTGTGGAAAGGTATCAGACCTCGAGTATGCTGACAGCATAGTTCTTCTTCTTCTTAGTGAAAATCCAGGTAAGTTGCAAGCTTTTCTAGACAGCTTGGCGGATTGCGTAGCGATGTTCGGTATGGATTTTGCACCTTCAAAGTGCAAGATGATGTCGCAGGACTGGGTTGGTCCAATGCCAAACCTCCCAGTGTCTGGGGAGACCATAAACGTGATAGACAAGTTCTGTTACCTGGGGAGCTGCATTTCACCCGGAGGTCGGATATCGGATGAAGTGTCTCTGCGTAAACAGAAGGCTCGTTTGGCATTTGCCAACCCGAATCATCTGTGGCTTTAACATGACATCCGTTTGCCTATCAAAGGCCGAGTGTACGCTGCAGCAGTCAGGCCCGTGCTTCTGTATGGTTCGGAGACATGGCCACTTCAGGTGAATAATATAAGAAAATTGTCGGTATTTGAACACTGATGTCTTCGTAGTATTACTCGAATCTGGTTGGAACACTGCGTGAGCAATGCTGAGGTTCGGTGAAAAGTCTTAGGTTCAAGTATCAAGTCATTAGATGAGACACAAACTCACTAGGCTAAGATGGTTGGGACATATATTGCGCATGTCCCCTGACAGGATTCCTTGGTGTGCTTTGTTTGCTGAAGTGGATACCAACTGGAAAATGAGTAAGAGTGGTCAGTCCACGAAATGGAAGAAAGGTATAAAGAACCTAACTAGTGGACTTGGGCATGTGGGGTGTGTTAGACTTCCTGCATGGGGTCCAAAGACTCTCCCACTCAGTGGTTAGATACATTGGGGGATATGGATAGATGGCACGATCAGTGGCGCTCTTGCATCCACAGAGTGTCTTCGTCGACTTAATTCCATCAATGTAGTCCTTCTCTTACTCCTTCATGCTCTTTTCTCCTTCATTATTCCCTTTCGAGGTTGCCTGTTAGGAGATAGCAACCAAAGCCATCGCACCCAGTACATAGTTAATGGTTGTGTGAACAAAACAGGACAGATCGTCTCCTTACCTCTTCGTTGGACACCCTGTCGTACCACTTGACTTTGAGGATTTGCCGCATGCACCAGTGGTCGAAAACCCCTGCTTCCGGGTATCTTCAGCTCGTAGTGGCCGGGTTCCGCAACCACATATGAGTACGGGTGGGATGGCGGCACGAAAAATACAAAATTGTGGTCCTTAAGCTGATTTCACTGCGGACCCGCAGCGCCCGTCTTGACCGAAGGAAGGCTGTACAAGGGCGGTTGATCCGTAATACTACTTCATCTTTTGCTTGGCCGTTCGCAAGCAGAGTTGAGCCTTGGTATTTGAATGAAGAGACGTATTAGACAGGTTGGTCGTTGATGGACAGTTGTTGAATTGCTGGGCCTAGATGGGCTGTGGAAGCTTTGGTTTTCATTGAATTCACTTTTAGTCCGATGGACCTCGCAAAAGAACGGATTCGGTCGAGGATTGGTTGGAGCGTAACTTTGAGTCTCTCCTAGCACGTAAGTATCGTCCGCGAACTCCATGTCCGAGATGTATATTTTCTGGCTAAGCTGAACGCTAGGGTAGTCGCGTAATGCTTGACGCATTGTCCAATCAGTGGCGTATTTGAACAGCACCGGTGAGAAGTAGTCCTGTCTAACTCCGGTAATGAATGCGAGCTCGCAGGACTCTTCGCCGTACATACGAACCTTAGCACAAATTGTCGAGTATTGCCCCTTCAACAGCCTTAAAAGCTTATCGGGCATGCCATCGGATTGGACTGTGGTCCAAAGAAACTCGTGGTTAACTGAACCGAAAGTGGCCCGGGAGTCGAAGAAAAAGGCTACTGTCGGCTTCTGGAACTTATGATGGTGCTCCAGTATTCGGTGCAGTGGAAGATTTAATCGACACAGCCTCTGCCACGGCGGAAACCCCCTTGGTTCGGGCGAGTGCGTCGGTCTCGTGCCTCGGAGAAACGGTTTAGTAGCAACGCACCGAAAATCTTTGCCGCCACGTCGATCAAGCTAGACCCTCGGTACTTCTCACATGCCGATTTATCACCTTTCTTTGAAATGGGTATTCCCCGGCTGGGTGGAAATGCTTCCTCTCGCTAAATGGAGCCAAAAAATGTACACAACCTATCAATCACCAAACAGGCTCTATACACTTCCGCAGAGATGCTATCTTCCCCAGCAGCCTTTCTGTTCTTCAGTTTTTTTTTTCATTATTTCCGTGATTTCCGCCGTGCTGGGCAGGTCACGTTTGCTTTCGTACTGGACTGGAGGGGTTGATATTGGTTGATCCGTCGGGTTGTTTGCAGGCCGGTTGAGCAGGTAACCAAGGTGTTCGACCCACGGGTCCATTTTCTTACTGTGTTCGGGTATTAGGTTTCCCGCCGCGTCATGAAGAAGAGGATCTTGTTTGCAGTACCTATTCGAGGCGTTGCGAATGAGGTGGAGCAGTTTACCAAAGTTACCAATTCCTATCCGTTATCTTTTGCGATCAGCCTTGGCGGATCGTGTGGCCTCTCGTTGCAGTCTGCGGCGTTCATCACTACCTGCGAGTTGAGCTTCATGTGGTTTGATTGACAGTTGGAGCGTGCTCCCGGAGATCCAATCTTTTGCCTGCCTTTTTGTTCTCCCAAGTACCGTCCAAGTAGCTTCCTTGATTGTCGTTCTTATTTGGGTTCACTGCCGTTCCACGGAAATTTCGTCTTCTGATTCGTCGGTTGCGACCACTCGAGTTGAGATTGATCGTGACAGCGCCTCTCGCTTCTCTGGATTTTCTAGGGCAGCAACATTTATCCGGGAGGATACAGAGACTCTAGTACGTGTAGACAGATGAATTTTTGATGCGTTTCTGTGTAAGGAGGGTGGGGAGAGTTGCAAGAAGTATCTCGCAGTCAACACAAAACTGGGCTTTCTTGCAACCCTGTCCACAAAAATGCACGGTGAAGTGAAGGTATTTGCTGTCCTGAACTATTTCCACCGCTTTTCCATCGACATGGGTAGGATGCATCAGGAGATTTAACGTCAAAATCTTAGTTTCATTATTTGTTCTCTCAATTGATAATTTTTGCCTCGAGCTTGAGTGGTAGTTGCAAACCGGCTATGTCCTCCAAGACCTCAGTGTCTTGAATAGTCAGCAAGTTCGTACCACACACCAATCAATAGAGTAGTTAGATAAGTGGTAGAGAGCAGCCCTATCGGACACCAGCGCTAGACGCACACTGATGACCGCCCTCCGTAAGTTCAGAATAGCGCCCATGTTGCCAAATAGTGTGGGAATAAAGATTCACTTGCTTTCCGGGCATTCCGCGCGCTTGCATTAAGCTCCAAAGGGGATGTCTGTTGCTGCCAGCACAACGTCGGAATGAATTATTCGGACTGTGGTTGTCTGGCGGAATTTGTAGATATATTCCAGAATTTTCCTTGTAGCAAAGTTAGCATAACCTCTAGCTTGGCGAAAACTGCATTGGCGTTTTTGTTTGCACCCACCCCTGGCAACCGTAGAATGACCGGGAGGTATTTGTGCGAACAGCTTGGCAACCGTCTTAGCACGTGAAAATATCTAGCATTCTTGTTTAGTGGCCCAAAACGACGGTTTTTATTTATCGAAACTGTTTCTAGTTTAATGTTCAACGCATCTTAAAATCATCATCATCATCGTACAGCGTTAAACAGTAGGGCAAGCCCCACTGACCACTGCCTTTCTTACCATGTTGCACGCTGAATTAGAAAGTATGAATATACAAGATGGACAGGGAGTGGACCTACACAAGTGGGAAAAGGAAAGAATGCCCTAGTAGCCAACACACGGAATACACAGTCTAACTGTACAAACGCACATCGATCAGTCATTCTGATTCGATAGAAAGTGACAACACGATCGCCACTGTTCGCGGTTCGCAGCCATATCCTTCAGTGTCTCCAGCCAACTGGTTGATGGATCTTTTGGAAGACGTGAAACACCAACTTTTCCTAAGTCTGCTGTACATTTTCTCATTCCTCGTTTCCACGTCGTTTGTTGAACTCCACGTAGTTTTTTCCACTCCCTAGGAGGAACGGAGAATAGGACGGTATGGTGGACGTGTGTTTGCCATATGTAACACGTGCCCTAACCGACGAAGTCTACTGGCAGTTGTCGATCACTTCACCTACCTCGGTAGCTGCGTGACGACGGATGGGAGCACAGTAGTAGTGGTGAGTACGCGGATATCCAAGGCTCGAGCGGCGTACGCTGGACTGAAGCACTTGTGGCGCCGATCCGATATTTCACTGAAGTTGAAAGGTCGTGTATACTGTGCTGCAGTGGGTTCAGTTTTGTTGTATGGTTGCAAGGCTTGGAGTCTGCGTGCTGAAGATATTCGTCGTCTTGAGGTTTTCGACCATCGATGTTTACGTAGTATCGCTAGGATTGGGTGGAATAGCCGAGTAAGCAACGATGAAGTAAGAAAGCGAGTATTGGGTACTAATTCAGAGAACGTTTTGTCACAGCGTATCCAATTTAGTAGACTTCGTTGGTTGGGACACGTGTTACGTATGGCAAACACACGTCTACCGTACCGTGTCCTATTCTCCGCCCCTCCCAGGGAGTGGAAGGAACCACGTGGAGGTCAAAAGATGACGTGGCAACGAGGAATGAGAAAATGTACAGCAGACTTAGGAAAAGTAGGTGCTTCACGTCTTCGTGGTTGGGGTCCAAAAGATCCGTCTACCAGTTGGCTGGAGACACTGGAGGATATGGCTGCGAACCGCGAACAGTGGAGATCGTGTTGTCACTTTCTATCGAATCAGAATGTTTGATCGGTGTACGTTTGTACAGTTAGACTGTGTATTCCGTGTGTTGGCTACTAGGGCATTCTTTTCTTCTCCCACCCATGTAGGTCCACTCCCTGTCCATCTTGTATATTCATACTTTTTAATTCAACGTGCAACATGGTGAGAAAGGCAGTGGTCAATGGGGCTTGCCCTACTGTTTACCGCTGTACGATGATGATGATGAGCTGGATACGCTGTGACAAAACGTTCCCCGAAACGCATCCCAAAAGGTGATCAGCTTATGGTCTTTCCGGCTTTACTGCGCACATTTCCCTCGTCTATCAAAGTATTTAGTTTGTTGGAAATTAGCACAAGTGCTTCGGTACGACCGACAGTTCTGGTCACGACCCAGATGGTATTCCGGTAGTTGGTGAACACGAAACGTGTTTGCAACGAATGGTTAATGGTGGGATTACGGAACGAAAAATCTGCATTTTCAATACGAATAAATCACTCCTGAGAATATCTCATTTAATAGCATCTGATCTACTGTAGTGTGGTTATTTTCTGGTGAAGTCACGGTATACATGTGCAGGGCTTTCTACGGTTAATCTTACAGCTTTTTGCCGAGTTTACGCATTATTATTTTCTTTTGCAGCTGTTTGCGGTGCCCTATGGATGCGGTTTTGAACAAACTAAAAAATAAAGTATCCACTGTTTTACCGGGTAATCCCCTGACTCGAGAATATGAGATCGGAAAGCTTCTCGGGTGTGCGGGGCCAGGTATGCTTTGGAAGCTATATGCCGCCAAAAAGCGATCAACGCAGCAGGTAAGTGGTTCAAATATCGTAATAAGCGGGATTGGTACTTTAACAAAAGGAAGCCACAGTTTGGGCACTAGAGAAGAAGAACCTAGAATCGTATCCGAAATCTCAAAAAGAAACAGTGCTGGATGTCATGAAGTACGGAGTAGCGTCGATGACCCGCATAAAACATCCGAAAATCCTATCTGTGGTTCAACCGCTAGAGGAGTCACGAGACAGTCTTGCTTTTGCCAGCGAACCACTGTTCACCTCGCTCCGGAACGCTCTCTGTCCCTCGTACTCGTCGGTGGAGACCAGTTCCGAAGCACTTCGAGATTTCACGTTGACTGATATTGAAATCAAATATGGGCTGATACAGGTAATTGATCAATCCTACACTGTCCAAAATGACTTACTGACGTGCGTTTCATGAGATTCGCTGAACTTCCTTATGAATTTTTCTCATCAATGCAGACTGTAATGTAGAGCAATCTGACTGACGGGTGTTAAAATAAACTATGATTACTGTGATTTGTTGTCAACTGGTGCGTTTTTTCAACTTTCTGCATGCTTTTTTGTTTTATCCTTTCATGAGCCACCCGGATCAACAATCATTCATCCGAATGGTGCTCTCACATCGTAGTCATCGCGCATCCGCTTTCTTAGATCAGTTTTCAAAGTTGTATGTCATTTTCTCAATCCTCTCTTGAAAACCTAATCTTGCCTCTTTGTTTCCTAAAATCCACGTATTGGTGATCATTGCTATGGGAGAGATGACAGTTTACACTCGCCTAACGGATATTCCAACGGGAGAATTTAGTGGTCCCTAGTGGGATTCGAATCTGCGACCCTAAAATCGTTAGCCGATAATGTGTGAACCGTCGTTTTGCTGACTGTTGGTGAATGAGTTCCATTCACGTACCTTAGGCTCAGTAGTCTGCGAGTTGCACTGTCGGACCGCCACGTCCTTTACCCTGGGGGATTGATCTGTGCACAGCCACGAACGCAGTCAGCTGACCACATCCGTCTTGCATGGTGTGCATCGGTTCAGCTGAATTCGTGGTAGCCCTTATATTTTTGTTACATACACATAATTGTAGTAGAAGGAGTACGTACCCCATTGCACTGTTGGGGATAGCTGGAAACCAGATCCTGAGACTTGGAGTGATGGAGAACGACAAGCCGGACGACGGAATTACTGTCTTCCACCAAAAGGACTGGTGTCCGTGGTGAAATTCGAACTTCTGACCTCGGAGATGGGAAAACAAACGCCCTAAACCACTCGACCACCCCCGGTCACATAGTCGTCCACGGGGGTGTTTGAATCAGTGTCGCAAAGCATTCACAATGATCATCTTTGGCGATGCGGCTATGGCGACCAAACACGAATTTGATCCGTTTCGTCTTCCCCTCGGGATTACGTAATCCCAGTTTGATTCTGTTGACATTAAACCAAACAGTCTAATAACTATGTAGCCCGATTCTGTGCGCGGAAATTACTAAGACAACCGTCTAATACTTGTGATAATTAGATTTCCTTATTTTTTTCTCTGCATAAATCTTGCTTTATGATCGCCCACTAGTTACCGATACTGTTTTGCTTAAATATGGGAACGGAGTGACGTTAGAACTGTATCGAAAAAATGTGCGGTGTAATGTGTGTTATTTTTACTTGCTCGACAATGGCGTGTAAGTTTACATTCGAACTGGACTTATGAAAGGCTGCCCGGGGTAACCGATACGTCAGCTAATCGAAATTCCTACCGACAACGCTGTGTTACCGATTGTTGGTCATTTACGAATTTCCATTTGGTTTGAGAATGTGGTTAGAAAACCAAGTATCCTGCTAACATCTCACTGCGTTTGTCTTCTTTCTATTTTGATATGCTAACAATAGTGAATGCTATATTTCATGTCCTCACTTTTCTCCTTTGGATCAGAGTAACCGGAATTTTTGAACTAATCTCATATACCCACAGTTAGATGAGTTAGTTTCAGCTTGATTGTGGTTGTGAACATCAAAAATTCCGAACAAAATGAGCGAGACACTTGGGAAAAAAATCCAAGCTGTTGTTGATCAGGTGGCGATTCGAATTGTGACAGAATGATTCCTCATAGAGAATCAACGCTCAGCCAGCTCATGAAAATTACGTTGATTATTTTTTGTCAAACATAGCTTGCACTTCAGATCATATTTTCATTATCTGCGTCACGTTTTTTTTATGTTTATGGGTTTGTTCTACACCGTATTTGACAGCTAACCGAAGCGCTACACTTTCTGCACTCGGATTGTCATCGTCTACACTTGAACTTGGTTCCCGAGGCCGTGGTGATTAACAAATATGGCTTGTGGAAATTAGCCGGTTTCGAATTCTCTAAACTGTCGGAAGACTCGTGCAACGGGACAAACGGCAACAATCAGAACCAGAACAACTCTTCCTTGGAAACGGTCATATCCGTCCCCATTTGGCAAACTGCACTTATGCCCGCCTGTCAACCGGCTCTGCATGCCTGCAGCCCGGAATCTATTCTCCAGGCGAGTTTCCCTTTTCACTCTGTGCGACCGCGTGCGTTCAGTGGAAGCGACACATGGCAGAGCCCTAAACGCCCACTGCGCTATCAGGAATAAATGACAACTTAATCCAGAGACTTGGAGGAGTTAATTACTTATGGTCCCTCTAGGTCAAATCCCGACGTGATTGCGTCTTGGCGTTATGTGATGGTTTGCGCGCTTCCATGACCCAAATAGCTACGCGGGAGGTGAAATTGTGCCTCGCGTGTCGATGGATGGAAGTCGAATGAAGTCTAACCTCATGGAACTAGTTAGTAAGAAACACCTGATTCTAGCCACTATGCTCCTGCAAGGGATGCTCCAGCGAACGAACACGGTCGGGAAACCTCCACTGTGGACATGATGGTTGTTTTAGGCGATTTCAGTGCATACGTTTGGAGCTTGAGCGAGACGGAGGGGCATACAGGAGGCCCATTCGCCTTATCGACCGATTGAATTGATAACGGTGAACAGCTCATCATGTTATATAGACTATTCCTAGCAGGTAAAACATTCTCGAACAAAAAGTGAAACCGACTAACCAGTCACTCTCCTGCACCCTTACAGAGTTGCACATAGATCGACCACAGTGCTGTGGATTGCCGCTAAGAAAGATCGATTCAAGACTCGTTTGTTTTGGTCCACGTCTGCGGACGTCGATCACATTTTCGTCCACGTTCGTTAATGCCTACGTCTTTTCGGTGAATGAACGAACACCAAAACCAACCGTTCTCCATAGCTGCTTCTGGATGATAACCATCTTTTTCCTAAAAAGAATTACCCACCGGGTTATCAATACGGTCATATGCACAGGTTTCAGATGAACAGTGGACAGAGGTCAACAAAGCCCTATACAAGGCTGCTGATTCTGCCTATGACCCAGGAACCAGACACACGCAGAAACGATGGATATCTGCATCCTCATTTGCACTGTTCGCACGTTGGACGTGGCTAGCTTGAATGAGCATGCGGGATGGAAGAGAGCATCAGCGGGTGGTAGGGGGTTCAGTGAGACTTGTAGGCTAGTCGAGGAAGGACGAGAGACTGCACGGCCGGGATTTCCACCGGGGGTGCTATAGCTAGTACGGCCGACTAAAGTTCTCGTTGGGCGTAAAGAAAGATTTATAACGAAGATGACAAATCCTCCTGCAAAAATCACAGGAAAGCAAGTGTGGTTAGCATCTCATCTGATCTGCTCGCTTTTATTCTCCACCGCTTATCTAATAGCGCTCGAGCGAAAATCAAGCTAGGTTTAGACCTTGTCGAAATTGCGTTGATCATATCTTCAATCTCCGACATATTTTAGAGTATAGGTCCACAATCTTCTTTTTTTGATTTGAAAGCGGCGTTCGCTCCGTCCGATCGCGTAGTTTTCCGGCGATGCCTCTTGCTGAGGTGTGTATCAGAGAAATTCATTTAAACCATGGAGTCCCTATACATGAATATCTGAAGCCGAGTTTGGGCTTGCTGCACATGCACTGACGATGTCACCTCGACTGGTGATGGAACGTTTGCGATCTAAACACCAAGCTCAGCTATCAGAGCATCATGGCGATCTTTCAATTAAATTCGCCGCCAAAACCGGTATAAGTCAACATTGTTTCCTATCTTCTTTGGTGTTCATCTTCGTGATTTATATGATCCCAGAAACCGCCGTTTCGTCGTGTGATGGTAGTGGTATAAAACTTTCCAGGTGGAAAATTGGACGATATAGTTCTAAGTGAGGGTCCAGATAAGTTGCAAGCTTTTCTGGACAGCTTGAAAAACCGCGTAGCAATGTTCGGTATGCGTTTTGCACCTTCAAATTGTAAGATGCTCTTGCACGATTGGGTTGGTCCAAACCAAGCCAAACCTTTCAGTATTTGGGGCAACCATAGACCACATGAATAAGTTCTGTTATCTGGGTAGCTGCATTTCACCCGGAGGTCGGATATCAAATGAATCACAGCACACAAAACGAATATGTCTTTACAGAAATTTACAACGTGATATTCAGATCGAAGATGGGACATTTCCGAATTCGGGCGCTTAATTATATCCATCCCCCATCGGTCCGATTAGATTGATTTAAAAAAATGCCAGATTAAACAATAATCATTAACTGGACTTGGATCAGACTGCAGATAACTGCCCAGTTAGCGAAGGGGGTTGAGCGTTGTGGGATTCGGTGACTTCATTATTGATTATTTGCTCTGGCATGCTGGTATGCTCGAATTGATCAGTGACTTGCTTCGGAAAAGAGTATTTTACAACTTCCTCACAGCTTAGAGCATTGGGCACGCGAAATAGATCTGTGGGCAAAACACTAACGCTCGCCAGGCTTATGTGTTTGGGGTATATGTTGAGCATCTTTCTGGATAGGATACCTCGGCGTTTGGTGTTCTTTGAGGTGGATAGTGGCTGGAAAATGAGCAAGGATGATGGAATAAAGGTACGGCGAGTCTTAGCACTGAATTTGGCCATTTAGAGCCTGTTAGGCTTTCCGGGCGGGGTTTAAAAAATGCTACCACTCAGTGGTTAGATACATTGGGCATATGATCAGTAGCCCTGTTGTATTGACAAACCTTTTTTATCGACTTGACACTACTGTTCGTAGATCCCTTCATTCTTTTATGCTTTTGTTCTTATTATTATACTCGATGAAGATTCCCGCTGAGACAGTAGCCAAAGCCTCCACACCCAGTTCGTGGTCCTTGTTTGTCTGGACTGAACTGAGGTCAGGAGTCGTAACGATCGGAGGACAGCAGATTGTTGTCTACCACCAGTGTGATCGGCGATGGCAGATAATAAACGATTACACCGCTCGACCACCGCCGATTTCTTTTCATCTATCATAGAGCAATGGTTCAGTATTTCCGGAAGGTCGAATTTTCATATCGGTATCAACGCCAGCCGTAAGATGTGAGCCCGCAACTCTAAGGTCTGTAGTTTGTTATGATCAACGTCCCACCACAGTCGGTGATTTGTGGAATAAATGAGCATCTTTAATCGTGTAGCGAGTGACGGTGGCGTCGCGTTTCTCGTCAGTGGTACAGTTGGTGGATTTTTTTTCCGACAGAGAATGTGGTGAGGACAAAGAAGCCCTTTTCTGACCACCATACTAAGTGCACCTTTTACTTACTTTACCTTTATGCGGCTAGCTCCTGCGAGAGGATGAGCCGGATTCATGCATGCCCCGAATGCAAGGGAACTTGTCTTGAAGAGTCTTGGGAATTCGGTGCGAACTGGCTTCCCCATCGTCACATGGCTTTTTGTTCAAGGAAGCAACTCTAACCCATACATAACCAAGTGCATCTGTCGGGCAACAGGAAGCTTTTGTGTTAGGAACCGGTGACCAAACGAGCGGTTGGTACGCCTTTTGGATGGGGGTCTACCAATCCGGGATGTCCAGCGCCTCCTAGTGATCTTGGAGCATGGTTGCCGGTGGCTCTGTAGGAGCTCGTTCGCCATTCGGCAGAAGTCACCCATACCCAGGGGTCCATGCAACTCTGTTGATTAGACAAATTTCCTTGGTAGCCGTTGAATCCTGGCAGGTATCACTCGTCTATGCAGAAGTATCCATCTTCGTATGCTGGGCGCCATCTCATCGAGGTTTTTAGATATCGGTTACCCTCAACCTGGTTCAACCCGCCTGTCGAGCGGTTTGCCGGGATGTTGCCGCTGATGCATGCTTCAGCTTTGTGGAGCCACAGATGAGAGCCGGGTGAATGATGGAGACCGAAGAGATAGAAGATACCCGGAGGGGCACGACAGTCTGCCAACTCAGAATTGATACTCCTCTTAAATACCCCATACACCCCAATGCACTTTTGGATTCTCTCTGTCTTTGGCGTGTGTTTGTGTGTGTATACATCCCTTAGCCATCACTGATATATCAAATATTGGTAACAGGTGTCATTATTCGCGGTTCGTCTGCAATCTGAACTTTTTGGTCTCAACATGGGAGACAAGAAATGCTTGCTTTCCTTAATCTTTCCGTTCACCTTTTCAAGCCTATGCTTCAAGTCGTGTTATCTTTTTCCCACTCTGATACATTGAATTATTAATAGGAAGTGGGTCGACTGACAGTTTTTCACCTGGCGCAGCATTTTAACTGACCAATGGAAACTACTTATCTTGCTCCGATGACATAACGAATTACACGTTGACGAAGCAAATAGTAGATGGTTTATGCTACCGCCGATAACCAAATCAATCCGTCCTACTGTTAATGGGTAAACCGGTCACCGAAAACCCCTGGTCAGCGAACCTATCCCAAGCCAAGATTTCAAGTCACATAACCATAGGGCATAACCGAATGAACTAGCATGCAGTAGATGTGACCTTCCGTTAAACATCAGTTCGACGGTAAAAGTACTTTCGTCTGGCGTACACTGCTCCAACCTTATATGTCCGCACACTCGTCGTTTGCAAATCTGTTCAAATACAACTTCATTTCTTTGTTCACTGGTTTGATGAGATCTGGACACCAACAAGACGATATCGTAGTTCAAAGTACAAAGACGTAAGTCACCACTGAGTGTTCTGTACTTTAGAACTACTCAGCTGACCAAGTCAGATTTAGTAGTTGTTTATGATGATCTAACCCGGCGGTTCTGTCCCAGGGCATGTGTCACCTGCAACCTGGAAGAGATCGAGGGGTTCCGTGGAAGTGTGAAACCTATTTTTCAACTGTCTCTTCCTCTCTCCCTCTCTCTTAGCCATCACACGAAAATCCATTAGAACTGAATTACAAGAATAAATTTATTACATCATCACATGTATGCCTTCATTTTCAGACCCCGGAGCTTACTTAAACCGGCATTCTTCCGTTCCCTTGATTTCCACAGGGTAAAGTTAGCCGAGCCAGTGATATGTTTTCTTTGGGATTGTTAATCTGCTGTTTGTACAATAAGGGTCAACCATTGCTGGATACAGGCAACGATTACTCGGCCTATCGACGCGGTATCAAAGATGTGAGTTAACACTTTGATTAGTTTATTAGTTAATTGATCCTTTCATCATCAAAATTGCTGTGTCGTATGTGTACCTTTATATTCAGGCAAGATTCATATCTTTTGAAAACCTTTTTTGTTTTAAATTAGCTGAATACAGCTCAGCTCACTCCTTTGAACCATTGACCTCCCACTGGTCTTAATCACTGTCTCACAATATTATCCAGTCGCCAATAGCATTGATCACACCAAAAATTGAAAAGAAAATTAACAGTAACGAAAAATTGTGCGGGGAAGTCATGTCGATTGGCCACCAAGTTGGTGTCTGTAACTGTCCGGTGTGCGAATCTGGTGAACCCCAGCCCGGAAGCCTAGTGTGTCCGGCGTAACCAATTCTACTGATAGATATTTTGATACCTCCATGTCACATCGTATACTGCTTATCCCGACTTATCTTCCGATCGAGATAGCATTGCATACCGGGGGAAGGCTATCGATCTTCAGTAAAACCACTCAGTACAAGACACTCACGGGGAACACTGAAATGTTCCTAGGTGCGGGTGTCCCTTCTACAGGGGTTTTACGAACTCATTTCGAAATAACAGTGAGCAACGCGGGTAAATTCCACAAATCAGCTTTCCATGATACAAAGTGAAAACGCAACAAAATTAATAATGCACAGGTGAAGCTTGCTGTTTATGAACGTTTAACGGTTGTTGTACAAATAGCACCGTAGTTGCGCATTGTTCGGCAGAAAATTTTTGTCAGTGTATAGTCTTTCCATAAAATTCGGGATCACGTGAATTCCGTCGAAATCCCGACATGGTCCAATTCCAGTTTATACAACTGATGCTATTCTCAGTAGCCAAAAATATTCAATATACATTGTTCTTTAGAGAGCGAAGGAGAGAGAGAAAGAGCTCAGTAGTATAAACTGGAATTCGACCGAATTGAGATGATCCTGCGTTTTTTGGACAGACTGTATGTTGCAGACAAACGCATGCCTTGCACAAACCCGACCGCCTGGTCATGTGTTGGAGGAACTGCCTCAGCTTTTTCCTGTTGGCCGTCACATTCATCACCACCGTTGTTCTCTTGCGTTTGCACCATTGCTGGCTTTTCACAGCAGGCAACTATGCATCATCTTAAAACATTGCTAGATACTAGAAAGAAAGTTCATCTTACTCATAGCCCAATAGCCATCAAAGGTTTGATCAAACAGAAGTGAATTTTCGATGTCATCTTCCACTTTTAGGCCTACTATGGCGATCAGTTGTAGCCCGCTGGCATTGGTCAAACTTAATGGTGCGTACAAATCGTTCGCTTGGTGAGTCTGCAGATAACTTCAGACTGTACCAGAATATGAACAGTCAGAATTTTGTAGACGCATGTGGCCAATTCGCCCTTCGAAAACTGCCGAGCAGATAACATGGTGATCCGTACGCACAAGCGTTAGGCAAATAGATAGTGTATTTACTGGTGATCAAGTTCCGTGCATTTTTGAGCACACAGGGTGCATGTTGTTTGTTACTGTGCTAAGCATTGTCGCCACAACTCAGCGCGTTTTTTCTTAGGGAGAGGTCTTTTGACCCCATTGAACATCGCAGACTGTTCCTTGTTCGGAGAAGCGATATGTGCTCGATATATCAGAACCGAAAGAGGTTCGGAATGCACCGAAAAAGAGCGACATACCATGTGGTATGTTGAACGAGAAAATGTAATGTCATTAACAATCGTAAAACTGCCTTGAGAAGGTTTACCCACGATAGCTGAAGCGTTGGCTAATCATAATTTTCCCACGGAAAATGCCGTGATATTGACATCAAATTTTTTCTCATTTAAGCGGCACCTGTCCTTAACTATTACGAGGAAGCTGATGGAAAACCGACCTGAGATCCAGTTTGATGCCAAGTCAACAAGATTAACAAAAACACAACACAGAATAACAGAAAGAGTAAGATACAACAAGACCAGAGAGACAACAGTTAATGAATGAAGAAACATTTTTTTTAATGTTTTCAGTGTACACTTTTCGATGTTTTTTTTTTGTTTATGAGGAACGGAAGTGCAACAAATAGGACGTACAGCATCCACGCCATTGACTTATATTCTGTGCGATATCCCTCAGCTTCTCCAGCCAACGGTAGTCCCCATCCCGTGGACTCCAATCAGAGAGGCGGGAAGCACCAACCAAAGCCAATGATGATGCTAATTTCTTCATACCCCTAAGCTAAGTCATCCATCACGATGAGACTGCACCTTGGAGTGGTATGATGGCTTGCGTGCCTCCATGACCCAAAGAGCTATGCAGGATGGCTTTCTTAAGCCGGCGATCCAATCATGCCTGACAGGTCAATGGGTAGAGGCCAGACGAAGTCCAGTCTCAGAACAAGTTGATGGACTACATCTGGTTATTTTCACTATGCTCTTGGAGAGGACACTCCAGCAAATAAACACGGAGAGAAACAGTTTACCGGTCAAAAAACCACTAGATGGACGTAGTAGTGAAGTATTTGGGGTTTCTCTCGGCGGTGGGAGAAGTCTCCACACTTCATTAGACAGCTTTCGCCCGCCTGAGCTGGGCAGCCACCGGCCCAAAGGATGCTGCCCTGTCCACGTTCCGCTTGCTCCATTGGGTACATGGGACTAAGGACCGAATCCGAAAAGTGGATAGATAACAGAGCATCAGCGATGACAAGATAGAATACATGCAGCAATCAGGTCTCACGTGACAGACAAGAAGAAATTCCTTCACGAGTTCTTCAGTCACATTCCCGTGCTGGGTTAACGTCCCACTGCCTTGTGGGTGAGACTTTTGAGTCAAAGTCTCCGGTTAGGGTTGCCAAAGAAAACCCCCTTCTGCGGTGTGGGCAACCGCGAAGTATGATTTGCCCAGAAACCTCCAGTATCTTTCCTGTAAAGGGCCTTACCGATTTCCCCCCTTTTAATTTAGGGTCCATACAAAACGCGTGTCGGGTGATTCGGTGTCTAGAGCTCGTGGTCAGGCTGGCGATGGCATTGCTTTGAGCATGAAAGCTGTGCGCGCACCGCTAGACTGGATTCCAGTCAGCAGTCGTTCGTGTGCAGTTCGATTAGACGCTTCTGTTCGTGACAGCAACGACAAACTGCCGATATTTGTTCGTCGTGTCTGTGTATGCGCCAACTGACTGCAGTTCCTCTGATGCCAAGGACGAATTCTATCAGGATTTGTCTCAGCTACCTCGAAGCGCAGGTTCAACGGACGTGGTAGTCATTGCCCATTGCCCAAGTTGGCTGTTTGAGAGATTCCGAAAGGCACATCAAAGGCCCATTTGCTATTCCAGTCGATCGTACCGATAACGGCGATCGTCTCATTTAGCTGTGTTCTGACCGCAGATTGTTTCTGGGAAGTACCAACTTCTACCATAAGAAGTGGCATAGACTCACATGGCGTCCTCCTTCGTCTTCACAACGTTGGACTTAGATTGACCATATTGTGATTGGTCACCACTGGCGTGGATCAGTTGAAGATTGTCGTGCATTTTGGTCTACGCCTGTGGACTCGGATCACACCTTGGCACGTGGTCGCTTCTGTTTACGTCTCATCCGTGGTCGCACCAAAGAAAACGCCACCTGTCCTGGGCAGTTGCTTTTAGATGATAACCAATGACATAGTTTGCAGATGGAGCTGTCTACGCAGTTATCGATGCAGCCAGATGTTCAGGACCCAAATGACCGCTGGCAAGAGATCAAGGACGCTTTGTATGCCGCTTCGAATGCCACCCAGAACTAAGGATTCAAGTCGGTCTCACAAACGATGGATATCTTCGACATCAGTTGCTCTGCTGGACGCTCGCAGATCCTCCCATCCGGATGCCACATTCAATGAAGTGCGCAAATCCCTGAGCCCCAACTGACTAGGAGCCTGAGAAATGACCGTGAGCAGTGGTGGATTGCGAAATGTAGGGAAATGGAAAAGGCTACGTTCATTGACAATGCTCGCAACCGTTTCCGTTTGATTAGAGGTACCGGTCCACGGAAGTCTGATGTAAGTGAGTTAATTAAGGAATCCAACGGTTCACTGATCCATTATCAGGGACGTCGTCTGGAGCGTTGGGCGGAGCACTTCAGGGAACAACTCAGTTGACCCACTTCAACAGTGGACCTTCCAAATATGCCTGTCAGCGAAACAATGCAGGCGGATATCAGTCCCCCATCAGAGATGGAGATTATGCGGAAGATAGGTTACTTGAAAAGGTAAAAAGCCACTGGACCGGATGGGTTGTCCCCATCTCTTTTCAAAGATGGAGGCGAAGCTTTGATTTCAGAGTTGACAAAACTCCTCTGGTTTATCTGGGATACTGAGCAGATTCCCAGGGAATGGTGTGCACCGGTGACTGTGCCGATTTACAACAAAGGTGACAGGTCCTCTTGTGAAAACCACAGAGGAGTTGGTTTGGTAAGTATCGCGTCCAAACTGCTTACCAAGCTTATTCACCACCGATTATCTAGTACCCGCGAAATGTGCACGCGTGAGAATCAAGCCAGTTTCCGACCAGGTCGGGGTTGAATAGATCACATCTTTACTCTTCGACAAATCTAAGAACAAAGACACGTCTTCTGTAGGCTCACAATCTGTCTTTCTTGATCTGAATGCGGTGTTCGACTCAGTCGACCACACAGTTCTCTGGCGCTGCCTGTCATTGAAGGGTGTGCCAGATAAGTTTATTTCACTTTTCCAATGCTTGTAAGCGAACAGCCGAAACCGAGTTCGTGCTTCCCGCGATCTCTCACTCGAGTTCGCCATGGAAAGTGGTGTTCATCGAGGTTGCCCTCTTTCACTCTTCCTCTTAAATTTTGTGACTGAATTGATTCTTGAGGTAGCCCTATCATCATGTGAGAATAGTGGCATCGATCTTTGCTCAGGCAGCAAGCTGTCTGACCTGGAATACACGGACGATTTTGTTCTTCTCAATGAAGATCCAAATAAACTGTAGGCTCTCTTAGATAGCATAAGCAGCAGCGCAGCAAGGTTCGGGATGCGTTTTGCACCTTCAAAGTGTAAAATGCTGCTGCATGACTGGGTTGGATCAACACCAGATCTTGTGTTGGTCGGAAAAGCTCTAGCTGAAGTATATAAGTTTTGTCACCTGGGCAGTTACATCTCATCAGGTGGACAGATACGGGATGAAGTGTCATCGCGTATATAGAAGGCGCGTTTGACAGATTAAGGTTGTTGGGACGTGTTACGCATGCCCACCGATAGACTTCCTCGGCGTACGCTGTTTTCTGAAGCGGATGGTGATCGGAAGTTAAGTCGTGGTGGTCAGTCCATAACATGGCAAAAAGGTATGAAAACCTTGACCAGTGGACTTGGCCGAGTAGGACGTGTTAGACTTCCAGGTTGGGGTCCAAGTGATCCACCTATTCAATGGTTGGAGACATGAGGTGATATGGCTAGGTGTCGTGGTCATTGGCGCAATTGCATTCGGACTCTTTCCTTGTCGTCTTGATTCACCCTTGATACTTTGACATTTTGTATATGTATCTCTGTGCTTCTATTCTTTTCGCCCTTTACTGGACGATGCTGCAAAGTAGCAACCGAAACCAGAGCACAGAAGTGCGAGGTTAATGGTTGAATAAACTGAAAAACTGAAGCTAAGTCATGGCCTAACTGCCTCGTCTCTTATTTCGGCCTTGTTCAACAAGTGGGGCTAGAGTACGGAAAGGTAGACGGTGGGTAGGCGTTCGCAAAACACGACCGAGCCGCCGGACGTGATGTAAAGCAATCACTTCGTTTAGAGGTTGGCCATCCGTGCTTAACAGACGACGGTGCACTTCGTCAATACTCACTCGATGTTCCCACAAGATGCGAGCAATGCTTCGGAGACATCGGTTTTTCGAACATGGAAAGACGCCGAGCATCCTCAGAACGAAGTGGCCAGGTTTCACACCGTAGAGTAAAACACTGCGAACCGTGGCGTGCACCCGTTCCTTAAGAGAGAGCCGGATGTCACGGCGACGCCACAGTTGTCGCAGGTTTGCGAAAGCTGCCCTAGCCCTCGCTATGCGTGAACTGATCTTCCCCATCCACACCACCAGCTGTTATCAAGCTGTCAAGGTACTTAAAGTTTTCGACTAATTCAAGCCGATCACCAGAAAGGGTGAGGACAGGCACAGGCTCCTGCCAATCTCGCAAAAGCACTTTTCTTGGAAGGCGAAAAATGCATTCCATATCTGGATACCTCAATCGCCAAGCGGTCCAAAGCATGTTGCGCTGCCTACGGATTATCACTCAGCAAGGCAATATCATCGGCATGTTCCAAGTCGAAAACTATGTTCCCTGCGAGGAGTTCAACTCCACCGTTCGGAATACCAGACAGCATTCCGTAGAACATCCTCAGTGACGAAATTGAAGAAAGCTGGGTGCCACGGCGGCGCCAACGGTGTCATAGGTTTGCATAAGCTGCTCTAGCTTTCACTGTTTTTGAACTGCCCTCATCCCCAACACCACCTCCAGCTGTAATCGAGCTCCTGAGGTACCTAAAGTCATCGACTACCACCAGCTGATCACCGCATGAATCGCCAAGCGTTTCAGAGCGTGTTGCGTTGCCTGTGCATCGTCACTTAACAAAGCGATGAAGTCGGTATATTCCAAGTCGAAAAATCTGTTCAGCCGGTTGGTAGACCAGACAAAGCATCCCGCAGAACATCCTCTACGGCAAAGTTTAAGAGAAATGAGGATATAATGCAACCTTATCGTACTCTGCTGAAGATGACAAAAGGGGGCGAAAGCTGGCCGTTGGCCCTAATCCCACTTGAGATTCGAAGGTACAATTCTTTGGCGAAGGACACACTTCGTACGTACCCCATTTCCCAACATACTGTCTGTCCTGTTGACAGAATCGAAGGCCGTGCGACTGTCTTGGAACTCAACGATTGTAGGTATCTGAAAGGTATGACAGTGCTGTAGCAGGAAAGTAGAGATTTGATCAGTGCACCCACGGTCGGCGCAAAATCCAGCCTGCTCCTCGCGAGTCTGCTCTTCATTCGTTTGGCATAAGCTGCAAAGTATGACAGACGATAGCAGCCTTGACGCTGTTGGGATTGGGCTGATATCCCTACGGTTGGCGCAGTCACTGCGCAAGCTCTTCTTGAAGATGGGGACAACCATCGACTCCCCCCACAAGCAGGGGATGTGCTCTGAATTCTAAAAGTTTGAAAACAACACAAAGTTCTCTAACAAGCGTTACTCCACCATCTTTGAAGAGGGCTCGAGGAAAGGCCATCAGAGCCCCGCGCTTTGGGACGTTTTTAGGCTTGAATTTTCCTGCGGACGTTTTCCCTGGTAGGTAGATTTGTCGTGACAGACCACGGGATGAGTGCCGGAGGAGCTGTTCGAGAGGTTCACACAGGAGGCCAGCTGGATTGTGTCTGGAATTACTCCAGCCAGTGTTCCAGATGCCGCTGTTGATTGTGAACTGGTAAACCGTCAACATCACAGATCGTTTCACTCACACCTAGTGGTTTCCTACGGGTGACTCGAATAACAGAACTTTTTGCAGGAATTTCTCGCGGTCCCTAAGAAGACTCGCGTTTAGTGCACATCTCGCAACAAGCCGTGTTTCGTTTTACTCGCTTCCAGCCGGGATTGAGTGGCATGCGTCGAGAAAGCGCAAAGATTCAGCAGAAATCCAGGGTGTCAAGACGCGATGGGACAGGTCACAGCACATTAGACCAGCGGAATCTGAAGCATTCTTGATAAGCGACCAGTACTGGTTTATTTTATCAGGTAAGGCTGCATCTAGCGTTTTGGCCAGCGCGTTATGGAAGACCGGTAGCCGAGTTGGTTGAAACAGCTGATCGCAGCCTAACGGTCGCTGCAGTGTTTTTGGGAACGTCCACCGAAGCACATGAACAGCTTAGTGCGAGTTAGTGTCGGTCAGAGCCAGCTTAGGTGCTCCAGTACGATTGGAAGCCTTGTATGCAACCCGCAATTTGTGGCTTATGGTAATGTCGCCAATCCGGGCCCATTGATATCTCGGAGTGAGCTTCCGCCACGTGACGTACCGGCTATTGGAGCGTCTGAAGTTAGTACTGTCGAGGAACAGACGATGTTCAGAGCATAGAGCCTGTTTTCCGAGTGACAGTAATCTAACCCAAAAGGGCCTTGTAAATGCGCCTCGTTCGATGACAGTCGACCTACTGCAGTATTTACATCTGCCAAAGTCACGATATCCATCAGCTTCAATTTGAGTAAGCAGTCGTGTAGCTTTTGGTATAAGTTATCTTTGCATCTGGGCTTATATCGATACATGCCTCTGTGAAGACGACGACGGCTCACTCTGCACGAACCTCACTGCGCATATCCGACGGTCCGTGAGAATACATTCAAACAGTTTGGCTTCAACCCCCTTACTAAGAACCACGCCAACGCCAGAAAGACCGAAATCTGCCTCCCAGAATGGCGTAGGTGAACATTCACGGAGAAATTAGATGGAAGCGTCAATCGAATAATAGAACTGAAGTTTATTAAATGCAACACACATGAATGCTGTCGCAATATGACTGCACCTTGATGTCGTGTGACGGCTTGCGCGTCTCAGCAACTCAACGAGCTGTACAGGATGGCTTACCTAAAGCCGAAGATCCAATCATACCTGGGGGGTCAATGGGTAGACGTCAGACAAAGTCAAATCTCCTGGTCCTCCAGGTTAGGGGTCGATTTGAGCTGGCAACTCAGTCGGTAGATTCAGTGAAAGAATAATCGATTGAAGCAGATGAGCATCCACTCAGCCACCCCCGACTGCCTCATGGGCAGGCTCTTGTTAGAACTAAGGGTTTTGGTTGAGAACCCTAATCGTTCTCCTGTCTTGCGGCTGAACACCCTAGCAGTACCCGTCCAACATCTCCCACGAACTGCACGACTACAAAGGATCCCAAACTGCATCGATCGTCGCACATGCTAATCGAGACTGCGCTGTTCATTGCATCGAGCAGGATGGGTAATTATGAGTGGGCTACTGCTCAGAGTTCCCTCTCTTCTATTCAACGTTTATCTTCTGTCCCCAACTACCTCTCTTTGCCTCATCTATCCACCCATAATGCTCCCACTGATAACACGGTTGATACTCGCAACGATTCACTGTCAAGTAGGGTCGGGAATAATCCTCTGTCTGGTAACTCACATTTTCTAAGGCTTCGTCAGCCTCTGAATCTCGGCTCCTTCAACGTGCGTGCACTCATACAGGCCGGTCAGCAGACGTGCCTAGCCCTCACAATAGACTCTCTGGCGGTTGATGTGTACTGTATCTGTGCAATGCGTGTCCACGATTCGAGGATTATAATTCAACTAGCTGCTCTTGGTATCCCGTCAAGATGTTTCCTGCGCACTTCAAAAGACGAAGCAGTCGGAGCTGTAGATACAACTCATCTACGTACGTAGCGTCGGACCACGCATTAGTTTCAATGCCATCATCACTTTAGCTGCATGATCATCGACGTAAACCGAAAACCCGGTTAGCCGTACAACATTTGCCTGACTTTGAAGTTGCACCAGTTATGAACAGAAACCATCACATCAGCTAGGAACTACGACGAGTAGCAATGTAGAACACTGGGTTCATATCAAACGGGCGATACACGTGGCAGCAGGTCTCACCTGTGGCCTTAGAACCGATGTCCATCAGAGACACTGGATTTCACAAGAGTTGCTGTGTTTAGTGGAGCGATAACACCAGCTCTCGAACTAAACGGGAAGAAATCTACAAAATCAAGTTACGAGAAGCGAAAATTGGTGGATCAACTCAACCAAGGAAATGAAAGTCGCAGCCGCTTAAGGTAACAGTCTTTGTGTTCGATCATCAGAGAGAGTGAGAGCACATTATTATTACCCAATAGACTTTCGCGCGAAACGCTGCCAATCCCCTCGCATTATAGCGCTTGACTTTTAACAGATAAATGGATATCATGTCAAAGTTGCAGACACACCTGCGCTCAAAGTAACTTCAACCAGTTTACGATCAACGAATGAGATGTAACTTCTCGGTTCACTATACCAGTCTACTTTGGATAATATTTCCCATACTAGGAGTAGGTTTTGTGTTGAACTAGTTCTCTCTTGAAGTAGCTTTGTGCACTTTGAAGGTACAAGTTGCTTCCCAAATATAGCTGCGCTTTTGTTCGGATTATCCGGACCAGCTTGGAGCTCGATCGATTCTTCATTCGTTCCGGAGAGTGACGTATTCCCACTTTCTAATCCAGTCAGTTTTCTGTCTGAACAACAATCTTTGACTCTACATTCATAGCAGAACAGAGATATTCGCAAAGTCATGTTAATTGAGGATTCGGGAGAGAAAAATGAAGAACCAATCCCAGTAAACGCGACTGCGGCTGCTCACAAACGATTTTTTGTCTCATCCACACAAGTTGGACAAGTTGGACTTTTGCACACGTTTCTGATCAATACGTTATTGTACGACTGTAGTGGCATAAGCTTAGCACCACCCATAGCACAAATGTTGTACAACTTATGATTTTTGTTGAGCTGATCGTAGAATCTGTGTCTGTGATCACAAGAGTGGAATGATTATTCGGCAATCGTATCTCGTTATCAGTGTCCTACTTTGTATTCTTCAGCAGGTTGGATTTGATTTAGCCCATGCTTTCTTTCGTTAGTGTTACAATTTGTCATTAGTTGGCTGTAGTTCGTCCCATTCAACTTCAATTTCAGCCACCTGTGGTGCCAACGTGGCATCTGATCGTCCGTCAAGGGTCGAATGTGTCATACGACAGTCAGACTCGTCCTCTTATTCGGCTCAGAAATGTGGTCGTTACGGGTGAAAGATACGCCAAGACCGTTTTTTTAACATCGCTGTCTTCGCTGTATTGCTCGAATATGGTGTGGGGTGTTGGGAACCAGCGGTCATTCGCAGGAGAAAGCGCTTAACCCAAACAGGTCTAGATGGTTCAGACGTGTGTTACAGATGTCCACCGGTAGACTTCCTCGGCGTACGCTGTTCTCCGAGGTAGGTAGTGGTTGGCAGGTAGGTCGAGGTGGTCAGTCCATGACATGGCAGAAAAGTATGTAAATCTAAACTAACGAACTTGGCCGAGTAGGACATGTTAGGCTTCCAGTTTAAGGTCCACCGGATGGCTGGGTGACGCGGTCAGTGGCGTACTTTTATTCAAACTCTCTTCGTCTGCATGATTTCTACTTGCAACTTTATTTTTTATCTGTTTCCTCGTTACAGTTCTATTCCTTTTGCAAGATGTCTTCCATGTTGGTTGAGGTGACAACAATGACAACTCCATGTTCAAAATTTAACAACGTTGGCACTACATCAACAACATTTGAACTTGCTTTAATACGTACGACTAACACTGATTCCTGATCCAGTCAAGGCACTACGTACAATCCGTGAGTAAACATACACACTTCTGTTTCAGCGGTTTCGGGGGTGCTGGGTAATTTGCACGTGTGGACAACAGGGTCAGAGTTCCTAACTTCATCTATGAGAATTGGTCGGTCTTTTCAAGACCCAAACTGACAGAAGACACTATTAGGACGAAGTGGATAACGTTGGACCGGGAACCCATCGGCGAAAGTACGTTATTTCTCGACGTGGACCAGTAGGCTGCGAGCCAGGTTCTGGTGGACAAGATGCAAGGTCCGGTTGACGATGATGTAGGACACGCGACCAGGGATCACGTTCAACGTAGGATTGATGGTTCCTGGCAAGCTTAATCGAGCTAAGAGGAATGCCCTGCTTGACATTGGAGATACGCGAGCTTCGAATGACTAACCCGAACGGAAGGGAAGTTGGACTTCTACACAGCAGTCCCCGAAAGTTGAAACGGCGTTGGTTAACGGGCTAATATGGGTCCAGGGAAGATTATCGAATTCACACTTTGAGCACAAAAAGAAATCACCCTCGATGATCCCATATCACGAGAAGCCCGATAGATCATCTACACCAAGCTAAAGGATATGCTGGATTGAATCGACCATTGAATAGTATTCGTCGACGGTTCTGAATGGCCACATATTACGGGGCCCAGACTGAATGACATCTTTTGCAGGAGTCTAATGCAGTTTCCGCTGATATCAACGAGATGTTTTCAAAAGTGAAGTTTCCTGTTGGGGATATAGATGTGTTTTGCTCCCCGTGGTGGGCGGAAGACGGCATGGATCAAGCAGCCACAGAAAACCGAATCAATCATGCTTCGATTTCGGTTGGGGGTTACTTGAGTTGCGAATAGCGAGCGATTCGTATGACCGAAATTCGGGGTCAAATCAGCTTGCAAGCTGGAGCTCAACAATGAGCGAGACCAAACACGAGCGTTAAGTTAAATATGACAAAGTCATAAAAAAATTAAGTGCATATTTAAACTTGGTGTTTGGTGTGCGATTTATGGTGTGTGGTGTTTGTCTTTCGAAGCTGCTATTGAAAAGAGGCACATGTGGTAGTTTTTCGGGAGGGAATTTTCCATCCGCGATGCAAGCGCCACGGTTGTTTTCTATCCGGTTTCACGGTTATTGTCGCTCATCAGGTATGAGTACCCCGGACTCCTTTGCCCATTCATGTTCACGCTCGTACACTCCGTAAGATAACGGGTGCTTCAGAAATATGTATTGGTGCTATTCGACGGGGATTCGTTGTAGAGTCCGCAATGTGGTAACCTCGAAATCTGTCATGTGCTTCCGCGTAAATTTTCACACCTGTCTGCATAATACTTACGATATATGATCTTGCACAGGCAGCCTCATTGTTTTTTGGGTTGGCATTAACTTACGCATATGTCACTAATAGTAATCACAGTTGTGATTCCTTTCCGGACTCTACAACGGAGTGTATTCGTTAACTCTTCTAAAGCAACAAATTAAATCCTTGTGACCAGTATATATATATATATATATATATATATATATATATATATATATATATATATATATATATATATATATATATATATATATATGATTTTCAAAGTTTAACTCAACTTAACCGGCCTATTTCAATGATCCAGCTTTGTCGTACCAATGCATCGGCTTTGCATTGAGAAGTGTCTAATGCCCCATGTATTATAATGGTTTGTTGCCTGGCAACGTGCAAACGACGCACAATGAACTCAGCTTCTGTTTAAATCTGATCAAGAAAACCACCCATTCACCCTACGTTACCATTACGTGTTTCTGCCTACAACCTAAAAATGGTCAAAAACAACAAATAGTTGAATGAAACATTGGAAATTTGTAACAGTACCACCGGGATAAGAATCTCCAGTGTGTCTATTTGGGATTTTGCTTCAGTACTGGGTGATCATTCAGTATCGACACTCGACACTAACCATTGGAGAGCTCTTGAGGATATTATACAGGTACCTGTTTGATTTGTGTCTTTTTTATTCATTGTATGCTTGTGCATAAGTGCAACGGAGGGGATATACCCCATAGCCACAAAAACCCACT
Source organism: Fasciola hepatica (assembly GCA_948099385.1). Lineage (NCBI taxonomy): Eukaryota > Metazoa > Platyhelminthes > Trematoda > Plagiorchiida > Fasciolidae > Fasciola > Fasciola hepatica. Next base: position 1,889,621 of record CANUEZ040000007.1, on the reverse strand, counting down.
GCGCTATTAGGATTAGCTAACAACCAGACCATGAGACTTGGAGTAGCAGAGAACCACATGAGGTCCCAATAGGTCAGGCATGACAATAATCCTGACGACAGTGGATTACTGTCTAACACCAAAGTCCTCGATGATAGTAGGGATTCAAACCTCTGACGTCCGAGGTCAAAATCCAACGCTCTGAATCACTTAACCACCACTGGTCTGAAATAATCAGCGATGCATATCCCTTCCAGTCACCTCCCTTCCGGCGACTAGACAAAAGGACCAACGCATTTTGTTCTACGCGTTTTTCTTCATATGTCCGAACGGAAAGCTCTTCACAACAGCACTGCACTACATACTGATGACTCCTGACAAGTCGGATGACGCAGTCTGTCTGCTCCTTCGTTATAGTTCTCGAATCTCACCAGTTTCGCAATACACAAAGCGTTCCGTGGGCCTGATAGTAGACTTGCTTGCATTCCGTCTCAGCGCAGCTTGGATTTTGATAGCGAACAGAACACATGACTGAAGGACGCCTTGTTGACACAACTCGACTGTGTAATGTACGAATCGAAGCTTGAAGTCCTGGTGGTAGATTGTTGGAATTCGGAGGGGTCACTATTCAGGGTGGCTACCTCGATTGTCTGTTGTTCTTCTCGTCGCTCAATGATGGCCTCTGGAATACATATAGGAAATCACCGAATTATATATAGTCAAGCATTTATTAAACTGCCCCTCTTTCAGAATGGCTGTCCCCAGCACTTCCAGGCGTACATGTAACGCTTTAGCAACTGAAGGTACATTCTGCAATCCAAGCTTTTTGAAACCATCATCGTGCGTGACTAACCGTATCCGGTTGTAGTGTACGACCTGGCTTTGCGCTTTAGGGGTCTGCACCCGCCCGAGCAATGCAGCAAGTGTTGAGGATTGATGTTTCGATCAGGACAAGTGGTGCTGTCTATCCGCATTTTGGTGATAGACAGTAGTCCACTGTCGCCCAGCTGGTTACCAAACCTAACCTATTGAGAACTTATGTAGTTCTCCACTCCAAGTCTTGGTGTCTAGCTTCTGGCTATTCCTGACAGTGCAGTCGGCCTTTGAGGTTATGGGTATAACCCTTCCACCCCACTCATGGGCAGGCTTGTAATAAAAATACTCCAGTTTTAAACGGCCCCCTAAACTCGGAGTCATCGTCTTGAGTCAGATTTCTCCCGATTAGTCTTGGACGCCGTAAGCTTTGTAGTCGTAGAACTCTGTTGGTGTGAGGGCAAATGTTAATTTCCCCCAACAAACTCTTTCTGACATTGTTGCACTGTTTTCAAGCGTGCGCGAGGAGGACAATGGATGTCAGAGTTTGTCATAACCCTCGCATAGATTTCCGAGAGAGGTAGAGAACAAACGCACCACACGCGGTACATGGGTACACGGTAACGGGACTGAAATAGTGCAGTTGAGTTTTCCCCGTTTTATCTGATCGCACAATTTATTCCAAGAATGCTTGGATACATGCTCTCCGTCCTGGAATTCAGGTTGCCTCGACAAGTTTCTCGAAATTGACCGTGATTCCGGAACAGTTACGTGAGTATGTGAAGATGATGTTATCCAGTGACCCGGACATCCGGCCGGACGCTCTGCAGTTCTCACGTGTGAGTGTTATCACTTTATTGTTCGATGATTCTGGCCCGCCTTGCGTTGATTTACATTGCTTCTCTTCTGTGTTATTTCTGTGATTAACTTCGTCTAGTCCACGCTTTACAAGTAGATTCAAAATCACCTCGTATTTCGCAGTACTACTGTGCTGTTTTTGCCCCATGTTATCAATCATATACAGTCTTACTTTATTTCGAAATGTGGGGGTGCCCGAGTATACGTTGCTTTACTGAATATCCGACCAAAAGTCACAAGTTTTCGGATCCGATATCTGAATCTCGTTAGCCCGCATCGTTGACCGCGCAACCTTCGCCAGTTGGGAGTCTGTAGGTAGTAAATCTGTGTCAACCCCAAAAGCAATATCGACATCGTAGTGTTATATTCCACAAGACGTATCGAGCGAGCTGTTCGTCTATCGGGAACCATGCATTTAAACAACACCCAAGTTATTCAACCGTAACAAAAACCGTTCAATTGCGTCAATGATATTCAGTCATTATTAGGCCAGAGGATGTGATCACGTAGTGTGTATGTCTAGCTTCATCTCATTGCAATCACTTCGTGTGACTTGATGATGTTCGTTGTCGGGCCGCGATCCGTAATTGTTTTTGAACAATGAACTAATTGCTCTACATACTCCACCACAGTAGTCGTGATTAGGACCGAAAGAGATGATAACTCAAATGATTTTTCAGTGTTTGATGAGGCACTTGTTACCAGTGCTGCAAGAACGCTGGTCGTTATTGAAACTGATGAAAGATCGTGGATCAAAACCGGTACCGGGAATCGACCAAATGCATGACAATGGGTATGTGAATAACCGCATTCGAGGGAAGCCATGTGAAGTCGAAAGCGGGAGGATCACGCCGTGCAAGTGATGTCTATTGTGCCGTCATCATCACGAACCGATGACATCGAAATCCCCGGTTCACTTCTCGCGCTTGCCGGTCAAGTAGCCTGTTTGGACCATAAGCAACTGTTTCCCCTTCCTGGAGATACTGGACAACTGTTATTTAACAGGTATAAGAATAAAAAGGTGTTTTCTCAGAAAAGAAGGATAGGAAACAACATTCATCTAAGAAGATATCGAACTAACGGAAAACTTACAACAGAGTGGGTTGTGTTGCTGTCCGTGGACAGAGTTGGAAGGCTTTTTCTACATTCTGTTTCAAGCATCATTTGGATATATAGCAATCGTTCTGACATAAATCGAAGTTGGGTGCTTTATTTTTTTCGTCAGTGCAACAGCATTACCTTGCGTTGCCGACAATTTTTATTACATGGTCGCGCGTGAGTGTGGTGAAAGGAGTATTTACCTCACAGCCACAAAAGCCTACGGCACTATCAGGAATAACTGACCACCAGACCAGGAGACTTGGAATGACAAATAACTACATGAGGTCGCAATAGGTTAGGTATGACAATGAACCTGACGACAGTGGATTACTGTCTATCACCAAAGTCCTCGATGGTAGTGAGGATTCATACCTCTGACCCCCGAGGTGGTAACCAAACGCTGAAAACCCCTCGACTGATTGTGTGTGAATAAATTTACATCTTGGATACTTCGGGTGACAACTGTCCATGCGTTCCAATTAGCGGCAAGGTTGGCACACAATGAAACCGAGTTCTTGCGCCAGACACATAGTCCGAAGACCGACTGAAGGCTTAGACACTGCGTCCACTTTGACTGTCAACCCACTACTTTGGTTAACCACCGGCGCGGCACTCTCAACCTGAGAAAATTGAGTTCCGACTGAAGACATAGCCAAACCATGAAATACGGTGCGTTTGACGAACCAAGTACAGCACTTCTGTATTCAAATAGCGCTGCAAACGGTGAATTTTGGGACGCGAACATACCGTTTTATGTTCTCGGTGTCGCAAGCACCACTGTCCGTAGCCCTTCGTCTTTTTCGTCTCCTTTACCCTCAGCGGTCAGGTTTCACAATCGTACGTGAGGGTGGTGCGAATTGTAGGCCGGTTAACGCGCAGTTTCGTACGGAAGCTTACTTCACTGTGGGACCATAGTGGTTTGCGAAGTTGCAGGAGTACTCTTCTTGCGCAATCAACACACAGTTTAATGTTATTTTTATCCTGGCCGTTTGAATTTATGGTCGTCTCGAGATATTTAAAGTCTTGGACTAGTATTAAGGTTTGGCCATTGAATTGGATAGAGAATATCGGGTCTGGGGAAGTTTCACATCTTCGTTTTTGTAGTGTTTTTCTCCAGACTCATTGTTTTGGCCTCGCGCTCGATACGGTCGAGAATCGACTGCAGACTGTTAGGCTTAGCTCTCAATAAATCCAAGATTCCTGACTGAGTTGAATTCCTCGGCAGCCGATGAGGCGTAGTTAAACGGTGCTGGTGACAAGGAGCTGCCTTCATGGACGCCGGAGTCGCACGTTCTGAGTTGTTGTCTTGTCTATCACGTTGCTGTCTGCACTTCTTGTTTGTGTGGATTTGTCTTGTTCATAACATCCGAATTATTAATTTTGATCGGAGTAGGTTGTGCACGAAAATATATGACAAAGCTTCACTTCTCTATATCCTAGCTTTTACGCACATGTATGTTTCCTTATCACAGATCCCCTACTTTGAGGATGGCTCCATGTCGGTGTTGCGAAGTATTGATAATATGTACCAATTGGACAATTTGGCACGATCCCAGTTCTACAAATCTCTCCCGTCCACCATTCATCTTCTTCCCAAAGTATGTGCTTGTAAACGTTTTACACTTGGTAAGAATGGAGTGAGAGCAAGTTGTGTGGTGCGGTAAAGACCATGGTTTAGTTGAGCACGATAGTTCGTGTATGCTCAACTAATACGGGCAAAACTTAGAGGTGATCAAATTTCATTTTTGCTTTTACCCTGGTGTGTGGTTCATGATGAAGTTGGGGAATAACAAGCGCCAGTCGTTAGTTGTCAGATTGTATTGGGTTCTTTATTCAACGATATTCGAGCAAGGTGAATTCTGCTCGCTTTTTATCATCGTGGCCTTTGGGATTGTTTTTTGCATCTCCCTCCTAGTAGTCTAGTACAACATGGTGCAATGATGCATTATCAATAACCGTTACTGGCTATATTACAAAGCTTCCTTCTGATATTGTCGTTACTACGTATTAGAACTCCGACTCTTGCTTTTCCTGTAGATCCGACTTTATCCATCTCGCTCAATAAACTGAAGACAACAACGTTAGAAAGTGGACATTTGTTTTCAGTGATTTCTAATCATGCAGGTGAAATGGTACTGCTATGTTCGAATCGTATTCCAGTTGTTAGTAAAATAAATTCTCTATTCAGATAACAGTTGGTTCTCTCCAGTACTGAAGATCGATAAACTCCCTAACTCAGTCGGTAGTAACTGAATCAGTTTGCGGACACTTTGGGTGTCGGAAGAACCCTTCGGGTTGGGGATCATAAATTCACAACACTGAAAGAACTGATAGACCGTGGTCGTTGGTTGTAACTAAAGATGGTTGGTGTTTTAAACTCATGTGCTAAGCGAGGTGATCTTCTGCTTGTTAAGTTCATGATTCATACCGTACCGGTTTCCGAGCCGGATGGCCACTGACTCTCGATGATCATCCACCTCCACGTTTCTGATCCGTTCGCCCCGGTGCACAAGGTGTGTGACCACCTTAGTGACTAATTCAACCGTCTTTTGAACCCGGCTTACAATCTGAACTGTATCGAAATTGATATTCGAACTCGGCGTAAGGGTTCCGTGAGTGGCGTACACGGTCTGTAAATCTTAGTGCCGGTCTCCTCAACCAGCTTCATTCTCACGCCTTATAGCTGTCTGGTACAGAATTATATCTTTTGGCAAGAATGCTGTTCTTAATTATTTGCACTGAATGAGCACAAAACAGGCCTGACCACAGATTTGACTAAATTTATGCTACCCGAGACCGTATGCGTGCTGTTCATCCACTCGAGCAATGTAGAAGGGGAATATACTATACACGAATAACATAGTGCACTGTGTAACTCATAAAATTAAACGATTTGCGTAATTGAATCTTTGTAGTCAGTTTGTGGTGGGTAGTTCCATTCAGTTCTACTGCTTTCGAAGTTCACCAGATTTGCTTGAAGACTGATCGTCGATACTTTCTGGCAATCGGTAAACAATATCAGGAGTATTTTAGGATCGTGCCAACAGCACAGTGTTGCTCTCTCCGCTCTGCTCATTTTTGCACTCAATAATGTGATCCGCAACACGCGCACACATACACAACAGTACAGCGTACCACAACTCGTCATTTGACTTCTTTCACACTTTCCCCTCTTCTTCTTCAAGCGATTATGTTTGTATCGGGTTTTTCCACAAATCACGGAAGATTTCTCCAATCCGCACATGGTTCCGTTCGTTTTGCCGCCAGTGTTACAAATTATGGATATGGTCAGCCAGACTGAGTTTATCCAATATATGATGGCGCGAGTTATCCCAGTGCTCGCTTTGAAAGAACCCATTCAGGTATACGTTTGTTCCACTTGTCACGTTCACGAGATTCAGTTCATTTTAGGAAACGATGACTATACATTTCTTTGTTAATAGCTAGCCGAATATAGCACATTTGTGTAGGTCAGATATATCCCAATCCGAGTCGCTTTTTGCATTTTCCTCTGTTGCTGTATTTGGTAATGAAGCACCGCAAGTCAGCCTGTTTGCCACTCTGCCTTCTAATGGAATCGCCGAGTAAATTATAGTGTCCTATCGTAATTGGTCCACTTTCTGATCGACGAGGTCTCCTGCTCATCTATAACAGAATATAAATCACATCGCGGTACACATCCTCAGGTTTACTATTTTTTCACCTTGATTACCATAACAATTGTTGTGCCATTAAAGTAATGCCTAATTCGGTAAAATGTTCCTATAGTTTACTGAAAAACTTCAAGAACATGAACCCTCCAGTGAAACTGACCTCATTTGCTCACATGGTACGCAATAAATTGTAAAGAGTCTTTAGAAAATCTAAAGCTCATTCAAGGAAACACCGCGCAGGCTGGAAAGTAGCTCTTCGCAAAAAGCTATTCACACCATATGCCTACCCGTTGTAATCAGCAAGAATGTTCGATCTCTGCTGGGCAATTTTTCGATGCTGCCGGATCTTGTTGGGACAAAGGAATACTCTCAGCTTAGACCAATGCTTCGGCAAGAAACCTGGCTTCACAGTGATATTGATGACGAAATAGTTACACCTGATAGTTTCACTGGATATCGCGTGGATCACCCCACATTGTATCGCAAGCGAGATGGCGGAGTTATCACGTACACTACCAATCGTTGGTGTAGACAAGTCAGATACGTTTCTACCTATTCTACAAGTTTCGTAAGCTGTTCCATGCACGAATACAAACCCAAGTTTTTGAGCAATTTCCGCTCACTTCTGCTAGTGAATGTATGTATTTCCTCCAAATGTTCCACGACCGACTACCTGGAATTCGTTGACTCAGTTTCACAAATTTTGGTTAATTATGCTGATATTTCAGTGTGCATCGCTGCTGGCGATGTTGATTGTTTTGATGTGAGCTTTTTTATCCGTTCGGTTTGACTAAGACTGTTGCATTTCCAACTGGACTGGACGTGTTTCTGGACTCTCTTTTAGTTAACGGCCCATGTCTTTCTTCCACTTCGAGTCACTCTCCGCCAGGCTCCTCCGACCACGCAACAATCAAAACCTCATCCATGATCTATAGTCGGACCAGCCATGCACATTTCACTTGAGGTCGTAATCGCTTAGTTTGGAAGAGGCAGATTTGTCCTGAAAAAGTTATAAAACTACGGGAAATGGTTGCTCAGAGGGAATTTTCTGTATTCTCAGACAGGAATTTTTCGGTTTCCTAGGACCATCCCACCGGTTTGTTAGACTTTCGCTTCAGTCTTTGATGCCTGGTAAAAACTGTATTCGCGCCCTGATCTGTCTGCACCCCACCTCACACAACTTCGTCGCAAAAAGGAATACTCCCTCAAACATCGTAATCTCCCAGCCGTCAAGATTCTAACAAAATCAATCAAGGCTGGGGTACATCACCTCAATTCCATCTACACGCGTACCTTTCTAGCCCACAGAAGTCATCTCGACACATGGAAGCGCTTGAAAGATCTAACTGGTTTCTCATTCGCACACAAATCTGCTGTTGTTAACGCAGACGAGCTCAGTAAGTCATTCAACAGAGCAGCAGGGCCCGTCATTCCTGTACTTCTTGAAGAAAATCAATCTTGGGAACCTCCAGTTTGCTTCCTTACTGTGGACGTCCACAAGGAACTGCTTCTCCTTAACCCTGAAAAATCATCCGGACCAGACGGACTCAACCCCATAGTGCTCAGGGAGTGTGCGGTTATCTTCAGTCCTATTCTTTCTGATCTTTTTAACCAAGGCCTGAAGGAAAGAAAAATAGCGTCACTCAAATTTCAGCTTGGTTTCATGCTCACAACTTAAGCCTTAACCCAATCAAGTGTGACGACATTCTGTTTTCTCTTTTGAGTGTCAGCAAGCAACCCAATGTTCAAAACGACTACACGTTCATTACAATAAATGGGGAACAGCTGAACCACCGTGATTCAGTGAAATACCTTGGAGTGCAGCTCGACCGTAACCTTACTTGGTCAAAACATGTTGCTTTCATTTTTGCGAAAAGAAGACGCTTATCTTTCTATGTTTCACGCCTTGAATTCCACTCAGTGCCCATTCATCTTATCAAACGCTTTGTATTCTGGCTTTATGCTGCACTCGTCATTTTTCCTGGTCTGTTGGTGGAAGACGCCAAGTTCGCTGCTAGATCCCTGAAGATTTTATCATCTCTCAGTGGCATGCCCCGACGGTATTTTACTCACTTTATCACATCCCAATATAGCAATGCTTGCCTAAAGCTGTCTACAACGATTCTCACTGACTCTGCTCATCCTCTTCACAATGACCTAGTCAAATGCATATCCACTTCTTCCACCCGTTCTCAACACAGACATCTTTATGGACGCACTAGGGCTTATAGCAGTTCTACTGTCTCCTACGTGGCAAGGTATTTGCTCAATCCAGCTTATACAATATCAGAACTAACACGACACTTGGAATAACATAAATGCTTACTGCCTATTTCTCCTTTGTTCCATTTTTCAGGACGTATACATGGTTATGCGAAGGCTGAATATTCACCTCCCGGGGTGCATACAGAAATTACTTGACTTGATCTGACCTATAACGTCGCTCTTGTTCTGGAAAAGAATGATACTCAAGCTCCCTAACTGTGGGGAACAAGCAGAATTTACAGGGCACCAAATCGGAAGAATACGGGGGATTATTCAACCACTTAGACATCTTTCCGACGAATGAGTGGCACGATCGTATTCTCAAATAAGCTTTCATGCTATACGCAAGCTCAATGAACTTGGGATCTGGATAAACAAAATGAGAAGTATTTCTTAAAGAATGCGTTCTATCTCGAAAACGAAGTGATCAGACTAGCAGAAGAACTAGACCTTCCGGGATATTTATCCTGATTCGTTCAAAGTTGATGCCCTGTAAAGATTTGCCTTTTTACCCCCAGTTCTGTCAGAGAATCGGTTTTGTTGTTGTTAAGTATGAAAACCAGAATCAAACCGGCAACATTCCGCTTACCGGACGGATTCTCTACCAGCTAAGCTATCGCGGTACGGTCAATCGGATGTGAATATCCAGTGTTGCGCAAACCACTATTCCGATGATATACAACAGCTGTTCTGACTTTAATCAGTGAACTAGCCCCGTCGGTCACTTACCAATGGGACGAACAGCACGCGGCTGAACATGGCCCAATGGACATTGAAATATAATCGTAGGATATGTTATTGTCACTAGGAATCACTCGCCTATCTTTCATGCTATGCGAAGTTTTGGTGTGTTGTATACTTTCATCCTGTAATCACCACCTACGCGCTTTCTTCGAATAACAGATCACTTTGGTGCTGTTACAAAACTTACGTGTTCTCACGGAGAAGTTCCCAACTAGCGAGTTCCGCACGCACGTTTTGCCCATGCTACACTCGGCCTTGGACACGGACAACAGGACTATACAAGTAGGTCACACGAAGTCGCCTCTCTCGGTGTGTGTGGTTCTATGCTTCCTAACTTTATTCTGTGATTGGATTATTCAGTCGTTTATTGGTTCTCCTGCCTCGATCAATCTATCATCTCACTGAAACACAACGACTTTTGCCTGTCAGACGTTGCACGAGGTGTTCGGGAAGTTGTCAAGTATGTCACTAAATCAGTTTGGTCAGAATAACCATTAACCACGCATTGAATGAGGTGGCTTTGGTTGCTACCTTAGCGGGAACTTCATTCGGAACTGTTTCGAAATGAAAAAGAAAAATCAAGACTATAGAGAGAGAGAGAGATGGAAGAAAACCACTAATAATGGTATCAAGTTGATAAAAATAAGTTTGTGGATACAAGAGAGCCACTGATTACGACATCGAGCCATGATTCATCGGATCTCTCGGATTCAAACGTTCACGATCAAGTCCACTGATTAGGCTTTCCACACCTTTCTTCCATGTCATGGATTGAACATCCTTGTTAATCTTCCAGCCACTATCAGCCTCACCGAACATTGCGCGCTGGGGTATCCAACCGCTTCAGTCTAATGAGCTTTGGTGTTTTTTTATCATGATTTGTTTCGTATGCCTAATACTAAACCTACCCCCAACATTGCTGATGCGGTCTTCCCATCAGATTCTGGCAGTGCTGCGAAGGCATCGGTGTTCGAATAACGGTGATTTACAGGGTCATGTTTTTAAATCGTGAAGAAGAACCGGCTTAACTGTTGTGGGGGTACATTAGGCCTTCGATAGATAAATGAATGTTATGTCGGCGCCACCGATGACTGACGTTGATAAAAGCCAAACGCGCCTCCTGTATACGCGAAGACGCTCCGTCCTATATCCGAACTACGGGTGAAAGGTAGCTGCCTAGGTAACAGAACTTACCTACTCGTCCTGTGGTAACCCCCAATACCGAAAGTTTAGATGTTGAGCCAATCCAGTACTGCAACATTACTACGCAGTTGTTCAAACTGCTGAGGAAAGTTTACAAATTACATAGTATCTTCACTCCGAAGAATTATGTCGTATGCATACTAAGAAAGGTTTCATACCACAATGTGCACCTGGCAAAAAGGTGGTCTCTAGGACCATATTTGTAGCTTCCACATTGACCTAGTTGAGTTACGCGTAGAAACAAAACGAATACAATGTAGAGCGAAGACGGATTCGGACAAATACGCGAGACTGTCCAGGTAAACACAGGTATGACAAGATGAAAAAACAAAACTCAAGTCCAGTCAAGTACATGCTTTATAAACCCGAAAATGGATATTCAGGAGCTTGATAATCATTTCCAATTACAAAATAATGCAGAGAGTGAAATATAATTTCAACTTAGCATTGAGTTTAGTTCCGCAATGATAACATCGGGTTTGGCGAAAAACAGGTGAAATATGGTACTGTAGAGGACTTGCAGATCTTGGTACGAGCATAAATGTGTTTATAGCGGAATCGTGTGAATGATGTAGAAATCCCTTTGCTGATATCGGGGTAAAGTAGGTGCGATTCAAAAGTCAATATCCTACGGGAGCACTGTACATGAATTGAGGCTTTGGCATATCATAAAATGGGTTAACTGATTTCGAGGTATACCATTACCTCTAGCTAAATGCTTCAGGGAATCAGAAATTACTTTAGTCTTTGATAAACAATCCAGGGCATATTACAGAAGCGTAAAGCCGATAAGGTACAACGCAGAATTAAATAGATTTTCAACGCTCAACTCACCGCTGGAAACCATGGAAGCACTGTACAGCTGTTTCATCCTTATTAGGAATCATCAGCTGCAGTGCATATCCACCGAGCCCCCACAAAGACTCGAACCTGAGGTGAACGATTCTGAGTCGAACAGCTGTACAGTGCTTCCATGGTTTTCAACGGCGAGCTGAGTGTTAAAAGTGCGTGATGAATCATGTTATACAAATCTAATCTCCTACTACCCATATAAACGAATTTTCCCGATGAGATTTAGTGTAGTGCCAAGGTACTTGGGCCTCAAAACAAAAGGTAAGCTCTCTTGGCTTCAGGACAACTGCGGTGGCATATTCAGGGCAAGGAAGGTCAAGGTTCGAGTTAACATCGACTTACAGCACTGATAAATTTCTCTCGATGGACTCACTGTCCCGTGGAAAAAGTTGTATACACTGATTGGGTTGGGGCCTACGAAGAGTCATATCATGCGCATATTTAATAAGCACACAACAATTCTTCACAGGCATGGAGGAGATATACTTGGAAAGCAAAACAGAAATAAGGTAATACCTTGCAACGTGTGGTTGAAAGTACGGAGAAGGTTCTCTCCCGAAGCACGGTGTCAAGCAGAGTGACCGGGCCAATCGTCGGACGATCTTTCAGGTTTATTGTGGGCAGTATATATATATATATATATATATATATATATATATATATATATATATATATATATATATATATCAGCTATCCAAAACTTATCCCGCAAGGTAGCGGAACGAACCCTGGGGGCCGGTGACTGAATGGTCAGTTCATACGCTCTTCGGGTGAGGCCAAACATCCTGGGAGCCCAGTGCACCCATGCGCCACAGATGCAAGTGAGTATACCGTTGTGCGCCTCATACGCCATCCATGGTTGGTTTGGAATCAGGGTTTAGCCATCTCTCCTATACTGACTATTGGTCAGTCAACCCGATGGAGAGCACCAAGCATTCGCTTTCGTCCTCTCAACTTAGTGGGAACACCTCCACCACGAGAAGGCAGTGATTAGGTCTTCCTCAACAGAGGCTGTGCTAGACGCACGGTCACTTGGGAGCATTTCGATAGGCGTTCAGGACGAGTAGCCATCTCGGAGCCTAAGACACCCACTCCCGACCATACTGAGGCATTTGGAGGCCAAAATGAATTATGCAAATAAACGCGAGAAAACGAATGGTTCCACAAATGTGAGATAGAAACGGAGGTACCGGCGGTGGTCAAGTGGTCAGCATCACAGACTTAGGTCCCTATGTCCCGGGTTCGAGTCCTCGCGTCGCCGGGACCTATTTTACAATCGGCCACGACCCCTTTCCTGAAAGATCGTATTGTTTTTTTCATCGTAACAGAAGGGAAGTAAATCCCCATGCACATAATGGAGCAAGCGGAACGTGAGCGAAGCAGTATCCTTTAGGCTGGTGACTGCCTATCTTAGACGACGACTGCTGCCCAGTAGAATACAATCACGTCTTTCACCGTCAAGAGAACCCTAGGTACTCCAATGACAGTAGCTAGGATCAGATATTACCCATCTATTGATACAGCGGGGCTAGACCTCATGTCACCTCTACCGATCGACCTGTCAGGCATGATCGCCTCCGATTAAAAGAAGTTATACCGTGTAGCTGTTTGGATCATAGAGGTCATAGAGTCCAAATACCTCGCGAAGGTGCAATTTCGTCATGATGGAAAAGTCACCAACTGGATTTCTATGGTTCTGGCGTCACTACTCGTTTGGACGGCGGAAATTTCCGCTTTCGTTGATGATGTTTAACGCTGCTATTGTTATCACCAAGTTATAAGAACTCGTAGTCTGCGGACGTACTGCTCTAGAGATCGAGAGAAGATACCCACACAATTACCAAGCTCGCCATAGCCGACGAGATCTCATGGCTGATGTTGCCTGATTGTTCACTTTCGACCACCACATCGGCACACGTCCTTGGTCCAAGGGTTTATCCTCCCGTTGTTCCCACAAATCCAGTCGACCAAACTTTTGACTCATCCCAACACGAATTAGACTGTGCAGAAATTTTGTCATTACTCGCCTAACCCAGTTGAAGCAAGAGTCGTGATGGAATTCTTCATAAACTCCAGTTTTTCCGTTGATCTTTTCGTGGTTCATTACTCATTGAGATGGTGTGTGTATGTGTGTGTGTGTGTGTGTGTGTGTGAGAGAGAGAGAGAGAGAGAGTTTCCTGAACTGTAAACACGTGGTTATAAAAGTTATTCAGTGCATGACATCACAGTCTTTCTCCTCTTTTCCTTCAACAGGAGTTGTGCTTGCGCGCCTTGCCATCGATTAGCCAAATGATGGAACTGACTACTTTGAGAAATGCCGTACTCCCACGCATTCAGAAACTGTTTTTCCGAACCGATTTGCTCACAGTGAGTTTCGATTTACCCCTCCCCCTGCGCGCCTCGTTCATTGTTCTCTATTCCTGAAACCTTTCAGTTCCGAGTGCATTTTTTACATTTGCATCAGGTGTGATCACACAAATTTGTCGCTTGACAATGGAAAATTCACCTTATTTTTGAGTTGAATAATATTGTTCTTTTGGAAGTATTAGTATCAGAATCAGTAGAGAATACGATTGGCTTAATGCAAGCATGACGGTCGTTTGCTTGTACTGCGTATTATCGATCTCCCAAATCACGAACTGCAATAATCGGACAGTACTACGCTTAGGTCATGGGTCTCACTGAAGCCGTGGAATTCGGGGCGGTGATCAACAGTTTCTGTTGATCAACAATATCATGCACTTATTATCAACTCAGCCATTACAAAAATAACCAGGTGGAAGTTGAAATGGGACGTATGTGAGTGTCGGACTGTCGGCGAACACAAAGGCCAGTAATCACAGTGGAGCACAGCCAGTGAGGGCTTGGAAAGTGCGAGCAACGCACCCGACGGAATGTATGCCAACACTTGGACAACGTGATTAACAGAGTACATGACTCCGATCACCCAGTCACTGCTTCATCCACTGAATGCGTGTCACAGCAGTTAGATCAATTCGCTGGTTCGGGTATCCAGTCCATGCCGTAATTTAAGTATAGTGGGAAGAATAGGCTTCATAACGTTCTCTATACGCTGTACCATCAGGGAAAGTCATCAGTCTTTACCGTGAGACTGGAAATAGTGAACTACGTAACCTTTATTCATCGAATTATCCATACTGGAATGAACCGGCTGACGTTAGAGTTCTACCTATCATAGTTACTGACTCAGCTTGATGGAACCCCCGCAGTCTATTCCCAGACGTATGCCTCATCATAGAATAGAAGAAGATTTAGTTGCTGAATGTTTGGCACACTTCAAAATAGACATTGATTGGCTATTAATCGTTTCGCGCTGTTTCTCGAGTTAAGTAAGTATGATGGCAATGTTGTCAAAGCTTAGATTACTCGGCAGTAATAGTCACATGGCAAGTGGAACGTTTCGTCTTCTCTGTTCCCTGGAAGTGACACGAGTCAATAATGTTTATTCTCCATTTTCGTATAGGACTTTGTGATTGATAAGGTCTACAGAAATAGTTATTTGTTGCCGTCCAGTTCGTGTGCTAACTGTCCGCTGGGATTTTCACCTTTGTAGTGGGCTCCAAAAGGCATGCATGCTCTGTACGACGAACTTGGAGGAAGGAGGGTCTTCGATAACATTCAATAACGGTAATCACTGTAGCGCAGAGGGTGTTTGTTTTTGTCAAACTTCAAAGTATGCAAGTAACGCATCCTAATTTCTGAAACCAGTTTTCTATTGTGTATTCGTCGACGCCTTTCTCGTTGCTGAGATTGCGTTAAGAAATCGTATTTCGTAATATTGGAATGAAGCAACCTGTTCGAATGCGGCCCATATAGCCTATGATTTAACGTGCGAGACTTAATTCAATGTGCTCGGTTCGGGTCTCTTTAGAATTCGGTAATATAACACTTTTGACGACGAATCCCAGCAAGTCGGATCGTGTGTGGATTTTCGAAAGACACATGTACGGTGTTCCGCAGGTTTTCTGCGACGAACGTTTTGTCCAACCAGCATTTCTCCCGAGATCTCATCATCCTCTTGGCTTCGGACGCTGTCTCACTATAACCCTATCATGGTCGGCCTAATTGATACCCATTTTTTTGATTGTACTATAGTCACCCTTTGCTTTATTTATTCCCCTCCATCCCGCACCTACAAATGCGTTCACTTGTCATTTTGTATCCGGTCTCCTCCATTGGCCAATCGCATCGTTATCATCACAGACGCGTATCAGTTGTTTGATATGTCTCGGGAAATTGTTGGACCATTTGGACAAGTGGATTGTCATGGATGAAATTGTCCCGTTTCTGCAACAAATCAAATCTCGTGAACCAAGTATTCTGATGGCTATCCTGGGTAAGCCATACTTGATTGTCTGCGCCTGTGATGAGTTGAGACGAATGGCGATAGAAGGGAATGTGCTTCATTCGCTAGTTGAATTGGTGTATGATACGTTACACCCTACTGATCGAGCGTAGTGCCGTCTGTCCGAAAAATTCGGGATCATCTCAATTCGGTCGAAATCCTGACATACAATCGAATTCCAATTTATACGACGGATACTACTCTCAATAGCCAAGAATATACAATAGACTCCGTTGTTTGACAAGAGAGGGAAGAGTATCAATTGTATAGCCTGGGATTCGGTCATATGTCAGGATTCCGATCGAATTGTGGTGACCCCGAATTTCTTGGACAGGCTGTGCATGAGTCCCTAATCATAGATGTGTTGCAACGGTTCTGCGAGAAACAAATGTTTTTGGTGCAAGCGCAAACTTCATGGGAACTCTACGCCTCCCTTGTTTACCCGGTGAACGTGCATTGTTCGCCGACGCAACCGGCGATCGGAAGACAAGTGCAGATGACCTATCAGTCCATTGTATGAAATTCGCCACTCAAAGTGTTGTTGAACTTCGTGCCTGAGGCCCACGATATACGCCCAACGGTATTTCCGTAACTTCAGGCGAAATAGCTAAGCACTGCGGTCAGTGGCGTACTTGCATTCAAGTTACTTCTTCTTGTACGTGAGTACCACCTCTACCCGTAGTTGTATATCTGCGCTTTTAAAATTCGATTTATTTCACTGCTAATTGGTTAGAACTCTGAGTTTAATGGAGTGCCAACAACTCAACTGAATTGGATCGACCAAAGTTGGTAATAAGTTCAAACGATATCGCATGCGTGTGTACTGTTTCTGCGTATACAGAGGGCTCGTTTGGCATTTGCCAATCTGGCTCATCTGTGACATCGACATGACATCCGTTTACCTATCAAGGACCGAATGTACACTGTAGCAGTCAGGCTCGTGCTTCTGTATGGTTCGGAGACATGGCCACTTCAGGTGAAGGACATAAGAAAATTGTCAGTATTCGAACACTGATGTCTTCGTAGTATTGCTCGAATCTGGTTGGAACACTGCGTGAGCAATGCTGAGGTTCGGTGGAAAGTCTTAGGTTCAAGTATCAAGTCATTGGATGAGACACAAACTCACTAGGCTAAGATGGTTGGGACATGTATTACGCATGTCCCCTGACAGGATTCCTCGGTTTGCTTTGTTTGCTGAGGTGGATACCGGTTGGAAGATGAGTAAGAGTGGTCAGTCCACGAAATAGAAGAAAGGTATTAAGAGCCTAACTAGTGGACTTGGGCATGTGGGGCGTGTTAGACTTCCTGCATGGGGTCCAAGAAACCATCCCACTCAGTGGTTAGATACATTAGGGGATATGGCTAGATGGCACGATCAGTGGCGCTCTTGCATCCACAGAGTTTCTTCATCGACTTAATTCCATCAATGTAGTCCTTCTCTTACTCCTTCATACTCTTTTCTCCTTCATTATTCCCTTTCGAGGTTGCCTGTTAGGAGATAGCAACCAAAGCCACCGCACTCAGTACATGGTTAATGGTTGTCTGAACAGAACAGAGCATGCGGGCCAACTACCATCGAGTGCTATTAGAAAAAAGTATTTTTGGAATAAATACAATGCACAGCTGTGAAATCTCTATATGAAACAATTTATTTGACTACCTTATCACAAAAGAAGGTAAACAGAACTGTTTAAACTTCCCGGATATGAAAATCATCAATAACAGACATACTTACCTCAGAATTAGTTTATCCTTTGTCAACTTAGTGGACAAGGTGTGTCATCAGTCTCTGCAGATGTGCTAGCTGTTCGATCGAACTGGACAGATCTGCACGGACTTTTGTATAGACGATCCTTGCTTCAGCCACTCCTATCCTGTCAGTCTAGAACGTATCGGCAGCGGTGTGTGAGAGGATTTTAATGACCGGACTATACAGTGTAGAGTGCAAATGGATACTCTCCGAGTAAGCCCGTGTATTCTGTCTTGTTGCACTTGGAGCCGATTGGGTCGCTAAGGCGCCAGCTCACGTGGTAGTGTAGACCTCGCCTGAATAAATGAACAAACCACGCATGACCGGTGATTGTCCGCTGAACCTGTGCCGACACGTTGCTTGGCTGTTCATCGATCGGGTGGGCTCTCGTGACAAATTGACGGTAAATCAGTGTCCTGATTCCATAGACATCCTTGTGACCCACTGGCACCGAATTTCTTACCTCAAATTTCACGTATGTCGTTCCTCAGACCTGTGTTGTGGCTTCATCTTAGTTTGCGTACTTACCCCCGGGGATGTCCTTCCCTAGCTAACGGAAATTTGAACTTTTGAGCATGTACAGGATGTGATCACTTTTGAAAGTTCGTTGTGCAGGGGATGATCCATCTTAGACAATATTTTGGAATAAACTGGCCACAAGCACTTTTTTATTACATGCTTGCGCATAAGTGCAACGGAAGGGGTATACTCCATAGCCACAGAAGCCCACCGCACTATCAGGGATAACCCGCACCTAGACCCTGAGAATTTTAATGGCGTAAAACCACATAAGGTCCCAATAGGTCGGGTGTGACAACGAGCCGAACGACAGTGGATTCCACCAAAGTACTCGATGATAGTGAGGATTCAAACCTCTGGCCTACGAGGTGTCCGTCAAACGCTCTAAACTACTCGACCAACACCGACTTTTTTCGTGGAAATTAGGGAAAGCCTGTTCGTGGGGGCTCTATATCAGAAATTAAGGAAAATAAACCCTAGTATTTAGAAGCATTCAATACAAGGGTATAGGATGGGGACCAGTTTACAACTTTGTTTAGTTTGTTCTATATTTTAGAGCACCTTCGGACTGGAGTACTTCGCAGCCTGAAACTACATCGTTGACGTAATTGCAGCTGATGAGTATCGAAGGGATCCCAAGTTGTTAGACGTTCAAAGAAAAGAAAATTGCTCATTTTAGGGGACCAAAGTCAACTGGGAGAGAAGAGAACTTTCTGCCCGTGGAACAAGTGAATGTCTTCAATCGGGTCGACAAAGTAATCACGTGCGTTTCTGGAGTCCAGAAATACCATTCCGACAATCTTACACTTTCTTTTTAAAGCCGAAGCTGTTGAGTGGACTATGTAAGCTAGGGCGTCAAGCGTAGAGCACAGAGACCGATAAGCGAAGTGGTGTCTTCTTCAGCAGACCCATGGTAGAAACAGTATCTCGAGCAATTTAAGCATCACAAATCCATCCGATGGGTTGGTTTTTACCGGATTCCTTCTTAGGAACAGGCGTCATCTTGATCAGTCTCCAAATGGATTTTCCACTTGTTAGACAATCACTGAAGATATTGGATAGCAAAACCCAAAGAGTATCAGTGGACTCTTTGGGTACAACAGAAGATAGCTCACCTGAGTCAGGATTTGTGTTTATCGTCGCCGTACACAGTTGTCTGAAGACCATAGCAGGTGGCGGAAATGAGTTGTTGAAGACTAACAATGAAGTACTCTCTGCGATGCTGGGCTGAAATCAGATTTGAGTTTTTCAACGTCGTAGATATAGATACCGATCGTGTAACCGAGTAGTACCACCGCTACGATTTTGTGTAATTTTCGGGCATTCCGTCTGGTCGCAGTGTACTCCAGAACGATTGCCTGTTATCGAAATCCCAGCCGGTGTGGAAGTCAGTAATTTAGGCTGTAATTAATTTTCGGGATTTGTAGCGGTGTTTCGGGCTGACGTTGTTATCAACGCAGTCTCTTTCTCAGCGATTGATTGTTTAGAGGGCAGCTCCTGTGATAGATAGCTTTAGCATTGCCTACCGCGCATCCGTGCTAGCGTCAACAGATTGTGTCCATGCTTGAGGCGATAGCGCTTCACCCGACTTAAATTCCCGGGATTTCCTTGCAGCGATAATAATTCTGTTACGCTAAGAGATGAATCTTAACGTGGGCACGTAAAATCATGTGATTAGTTTCGTTGTTTCGATTTTCGCCTACCGATATGTCCCAGCGAGAGCAATAAGTCATCCGGGGCTATTTTGTATGTTGGAAGCAGGCATCCCCGACAAGCCCCTCCAACGGCTGGGGTATCAAAAATGCGGATTGGACCCTCTCTGCAGGATACTGGATTATGAGAACTCCCACAGACACTGAAAGTCAGACAATGACTGTGCGCACACTACACGACTACTGGGTGGATATTACCTGCTTATCCAAAATCATACCAGATGATACCGGCTCTCGTAACATCAAAGTTCCCGGCGCAGATGTCCATTATTGATTTTATCACAGTGACCCAGAAACTCCGGGCCAGTAAAGAGTTGCAGTAGCTTTAAGTTATCGCGCCAATTCCTCTCTGCCCTCTTGAGGGATCGATGACATCAGGAATCATTGACGCGTTTCAAAGGTCAACCTATCAATCTTACCGTGATTGCGATCTATGCCATAACCGTCCTATCCGATACTAGTGCGAAGGACGAGTTCTACGAGTCTTCAAACAATGGCGTCACCAGAAAGGATATGTTTATCATAGTGGGTAACTGGAACCCCCGGACAGACGCGCAAGATCTCCCGACACGTCACATTCTCGGGAAGTTCGGCCCATATCAGCGCTATGAAAATGGCACTTAGCTAACTGATTTCTCCGATTTTAAACGGCTGTACGTAACCAACACGCGGTTACAGTAAGTTTTGCGTGTGCCTGTCCATCGTTCACCTTTTCGTGCCCTTTTTTGCGTGCTGGGTAAGGCTGGAAGAAGCAGTGCGCGGTCAGGCTATGATTTGGCGTAGGGGCATTATAAAGTTAGCTTCGGCTTTGACTTTGGTTGGTGCTTCCCGCCTTCCTTGTTGGGGTAAAAGACGTGAGGATTGCCGTTGGTTGGAGACGCTTAGAGGTATGGCTCGGAACCGAACCCAGTGGTGCGAATGCTTTATGGTCTGTCTGTTGACCTCTCGCTCCTCATGAACAGTTAAAAAAACAAGCCAAAACATTTACAAAATGTGTACGGTGAAAACATTACTCGTGATTTTATTTGTCATTATCTTACTTTACTTGTTATAATCTTAATGTTGACCCTCATCACCCCTGTGCTTTATAATCCTTTTCTGGTGTGGTTGCACCATGTTTGTTCTTAAAGCATGTCTTCATATGATATTCCAGTGACGATAGAACAGCTCACCGAATTGTCTACGTGTTAATCCGATCAGGGTGGATCTCGTCATTAAACGACTGTGGATAGTACCGCGGCACTGAGACAGACAACAAGGGAGTATCAGATCATGTGGGGTGGTGCGCGCGAAGCTTCGCTTTCCACCGTATAAAAGCACCGCGACATGGAATTGCTAAAGTCCCGGTAGTAAACAGCAGCTCTAAGGGAGATTAAACTGCGCAGTATTCGGCCGTCCGGAATAACATCAGACGTGAGGCAGTCCGGTTCGCAAAAGAAAATCAATGCAATTACTGGCACGAAATCGCAATTAAGATGGAAACTGCAGTCAGTGCTTGTCACTTCGCAAACCTCTTTCACCTCATACGATCAGCGTCGGATAAAAGGCAGTCTATTCAACCTACCTTGTGCGATTCCGCTGGTTTATCCATTCCTGATGTTTACGGTAAAATAACTAGGTGGGTTGGACGTTTCAGCCAGATTCTCAATCGACCACTAGATAAACCAATAGATATCGATTCGATTTCAGCTTCCCTTTATGGAATCAACTGTGATCCTCCGTCATTACAGGAGATGGCCAATGTGATTAACCGTTTAATGTCTGGCAAGTGACCCGGTGAAAACGGAATTCCTGTGGAAATTTACAAGAACTGCCTTCCAGTGGTCACCGAGCCACTTCATATCCTGTTCAGCTTGATTTGGGAAACCGAAAAATGTCCACCCGTTTGGTTCCGCTTCCATCTCCCAAAAAAGTGGCAGAATGGTGTGCGGGAACTACGGTGATATCACTCAGTTGGATGTGGTTGCGAAAGCGTTTGTCTAGCTCGTGCTGAGTTGGTTGGCTGCATTGAGACATGCACGTAGTTGGCCCAACCAGGGAGGCTTTCGCCCTGGCAGTGGATTGATCGACCAAATATTCATCTTCCGGAGGACTCCGGAACCCGGACATAAATTCTAATACCCCACCGCCGCATGCTTCATAAACTCGCGCTGTCTTTGACTCAATAGATAGCAAGTCATTGTGGAAGATAATGCTTGTAGATGGCGTCCGGTTTGTGAGGATATGTTCTGACAGCGTTCGATAGACGTGTTAGTCTCACTGGCAGACAGTACGTCAGCACCGGCCCCGTACCAAGCCCGCAAAATCATGATCGACAGGACAGCTGATCAACGGCGTGAATCGATAGATGAGAGACGAATTCTGCCAGCGTCACTTAAACCTCAAGGTGTGGTCGGCCACACCAGTCGGACCTATACGCTTGGTGCAATGAATGGATACATGGACTGACAGCCTACATATTCTCTGTTTTCCACAAATAAAACGAGATAGTTGGCAGACAAAACAGAGTTCCCGCTGAAGTTACTGAGACGACACAAAACACTATTCAAACTGGTTAGTCTGATAAAGTCGAATTATGCTAGAATAAGAGCACGCGTTTGAGGTTACGTCGTAGAATCTTGTCCACTCGAATTGGAGTCAAGAATACGACAAGGGTGCCCGTTATCTTCTTTGCTGTAGTTTGGGTAATGCGATACGCAATGGACGGTTATGAGGGCAACCGAATTTCCACAGGGTGCAGCACTATGGACCTTGAATTTGAAGACGACGTAGTGGTGTTCGGGGAGGACCTGGCCACCTTACAAGCGGCCCCTGATCGGGTTGATAAATTGGTCTTGAAATCAATACTACCAAAACCAAGGTGTTCGTAATGCCCAATAGTCATGCGAACCGAGCCCTGCAATTGACAGGGCTGAACTGAACAAGGAGCACCTGATCTGTAGTCTCTGAGCACCTCTTCATGCCCCTCCTTTACGTTACAGCACTCTCAAACATATATTTTTTTAACATTTTTTCGCCATAACGGAGTCGTTTCGGGTCTACCTGCTAATACGATCGCGAAGTTGGACAGTCTTCGTCAAGAACTGATCGATTAGCAGGTAAAAGCAACGTGACTGACGCAGCTAAAATCAATACCACAGTGAGAAAACTAGCAACAGACAGCGTGTAGGCGTTTGGCCGTGTTTGTGTGTGTGTACATGCGCAATTCGTCGACAGGTTGGAATCTGCACATCTGAATGAACGCGTTTGATCAGTGAGTGAGTGTGAATTACTACCTGGAGAACAGCAACACATTTGATCTCAAGAGCACAGAAGTACCGAGAGATCAATGCGTGCAGTGTGTGAACGAGACTGTATCATGTTAAATCATATCATTGATATCGCTCAAGACGACCAGTTGATAAGACGTTTCCATAAATCGGTAGCTTGTCCACTTCCACTGTACAACATAGAGTTGATTGCACCGTGATATGGTGTGCTACCGCAGTCCCCTATGATCCCACAATGTTGAGATCGGAGCAAGCATGGATAGTGGCATAGTAAAGTCTGTATCTGTGTTTTTGCAGTGGAGCTCTTGTCAGGGCGTAGTACTCATTTTATCGACATTTTCGATTTACAAACTTTACCTCGGTACTGCTTACGTTTAATAAACTGTCTAACGTATTTCTTCACGTTTAGATAAATAAAGCCCTACTTATACAGTAATTCTTTCTTATTATCGTGCCTGGCGAATCTGCGGACGACATTCCATCTTTTTATTTCTTTCTATCTACTAATGGTGCACATTTTCATTGGGGGAGGGGTGGTCGCGGCCAATTGGGAGAAAGTGACCGGCGGTGGCGAACGCAGGATTCGAACCCGGGACCGAAGGATTGAAAGCCCCCCTTGATGATGACCGTTTGACCACCGCCGAACAACACGACGAACGCAACCTGTTTGAACTTCCCATGACTGCAAACCGTACTCTGAACTATCTCAGCGCCTAATATTTGTTTCCAAGGCCTATCTGTCACAAAGTCCACAGAGAATCAGTGATCAGTACACCAGCCTTTACCTTTCAAGTATTTTTTCAATCTTGGTCACACGAAGCTAGCCTGATTTCTGATAAGGTGATTAACAATCTGACGCGGTACAGTAAATTCCCTAATCAACGTCTATCTGAACTGGATCTTCGATATGGTCCGTAATTCCGCAGCCCTGAAAGTGAACATCGGTTTACGGAAAGCTCTCACGTCTACGTAGGAATGGTTCTCTTGTGACAAACATCTGACAGTTTGATCGATCGCATAGTATTTTTGTACTACCTTTTGACCCAAAATCTGGAGTCTTGAAACCGTTTCTCGCGTGTGCTAGTGCAGAAAGTTGCATTATTCCGTTGGTTTTTGTTGCATAATTTTATACGCATGGCGGTCTTAGTTTTTCTCAGTGGATAAAATTTACGAATGCTGTAATTTTGCCATGAATGCAGTTAGTACATTTGAGAAAGCCTTCTCACGTAAAATCTTTTAATCACATTCTAAGCACTCAGTCATCTTTGACACCGGAAAAACAGCTCAATTTGGAACCACCCAAAATACATTGGTAGCTCGTTCGTTGAAAACTGCGCTTCAGTTGAACATCAAGAGAATTACTCTTATTTCTGATACCCATATTTGCTCTTGGTCTACGGTAACCAAAGTACTGTTGTTACATTCTCTAAATTTTGCGCATTTCCGTCTTTTGGCAAACCGTATTGCCGACCGTGCTAGAAACTGCCCATAGCACGATAATTCCTGAGTCAATAAACACCCCCCGTAATGCGCTGATGACGATAACCATAGTCTCAACCGTTCTTTCCTTTTCACATCCCTTTAGATTCGTTCCCTTTCCACTATGTTTATTCATTCTTTCAGTTTCTACGTGCAGCATGATGAGAAAGGCACTGGACAGTGGGGCTTACCCTTCTGTTTAACACTGTACGACGCTGATGATGAACTCATAAGTACAGAAATTCAAACCATATTAGTGTCCCAACTCAACATTGTACAATTTAACCTTATCTTCAGCTTACTTTGGGTCAATAAACTTTCATCACCGGAACGAAAACGTGGTTTGTGAGAGTATATACTTCGTAGTTCATATTACCACGATGTAGAAGATATACCAGTCTTACTAACTCAACATGTTCGCCGCTCTATTTGGCGGACATTTTTTCATTGTATGCTTTTTCGCGTGTGCAGTATAAGGGGCATACCCCATAGCCTCGAAGTGCACTGCACTATTAAGTATAACCGGTAATCAGAACCTGTGACTTCGGGCGATACTGATCCACGAAAGGTCCCCATGGGTCCGGCGTGGTAACGCACTGGTCGATTTGGAGTTGCTGTCCATCACCAAATCGACCGGCGGTGGCGTAGATTCGAACCTGTTATCTTCGAGGATGTAGGTACCGCTCTGATTGATACCGTTTTGCGGCTAGCTCCAGACAGATGAGCCGGCTTCATGGATGTCCTAAGCATTATCTGCCCATGAGTGGTGTGTTTAGAGGAGCTGTTCATGAATTCTCCAGTGTCACTCGACTTTCCAAGCCACTCAATCACCACTGGTCAAGCGTTTTCCTTACGTGTCACTTTTCTACTCCAACTACTACGGTAATCGCGTGTCAGCATTGTTTTGTCTTTTGATTCCCATGAACACTCCTTCTTCTCGTTTATCCCGACTATGCTTCAGGTATCTATCGGCTTGCTTTAAGCCACGAGAAGTTGGGCATCAGTCGTGATAAACTGGCCACCCGCATCCTGCCCCATGTGATCCCATTATCGGTCGAAGGTACTCTGAATTTGAAACAGTACAATGCTTATGCGCATCTGATTCGAGATATGTGCGCGCAGCTGGAGCGGGAACAGCGTGCCAAGCTCGAGCAAATGCATGGTGCTGCTGAAGAACCTAAGTGAGTTTGATGTGAACACCAATTTTATTTGGGAAATATTGGTGTTTTTCAGCCGCATAACTACTTTCCCGCATGTAAACCACTTCGTAGTGTGGGCATCGCCGGGTCATCTTTTTTATTACATGCTTGCGTGTGTATACAATGGAAGGGGTTCACGCCAATGGCCTCGGAGATTCGCCGCGCAATTACGGTTAATCGACAAACTGACAGTGAGACTTAGCGTGGAGAACCACAGAATGTCCCGGTAGGTCAGATGCTTTAACGGACCAGGTGATAACGGATTACTGCTGTTGTGTCTCAGAAAACGTGCCCGACAACCAAGTTTTCTCTTATTGGGAACCACTCGTTTATCAAAACTAATCAAGTGAAACAATGGAGCTTGTTTGAATTCCAGCGGTCCAGTTCACTTGAAAGCAGTCGTTATGAAGCCGGAGGATGCAATCGTGTGGTTCACATGCCCTCATTCACCTTAAAACGTTTGGTTCCTCTGACTGCCACGTTCGTTATTAACCTAAAGCTGTCGGTAATTGCGTTTTGGGCGACCAACTACTTTTTCAGTAAGTAGTACGTGCACTCCGCCAAACTATCTACCACCAAATTGATCGGTGGCGTTAGATAAACGCTTTGAACCGTCCGACCATCGCCGAACACAATCCATGTCCACCAAGCATTCGTCTGTGTAGAAATCCAACCGCATCATAAGCTATCACAACTGCGTTGGCTGCTAGCTATTATTAGACCGCTAAACTTCACTAAACTCCGTTGATTCGTAACGTACCAGAACTGGTTACCGTACTTTTCGATTGACCGGAGTGGCCCTTTTCCAAATAATGGTATCTTTAAGGGCTGTCTGGGATTTATTTTTCCTCCATTTTCAAGAAAGTAGCTTCCGGGGCCACACTTTGGTCGGTGAGGATGAAATGGGAGTACCTTTCCAGATGGTATGTTTTATTGTACGTTCGAATCTGCTAGGGATCAACCGGTGCTTCCTCATCTACGGGTTCAGATAAAATGTCAACCGTTGTTCGTAGTGCTCGTTCACTGTGACGCGAAATAGAATGGTGACAGTCAACTTTGTTCGGGTTGCTCGGTCGAAAAATATTTTTTGCGTGGCTCTACCGCGGTCCTCAACCAAAATGTACGAAATACACGATTTTTACGAGATTTGACTAGACCATATGTTTGGGACTCGAAAGCTTTTGTCAAGGCTGGTTTTCATATTTTCCTGAGATTTTTGCTTCCGTCCAAGATTTTTGAATGAGATTAGGTATTATTTAGAATGAAACCACTTAATATCTGATGGAAGACAAATTTCTCTCATCATGCGTAAGTAGGCATTCGCTTTCACTCTGCTGCTTTCAGCGTTCGCAAACTCTATCAAGCGGGGCATCAGGTTGCCCTAGCTAGAACTTTTGAAACCTTTAAAATATACGTGGGTTGGGCCTCCAAAACACGCATACAAGACCCAACTTCAGTGTTAACACTTCGCTTCCCAGCTACAAGCTCGGCTTCTCGTTTCATTCTTCTCATGCCGAGTGATCCGGTGTCTAGCCATCCTGGTCAGGCTGGCGTTGGCATCGCTCTGAACGTGGAAGCAGAGCGTGCACTGCTCTACTGGGTCCCAGTCAGCAGTGGCCTGTGCGCGGTTCGGTCGAATGGTTCTGTGCATGTCAACAGCACTAGACTGAAACGCCCATGCCTGTTCGACGTTTCCGTGTATCCCCCAACTAACTGTAATTCCCCTCAGGCTGAAGACGAATTCTACGAACGTTTTTCTGGATTGCTCCGCAGCGCGCGTTCTACGGACATCATGGTTGTTGCTGATGTTTTCAGTGCTCAAATTGGAAGCCTAGACGAGACAGAGAGGAATATAGAAGGCCAGTTTGTCATTCCAGCTGATCGCACCGATAACGATGACCAACTCATCCACCTATGTTTTCATCATAGGCTGTTCCTAGCGTGTAAAAATTTCTCGCACAAAAAGCGGCACCGTATAGAAGAACGGGCCTAACCGCCGCATTATACACTCGGCCCTTAGCAGACAATTGGATGTCACACCGACGCCACAGATGACGGAGGTTGGAAAATGTCAAACGCGCCTTCTGTATGCGCATTGACACTTCATCCGGTATCTGTGCACCTGATAAGATGTAACTGCCCAGGTAACAAAACTTATATACTTCAGCTAGCGCTTCTCCCGCCAACACAAGATCTGGTGTTGATCCAACCCAGTCCTGCAGCAGCATTTTACACTTCGGAGGTGCAAAACGCATCCCGAACCTTGCTGCGCTGCTGCTTATGCTATCTAAGAGAGCCTACAGTTTACTTGGATCTTCATTGAGAAGAACAAGATCGTCCGTGTATTCCAGGTCAGACAGCTTGCTGCCTGAGAAAAGATCGATGCCACTATTCTCACACGATGATAGGGCTACCTCAAGAATCAATTCAGTCACAAAATTTAAGAGGAAGAGTGGAAGAGAGAAACCTCGATGAACACCACTTTCCATAGCGAACTCGAGTGAGAGATCGCGGGAAGCACGAACTCGGTTTCGGCTGTTCGCTTACAAGCATTGGAAAAGTGAAATAAACTTCTCTGACACACCCTTCAATGACAGGCAGCGCCAGAGAACTGTGTGGTCGACTGAGTCGAACACCGCATTCAGATCAAGAAAGACGGAGATTGTGAGCCTACAGAAGACGTGTCTTTGTTCTTAGATTTGTCGAAGAGTAAAGATGTGATCTATTCAACCCCGACCTGGTCGGAAACTGGCTTGATTCTCACGCGTGCACAT
Source organism: Fasciola hepatica (assembly GCA_948099385.1). Taxonomy (NCBI): domain Eukaryota; kingdom Metazoa; phylum Platyhelminthes; class Trematoda; order Plagiorchiida; family Fasciolidae; genus Fasciola; species Fasciola hepatica. The sequence goes on along the minus strand of CANUEZ040000007.1, from coordinate 1,861,085 downwards.
TTCGCGGGTACTAGATAATCGGTGGTGAATAAGCTTGGTAAGCAGTTTGGACGCGATACTTACCAAACCAACTCCTCTGTGGTTTTCACAAGAGGACCTGTCACCTTTGTTGTAAATCGTCACAGTCACCGGTGCACACCATTCCCTGAGAATCTGCTCAGTATCCCAGATAAACCAGAGGAGTTTTGTCAACTCTGAAATCAAAGCTTCACCTCCATCCTTGAAAAGAGATGGGGACAACCCATCCGGTCCAGTGGCTTTTTACCTTTTCAAGTAACCTATCTCCCGCATAACCTCCATTTCTGATGGAGGGGTGATATCCACCCGCATCAGGTAACAGGTTCTCCTGTGAAAACCGCGGGTTAATGAGTTTGGTTGGCATCGCATCTGAACTGCTCGCTGGTACTATTCTCCACGACTTATCTAACGCTGGCATCAGAATCAAGCTAGATTTAGATCCGATCGACGTTGTGTTGATCACATTTCACTCTTGGGCAAATTTTAGAACAGGCACACCTTTCATAGGCCCAGTATCTCTGTTTTCCTTGATCTTAAAGCTGCCTTCGACTCAGTCGTCCACACAGTTATCCGGTGCCTCCTCTTATTCAGGGATGTACCAGAGAAATTCATTCCCCTTCACGTGAATCGCCGAAGCTGAGTTCGGGCTTACGGTGATTTTACACCCGAGTCCACCGCGAGAAGTGGTATAGGTCATGATTGCTTCATCTCGGCTTTTAACTCTGACTTTATGACCGATATGGTCTTAGAGACCGCACTTTTTGCAGGTGAGGTTAGTTGTACTGAAATTTTCCCGGCTGGAAGTGTCAGATCTTGAATATCCGAACGACTTAATCTTCTGAGTGAAGATCCAGGTAAGTTGCAAGCTTTTCCGCACTTTTCCCCATCAAGCTGTATCCAAAACCTGCAATCCTTTAGCCGCGACTCTCAATTCGTTAACCTTGACGCACCACCTTTAGCGATTGTCCATTGCCGAGAAGGTTAGAGGTATTCGGAGCTGCAGGCGACAAGTTAACCAAGTCCAAAACGCGTGGCAGCTGTCTTCACATCATTGCGGAGTGTGTGTCTGCGATTGTGGGTGCATGCATGTGCGTACGCAGGTGTGCGTCCACTGAAATGTAGGCAGTGGTGTGATAATCTTGGGGAGAGTCGGGTGAAACTACTCGACTTTCCCTGCCACACGGAATGTCTCTAGCCTTCCCGGCAATGGGCAATGGCTGAAGGTTGTTCGTCAATGCTAAAGAATGATGGGCCGTGGCTAAAGAATTCCGGGTTTTTGCTGAAGCTTGACGGGAAAAAGTGTAGACGGCTTGAATAACTGCATAGCAATGTTCGGTATGCTTTTTGCGCCTTCAAAGTTCTGGGTGTTGTTGCAAGATTGGGTTGATCCAACACCAAGCTTTTCATTATCTGGAGTAACTTTATACCTGGTAGACGAGTTCTGTTACTTGGGGATCTGCATTTCATCCAAAGGTCGGATATTCAGATGAGGTGTCTTTGCGTATACAAAAGGCTCGTTTGGCATTTGCCAATTTGAGTCATCTGTGGCGTCGACATGACATCCGTTTACTTATCAAGGACCTACTGTACGCTGCAGTAGTCAGGCTCGTGCTTCTGTGTGGTTCCGAGAAATGGCCACTACGGGTGGAGGACATACGAATATTGTCGGTATTCGAACACCGATGATTTCGTAGTATTGCTCGAATCTGGCGGGAACACCGTATAAGCAGTGCTGTTTCAGCGGAGAATCTGAAGTTCACGAACCAAACCGTTAGATGAAACACCAAAGGTCACTAGGTTAAAATGATTGGGATATCTATTGTTCACGTGTCTTGACAGGATTCCTCGGCGCGCAATGTTCGCAGAGGCTGGTAATGGTTGAAAAATGAGTAAGGGTAGCCAGTCCATCACATGAAAGAGAGGTATGAAAAACCCAACCTGTAGACTTGGTCGTGTAGGCCGTGTTAGACTTCCTGAGTAGGGCCCAAGAGACCCTCCCGTTCAGCAGGAGCGTGTTGTGGTCAATGCACAGAAAATGCACGCATGCGGCATCACTGCTGCGGTGGTGTTTGCCGAAATCGAGGTGCAGTCACAAGGGCTTGCTGGAAGTGGCACATGGTGCTTCATCAAACCACTGAAGTTTCGCTGGACTTGGCCGTTTTAATGGGTTGGCATCACGACCAACCGACATGACTCTGGTCCCGGTGGCTCATTGTGATGGAAAATGGCTAACCACAGTGTCACGTGATAACTTGTTTTTGGTGCTTCACAACTGGCTCAATACAACACATTTTATAGGCATTTAAATTAAGATAGCAGAAGGAAGAACAAGAAAGTTGGTGATCATGGTGACAACAAATGACAGTTTTTTAACCACATAGTTACAGTACTGTCGATGTGAGGAAAAATAGTGTGTGTTGATAATTGTCATGCGGAATTGCTTGAGCTGTCGAATTTGAAGGATAAGTCAGCGAAGTTCGCACACAACTGACAACATGAGAATACCAGTGCTTAACGTCACTCCGAGGTACTTAGGCGATTGTATCCTGTGTGATTGAATGGTGCTCGGACTGTACTAGACATTCGGGGAAGATGATCGTGATGAGGTGAAGATACATTCAAAACACGTGGAAGGTTTGAGGGGAAGATCACCTCGTTCAGAATAGCTTGCAATGTTTTGAAAATTATCAGATAGGTTACTTAGTCCTCTTTGGCTGATACCGTGTAGCAAATATTAGCGACGTTAGCACACTACACTGTAGGTCCGAAGGAGCCCTACAACAAGTTGCTTACGAGTTGTGGGGAAAATGGCGAATGCATAGCAGCTTGAAGAGCGTGTAAGTTATTAATCAGGAATCTGGACGACTTATCGGTGTATCTAGTATTTGGAATATGTCGCTATAAGTAGTTCGCATGTCATGCCAGTAGACCAAGTGTAAAACCGAAGGAATGATGCTTGTGTAGTACCAGCGGTCTTGGAATAACGTTAAAGGTTGAAGGATAGTCGAAATATATGCACCTAGCAAATCTAACAGAGTGATTTAGCAGTTTACGGTTACAATGAGCTAGATTGGATACATCACATCTTTCTGTTTTTGTGATGTTTCGGTGGTGCGCAAATGTGTTATTTCTTCATTCGAAGGAGAACATCAATGCCCCAGCCTCTCCGTACTAAGGTACCTCGGTCTGCTTTCTCGAACGGTACGTCTGGAGTAGCGGTATATCTTGAAAATTTGTGAAAGTAATAATGAGGTTTCTTGGAAAATGAGTTCAAATAAGGCGAACCAGCAATAGCTCCTGTTAAATTCTGCAATTTCGGTTTCTTTTGTAGGGCAGTACAAACAAAAATGATGTATTTTGTTACTCTCATTCAACATCATTTATCCTCTCAGTGCTATCTAAATGATTGGAATTCAAACATCTTATGGAGTAGAATCATGGGACCGTAGAGGAAATACCAAATAAAATAAAAGGTTAGAAGACGAGGATAACAATAGCTGTGTGTGGTTCTGCAGTCAGCGAAAGTGGAACCCAATTAATGGTAGATGATCTATTAAGTTATCATTCGCTGCGTCAGTTGGCTCCCGTGTTCAATGCAATGAATAAAAGTAGCAAACTAATTCACAAAACCATAGACCTCACAACGGTATGGAAATCTCGGCACATTCGTTGGTCCGTTTGGAGGGTGTTCGTGACGGAAAACCGTAGCATACAATGTTATCATTGACTATCCGATCGCCAGCACACTGCATTCAATTTGTCCCTTAATTCACGGCGGTTGCATGGTTTTAGGCAACTGACAATGTTTTCAGTTGTACAGCCTGGAATCTGACCGATATGCACTGTCATCGGACTTAGTTTACTGACTGTACAGTTGACGCTAGAAAAACGCGTCCAAGAGCAATTGACAACCGACCAGTCAAGCTAACAGTGCAGTGGTGTGCGGTACGGTGAGCCCAACTAGCTCGAGTCGATCTCGCATTCACTCAGACTAAGAACAAAATCGAGCACTGGTAACCAGCATAGGAAAACGCACCAATCAGGTTCAATCTCACGCGGTCATGCGAATGTAATGGATGCCATGATCGATCGAGCACATTTCGCAAGGGAGAACATACGGTTATTTTGGAGCACCACGGGTGTACGTTGTTGTGAGGGGTTGGATAACAATCTACCGTTGATTTTCGGCCAGCGCAGTGGATAGTGCGGATGTCATGGCGTACAGTATTACGTTCTGGGCTACCGAGTTTAGTATCTTCATTCTCTTTTAATCATTGCGAGTATATTGGTTGAAATTACATCTCTGTAACTGGTGGAATTTTCGTCACCCATAAATGCTATTTTCGCGGCCTGGCATTATATTACAAAAAATGTAGTTTGTGTACCTACCACCATTACATTCTTTTCTGGGCAGCAATAAAAGTTTACTTCACATATCAGCATCCGCACCAAGCACTTGGTTGCCAGGCTTTATTTCAGATGTAAACTGTCTTCAGATTTTCACGATGAGTACGTTTCCACGTCACGACGCGTGTTTTGTTCCGTCCCACTAGCTCTAGTGAGAACTCAGATCTGCCTCAACATCATGTAGTTTTATTGGCGAAAAACAAAGAGTATATTGGTTTGCTGTCACGTGCCCACACGTTGCACACAGCGTATTGGTCCGACTGCTGTGGACGTCCACGCCTTGAGGCTTAAGTGCCGCTGGCAGAATTCGTCTCTCATCTATCGATTCACGCCATTGATCGGCTGTCCTGTTGTTCGTGATTCCGTGGCCTCGATAGGGGCCGGTTCTGACGTACCGTCTGCCAGTGAGATTGAACCGTCCATCGAATGATGTGTCGCACCATACTCTCACAGTATGTATTCTCTGTACCACTATGGGGTGTCACGATCGTTCCGCATTAGAATTAGATTTTGAAGCCTTCTTTACCTTGTGAGGGGAAGCTTTCAAACGCACCCACATTCCTCGTAGTTTGTCTTGGATCATTTGTGGCATATCGCATCCGATCTTTGCATCAATATTACTTATCCAAATGTGCAAATTTCCATTTTCTCCGCAATACCGTATATCTGCTGCTTTCTTGCTTGCCCTGAATTTGTCCAATAGTCCAATCACCGTCGGTCAACTTTTCATTTTCTCTCGGTATTGAAAAACAATATATTTTTCTAGCTTGGAAGCCAGCAGGGTGAACTTAATGCTTGTTCGTAGTTGACGCAATCAGCTGTGAAGGCGTAAGAGCGCTAACCATCTTTCAGCATGAACGTTACTCGTGTTGAGTGTTTTGTATGATGATGCCCTTCATATTAGCTAATTGTGGCTACAAACTCCCGAGGACTTTCAAATGAAAGTCTTGTGTTTTTCACGGTTTACATACTTCTGATGCTCCGGAAGTGGTTGGAGCACTTCTTTGAAGACTGAGTTACAGCTAATATTATTATTCTCTATTTATGCATGATTTGAAGGAATTATGACCAAAATCAAAACGTTACGCCTCTCAGCCGCGAAGAATCGCCAACCGGAACGCTGTGACTTGCGTTTGAGAACTACAACGTACGTTCGCAATAGGCTAGGCGTGATACAAAGCCGGGAGACAACGAAATACTGCCTACCATGAAATGGAACCCGTGAATCGCTTACTTATGCTTTTATGTGGCTAGCTTCTGTGTGCGAATAATTCAGCTGCATGGATGTCGCGGGTGACACCTGCGACGATCAGAGGCGAGGTCCGAGCTCAAAGAGATTCGGTCTTGCTTCCAGTGGCAAGCGCCGTAGACAGACTGGAGTCCTGGTCGCTCAACGTGTGGTTTGATAGGGCGGATACTTGTTTTCGGATATCTTCCAAGACGACGGCATCTTGGCCATGGAATAGGTGAGATGCATTGTTTTGAGATCCGTGTTTGGACGTCACAGGGCATGCCTAAATCACTGCGATCGTCGGCGTTGAAGAAACACTGACAATTTTTGAATATTGAAACAGTGTTCTCTTATCACGTATTTGGAAGGCATATCGCGCCAGGCCACTTTGCGCATCTGCCATAGACGCCCGTGATCGAACACTTCCTAGACGCGCAGTAACCACCTTTGGTAGCTGTAGGTCGGTATGGGACGAAAAGCGGCCCGGAAGATGCGGGCTTTGGTTCGAAGACTCACCTTGTTGTGCGCCTACAGTGCCTTGGGAAACTGAAGAAACGCTCTCCTGGCGTTTTCAATGCGCAATTTGGCTTCAACCTATACTTAACTGTTTGGGAGCACGTGGAGTCTAGATATTAGAACGCCAGAACGTGCTCGATCTGTTCCCCGTTGGCGTGTATCGGTTGTATGGACTGTGACGCGCAGGTCGAAAAGATTCTAATCTTCGACGGTTTGGTCTCTAGTTCCATGACTTTTTCCGGACGATTCTGAGATTCAGAAGTAGTTGTAAGGTTGTCAGGTTTTTTTTCCATCATTTAGTCTAAGTGCCCTTCGGGATCGCTGTGAATATGCTTTGAGGATTTATATTGTCCAGCCGATTACGTGCCGAGTCTCGGGGTTCTCTGATCATTTTTTTACAATCCCGCCACTAAATCAATGAAGTAGACAGTCAGCTTAGGAGGGGTATATCTTATTGAACGGTATGTATACGTTCTGCATGTTGTCCTTTGTGGAAATTTGCCACGTTTGGCTTTCGTCTGAGCTCTGATTCATTTTTCTTCCGTTCTAGTATGATCGGCGTGGACGCCGAAATCGATGGCGACTTGGTCGGCGGGAACTCGTGCGCGCAAGTGGTAAGTGAAAAGTAGAGTGAGCCAACCTCCAATGCACATTCTCACAACTTGCTACGAACCCTAATCACGGGAACCAACCGATGGACATTATTTATCTAATTCTTGCAAAGTTTTGCCAATTGTCTAAGCAATGTTGGTGTACAGTCGGTAGCAGTTTTTAAATTCCACAATGCAGCGGCTATTGTGGGGCTTGACAAGAAGTCTTCGAAACAGAACAGTATGCAAGGATCAGTGTCTTCCGTGGGGGTTGCTCCTGTTTGATCCGGAAAATACAAAAAACGCAGAAAACTCCATGAGCACAAAGGCTCAGTAAGTGCATCAACAGGATCCTGCACTTACATTATTCGAACACAAATATGACTGCCTAAAGCCTGCTCACTGCAAAGTAAGCTCTAAATTCGGAGTGTTCCTTTTCGGTAAATTGTTGTAGATAGACAACCGCACAGTGCAAATAACCAGACAGTCGGTCATTGTGCATTTAGTAATCGCTCAAGTACTATAAACTATGCTTTCGCAACCGGGCCTTTACGCGGCTACAGTGACTCCGCGTAGAGACAACAGATCAGATAAACGAATAACGGCCATCAAAATTAAATATTAATCGATCATAGGCCGGGACCTACTGGAAACCAGTCAGTCACACGGGTTTATAATGATTGAGTGCCCGATACTACTCTGTGGCCAATCCAGTGACCGCCGCATCTTGTGTCAGTGCAGTTTCTCAACACGGATTGAATCAGATTCTCATCCCCGTGAGGATTCAACTGCCATACTAATAACAAGCATTGCACTTACGATACTTTTCAGAAATAGTTCAGGAAAATATTGAGATGGTCAAGCTCTGTCTGATACTACGAAGAACGACGAAACGCCTCAAAACGGACTGCATTTTCCATCTGGTGTCTGATAATGATAGACTGCAATAAATCATCGTTAATCAGCAGATGAACAACCACAGTCGGGTCATATAAAACCCAGCGAGTGGAAATGAGCTTTCACTAAATAGTCATTGAGGTGGGTGATGAGGTTTGGCGATCAGGTTGTTTGACAAACCTGGTGGCTGATTACATACTTCGAATTACTCACATATTAAGACCTAAAGTGGCCCTTCCTAGGCCATCGGACATGTGTCAATGCAGTTGTTAGACCCGCAGTAACCGTTTACCTTTGGTTGAAATGAGTGCTAGGACTACGTCATGATATCGCCCTTTTTCGTGTGTACTGATCGGGAGGACCAATTAGTATCATGCTACCCGTCCCCTGTTCATAGAATCAATCGGTTAAGGTCAGTCGTATCACAATTCTTCTTTTGTGCGATTTCTCAACCAACGACCGGATTGCTAATCCTCGTTGTTTTACACATCCAGAGGCGTGGTCTGGATTGCAAACTAACTTCGCCGTTCTATGTTTCACCGTAACCAAAGAAGTTGTGTTCTTTTCTTCGCCTATCCATGATTCCCCCCCCCCCCCCCCCCATTATCTTGGTTATCGCGTATTGAGTAATCTTCAGAGGCGTTTTATTTAGTTTATTGAACCACTGACTCTTCTGCCGTCGAACCATCGCAATTTATTTGCACAGAACATATTGTTCATTTAAAATGAAAAGTCACCGTCCCCACTCGCAGCACCACAAACTAATTGGTTCAAACTGGCACCACGCAATATCTCTTCTGACTCGTTGGTCAAACAGTCAGCCACCGTTTGACGGGAAACCTCCCTCGTCATATCGACCCGCAGCCCGGTCGCTTGCGTTTCCGTTGGCTCAAACTTTGACCTGTATTCTGGACAAGCACTGACGTGCTGTCTGTCGACGAAACTAAGCAATCTATCTACGATGTGTCTGTCCATTTCCTCACACTTCCGTACTCTGGCTTTGATTGCTGCTTCACAGTGCTCTCGATTAGGAGATGAAATAATTCGGTGCATAACGAACAAATATACAACTAAAGAGGATACACGTGAATATCATGCATGGGAAAAGGGTCCAAACAAAAATATGCCAGTAACTGCAGTACCTGGTTATTTCACCAAATTTATCCAACTAACTGTTGAGCGGATCACATGGACCCCAACCCGGAAGTCTAACAGGTCCTTTGCCAAGCCGATCGGTTAAAGCTTCTCGTTGGTTGAAGTCACTGTCCAACGTGCCTATGGGACTCTTGCCGTCTTTGATTACTTAGAAGTACTCAGAAAAACGGACACAGTCGCAGTGTATGTGTAAATGCGCCACTCAGTTATCTTCCGATTTAAACTCTCTCTCCAATTTTTCCTTTTTGATGCCTCCATTCCAAACTCGTCCCGAGGTTCATGTACGGTGTCTATAAAAAACCTGAGAACATTCTGGCAAGGTCGAATTTCGCAACTTACTACTCAAAAGCTTGTTAGTAGACGGATTAAAGCAGGTACCAAATGATATGTCGTGAAGTCAGCTAGAAAAGTCCGCGTGAAAACTGGATGTTAGAGAAGCAAATAAGCGGACATGACCGATATTTAATGTGAATTAGTAATTCTGGGCCCTATACCAACCTTAAATGAAGGGTGCGTGGTTGGTGTATTGCTTCTAAATATATGGGTAGCCAATGTAAATGAAATGTGATAAGGCCAGAAGGCCGGACGAATTGCCACCAAGGACGCTAACTGAATTCACTCCTATTTCATCCTCGGCAATAGCATGTTTATTTAATCAAACTATTTGTGAAAATATCCTGTATTATGCTAGAGCGGTATCCATGTTACGAGTGGACGTTAACTGTCAGGAAGATATCTGAAAGAGGAAAAAACGACCACCTTGACTGCAGAACGCACTGGTAAAGATGCAGCTGAATACTTCAGGATATATCGTGCAATCTAATGACTCATTGTATCGGAAGTCCTTTGATATAATAGCTTACGGCTCGGTCAGCTTTATTATCGTCGCCTAAGTGTCCCATTTGGTGTCATTACATGCTGTACGTTACTTGCATGTTTTTCACTCTGCGTGAAATGTGAATTTAACATTTGTACTCGGGATCATAATAATGCGTTTTTCGAGCAAAAGGTTGCCACATATTAGGTAAAGATGGCAGCCCGTCATCTGCCAGAGGTCGTTTATCTGACGTCTTTAGCAATCACGAATTGTTAACATGTGTTCGTGGTCACAACGAGTTATATTCGGTGAACAGTGCATTAGATAAATGCGTTTCTTGTGGCAAACTCCATTCACGCTCAACGTGTCGCTTTCTTGATGCTAAATGCCACAGATGTGGTAAACTAGGACGTATTCAAACCGTATGCAAACAGTCATCCACATACTTTTCCAAATACAGGTCTGATTCTTCTAAGGATTTTTCTAAAGGTACTCTCTCAGTGTAAGATGCAGATCATCGACACAACTAATCCATTCCTGATTGGTGGCGCAATTCAACAACATGGATGTAACAGTGGGTTTCAAGTGAAAACGGAGACATCAATAAGTGGAATAGTGTGTTTACAAGAGCACTGCTGGTTTCAACATACATTCATGCCTCATAAGTTACCTTTTACAGGACTCCCAACACGTCCAATAAGGAAAAAATCCCACTGTGTTAGATTTTCCTGCCTTTTCCCGATCCTGTGTCTCTGCACAAAGCTAATGGTCTCACGAGTCTGGTTAAATTATTATAATGCATCGTTTCGGGACAAAGTTCTGTGTTTTCATAAGTGATAACTATGCCGGTAGAGATAGATATTGATAAAAAGCGTCATGGAACTCAGGAAGGTATAATCAAGTGATTATTACTCGCATGCATGACATGATTGATCACTGTCGGTCTATCGCCTAATTGATTGCTAACCTGTGGTTTCATTAATTATTCTAGCCAAGACTCAACCGCTCAAATGTCATGGTTCTCCGTCCTCTTACTCTGAATATATATATATATATATATATATATATATATATATATATGTCATACTAAATACTAATGATTTATATTCAGCATGCACATACGCACACGCGTGTTACTATGATTCCGACTGATTGACTCACTTCCGTATGACTGAATGTGTATCACTTAGACATTCTCGATAGCACAACTGAACGCTCCTTATTCATGTCCCGGATTGATTCAGTATACACGGTGACCGTGACTACAGTCAGTTTATCCGGCCTATAAGGAAACGTCGGTAGCGCGCTTTGAACGCTTACCAACTAGTGTGCAAAACTCCAGAACTGTGAGTTCCACATAACACCTTTTACGAAAGGAGCTGAAAATTAAAGCAACCCTAGATAGTCTATGGTTCAAACCATCGATCAGCGGTGGTCTAGTCGTTCAGAGCGTTTGCTCACCACCTCAGAGGTCAGAGGTTCGAATCCCCACCATCACCGGTTACTTTGATGGTAGACTGTCGTCCGGCTCATTACCACACCTGACCTATTAGTACCTTACGTGGTTCTCCATTCCAAGTCTCAGGGTTTGGTCACCAGTTATCTGTAGTAGTGTAGTGGGCTTCTGTGGCTATTGAGTATACCCCTTTCATTGCGCCCATGCGCAAGCATGTAATCAAGAAAATAATAAAAATCGAACAGACACTAACTATCTGTACTTATTTTCGCCAGAACATCTTCTCGTCATATTCGTTATCCGAGCCAACATTATCATCACCGCACAGCTAAATGCTGTTATTCGCCGGTAATACAGATGGAAGATAATTTTTTAGTCATAGTCTTGTCTTGTAGTTTCAGAAAAGACAACAAAGAAACTCCACACAGAACGCGCAGCTCTGCCGTACACAAGAACTAACAAACAGTTCGAATTGATGGGAAAATGACAAGTTCGACACTTCTTACCGTTCGTTGCAATATTTTCGATGTCCTCAGTCAGCCAGTGGCCAGATCTTGGACCCTAACGATAGTTCAAGCTGTGCTCGTTGTTTCAAACACTTCAAACAAAATTTGTCATCTATGCCGCCCGACTGATAGTCAAGCTTACGCCCACGGTGCATGATTAACGGTTGTTCAGTTCAGTTGTGACTCATCAGGATCTTCACATCAAAGTTCAATCTGAGTTCATGAAACCGATGATCCGTGCTCCTTCCATTATCATCTTGCTTCGTTACGGATCAATAAAAGTCATCGCATGTGACACCAATTTATCTATCCGGTAAATCAGATCGAATGCGTGCAGACATGAAGTGATCATAGGCTGGAAATGTATCACATATCAGTTGTATTGCTTTCATGTTCAACGGCTAGTATTTTCACTTCTTTATGAGTGATTACTTTGATAGTTTCCTGCCACGTGATACTGGAAGTAAATAGTTGTGTATGCTCATAAGAAGCGGTCGTTCATTTATTTTCCTAAGTCATCAACTCCATGCTCCATGAATTTGATTTTGACTACAAAATTGCCTTGAGAGAGGTTACTCGCTGTAAGCGTTTAGCATAATCCAGGTGCTTGAATGCTGACATACCTTGTGACTGGCTGTTCATCGACCACCACCGTCTGGCGTATTGGCTAATTTTTCAGGTTTCACGTGCATATTTATACGAGAATCGATCCTTAGTTTGGAAGGACTTTGCTAACCATGAATTCACATAATTGTGTGTGCGTGTGTGTGTGTGTGTGTTTGTATGGTTACAGCGATGCGAAACATGCAGGATGTCGGGTGCATCACTGTGACAGGTGATCACCCGCCATCGTTTGTCTGTTTCACTTTATTCCAGTTCAGCTCTCCACAACCGGATTTGTCAGTGGCACGTGGAGCGACCATTTTTGTTTAATATTCGAGCAGGTAACACTAATCGGCGAAGGTGTGTGTATGCATTGTGGTGACCAAAATCTAAGGGCCTTACTCACACGAACACACACACGCAAACTGGTAACCTCAGCACACAGGTGCACGACGTTTCTCGTTCCATACTAATACACATGCTTTGTCTATGAATGCCTGACGGTCTATCAGATGCCCGGAGAATAAGATAAAAATGAAAGTTGTCCTCCAGATTCGACTCGTAAATCTGTACACTAGCCCTATCATCTTGATTCAATGGAGAGAGAGAGAGAGAGAGAAAGAGAGAGTATGACGCTAATTTGGCCACTTATTATTGACTGTGAATTGCAATTGTCAATTGATCAGGGTTGTGTCGGGAAAGAATATTCCGAATATCCTCCTGATGAGACTGTTTTGAACGGACGACCCTTTACACAATCTCCGCTTCCCTCTAGCGAGAAACAAGAGCGCTTCAAGCACAGTGTGGAAAAGGAATTTAAAACGCCAGTGTCCAATCCGGTTGTGTCCTTGCTGCACGTATGAAGTTAACTGTCAAACCCAGCCATGTGATTAAGTGACCGATGCAGTGCAGTGCAGTGCATTGAACTTGTGCCAACGTGTTACGCAGAGACGGCTCGTCCTAGCATGTTTTTATTGAAATAGATCCTTGCCTCACTGATGTTTCTGCAGTTCCCTGATACATCACGCATGCCGTTGTGGGCAAAGGCCAGCCTATCTTGACAAAGATGTGTAAATTATTCTTCTAGTCCGCTCTGATGATTGTTGATACCAACTAGTCATTGACACTGACGTAATTACTACCATTCAACACGTCAACATCAGGCATATCCGCATTCATCTCGTACGCAAAGGTTGAAAATAAGAGTCACTTGCTGGATTTTGACGTGAAACGTTTGGTAATTCAGTTTAGACCATTGAAATCAGTATTTGTGAATTATACTCGACTATAGGTGTCGCTCGTTTGCGCGGTGAAGTGTTTGATAATCACTTTTCGTGCATTTAAGGCGAACCCAAAAGACGGAGCTGAGGGAGTAAAAAACCTCTAATACATCAACTCAGAAAATGTTCCCTTGTGGAAGTCTCGTTTTACAATGCGACTCTGAAGCCTATTTTCTGTGGTTAGAGGACGCACTGGTAATGTTATCGTCGAAGCACTCCTGTTTTGTAGTTGGATAGCAGAGCTAGTAGTTTAGGGGTTTTTCAAGGTACTTCATCGCCGTGCGTTATCGACTGGCTTTGCTGGAAGATTATGAATCTAGGTAACTAGTCCGTGACACTGCCCGTTCGATAATCCTATCCAATGGAATTGGCCCTAAAGGACTGGTTGGACTTTCCACAGCGTTCAGTTATCTGCTGATTAGTGGCATCGATGTCAGTGGTGCACTTGCGTTTGGACTACTTCGAGGATCTGAATATTTACCCACGTGTGCCTTTAACTGCATTTTGTGCTTCGACTTATGTTATATCTGACTGAGTGATCCTAAGCGTCATGATCTGCGACGGTCAAACGGCTATCATAACAAACTATACGTCATTGGATTCCACATTCGAATCATGCCACCACCACCCTTGAATTCTCTATTTCGTACACTACAGCTGGCCGTTTCTCCTTTCCATACATTTTGTGCTCCATCACGACGAGACTGCACCTTGACGTGGTGTGATGGCTCGCGCGCCTCTATGACCCAAAGAGCCATACGGGATGGCTTCTTTAAGCCGGAAATGAAATCATACCTTACAGATCAATGAGCAGAGGTCAGACAAAGTCCAGTCTCCTGGTCCTCCAGGTTGGGGAGCGATTTGAGCTGGCAACTCAGTCGGTACATTCAGTGGAAGAATAGTCGATTAATACAGATGAGCGTCCACTCAGCCACCCCCGACTGCCTCGTGAACAGGCTCTTGTTAGAACTAAGGGCTTTGGTTGAGAACCCTAATCGTTCTCCTGCTTGCGGCTGAACACCCTAGCAGTACCCGTCCAACATCTCCCATGAACTGCACGAATAGAAAGAATTCCAAACTGCATCGGTCAACGCGCGGGATCATCAGGAAGCTTGTTTGGGTGAGCGTTGTGATTTACCCGCTGAACGTACAGATAACGGGGATAGACTTCTCCAGTTTTGTGCAGACAATCGATTGTTCTTGTCTAGCACCAATTTCCGACACAGCTCGCGTCGTACAGCGACATGGCACTCTAATCCTACAGGTACTCTAAGCCAGATTGGTCATATCGCCGTAAGCTACCGGTGGCGCAGTTCTGTTCAGAACTGCAGATCTTACTAGTCCACGTACGTAGAGTCGGACCATGCATTAGTTTTAATGTGATTATCTCTCCAGCTCCATGGTCATCTTCGCAAATCGCAAACCCGGTTAGCCGTGCAACGTATGTGTGATCCAGAATTATGCACCCGGTATGAGCAGAAGTTAGAACATGAGCTAGGATATACGACGAGCAGTAATGTAGATGATCATTGGGCTCATATCAAACAGCCGATGCACGTTGCAGCATGTGGTCCTAGATCTGTTGTCCATCAAAAACACTGGATCTCGCAAGAATCGCTGAGTATAATAGAGCAAAAGCGTCAGCTCCCGAACTGTAAGGAGATGAATAAGATGCTGAGAAATCTACAAAGGCAAGTTACGAAAAGCCTTAAGAAGGATCGCGAAGATTGGTGGGTCAAGGTAGCCGAAGAAATGGAAGTAGCAACTGCTCCAGGTAACAGTCAAAGACTGTTCAGACTTATTCGTGACATCAGTGGACGGCGAACCTCGGTCAGTGAAACGATATGCGATAAAAATGGAGAGCCTATTCATTGGCAAAAAACAAAGGCTGGACCTTTGGGCCGAATACGTCAAGCTACAGTTTAGCTGGTCGCACGCTAGTGTAGTTACTCCAGTGTCAACAAGTGTGACTCCTTGGGGTGGTATCGCTTGAACCCCCATCGGAAGTAGAAGTGGCGTCATGCATTCGAATACTAAAGCGAGGGAAAGCGGCCGGTTCCCACGAATTCCCCCCCCCCCCCCAGTTCTTTTCAAACTGGGTGAAGATGCTTTGATAAAATCACTTACCGTCTTGCTCCGTTGATTTTTCCCATATTCAAGAAGGGGATACGCAATGACTGTAGTAATCATCGTGGGATTAGTTTAATTCCGATAGTCACCAAAGTATTAGCCTAGATTCTACTGCACCGTCTCACACCGGCACGCGAGAAGAATGCCCGCGAACAACAGGCTACATTCCGCCCAGGTCGAAGATGCATCGACCAGATTTTTACTCTTCGCCGACTACTTGAAACGCGTCACACGCATCGCCGACCGACAATAATGATTTTCTTAGACCTGAAGGGCGCCTCCGATTTAGTTGATCGAGCAGCGCTTTTGCAGTGCTCTTCATCGAAAAGATATGCCCCAGAAGTTCGTGGACCTACTGAGATCATTGTATTCTCATACTTCTAGCCGCGTTAGGGTTTACGGTGAACTATCCGGTCGGTTCGAAACGAACAGCGGCGTTCGACAGGGTTGTCCCATGTCTCCATTCCTGTTCAACTTCGTCATGCACGAAATAATGGAGTGCGCTGCAAAATCTTCAGAATGTAGGCGTCGAACTAGGAAATAGTGAAAAGCTATGTGACCTAGATTACGCGGACGACGTTGTTTGCTTGTTCGAATGCACGGAACATGCTCAACGTGCACTAGATAGACTCTCAAGAGCTGTAGCTCCATTCGGCATGCGCTTTGCACCTTCAAAGTGTAAGGTGATGACTGATCGATGTACGTTTGTACAGTGAGACTGTGTATTCCGTGTGTTGGCTACTAGGGCATTCTTTCTTTTTCCCACCTGTGTAGGTCCACTCCCTGTCCATCTTATATATTCGTACGTTTTAATTCAACGTGCAACATGGTGAGAAATGCAGTGGTCAGTGGGGCTTGCCCTACTGTTTAACGCTGTACGAAGGTCATGATGATGACATTTTGTGCAAGTGGTTTGTGACAAATCCATAAAATAAAATATTACTGCTGTTAATATTAGATCTATGAGTTTGCTTTTATGCTCAACTTAACTCACGGTCTGATTTGCGCTTGCAGATGGATCACGTCATGCGTGTTTACGTAGACTCCTCTTTGGGTCTTACTGTGGATAATTCCGTTTCGAAAACAGTAACAGTGCCGTCTTCAGGCGTTGCTCAAGGTCAAAACTTGCTTGAGGATGCCACTCCAGAGAAATTAACTGTAAAGACCGCCGGATTGACGTTGGAGCAGAAGCGCCAATTGGCTGCCGAACAGAATCAACGAAGTCGACTACAGACCCAGCACTCACTCACACCATTGTCCGAGATACAACAACCGAACCTCGCAGTTACATCATCCAAACCGGTTCCACGAGATCTTACGAGCACTTTGATGGATTCGAATCTGAACGCCATGACCCAGCGACCAACTATGACGAACACATCCAACTGGAGCCCGGTAGCTGCCGGATCACAACCGTGGATGCCCGCAGCCTTACCTCGGCCATCAATCAATCCGAGCGGTTTCCTTACCTTACCACAAAAACACAGTTCACCATATCAAAACGGGACTAATTCCAATATGCAGTCGTATTCATTTGGTAATTGGAACATGATGACCAGGGTTGACGGTGGCGGTGGTAGTGGTAGTGCAGTCGGCACCTTCGGGTCGACCCAACCAACACATTCTGTTGTCCCATCCCCGTCTCTGTTCAGCGCTGCCACATCGTCGCAAAACAATGGTTCATTGTCATTGTCGTCTTCTTCATCATTCAAACCCCTATCAAAAAACGAAATTGATGATTTGCTTCGTTGACGAATCTCATATTGTCCTCCTTCTTCTCTGTCCTTTTGATTGTCTGTAGAATTTTCTCTGCAGCGTGTACAGTAAACTTCGTTCGGCTGTGTCTTTGTTGTATTGTTTGTCCCAGTGTGTGTGTGTGTGTGCATGACGTACCATTTCGTTTTGTGAAATGATGAGCACACTTCGAATCATTCCGTTCACGTCTTTCAACTAAGACTCCTACTGTTCTCGTCACCTACCCATATATACTCACACAGGTTCCACCAATTCGTCGTCAAACTTGATTATTTTTTCTGTCCTGGTTGTTTTTATCTTTTCTCGCTCCCTTATCTGAACCTGTGATTCGTTTTTTTGTCTTTTTTTGGCTTCGCTCTGTACTTAACCTTAATTATGTCATCGCTTATCCGACACCCGTTTTCTCCAAGTCAAGATGTGCGGTCTTTGGATTGAATTGGAACTTGTAAAAGACCTGGGGTAAAATCTGTCCTCCCCTCGGGTCTGAAATATTTTCTGCACAATGATTGCATCTTGCAAAGTGGGTGCTTTTGTGGTGTGAAACAGAAGAGTGACACGTCTTCCGGTCAGGTAGTACCGATCTGACGGGTAAGTGAGTAAGAATGTCATATACTACAGTATTCCAAGTAGTTTTAGAGTAATGCACCATCAGTGAGTCAGTTCAGCGTGAAAATATAAATTGGACTACTTATTGCTAAGATGCATAACTCTGAATGTAAAAAGTCTTTGGATGGTTGTACGATTACGTAGTTGTGCCTGTTATAGGAAGCACATCTGGCTGTTGTAATACCATAAATGGCACTGCGGAAAAATTCCTGTAATAAGAGAAATCTATACACCCTCGTCGACTGCCTTTCTGGTACTCACGTGAAATTGCCTATGTTCGCTTTCAACAAAACTTTTTTCGAACGTCGAAAGCAGTTGAATACCGCCTCGATAGGATTAAAAAATGGACTGTAAGTTGGGAGAAAACGGAAAGGATGTCTACTGGTCAAACGGGGCCCGAATGCCAGTCGATGCATAGAAGCGTCATCGAACATGAAC
Source organism: Fasciola hepatica (assembly GCA_948099385.1). NCBI lineage: Eukaryota > Metazoa > Platyhelminthes > Trematoda > Plagiorchiida > Fasciolidae > Fasciola > Fasciola hepatica. The sequence goes on along the minus strand of CANUEZ040000007.1, from coordinate 1,842,680 downwards.
ACTTCAGTGCTCACCTTAGAGAAATATGTTTCTAAGTGCCTATTGGAAAGCTAGTTGCTTGCTTTTGTGTGACATTCATGATGTAGCATTCCAATGGTTGAAATGCATGTAATAATATTCAGGCTCGCACCTTCATTCGACGGCAAGGTCTTGATACATGGTTTTCCCGTAACAAATCGGTCGAGAGCACCAGGCGCTGTAATTGGTTTTGTCAACGTAAGGTCGCAACATCGAGCTCTCTGTGCTTGTAACCTTTTTGCATATAGAACGCGCTTTGTGGTGACATTGATCCTGTTGCGCTCAGTGGGTTGGGTTGTAAGTTTTGTCGTGCTATGGATATCGAGGAGCAGTTCAACGGAGGTCACGCTGTCTCAAACTCAAATATTGTTTTGATTCGAGCGAGAGTTATAGAAGTATTCTCGTCCACCATGTTCCGTAGCTTGGCGATAGTTCCATACGAAAGTCTCCTTTTCTTGAGGCCTCGTTGTAACCCACTCTCGCGATATCTCTTTGCAATGCCACTGCATGTTTTATTGTTTATTCTGAGATGTTAATATATCCGTTTCAAGTCGTCACTATTTCTGGCACATTGTACCATACGCCTGCGATCTTCATTGTCGATAGTTTTTCCGCTTATAATACCTCCTCTGGGCCAGAATCGATTATTTCTATCTCGGCTATCAGTGGGCATCTTCGTTCTATCGAGTTTAGTAAACTTTGTTGGATGGGGCACGTGTTACGTATGGCAAACACGTCTACCACACTGTGACTTGTTTCCCGTTACTCCTAGGGAGTGGAAAAAACCACGTGGAGGTCAACAAATGACGTGGCAACGAGGAATGAGAAAATGTACAGCGGACTTGGGAGCAGTGGGTGCCTCGCGTCTTCGTTGGCTGGAGACACTGAAGGATATGGCAGCGAACAATGAACAGTGGCGATCGTGTTGTCACTTTCCGTCGAATCAGAATGATTGACCAGTGTGTTAATACAGTTTATGTATTCCGTGTGTTGGCTACTAGGGCATTCTTTCTTTTTTTCACCCGTGTAGGTCCACTCCTTGTCCATGTTACTTTTTTATATTTCCACGTGCAACATGGTGAGAAAGGCAGTGTTCGGTAGGGCTTGCCCTGCTGTTTAACGCTGTGTGATGAAATGAAGTGAATTCGTTCTGTGAACGACTGTCTACCATTCTCGCCCCTGATCGATGTTGTTACCTTACCGCGGTGATCGGCTTTGCGTGCTACGATGACCCCAAAAGATATTTCGATTAGAGCGAAAAGCGTTCCTTCATGGTCGCCCACATCGGATAGACTGAGAGCGAATAGTCAGACCAAAGCAACGCGGCATTGTTAGAGGGCGTGGTGTGTTTTTCGCTTGGCACCGAACTCCCTACACAAAACCCACGGAAGCTCACAGACAGCAACGTGACGTGGGGAATGTGGCCCGCCAATAAATAAGACCACTGCCTCTTATCCAGCTATCCTGAGTGGGTTGAGATTCACTGGGACGCTTTGGGCATCCTCGACTGGCTGACCGCCATCCAAAAGTGTATGAACCGCTCGTCCGGTCATCAGCTGCCAACACAAACTTCCTGTTGCTCGACGGGTAGTACGTGGTTGTATACAGCCTAGAGTTTCTACCTCGAACAAAGAGCCGAGTGACGCTGGGGACGTCACTTCGTACATAATTTCTAAGATTCTTCATGAACAGTTCCTTTGCACACACACACTGATCACGGGCAGGAGCTATTAGGAACATCTGCGAAGCCGAATAATTCTTCCGCAGGAGCTAGCCGCGTAACAGTAGCAGTAAGTGGTATCCTCGCCCCACTGTTCCAGGTTGTAGATGGCTGGACGACTGAGAGCTGCCCAAAACCAATGGTCACTTGTCGTACCTTGGTGCGCTATTTGGTCGGATGCAGATATCACATTCCACTTTGTACGCATCAAGCCCACTTGACAACCTCATCCTCAAGAGGTAAAAACACGTTTCTAGAATTTTATGACCTCAAAAAGAGACAGTTGTGTCGTTTCACTTTAATATCTTTATACGCGCATGCGGCACCTTTGGGTTTGCAGTCTTGTTGGTGCTAGTGTTGGCCCAAAAAACCTGTTTGTACCACTGGCTGGAATTCAGAACCATGCTGAAAATGCGGTTGGATATGTGAATTGAAGCATCCGATGCTCCACTGAGGGTAGCTAACCGGAGCGATCGTGATGCATGGCTGTTAAACTACAGCGCAAGTCTCATAAACTATGGATTCGAATCCTACCGCTTTCAGTCAAACTTGCCGCTCGGCAGCGTGTCTATTGCACAGCTCAGTACAAAGCAGGATACGTTTCGGCTAGGGTTTACAACTCTCCGATAGTGCGGTGGGTCCTCGTGATTGTGGCATTTGTCGATTCTGTGTTTTTGTGCGTGCACGGAATAAAATGCTCTGGGTGCCAACGCAATGAGGGTTGCATCATGCGTGCAGGACATTTGAATAAAGATAATGTACGGCTGCCTTGCCCAATCGGACTGCTTAGCCGGTTTTGGGAGATAATTTACGGCGCCGAATCAACGGCAGTTTGTTGCTATGTTCACAGCGCTATGCAGAATTGAACGACGGCCAAAAATCCATTTTTTTTTCTTTCCATATCGCCCCATGGGTACAACGAAGCGAAAAGACTCGATGACCTAGGCTCCTTGTACTTTTACGAGAAGCAGACAACCTCCATGTGACTCCGGTAGCAGCGACTTAGGTGGCAGCACTGAAACATGATCACTTGTTGACACACGAGGATCAAGTTTGATTTAGGAAACGTAAAGTTCTACTTGAAATCTCAACTGTTTCAATGCACGTAATTCTAGTACATGCGTTAAAGAAGTAATGAAGATAAGCGTCAACATGATAAGTAAATATCAACAAAGACAATCGGTGCCGTCCTCATTTCCGTTCAAAAACTGTTCCTAAATTTGGTTAACTCTCCTTCAACTGGTGGGTTTTCCTTTCAACTGATTTATCACCGTCTAATCCTAAAACCGATATGTATTGTTACTGACAACAGATGCGCACACCCACGAACAAATTCGTTCATTTGAATGATTACCGAATTTGGTGGCGCCACTCTCTCCGCCTGCGTACTCTGTCAGCACCCTGATGCAATCCTCTAGTACAGGTTATCCCGCGTTTCGAGTTATCCTTCTTTACGTGCTGCCGAGTATTGCTGTTATCGTGTTGCCAACCGAGGACTGAGGGTTAAAGACAGCATACGGGAGCAGGTCCTGGCTAAACTTAGGAGATTCCTAAAATGGTAAGTCCGAACAACAGTCATTCGAACAAGGACCGTCGTAAGTCCTTCAGTCACGTATATCATCATCATCGTCGTCGTACAGCGTTGAACAGTAGGGCAAGCCCCACTGACCAGTGCCTTTCTCGCCATGTTGCACGTTGAATTAGAAAGTATGAATATACAAGATGGACAGGGAGTGGACCTACATGGGTGGGAAAAGAAAAGAATGCCCTAGCAGCCAACACACGGAATACACAGTCTCACTGTACAAACGCACATCGATCAGTCATTCTGATTCGATAGAAAGTGACAACACGATCGCCAATGTTAATTGTTCGCTGCCATATCCTTCAGTGTCTCCAGCCAACTGATCGACGGATCTTTTGGACCCCAACCACGAAGACGTGAAGCACCTACTTTTCCTAAGTTTGCTGTACATTTTCTCATTCCTCGTTGCCACTTCATTTGTTGACCTCCACGTGGTTTCTTCCACTCCCTAGGAGGGGCGGAGAATAGGACACGGTACGGTGGACGTGTGTTTGCCATATGTAACACGTGCCCCAACCAACAAAGTCTACTAAGCTGGATACGCTGTGACAAAATGTTCTCCGAATTAATACCCAATACTCGCTCTCTGACCTCATCATTGCTCAATCAGCGATTCCACTCAATCTTAGAGATACTACGTCAACACCGGTGGTCAAAAAACCCTAAACGACGAATATCTTCAGCACGCAGACTCCAAGCCTTGCAACCATACAACAAAACTGAACGCACTGTGGCACAGTATACACGACCTTTCAACTCCAGTGAAAGATATTTCAGCTCGGCGCCACAAGTGCTTCAGTCCAGCGTACGCCGCTCGAGCCTTGAATATCCGCGTACTCACCTCCACTACTGTGCTCCCATCCGTTGTCAAGCTGCTGCCGAGGCAGGTAAAGTGGTCGACAACTGACAGCACCTCCCCATCGAGCATCAAGCTCGGAATCGTTGACGTCAAGTCTTGCAATATCACCTTACACTTTGAAGGTGCAAAGCGCATGCCGAATGGAGCTACAGCTCTTGAGAGTCTATCTAGTGCACGTTGAGCATGTTCCGTGCATTCGAACAAGCAAACAACGTCGTCCGCGTAATCTAGGTCACATAGCTTTTCACTATTTCCTAGTTCGACGCCTACATTCTGAAGATTTCGCAGCGCACTCCATTATCTCGTCCATGACGAAGTTGAACAGGAATGGAGACATGGGACAACCCTGTCGAACGCCGCTGTTCGTTTCGAACCGACCGGATAGTTCACCGTAAACCCTAACGCGGCTAGAAGTATGAGAATACAATGATCTCAGTAGGTCCACGAACTTCTGGGGCATATCTTTTCGATGAAGAGCACTGCAAAAGCGCTGCTCGATCAACTAAATCGGAGGCGCCCTTCAGGTCTAAGAAAATCATTATTGTCGGTCGGCGATGCGTGTGACGCGTTTCAAGTAGTCGGCGAAGAGTAAAAATCTGGTCGATGCATCTTCGACCTGGGCGGAATGTAGCCTGTTGTTCGCGGGCATTCTTCTCGCGTGCCGGTGTGAGACGGTGCAGTAGAACATGCTTCTGATGCACTAAGTTTGCCAACTTGTGCATTGAAGTGATCAGCTAGCGCTACAATGTCAGAACCCTTACTGCTGCGAACAAGGGTGGCGAGTTCTTCATGGAACTTATCTTTCTTCGCGTCTGAGCTGCAGTCCGTTGGGGTGTATGCCCAGATCACAAACAAACTGCGTTTAACACAACTATCCTTTCGAACGCCAACTGACCCTTGGAGTCTCACAGCACATAAACGACTGTTAACAGGAATCCAGTCTAAAAGGGCAGCCCCAGCCTTCTCAGTCAAGACTATTCCTACACCACGTTGACCCACAGCTCGAGCTACTTCGTCTCCTGAAGTCCGCAGTAAATACCTGATGAGATACCAGGAGCAGTTAGTTGAATTACGCTGCTCGAATCCTGGATATGCGTTTCACTTAAGCAGCAGACATCAATCTTCAGAGAGTTCATTGTGAGGGCTAGGCACGCGTGCTAACCGGCCTGTATGAGTGCACGCACGTTGAAGGAGCCGAGATTCAGAGGCTGACGAGGCCTTAGAAAAGGTGAGTTACAAGCCGGAGAATTATTCCCGACACTATTTGACAGTGAATCGTTGCGAGTATCAACCGTGTTATCAGTGGGAGCATTATGGGTGGATAGATGGGGCAAAGAGAGGTGGTTGAGGACAGAAGACAAAGGTTGAATAAAAGAGAGGGAACTCTGAGCAATACCCTACTTATCACTACCCACCCTGCTCGATGCAATGGGCAGCGCGGTCCTGATTATCCTGCGCGACGACCGATGCAGTATGGAATTCTTTCTGTTCGTGCAGTTCGTGGGAGATGTTGGACGGGTACTGCTAGGGTGTTCAGCCACAAGCAGGAGAACGATTAGGGTTCTCAACCAAAGCCCTTAGTTCTAACAAGAGCCTGTCCACGAGGCAGTCGGGGGTGGCTGAGTGGATGCTCATCTGTTTCAGTCGATTATTCTTCCACTGAATCTACCGACTGAGTTGCCAGCTCAAATCGACCCCCAACCTGGAGGACCAGGGGACTGGACTTTGTCTGACCTCTACCCTTTTACCTGTCAGGTATGATTGCATTTCCGGCTTAAAGAAGCCATCCTGTATAGCTCTTTTGGACGTAGAGGCACGCAAGCCATCACATCACATCAAGGTGCAGTCTCGTCATGCAGATTTATAGTCCCGAATGCTTCTACGATATTCTCAGCAGCAACCGTGAGCCTGAATCAGAACCGTCCATTTTGACAGTCTCTCTAGCCGTCCCCGAATTTTCCATCGACGACTCTGAACTCTGGTTTTATATGCTGCAGACTGAGTTTGAAACAGGATCACAAGCGAACGTACCCGTTACTCGTGGACTATCGGCCGTCCTGCCCGTGATGCTGCTGCTCAGATACGCGACGTAGTTTCAAGCGAATATTCTCACGCAGTCGTGAAAGAACCGGTTATCTCTAGCCTTTTGCCGTCAGAATCGTCTAGATTGAGACGGCTTATCCGAGAGAAATGCCTCAGCTGAATGGGTAACTTTTCGAGGAAACAGTCCTCAAACAGATACGGTTGCAGCTAACATTCAAGCACTATCCGAGGTTTCCAATCATCTTAACCTCACAGAAGCGGCAAAACTAGCGGACAGTATTACGGAACGGTACCATCCAAAAGTCACCACCGTAACAAACTTGAGCCCCTCGATCACAGCTCCCACCGTAGGAACACACTCTGAAGACACCCTGATAGCTGTTTCCGAGCGGGTTTCCAAACGTGTTTCCACTCCTAGCTGTTCTCGTTTTAGAGACCAGAAACACTATCACAACTACCCTGATCGACGTGAACGTCTCACACGTCACTTCCCTGATCGCTTCTTTAATCGCTCGCGACTAGGATGTTGATATCACAAACGGTTCTGGGAGGAAGTCCAGCGCTGAAAAGACCGTTGCGCTGCCCCGGGTGTCAAACAGGGAAATTAATATCCCGACGCGCTCTGGTAAGTAACGCGGTCGGCAACCCTAATACCGGTAGTCTGTTGCACGTCCAAGATTTAGTTTTCAAAGGCCTGTTCCTAATAGATACTGGTGCGGCGATTGGTGTCATACCAAAAGAAGCAGGTGATGCAACCACGGTTATAAATGTGTTTCGAAAGTCGACCTGAAAGATGCAGTTCTATTGATTCCACTTAGTGAACAGCTCCGTGAACTGACAACCATTAATACGTCTTTTGGTCTGTTCCGGTGTATTTTTTGCCTTTTGGTCTGCGTTTTACCTGCCACTTTCCAAAGCACCATCAATCCTCTGATTTCCGATTTGGAGGGTGTTTCAGCTTATCAAAATGACATTGCTGCGCATGCTTACACTGACGAACGTCTACTTTCCTAACTTGACAGACTTCATCAACGTAATGTTGCTATCAATCCTGATAAGTGTACATTTTCTGTTTCTGCGTCCTCTTAAGGTTATTTGGTTGATGTACATGATTTTCGTCCCGACCCCAAACTTCTTGCACCTTCATCAACTGCTGCTTCTCCAAAGGGTTTGGTGGAATTACGTTCACCTTCGGATCCCCCCCCCCCAGGATTATTCCCAATTTCTCAACCAAAGCTTCATTGCTGCTTGGTCTTGTCACATAACAGACACTTCATTGGTCATTAGCGCACAGCCAGCGCTTACGTAGCCTACTTCATTTTCTATCAACAGATACTGTTCTTTGTTCATCCTCGTCACATGTGCCCTCTAAAGTTATCACAGATGCATCACCTACCGCATCGAAGCTGTCCTAGAACAGGATGACCGACCGGTTTTGTGTATTTCCCGATATCTCAGTCCCGTCGAACGCGGATATTTCCAAACTTAAGGTGAAGCGTTAGCTGTATTTTGGGCTGTAACTCGTATGCACAACTATTTGTTTGCTACTCATTCCACTACTGTGACAGACCATGTAGCCTCAAAGTTCATTTACAATCCACACCGCCCTTTAGCGAAATCGTCAGCGGTTATAGTTCGACGACGGAGTATCATGTTGGCTGCGTATTCGTACGATATTCGACGTGAGAAAGCGCAATCAATTTCGCACACGGATTACTTATCCCGTTACGCTCAGTCAGAAGAGGCTCCCACTTCCGACTCTCTTCTCACAGTCACTCATCATCATCATCATCGTACAGCGTTAAACAGTAGGGCAAGCCCCACTGACCACTGCCTTTCTCACCATGTTGCACGTTGAATTAAAAGTATGAATATACAAGATGGACAGGGAGTGGACCTACATGGGTGGGAAAAGAAAAGAATGCCCTAGCAGCCAACACACGGAATACACAGTCTAACTGTACAAACGTACACCATCAAACATTCTGATTCGATAGAAAGTGACAACACGATCGCCACTGTTCGCGGTTCGCAGCCATATCCTTCAGTGTCTCCAGCCAACTGGTAGACGGATCTTTTGGACCCCAACCACGAAGACGTGAAGCACCTACTTTTCCTAAGTCTGCTGTACATTTTCTCATTCCTCGTTGCCACGTCATCTGTTGACCTCCACGTGGTCTCTTCCACTCCCTAGGAGGGGCGGAGAATAGGACACGGTGCGGTAGACGTGTGTTTGCCACAGTCACTACCTTACAGTCCTTCGAGACTAATTCGTGACACAGAGAAATACAACCATGCAAGCATAGTTTGTGTTCGACGGGGATGGCAAGCCGATATTCAACGCGTTTCCGGAATTCTACAAACGTCGTGAGGAAATTTACGTTACATGCGACGGTATTCTCAGTTTGAATTGCATGACTTTTGTGCCTCCCACGTTGCGCTCAGCAGTTTTGGAACACTTGCGTTCCGGACACTGGGGTATCGAGATGAAGTCCCTTGCTCGACTTACTGGTTGGTGACCGGAGCTGAACGGTGATTTGTGTTGTATTGCTAGGTCATGTGGTAATTGCCTGTATGAATTTCATTCACAACCATCAAAGTGGACCCGATGGCCGATGTCCTCAGAACCCCAGCAGCGCCTTCACGCCGATTACTGTAATCCCTTCTTGGGCAAGTACTACACACTAGTCATTATTGGTTCATTCTATCATTGACCAGAAGTCTATTTCATTACCACTCCGGCTAGTGATTTTACCACTACGACTCTCAGTAAGGCTTTCAGTTGGGAAGGTGTTTCATATGCAACCGTTACCGACAGTGGAAATCATTTTTCAGCCAAGAAGGTGACTGACTGGTCGAAGAAACTGTGCTTTCGCCATGTGCTAAATCCACCTAGGCACCCACAGTCGAACGAAACAGTAGAAAATTTCGTTTGGACGTTAGTGCAATTGCCTCTGCGTGTTCCAATACTTTCGATGAGCTGAACAGAGGTGCTGGCAATTTCTAAATGTAGGACCGAAATATTGTTCATTCGACGACAGGCGAAAGTCTGGTGGTGCTATTCAAGAATCGAGTCCTGAGGACAAACTTATTGATTTCGGAATCTGCTGAAGGAGTTCGTCATCGGGGGGATGAACTAAGACCCTCAAAAAGTGTTGTGCTCAGCCTGATGGTGCAACGAATTGCTCGTATTCTTGATTTAGACGATGGTTCTGTATACCGCATACAATTGAATCAAATTACTTCTAATAAGCCCATTTCCGAACCTATTTCTGATTGCACTAATTTTGATGTTTTCGAGTCCGTTTCAGAAACGAGCGATTGCAACGATCAAACGGGACAAGCACGAAGGTTCGAAAGATTGCGTAACGAAGTACCGCCAAATTACAAAATTCCCGAATTTCATTCAAGCTTCGTCGTATGTGCTGATTGCAAATGAACTGTGAACATGTTTGTTTATCAATACATCAGACTTCCTGTACAGATAGATTTCCGCTGAGTACAATCCAAGTTTCACTCCGGTATTACATGTTCTGTTTTTCGATCGTATTCTAGTTTTGGGTCAATACATTCCATATTTCTGGCTTCATTTTGAAATACAATGAGTGTTTGTGCTCTCAAGTTATCCCCGGGTAAGTGTAATCTATACAAACCCGAAAGTGGCTGAAATCGGTTTCGCTCTTCGGATAACTGGTGGAAAAAATACTTCCAGCAGAAACTTTGGATGCGATACCTATCACGCTATTTCCGTTACGGTCTTCATCATCATCGTACAGCGTTAAACAACAGGGCGAACACTACCGACCACTGCCTTTCTCACCATGCAAGATGGACAGGCAGTGGACCTACAGGGATAGGAAAATGAGAGAAAGCCACGGTAGCCAACAAGAACAATACAGTATAACTGCACAAACACACATTGATCAACCATTCTGACTCGACAGAAAGTGAAAACAACGGCAGGATAGTTTCTCCATTCCTGAAATCACTCAGAATTCAAGAAGAACATGCCCATAAACTACACGACCGGGCTTCGCTGAAACGATACTCCATCGTGATCAAACAAGTGATACGACGGCTAAACACGACAGTTGCCCACCAATTCTTCAGCAACATCAACAGCAAACCTCTCTGGCACGGAATCCGGCTTTTATGTGGACAACGGGCCGGTCAAAAAGCTACGATATAGATGCCGACAGCCAGAACACCGCGTTTACTCATCTTTCATCGGATACTCTACCATCTTATTTTCCTTATCATCCCTAAGATATAGAAACAATTTCCTCAGAAGAAGTCTTCAAGTTTCCTCGAACCTCAAAATCAGCTTCTGCTGTGGGTCTAGACGGTTTATCCTCCACAGATCTCAAATTTGGAGCACGTCAGCTATCCGGAATTATGACCTTCTTCATCAATAAATCTGTTGATGCTGGTTCCATTCCTGTCTCCTAGAAACCCGTGACAGTAGTGCCTATTGCGAAACACTCCACTTCCAACATTTTGTCAAAACGCTTTCGACCCATCGCCTTCATTTCTTAAGCGCTCAAGTTGACCGAGCGCACTATCCTAAACCGATTGCGTTCCTCTTTTGTTGTTATAAATGACCCCAATCAGTTTGCGTACAAACCCAACAGATGCACTTTGTATGCAGTTGCTTCACTTTGCCATTTCATTTCAAACAACTTAAATCGTTCCATGAAATCCGTTCGATGTATTTTCCTCGACTATTCCTCCGCATTCAATTCGGTTCCCCGTTCTCCACTTTTTCAAAAGCTAGAGTCTTCTGGATGTCCCATTGCGTTGCTCTCGTGGTTGAAAGACTACTCTTCCAACAGAACTCAATGTACTACAGTTGGTACAAGTTTATCGAGTTCGTTGATTAACGACTCAGGTGTCCTTCAGGGTGCCGTCCTTCCCCTCGTTCTCTTCACCACATATATCAGCGACTTGACCGCTGCACCACCTGCACAACTTCTTAAGTACGCCGATGATGTCGTGTTCTGTCAATCTATCCCCAACCAACAAGACTCTAACTCCTTTCCCGATAACTCATATAATAATCAGATTTTTTCCTCCCATTCTGGACTACATCAAAACACTTCCCAATTTTTTGAGTGTACTTTCTCCCCTTTTCGTTCCTCGTACCCCAATAAGCAATCAGTCATCAACAGTGTCCCTGTTTCCAGAGCTGACTCGGTCAAATGCTTGGGTGTTACAATCAGCACCAATTTACAGTGGTCTTCTCATATTCTTGATTGCGTTAAAAAAACTACGTAGACTGTCTTTTCGAATTCGTAGGCTAAGGCAGTTTGGTGCCACACAAGCTGTCATTTTTTCTTTGGTCCATGAATGTATTCGCCCAATCTTACTCTACTGCCCTCCTGTAATCTTTCCTGGTCTACTTAGGAAGAGCTTTATCACACTACACCACGGCCTGGCCACTATCAGTCGTGCCTCTTTGATTTCCATGGGCTCTCTCTTTTCTCTAAAGTTTGCGATTTGCACAATATAACCTGTGAAAAATTCGCCAATAAGATTCTTGTGGAACCCACCCATCCCCTGTACCATGACTTGCCTGCATGCCGTTCGCATACCTCTACACGTTTCACATTTAGACTTATCCTATCCCGCACAAATGTCTGTCGCAACTCTACAGAGCCTGGTTTAGCACGTGTTCTGGGTGACAAGATGAAAGTCACAGAGGAACTTAGAACGAACCTCGGTGGTTGAACCAGTTTTATTTTTACAGCATTCATTTTTATGCTTATTTCGAAGTGGCAGTGGTCGGTTTCCCTCCATTTGTCTGAAATGTGAGTTTGTTAACTTGCTGAAGTCTTCAATACAATACAATACAACACGATTGCCACTGTGCACGGTCCACTGCCATATCGTACAGTGTCTCCAGCCGACTGATTGAGGGATCCCTCGGACCTGAGGCACCTACTTTTCTCAAGTTCATTGTACATTTTCCTATTCCCCGCTACCACGTCATCTGTTGACCTCCACACGGCTTCCTCCACTCCGCAGTAGGAACGGAAAGCATGGCACGATATGGTAGACGTGTGTTTGCAATGAGCAACATGCGCCCCAACCAACGAAGTCTACTGAGCTGTATACGCCACGATACAATATTCTCCGAACTGGTGCCCAATGCTCGATTAATGACCTCAGCATTGTTCACCGGGTTATTCCAGCCAATCCTAGCGACATTACGCAACCATCGATGGTCGAAAATCTCAAAGCGACGAACACCTTCCGCATGCAGACCCCGTGTATCAAAACCATACAACAGAACAGGGCGCACCGCAGCACAGTACACACGACCTTTCAACTTCAGTGAAACATCAGGTCAGCGCCACAAGTGCTTAAGCCCAGCCGCCGTCCCTCGAGCTTTGGATATTCGCGTGCTCACCACTACCGTGCTTCCATCTGTCGTCACGCCGTTGCCGAGGTAGGTGAACCGGTCGAAAATTGTTAGTACCTCCCCACCAAGCATCAACCTCGGAACCGTCGACGTCCAGTCTTGTTACATCATCTGACACTTTGAAGGTGCAAAGCCCATGCCGAATGGAACTACAGTTCTAGTGAATTTATCTAGTTCGCGTTGCGCATGTTCCGTGCATTGGAGCCAGAGACATGGTCATCAGCGTAACCTAGGTCAAATAGCTTTTCACCGTTTGCAAGTTCAACACCCATATCCTAAAGGCCTCTCAAGGCATCCTCCACTATCTCGCGGATGACTCAGTTGAACGAGAATGGGTAAATAAGACACCGGTAGCATTTTATTGTTCAATAACACAGCGTAGTCGAAATCGTTGGTAGGTTGTCGACGTTTCGGTCACCACGGGTAACCTTTTTCAAGACTGGTTTCACAGTTTCTTTCGGTTGTAAAACCAGTCTTGAAAAACGTTACCCGTGGTGACCGAAGTGTCGGCAACCTACCAACGATTTCGACTACGCTGTGTTATTGAACAATAAAATTCTACCATAACATTTCACATGGCGCATCGATTTTTCGATACACTCCAAACCGATCTCGGTTCTGAAAAATGAAATAAGACACCGTTGTCGAACACCGCTGGTAGTTTCGAATGAACTGCATAGCTCACCGTAAACCCTCACTCAAATTCCTACATGAGTGATTTCATGATTTTATGCAAACCTTAACATACGAGTAGATATCGTTCCACAGTTATTGCGAACGCTTATATCTCTCCCACATGCCTTAAGTTTTGGGGGATTTCTCTGGGATTTTATCTTCCAAACTTTTGAGCTATATTGATAGCTCTTTGTGCTTTGTCTGTGGTGATTTCAACTATTCTCAGCTAGAATTCTTCACGTTATTGGGTCTGAAAAACGTCGTGGACTTCCCAACTAGGTTTGATGCCCACCTTGATTTGTGCTTCACAAACAACCCCGATCTGGTTCGAGGGACTCTTGAGACATCCAGTGTCTCTGGTAGACATGGGATCTAGAACCGCTGGCTTAACCTTCAGCCACGGGTATCGCCTGTTTGATATGGCCTCAGCGCTCATCTACATCACTGTTCTTCGTAGTTTCCGGTCAAAACAGTGCAAACTTCTTGATCAGACAAACGTTGAACGGCTAATCGAGTTTGCGATGACCATGGAGCTGGAGAAAAAATCGCATTGAAACTGAAGCATAATCCGACTCTTTATATGTGCCCTAATAGTTTTGGATAGAACCCCGCCACCGGTAGCTTCTTGCGATATAACCAATCTGGTGCAGAGTACCTGTGGAGTGAGAGCGCCGTGTCGTTGTGCGACGCGATCTGCGTTGGAAATCCGTACCAAACAGGAATAACCAATTATCTGCACAAAACTGGAGAAGCCTATCCCCGTTGTGCGCGCTGCGCGGTAAGCCACAACGCCCCTCCAAATGCCTCAGTATGGCCGGGGTGGGTGTTTCAGGCTCCGAGGTGGCTACTCGTCCTGAACACCTATCGAAATGCTCCAAAGTGACTGCGCGTCTAGCACAGTCTCTGCTGAGGAAGTGCCACTCACCGCCTTCTCGTGGTGGTGTTCTCACTAAGTTGAGAGGACGAAAGCGAATGCCCGGCGCTCTCCACCGGGTTGACTGACTAATAGTCAATCTAGGGGAGATGGCTACACCCTGATTCCAAACCAACCACGGGTGGCGTATGAGGCGTACAACGGTATGTTCACCGGCATCTGTGGTGGAGAGGTGCACTGGGCACCCAGGATGTTTGGCCTCATCCGAAGGGCGAGTGAACCGATAAATCAGTCACCGGCCCCCAGTGGGTTACGGACCCCACGTTTCGTCTAGTTGCCTTGCGGGTTAATCTCTGGATAGCTAAAGGCTCCGGTTTTGGATCTCTAAGAAAACCACCCGCTTTGGTCTGGGCAACCGGGCAGTATCGCGCCTACAACAAATCATGAACTCGGACTATCTATCCCTTCCTGCCCGACTGTACTAAGTTTTGTTTGGCACACAGTCTGAAACAGGTGTGATATATATATATATATATATATATATATATATATATATATATATATATATATATATATATATATATATAAACAGTCACCAGCTAACACTACAAAGTTAGACTGTTTATTCCTGGCAACGAGAGTGGTGAGTTCGCCATAGAATTCATCTTTCTGCGTGTCAGCACTGCAGTCTGTTGGGGCGTATGCCGATATTACAAACAAGCCGGGCATACACGACCCAACTTCAGTGTTAACACTTTGCATCCCAGATACAAGCTCGGCTTCTTGTCTCACTTTTCGCGTGTCGAGTGATCCGGTGTCTAGCGCTCCTGGTCAGGCTGGCGTTGGCATCGCTTTGAGCATGAAAGCTGAGCGTGCACTGCTCGTCCGGATCCCAGTCAGCGGCCGGTTGTGCGCGGTTCGTTTGAATGGTTCTGTGCATGTCAACAGCACTTAACTGAAACGCCCATGCCTGTTTGTCGTTTCTGTGTATGCCCCAACTGACCGTAGTTCTCCTGAGGCTGAAGACGAATTCTACCAACATTTTTATGGACTGCTCCGCAGCGTGTGCTCTATGGACATCATGGTTGTTGCTGGTGATTTCAATGAACAAGTTGAGAGCCTAGACGAGACGGAGAGGAATATAGAAGGCCAATTTGGCATTCCAGCCGATCGCACCGATCACGGTGACCGACTCGTCCAACTATGTTCCGACCAGAGTATTCCTAGTGAGTAAAATTTCTCGCACAAAAAGCGACACAGATTGACCTGGCGTCCTCCTGCACCTTCACAGCGTTGGACCCAAATCGACCACACTGCTATCGGTTGCCGCTGGCGCGCTCCAATTCAAGACTGTCGATCATTTTGGTCCGCGTCTGTAGACACTAATCAGGCTCTTGTCTGCGTGCGTTTCAGCCTACGTCTCGTCGGTGGCCGAAGCAAAGCCAAAGCTAACTGCCCCCCCCCCCCTCCCAGCTGCTACTGAATGATACCCATCGACCTGCTTTCCGAGCAGAATTATCCGCCAGGTTATCGATGCAGTCAAATGCCCAGGATCCAGAAGAGAGATGGACAAAAATCCAGACACAAATCAAGCAAGTCCCACGCGAGGCTGCTAATGCTGCCCAAGGTTTAACAACCAGACAAACACACGGAAACGATGGATATCTGTATCCTCAGTTGCACTATTAGATGTACGCAGATTGATTCCCCCGGATTCCAGATATGATGAGGCAAGGAGACGCTTGAAACGTCAACTAATTCGGACCTTGAGAAACGAACGTCAGCAGCTGCGACGATCGGCAACAGCCGCAACCTTTTTCCTCTACTTGGAAATACCGGTCCACGAAAACCAGGCGTTAACGAGTTGATTAAAGAGGCAAACGGTTTACAGATTCAGACCCAGGAGCGTCGTTCAACTCGCTGTGCGGAGCATCTTGAGAAGCAGTTTAATTGGCCTTTATCTACGACAGGTTTGCATACTAGCGCGACGGCCACATCTCTAGTTTTAGATACTAGTCCATCGTCAGAAGCGGAGGTTCTTCGTGAGATAAACTATTTTGAACGACATAAGTCTGCCGGACCGGATGGGCTGCCTCCTTCTTTTTTCAAAGACTGTTGTTCAGCACTTTTACTGGAGTTGACAAAACTCCTCGGTTAGATATGAGAGAAGGAACAAGTTCCAAAGAGTTCGTGTGAATCGATGATCGTGCCGATTTACAAGAAAAGCGACAGGTCCTCCTGTGAAAAGAACAGGGAATAGGTCTGGTTAGCGTCGTACTCAATCTGCTCGCTCGTGCTGTGAGAGTATGGTCTGACACGCATCGTTTGATAGACGGTTTAGTTTCACTGGCAGACAGTACGTCAGCACCGGTCCCTACCGAGCCCACGAAACCGCGAGCGACAGGACAGCCGATCGATGGCATGAGTCGATAGATGACACGAATCCTGCCAGCGGCTTTTAAGCCTCAAGACGTGGTCACCCACCCCAGTAGGGCCAATGCGCTGTGTGCAGCGAACGGATACATGGACTGACGACCTACACATTCGTTGTTTTTCACAAAACCAGATAGTTCGCAGGCAGAACAGAGTTCTCACTAGAGTTAGTGGGACGGTATAAAACAGGTGTAACAGTGCTCGCGCATGAAACAAGCTGGGTTTGGACCTGGTCGAGGTTGTATTGGTTAAATTCTTAGGCTTTGACGAATTTCAGAACATAGGCACACCTTCCGTAGGCTCACTATCTCCGTTTTCCTTGATCTTAAACCAGCCTTCGAATCAATCAACCACGGTCCTCTGGCGCTGACTCGTATTCAAGGGTGTACCAGAGAAATTCATTTCCAGCATCAAATCCCCGGAAATGAACAGCCGAAGCCGAGTTCTAGCTTACGGTGCTCTTTCACCCGAGTCCAACACAAAATGTGGCGTACTTTGGGGTTGCGCCTCGCTCCTGTACTCTCTAACTTTGTGACTGATATGGTCCTAGAGACCGCGCTTTTGTCAGGTGATGATAGCGGCAGTGAACTTTTCCCCTGTGGAAGTGTCAGACCTTAAATATGCGGATGATACACTTCTTCTAAGTGAACATCCAGGTAAGTTGCAAGCTTTTCTAGACAGCTTCAACAACTGTGTAGTAATGTTCGGTATGCGTTTTACACCTTCAAAATGCAAGATGCCGTTGCAGGACTGGGTTGGCTCGAAGCTAGACCTTTCAGTATCTGGAGAGACCACAGACCGGATAGACAAGATCTGTTATCTGGGCAGCTGTTTTCCCCCCGCAGGTTGGATATCGGATGAGGTGTCCTCGCGTATACAGAAAGCTCGTCCAACATTTGTTAACCTGAGTCATCTGCGGCGTCGACATGACATCCGTTTATCTACCAAGGGTCTAATGAATGCTACAGCAGTCAAACCAGCGCTTCTGAATGACTCCGAGAAATGGCCACTACAGGTGGATGATATACGAATACTGTCAGTATTTGAACACCGATGGCTTCGTAGCATTCCTCGAATCTGGTGGGAACACCGTATAAGCAATGCTGTTTCAGCGGCGTCATAGGTTCATGAACCGAATCGTTAGATGAAATGCTTAAGCTCACCAGGCTAAAATGGTTGGGACATGTATTGCGCATGTCCTCTGACGAGATTCCTCGGCGCGCAATGTTCGCAGAGGCAGGTACCAGTTGGAAGATGAGTAAGGATATGGCTAGGTGTCGTGATCAACGTCGCTCTTATATCCACAAACTTTCTTCATCAACTTGATACCAGTTTCTGTAGTTTTCTTATTACTCCTTTCCTATTCTTTTTTTTCGTTATTTCCTATTGAGGTTGCCGCCAAAGGGTAGCGACCAAAACCACCACATTCAGTGCATGGTTAATGGTTGTCTGAACTGAACTGAACTGAACTGAACTAACTGCTAACAAAAATCCAACCTAAAAGGTGAGTTTCAGCTTTGTCAGCCAAGACTATTCCTATACCACGGTGGCCCACAGTTCTAGCTGCTTCGTCTCCTGGAGTGGGCAGGAGATACCTTGATGAGACACCAACAGCAGTTAGCTGAATCACATTGCTCGAATTCTAGATACGCGTTTCACTTATGCAGCAGATCTCAATCGCCAGAGTCCACTTTGAGCGCGGGACACGCCCGCTGACCGACCTGCGTGAGTGTACACACGGTAAGAAGCCGAGATTTGGGAGTTGAAGAGGCTTGAGAAGATGTGAGCTACAAGACTGAGGATTCTTTACGACATTTTTGACAATGAATTTTTGCGAGTATCGGGCGTATCATCAGTGGCAGTATTATGGGTGGATAGAGGGGGGCAAACAGAGGGGGTTGAGAATAGAAGACAAAGGAAAAACCAGAGAGGGGACTCTGAGCAGTAGCCCACTTATCACTACCCACTCCGCCAGATAAAATGGGCAGCGTTGTCCTGATTAGCCTGCATGACGATCGATGCAGTATGGGATTCCTTGTATTCACGCATCGTCTTCACAACAGAATATTTACTTCTGCTTTACTGCGGCTGTCTCCTTGGAGATGACTGAGTTTGAATGTGTAAATTCATGACCAAAAATTACCGCAGGTAAACATAACCAATTAGCACTTAGCTCTAAGCAGTTTGTATGTTGTTCGATGCACCAGGGCTGTGTTGTTTGTCTGCTTGCTGTAAGGACAATTGGTTTCCGCCAATTGAAAAACATTTTTTGACTGCTCTGTTTGCGGACGGTTGAACGTTTAGCCCCCTTAGCTAGTATCGCGTCCGGTGCCGCTCCTAAACGCAAACGTGAACGACACTGTTTCAATACAAAACGTCCTTCACTTATTCTGCCGACTTTTACCGTCTTTTGACACGCGTCGGAACTTTCGGCTTGTTGCCCGTTCCATAGGCCATCCTCGGGATCGAGTTAGTACCTGGTATCCGGAGTACTAAATTGGTGAACCCTTCATCTTTTCTAATTTCTTTTAGGTCTGCGAGTACCAGTGTCATTTTGTCAATTTTAGTCGGTGACAACTCATTATTTACATTTTTCTCACTGCATCGGTTCTTTTTTCACTTTTTGAATAATCTCAATTTATTATACTATTTGCAATATGAGCCACCCTAAAGTTTTGACGCTGAGGTAAACACACTTGCCGTTCCGTTCGCACCGTTCAGGGGAAGTAACACTAAGGATTGGTTCACGCAGTTAGAATCATCGTTTGCTCTGCGCAATGTGACTACGGAAAGTATTAGGTTCCACTACGTGGTCGCAGTTTTTCCTCCACACATCGTTGACGAAGTACAAGATGTGTTGAAACCAGAAGAACCCGACCCCTACGAACGCATCAAAGCAGCGGTCATTAGCCGGATTGGCCTGTCTGACAAACAGCGAATCGTCCGTTTGTTTTCAGACACTGAGCTCGGAGATCGCAAACCTTCGCAGTTGCTTCGGTACATGCAGACTCTTTCAGGAACTACTGACATCGATAATAGTCTTCTGAAAGAGATTTGGCTCCAACGTCTTCCCAGCGACATGCAAAAGGTTCTTTGTGTGCCCACAGAGGATCGTCTCGAAAAGCTTGTCCAGACGGCCGACAAGATTACGGAAACCTACGAGCCAAAGGTCAGTCAGGCGATTTCCTCACAAACTGAGTCTGTTATTGCCTCTTTAACAGCCCTTGGGCACGATCTTGTCAAAAAGATCGAGGCACTCAGTGTGTCTTCTGTGCTAATGTGGTGACCTACCGAGCTGGTTACGGTAGGTAGTACGGATGGTGGATGCAACACTTTTGGGTATGCATCTAATACGTCACCGAACAAATGCGAACCGGTCGTTTTAAGTAGAACAGGGCTGATCGGGTTAGAACCAACCGAAATCCCATTCACAGATAGATTGGCAACATGATCCACAAGACGTTTGTGACGAGAACCAACCAAGAGGTCGAAGTGATGCAGGAAGTCAATACCGAGCATGGCGTTTTGAACTCGTATGATCGGGAAAACCCAACGGAAAATGCGACGAAGACCGAAATCTAATGTCTTCTAAATTTGTCCACAAGTCTGTATGGAAGTACCATTAGCAGCACGTAAGTTGGAGAAGGGGCACCTATCTAAAGTTTGACCTGAAGGTGGGAGCCCACTAACTTCAGCACCTTTATCTACCAAGTAGCGTGTCCCTGAATTATGATCGATTATGTAGAATAGGCGACTGCCCTGGCCAGTAGTGTCCGTCGCAGCTACGCACTGGCGTCCTCGTTTTCCCTGGCTGGGGCTATGGCACAAGGAAAAGTGCAATAACGCGCCTTAGAACGATACCGTTGATGATACCAACAAAGACCGTCAGTTGATGATGGCTGAACCGGAATTTTTATTGGGTTGCTACTGGGAGATCTCCTTAGGCGACACTGTCTGTTAGGTGATGCCTGGGTTGGGTGTCTAACAGAAGACACACTGAGTGCCTCGATCTTTTTGACAAGATCGTGCCCAAGGGCTGTTAAAGAGGCAATAACAGACTCAGTTTGTGAGGAAATCGCCTGACTGACCTTTGGCTCGTAGGTTTCCGTAATCTTGTCGGCCGTCTGGACAAGCTTTTCGAGACGATCCTCTGTGGGCACACAAAGAACCTTTTGCATGTCGCTGGGAAGACGTTGGAGCCAAATCTCTTTCAGAAGACTATTATCGATGTCAGTAGTTCCTGAAAGAGTCTGCATGTACCGAAGCAACTGCGAAGGTTTGCGATCTCCGAGCTCAGTGTCTGAAAACAAACGGACGATTCGCTGTTTGTCAGACAGGCCAATCCGGCTAATGACCGCTGCTTTGATGCGTTCGTAGGGGTCGGGTTCTTCTGGTTTCAACACATCTTGTACTTCGTCAACGATGTGTGGAGGAAAAACTGCGACCACGTAGTGGAACCTAATACTTTCCGTAGTCACATTGCGCAGAGCAAACGATGATTCTAACAGCGTGAACCAATCCTTAGTGTTACTTCCCCTGAACGGTGCGAACGGAACGGCAAGTGTGTTTACCTCAGCGTCAAAACTTTAGGGTCGCTCATATTGCAAATAGTATAATAAATTGAGATTATTCAAAAAGTGAAAAAAGAACCGATGCAGTGAGAAAAATGTAAATAATGAGTTGTCACCGACTAAAATTGACAAAATGACACTGGTACTCGCAGACCTAAAAGAAATTAGAAAAGATGAAGGGTTCACCAATTTAGTACTCCGGATACCAGGTACTAACTCGATCCCGAGGATGGCCTATGGAACGGGCAACAAGCCGAAAGTTCCGACGCGTGTCAAAAGACGGTAAAAGTCGGCAGAATAAGTGAAGGACGTTTTGTATTGAAACAGTGTCGTTCACGTTTGCGTTTAGGAGCGGCACCGGACGCGATACTAGCTAAGGGGGCTAAACGTTCAACCGTCCGCAAACAGAGCAGTCAAAAAATGTTTTTCAATTGGCGGAAACCAATTGTCCTTACAGCAAGCAGACAAACAACACAGCCCTGGTGCATCGAACAACATACAAACTGCTTAGAGCTAAGTGCTAATTGGTTATGTTTACCTGCGGTAATTTTTGGTCATGAATTTACACATTCAAACTCAGTCATCTCCAAGGAGACAGCCGCAGTAAAGCAGAAGTAAATATTCTGTTGTGAAGACGATGCGTGAATACAAGGAATCCCATACTGCATCGATCGTCATGCAGGCTAATCAGGACCACGCTGCTAAACGTTCAACCGTCCGCAAACAGAGCAGTCAAAAAATGTTTTTCAATTGGCGGAAACCAATTGTCCTTACAGCAAGCAGACAAACAACACAGCCCTGGTGCATCGAACAACATACAAACTGCTTAGAGCTAAGTGCTAATTGGTTATGTTTACCTACGGTAATTTTTGGTCATGAATTTACACATTCAAACTCAGTCATCTCCAGGTCGCTACAACAACCCCCCCTCCCCCCTAGAAAGGGACTGTCGGGTCGACCCTTTGATCTAATTGAGGGCGTGTCGTGCGCAGGTCTCCATTAGCATCACAAGTCTCGTGTGTCATCGGTCGTCTAGGGGACCATGTTGCGATGCCACAATCCGCTTGTGCCGCCGGTGGAGAATTACTAAAATGCGCACGGGCCTAGCGGTCGTCTACGAAGCCCTCACCTAGGTGTCGCAGAAAAAAAAGTAAAACGCAAAATAATCCAACACCACTGTCCGGGGGTTCCTCCATCCGCCGTGCTCGTACATGCAATGGAAGAGGAAAATGAAATACGTGAGCAAACGACGAAGAGTAAAAACGAAATAAAAGGAACTTACCCCGATCGGACGGTACGATACGCGAATTTTAAAATGTACGAAATGTTTTCCTAGAATTCGAAATGGTTTTATTAAACGCCAAACAGTGAAAAGAACGTTAAGTGGGTTTGAGAAAAAGAATGCTATCTACAAGACGCTTTGGCCAACGTACATGATGGCCAGACTGCGTCTTTTGCTGCGGCTCCACGGTTTCGGGCTGCGCTGGTTGAGGTTCGGGGGTGGCCTCTATGATGGGTGAAGGAACTACTGGAGCACTATTGTTGAGCGGTGTCTCTTTCTAGACTACTGTCACAGTGCGCAACCTTAAGATGGTCGACAGGTATAGTTTCATGTTTACCTTTTCGGTGAATGAGGTAAACTCCATCGCGTCGCTCGAGCACCTTATATGGACCTTCATAGGGCCGCTGTAGAGATGTTCTAACGCTATCTACGCGTATGAAGACGTAGGCACAAGTGGACAGTTCTGCTGGAATACAGGTCGATCGAGACTGTTGTCGTGGCGAATGCATTTGCAAACGGTGCATCTGCGCAGCCAACTGTTGAGCATATGAAGCACAACCGTCGTTCTTCACGCGACCTGTGGTAAATTAATCCCCGGGTAACCAGAGAGTTTGTAAGGTTGGTTAGACCTTACCATGCGGTTTCCTTATTACGTTCGTTCGCTCGTCCTTCCAAACACGCTTGGACCACCTGTCCGTTACAGTGGTACTCTGCAATATGCCACCACGATCGTCAGGACAATGTTTCCCACAACCCATGAGAAGATGAACACTATGGGTAGGGAGAAAGTGGCTAGTGTATATTGGAAAAGAGTGCGTGTATTGTGCACGGGCAACGTTTAAGTGGCCACCGCACATGGTGGCGCGAGTTCAGATAACAGTGATGAATGGTAAACAAAATAAACAAGGTTGAATGCCACTACAAGTTTGACCATAAGCTAATTCCGCAGCTGACGCGCTAATATCAGGTTTATAAGCGGAACGAAAACCTAAGAGAACGATTGGAAGCGCCTGCACCCAATTAGAGCTGTCAGCAGCGATGAGCGACGCTTTGAGCTGGCGATGAAAACACTCGAACATACCGTAGGCACCTGGATGGTCCCCTAGACGACCGATGACACACGAGACTTGTGATGCTAATGGAGACCTGCGCACGACACGCCCTCAATTAGATCAAAGGGTCGACCCGACAGTCCCTTTCTAGGGGGGGGGGTTGTTGTAGCGACCTGGAGATGACTGAGTTTGAATGTGTAAATTCATGACCAAAAATTACCGCAGGTAAACATAACCAATTAGCACTTAGCTCTAAGCAGTTTGTATGTTGTTCGATGCACCAGGGCTGTGTTGTTTGTCTGCTTGCTGTAAGGACAATTGGTTTCCGCCAATTGAAAAACATTTTTTGACTGCTCTGTTTGCGGACGGTTGAACGTTTAGCCCCCTTAGCTAGTATCGCGTCCGGTGTCGCTCCTAAACGCAAACGTGAACGACACTGTTTCAACACAAAACGTCCTTCACTTATTCCGCCGACTTTTACCGTCTTTTGACACGCGTCGGAACTTTTGGCTTGTTGCCCGTTCCATAGGCCATCCTCGGGATCTAGTTAGTACCTGGTATCCGAAGTACTACAGATGAACCGGATTCACGAACGTCTCGAATCGTAGCTTTCCGTATGCTGTAGCATGAATAACAGAGCATGCGGACGACATGACAATGAAGTTCCATAGGCGTTTGGTATGAGACATCCGCAGCGTCACTCGGTTTTTCTTCAAAGGCGCATCTCAAGCCTTTGTATGACCAAGTGCGGGCTGCAAGACAGCGGCGTGTTGATGCATGGCTCCTGGTGGCTCCCTAGGAGCTCATTCGTCATTCGACTGAACTGAGTCCAACCCAGTGATCCACGCAACCCTGTTGATTCGAAAAATCTTCTTCGCAGCCTTTGGATGATACCGTAAATCTCGCCCGCCCGTCCAGTGGTAACCGCCTTTGCATGCCGAACACCGTCTCATCAACGATTTTGGACCTGTTACCCTCAACCTAGTTTAGCCCGCCTGTCGAACGGTTTGCCGGGTGTGGCCACTGGCGGATGCTTCAGCCTAGTGGAGCTACAGATGAGAGCTAGGTACCTGATAGAGACCAAAGAGATGGAAGGCACTCCAAGGGCACAACAGTCTACCAACTCAGAGGTTCTGCTCCTATCAGGCACCCCATAAACTTCTACGTAGATCAATACAATCACCGATTCACACCATTCCCCGGGAAATCTAGTTATTGAACCAGATTGCTCAGAGGCGCCTTGTTAACTCTGATCCCAAAGCTTCCCCATTCCTAATAAAGAACAGAGATAACCCACCTCGCCCAGCACTTTTGTACCATTTCCGACGACCTATCTCTCGGATGACCTCCATCTCTGACGGCAGCTAGCCGTGGAAGGGGGTCGACGAAACCGCCTTAAGTGCTCCGCCCAACGGTTCAGGCGACGCTCCTGGGAATGAATCAGTGAGCCGCTGAACCGGTATTTGTAATCAAACGGTAAAGGTTACAACTATTACCAAATGCCGTAGCCCTCCCTATTTTTGTACAATGAGCGATCCATTCCTCAAACTCCCAGTCAATTCCGACCCCAGGAACTTGTGCACATTGAACATACCGTCCGGAGACGGACCTTCAAGTATCTGATGGAGCAAATGATGTCAAAGATATGCATCACTTGTGAGGCCTGTATGAACAAGTCTTGTGTAGTACTGGTAGCAGCGTGCGAAAAAAGTCGGCGAGTCACACCTTGAGAACCACTGGAAAACTAGTGCATCGCGCCCTACATATACGACGGGTTTTCGAAGTTAATCAAGCTCGTTCATTCAAAAATCGAACAATATATCCGTGCATACCAGGAGAACGCGGGTAATAGAAACAGAAACTCAAGGTCCCCGTTAAAAGCAAATGTTCCTGAGTTACAGATACAGTCCGTCGATACAAGCCGACCGTCCCAATGTGAAATGAATCCTTAAAACCAATTTCTCAACTCTCAAGATTGCAATATCATTGTTGGGAGCAAGTAAATCTCATGTGACACTGACTTTTCGAATCGAGGCCACGGCTGCTTGGAAGCAGCAGAGCACACTGAAGACCAATAAAACCTCAGGTCTCGGTGGTCTGCCCTCCGTTGTCGAATGTGTGCGCTGATGCCCTGTCGGGTCCCTTGGGAGATATTTCTAAATGTCTGAAGAGCGGCAAGATTCCCAACATATGGGGGTCAGCAAAGATAGCGCCTGTCCAAAAAACGGAGCCCGTTGCTCGTACATCGGTGACGCTGGAGAAAATCCTGCTACCACATAGTCACTGAGAGCGCTGCGAAAGATATTTATCGGTTTTCGTATATATGGTCCCCAATCACACTTTCTATTCCGTAGCCTACCTAATAAATTGTTGCGGCCGCCTTAGATAAGAAATGTGAAGTGGTTAGGATGCTATTCCTGGACTATAAAGACGCCTTCGGCAGTCCCGGTAGGTCAATGTTTTTCAATCTGTTATCCGAATCAGAAGTCGACCAGAGCCTATGCAGACTGATTCGTGAATATTTTATTGACCGGACTCAGTTCTCGTCCTTTATTGGAATAATATCCTTTTCACTTCCTGTCAATGGTGGTGTCTTACGGAGTGCTTTCTTCTCACACTACTTTTCCTTGTACTTAAAAGAACTACCTATTTCGTCCTCATTTATTTCACGTTGTTATGCACATCATCCAGACGACAGTGGATTATTGTTTACCACCAAAGTGACCGGTGATGGCGAGGACCAAACTCGGACTTCCGAGGTGGTAACCAAACATCTTCAAACCACTCAACCACCACCGATCATATCCCCTCCGTACCTAATAAATGCATTTCAGAATTTGTAACCGGTTGCACTATTCCCCACTGGCGTTGCTGCTCTCCAGTAATCTTCTCTGGTTTGCTGAAAAGGGACCCTCCCTTGGTTGTAAGATCAATAAAACATCTAAACGAAGCGACGGATTCAGGGATACACGTGTTGACAGCGTTATTACCAAATACTCCTGTGCTAGTATTAGTTTTACTTCCGGAATTCTCCCTTACATCATCCGCCGCACACTGAACTTACAAAGGCTTCTACATCCTCCACATGCACAAACTGCTTTCTACCCTTACTTCTACACACCGTGGTTGTTTGTCATACTAAGTTCGCCCACTGGGTGATCGCAAGGCTATCTCAGATCTGCGAAGCAGCTTGAATGTCGAAAAATTTTGCCTTCTAATATTTTTACTTTTGTTGTAACTGTGTATACACTACATCATTCTATCCACAGAAACAGTGTAACAGGCTGAAGCTTCACACTTTTGGATACGTAAAGCAACCAAGGAGTTGACGTGACTAACGGAAATGCCGTGCGTGAGTGGAGGTGGAACTGCTGCACCAATCCTCACAACCAAAGTTCCCAGAAAACCATTGGAATAGAACACACGAGTACGCCCAAGAAGCAACGGGAAAGATTAGATGAAGTTCAAAATGGTTTTCAAAAGTCACATCGTTACCGCACCCGATCTACTGGAACTGTGTGGTTCCTCACTCTGAGCCTCGAGGTTGGGTTTTTCTCATCACATGCATACGCGTAAGTGTAGTGGAAGGAGCATTCATCCCACAACCACGAAGGCCAATTGCACTATTGTAGATAACCGGCAACCAGACCCTGAGACTTGGTGTAGCGAAGAATTCCATAAGGTCCTACTAGGTCAGGTATAACGATCCGGACGACAATGCATTACTGATGGTGAAGTAGGCCTTCGTGGCTATGGAGTGTACACCCCTTTCACTGCGCACATGCACAATTACGTTTATATATATATATATATATATATATATATATATATATATATATATATATATATATATGTTCACTAGAATCTAATTTGAAGCGTCTGGAGTGTGAATAGATACTCTTCATTGAAGAGCCCACAAATGAATCACAACTGTGATTTCTCATAGTTATTCGTGTCTGGGTCACAACTAACCCAACGAACAACGAGGCTGCATGTGCAAGCGCTCAAACTGATAGTAAGTAGTATGTTAACGTGTGGACAAAATTTCCCCGGAAGCACACGACCGGTTTCGCGGTTGTTGCCGCTCATCAGGTATGCGTACCCGGTACTCCTCTGCCCACTCGTCTTCATATTTGAAGAGTATCTATTCACACTCCAGACGCTTCAAATTAGATTCTAGTGAACATATAACATCGGAGTGTACAAATATGAAGACGAGTGGGCAGAGGAGTACCGGGTACGCATACCTGATGAGCGGCAACAACCGCGAAACCGGTCGTGTGCTTCCGGGGAAATTTTGTCCACGCGTCAACATACTACTTACTATCAATATATATATATATATATATATATATATATATATATATAATGTAAATAAATCCGTGGAATGCACTGGAAGACGGCGAACAGACTCGGTTCCGATGCCTCGGCAACTTGACAAGCAAATCACATGCCACTAAAAGGAACGGCGGACAGCCAATAGGGTTGAGGAGAGAACACTACTTTGCTCTCCCATTGATGTGAACAACATATCCCGTGCAGACTCACTCGCCAGCTGTCCTCAATTTGGTAGTACGGCTAGCAGACGTATCGAGCTGAACCTTGATCGTCACAGCGGTGGATCACGGGTAAAATTCTGCAGGGCCAAAATGAAGTTTCTCACCTTCACAAGTCAATTTAAACTGACCGAAATCTCAAGTAAATCCAGGAAACTCTCAGTAGACCCTTACCACTTTACTCTCCATGTACTCCAACAAAAATCCATCTCTTCTTTTTTTATTTTCAAACTGCCTCCATCCTGAGGTCAGCGATAATCGCCTGCCGCCAAGCGGCATAAGGGGAAATCTCGACAAAGAGAGCCGACCTGCAGTTCTCGCGTTCATCCTAAAGCAGCTCACACATGAGAAAAACAGCGCACACTTTGTTCTGCACATATACGGACACTTCATCACGAAGCGCAATTCGGCGTTCGACATAAAAAACCTAGGTCCCAAACACAAACAAGGAACCAGCCCACGCCCAAGCGTACTCCGCCAACGACACTGTCAAGTTCACTGCACACCACATGTACGCGACACAAACATACCTGGTGACTTATTGCGCATTTCCCATCAACTTGTTCAACGAGGCAAGCTGCTATCGACAAACAGTTATCAAACCCCAAGTTACTTAAGACACAAATCGATCACCCTCCGCCCAACCACCAATCGAGCGACTCACCGCAGCTCGCCCCAACTTCGATAAAACCAGACATCACGTGATTCTTGTTGCCCGGCACAGAAATTTCGGCACTTTACGCCTAATTCCAAGTTCGCAGAGACAACGCGAACAGGAGGCTCTCGTCACTCTACCACGAACAATTTCCATGAACCAAAAATGCACTTTATGAGTTCACATCGCACCCTCTTGTGCAAGTCAGAATAATCACCCGATGAAGCAACCTCACGAAGTAGCCGTGCAAACCACAATATGGAAAACAAGTGAGATAAATGCACGTGACTTTATTCACGGAACGGGAGGGGCTTTGCACAAATGGATATTTGAAGGTAGAAATCATGACTACAAAGTAGAAATCTAAACAACAGAAGGGCCAGTTTCTTGTTTCACATCATGCCCATACCGCCCATACCACCCATTCCACCCATGCCGCCCATTCCTGCGGCTGGGTTTGGCGCTTCATCCTTCGGAAGTTCGCAAACGACCGTCTCCGCAGTCGTGAGCAAGGAAGCCACACCTGCAGCGTCAACCAAAGCCGTCCGCACAACCTAGAACAGGAAACGAAACCTTTTCAGTTCTAGATATCAGAAGTGCCAGCAACGTCAGCATGAAAATCACCTGACCACAAAAGCAGGATTTCGTAGCTCCAGGAGGCTCACCTTGGTAGGGTCAATTATGCCGGCTTCGATCATGTCCACATATGTATCGTTTAAAGCATCGTAGCCCATGTTTGCCCCGAGACTTAGGAGTTTTTCAACAACAACGGACCCATTTACGCCAGCATTGGCAGCGATCGTGTACGCCGGTGTTGACAGAGCATGCAAGACGATCTGGACACCTGAAAAAATTACACAGCAATCACAGAGCTCAAGTGAATACAATAACGTGGATACCCAATTTACGCCCAAAACAGAAACAGAGAATCTCAGACCAGAGATTGAAACCAATCTACACTGAAATATATGTAAGCGGAACACACAAACAAGTACCCAGCAGTTTCAATCTAGGTCGTTTTCGACCCACACCAGCGAACATCTGGCTTGGAACACGACGACCATGAATCAGAATATGGCTCAGTGATACTACTCAATACAATCATTCGAATATGGACATCCACACAATATGTTATAAGTGTCGAGTTGCCGTCGTTTCAACATACTGGCACAGACTCCAATGAGGATACGTGTAAGCAGAGCACACAAACAAGTACCCAGCAGTTTCAATCTAGGTCGTTTTCGACCCATACCAGCGAATATCTGGCTTGGAACACGACGACCATGAATCAGAATATGGCTCAGTGATACTACTCAATACAATCATTCGAATATGGACATCCACACAACATGTTATAAGTGTCGAGTTGCCGTCGTTTCAACATACTGGCACAGTCCCCAATGAGGATACGTGTAAGCAGAGCACACAAACAAGTACCCAGCAGTTTCAATCTAGGTCGTTTTCGACCCACACCAGCGAACATCTGGCTTGGAACACGACGACCATGAATCAGAATATGGCTCAGTGATACTACTCAATGCAATCATTCGAATATGGACATCCACACAACATGTTATAAGTGTCGAGTTGCCGTCGTTTCAACATACTGGCACAGACTCCAATGAGGATACGTGTAAGCAGAGCACACAAACAAGTACCCAGCAGTTTCAATCTAGGTCGTTTTCGACCCACACCAGCGAACATCTGGCTTGGAACACGACGACCATGAATCAGAATATGGCTCAGTGATACTACTCAATACAATCATTCGAATATAGACATCCACACAACATGTTATAAGTGTCGAGTTGCTGTCGTTCCAACATACTGGCACAGACTCCAATGAGGATACGTGTAAGCAGAGCACACAAACAAGTACCCAGCAGTTTCAATCTAGGTCGTTTTCGACCCACACCAGCGAACATCTGGCTTGGAACACGACGACCATGAATCAGAATATGGCTCAGTGGTACTACTCAATACAATCATTCGAATATGGACATCCACACAATATGTTATAAGTGTCGAGTTGCCGTCGTTTCAACATACTGGCATAGACTCCAATGAGGATACGTGTAAGCGCAGCACACAAACCAGTACCCAACAATTTCAATCTAGGTCGTCTTCCACCTACACTAGCGAACCCATTGCTCGGACCGTTAGAGAGTGGCACTTCTGTTTTGGTCAATCTGAACTGTGCCGCACATCGCGCCGTCACCTTTCTCAGTCAACTTCGACAGTGAAGCAAAAGCTAACCTTGAACAAGACCTCTGTAGGGCCATGAAAACGACAGAGTCGCAGCTCTTCCCCAAATATTACTCACCTATTTTTTGATCTTCGTTCTTGCATTCGACATCTTTGAGACTCGGAATGCACCGAAGCAGAGCCACTCCACCACCCGGAACGATGCCTTCTTCAACGGCAGCACGAGTAGCGTTCAGAGCGTCCGTATACCGGTCCTTTTTCTCGCTTACCTCCACTTCGCTGCTACCACCAACTTTAATCACAGCAACCCCATTGGAGAGCTTAGCCAACCTTTCTTGCATCTTTTCCTTCTCATACTCGCTATTGGAAAGCTCAATTTCACTCTTGATTTGCGCAATGCGCTTGTCGATGTTATCCTTGACACCACGACCGCGCATTAGAAGACAATCGTCCTTCGTTATAGAGGCTTCCGCAACCCGCCCCAAGTCCTGTATTTGTACATCCTCAATTTTGTACATATCAGCCTCGTCACCGAAGACCTAAGGGAGAACAGAAATGGATCAAAACATGAACTAGTAACTCACGACACCACCTGTTGCGATGGCCATATCCTTTAGTGTATTCTTCCGATTGTCCCCGAAACCCGGTGCTTTAACTGCACAAACTTGAAGACCCAACTTCAAGCGATTGAGCACCAAAGCGGTTAGGGCTTCGCCTTCAACATCCTCGGCAATGATTACTAACGGTTTCTTTTGCTGATGGCAAAGTTCGAGAGCAGGAAGCAGAGCCTGTATGCTATTGACTTTTTTCTCGGAGAACAAGACGAAAGCGTCCTGGAATTCACAACGAGCACCTTTCTCTGTATTGATGAAATACGGCGAAATGTAACCCCGGTCGAACTTCATTCCCTCAATGAATTCAATTTCATCGTGCAAAGTTTTCCCGTCCTATTTGGGAGATCAATTATTAGTTAGGTTGATGTCGATGTCATACCTTCACCGTAATAGTGCCATCGTTGCCCACCTTTTTCATTGCCGAAGAAATCAGTTCCCCAATTGCGTGGTCGCCATTCGCTGAAATAGTGGCTACTTGCGCAATCTCTTCGGGTGTAGAAATGGGCTTTGAAAGTTCCCGAAGCTGTTTTACCGCAGCATCGACAGCCAGCATCACACCGCGACGAAACTCAATCGGATTTGTTCCTTTGCTTATCTTCTCAAAGCCCTCCTTAGCAATGGCACGCGCCAAGACAGTAGCTGTAGTCGTGCCGTCACCGGCCTCCTCGTTGGTGTTGTTGGCAACGTCTTGCACTAATTTTGCCCCAATGTTTTGGAACTTGTCCTTCAGTTCAATTCCTTTAGCGACCGTTACGCCATCCTTTGTGATTTTGGGTGACTTCCATGAACTCTCAATAATTACATTGCGCCCCTTCGGTCCCATTGTCACTGCCACTGCATCAGCCAAGATGTCAACGCCGACGAGCATGGCGGCTCGCGCATCCGCACCAAACTTCACATCTTTGGCATAATAACGCAGCCCCAAGGACCCACCGCGCCGGAAAACACAGGTTCGTAGACCAGACAGGGCACGCAACATGCTGCACGCAGACCAGAACAAACGAGAACTAACCAAGGTCGTGCGCTCATTAAAACACCGAAACCTGATGTCTCGCGGTAGGTTGTGGGCACGAGGCTTCAGTCTAAATATTTTCAGATCTTGTATCCTTCGTATTTCGTTGGTGCACCAGATCTGCACTGATATAACCCCGGAGTCTCCCCAACTGCGCTACACGTGGTCGAGCCGTGTCCCAGGTTCTGATATTCGGGCCAAAAGATCGGTGCCGATTCGTACTTCGGGAAACATAAGATTGATACTCATAGGGCTCTAATTTAGTGTTCTCTCTTGCTTTGTCTATCACCTTTTCGAATCTGTGGAGGAATAAATTTAGGACTCGGCTCGCCGTCAAGATTGCAGCAAAAACAGTTACGAACTGGGTTCTTCACAAGAACTGACGAGTCCAATAGCCGTGGTTTCCGAGTGGTCCTGATTGTGTCGTTCGGTTTGCTGCCTAGTGCCGGAAAGGAGTCCTCGGACTTTGCTGTATATGGTTCATTTGGGCTTCAGCCACTTGCCCGCTTTTTACTTCACGGCTTCATTTCTGTTGCCAAGTTTAATACCTTCCGGCACCCAGATTGTGCTAAGACTTCCCTATTTTTGTCGTGCTCTCACAAATCTGCAAAGTAAGCAGGTTCAAGGAACATAGTGTGGACTTAACCTGCTTGTATGGAATGCTAAACCCCAATGGTACAAACTGGGGCCTTACCCAGATTTATCTCAATCCATGATTGGGGATGCCAACCAGTTCGGTATTCTCTAGTTCACTTTTTGCGGCACCGTTGTTGGTTGGGCTCAATCGAGCTTGCTTTTTGCGCTGGAATCACCACCGTCAAACGCAAACGGTGTGAGCTCTTCCAGTCCGTTCAATTTGGTGAAGTCCTCATGGTCACGTTCCGTTTGGTCGCAGAACTGCAGCGACGAATAGCGAAATCTTCCAGCTTCCTGTACGAGCGGGCTCCGTCGACCTCCCGATGCTGCAACAAGCGCACTCCTCCAGCGACACTGTCAAGTTCACTGCACACCACATGTACGCGACACAAACATACCTGGTGACTTATTGCGCATTTCCCATCAACTTGTTCAACGAGGCAAGCTGCTATCGACAAACAGTTATCAAACCCCAAGTTACTTAAGACACAAATCGATCACCCTCCGCCCAACCACCAATCGAGCGACTCACCGCAGCTCGCCCCAACTTCGATAAAACCAGACATCACGTGATTCTTGTTGCCCGGCACAGAAATTTCGGCACTTTACGCCTAATTCCAAGTTCGCAGAGACAACGCGAACAGGAGGCTCTCGTCACTCTACCACGAACAATCTCCATGAACCAAAAATGCACTTTATGAGTTCACATCGCACCCTCTTGTGCAAGTCAGAATAATCACCCGATGAAGCAACCTCACGAAGTAGCCGTGCAAACCACAATATGGAAAACAAGTGAGATAAATGCATGTGACTTTATTCACGGAACGGGAGGGGCTTTGCACAAATGGATATTTGAAGGTAGAAATCATGACTACAAAGTAGAAATCTAAACAACAGAAGGGCCAGTTTCTTGTTTCACATCATGCCCATACCGCCCATACCACCCATTCCACCCATGCCGCCCATTCCTGCGGCTGGGTTTGGCGCTTCATCCTTCGGAAGTTCGCAAACGACCGTCTCCGCAGTCGTGAGCAAGGAAGCCACACCTGCAGCGTCAACCAAAGCCGTCCGCACAACCTAGAACAGGAAACGAAACCTTTTCAGTTCTAGATATCAGAAGTGCCAGCAACGTCAGCATGAAAATCACCTGACCACAAAAGCAGGATTTCGTAGCTCCAGGAGGCTCACCTTGGTAGGGTCAATTATGCCGGCTTCGATCATGTCCACATATGTATCGTTTAAAGCATCGTAGCCCATGTTTGCCCCGAGACTTAGGAGTTTTTCAACAACAACGGACCCATTTACGCCAGCATTGGCAGCGATCGTGTACGCCGGTGTTGGCAGAGCATGCAAGACGATCTGGACACCTGAAAAAATTACACAGCAATCACAGAGCTCAAGTGAATACAATAACGTGGATACCCAATTTACGCCCAAAACAGAAACAGAGAATCTCAGACCAGAGATTGAAACCAATCTACACTGAAATATATGTAAGCGGAACACACAAACAAGTACCCAGCAGTTTCAATCTAGGTCGTTTTCGACCCACACCAGCGAACATCTGGCTTGGAACACGACGACCATGAATCAGAATATGGCTCAGTGATACTACTCAATACAATCATTCGAATATAGACATCCACACAACATGTTATAAGTGTCGAGTTGCCGTCGTTTCAACATACTGGCACAGACTCCAATGAGGATACGTGTAAGCAGAGCACACAAACAAGTACCCAGCAGTTTCAATCTAGGTCGTTTTCGACCCACACCAGCGAACATCTGGCTTGGAACACGACGACCATGAATCAGAATATGGCTCAGTGGTACTACTCAATACAATCATTCGAATATGGACATCCACACAATATGTTATAAGTGTCGAGTTGCCGTCGTTTCAACATACTGGCATAGACTCCAATGAGGATACGTGTAAGCGCAGCACACAAACCAGTACCCAACAATTTCAATCTAGGTCGTCTTCCACCTACACTAGCGAACCCATTGCTCGGACCGTTAGAGAGTGGCACTTCTGTTTTGGTCAATCTGAACTGTGCCGCACATCGCGCCGTCACCTTTCTCAGTCAACTTCGACAGTGAAGCAAAAGCTAACCTTGAACAAGACCTCTGTAGGGCCATGAAAACGACAGAGTCGCAGCTCTTCCCCAAATATTACTCACCTATTTTTTGATCTTCGTTCTTGCATTCGACATCTTTGAGACTCGGAATGCACCGAAGCAGAGCCACTCCACCACCCGGAACGATGCCTTCTTCAACGGCAGCACGAGTAGCGTTCAGAGCGTCCGTATACCGGTCCTTTTTCTCGCTTACCTCCACTTCGCTGCTACCACCAACTTTAATCACAGCAACCCCATTGGAGAGCTTAGCCAACCTTTCTTGCATCTTTTCCTTCTCATACTCGCTATTGGAAAGCTCAATTTCACTCTTGATTTGCGCAATGCGCTTGTCGATGTTATCCTTGACACCACGACCGCGCATTAGAAGACAATCGTCCTTCGTTATAGAGGCTTCCGCAACCCGCCCCAAGTCCTGTATTTGTACATCCTCAATTTTGTACATATCAGCCTCGTCACCGAAGACCTAAGGGAGAACAGAAATGGATCAAAACATGAACTAGTAACTCACGACACCACCTGTTGCGATGGCCATATCCTTTAGTGTATTCTTCCGATTGTCCCCGAAACCCGGTGCTTTAACTGCACAAACTTGAAGACCCAACTTCAAGCGATTGAGCACCAAAGCGGTTAGGGCTTCGCCTTCAACATCCTCGGCAATGATTACTAACGGTTTCTTTTGCTGATGGCAAAGTTCGAGAGCAGGAAGCAGAGCCTGTATGCTATTGACTTTTTTCTCGGAGAACAAGACCAAAGCGTCCTGGAATTCACAACGAGCACCTTTCTCTGTATTGATGAAATACGGCGAAATGTAACCCCGGTCGAACTTCATTCCCTCAATGAATTCAATTTCATCGTGCAAAGTTTTCCCGTCCTATTTGGGAGATCAATTATTAGTTAGGTTGATGTCGATGTCATACCTTCACCGTAATAGTGCCATCGTTGCCCACCTTTTTCATTGCCGAAGAAATCAGTTCCCCAATTGCGTGGTCGCCATTCGCTGAAATAGTGGCTACTTGCGCAATCTCTTCGGGTGTAGAAATGGGCTTTGAAAGTTCCCGAAGCTGTTTTACCGCAGCATCGACAGCCAGCATCACACCGCGACGAAACTCAATCGGATTTGTTCCTTTGCTTATCTTCTCAAAGCCCTCCTTAGCAATGGCACGCGCCAAGACAGTAGCTGTAGTCGTGCCGTCACCGGCCTCCTCGTTGGTGTTGTTGGCAACGTCTTGCACTAATTTTGCCCCAATGTTTTGGAACTTGTCCTTCAGTTCAATTCCTTTAGCGACCGTTACGCCATCCTTTGTGATTTTGGGTGACTTCCATGAACTCTCAATAATTACATTGCGCCCCTTCGGTCCCATTGTCACTGCCACTGCATCAGCCAAGATGTCAACGCCGACGAGCATGGCGGCTCGCGCATCCGCACCAAACTTCACATCTTTGGCATAATAACGCAGCCCCAAGGACCCACCGCGCCGGAAAACACAGGTTCGTAGACCAGACAGGGCACGCAACATGCTGCACGCAGACCAGAACAAACGAGAACTAACCAAGGTCGTGCGCTCATTAAAACACCGAAACCTGATGTCTCGCGGTAGGTTGTGGGCACGAGGCTTCAGTCTAAATATTTTCAGATCTTGTATCCTTCGTATTTCGTTGGTGCACCAGATCTGCACTGATATAACCCCGGAGTCTCCCCAACTGCGCTACACGTGGTCGAGCCGTGTCCCAGGTTCTGATATTCGGGCCAAAAGATCGGTGCCGATTCGTACTTCAGGAAACATAAGATTGATACTCATAGGGCTCTAATTTAGTGTTCTCTCTTGCTTTGTCTATCACCTTTTCGAATCTGTGGAGGAATAAATTTAGGACTCGGCTCGCCGTCAAGATTGCAGCAAAAACAGTTACGAACTGGGTTCTTCACAAGAACTGACGAGTCCAATAGCCGTGGTTTCCGAGTGGTCCTGATTGTGTCGTTCGGTTTGCTGCCTAGTGCCGGAAAGGAGTCCTCGGACTTTGCTGTATATGGTTCATTTGGGCTTCAGCCACTTGCCCGCTTTTACTTCACGGCTTCATTTCTGTTGCCAGGTTTAATACCTTCCGGCACCCAGATTGTGCTAAGACTTCCCTATTTTTGTCGTGCTCTCACAAATCTGCAAAGTAAGCAGGTTCAAGGAACATAGTGTGGACTTAACCTGCTTGTATGGAATGCTAAACCCCAATGGTACAAACTGGGGCCTTACCCAGATTTATCTCAATCCATGATTGGGGATGCCAACCAGTTCGGTATTCTCTAGTTCACTTTTTGCGGCACCGTTGTTGGTTGGGCTCAATCGAGCTTGCTTTTTGCGCTGGAATCACCACCGTCAAACGCAAACGGTGTGAGCTCTTCCAGTCCGTTCAATTTGGTGAAGTCCTCATGGTCACGTTCCGTTTGGTCGCAGAACTGCAGCGACGAATAGCGAAATCTTCCAGCTTCCTGTACGAGCGGGCTCCGTCGACCTCCCGATGCTGCAACAAGCGCACTCCTCCAGCGACACTGTCAAGTTCACTGCACACCACATGTACGCGACACAAACATACCTGGTGACTTATTGCGCATTTCCCATCAACTTGTTCAACGAGGCAAGCTGCTATCGACAAACAGTTATCAAACCCCAAGTTACTTAAGACACAAATCGATCACCCTCCGCCCAACCACCAATCGAGCGACTCACCGCAGCTCGCCCCAACTTCGATAAAACCAGACATCACGTGATTCTTGTTGCCCGGCACAGAAATTTCGGCACTTTACGCCTAATTCCAAGTTCGCAGAGACAACGCGAACAGGAGGCTCTCGTCACTCTACCACGAACAATCTCCATGAACCAAAAATGCACTTTATGAGTTCACATCGCACCCTCTTGTGCAAGTCAGAATAATCACCCGATGAAGCAACCTCACGAAGTAGCCGTGCAAACCACAATATGGAAAACAAGTGAGATAAATGCATGTGACTTTATTCACGGAACGGGAGGGGCTTTGCACAAATGGATATTTGAAGGTAGAAATCATGACTACAAAGTAGAAATCTAAACAACAGAAGGGCCAGTTTCTTGTTTCACATCATGCCCATACCGCCCATACCACCCATTCCACCCATGCCGCCCATTCCTGCGGCTGGGTTTGGCGCTTCATCCTTCGGAAGTTCGCAAACGACCGTCTCCGCAGTCGTGAGCAAGGAAGCCACACCTGCAGCGTCAACCAAAGCCGTCCGCACAACCTAGAACAGGAAACGAAACCGTTTCAGTTCTAGATATCAGAAGTGCCAGCAACGTCAGCATGAAAATCACCTGACCACAAAAGCAGGATTTCGTAGCTCCAGGAGGCTCACCTTGGTAGGGTCAATTATGCCGGCTTCGATCATGTCCACATATGTATCGTTTAAAGCATCGTAGCCCATGTTTGCCCCGAGACTTAGGAGTTTTTCAACAACAACGGACCCATTTACGCCAGCATTGGCAGCGATCGTGTACGCCGGTGTTGACAGAGCATGCAAGACGATCTGGACACCTGAAAAAATTACACAGCAATCACAGAGCTCAAGTGAATACAATAACGTGGATACCCAATTTACGCCCAAAACAGAAACAGAGAATCTCAGACCAGAGATTGAAACCAATCTACACTGAAATATATGTAAGCGGAACACACAAACAAGTACCCAGCAGTTTCAATCTAGGTCGTTTTCGACCCACACCAGCGAACATCTG
Organism: Fasciola hepatica; assembly: GCA_948099385.1. Lineage (NCBI taxonomy): Eukaryota > Metazoa > Platyhelminthes > Trematoda > Plagiorchiida > Fasciolidae > Fasciola > Fasciola hepatica. The sequence goes on along the minus strand of CANUEZ040000007.1, from coordinate 1,803,576 downwards.
GCTTGGAACACGACGACCATGAATCAGAATATGGCTCAGTGATACTACTCAATACAATCATTCGAATATAGACATCCACACAACATGTTATAAGTGTCGAGTTGCCGTCGTTTCAACATACTGGCACAGTCCCCAATGAGGATACGTGTAAGCAGAGCACACAAACAAGTACCCAGCAGTTTCAATCTAGGTCGTTTTCGACCCACACCAGCGAACATCTGGCTTGGAACACGACGACCATGAATCAGAATATGGCTCAGTGGTACTACTCAATACAATCATTCGAATATGGACATCCACACAACATGTTATAAGTGTCGAGTTGCCGTCGTTTCAACATACTGGCATAGACTCCAATGAGGATACGTGTAAGCGCAGCACACAAACCAGTACCCAACAATTTCAATCTAGGTCGTCTTCCACCTACACTAGCGAACCCATTGCTCGGACCGTTAGAGAGTGGCACTTCTGTTTTGGTCAATCTGAACTGTGCCGCACATCGCGCCGTCACCTTTCTCAGTCAACTTCGACAGTGAAGCAAAAGCTAACCTTGAACAAGACCTCTGTAGGGCCATGAAAACGACAGAGTCGCAGCTCTTCCCCAAATATTACTCACCTATTTTTTGATCTTCGTTCTTGCATTCGACATCTTTGAGACTCGGAATGCACCGAAGCAGAGCCACTCCACCACCCGGAACGATGCCTTCTTCAACGGCAGCACGAGTAGCGTTCAGAGCGTCCGTATACCGGTCCTTTTTCTCGCTTACCTCCACTTCGCTGCTACCACCAACTTTAATCACAGCAACCCCATTGGAGAGCTTAGCCAACCTTTCTTGCATCTTTTCCTTCTCATACTCGCTATTGGAAAGCTCAATTTCACTCTTGATTTGCGCAATGCGCTTGTCGATGTTATCCTTGACACCACGACCGCGCATTAGAAGACAATCGTCCTTCGTTATAGAGGCTTCCGCAACCCGCCCCAAGTCCTGTATTTGTACATCCTCAATTTTGTACATATCAGCCTCGTCACCGAAGACCTAAGGGAGAACAGAAATGGATCAAAACATGAACTAGTAACTCACGACACCACCTGTTGCGATGGCCATATCCTTTAGTGTATTCTTCCGATTGTCCCCGAAACCCGGTGCTTTAACTGCACAAACTTGAAGACCCAACTTCAAGCGATTGAGCACCAAAGCGGTTAGGGCTTCGCCTTCAACATCCTCGGCAATGATTACTAACGGTTTCTTTTGCTGATGGCAAAGTTCGAGAGCAGGAAGCAGAGCCTGTATGCTATTGACTTTTTTCTCGGAGAACAAGACGAAAGCGTCCTGGAATTCACAACGAGCACCTTTCTCTGTATTGATGAAATACGGCGAAATGTAACCCCGGTCGAACTTCATTCCCTCAATGAATTCAATTTCATCGTGCAAAGTTTTCCCGTCCTATTTGGGAGATCAATTATTAGTTAGGTTGATGTCGATGTCATACCTTCACCGTAATAGTGCCATCGTTGCCCACCTTTTTCATTGCCGAAGAAATCAGTTCCCCAATTGCGTGGTCGCCATTCGCTGAAATAGTGGCTACTTGCGCAATCTCTTCGGGTGTAGAAATGGGCTTTGAAAGTTCCCGAAGCTGTTTTACCGCAGCATCGACAGCCAGCATCACACCGCGACGAAACTCAATCGGATTTGTTCCTTTGCTTATCTTCTCAAAGCCCTCCTTAGCAATGGCACGCGCCAAGACAGTAGCTGTAGTCGTGCCGTCACCGGCCTCCTCGTTGGTGTTGTTGGCAACGTCTTGCACTAATTTTGCCCCAATGTTTTGGAACTTGTCCTTCAGTTCAATTCCTTTAGCGACCGTTACGCCATCCTTTGTGATTTTGGGTGACTTCCATGAACTCTCAATAATTACATTGCGCCCCTTCGGTCCCATTGTCACTGCCACTGCATCAGCCAAGATGTCAACGCCGACGAGCATGGCGGCTCGCGCATCCGCACCAAACTTCACATCTTTGGCATAATAACGCAGCCCCAAGGACCCACCGCGCCGGAAAACACAGGTTCGTAGACCAGACAGGGCACGCAACATGCTGCACGCAGACCAGAACAAACGAGAACTAACCAAGGTCGTGCGCTCATTAAAACACCGAAACCTGATGTCTCGCGGTAGGTTGTGGGCACGAGGCTTCAGTCTAAATATTTTCAGATCTTGTATCCTTCGTATTTCGTTGGTGCACCAGATCTGCACTGATATAACCCCGGAGTCTCCCCAACTGCGCTACACGTGGTCGAGCCGTGTCCCAGGTTCTGATATTCGGGCCAAAAGATCGGTGCCGATTCGTACTTCGGGAAACATAAGATTGATACTCATAGGGCTCTAATTTAGTGTTCTCTCTTGCTTTGTCTATCACCTTTTCGAATCTGTGGAGGAATAAATTTAGGACTCGGCTCGCCGTCAAGATTGCAGCAAAAACAGTTACGAACTGGGTTCTTCACAAGAACTGACGAGTCCAATAGCCGTGGTTTCCGAGTGGTCCTGATTGTGTCGTTCGGTTTGCTGCCTAGTGCCGGAAAGGAGTCCTCGGACTTTGCTGTATATGGTTCATTTGGGCTTCAGCCACTTGCCCGCTTTTTACTTCACGGCTTCATTTCTGTTGCCAAGTTTAATACCTTCCGGCACCCAGATTGTGCTAAGACTTCCCTATTTTTGTCGTGCTCTCACAAATCTGCAAAGTAAGCAGGTTCAAGGAACATAGTGTGGACTTAACCTGCTTGTATGGAATGCTAAACCCCAATGGTACAAACTGGGGCCTTACCCAGATTTATCTCAATCCATGATTGGGGATGCCAACCAGTTCGGTATTCTCTAGTTCACTTTTTGCGGCACCGTTGTTGGTTGGGCTCAATCGAGCTTGCTTTTTGCGCTGGAATCACCACCGTCAAACGCAAACGGTGTGAGCTCTTCCAGTCCGTTCAATTTGGTGAAGTCCTCATGGTCACGTTCCGTTTGGTCGCAGAACTGCAGCGACGAATAGCGAAATCTTCCAGCTTCCTGTACGAGCGGGCTCCGTCGACCTCCCGATGCTGCAACAAGCGCACTCCTCCAGCGACACTGTCAAGTTCACTGCACACCACATGTACGCGACACAAACATACCTGGTGACTTATTGCGCATTTCCCATCAACTTGTTCAACGAGGCAAGCTGCTATCGACAAACAGTTATCAAACCCCAAGTTACTTAAGACACAAATCGATCACCCTCCGCCCAACCACCAATCGAGCGACTCACCGCAGCTCGCCCCAACTTCGATAAAACCAGACATCACGTGATTCTTGTTGCCCGGCACAGAAATTTCGGCACTTTACGCCTAATTCCAAGTTCGCAGAGACAACGCGAACAGGAGGCTCTCGTCACTCTACCACGAACAATCTCCATGAACCAAAAATGCACTTTATGAGTTCACATCGCACCCTCTTGTGCAAGTCAGAATAATCACCCGATAAAGCAACCTCACGAAGTAGCCGTGCAAACCACAATATGGAAAACAAGTGAGATAAATGCATGTGACTTTATTCACGGAACGGGAGGGGCTTTGCACAAATGGATATTTGAAGGTAGAAATCACGACTACAAAGTAGAAATCTAAACAACAGAAGGGCCAGTTTCTTGTTTCACATCATGCCCATACCGCCCATACCACCCATTCCACCCATGCCGCCCATTCCTGCGGCTGGGTTTGGCGCTTCATCCTTCGGAAGTTCGCAAACGACCGTCTCCGCAGTCGTGAGCAAGGAAGCCACACCTGCAGCGTCAACCAAAGCCGTCCGCACAACCTAGAACAGGAAACGAAACCTTTTCAGTTCTAGATATCAGAAGTGCCAGCAACGTCAGCATGAAAATCACCTGACCACAAAAGCAGGATTTCGTAGCTCCAGGAGGCTCACCTTGGTAGGGTCAATTATGCCGGCTTCGATCATGTCCACATATGTATCGTTTAAAGCATCGTAGCCCATGTTTGCCCCGAGACTTAGGAGTTTTTCAACAACAACGGACCCATTTACGCCAGCATTGGCAGCGATCGTGTACGCCGGTGTTGACAGAGCATGCAAGACGATCTGGACACCTGAAAAAATTACACAGCAATCACAGAGCTCAAGTGAATACAATAACGTGGATACCCAATTTACGCCCAAAACAGAAACAGAGAATCTCAGACCAGAGATTGAAACCAATCTACACTGAAATATATGTAAGCGGAACACACAAACAAGTACCCAGCAGTTTCAATCTAGGTCGTTTTCGACCCACACCAGCGAACATCTGGCTTGGAACACAACGACCATGAATCAGAATATAGCTCAGTGATACTACTCAATACAATCATTCGAATATGGACATCCACACAATATGTTATAAGTGTCGAGTTGCCGTCGTTTCAACATACTGGCACAGACTCCAATGAGGATACGTGTAAGCAGAGCACACAAACAAGTACCCAGCAGTTTCAATCTAGGTCGTTTTCGACCCACACCAGCGAACATCTGGCTTGGAACACGACGACCATGAATCAGAATATGGCTCAGTGATACTACTCAATACAATCATTCGAATATGGACATCCACACAACATGTTATAAGTGTCGAGTTGCCGTCGTTTCAACATACTGGCACAGTCCCCAATGAGGATACGTGTAAGCAGAGCACACAAACAAGTACCCAGCAGTTTCAATCTAGGTCGTTTTCGACCCACACCAGCGAACATCTGGCTTGGAACACAACGACCATGAATCAGAATGTGGCTCAGTGGTACTACTCAATACAATCATTCGAATATGGACATCCACACAACATGTTATAAGTGTCGAGTTGCCGTCGTTTCAACATACTGGCATAGACTCCAATGAGGATACGTGTAAGCGCAGCACACAAACCAGTACCCAACAATTTCAATCTAGGTCGTCTTCCACCTACACTAGCAAACCCATTGCTCGGACCGTTAGAGAGTGGCACTTCTGTTTTGGTCAATCTGAACTGTGCCGCACATCGCGCCGTCACCTTTCTCAGTCAACTTCGACAGTGAAGCAAAAGCTAACCTTGAACAAGACCTCTGTAGGGCCATGAAAACGACAGAGTCGCAGCTCTTCCCCAAATATTACTCACCTATTTTTTGATCTTCGTTCTTGCATTCGACATCTTTGAGACTCGGAATGCACCGAAGCAGAGCCACTCCACCACCCGGAACGATGCCTTCTTCAACGGCAGCACGAGTAGCGTTCAGAGCGTCCGTATACCGGTCCTTTTTCTCGCTTACCTCCACTTCGCTGCTACCACCAACTTTAATCACAGCAACCCCATTGGAGAGCTTAGCCAACCTTTCTTGCATCTTTTCCTTCTCATACTCGCTATTGGAAAGCTCAATTTCACTCTTGATTTGCGCAATGCGCTTGTCGATGTTATCCTTGACACCACGACCGCGCATTAGAAGACAATCGTCCTTCGTTATAGAGGCTTCCGCAACCCGCCCCAAGTCCTGTATTTGTACATCCTCAATTTTGTACATATCAGCCTCGTCACCGAAGACCTAAGGGAGAACAGAAATGGATCAAAACATGAACTAGTAACTCACGACACCACCTGTTGCGATGGCCATATCCTTTAGTGTATTCTTCCGATTGTCCCCGAAACCCGGTGCTTTAACTGCACAAACTTGAAGACCCAACTTCAAGCGATTGAGCACCAAAGCGGTTAGGGCTTCGCCTTCAACATCCTCGGCAATGATTACTAACGGTTTCTTTTGCTGATGGCAAAGTTCGAGAGCAGGAAGCAGAGCCTGTATGCTATTGACTTTTTTCTCGGAGAACAAGACCAAAGCGTCCTGGAATTCACAACGAGCACCTTTCTCTGTATTGATGAAATACGGCGAAATGTAACCCCGGTCGAACTTCATTCCCTCAATGAATTCAATTTCATCGTGCAAAGTTTTCCCGTCCTATTTGGGAGATCAATTATTAGTTAGGTTGATGTCGATGTCATACCTTCACCGTAATAGTGCCATCGTTGCCCACCTTTTTCATTGCCGAAGAAATCAGTTCCCCAATTGCGTGGTCGCCATTCGCTGAAATAGTGGCTACTTGCGCAATCTCTTCGGGTGTAGAAATGGGCTTTGAAAGTTCCCGAAGCTGTTTTACCGCAGCATCGACAGCCAGCATCACACCGCGACGAAACTCAATCGGATTTGTTCCTTTGCTTATCTTCTCAAAGCCCTCCTAAGCAATGGCACGCGCCAAGACAGTAGCTGTAGTCGTGCCGTCACCGGCCTCCTCGTTGGTGTTGTTGGCAACGTCTTGCACTAATTTTGCCCCAATGTTTTGGAACTTGTCCTTCAGTTCAATTCCTTTAGAGACCGTTACGCCATCCTTTGTGATTTTGGGTGACTTCCATGAACTCTCAATAATTACATTGCGCCCCTTCGGTCCCATTGTCACTGCCACTGCATCAGCCAAGATGTCAACGCCGACGAGCATGGCGGCTCGCGCATCCGCACCAAGCTTCACATCTTTGGCATAATAACGCAGCCCCAAGGACCCACCGCGCCGGAAAACACAGGTTCGTAGACCAGACAGGGCACGCAACATGCTGCACGCAGACCAGAACAAACGAGAACTAACCAAGGTCGTGCGCTCATTAAAACACCGAAACCTGATGTCTCGCGGTAGGTTGTGGGCACGAGGCTTCAGTCTAAATATTTTCAGATCTTGTATCCTTCGTATTTCGTTGGTGCACCAGATCTGCACTGATATAACCCCGGAGTCTCCCCAACTGCGCTACACGTGGTCGAGCCTTGTTCCAGGTTCTGATATTCGGGCCAAAAGATCGGTGCCGATTCGTACTTCAGGAAACATAAGATTGATACTCATAGGGCTCTAATTTAGTGTTCTCTCTTGCTTTGTCTATCACCTTTTCGAATCTGTGGAGGAATAAATTTAGGACTCGGCTCGCCGTCAAGATTGCAGCAAAAACAGTTACGAACTGGGTTCTTCACAAGAACTGACGAGTCCAATAGCCGTGGTTTCCGAGTGGTCCTGATTGTGTCGTTCGGTTTGCTGCCTAGTGCCGGAAAGGAGTCCTCGGACTTTGCTGTATATGGTTCATTTGGGCTTCAGCCACTTGCCCGCTTTTTACTTCACGGCTTCATTTCTGTTGCCAAGTTTAATACCTTCCGGCACCCAGATTGTGCTAAGACTTCCCTATTTTTGTCGTGCTCTCACAAATCTGCAAAGTAAGCAGGTTCAAGGAACATAGTGTGGACTTAACCTGCTTGTATGGAATGCTAAACCCCAATGGTACAAACTGGGGCCTTACCCAGATTTATCTCAATCCATGATTGGGGATGCCAACCAGTTCGGTATTCTCTAGTTCACTTTTTGCGGCACCGTTGTTGGTTGGGCTCAATCGAGCTTGCTTTTTGCGCTGGAATCACCACCGTCAAACGCAAACGGTGTGAGCTCTTCCAGTCCGTTCAATTTGGTGAAGTCCTCATGGTCACGTTCCGTTTGGTCGCAGAACTGCAGCGACGAATAGCGAAATCTTCCAGCTTCCTGTACGAGCGGGCTCCGTCGACCTCCCGATGCTGCAACAAGCGCACTCCTCCAGCGACACTGTCAAGTTCACTGCACACCACATGTACGCGACACAAACATACCTGGTGACTTATTGCGCATTTCCCATCAACTTGTTCAACGAGGCAAGCTGCTATCGACAAACAGTTATCAAACCCCAAGTTACTTAAGACACAAATCGATCACCCTCCGCCCAACCACCAATCGAGCGACTCACCGCAGCTCGCCCCAACTTCGATAAAACCAGACATCACGTGATTCTTGTTGCCCGGCACAGAAATTTCGGCACTTTACGCCTAATTCCAAGTTCGCAGAGACAACGCGAACAGGAGGCTCTCGTCACTCTACCACGAACAATCTCCATGAACCAAAAATGCACTTTATGAGATCACATCGCACCCTCTTGTGCAAGTCAGAATAATCACCCGATGAAGCAACCTCACGAAGTAGCCGTGCAAACCACAATATGGAAAACAAGTGAGATAAATGCATGTGACTTTATTCACGGAACGGGAGGGGCTTTGCACAAATGGATATTTGAAGGTAGAAATCATGACTACAAAGTAGAAATCTAAACAACAGAAGGGCCAGTTTCTTGTTTCACATCATGCCCATACCGCCCATACCACCCATTCCACCCATGCCGCCCATTCCTGCGGCTGGGTTTGGCGCTTCATCCTTCGGAAGTTCGCAAACGACCGTCTCCGCAGTCGTGAGCAAGGAAGCCACACCTGCAGCGTCAACCAAAGCCGTCCGCACAACCTAGAACAGGAAACGAAACCTTTTCAGTTCTAGATATCAGAAGTGCCAGCAACGTCAGCATGAAAATCACCTGACCACAAAAGCAGGATTTCGTAGCTCCAGGAGGCTCACCTTGGTAGGGTCAATTATGCCGGCTTCGATCATGTCCACATATGTATCGTTTAAAGCATCGTAGCCCATGTTTGCCCCGAGACTTAGGAGTTTTTCAACAACAACGGACCCATTTACGCCAGCATTGGCAGCGATCGTGTACGCCGGTGTTGACAGAGCATGCAAGACGATCTGGACACCTGAAAAAATTACACAGCAATCACAGAGCTCAAGTGAATACAATAACGTGGATACCCAATTTACGCCCAAAACAGAAACAGAGAATCTCAGACCAGAGATTGAAACCAATCTACACTGAAATATATGTAAGCGGAACACACAAACAAGTACCCAGCAGTTTCAATCTAGGTCGTTTTCGACCCACACCAGCGAACATCTGGCTTGGAACACGACGACCATGAATCAGAATATAGCTCAGTGATACTACTCAATACAATCATTCGAATATGGACATCCACACAACATGTTATAAGTGTCGAGTTGCTGTCGTTTCAACATACTGGCACAGACTCCAATGAGGATACGTGTAAGCAGAGCACACAAACAAGTACCCAGCAGTTTCAATCTAGGTCGTTTTCGACCCACACCAGCGAACATCTGGCTTGGAACACGACGACCATGAATCAGAATATGACTCAGTGATACTACTCAATACAATCATTCGAATATGGACATCCACACAACATGTTATAAGTGTCGAGTTGCCGTCGTTTCAACATACTGGCACAGTCCCCAATGAGGATACGTGTAAGCAGAGCACGCAAACAAGTACCCAGCAGTTTCAATCTAGGTCGTTTTCGACCCATACCAGCGAATATCTGGCTTGGAACACGACGACCATGAATCAGAATATGGCTCAGTGATACTACTCAATACAATCATTCGAATATGGACATCCACACAACATGTTATAAGTGTCGAGTTGCCGTCGTTTCAACATACTGGCACAGACTCCAATGAGGATACGTGTAAGCAGAGCACACAAACCAGTACCCAACAATTTCAATCTAGGTCGTCTTCCACCTACACTAGCGAACCCATTGCTCGGACCGTTAGAGAGTGGCACTTCTGTTTTGGTCAATCTGAACTGTGCCGCACATCGCGCCGTCACCTTTCTCAGTCAACTTCGACAGCGAAGCAAAAGCTAACCTTGAACAAGACCTCTGTAGGGCCATGAAAACGACAGAGTCGCAGCTCTTCCCCAAATATTACTCACCTATTTTTTGATCTTCGTTCTTGCATTCGACATCTTTGAGACTCGGAATGCACCGAAGCAGAGCCACTCCACCACCCGGAACGATGCCTTCTTCAACGGCAGCACGAGTAGCGTTCAGAGCGTCCGTATACCGGTCCTTTTTCTCGCTTACCTCCACTTCGCTGCTACCACCAACTTTAATCACAGCAACCCCATTGGAGAGCTTAGCCAACCTTTCTTGCATCTTTTCCTTCTCATACTCGCTATTGGAAAGCTCAATTTCACTCTTGATTTGCGCAATGCGCTTGTCGATGTTATCCTTGACACCACGACCGCGCATTAGAAGACAATCGTCCTTCGTTATAGAGGCTTCCGCAACCCGCCCCAAGTCCTGTATTTGTACATCCTCAATTTTGTACATATCAGCCTCGTCACCGAAGACCTAAGGGAGAACAGAAATGGATCAAAACATGAACTAGTAACTCACGACACCACCTGTTGCGATGGCCATATCCTTTAGTGTATTCTTCCGATTGTCCCCGAAACCCGGTGCTTTAACTGCACAAACTTGAAGACCCAACTTCAAGCGATTGAGCACCAAAGCGGTTAGGGCTTCGCCTTCAACATCCTCGGCAATGATTACTAACGGTTTCTTTTGCTGATGGCAAAGTTCGAGAGCAGGAAGCAGAGCCTGTATGCTATTGACTTTTTTCTCGGAGAACAAGACCAAAGCGTCCTGGAATTCACAACGAGCACCTTTCTCTGTATTGATGAAATACGGCGAAATGTAACCCCGGTCGAACTTCATTCCCTCAATGAATTCAATTTCATCGTGCAAAGTTTTCCCGTCCTATTTGGGAGATCAATTATTAGTTAGGTTGATGTCGATGTCATACCTTCACCGTAATAGTGCCATCGTTGCCCACCTTTTTCATTGCCGAAGAAATCAGTTCCCCAATTGCGTGGTCGCCATTCGCTGAAATAGTGGCTACTTGCGCAATCTCTTCGGGTGTAGAAATGGGCTTTGAAAGTTCCCGAAGCTGTTTTACCGCAGCATCGACAGCCAGCATCACACCGCGACGAAACTCAATCGGATTTGTTCCTTTGCTTATCTTCTCAAAGCCCTCCTAAGCAATGGCACGCGCCAAGACAGTAGCTGTAGTCGTGCCGTCACCGGCCTCCTCGTTGGTGTTGTTGGCAACGTCTTGCACTAATTTTGCCCCAATGTTTTGGAACTTGTCCTTCAGTTCAATTCCTTTAGAGACCGTTACGCCATCCTTTGTGATTTTGGGTGACTTCCATGAACTCTCAATAATTACATTGCGCCCCTTCGGTCCCATTGTCACTGCCACTGCATCAGCCAAGATGTCAACGCCGACGAGCATGGCGGCTCGCGCATCCGCACCAAGCTTCACATCTTTGGCATAATAACGCAGCCCCAAGGACCCACCGCGCCGGAAAACACAGGTTCGTAGACCAGACAGGGCACGCAACATGCTGCACGCAGACCAGAACAAACGAGAACTAACCAAGGTCGTGCGCTCATTAAAACACCGAAACCTGATGTCTCGCGGTAGGTTGTGGGCACGAGGCTTCAGTCTAAATATTTTCAGATCTTGTATCCTTCGTATTTCGTTGGTGCACCAGATCTGCACTGATATAACCCCGGAGTCTCCCCAACTGCGCTACACGTGGTCGAGCCTTGTTCCAGGTTCTGATATTCGGGCCAAAAGATCGGTGCCGATTCGTACTTCAGGAAACATAAGATTGATACTCATAGGGCTCTAATTTAGTGTTCTCTCTTGCTTTGTCTATCACCTTTTCGAATCTGTGGAGGAATAAATTTAGGACTCGGCTCGCCGTCAAGATTGCAGCAAAAACAGTTACGAACTGGGTTCTTCACAAGAACTGACGAGTCCAATAGCCGTGGTTTCCGAGTGGTCCTGATTGTGTCGTTCGGTTTGCTGCCTAGTGCCGGAAAGGAGTCCTCGGACTTTGCTGTATATGGTTCATTTGGGCTTCAGCCACTTGCCCGCTTTTTACTTCACGGCTTCATTTCTGTTGCCAAGTTTAATACCTTCCGGCACCCAGATTGTGCTAAGACTTCCCTATTTTTGTCGTGCTCTCACAAATCTGCAAAGTAAGCAGGTTCAAGGAACATAGTGTGGACTTAACCTGCTTGTATGGAATGCTAAACCCCAATGGTACAAACTGGGGCCTTACCCAGATTTATCTCAATCCATGATTGGGGATGCCAACCAGTTCGGTATTCTCTAGTTCACTTTTTGCGGCACCGTTGTTGGTTGGGCTCAATCGAGCTTGCTTTTTGCGCTGGAATCACCACCGTCAAACGCAAACGGTGTGAGCTCTTCCAGTCCGTTCAATTTGGTGAAGTCCTCATGGTCACGTTCCGTTTGGTCGCAGAACTGCAGCGACGAATAGCGAAATCTTCCAGCTTCCTGTACGAGCGGGCTCCGTCGACCTCCCGATGCTGCAACAAGCGCACTCCTCCAGCGACACTGTCAAGTTCACTGCACACCACATGTACGCGACACAAACATACCTGGTGACTTATTGCGCATTTCCCATCAACTTGTTCAACGAGGCAAGCTGCTATCGACAAACAGTTATCAAACCCCAAGTTACTTAAGACACAAATCGATCACCCTCCGCCCAACCACCAATCGAGCGACTCACCGCAGCTCGCCCCAACTTCGATAAAACCAGACATCACGTGATTCTTGTTGCCCGGCACAGAAATTTCGGCACTTTACGCCTAATTCCAAGTTCGCAGAGACAACGCGAACAGGAGGCTCTCGTCACTCTACCACGAACAATCTCCATGAACCAAAAATGCACTTTATGAGTTCACATCGCACCCTCTTGTGCAAGTCAGAATAATCACCCGATGAAGCAACCTCACGAAGTAGCCGTGCAAACCACAATATGGAAAACAAGTGAGATAAATGCATGTGACTTTATTCACGGAACGGGAGGGGCTTTGCACAAATGGATATTTGAAGGTAGAAATCATGACTACAAAGTAGAAATCTAAACAACAGAAGGGCCAGTTTCTTGTTTCACATCATGCCCATACCGCCCATACCACCCATTCCACCCATGCCGCCCATTCCTGCGGCTGGGTTTGGCGCTTCATCCTTCGGAAGTTCGCAAACGACCGTCTCCGCAGTCGTGAGCAAGGAAGCCACACCTGCAGCGTCAACCAAAGCCGTCCGCACAACCTAGAACAGGAAACGAAACCTTTTCAGTTCTAGATATCAGAAGTGCCAGCAACGTCAGCATGAAAATCACCTGACCACAAAAGCAGGATTTCGTAGCTCCAGGAGGCTCACCTTGGTAGGGTCAATTATGCCGGCTTCGATCATGTCCACATATGTATCGTTTAAAGCATCGTAGCCCATGTTTGCCCCGAGACTTAGGAGTTTTTCAACAACAACGGACCCATTTACGCCAGCATTGGCAGCGATCGTGTACGCCGGTGTTGACAGAGCATGCAAGACGATCTGGACACCTGAAAAAATTACACAGCAATCACAGAGCTCAAGTGAATACAATAACGTGGATACCCAATTTACGCCCAAAACAGAAACAGAGAATCTCAGACCAGAGATTGAAACCAATCTACACTGAAATATATGTAAGCGGAACACACAAACAAGTACCCAGCAGTTTCAATCTAGGTCGTTTTCGACCCACACCAGCGAACATCTGGCTTGGAACACGACGACCATGAATCAGAATATAGCTCAGTGATACTACTCAATACAATCATTCGAATATGGACATCCACACAACATGTTATAAGTGTCGAGTTGCTGTCGTTTCAACATACTGGCACAGACTCCAATGAGGATACGTGTAAGCAGAGCACACAAACAAGTACCCAGCAGTTTCAATCTAGGTCGTTTTCGACCCACACCAGCGAACATCTGGCTTGGAACACGACGACCATGAATCAGAATATGACTCAGTGATACTACTCAATACAATCATTCGAATATGGACATCCACACAACATGTTATAAGTGTCGAGTTGCCGTCGTTTCAACATACTGGCACAGACTCCAATGAGGATACGTGTAAGCAGAGCACGCAAACAAGTACCCAGCAGTTTCAATCTAGGTAGTTTTCGACCCATACCAGCGAATATCTGGCTTGGAACACGACGACCATGAATCAGAATATGGCTCAGTGATACTACTCAATACAATCATTCGAATATGGACATCCACACAACATGTTATAAGTGTCGAGTTGCCGTCGTTTCAACATACTGGCACAGACTCCAATGAGGATACGTGTAAGCAGAGCACACAAACAAGTACCCAGCAGTTTCAATCTAGGTCGTTTTCGACCCACACCAGCGAACATCTGGCTTGGAACACAACGACCATGAATCAGAATATGGCTCAGTGGTACTACTCAATACAATCATTCAAATATGGACATCCACACAATATGTTATAAGTGTCGAGTTGCCGTCGTTTCAACATACTGGCACAGACTCCAATGAGGATACGTGTAAGCAGAGCACACAAACCAGTACCCAACAATTTCAATCTAGGTCGTCTTCCACCTACACTAGCGAACCCATTGCTCGGACCGTTAGAGAGTGGCACTTCTGTTTTGGTCAATCTGAACTGTGCCGCACATCGCGCCGTCACCTTTCTCAGTCAACTTCGACAGTGAAGCAAAAGCTAACCTTGAACAAGACCTCTGTAGGGCCATGAAAACGACAGAGTCGCAGCTCTTCCCCAAATATTACTCACCTATTTTTTGATCTTCGTTCTTGCATTCGACATCTTTGAGACTCGGAATGCACCGAAGCAGAGCCACTCCACCACCCGGAACGATGCCTTCTTCAACGGCAGCACGAGTAGCGTTCAGAGCGTCCGTATACCGGTCCTTTTTCTCGCTTACCTCCACTTCGCTGCTACCACCAACTTTAATCACAGCAACCCCATTGGAGAGCTTAGCCAACCTTTCTTGCATCTTTTCCTTCTCATACTCGCTATTGGAAAGCTCAATTTCACTCTTGATTTGCGCAATGCGCTTGTCGATGTTATCCTTGACACCACGACCGCGCATTAGAAGACAATCGTCCTTCGTTATAGAGGCTTCCGCAACCCGCCCCAAGTCCTGTATTTGTACATCCTCAATTTTGTACATATCAGCCTCGTCACCGAAGACCTAAGGGAGAACAGAAATGGATCAAAACATGAACTAGTAACTCACGACACCACCTGTTGCGATGGCCATATCCTTTAGTGTATTCTTCCGATTGTCCCCGAAACCCGGTGCTTTAACTGCACAAACTTGAAGACCCAACTTCAAGCGATTGAGCACCAAAGCGGTTAGGGCTTCGCCTTCAACATCCTCGGCAATGATTACTAACGGTTTCTTTTGCTGATGGCAAAGTTCGAGAGCAGGAAGCAGAGCCTGTATGCTATTGACTTTTTTCTCGGAGAACAAGACCAAAGCGTCCTGGAATTCACAACGAGCACCTTTCTCTGTATTGATGAAATACGGCGAAATGTAACCCCGGTCGAACTTCATTCCCTCAATGAATTCAATTTCATCGTGCAAAGTTTTCCCGTCCTATTTGGGAGATCAATTATTAGTTAGGTTGATGTCGATGTCATACCTTCACCGTAATAGTGCCATCGTTGCCCACCTTTTTCATTGCCGAAGAAATCAGTTCCCCAATTGCGTGGTCGCCATTCGCTGAAATAGTGGCTACTTGCGCAATCTCTTCGGGTGTAGAAATGGGCTTTGAAAGTTCCCGAAGCTGTTTTACCGCAGCATCGACAGCCAGCATCACACCGCGACGAAACTCAATCGGATTTGTTCCTTTGCTTATCTTCTCAAAGCCCTCCTAAGCAATGGCACGCGCCAAGACAGTAGCTGTAGTCGTGCCGTCACCGGCCTCCTCGTTGGTGTTGTTGGCAACGTCTTGCACTAATTTTGCCCCAATGTTTTGGAACTTGTCCTTCAGTTCAATTCCTTTAGAGACCGTTACGCCATCCTTTGTGATTTTGGGTGACTTCCATGAACTCTCAATAATTACATTGCGCCCCTTCGGTCCCATTGTCACTGCCACTGCATCAGCCAAGATGTCAACGCCGACGAGCATGGCGGCTCGCGCATCCGCACCAAGCTTCACATCTTTGGCATAATAACGCAGCCCCAAGGACCCACCGCGCCGGAAAACACAGGTTCGTAGACCAGACAGGGCACGCAACATGCTGCACGCAGACCAGAACAAACGAGAACTAACCAAGGTCGTGCGCTCATTAAAACACCGAAACCTGATGTCTCGCGGTAGGTTGTGGGCACGAGGCTTCAGTCTAAATATTTTCAGATCTTGTATCCTTCGTATTTCGTTGGTGCACCAGATCTGCACTGATATAACCCCGGAGTCTCCCCAACTGCGCTACACGTGGTCGAGCCTTGTTCCAGGTTCTGATATTCGGGCCAAAAGATCGGTGCCGATTCGTACTTCAGGAAACATAAGATTGATACTCATAGGGCTCTAATTTAGTGTTCTCTCTTGCTTTGTCTATCACCTTTTCGAATCTGTGGAGGAATAAATTTAGGACTCGGCTCGCCGTCAAGATTGCAGCAAAAACAGTTACGAACTGGGTTCTTCACAAGAACTGACGAGTCCAATAGCCGTGGTTTCCGAGTGGTCCTGATTGTGTCGTTCGGTTTGCTGCCTAGTGCCGGAAAGGAGTCCTCGGACTTTGCTGTATATGGTTCATTTGGGCTTCAGCCACTTGCCCGCTTTTTACTTCACGGCTTCATTTCTGTTGCCAAGTTTAATACCTTCCGGCACCCAGATTGTGCTAAGACTTCCCTATTTTTGTCGTGCTCTCACAAATCTGCAAAGTAAGCAGGTTCAAGGAACATAGTGTGGACTTAACCTGCTTGTATGGAATGCTAAACCCCAATGGTACAAACTGGGGCCTTACCCAGATTTATCTCAATCCATGATTGGGGATGCCAACCAGTTCGGTATTCTCTAGTTCACTTTTTGCGGCACCGTTGTTGGTTGGGCTCAATCGAGCTTGCTTTTTGCGCTGGAATCACCACCGTCAAACGCAAACGGTGTGAGCTCTTCCAGTCCGTTCAATTTGGTGAAGTCCTCATGGTCACGTTCCGTTTGGTCGCAGAACTGCAGCGACGAATAGCGAAATCTTCCAGCTTCCTGTACGAGCGGGCTCCGTCGACCTCCCGATGCTGCAACAAGCGCACTCCTCCAGCGACACTGTCAAGTTCACTGCACACCACATGTACGCGACACAAACATACCTGGTGACTTATTGCGCATTTCCCATCAACTTGTTCAACGAGGCAAGCTGCTATCGACAAACAGTTATCAAACCCCAAGTTACTTAAGACACAAATCGATCACCCTCCGCCCAACCACCAATCGAGCAACTCACCGCAGCTCGCCCCAACTTCGACAAAACCAGACATCACGTGATTCTTGTTGCCCGGCACAGAAATTTCGGCACTTTACGCCTAATTCCAAGTTCGCAGAGACAACGCGAACAGGAGGCTCTCGTCACTCTACCACGAACAATCTCCATGAACCAAAAATGCACTTTATGAGTTCACATCGCACCCTCTTGTGCAAGTCAGAATAATCACCCGATGAAGCAACCTCACGAAGTAGCCGTGCAACCTGCAATAGTAAACCTGGTGTTATACGAGTGCTGAACTGATATGACGATTTTTCTTACTTTTCCCCGCGAGCTCTACTACACGTTTGGAGTTAGCAATAAGTTCTCTTCTGCGTAGTAGCACTTTAGCGCTTTTGTAGAACTGTTTTTTAAAAGTGTTTATGAAATGTAACTGTTAGAATCGAAGATGATCAATCACGGATAACTTGCTCGGAATTTTCCTCGGCGATTCTGATTGGCTGAGGCTTATCCGCATACGTGGCTACGATGCTGTTTTTGGCCGTATCACGTGCGACAGCTGATGAATCACCACACCTTTCCTCCCTCTGGAATTCGTCATCAATTTGGATCACCTGTCCAACTGATCTTCGAACTGGAGCTGGTGGTGTGGCTCGGCCACTGGGACAGTCGTTTTAACAGGTGTAATATGTGTCACAGTCATTATTATTATCACGGTAAACCTCTTGATCCTCGCTCTTCTCAGCCGTGCCGTCGGTTGTATAGCCGGCTGGTACCTTTAGTTTGTTTTTTCTGAAGTGACGTTGATACACCGATGCAGAACCTAGGTCCGTGAACTCGTCCATGGATTGACCAAGTTGGTTGGTGATGACTTCACGATTTGGTCGAAGATAGTTGCCGTGGAAGTACGTGACATCGCTGGAGTCAAGGCACATCAGAGACGACCGCAGTCTTTTGGACTTGAAGGGAGCGTCTGGACTCTCCTTGGTGGTTGTATGCTCTGCGTTTCTGTAATGCAACAATAAATTGCCGAGGAAAGCTTCCTTGTCGGGCAACGTTCCCGGGTTGGCTGATGATTTACAGAAAGCACCACGTTTTTCGCCGCGCCGTCAGGACATGGGTGGCGTGGCGCCGTAAGCAGATGCCAACATCCAATTCTACCAAGCCAGCATTCCATATCCACCGCGCGGAACTACGATCCATTGTCGAAGACTAAGACCTGAGGGATTCCTCGTTGGCTGAAGCATTTCCGCAACACCCGGCTTACGAAGAAAGGGGTTGTTGAACTGTTCGGAAACACTTCCGGCCATTTAGATTAGGGATAGATCGGTACAAGAGCGCAATACCAGTGTAACAGCCGGTCGTGGAAAATCCCCCTTTTTCCCTCGCGATTCAGTGTTTTTCCCAACATCACTCATTTCCATACACTATTGACTTGTCTTTACGAACTGGTTGTTTTTCTGAACCAATTGTTGTTTGTTCGCGGCCACAGCGCTACTTTGGCACATCCTTGTTCAGGACCTGCGTGACGCACGTGCTGTCTGCTCACACGCTGCTATTCTGTTTCTCGTTGTTGAGTCCTTGTGATCGTATTATTGAGGTTTGTATATTGTTTATGTCATTGTTTATTGTAATAATCTAGTATCGTAGAATATCACGGATAATCGTCTTTTGATTTCGGGATCCGTTGCGAATTCGGCTACGCATTGCTCAAACGTTCGTAACACTGGGTGCTTGAACAGAGCATAAGCAATCGAAAAGAACCATTCGCTACGCGAACGATACTGGGATGGACACTTCTCGGACCCCTGACGAGCGAACTTCAACAATCGGCATCAATAAATTGCGTTACTGTTGCTGAGAAAAGTGCCTCTGTAGAACACAATCAGCTTTTCGATATTGAATCCAACGGTCAATCTAAGGAAAGCGAAGTTCACTCAAAGGATCAGTCGGTGCTTTCAATGGCGAATTCAAAGACGGGACGTCACAGTGGGCAACATGAAATTGCTATACCCAAGAGACCACCGTCAAGTCACCTATCGAGAGAAGGAGAAGTTGCCCGGAGGCTTTTAAAATATCTCAAAAAAGGACACCAGCAGGTGACCCAAAGCAGCTTGGAATTTGCCGACCCAGTGACAGGGTACGGTACCTGGGTGGAACTGCATGGCCGGCGGCGAAACAAAGTACCCTTTGCCAAAACAAAAATTGCTGAGCTGAAGTCAGTATCCCTAAACGAGCTCAAAACGACTGCACTGGTATTGGGTTTTAAGGTAGCACGAATGCTAAAAGAGAACTGCACCACCGCCGAACTGAGCCTTGCCTATTGGACAGATCCTACAGTTGTGTTACATTACAGGAAACGGAAGAAACGAAGAACGTGTTCGAGACATCGGAGAGTTAATCCACTCGTAGCAGGAAACAGCGAGGAAAATGTTTATGATTCGAGCTCGAAACCACATACAAAAGACAAAGTAGCTCGCAGATCGCCTCGCTCTGAGTTACTCAGCACTTTATTGCATTTCATGCTCTACAACTAAATAACCAGACCCATTTTTTCTGAAAGTTTGCAAATGTACTTAGTTCCAGTTTCTATCTAGCGTGCACATAGGCAAAGAGGAGAAATTCACCAGTATTTCACTTGAACAGTTCAGGTGAGGCATACTAGCTGTGAGCACATTGTGAAACTATTATTATCTTTAAAGAAGAACATTTATTTACATTTTATACAATATTGATTGTCACATATTTTGTGCACAGAAAAACTTTGAAATACTCTGATAGATGCCAGTATTCGATCAATCTCCGTGTTCATGTGTATTTCGATACTGTCCGCCGTACACTTGTTTTCGAAATTTATTCATAATCAGAAACTGGTTTTCATTTCTTTCGGAAAATTTGGTGCGTTAATTTTATGTAATTCCACTGGTTCGTGACCTGTCGATTTTACGCGATATCTCATTAGGCGTTGCACCTGCGTTCAACTTCTGCGCTCATGCTTGTAAACAAAATTAGTCTAACCAGTTGCTGCAATGGGTTACTGCTTGTGATGCTTAGACTTATTTCGTGCGGCGAAACACTTCACTCTGCGAAGCTTTCATCTTCATCGTGCGTCTGACTATATGCGCCGGTCTCCTGATGAATATGTCAATCTCAAGTTGTGCAGCGGGATTTGGAATTGATTCCTTATGGATTGTGCGATGATGACTACGGCAAAAACCTGTTTCACGTTCAGATAACACAGGAAGTTAGTATCCACAAGCACTGACAATAAGTTAAAGGTAGGTAGGGTGAGAATCATGACCCCTTCCTGAACCTTAGACAACCATTTTCGCGGAAGGATTTTGGCCGGCGGTGTAAAGAACGAATACTGAAAATCCTTCTAAATGTTCAACGTGCTTTGTGAATTTGACTATATTTAACATTATCTTGGAAAGCTCGCTCATACACCACACATTTTCACGTTTGTTTATCCATGTGAGACATTTGAATTTGGCCTTGAACCGTTTCTGACTGTCGTGCTTGAGCCACGGGGCTTTGGACCTTTGGATTTTACTGTGAAGTCTATTTGGCCGCATACTTGAGGTTCGTATATATTTGTATCCTTTGTGCATTTCAATTTAGTACCGTAGAAGCTACGAATCAATCTTGTTCTGGTTTTGGGATTCGTTTGAATTGGCTACGCGTTGCTCGATTTGCGAGATTTGACCTACACACTGGTTCCAGTATTGAACGGCGACCCCACCCACCTGGCGCTCACCCCAAACGACTTATTGACGCTAAGGTCGAACGAGGGTTTCCAAGGGCCGGTAAACCTTCGTGGGAGCTACCTCCACGGGTGGAAGCAAGCTAACTATCTGGCCAAGGTCTTCTGGAGGCGATGGCTACGGGAGTACCTACCGGCTTTGCAGACTCGACAGAAGTGGCTGGCCAAAACAAGACCATTCAAAGTTGGGGACGTGGTTATGATCGCCGACGAACGCGCACATTTCAGCACTTGGTCTTTGGGAGTAGTTACGGAAACCATCAAAAGCACTGACGGAATGATAAGAACGGTGAAGGTGAAGACAGCTAACGGAGTGCTCATTCGTGAAATACGCAGTATTAACCTACTCGAGAGCGAAGACGGAGGAGCTGATAACCCTGAGGCCTAGTAAACCTTTTCACACCAGTAATCGAGGTGGATAAAGAACACCATATATACCACACGGTCTCCGTCAAACACGTTACAGTGCTCGCGGTCTTTCGTTGACATTACAGAAGGTTCTTTCCGATATGTGATGATGAATGCGATCCCATTGTACATCCCGATACATACACACATGCACGACGCACTCTACATCCCGTAAACCCATCAAACATGTGACAGTGTTCGTTGTTTTAATTTTTGTTGACGTTACCGAATGCCCCTTGCATATGTGGAAGTAGCGGAGCTCAGGTCACACATACATGCTACATTTTACTCGTTTCCTTGCCACGCGGTCTTTTGTTGACATTGCAGAAAGTCCTCCTTTGATGTGTAGTCATACCTGTGATTTCATTGTAACCCCGGCACACGCACACACACTCACACACACACTCAAGCACGTACATCCAGGACCGGACGGCCCCTTACGAGGACAACGTCTATGTGACCATTCACGCCCGCCATCGGTCATTTTGTCTCGTGGAAGATGTAGACTAGCCTCACGTCTATGTGGCCAATGGGTTAGGTGCGACCAGTAGTAGAACGTTGACGACGAGCATTAGACGCGCGCACTGACAGCAGGGCCTAGGCAGGTAGGAAGAATCAGTACCTTTATACCGAACCTTTGACTCTGCTAAGGATCCAGGAAGATTTTGGTGGGCGGTGTAACAGCCGGTCGTGGAAAATCCCCCTTTTTCCCTCGCGATTCAGTGTTTTTCCCAACATCACTCATTTCCATACACTATTGACTTGTCTTTACGAACTGGTTGTTTTTCTGAACCAATTGTTGTTTGTTCGCGGCCACAGCGCTACTTTGGCACATCCTTGTTCAGGACCTGCGTGACGCACGTGCTGTCTGCTCACACGCTGCTATTCTGTTTCTCGTTGTTGAGTCCTTGTGATCGTATTATTGAGGTTTGTATATTGTTTATGTCATTGTTTATTGTAATAATCTAGTATCGTAGAATATCACGGATAATCGTCTTTTGATTTCGGGATCCGTTGCGAATTCGGCTACGCATTGCTCAAACGTTCGTAACAACCAGTTCAAGAGTGGGCCACCGAAGTCGGAGTGGACTCCTTGCCATGGAATGTAGCTTTCAAGCCATGGATTCCAGTTGTTTGGCCTCGACTGGACTTTGCGCAGACAAGCATCACAGTTCTTTGCAGTAGTGCAAACATCGGCGTCCAACTCCGGCCACCAACTTATCTGTCGAGCCAGCGACTTCATTTTATGATAAGGGCAATGATGCTAATGATAATGGTTTATTTCGGATAACCCCGAGGCATGCTGTAAAGCAAGATCAAACGGTACAATTGCACGTACAGTCCGACTTACAAGAAGATGATTCAGGTATGTGCACTCGATATTGTACAGGAGAAAGTATTTGAGGTACTCTTTAAGGCGGAGCCCCGCAAGTTTGAACCCGAGGTTGGCCGACCCGGCCAAGTCAGGATGGGGTTGGTCGGAAGTAGTAGACACTTGCTCAAATATTACAAAAGAGGGACTGTGCAACGAGAAAATCAAACAGAACTGACGGGAGTTTCGTTTACCTTGAGAAAAAAGAATTTTCCAAGGGAGACAGGAACTAGCTGTAGCGCTCTCCGGAGTATGGCACGGCTCTGGACTGGAAATCAGACGATTAAAAGGAATGAATTTGCGGACAAACGACAAGAAAAATCTTTCGAAGATTACCCTTGTAAAGTTCAGCGACCAAATATCGGCTGAGTCAGTTGAATACCCAGCGAAGTACTCATTTGTGGAGAGAGATCGCCTGGGTGATGGTGAAAGAAGTGGCCGGATGTAAACATATAATCGTTGCGCACATTGCTTACTTTCAGAAGGGTGGAAGCTGAGGCACCAACATGGAAGTGGGAACTGGGTGACATATTAATCTGTGTTGCGTGGCCATGATAGTAGCAGATACACGGTTTGTAAAGGAGATGAGTATTAAATTACAAGCAAGTATTTCCGTTATGATTATCGTTACCTAAGGGCCGAACAAGATGGCCAGAGAGTTGCAAGGACCAAAAATGTCTAAGAGGATATGAAAAAGCACCAGGCTACCGATTAATGCGTTCGCGAAGATGGGCGGCAAAGTAATTGACAGGTAAAATAGTATCTGCTGATGTTCTTTGTATAAGGCGGATCGTGTGATGGCGGAAGATCAAAAAGCTGTGATACAGATGTCTCTGAGAAGTGAACCACTCTCAAGTGGCCTTTGTGCTGTTCACCCAAAACCGACGTGGGCAATGTAAGCGGAATTACAAGTCCTTCACTTTGACAAAGGATGCAATCGGGTTGGATGCCGCATTCTCTTCGCAGCACGAAGAACCGAGGAAGTCTCCGCTTCACCTCTGACTGCCATCCCTTTCTGATCCCCGAAACCACGGACCAATAGTATTGTTTTGCCTACTCGCTCAATTCTTCCCTCTACTCGGGCGCAGTTGGCGAAATAAAACGGCACTGGTTGGCCGATGCTAGTCGTGAGTGCCGGGACAAGAGGCCCGCCTGCTTCTGGATGCAGGAAGTAACTGTTAGGGGTTCCAGAGCAATGCTGCAAAGATGGATCATAGCAGTCGTGGACTTGGCGACGGGTTTATCCAGATCATACAGAAACTGGAGAGCTCGAGTGTTGGTCACAGTCCTGAACTTCTGCCAAAACTGGTACTTTTGTAATCATCTCACCGCCCAGAAAGTGGCCAAGCCTCCTTCTACCTCTGGAAATAAATCCCCTTTGCCGTGTTGAGAAGACGGGAGAAGCAGATGACGGTACATGTACCTTGTTCCAGAGGTGCTCCTATCCCCACTTTGCACGCTTCAGTGATCAGCATGGTCGGCTTGTATGGTGCAAATGGGGCTAGCATCGGTCGGTCAGTGAAATTTAGTGTAAGACAGCGTGTTATTTGTTCACGCTGTTCGTCCCGCTGCCACACTCCGGACGACCGGGCCAGAAACAATTGTTAGGCCTTTGTCGCAAGTTCGGAATGAACCTGGAGTAGTGTCGACGGCACCCAAGGACTGGCCGTAGGTGCGCGAAAAGTTTCGATGTCCCGATGCCAATCAGCGGTTTGAAACGATCTGGATTGGGCCGGTATCAGTCTGCACTGGCAGCGAAACCGAGGAAATCTAATAACGTAGAACAGAAACGGCTCTTACGGGTTTTTAACTGATACACTTCTTTCCGCGAACCTCTCCAGCCAGCTTTAGAAACAGTGGTCATGTTCATCCTCTGAAAATCTGAAAATGAGTACCTCATCTCGATACGCCATCACCTCCTCAATATCTTGGATTGCCTCATCTATTTTAGCCTGGAATATCTCGGATGATACATGCTGACCAAACGCCAAGAAACTGTATTGGAACGTGCCCCATGGAGTTCAAATAGACACTAGCGGCTTGGATTTCATGTGCAGCGGAACTTGTAAGCACTCATATCCCAGATCAATTTTTGAGAAGAAATTAAAACCTAGCATGAACCTCACGAAAGAGACGTTTCGACCGTAGCTGCTGCCCAGTTCCATCAGCGGAGATTAAAGTTCAATCAGTAATCACCATTCATTTGGGGCGTCTGCAAAGATCCGTTGTGAAAAATCCATCAAAATCCACTGTACTCTCATGCTTGCTTCCTACCACTCGCTCACACACAATATTTTCACGTTTTTATGCACTGTATGTTTTCATGAACTATCCTTTGTTTGTTCGCGTCCAATGAGCTAATCTGTCATATTTCATTTTGGACCTGCGGGACGCACGTGCCCGTCTCTCACATGCCGCAACTTGGTTCCCATAAATGAGGTTTGTGTATGCTTTATGTCACTGTTCATTTGATAATCTAGTTTCGTAGAATTTACGGATACTCGCGTTCTGATTTCGGGCTCCGTTTCGAATTTGGATACATGTTGCTCAAAAGCGTGTTGCAATACTCATTGGATCAGTTTGGAATGAGAAGATGCGCAATATAGTCTGAATAGTCCCAAAGTCATGGTCACATTAAGAACAAGACGCAAACAATTGTTTTCAGTGAAACCTATAGCTGCTCTTACAATTCATATGGGTGAGGTAACATTGGGATGCGTTAGTCTTTGGCCAGAGTAAAGGTCATTGTCCTAAAGTTAGGAAAAAGGGGGTCAGTGGGGAGGGGTGTCTCCATCGAGTGCGTGTTTTGGTAAGAATTTCACTCCCACAGTCACGAGTGTTAACGATAAGTGGACCTTTGGGGTTTGGTCGGCCATCCGTGGTTTCCTGTTTTGGCCAGGGCGGATGGAGAGCCTGGACTAGCCGCTTTTGTGCACATTGATCAGGACTTAGTAGACAAATGGCGATTGCCTCTGCCGTGGCCAAGAATCGAAGTCGGACTGGATTCGATCGATTGAGTGTAACTCGGTATATGACTTTGAAAGCTTTTTCAGGGTCGACCGTGTGGTCACTGCCCACCTTATGGCCTGGAATCGAACTAGTAATCACACCGGTTTTCCCCTGACTCAACCTTCTTGGGTGATGTAGCCTAATACCTCGAGACAAACACCTAGCCGTGCTGCCTATGTAGGATGCGCCACATTCGCACCCGAACGAGTGAATGATCGTGGAGAAGGTCAGCCCAGGCAGTTTGTCTTTTACCTGCATGCGAATCACTGGAAAGGTGACCAGTGTCAATTTCAGTCTAGCAGCTGGGAACGCTGAGTTTACCGCCACCCTGAGCTTTTTTGTCAACCGATGGACACGTGCATCCCCCTTGAGCGATACTTAAAGGAATAGTTCCTTCTTCGGTACGCTGAGTGTCCGCTCTGCAGGTAACTTCAGTTCTATGTTCTCTCGAAAGAACCTTTCGGGGCAGCCATTCCCCCGCAGAACTTGTTGAGCGAAACTAAGTTCATCCTGCAAAGTCTCGGTTGAGCAAATATTTTTAGGGCTCTGGACGCTAGGCAGCAAATTAAATTTCGTTTGTGAGACAGGGGCAAGAAGCTGTGAAAATTCGCGTACTGGCCTTTCCATGCCTTTGGCATATAGAACTTGCGCTGTGTTGGACCATCTTTCCTAATGGTGAGTAGTGCGTCGAGGAAAGCCAATTTAATCTTGGGTCCCAGATCCATCGTAGAGAACAAGTATAGGATTCATTGAAAACAACTGTCTGCTAATAATTCTCCTGTTCTTAATACTCAACATGCCCAGAAAATGATCGAAACAATTGGAATCTGGACAGGAAGTAATACGGCAAGTCACTGGGCAGGTTTTTTGTACTTTTGATTCAATGGTTAATGCTAGGTCACCTAGTCCTGCAAGTGCCTTCTCATGCATTACTGAGGGTGATACGGATCGCAAGAATGTTGATCTGTTTAAGCTAAGGTCATTAGTCCTGGAACAACAATCATTATCAGCCAGAAAACATGCCCAGGAAGCAGAAGAGAAGTATAGACAGATCGAGTGTGAGCAGAAGGTCAGCCACTACGACCCTTTAGATAAGTCAGGAGAAAATAAAGTGGGAAACCCGGTGCCGGTCGCCGAATATGAAACATCATCGCCACCAACGATCGATCTGCCAAGAGTAGAACTAACGGTTTTCGACGGGCGATCTGAACACTACTGCAAGTTCGTCAAGCAGTTCGAAACCTTCGTCGAAAATAAGATAACCGACCCCGGGAAAAGGCTTCTCTACCTTACTCACTACTGTCGAGGCCGAGCAAGAGAAGCTATCGATGGGTGTACCATGCTCGACCCAAACCAAGGCTACACCCAAGCAAGGGAGATTTTTGTGGACCTGTTTGGCCGACCTTCCAGAGTAGCCCGTATCCTAATAGAGGGCGCGATGGTTATAACGAATGTTTGAGCAATGCGTAGCCAAATTCGCAACGGATCCCGAAATCCAAAGGCGAATATCCGTGATATTCCACGATACTAGATTATTGCATGAACAATGGTACCAAAAAGATACAAACCTCAATAATGCGATCACAAGGACTCAACAAACGAGAAACCGAATTGCAGCGTGTGAGCGAGGAGCGCGTGCGTCACGCAGGTCCAAAACAAGGATATGACAAAGTAGCCCCTGGGCGCGAACAAACAACAATTGGTCCATAAAAACAAACAGTGCGTAAAGACACGTCCATAGTGTAGGTAAGTGGGTGATGTTAAGATAAACATGGAACTGCAACGGTTTTAGGGGGATTTCCCAAGACCGACCGTTACAGCGCCCACCAAAATCCTCCAGAATCCTAAGCAGAGTCGAGGGCTTGATATAAAGGGACTGATTCCTCCTACCTACCCAGGCCCTGCTGTAAGTGCGTGCGCCTAAAGCTCATCGTAAAAGTTCTACCCATGGTCGCACCTAATCCGTTGGCTACACAGACGCGAGGCTAGTCTACATCTTCCACGGGAGAAAATGACCAATGGCGAGCTTGAGGTGGGCACACAGACGCTGTTCTTGGAAAGGCCGTCCTGCCCTGGCTGTATGCGCTTGCGTGAGTGTGAGTGTGTCTATGATGTAATCACGAGTATGACCACACATTAAAGGAGGAATTTCTGCAACGTCAACGAACACCGTATGAAATTAAAAACAAATATACTTCAAAGTCTGTGTGTAGGGTTGGGACCTACCGGGAGAATGCACGAGGAATAAGTAAACGAATTCAGCTTCATCTGGTATCAGCGGACATGGATATAGCTTGGTCTGTAGCGTCGACCTCGCCCACATCACTGTCACCTTCAAGCAGGCACATCTTACGGATATCTCGCAATACGTCTCCTTTGTTCGTTCTCACCGCCACCGTGCGCACGAGGCCATCGATTTCTGTACGGCAGTCCTTGATCACTCCAACCGGCCAATCGTCTTTACGTAAGTGGCTCTCCGTGAGGATGACCACATCGCCGCGTCTAAACGACCTCTGTTTGAAGATCCACTTCTGCCGAAGCTGCAGTGTCGGTAAGTACTCCCTCGTACATCGTTTCCAGAAAGCCTGTGCCAGGTTGTTCACCTGTTTCCATCCTACGATATACGTTCCACGTAGGATTTTCAGTGTGGTTGCTTCTACCCTTGACTGCAGTGATAACAGGCCGTTAGGGGTGAGTGCCGGTTCGCCTTCTGGGTCTGGGACGATCGGCACCACGGGTCTGTTGTTCAATATGGGTTCTACTTCTGTTAGTAAAGTGGTCAGCGCCTCGTCATCGAGGGTTTGTTGTGAGGTCAGGGCTGTGAGTATTTTCCTAGTCGAGCGTATCAACCTTTCCCAAACGCCACCACGATGACTGGCATAAGGTGGGTTGAAGTGCATTCTATCCCATTTGCCACGGTCTTATTTTGTATTTCGACGTGGTCCAGGCGGTTCCACCATTTCTTTTACTCTTTATGAGCCGCAAAGAAGTTCGAGCCATTGTCTGAGTATACTTTCCTGGGGACGCCCCGCTTGGCGATGAACCTGTGAGAGGCCATTAGGAATGAATCGGTGGTCATATTATGCACTGCTTCAAGATGGACTGCTCTGGATTGTAAACATGTTATCAGGCAGCCATACCTCTTTCGTGTCTCCTCTGCTGTCGTACAAGTACCAGGCCAAAGCAATCGATGTCATTTTCAACGAACTAGCACCATCCCGGTTGAACTCTCACTGCTGGAAGGGGGGCCATCATTTGTTGGCCCGCTACCGCCCTCCGGCGACGACAAGTGATACAGTTACCTATGACTCGCTTGACCTTCGCTGGTCCCTATGTCACCCAAAATCGTCGACGTATATTGTTCAGTAAGTCGTTCAAACCTGCGTGTCCCTCTTCTCGATGTACATGGTCTATCAGGAATCTCGTTACGTAGTGGTCACCAGGGACTATTATGGAGTATTTTGTTTCGTGCTCCAGATTTGAATTAGTCAGCCGCCCCCCAACTCTCAGTATTCTGTTGGTTTGCATAGAGTTTAGTCTTTGGATACTGCTGTACAACGACCTGCTTCCTTTGGTGTTGTCACCTATCCGGGTTAGCTCGCGGGCCTCGAACGGGAAAGCCTCTATTTGTGGTAGGCGTAGAACGTCGAGTTTGGCTTGGTTCAGCTCGCCCGGTAGTGTCGCCCCCACACTTAATGTGTTGTGTGGTCTTGCACCTTTCAGGGTCAATAGGAGTACTTTGTAACGTGTCCACCAGACCACGGCTCTTAACATTTTTATCCAGTCGGGGGAGTGGCACAGTTTTTATTAGGCTTACCCTTCCCGTGGAGTTTATAGCCAGTATCAGTCTTTCGGTTTCGATATCTCCATCCTCAGGCTTGAGCATTGGTAGCATTGGCCACACCTCTTTAGATTCAGTTAGGAAGTCCGATCCCAATGTCCATATCCGCAACCTCTCTGGTGTTTTCGGGCCCCTTGAGCAGAAGTCGGCCGAGTTACTGGCGGACTGTACGTAGAGCCATTATTCGGTTTTAGTCGACTCGTGGATTATAGTGAGTCTTCTGGCCACGAAGGTGGTGAAGCGATTGATAATGTTGTTTGTGTGATGCAGTACCACGGCTGAGTCCGTCTAAAAGTTTGGTTCCCAGTTTATTCGATCAAAGCGTCTCCTAATCAGCGTCGCGGCTTTCACGGCCAGCACTGCTGCCGTCAGTTCCAGCCTTGGAATCGACACCGTTTTCAGTGGAGCCACTCTCGCCTTTGCGAATAGTATCTGGCTGTGCCGCCCACCATTTGCGTCCACCCAGCAGCCGTAAGCTACTAGCCCGTAACCTATTTCTGATGCATCAGAAAATAAGTGGAGTTGGGCGTCGTTTGTGCACTTGATTCTTGTGAAGCATCTTTGTATTTTGATCTCACCAAGTTGCTCCGGGCTGTGCAGCCAGTCGCGCCGTTGCTTATCGTCATCATCCTGGAGAGGTTTGTCCCAACCCGTCCCTCTCTGGCACAGCGATTGCAGCAAGCACTTTCCCGGTAACAGCCATGGCGAAACGAAACCTAGGGGACCGTAGAGGCTTGAGACTGATGATAGGATTCCTCTCCGTGTGACTGGTCGTTTGGGTAGTTCTAGAGTGAAAACGAATTCGTCACCTCCTGGTTTCCATTGAAGACCAAGCGTGCGCTCCGTTCGTGAGGGGGATCCCAAAAGATCTCGCATACACTCCATTCTCTCGGACTTCGGGATAACATCGAATACCTCTCGGCTGTTTGAAGTCCATTTAGTGAGACTGAATCCTCCGGCATTTAGAGTAGCGATCAGTTCGGTAGTATAAAGAATAGCAGTATTTGGGTCGCCAAAGGAGCACAGAAAATCTTCCACGTAGAAGTGGTCCATTGCTCTTCCTAGCAAATTGCTGGTGCCGCCGAAACGCTTGAGGGTTTCTTGGAGGGCAAAATTGGCACAGAAGGAGGATGATACCGTCCCAAAGAGGTGCACGGTCAGCCTGTATTCGCCAGGTGTACGATCTGTGTCGTCCTCAGGCCGCCAGAGAAGACGGAAGGAGTCCCTATCTCTAACGGGCATCTTCACTTGTAGAAACATTTCACGATTGTCCGCAGGGATGGCCACTTTTCCTAGCCGAAAACGAAATAAAACTTAGACTAGTGGTGTTGTCCAGTCTGGGCCCTGTAGTATATGGTCTTTGAGTGATACACCCCGACATTTCGCGGCACAGCCGAAAACCACTCTGAGCTTCCCCGGTTTCTTTGGGCTCACGACCGGGCGATGGGGTAGGTACCAACTCAAATTTGCGCTGATAACCGCTGTATCCACTCTTTCTATATAACCCAAGTCGATGTTATGTTGCATGGCTCGCGTATAGTCTATCCCTAATTGTGGTTCCCGAAGTAGCCTGGTTTTGAGGAAGCATAATCTTTTCAGAGCCATTTCTCGGCTGTTTGGCATAGATTTCGTGTTGGGTCTCCACGTAACAGGAACCTCTAAACGATCTATTACGTGCTCGGCGTTTTCGGCCACCATTTTCAAAGCCGCCCTATCTTCTCGTGGTGGGGCATCCCTATCAGTGGCCAGGCCGTCAAATTCGTTGTTATACAGTTGTTGGAATGCCTGTTCGATGTTCGCCGTTTCCACCGAAGTGCAGTTGATTTGGATTTGCTTGCCGCATCTTCCGTCTGTACTACCATATAAAGTTTAGCCGAATATAGTGCGTACTGCATAGGGTGCTTCCTATTCTTTGATCCAGGACCCAATGCGCTTCCGGTATATCACAGCCGATCAGCAGACCAACTTCGTTATTCTGCCACTCCTCGATCGTAACTCCGTCGAGATGCGGCCATTGAGTCAGAATCGATCGCGCTGACTGGGGTGCTCTTATCAGCAGGTCCTTTATGGTGAATGCCTCTAGAGTTTCTGCTTTATCGTTGCTGACCAAGCAAACGAGTTGTAGGTGCAGCTTGATCAACTGGATGACTTCGGTGCCACTCACTGTGTTCACTGTTAATGAACATTGATTACCTCCGATCCCATACCTCTCTGCGAACTCCTTCCTTATTAGAGTGGTATCCGAGCCACTGTCTATGAAGGCCAACGCTTTGACCACCCCTGCTGGGGTCACCACCCCTTTGGCAACTACTCCTAAAGGTACCGGTTTATTGGCAGATCCTGACGTTGGACAAATAACACTGGGTTTGGTACTCGCCTCGGGTAAGGTTACTCTCGCCTGGTGCAGCAATCGATGGCGTCTGTCCGTGCAGCCCTCGTAACCACATCGGTACATTGTCCTACAAGCTGCCGCCAGGTGCGTGGTGTTGAGAGAAATAAAACACGCTCCTCTCATCCTCGCCGTTTCCCACCGTTCGTCTATTGTGGTGTTTCCGAACTTGGGGCATTCCGGTAGACCATGGCTAGCATCACAGGATGTGCAACTTGGTTGGGCCGTGAAATGGCGTGTGCATTGGTCCAAGGTTGATATTTCGGCTGTTCCCGAGCAGTGGTTTGAGCCTGGCTAGTACTGGGCTTGTTTGCTAGGTTGCTGTCTCGGATAAGTCGGCCAAATCTGCTGTCGGCCATTTTGGTTTGCCTGTCCAAGTATTCGGCCAGGTCTTCGAAATTAGCCTCCTGGTCGCTGCGGCTTATCCGTTCCGTCTCTTCCGCCCACCGACCTTGTAGTTCGGGAGAGAGGTGACGGACTATGTTTTCCAAAGTGCGCATGGCGTCTAGGTCAGCCCTGTAACCTAAGTGGTCGGGGGCTATTGGGCAGTTCGGCATCTTAATCACCAGGTCGGCCATTGTATAGACGTCGCCCTTGGTTCTCTTTGCCTCTGCCATCACGCCCTCCATTAGGTTACGGGCTACTTTGAACGGTTGGCCAAACAAGTCCTTTAAAATCTTCCTTGCTCGGGTGTAGCCTTGGTTCGGGTCGAGCATGGTACACCCATCGATAGCTTCTCTTGCTCGGCCTCGACAGTAGTGAGTAAGGTAGAGAAGCCTTTTCCCGGGGTCGGTTACCTTATCTTCAACGAACGTCTCGAACTGCTTGACAAACTTGCAACAATGTTCGGATCACCCGTCAAAAACCGTTAGTTCCACTCTAGGCAAATCGATCGATGGTGGTTTGTATTCGGCGACCGTCGTGGGGTTCCCTATCTTATTGCACCCTGATCTATCGGAAGTGTCGAAGTCGCTGGTCTCATGCTCTCGTTCTTTCTGTGTACACTTCTTCTCTGCTTCCTGCGCCTGTAGTCTAGCCGATAAAAACTGTTGTTTTATGTCTAGTATTCTCAGCCTATATAAATCAACATCCTTACAATCCATATTGTCTTCATTAACACATGAACTAGCACTGACAGGACTAGGCAATCTAACATTAACTAAAGAATCAAATGTACCCAAAACCTCCCCAGAGACGTGCCGTGTTACTTCCTGTCCGGATTCCAATGTTTTTGATCCTTTTCTTGGCATTTTGCGTGTTTTTCCTCGTTCCAAATTGATGTATTGAGTATTGTGACGAAAGTTTGAGCAATGCGTAGCCAAATTTGCAACGGATCCCGAAATCCAAAGGCGAATATCCGTGATATTCCACGATACTAGATTATTGCATGAACAATGGTACCAAAAAGATACAAACCTCAATAATGCGATCACAAGGACTCAACAAACGAGAAACCGAATTGCAGCGTGTGAGCGAGGAGCGCGTGCGTCACGCAGGTCCAAAACAAGGATATGACAAAGTAGCCCCTGGGCGCGAACAAACAACAATTGGTCCATAAAAACAAACAGCGCGTAAAGACACGTCCATAAAGTAGGCAAGTGAGTGATGTGAAGAAAAACACTGAATCGCGAGGGAAAAAGGGGGATTTTCCACGACCGGTAGCTACAATGTTAGAGGCCAAAGAACCAAAAGCGACTTCTCTACAGTAGCCGACCTAGTGATCAAAATGCAGAACTGTTCAATAGCCCTCGAGCACTGGGGTTATAGGGCTGACCTTGAAGCAACGCATACTTTGGAGGGCATAGTCCGTCATCTCTCTCGAACTACAGGGTTGGTGAGTGGAAGAGGCGGAACGGATAAGCCAAGGCCACCGTGATGCTAACTTCGAAGACTTGACCGAATACTTGGACAGACGAACCAAGATGACCGACAGTAGATTTGGCCGACTCGTTCGGGGCAGTAACCGGGCAAACAAACCTAAAACTAGCCAGGCTCAACCCACTGCACGGGAACATCCGAAATACCAATCTTGGACAAATGCGCACGCTATTTCAGGCGAGGATATAGAGCATCCAAGTTGCAGGTCCTGCGAAGCTAGATACGGGCTACTAGAAAGCCCCAAATTCATCAAAGCCCAGTGTTAATTATTCAGCCTCGCGGTCTGCCAGTAAACCAGTATCTTTGAGAGTAGTTGCCATGGGAGTGGTGGCCCCAACTGGGTTGGTCAATGCTTTGGCTTTCGTTGACAGTGGATCGGACACAACCCTGGTCAAGGTGCGGTTTGCCAACAAACACGGGCTCGCTAAAAGCACGATGTCTTTAACAATGAGCACTTTGGTCGGAAAACAGGTACTGGATACCGGCCCTTTGGGGTTACATCTCATCTCCTAAGGCACTTAGGAGCAAACCGAATCGGAGGAGGCATTTGAATTAGCCAATTTCCCTGTGACAGCACCAAGGTCGGTGGGCGCGATTTTAACTAGGCGGCCCCACCTGCAGGATGTAACCGTTGTAGACTTGGACGAGTACGAAGTGGATCTTCTCATCTGCTGCGATGTGCCAGAGGCACATTCGATACTAGACCGAAGAGTGGGCAACGGCCAGGCACCCTATGCCGTAAGCAAAACACCCGGATGGATATTATATGGTCCAGTAGGGGGACGAGGTTCAGTGGATTGCGTATCAGCCGAAACGAACCAAACAGGGTATCAATTGCAGCTGTTGTATGAAAAAGGGGTTTCACGACTGCGGAGACGACAGAATATCATTGTCTCAGGGGACCAGCTCGCTCTGCAAACAGTGCGGCGAGGAACCGGGGGTCTTTAAAAGCAGTCCGAGATTCCCCTCCCATTGCGCACACCAGCTGACCCCTGGGTTGATGACAGAAACTATGCTCTGCAAAGACTAATTCGACTGGAAGAATGCTCCGCTCGAGACCAGGATATATGGGAACGATATGCAGAAGTAATGAAGCGAAAAGAAGCTCTCGGCTAAGTTTCAAAGGTGCCTGCAACCACCGACGGCCGGAAATGGACCCGGTATCTTCACCACTACCCAATTATCAACCCCAAGAAGCCCGAAAAACTGCGGGTGGTTTTCGACCGTGCAGCCAAGTTCCAGGGCAAGTCGTTAAACTATCGCGCTCTACAGGGGCCTGACCGGGTCAAGCCACTAATTGAAGTTTTGTGCCGTTTCAGTGTTTAGAGTGACCTTGTCCGCCGATATCAGGGAAATGTTTCACCAGGTGAAAACACCGGCAGGAGAACGAGATGCGTTGCGTCTCTTATCCTGAGCAAAGTCGTGATAAATTATAGAGTGGCCATCCATCCCTTCAGAGCGATCTCATCACAGTTTCATGCGAACTACGTCCTTCCAGAATCAGCGAACTAGTATGAAGATCTAGTCCACCGGTCGGTGGTAGATAGCGTCAGCAGAAATTTCTACGCCCACGACTGTCTTGGGTTTTTTAATGATTTTGACTCGGCCCCGGTGCAATTCTGGCGCCTAACAGGACCGCCAGAGAAGAAGGGTTTCTATCTTATGAAGCGGATGCCGAAAGCTCCAGTGGTGCTTGAAGTCATTTCGTGTCACGAGAGAGCCGAAAGTTTAAGAGAGTTGGACGGCTCTCTACTCCCCACCGGAAGCACTCTAGGGATACAGTGGAATGCAGGAGAGGACGACCTTGCTTTCGAGCTAAACGTTCCCGATCTGCCAATAACCCGTCGTGGCATACTATCTGCTGTCCCTAGTTTGCTCGATCCGCTCGGTTTGGTCTCTCTCTGGCTGTTACCCGGAAAGATCCTGCTGCAGCGGCTGTGCCGTAAGATGGTCCATGGGGACCAGCCACTGGACCGAGGAGACCGGCTGGACTGGGAAGGATTTCCGAACACCTTAAAGAGACCAGGAGACATACGGATTCCTCGATGCTTGCCCCCTGGTCATACAATGCAGGCGGGAGAACTACACGTCCTGTCTGGCACATTCGAAGTCGGGTACCGAGCAGTGGTATAAGGAGGATAGTTCACGAGGGATGGACAATATACTACGGGAATCCTGCTCGCTAAAGCCCGCGTTGCCCCACTGAAGCCGGTTTCGATCCCGCGCCTCCAGCTCAGTGCAGTCATGTTAGCAGTAAGCGCGGCACAAGCGGCGAAGAGATGCTTCGACTTCTACGTGTGGTCGGCTAGTTTTTAAACGGACTCGACGATAGCGCTGTACCACATTACCAAAGCCAGGGGTTACTTTAGTACTTTCGTTGCTAACCGACCCACGATCATCCACGACGAAACTGCCACGAACCGGTGGAAACATGTCAGGTCTGGCGATAATCCAGCCGATCTGTGCTTTCGAGGTGCGACCAACTCCCGGCAACTGGACACGTGGAAGCGAGGACTAAAATTCCCGCACTTTCGTCAACAAGACTGGCCCGCCTGCGAACTAAAGCCCTCTCCAGAGTTGGAACTGGAGATCGAAGGCGTGGTAATGACGTCCACAGTCGTCGAAGCGATATTCATTTTGCCACTCTTGGTCAGGTTCTTCTCCTGGATGAAGACGTTTCGATCATTAGTTTGGTTGGCCAGGTTTGAGAGACATTTGCTAATCATGGAAGGGATCCACCCCTCCAGCCGTGTACGAGTGGGTCCGATAGGTCCCGATGAGCTACGAGCCGCATAACACGGCATATTCAAGGTGGTACAACAGGAGGCTTGCACCCGAGATCTTGAGAAGGCAGAAGAAGTGGGATCAATCGACACATGATTATCACCTCCAAAAAGCAATTTGAAGCGTTTAAACCTTACACTCGTTAAGGGATTACTATGGGTATTTGGTAGGCTGACCAACTCCCGCTGAGTCTGACACAAAATACCCCATACTGCTACCGGCTCGACAACGTGATGGAATTAATGGTTTGACATATTCACGCCGTAGAGGGACATGCCGGGGAAAGTCACGTGACAAGCGCCATTCGAGAGCGTTTTTGGGTGCCGAGAGGAAGAGCGACTGTAAAATGCGTAGTCTAACTTTGTGTACACCGTGGGAGACGCAGTGCCGTTGAGGGCAAACAACATATGGCCCAGCTGCCAGAAAGCAGAGTGAGTCCGGGCTGGTGGCCATTCAGTGACAACTGGCAGGACTTTGTCGGGCTTTCGTGGATCGTGTATGGAAAGGGGTTGGAAAGGCAATACGGTAGTATCACGTTGAGCATGAAGTAACGCGCGATGCACTCAGAAGTTAAGCATTCGGCAACAACCGACCCCTTCCTCCGGGCCTTGCAAAGCTTTATCAACCGGAGGGGCATACTAACGGATATATGCTACGATAATGGGTCAGGCATTGTGGGTGCCCAACGGGAACTACGGAAATGGCACCAAGACATGAACGGGGACAAGCTGCAGAACCGAACGGAAGCTTGTGGAATGCGATGGCATTTCAACCCGCGCAGGCAAGTCATCGCGGTGGCATTAAAGAACGGTCGTAGAAAGCCCCCCATGATACACGTTAATGATTCAAAATCTCCATCAAACACTTTGCAGTGGGCACCGTTCCTCTTAGACGTTACGGAAGGCTTTTCCAATAAGTGGTTATAATAGTGATTCAGTCACGCACAGAGACACAAACAAATCACACACTTACATGGTACACGCTCAAGATTCATGACCCCCATCAAACACGCCGCAGGGCTGATTGTTGCTCGTTTATCACTGGCGCTATGAAAGATACCTCCCGTAGTTGATAGTTGTTACCACTTTCCCATATAGGAGAATGCGACCTCACCCAATGTAAGACACCTTTGAACAATGCGCAGCTAATATCACAGCGGAATCCGAAATCGGAAAGCCATCATCCGTGAAATTCTACGATACTAGAATACCAAATGAACAATAATAAGAAAGAGGTACCAACCTCAATCATGAGATCACAAAGACTCAAAAAAGGAGAACCGAATTGCGGCTTACGAGAAGGGAGCACATGCGTCACGCAGGTCCAGGACAAGGGTATGCCAGAGCAGCACTCTGGACGCGAAAATACAAACGTTGGTCCGTATAAACAATTAGTGCATAAAACATATCAGCAGTGTGATTAAGTGGTTGATGCCACGGAAACATGGCACTGCAGTGATTTTGGGGGGATATTCCACGACCGGTCTTTACACCTATGCCACCTTCAAGCGCACAAACTCACACATGCGCACGCAGCAAATTCACGACGGATTTGCCGGAGACAGCGCATTCCTTTCGAAGCCTACGCAACTCCCTTCACGCCCACCGTCGAGCAGCCGTTCTCATGTACGATGCAGAGTAACGGTGCGTCCGTCCAGCCACCACTCTGAGTGCTATCTTGGGTAGGATTTTGGCGTCGAAAGTAACAGGTACGCGCACTGACAGCAGAGTATAAGTATGTGGGGGGGATCGGTACCCTTATTCCAAGTCTTTGAATCGGCTAAGATTCCTGAGAACTTTGGTTGGCAATGTAGCCACCGGTTGTGAAGAATCCGCCCAAAATCACTGCACCCATATGCTTCCTTGATACACCTAGCTCACATACACTATTTCCACGTTTTTATGCACCGTATGTTTTCTTGAACTATCCTTTGTTTGTTCGCGTCCAATGCGCTAATCTGTCACATTTCACTTTGGACCTGCGGGACGCACGTGCCCGTCTCTCACATGCCGCAACTTGGTTCCCATAAATGAGGTTTGTGTATGCTTTATGTCACTGTTCATTTGATAATCTAGTTTCGTAGAATTTACGGATACTCGCGTCCTGATTTCGGGATTCGTTTAGAATTGGCTACGTATTGCTCAGATCGAGTAACGGCAGGAATCGACAGTGACAATAAATGCGCCCATGACTGAGCAACATTAGCGAGTTGTGATACGGGGAGAGGAAGTGATTACGTGAGGGGTGGGAGAGCTATCATAAGAGCGACTCCGGGAAAGTAGGCAATGATGTAACTGCCAAGATATGTGTATTTGCATAAGCAATCACTGTGTGCATGGGACAAGACGAATAGCGAGTTAAGGCGAAAGCTATCCTTTTTCGCGTACATGGATAATGCTTAGATGTGCCGGGCATGAAAAGGACAGAATAGGACGCCAATATGAAGGACAAGCTCGAAGGGAAGCCGATGATCACTGGAGAGGAGAGAGAGAGTTTGCAGCAACAGAGAGAGCACAAAGATAGAACTGTGTAACTCACAAAGGGTGCTGGTTGATGGGACTGACCTTGGACTGGATACCCAACCTGAAAATGGTTTCTGGGGAAAGGGGGCGCGATCCTCCAAACTAGTTGCCCCTGCATATCGTGGCAGACGTCCTGCTCGCCGGCCTAAGCGGTGGATCTGACTGCGTCCAGCACTTCAGGGATCAGAATGAGTTGTATGGGTGCTGTGAAATCAAGCACTTCATGTTCTGGTAGCCGGCTTGTGAGAATTCTGGGGAAAGTGATCACGTGGTGGACGAAAACGAAATCACGTGGTAATCTCATTTGTTCTATCCAGGGAGGGAAGTTCCAAGTTATTCTTGGGATGAAGCTGGCAATATTCGTCCTTAGCGGGTAAGTTTTGGAAGCAAAACGGAAAAGGCTGCAGCCTGGCAATTGTATCGGTGGTGGGTAGAGGGAGGGACACAGAACAAAGATATCCTGCCAGGAAGTTAGCAATAGCAGAAATGGGCCGTCCTGAAGTGGATTCCTGGTTTTGATGATGATGATGATGATGATGATGATGATGATGATAGCTGATGATAATTGTATATTTCCTGACCGCTGTCAGGACACAAGCACAAGGCAAGGTCAGAGAAAACAGCAGTACATAACAATGGCAGTCATTCACAATCTTGAATTTTAAGAAACACACAGTAACCGAAGTAAGACGGTTAAGTCCTGTAGTGTTTGAGTGAACAAAAGTGGGGGTGGTTAACGTGGGAATTATGAACTGGTTTCGAATTCCGGGAGGGAATTGTGGATAGCTGAACAAACATGGGAATGCCGATATAAGTGATACTGGATAATGTTTAAAATTGCAGTGATCGAGAGGACCAATAAAGCAATAGGCATCGGACAGCACAACACAAACAGCGAGTTGAGGCAGAAGTAATACGCAGTGTGCCTTATGGGCGCCGAAAGCAGCATGAGACGGGTCAGGGCGCCCAGCAAAGGATGCGAGGGTGTACCAACTTGATATTTGGAAGATCACTTCACGATCACTTGAAGGCAGAAAGCTTCGCGAGGAGTAAAGTGAACTTTTGAGGAGCGTGAATGGTGTATGGATGCAGAACGGACTTTCGAAAAGGAGCCGTCGAAGAAACAGACTAATAGCGACAGAGGCTACTGACGCGGCCAAGAAGTAGTTGGAAGAGTGTAAAGATAAAATTTTACGTATATGCAATAAAAGGAATTAATTGCCAAATTCTGGTTGGCCACAGATGGCTGGTATTTTGTTTCCTAAAAGCTTCGGTTGCAGGTAAAGACAGGTAAAATGATGAGGGTAGCAGGCGAAAGGGAGCTAGGTTGACGAACTTGACAGAGTAGGTTGAGAACGCAGCGGCGAGGGCTAGGTTACAGCCATTGGTTTCTCACAGCAAAGCAGAATGAACTGAACTGTTAGAGTGAAGTGCTGGAAATATATGTTGAGCGGGTGTGGTGATGTTTTGGTGTAAGGAGTCAAAAGACACGAAAAGCGAAAGGGAACAGTACAAGTGACAAGTTATTATGAGGCTTAGTGATAGCTACCAGTGAAACAAGGAGGCGAGAATGGGTGACACCTGGGTCAAATGTCTATGTGTGGTTCGACGGATGGTGGATGGATGACCGCAAGAATTGTGGCGGTTTTTATCAGAACGAGGCCTGAAGTCTCTTGGTGAATGAGGTATCAGCGAGTAAATAGTTGACACGTGAATGAAACTGATACCTTGAGGACTCAATGATATATAGGTTACTACGTATTTCCCATCATCAGCCATATCCTTACACATGATGGAGGCTGACGGAAAGGGACCTTATCGACTATGGCAAAAACAGAGAGCATGAAGCGGTGAATCAACAGAGTAACTGTGGCCGGGAGCGGGTCAAGGTCGGGAGCTCCGACGGCTCCGACGGATAAAGAACAACTTGTCCTTTCTCCACTCATTATTAAAATATAGATCCTGCAAAGCCTCCCCTGTGGTACGAGACCCATTAGGCCTGAGGTATTCGTTACGACACAGCAGTCATTCGGTCACTGTGCCGTCCTCGAGAACCAGCCTACGGTCCAATTTCTGTACTGTTGAATATTCACAAATGTGGAATAAACTTCCACCGAATGTCCGTGCAATAAGCCACTTGCCGGGACTTAAGGAGGAATT
Source organism: Fasciola hepatica (assembly GCA_948099385.1). Lineage (NCBI taxonomy): Eukaryota > Metazoa > Platyhelminthes > Trematoda > Plagiorchiida > Fasciolidae > Fasciola > Fasciola hepatica. The sequence continues at coordinate 1,762,314 of CANUEZ040000007.1, read as the reverse complement.
AAACAAATTGCTTGACGTCCTGACACTCGTATCAAACAACGATCCATACACTTCGGAGGAGCGAGCGTACGAAGTTGGTTTGGGTAACTAACACACGAGTCTGAGTCGGGGACCAGGAGACCTAGGTACCACACATGTCGCCGTATATACCAGTCAAGTTTTATTAATGTTTCGTGTACAACCTTGTGCTTTGCAACGCTCGAACCATTCACCAAGTAGTTCCAATTTCTAGATACTAGAGGTTTCTCTTTACTACTGACGGTTGATCTTCAGCTGGGAGCACCCCAGACTGCATTTTTCTATTTTTACCTTTCCAGGCAACCACTGATGGTGCCTTCCCTTCGGTGGCTCGGCATAATACCTGGCCCACATTTCCCGCTGCAAATTCGACGCCCGCTCATCATTTATTCACTACCACACAGGCCCCGCTCTCCAGCTAGGATGGCGGATCGCACCTCCTGTCACCAAAAAAGGTTTCTGGTTGGGTGTCCAGCGCACGTTCAGCACCACCCAACGGCACCGGTTGCGGCAAAAAACAGCAAAATTTGTTCACCCGAAATGCTGCACATATGGAACTATCTCCCCCAGTTATCGCCTATTTTTCATCGTACTTGTCTCCATATTCGCCACCTTGACTTACCGCTTCTTACGCCCGAAAAAACCTACTTTCCCTAGAACATAATTATCGCGGAGTTAAAAGACCGTTTCCGTACTCGGCTTACCGTTCATGATTCTTTTTCCTGAGGATTCGTGCCAAACCACCCGCTTGTCCCATTCGCCAACTTAACCAATCCCCGAGACAAAACTCGCTCTTATTTTATCACAGTTATCGATATATTTGCAAAAGTCACATTTAATGTTGCCATACACGTCCGTCCCATAAAGTCCAAACAGTATATTTCACTGAGGAATATTTGTCTCCAGAACATCCCAACAGTCGACGATACTGTGATAGTTTGCTCTCTCCATCAGTCCTTCTGTTCGCCCACACGGCTGTAGCATTGCCATATCCTAACCTTGCAAAGACTCATGCCCTCCCCATATATTGACATCTGTATCGCAGCATTTTGATCTTTCGCCATCACAGGATCCATTTCTTACAAAGAACATCAGCAGATAGTATTTCGTCTGTCAACTACTTCACCGTCCAACTTCGCAACTGTATTTATCGGTTGTTTGAAGTTTTTTCATATCCGGTATTCTATCTTGGTAAATCCTCTCAGACAATTGTGATTCTTGCATCTCTCTGGTCTTCATGCTCAGCCCTTAGACAACGATAATCGAAAGTAAATACTTACCTGTAATTTAAATATTCACCTGTGCAAATCGTGCATCTGCGACTATCATGGCTACGCATCACAAACTGTTTTGTCGCCCAGTTCTCATTTCCGTTTTGGGGCGTCACATTCCACCTTTATGAAAGTGAACAATGTGCGCAACGATTTAACGGACTCAGCCGATATTTGGTCGCCGAACGTTACAAGGAAAATCTTTGAAACATTTTGATTGTTCTTTATCTGCAAATTCATTCCTTTTATCGTCTGCTTTCAATCCAAAGCCGTTCCATACTCCGCGGAGCGCTGTAGCTGGTTCATGTCTCACTTGGAAACTTCTTTTTCCTCAAGGTGAACGAAACTTTCGTCAATTCTGTTTGATTCTCTCGTTGCATAGCCCCTCTTTTTCTACTATTTCAGGAAGAGTCTACTACCTCCGACCAGCCCCACCCTGACTTGGCCGGGCTGGTCACCCGACCTTGAGTTCAAATTTGCCGGACGCCGCTCTAAAGAGTAGCTTAAATACTTTCTTTTGTACAATATCGGGTGCGTATACCTGAATCATCCCCTTGGAATTCGGACTCTACGTCCAATTGTACCGTTTGATCTTGCGCTACAGCATGCCTCCGGTTATCCGTAATAAGCCATTATTATTGTTATTATCATAAGAAGTAGATAAACAGACACGTGGGAAGTTTCGTTGCAAATCATAGAATATTGGCATGGCTGCTTATATCTGCATGCTACGATACAGACTCAACTCAGGTGCTCTTTATCATCCGTCGGTAATAACCGTCTACGGGGCAAAAGTCAAGGTTCTCATCAACGTCCCAGACCGAGTTCGTAAGCTTCGGTAATGGACAAGTAGAGATCATGCATTGGGATGAGTTTCTGTGCCGTCAGATATTTATTTGTTGAATGACAAAAGGGCTGAAAACATCGGCCTAATTTGGCGTGGGAGCTTGTTCCAAAGGAAAGAACATTTATTGACGAAGAAGTTGGGCGGCATCGCAGTCCTAGATACTGGGACCAAGACCACAGTGTCCCACCGCTGCAAAGAACGGTTGAGGGGAGTTGTGACCAGGGGGCTGAATTGCAAGCTGTACTTTTACAACACGGAAAAAGAAAGACTGACTCGTTCGTTCACAGTGTAGCCATAGAGGGTCTAGGTGCAGCATTTACCACCTTTCAATATAGTTTAAAGGCGGGGAATATCATAGTAACTGTTCAGTAAGTCTGCACTGTACATTCTCAGTTGTCATTCTATCAATCTGTCGCATGTTGGAAAAGACCACGGTGCTATATTCCAAAAAGAGTCTGACGTGGGTTCTGAAAATGCCAAGCTTGCTGTCCGAGAAAACCGAGGGTTCCCTTATTCAAACCAATTAGCCGTATGGCCCTGGCAACCTGCAAGGCCGAATGTTAGGAGAAATTAAATGTACAGGACCACTATAATCCCAAGTCTCTTACTTCCTGACAGTTGGGAATGAAATGATCAATAACTTTACCTGTTTCTGCGGGAACTTGATGTTTATACATAAGGATACAACTTTTGGCAGCAAAGAATTCCACCAGCTTTTGGTTGCTCGATGAATCTATCGGTAGCAAATGGCTAATTATATCACCAGTGGTGAAAGCTACGGCGCCAGGTTCGACTTAGTACATGATGTTAAAATCGTCCGTAAAAAGAAAAGCTGCGCCTAGTGCGATGACGCTAAAAGTGTCACTAACATGCACAAGAAAAATTAAGAAACCTAGTACACCACCCCGAATAACTCCACCTTTTACTGGTCCATGTGATGGTGAACGGCTGTCAACGTCCATCGCCTGTTTTCGGAATGTTTGATACGACGAAAACCAACGCAGGACTGGGTCAACAACTCCTCGGGTTTTCGTCTTAGCCGGTAGCTCCTTATGAGATACTTGATCAGAAGACTTAGTCATATCAAGGAGAATTACGATCACCGATTTGTCTCTGTTGGTGGCCGTAGTTACCGAATTAAGGAAATCACTCCTACAGGTGGCCCACAATCTTTTTTGAAGAAAATCGCGCTGTCAAGGGTTAATGAGGTTATTGTTCAGTAGATGAGTTTTTGGCTCCTTACGTCTAGCATTGCTAGCTTTCTGTTACCAAATTGACACCGTCCATTTATCGCAATAACGCATAGCTCATGACTACTCAGTCCCCAACCATAAAACTCAAACTTTTGTTCTTCCTTTCTTCTCTTCATTTTCCCTTTTTTCTTCACCGTTTCTCGTAAAGATAGTTCCTCGTGCCGATTTCCAGTCCACCCGGTGTAAATATTCAGGCTCTGATCTCTTCCAGTTGGATGAGGTAGCACCTCCATCTGACCCTGACCTTCAAAATTTGCCGGGCGCATATTTGGATCCGTCCCTGGGCTCTTTTAAACTCCCTGCATTACTCCTTGATGTGCATACATTTATCTAACCCTAATCTCCTTCCTATTTCTTCCTACCCCTCTTTTGTCTTGCTTTTATCTAAAATTTTCATGAAATTTGTCTGTCAATTTTGTTCTTTGAAAAAATTTTGATCACGCGTAAGGCGTGCTTCGAGCGTATCCGAAATAAACTATTATTGTTATTATTATCATCAGTCTTTCCGTAATTCGGGAAGTTATGAGGGTATGAAGCGTTGGTCGATAGTCGGTTAGGTCCTGCCGTGAACCTTTTTTGAGAAAACGGGATAATAACCGATGTTTTCCAAAGGGAGAAGAAGGTGCTACTGCTCATAGACAAATAAATACCTTTGACGACACGAGCGGGATATCAGTTCCACGTAGGCTGAAAGTAGCCGGTAATACGGCATTAGGCCAGGGGCGGTATGACTGCCTAATTTTAATGGGCTCTACTGTTTAGTCGTTTGGATGAAATGAAATTTTTGGGTAAGGTGCAAATGTCAGCTGCTCAAAGCGAAATAGGCATGGCGAGTCATCGGTAGTTAGATGTGGAGCAAAACGGGGATCGAATGCCTCAGATGCCTTTTAGGAGTTCGGTAAATGACCGTTGTTGCACGTAATGGATGAGGTGGGGGAACTGCACTGACTGTTTTTCAGCTCCATCGGCTTGGATAAAGCTTCGGCCCTTTTGGGGTGACTCAGCGCCATTAGTTCCTGTCTTTTATTAAGGGATATTACTATCAATTGTGTTGAATGAGATAAACGGCTTATCTGTAAGAACAACGCAAAATCTCCTGACCTAAGGACTTTGCGCTGTAGCATACTAAGTTTCTTTTTTTAATCGACAATTATTGTTTGGCCTGTCGCTTCCAGGTGGTCCTTGGGAGGGGGTGGTTACGTCAAGACGTGCATCCGGATTGGAGTAAAACTACCCCCCCCACAGTACGCGAGTAGTCAGATAAAAATGAAGTGTCCCAGTTCTGGGCACGAACAAGTGAGGGTAAGTGATTCCAGCTAGCTTGGTGGAACGGTTTTTTGCGATTGGCTTGTGGGCGGTTCGTGTTGGCACTAAAAACTCACAAATTACCCGTAAGTGGTGAAACTACAGGATGCTGTTCACGACCTGTGTGTGTACTTGAGATAATCCCACGGTAGGAAAGAGGCCAAGAATATTGCTTTCTCTAGTTGGGCACGTCACATGTTGAGTCCATCCTCCTAAACGGATGTCGGTCAAGAGGTATAGTAGGTTATGTGGGGCTTCCAAATTAGGTTAAGCGGATGCCTGGTGCCTTAAAGTCACTGACCTTCAGTTTTGGGACAGGTATGTCGGCAACTACGTTCAATGCTACTGTGATGGGCAAAAATTCGTTTGGATTAATAGCCGGGGCAACAGATGAAACTACTAATAAACTCAGAATATCCCGTAGTGACCCGTAGCCGAACTGGATCCGGAAAGTTATCCATTGTGGGGTGCTGGCATATTTTCGCTCACATGGTTTGTCTTTCGTATACGGTCCAACCTCTCTCTCGCATGGTTGGTCTGTTTTTCCAGAAGTTTGGCACCCGGTGATAGCAATATCCTTGTTTGGAGTGTCTTCTGTCAACCAGGTTTCGCTAATAAAAACGAGGTCATATTCACATGAGCACAGTGATATAAGCAGCATTTGCACCTTATTCACTATTCAGCGTGCGTTCAGCATAAACAGTGAAGGTCCTTTGATGTAGTCAAGGATCGTTGTAGGATTCCGGCTTTACTTTCGCCAAAGGAGGGTTGGGTAAGGCAATCTGTGTTTCTTGAGTTACAGCAGCCAGCAATATGGTTGACGGAACATGACACACCATGGATGGCGCAATAAGCCTAGTAGGTATATCTGACGAAGGAGTCAGTCTCGTTGTCACTCTAGGCTGGGTATGGCTAGTACTGACTGGGGCCTTTAGATCTGAGGGACGTCCGCGGTTTAAGTCTACGTATTGCGGGGAAAACCGTGACAGGTGGCTAGCGAGAGCCTCTCTACTGGTGGATACTGGTGGCTGGGACACAGAAATATGGGGAGAGAGGACTAAGTAGCCATGAAGTGGGAAAGGAAAGGGAAGTGTAAGAGTATCAAATAACTTGGCACCTGCCTTGATATGGACGGTAACACAGGTGCCCTCATTACGTCAATAAGTTGATTGGATGTCACCTGGAGGGGGGATGTGAAATGGAGGTGCAATATAAGGGTGTTGGGTAGGGCAGAGATTGAAAGTTTGCGGGTACTGTAGTAGATGGCCTGAGGTCGGAAAGGGATTCAGGGTAGGGGAGATGCGTGAATGATAAAAGCGGGTGATTCATAGGGGAAAATATTACTTACATTACGATGGAGTTAGGTAAAACACTGAAATACCGTTTGGTATGAAGGGCGGCATTACTGGAGCGGCTCGGGAGTTAGTCACAATAGTCTAATGGGGAGGGTACCCAGAAGGTGTAAAAAAAAGTATGACTGACTGGTATGTACGGTGCAACCAGTGTGCGGTTGTTTTGAACGGGAAGATGGGCATTGGATAACGTTCTTTCGTCTACTGTAGAATTCAGTTTTTCTTCATTTGGGGTACTATGTGCTGGGAAGAGTGGCTTGATGAGTGAGTTAGAATTGATCATAGTACCAACAACATGTATTCCACCTAATGATGACGCTTTCGCTGGTTTTTGAGATGGTCTATGCACGGCTTTTTTATGCACAGTAGACTGTCGAGTGGCCCCAGGAGCCCAGTGACGAGATGAAATAGAAGAATATAATGTGCCTCCTTCGATGGACCGAGGATTTCTGGGTACTTTCGTTAAGCTGGTTGGGCTATTAACACTGTCATCGGTCGTGGCCAGTGTTCCGGTTTAGTAATGGCGGAATCGAGTTGGCTAGCTAAATGGGAGACAGCTTGCCAGGGGTAAACTCCACACTTCTTGGTTTCTTAGGCGTTGGTTGGCGAGGAGAGTTTGAAAAGTAATTATCTAAGTCGACTTCAAACAAACGGGGTCGGTGCTTTATTGAGCTTAAAGACGAACTGATATTGCAAGTACTTTGTGCACTGTCAGACGGTGAAGAGGCTTATAGCTGAAAGGGGCAATTTTTGGCGTAGCTGAATACGCGCTGGTGGACCTGACAAATTCCCTTTGCAGTAAGGTTTTGCCGGCAACAGTCTTATTTTGTCGAAAGGGGTTCTCGGAGATGTGGTAAATTGGCATTATATGAATTCTTCAGCAGGTTTCTCGTTGAAGAAACTGAACAACAAGGGGCATGATTTGCGATGACTGTTCTTTCGTGGCCAAATGCACTGGCAGGGGTGATTTGTACTGATAATAACACCTCAAAAGCTATGTTTTACTTCTTCGACGGGGATTCTGCCGGGTTCATTTAATACAACGGCACTTTTTGGGTTGCTGATCCTTTGCACGGTTTCCGAAGCAGTGGCGTTTATGAAACGCCCAAAGGTGACCAGGTCTTCGGTTGACAGGTTTGCTGGGGATCAGAGATGTGCGTGAGCGGAATCAACTTGGACAGGGTAATATCAATCAAGAACACCTGGCAGTTGAAATTAATGAGATTTTGTTTTATTGTCTCGGCTTTTTTGTTTACCCCGCCAAAACATCTGCACGAATGACGGAACACGTATTCAGTGAAGGCTTCGAAACGCTTGACTGGCAGGTGCGTTTGATCGGACGTTGACAGGACGAACCAGCTGGTGAGGATGCAGTTTGTTTGGCTGATAGTTTCGGCATTGAAACGCTGACAGCGACTGCAAGCGCGGGCTGAATATACAGAAGTGTGTTACGTTCCACAATGGACAGGCCTCCTGAGGTGAAAAAGTGGAACCCTGTGATTTTGGACCAAAGAAGAGTGACGTTATGGAATTGCTGATAATGAGACTTTGAAGCTTAACGAAGGCTTTTTTGGGAAGACGTTCAACTGGATGGCATACCGCCTTTCTACACTTCACGGTGGTGCAAGCCTTTCTATTACAGACGGATGTTCCCCTCCTGTATCTGAGAGATTCCTTTTTCAAGAACTTGCAGATCAGTATTATAACTCACGGTTTTGTGCCCCTAAAACTTACTGTGAGTTATGGGAACACACCAAGAAGCTGTAATTTTCAGTATTACTCTAAGTGGCCAATTAAAAATATGATTTAAGCAGGTAACCGACATGTTGTGCTGGTTTACTTAATAATATGACCTAGACGTTATTCAACAATTGTTCCATAGAAAGAGTCGAAAAGGATGCTTTCAGGTAGGCTTCATCCCCAATTTCCCACACAAGACTTGTGCTGATATTTAAAGATAATAGCTTACGATCTGACTGTTAGATAGCGTAATTATTTACTCTCACAATCAGCCTTTCAGTATAAATAACTACTTCTGTTGGGAATGTCACGAAACTGACTTGAAATGAAGCAAAAGGCTAAACTGAAACAACCCGATTTTAGAGTCCCGGTGACCCTGACCCCCATACTTCTTACACAAACAAACAAGCCCGCAAACGTTTTGTGTATGGACGAGCTTGGCGAAGTAATGTAAAACGTGGTCACATCCACTACTCATGTAGGACACTTGGGAGGATTTTCAATGAATATCCCTAATATCTCCGGCCAAAATCCTCCCGTGAAAACCGCTGCCTAATGTTCAGGATGAGGCCATGATTCCCACCTTACCCTCCCTTGGCTTACTGTTAGTGTTCGCGGTTACTAGACTTCTGCTTTCGTGGAGTATACCACAGGTTGACATCGTAGTCATCGTCTCCACAGTTCATGGCGAATCAACTCGCAATTTCTTTGCGCAAGTTGAGGTTGGTATATTCATCGGAAGGTCCACGCACACACTTAGATGTAGGACTGTAACTTAGATAATCCAGGGTCGAACATTTTGCATCAAAAGGTTATGTTACATATCCAAGCAGTAAATGGATTATTTAAACATCGGTTTGAAGTGATCTGATTACAGGTTGCTGAGAGAAATCGGACGTAAATTCTGCTTTCAAGTGACAGGGGAGGGTCACGCAAACTAAAAAAAAACTGAGATCCAGATAAGCTATACAAAATTCATATCAAATATTCCGAGAATAATGGAAGTCTTTTTATAACCACCAATCATTATCGAAAAAGGGGGTACGGTGTAACGTGTAAAAACATTTACACATAAACTGATCAAATACCCATACGAAAATCAAAGCTTTAGAGTGCTTTGTGTACAGAACGTTTTACAAAGAAAGCTGTGTTTACCTTAAATGAGTATTTCCCCCCAAAGATCGGGGCGACTGTACAATGTGGTTCTCAATTGTGAGCCCTTACTAAAAAGCCCAACCGGAACGTTCACGAATTATTCTCATGTTTTCTTATTGTTAATTGCACAGAAAACTGAACAGTGTGCAACTTCGCTATCGTTTAAGAGGACTGAATCAACTTGAATATGTAAAAATGGTAAAAAGGAATGAAAAGGAGAAAAGTCGCCACGGGGTAGTACGAAATCAACCTCATCTCTTTGCCCAAAGTTTTGAGTTTAGCTTACCATAGTAGCCGTTAATGCTATTCCCCATTGGCAGACAACGCTCCGATTTTTCGAGCACCTTGGTTTCTCCTGTCTTCTGCAGTGTACCACGACTTAGAGATCCGTACAGAAAACAGCGCCCTACCTGACTGCGCAAAAGTAACCCTTCCAAATGGTTGCTACCCTCAGAGCTAACGTCAATACAGTGATCTTGAGCCCGCTTTTAGACAGTGATTTCAAAGCAATGACTGTCTGTTTGGCAAAAGGTGGGATACTGCCCCGGCGGCCATGGAACTCACCCCAGATTCCGCTGGCAGACGCTCGGTAAGGCAGCTCCAAATTCCGCTGCGTAAACCAGTGACACCAGAGTTATAATTGAGTTTGCCAAACGGGCCACCCTTGGAGATTCACAAAACTCTATGGTGTCATCCTTCTGCTCAAAATTAGGGGGTTTGATCGTGGATGCATAAGCTTAGAAATTGCCAATGTTCCGAGGGTGCCTATCGGTGGTGTTCAACTCTAACCTTCGCAGGTCAAGCACTGCAGCTCCAGTAGCTTTCGGTAGTCTTAAAGCATTTTGTTCACGCACAACGTTGTTGGGATGTTGATATGGCGGACCGTTTGAATTTCCTGCTGGCTGGCTGAGGAGGTTACTCCTTATAAGAATCCCTAATTTCACTCCAGGCAACCGCAATGATGCTCAGGTTCCGTAAATCTCATTCTATAAAAACGAACATACAACTCTTCGTGCCTTAAGATACGAGATTTGGCACTGGCAGATCTAGATTTAGCATTATTCAGAGAATCAGTCACAGCCAAAAAGTCCTTAGAGACTTGCCGAGTTTCACGAAGCTTCGGTTCCCTTGATAAACACTAAAACTTTGCCCATAATCGGCATCTTTGCGCTCCAAAAAATTTTTCTAATTACTTCGTGAATATGCAGTATTGCTCGAGGTGCCCATCGAAAGGGGTTTGCCCTGCCCTCAGCGGGATAGGTGCTGAAACCCCGATAGTTTCAGGCGGTCTCAAGGGTCGTCGATTGCTGTGCCATTTGGATGTTGACATGACGGAATATGTGCCTTTCCTTCTGTCTAGCAGAGATTAGTCCCTTGTTTCAGGAGCTCCGTTTCCCTTCTCACCAAGTACAACGGATTCTCTAACGGTACTGCTCTCAATCTATAAATTCTATAGTCTCCAAGCTCATCGTGACTGGAGATACACGACCAAGCGCTGACAGAACTAGCGGACTTAGCATTATCCAGAGAACCAATAACACCCAAATCATCTCCACAGACTTGCAGAGTTAATTCCCGTTTCCTTATAGGGTGCCTTATCCCTCCTCTAGACATTTCCAGTGAGTTTTCTTGTGAAGGTTACACCTGAGTACCGTAAGTCACAATTATCGCAAATAGAGCAAAGCGTAGCAAACTCATGCGAAACCCAAATACAAACAAACCTCAAGTAAGCGGCCAAATATACTCAACAGTAAAACTCAAAAGTTCAGGGTCCCGTGATCCATGCGCGACGGTAAGAAACGACTTAAGGCCAAATTCAAATGTCCTAAACAAACAAGCGTGTAAAAGTTTTGTGTATGGATGAGCTTGGCAAATTAATGTCAAATATGGTCACATTCATAATTCACGTAGAACTTTTGGGAGGGTTCTATGTGTGACTTACTGCCCTGATGTTTCTCCACGTGTTTCGCTGAGGATTACCGGTTAATGAAGAAGGACCCTTCAGATATCAAGACCACATCGTCCGCCATGCGAAGGCATCTACATCGGTGGTGAATCGCCCAAGTTTCGTGGTACCCTCCATCTTCTGAAGCGTTTCGGAGTGTCTGCACGTGAACCGAAAACTCCGCGAACCCTCGCTTATAATACCCGACTAGGAGGTAGATGAGCCCCAGAGGACCTAATAAAACAATGTATTTTCCACTTTACCTGCTCAACCAGACCCCAGTCCGGGCAAACACTCTTCGTAGCTCCCACTGCTGCATTATTTCGTCCCTACTTGACATGGTATCCTGCCTGATAGATATTATTTTACGTCTTCTGATTATCTTTCTTCCTGCTGCTGAGAACTCTCATCACTGGATGATAAATGTTGTTCATCTTGGTTTCCGCCCCATCTTTCCGAAGGAAACTATGTCCTCTCGTTCTAATAAATGTTCTTTCACGCAGCCCGATACGATTCTCACCTGTCTACTTATCTCATAACCAGTGAACCTGGGGAAGCGTTGCGGATGGTTTTTTGCATCACTCGGTTATGTATTCTATTTTCTGCCGCCTAAGATAACATTATTCTCAAAACATTTCTTTTTCTTGCTTATTCTTTACCACTGAGTCTAATTATTCCGAAACTCAGTGGTATTGACCGTGTCAACCGTCGACACTTTACTCCATTTGAACTCTCCGCGGCTTTGTTCTCTTGTTGTTATAGTGTGCAACCCTCCTTCAAAATACGTGGATATTTCGTCCTGTTTAGTAACACTGTACACTATAATCGCACACCTATAGTTGCCGCTTGACCGCGGTCAAGATATTCTATGAAACTATGGTCTCTTCTGCACATATTTCGGGGGAACCCACAGGGGTGATCATCTTTTTGGTCCAAGCTAGAAGAAAGTCCCTGTCCATTGAGGACTCCCCTACTCCATTTTGTGGGCCACTCTTTAAATCGGCCTACACGGCATGTGTAACCCTTTTTTCTTATTTCTGGGGTCTGTTCGTGGCCCCTGTTAAGCTCGTGTTGAAAGCTCGTGTCCCGTTCCCTAGAGGCCGAATACCTAAACAGGCTGTGGTACCTTCCCAATCCCCGTACTCTCCCCATGACGCTCGCATGTTGTGTTCCCCTTTCGCGCTTGGCTCCAGAACCAAGTAGATATCTCACCCCGCTTAATCCACAAAGTAGGGTGACTTCATCCGTTTACCTCGTGATGTTTCCTTTCACTTTCTCCTCCTGCTCTTAGGCCGTTCGTGCACCCGGTTCCACCTCTCAGCCTAAAGGAAGGGCTCTCGACAGCAGGACATTTCTGTCCATCATGGAAAGCTTCCCTGGCATCTTTACCGAAACCGGTGGGCCCGCAAGGCCTGACTGTTACAAATCACCGCATGATCACTCTTCTCTGGTGAGGTTGTACCATTCGTGCCTGCTATATCATTTGGGTACCTTTATATCACAAAAACCGGTGTCTATGCAGTCTGTCTCACCTGCCACCTTTTCTTTGTGTGCACATTCTGCACGAGAACTTTTTCCTGCGGCGGGGTTACTAGCTTTTTCCCGAACAACCTCCCGGGGGCTGACCCGGGCAGCCAGTTAACCACTGAAGTATAAGGGTCTCCTACCATGAGAGGCCCGCTCTTGCCAGCTGTGGTGGTTCTGCGAGAACAGTGCATCTCCTAGTCTTCGTCATCATCACCCAGTGGTCGCCTACGTACTCCAGACATGTCTGATTTGCCCCCCCAATAGAGCTGCCGCCTCGACGGCCTGCACTTTCAATGTTGTTATCCGCTCCCCATCCGTGAAGTTGTGTTGGCCTGCCAGTAGTGACGAGGCCTCCTCACCAACTCTTCCGGCCTGTCTGTCTACTCTGTTTATAGTGAAAACCCCTGAGGCCAGACCATCGGCACTCCCACCAGATCACAGCCACTTCTCCATGGCTGCGATAACATCCATAAATAACTTTATCAGGGCAAGAGGCCTGCATGGCAGCAATCTTTCTGCTGGCGCCAGAGTCAGAGGAGACTATTTAAGGCCAGACTTGTAGTACCGACCCTCTCGTTTTTCACGTAGATGTCATTATCTCCTGCAGGTAGTAGATTGTTAGGGTTCTACCTTGCAGACGCCTCTGGTCTTGAGTTGCGGAAAGCCCGTCTCTTTCACTGGCGCTCTGGTTTTCGTCTGCTCTCGTTTCATCAGCTTGCCTTGGAGTTATGCTTGGTGAAGTTGTCGAGAATTTGGTGCCTCCTTCCGTAAGCTGCGTGGCTAGTTGACCTCTACGGCCGGGGTGAGCATCCGGCACCATTGTGACTGTATCCTGCGAGGCATCCATTATACCGTACTCACTTTCCGATAACCTGTCTGGGTGCATTGGATTTGAAAGTCCCACGAGCGACGGTCTGGTATGCATTCTGCCCCCTTTCAGCTAACCTCCCAGCCGAAAGGCTTGTTTGACAGCCGTTTGCCCCGGGAAGTCTACCGTTTTGCTCCGTCCCGCTAGTTCTTGTGAGAAAACCTCCGTGCCTTTCTAACCGTCCAGCTTATCTGGCATACTAGATGGTCATTTCATTGCACCTTCAACGGACTAAAATCCGGTAATCACGCAGGTGGAAGGCAACAAACTCGTCTTATCGATCATCAAAACAGATATAAGACAGAAATTGTGAGACGCGAGAGTTTCTTATAATCTTCTCAATCGTGTGGGTAAACATGCGGATTCGGGTTCGAATGGGGAACAGCGCAGCATGATGGAATGAGCAGAGTCGAAAGAAATTGGGAGACTGTCCGGTAAACATGGGTGGCTACTGCAACGGCAAACACACATTGTGGACCAAAGCTATCTGTGCACACAGTGGACGCCTAAGCCTACTTATCAACACAGCCTCACGGAGGGCCAGGAGCCTTGGGTCCCGATTTCATACCATCAGTTGGAGAGCTTGACCCGGACCAGCCTGACAATGAAAGGTCATGAGGTTTTTCGCAGTTGATGGAGCCGGGTTTCTAGTGGCTCTTTGTCGTCCGAAAGGGGAATAAGTCACTGACTGCACTGACCTATTTGATACACGCTCTCCCAAAATCTCCCATGACACCATCAACCGATGCTTCAGATCTTGTTGTTTGGGCTATTTTACAACAGTAAGCACAAGGCTCGTGGCAATCTAAAGCGTTCTTTTCCAAAGGTCTGCAGCCAGCCAAATCCAGACATGGTAATTTCAGCAGGGAATTCCTTGCAGTTTGCTTGGTTGTTTTTCACTTCCGGCGCGTGCCGGATGGCAGACAACTCACCATCTTCACAGACTGCAAGCCATTCTTCTTTGCTGAGAGATCATTTATAGCCCGGTACTCGCCCAAGAAATCCCGTCATCTAACTTACATCACTCAGTTCACAGGGATCTGCAGCACAGCTCAGGCGGGCTTGACCCATTGGCAGATGCTCTTCCTCGCATCCTCCTCATCATTCCAACCAGCGGTATTGACTTAGCAGCCATTGCTTCGGGGCAAGTAAGTAATCCAGGAGTAGAGCGGCCATGTCACAGCAGCCCTCTCCAACTTGAACTCGAGACACTCACTTCATCGGAGGACACGATCTTGTGCGAACTGTCACGAATACTCCCAGTCCAAGGGTATCATTTGCCTTTGTGAAAGGAGTCTTTGGGACACCGCAAGGTTTGTCACACTTCGGCTTACTAGCTCCTGTAAAACTCGTGAATGTGAGCTTCGTGTTGTCAAGAATAAGTATATAAATGCATAGGCAAGCTGTTGTCTAGAATGTCAGCCATCCGAAGTAAGCTGTCATAGTAAAATTCCTCTCGGCATGTTTACAACGCCCAAGGCACGGTTTCAGCATGTGTATGTCAACCCAGTAGATCATGTTCCTCCATCTAAGGGATTACCTTGCCTGTTGAAACTCACCGACGGTTTTTCGGGGCGGACTAATGTGATGCCCCTAAGTGACTACTCATCCGAAACCATCGCACGTGTCTTCCTAGAGCGATGGGTAGCTCCGTTCGGATGCACCGCTTTGAAAGCCATCGATCGGGAAGCCCATTTTATAGTTCAGCTACCGGAACGTTCGAGGGACGAGCAGCAACCAATTTCGACACAATTCAAAACAAAGTCGATTCCAAATAGCCACAACAAATTAATTAATTTTGCAATAATCAAACCTCAATAGTGTTCCTTTGGGGCTCTTTCGCTCCAAATTGGACAACAAATCAACAACTGCAGCTGGGTTACAACGAAAGGTTAGATACAGAAGATGAGATTACCAAATACAGTCACAGTGAAATCCAAGCTGAGCAACTCTTGCCCGAGGCAACGGTAGGAGTCCGGTTTGTGACAAAGATTTAAAGAAATAAAACAACCAATCGGAATTCCAGCAAAGATAGTTCATACAAATGATAAATGTCGTTTGTATTATGGATGCTAATGCATGGAACGGGGTTTTTTGAACTCCTTTACACCCATTCTCAAGGTTTGTTTTTTCCCTGGTGAGCACATTAGGATGAAAACAAGCGAGAACAACGCAGTATCGTCCAGGCACCAAAGGCTTGATCGAAAGATCTCATAGACATCTCAGAGCAGCTTTAAGCGCTCATGAAAGCCAGGCTTGTCACAAGACTCTTTCTTTTGTTCTGCTAGGCATTCGCAGTTCAGTGAAAGCCGGCCTGCATTCAAAGCAGAACAAATTATTACCTGGGTGTCCGCCTCGGTTGCCGGGGAGCTGGTCGTACCGCTACCTTAACAGCCATTTAACTATTCAGACCACTCCGAAAGCCTAACTCAGCATACGCGTGACCTGCAAGCAGCGCCGACAAGGGAAGAGGGCATAACAGTGTACATTCCCAAAGAGCTGTCCACGTGGACGTATGTATTCTTGCGTACGGATAGTACAAGGGATTCGATTCAGGCGCCCTACTAATGCCTACACCGGGTTCTGAAACGGAAAGTGTTACATCACCGAACTTGAGGGCAGACAGGAAAAGCTTTCCATAAGTCAACTAAATCCGGCTCCCATGGAAGTAGAGACGCCGTCGGACTCAGCCAAACCATGCCCAGCACATACTGTCATACCCGAGCCCGGGTCTACATTGTCATCAGGCAAGGATCCCACGAATCACGAAACCCCAGTTCAAGGCGACCCTCGAGTTCGGGTTGTGCGAAGAGCCGTGCTCTTCGCAGACTCCGTATCAGTTGCACCCATGCCACAATTAAGGGTATGCTTCTTGACCACGATCAAGACACATGCGTAGGGCATGATCAATGGGTATGGCATTGCACAATAGTATGAAATATTCCCAGGGTTTGGAAGTTGGATTCACAAACGTGAGTAACGTTGAAATAAGGCCGGGCAGTGTTCGAATGAACTAAAGTTTTGACGGTTACCACGGTAATCGGCATGGTCCATGTCTCTCCGAATAAATTGTTATTATTACTACAAATCAGTTTGGATCTCGGTGACGGAGTATGGTGGGGAGTCGGCAGTGTGTGAAACCGCTGAAAAAAGGCTAATAAACTGTGTGAAACATGCAGTACACATGATAACTGCGTAAAGAATTGATCCTGGAGTAATCGAAGAAAATTAGAGACGTACGGATAAGAAATACGCTGAGGCACCCACTGGATACCTGAAGGGTCCATATCAAAAGCTGGAGGTGGAGGTTCACCGACAAGTAACCAGGTGTGGGAGAGAATAGAACCAGTATGGGGCCGTCCAAATACAGACAGTGGTATCAGCCGAGCAAATGTTTTGTTATCACCACTTGGTTAATTTTGACCAAGCACTAGGCCTGGAGAAAGGTGGGCTGGAACACCTAATGAAGGAGGGAACCTGGAGAATAAACGCTTGTGGGCAAGGTGAGTTCATTGTTACTGTTTTTTGCCAATTCCACAGCGATATGGAGAAAACGGAGCCTCGCCTGAAGGTGGCAGACGGACAAATAATCCACGTAGGATGTAATGTGCTGTTGGGGCAGCGTGGATGGTAGCTAGAAGCTCAGCTGAGGAATTCAAAGGGATTCTCTAGGGGGTAGTCAGCTTGAGTTAGAAGATGAAGCAGGTGAGTCAACGTAAATACTGAGGGATCAAAGGGTGAAATGAACTAGAACGCGAAGGTCTGTTGCCGTGATCTGCAGACAGTCAGACCCAAAGCGGCAAGGGATGTTATTTGTGTGTGAGATGGGAGGCTTTTGTGACTGCGATAAATAAAATTACGGCCATGTTTCAACCAACAGCGACAGCCTGGTATTTTATTCCGTAGTGATTATGATTTCCACCCACGGCAGGTAACGAAGTGAGGCCTGGGCAGGAGAGGGCTCATCAGACACGACTGGCTGTTCATGGGGAAATGGTTTGGTGTGACAGACCAAGCGGGCTATGATGACTTAGGTTGACGAAGTGCGGGGTGGCAGGTCAAGGGTGGAAAAGCAATAGATGGAATCCGGTCATTGAGTACCACAATGCAGTACGAATGAGACCATCTAGAGGGCATATGGGAAGTAATTGTTAGGGCAGTGCATTAGGACATTTGGTGTCAATCCGGTGAAAGTATTCTGTTGGCTCGTAGCCCGAGTGGAAGTACTGTGACCACCGTGGCGATCTGTGTACGAGGTTCCAAATAGCAACGGCCATCGAGATTATCTGCTTAAGCCATGGCAGCCTAGCGTGGAAAATAGTCTCATCCGATGAATCAATTTGTTGAATTCGTGCGGCAATCCGGAAGTTACCTTTAGTGGACCGATGGCTGCCCAAGTAACCGACATGAGTTGAAAGAGATCGGGGATGAAGCAGTCAAAAACCCGTTCCAGCTGGGGGTTGTGATTATCGTTTTATTAGAACTCAAACCGCTTTGAATAAGGGGGTGTACAAATCAGAGCCTAGAATAAGTGGTAGGGTGTAATTAATCTGCGAATGTGGTTTGAGGTACCGCCATTTCTAAGGTTTGCCCACAGCGGGCTTTTCAACTGGCTGAGCTAGCCTGCCTCCGTTTGGCTAATCTGTTGCCATGCAAAGGGGATAATTTTGGTGGCATAGCATTAAGTATTTGACATTTCTGGGATGCATTTAATGCTACCGAAGTGCAAAATGTTCACATGAAATAATCTACGTTGACATCTGATGGTGTGTAAAAAAAATTACGAAATCACTCGAAATATATGTGGAAGCGATTCCTATGTGAGGTAACGTCGATTCCTGACTTATCAGAGAGATGGTTTAACATTTTCCGCTGATCTGAATAATCTAACCTGTCACCCCGGTCTATATTTGGCTGCCATTTGTGAGGTCAGAAAGTCAGGGATAAAGGATGACGAACAACTTCCACTTCTTCAGATCCGGGTAGACCCTCGCACCAAAAACCGGTGCAGGGCCTAATCATCAACGGCCGCGAGCCGCCCACCCAACCGCACGTCACCCGACGAACCAGCGGAGTGAGAAACATGCTGTGCTCTCAAGTTCATACGTGGCCTGTCCACCAATGACAGACGCACGTTCCTTCAACAAATCACAACAAAGAAATAACCAGATTACGGATAACAAGAAAAACATCTCGCAACCGTGTACTAGCTAAACACTTACAGACCACACAGACCAAGCAACATCAAAGAAGAGGCAGCCGAATCCGGCCACGTTTGTGACGACTCCTTTCGGAGCCCAACAGCAGCAGTCTTCCATACACCCGCCAAAGGAGATTATTTACTCTGTTCCGGAATAGGTGGGTGGGTCACCAGACTGGAAGCGGTTCCAGTTGTGGGCTGCGATAGCAAGAGAAGGAGGCAAAGCTGAAGAGGGAGAACAACTTTCAGAAGTGTGGATTTAGAACAATGGAGAAATAGACAGGCCTAACCTAAACCCTTGAGATAGGTGGGCCATATTTTGGAGGTTGACTAATGGCGTCTTCTATAGGGCGTGCACTAAGTTGAAGGGTAATTCTGACTTGTACATTTTGCAGAAATTTTCACTTTCTTCGGTATTAAGTCAGGTTGTCGGCTTGTCAAGTATACTTGCAAGTAGAGGAGTAGACTAGTTGTAAGCTGCGACGATTGTCAGGTTAAGGGATGATATGGTACGGAGTTATGGGGGACTGTGTTGGGCACTGTGGCCATCTAGGATCTTGCTTTCTGAGGTGTATAGGCGTTAGACAAGCTCCTTGTGTCGCCTTGATAGTCGGTGGCTAGAGCTAACCGTGGGTGGTTTATATTCCGGACGTAAGACAGGGGCGTTTTACACATTGCACAATTTGAAGATGTCTAGAGGATAAAGTCTCATGCCTCCGAGTAGGATGCTTGCGTTCAAACCTCGTCTGTGCTCTGAAGAAACGAGGTAGGTGCGTGAAAAACTGGGTAAGATCTCGTTGTTATCATAGTTTCTTTCCGAAAAAAAACAAAATAAAACACTTCTATAAAATCTTTTAGCTTTGTGTTCAAGACTAACCGTTTACAGCGATCACTCATGCATTCGTTTTCGTTTTCTTCCTCTCGCCCCTTGAGTTTCTTTTGCATAGAACGAGTCTCCTGCCAACAACCCGTCTATCTGCGACAAAGATGGATGTGTGAAAAAAGGAAGTCACTATTATCCTACTGTGTGAAGGTTTTGGCATGCCTAGACTTTTTCTGGAAACCCCGACCAGTTTTGTAACTGGCCGGCAACCCGCTGCAGTGGCTCTGCAAACCCTACGCATAGAAGCATACATTCAATAGCCATAGATATCGGGGCGATTATCGAGCCATGAAGCAAGCCTGCGGAGGAACGAATTTGCCGGAATCTTTTTCCTCTATCTCCAAAACCATGAACTACTGGTTGTCTTCATCCTGTTTTTTAATGTCGTTCTTTTGTGTTTTCAGTCATGACACTTTCTTCATGGGAGGCGAAATTTTCACGGCCTACAGCTTCGAAGATTTCCCCCTCAGTCTTCCGGGGGAGAGAATGTGTCGCGACATTTCGTCCATTTCTGCCGATCATCATCATTGTTGCTACTCCATGCACGAACTTTGTTTCATCACTCCGAACCAAGCTAATCTGCTTTCGACCGCCATACACACATACCTCCTTGTGGGTCTTTTCTGGTCGTTTCTCGTTCTGCACCATTCGCTCTACAGGTTCGCACAAATGTCTCTGTGGCTCGATTTCAGTTTTCTGACCACTAGCGAGGCATCATTCGATTGGTGCCTGTAGTTATCTACCGCGTCTGCATGCCATTATGCCCCGTTATCCCTGCGCACTACACCACTCTGTAGTCAAACACCCAATGTGCTCGTGGCCCGTCATATAAAAGACCTGGCTCATTATCCTCCAGGTTGACAACCTTTACACCCTGAAGAAGTGACCACATGGATAAAATCAAATCTAGATCTTTCAACACTCCCGTCGGCGGACAATTCACAGCTAATGTCCCCATTATACCTATGTTCCTTCTAGTCTGGGGCGGCAAGTTACAGTCTTACGCCTCCCGTAGCCATGACCCGAGCCCCACCCACGGTGCCCACTGCTAGTGACGTGTTGACTCTCTCAAGTTGGTGTTTTCTCGCAAAAAGCTCTTTTACCAAAGCAGTATTGGATCAGCTGTCTACTAACGGTAGGGCTGTAGCCACCACAATAGGTTGCACCATTCCTACAGCGACTTTGCCGGAACAATATGGTTCCTGGGTAGACTGAGAAGTGGAGCAGATCAGGCTCAATTTCAGATTTCTTCCCCAAGAGGCCCTCTTCACCCGGTGTAGCAATAGCTGGTGTCTGTCCAGAAGATCTTCTTCGTTGCATTTTGCCTTCGCCCGGCAGGCCGCTGCTCGGTGTGAGTTACTGGGGCATATGAAGCTCGCTCCTTGTGCCCTACTCGTTTACCAACCCTCATTAATTGCTGTCTCAGAGAACCTTAAGCAATCTTCGTCGATGTGTGCAGGACTACATAGGAGGCAAGCAAGGTGAGGGTCAACGGAGGACCAGTAGGCAGTCGTTCTTGCATAAATCACTTTCTTATTACTGCGCCCAGAATAAGGGGAAGCCAACACCCTGAATTCTCCGTGGAACAGGTGAATTGAGTCTTTCAAAACTCTCTTAGCGAATCTTTTTCGCATTTCGTGAAGTTGGGAAATAATGATGTCTGTTAGGTCTTTACAAGGTATACCACTTGCATGGGAAAGGTGCTTGTGAGACCTTTCACTGCGGTGAGCTCTTTAGCACGTAGGCCAAGGGAAAAAATGGGGGAGAGAAATAGACCCGTGAGGTAATTTGCATGCAAAGAGAAAGCGGTGAACGATGTGGGGGGTAAAGATATTGCCTCCAGACGCAAAACAAAGTGGGTCAGGCTTCTCACTTTTGTGAAAAAGTAGTCAACGCATTCAGTCCAACGAAGATTAAAAGCAATCGTAATCCCAAGGTATGTGGCTGATAGGCGATGACAAATGGAAGTGTTTCTCACGTGAAAGTCTGGACAGGATTCGAGAAAGTTCATATACCTAGTGCTTTCGAAGAGAGAAAGGAAGTCTGAGCACTTACGTAGATTTAAGGTCACACTATGGGCCTTGGACCAGTGATCAATGTCAAAGAAACCAGGTTGGATTTCAGGTGTAGCTGATGTAATAATAATAATAATAATATTGGTTTATTTCGGAAATGCCCGAAACATGCCATGTGCATGATCTTGTTGATATAGGTGATGGAATGGACAGGTATAATTCATGGAAATATGGAAACTCTCGTGAAAATATTGGATAAAAAGGCTCAGAAGGGGGAATAAAGTAGGATTAAAATAGGATAAACGTATGCACACCATAGAGATTGTGTGGAGTTTAAATGAGCCCAAGAGCGGATTTGAATGGACGCCCGGTGAGTTTGAGAGTCAAGGTCAGATGGACTGAATGGCTGGTCCTGGTAATTACATATGGAGGCCGACTGGTAAACATGAGAAAGGCTGAAAATCGGTATAAGGAACAGCAGTAGTGAGGGACGATGGAGAAAAAAGTGAGGTGCACTGCAGTGGATTAGATATCAATGAAGCATTGGTACTTTGCAGTGGACAGGACACAAAACTCACCGTAAAACGGGCAGCGAGCAATTTAAGATGTAGAGGGATGATCAGATGAAAAAACGATTTAGAGGGATTAGATACGGTAGATGTGAGGCACAGATGTAGAGTTGATGGATGCCTATGATGACGGTCGTTGGGATGATAGCAAGAGAAATGGCCGGTGGGGAACTGCAAGATGCAGAGCGTGTGCACATAGATATGCGTAAGTTTATATATATATGTAGATATATATATGTATAGGTATAAGAGAAGCAGGAGCAATAACAATGGGGTCCTAGAGAGAAATTATCGGTCATTAGGAGGGGTAGGTAAGGTTAGATCAAATGGTTGTAGAATTAACTTTGGAATATCGTGGTGGCCTGACTTCATGACAAGTGCACATGGCAGCCCAACAGAGAGAAAAACAGAATGCGGAAGCACAGAAGTGATAAAGACTGTGAGGAGCAGTTCATGGAAGAGTGAAGATGAAGGACAGGATCAAGGAAAACGGGTAAGAATGGGTCTAATTATTTGATCAACGCAGGTGCGAGATGTAGTGACGGACCAAAGGAATCGGGTAGTGACAGGTCAAACGATTTGGAACGGTGAAAGAACATCACGACGTAACGTTGTCATCACAATGGTGGAACATGGAAAAGCGGACCACACTGGAAGGTACAGAAAAATGCCTGTAGCGAGCAATGAACGGATCAAGAGATGAAAGCAATGACCGAGGAGACACAGGTAAGAAATCACCAATCAGATCATTTTACTGCAGAGGAAACACGAAGGAGGCGGACAAGGAAGCGGGACTCCCCGAGATAAGTGAACCAGTAATAGAATAAAAAGGCCACAAAAAATGAATGCGCACCGGAGTTGGGGCAATAGAGCTTAAGAGCTCTGTGCCGGCAGACAATTGAGCAGGTGGATACTGATAAGGACACTGAAAAGAGCCACAGGGGAATCGCGAAGCCAAGTGAGCAAGATATGGTGGTGGTGATTAGATAATAAATGCGACTGTAAAAGAAGCGAAGTTTGGAGCGGCGAGTTCTAATATGCGGATTGGTTATGGGTGCGGGTGTGATTGGTGCATAATGGCATTGGGCATGAGGAGGGGGAACAAAGGGGGATTTAACAGGACAGCAGGTATAAGAATGCTATCAATGGGCATTCTGAGCAGAGGGTAATACCAAGCGCATAGAGAATAGAAGCCGGCAATGACGGTAGGTGGAAAAAGAGATATTGGCGAGCGTCGACAGAGAAGAGCGGTTAGGACGATGGTGACTCAATGCAGTGAAAGTTGATGTAAAGAGAGGCGATAGGAGGGGGACAAAACGGGTAGGTTTGCATACTGTGGTAGTGCGACAAAAATGGGAAGTGGTAACAGATGATACGAGCTAAAGGTGAACAAGCTGTGGCGGAAAAAGGATGAGAAGCATGCAATTTTCAACCGACAGCATTGGATGCGGTAGTCCGAGAAAATTTAAAGCATGCGATCCGCAACCGGTGCTAGTAGGTGGGACTGGCCGTGCACCGGGCACCCAACCTGTAAAACACTTCGTGGAGTGAACACAGGAGGTGTGATCCGCCAGTCTAATTGCGCTCGCACATCGTTGCAGACGGCCTGCACGCCCGATGTGCGCTCGCCATAGCGGTGGATCTGACCGCGCCCCTCACTGCTGGGAGTGGCATCAGTGTTCACTGATAATTGTACAGGGGACAAAACCACCGCGATAGGGGAGCGTGATCCAGGAACAATTGACCAAGACGTGAGACCATGGACAGGAGAGCCAACGGAAACAGCGAGTGGTAGACGACCGTGTAGCAATGTTATCCAGGTGCACCTGCCAGGGAGATGGTGCCCGAAGTGGTTGGCCGTCACTGAGGATCACTGGAAAGGAAAAAGGGATAGAGAAGCGTAGTCTGGGTGTGCCCCAGCTGAGAATCAACGGATACTGAGGTGAAAAAAGTGAATATGATGGATAAGAGATGAACGTAGGTGAGCAATAGGGTTATCTTATGATGGCAGGAGGTAGGTTCGCTATGGATCAGTGAAGGCAATGGCCTTGGTTCGCGGCACTCGAGAGTGGGGAGGTGTCGGGTATGGGGTGTACCTAGTGGCCTATGGCGCAGAGGTAGTAGAGTTAGTGTGAGGCCTCTTTCAAAGGCCAGGTCGGCGGAGACGAGCTCATTGGTAAGCAAAATAGCATTGGGGACCGTTAAGTTTGACAAAAGTGCGCGCCTAAAAGAGAACATTGATGAGGCACTGCGTAAGCTAAGGGGGAGCTTATTCCAGATTTTGGAATAGGCTGACAGAAAGAATCGGGACTTCAGACGGAGATTAGAATGAGGGACAGTGAGAGAGAGAAGGCACGGTGTCGGATCGGGAAGGAGCAGGGGGCAGCGAATGAGATGGGATAAGAGGTGTAGGCCAAGTTATGTGTTAGCTGAAAGAGGCAAATCAGATTGAGCCTCATGCGACGAATCCATAGAGGCCCAATCTGTAGGAGCTCACAGCGCTGGCGGTATGTTAGGGCTAGGAATACGCCCAACAGCCTTTTGGTGAAAGTACGCTGAATGTTCTCAAGAGATACAATGGAGGAACGTGGCCAGAGCCGGGAGGTAATGGGACAATATCCTAGGAGCGGTCTCACGTGTGAGAGATACATGGAGAGGCAACTGGCCGGTATTAAGAAACACCGATTGATCGGACCTAGGGTTCGCTTAACCTTAGCGATTTGGAACGATGCCTGTTCTGAGAAGTTAAAGGAACAAGAGTAGCGTACGCCAAGATCGGTAACCATGGGGTGTATGGGGATGGGCAGGCAGTCCAGACAAATTTGGCCGGGTGGTACAGTGCGCTTGTATGGTAGGAGGAAGCTTTTCTCCACAGAGAATTTCATGAACCACGAGACGCGCCAAGTTTGGAGAACGAGTAAGTCATGCGACATGTTGCACGGAGTCAAGGATAGGTCACTAGGGAGGAAAGAGTACACTATTTTTATATCGTCGGCAAAGAGGAAAGGAGTGCCGTGTCGAATAGAAGAGAAAATGTCATTGATATAAATAATGAATAGTAATGGACCTAAGACACTGCCTTGGATAACACCGCTAGTAATTGTTTTGGCGGAAGATAGGTGGCCGCCGACGATCACGGCTTGTGATCTGTGAGAGAGATAGGAGGATAGCCAGGAGAGGAGAGGGTCAGTAATACCGAGAGACCGGATTTTGGCCAACAGATGCATATGGGGAACACGGTCAAAAGCCTTAGACGTGTCGAGGTACAGGACGATTACAGAGTTGCCGGCGTCTGCAGCAGATGATTGGACATTGAGAGAGTCAAGCTGGCAGGAAGAGCAGGAACGGGAGTTCAAGAAACCATGCTGACCGGGGTTCAGCAGGTTGTTATATAAGAGGTACTGGACAATGTGTTTTTTTGATAACTCTCTCCATAATTTTGCAGACTACTGGGGTGTGAATAATAGGCCGATAATTATCTGGGTCGTGTAATGCGCCCTTTTTGAAGTGCGGAACTATAACAGAGGATTTCCATTGAGGTGGGACGAAACTGTGAAGCATGGAGGTGGTATACATATTAGGTAACAATTAAGGGAGGTCAAGACCACCGAAACGGAGAACGGCCGGTGGGAGATCATCTGGTCCTGGTTTCGAGGAAGGTTTAATAGAGGAAACTGATTTTTCAATTTCTAGATGGGTGGAGGGAATCGATGAAAGAGAGGCAGAGGTGCAGGGGTGGGTTGTAGGAGGGAGAATACCAGGATAGCTTATAAGGGAGGAAGAAAGATGCTCAGAAATAGATGCTGGAGTATTAGCGGTAGATGAGCCACAGATGAGGAACTTGGGTGAGGTATGATTAGACTGATTGGACCTTTTACTAAGCAGGTTGGACAGGTAGCCCGTTTTGTTTGGGTGTGCTAGGGCGATGGCCTCTTGCCTTCTCAGATGCGAATCGACCATGCAACGCAGCCTTAGTTGTAGCTGGTTTATGCGCGGCAGAATTGTAAACTCGTGTGATCTAGCGAAGGTAAGTTGCAGCTTAGAGAGCTTACGCTTCAAAAGTGACAGGCGTGAGCTGCTGGATTTGGGGGTGCATCGGCACATGGGTTGGCGGTATTTATGCAGTGTAGGAGGTTGGAATAGAGAGATTTCATAACAGTGAGGGGATCGGATGAAAGAAAAAATGTGTCCCAGTTAAGGGAGCGGATTATCATTGGCACTAGGGGCCAGTTACAGGAACGGTAGGAAGTCAGAACAGGGGGAGAGGATTGCATCGGATGAGAACAGCTGAAGCAGCTGAACTTGCACCTGACAATACGGTGGTCACTACCCGGGAAGTGATCAGTAATCTGACTGGTCACATCAGGAACATCAACGGAGAATACTAGGTACAGTATGTTGTTTTCCTAGTAGGGCAGGAGACATGTTGGGTCCATCCACCAAGACGGACACAAGAAAGGAAGGTGGAGAGGGCGGGAGGGCTAGTATAGGAGGACCAGCAAACTGAAGGAAAGTTAAAGTCACCCGCAATAATTTTTGCACTGGCAGGGTAGTCAAGCGCAGCATTAAAGACATCCACGGCGGAGTCAATTTTTGCAGGCTCCAGACCCGAGGGGACGTAGACGCAGCCAAGGAGGAGGTTCTGGCCGGAGGCGTGAATGGAAAGCCATAACGAATCCTCAATAAGGAGAATAGAAGGGTGGTCGATAACACTAGCGTGGATAGTGCATTTGACAAAGGCCAAACAGCCCCCTCCACGCCTGGACTGGCAGGTGTTCGAGAGGCATTGATACCCAGCTATGCGAACAAGGTCAAGCGAAGCATCATCTGACAGCCAGGATTTAGTTACCAGTATAATGTCAGCGTTTGACGTAGATGCCAGAGATCGCAGGTGCGATATTTTTCTAGTTATTGATACAGCGTTTATAAGAACTAGAAGGAATGAGTTCAGTGTCAGTGTGCGCAAAGCATGGATGCCGGGTGCAAGACTATTGGGATCGCTGTGGCGATAGAAGTTAGGTCTCAGTGGGGATAGAGCGTCAGTAGAAGGGGGAGGGCAGGCAGTGTTGGGTGGGGGACGGAAAGTAGGAGAAGCGTTAGCATTAGGCCCAGCCGATCGCTGTGGGTGGTCAAAACGGTGGGTGTACAGCACACCGCTGATGTGGGCCGGAGGGGTGTCACGCGGTGCGGGGGGTGGGGGCACCATATGGCAAAGTGAGAGGTTAAGAATATCTGTCGAAGCGGGGTGGACAGGGGGTAGTGCGTGGTGTAAGGTGCTAAGTGGCATGGCATCGGGTGGGGGGCGATCAGTGATATGAGTCTGTGAACGTTTATGGATATGGTCCATAGGGCGACTAGCAGTATGGCCACGGGTGAGGAGGGCACCGGTCAGAAAAAAAACGAGATCTTGACTGCAGGTAACCTACCTGTTGGGCAGAGTCAGTATAAGGCCGGTAGGTCGGTATTGGGGTGAAAGCGTGTGGGAGAGTAACTGGGACGTAGTGTGGGGTGGGGGTGGGGAGGCAGTGGCGAAATTTGGAAAGGTTTGGAGGCTCATGAGTGACAAGGGAGCCCGTAAGTGAGGAAATGGGGCGAGGAGGTGGGACACAGGTACGAACCTGGAGTATCTGCTAGGGTATGTACGTGGTACTTCAGGGTTGGGTGAGGGCTGGTGGAGGTGAGCAGGGGGGAACAGCGGAGGCATGCTGAGGCTATGGTATGGAGGGTTGGTGTCTGGGGGCAGGGAGGGATATAGGGTAGCAACGAAGATGAAGGATTGGGGTGATCCATTCGATCAGAGAGAAGGAAAGACAGTGGAGGGGGGTGCGAGGCAATGGAAGGGTGAGTAGCACTGGCAAGGCCATGAAGGTCACTCCTACATAAAGAGACGATGGTGTTAGCCGAATCCGGATGATCGCCTAGTTGGTTATCACCTGGAGGATCCGAGAGTACGCTATAAGCAGAAGCCGATTGAGAGTGGAAGGTAATGGGTGGGGCGATTAGTTGAGCAAGTGCGGACCTGGTAGGAGTACCAGGTAGGCTTATGGGGGATTGGAGCGGCACTTAGGAGGATAGAAACGAAGTGCCGCGGCTAAGCTAGCAGCTGGTGGGTAGTTCGTAGAGTCGTTAGAGCGAGAGCGGCGGGTGACAACACTTGTCAACGGTTCGGAGGACGGATTGGAAGTAGTACGGCGGGGACTGATGGTTGTACCATGGTCTTGTCTTGGCTCTGAGACTATGATGGGGGAGTGCGGCTTTAATGCTGAAGTGGAGTGCCGCTTGGGGCCTGTGGTCGGGAAGCGAGAGCTACTGCTAGTAGAGGCTACTGAGGGAGATGGTAAAAAAGGGCGTTTGTGTGGAAGCGGAACCCGGGGGTGGTGAGTTAGACATATCTAAGTCGACATTTATGCATGCAGGCAGAGTGAGGCGCTGGGCTCGCCTTTGACTTCTTGACAGAGGGGCATTGGGTAACCTTCATGTCGGTTACAGTGCGGTCAGCCTGCATGGGCAAGGCGGGGTTACTTCTCAGCGAGCGAAGTATTTCCCGTCGGAGGGGGGTTAGCCTGAGCACAACATCATCTGCATACTTTACAATGGAGGAACAATCACTGACGGGCATGGAGGGCATGTAGAAGGAGAACGGGAAAGGTGGACTGACTGCTCCCTGTAGCTTGCTTTGGTTTTAGACAGAGACGGAAGAAGTTCTGCCCCCGTGCCTCGTAAACTACTGCCGACTGAAAAAGTATGCAAGCAATCGTCCGATGACAAATAGTGGTGCTCCATTATTTGAGTAGGTCAAGACATTCTCTTCCATCAGCACTGATAAGTGCATGGTAGTTTTAGCCACCAACGCCCGCCGATGGATGTTCCTACTCCACGCCATGACCATACAGCTGCACTTACTTGGTCCTCTGTAAAGCTCGCTCATTACTGAATAAAACCCATACCCTCTATAAAATAGTACTATCCTCCGACTTCGACAACACTGTCATAACCGAAACCTAGCTAAATGACCCTGCCCTATCAGACCAAAAAGTCTACTGCTGGTTACCAGACCATCATAAAAAATCGTCGTCGTCGTGGAGGAGGCTGTCTAATCCACATTAAGAACCGCTTGCTCGGCGAATCAGACAGAAGATCAAAGATTTCCTAAAAAACCGGGACAATTGGGCTCAAAGCCTCGAACCCGTGTAGTACTTCAAGACTTCAAGACATTCCTCTCTGTGATCCAATGCTGAACGCCATACAGAACTCAATATGGCTAACGGTTCCTCTGGCCAACTCTCCACTCTATATCGGCTGCTTTTATCGACCATTCAGTTCAAACATCAAGGGCCTCGCCCAAGTAGCCAACGCTTTTGACCAGTTTGTATTATTACCCTCTTCTTCAAAACTCATTGCTGGCGATTTCAATGCACGCAATATCTCATGAGACACCACGTCATCACGCTAATAATTCACGAGCTTCGTTTCGACCATACACGCAGGGCGCTGGGTCCAGCACGTAATGACACCAACCAGAGGGAATAGAATACTTGACCTGATATTTACCATTGGCCAATCGGATGAGATAACCACCGCCTTCAATCTCTTCCCAGGTAGCGACCTTAGAATGGTATCTTGCAAATTCACAGCCAGACCCACACACCCCATGTGTAGCTCATCACAATAGCCCCTACATACGATCAACTGGATAAACCCCAAGCCCATGCTTCGACCCCTCAACTGGGATGACTACCTCCTATAGCACGACCCTCAGCACGCCAGTGACGTACTCTACTATAAGCTACATAGTTGCTTGTCAGCCATCACCACCATCGGGACCAACCGTTCTCAAGCCCGCAGCTCTTGCCAAACAAGGCTGCAAAATAAACATGCAAAACTGCAGATCTACAATAAAACCAGAGGCTTCTCCCTATTATCGCAACTCCGCTTGCTCTGTGTAACCATCAGTCTTCGGGCTAATGAACTGTTGAGAAAGCAGGAGCTTCCGGCCTTGAACTCCTCCGACAGATCCCACCGATTGCTCCGACTGTTAGAAAGCAGAAATCAGAGAGAGTCTTCAGGGATACCCTATTTAATTTTGGAAAAAACTCGCAGATTGAATCTGCAGCCGAAATCGCTGAGGAGCTCAACACCTTTTCAGAATCCATGACTACTGACGCCACTTCAAATCCGCCACCCGTACCACTCATCACCGAGCAAGTTCTCTCTGACATTGAATTCAGTTTGAACGATGTGGTCCACCTGCTGCTGCGTGTTAGACCCGCCTCCCGCTCTGGCTATGACGGCATCCCCCCAGCACTCTTTCATCTTGGTGGAACTGACGTCGCTGCTATCTTTATGAATCTCTATAACTTATCCCTTAAAAATGGCACTTTTCCATCTCATAGGAAAACTTTTACCATTATTCCCATCCACAAAATGGTTCAGTGCATGACCCTTCAAATGATCGTCCTATTAACCATACCCCTTTAGCTGCAAGAATAATGGAGCGTTTGATTAAACAGCGAATGTCCGCTTTCCCCCTTTCCCATAACGTCATTCGCAGCGGTTAACATGACTTCCTAAAATCACATTCTTGTACCACATGCCAGTTTGATTTCTTCAACCTACTGACCACGGCAGCTGGCGACCGCAAATCTATGATTATCATCCACCCCGATATGACCAAGGCATTTGACCGAGTTCCTCACTCCCGGTTGTTAACAAAACTCCGGGCCTACGGTATCCATGGCCCGCTTTTATCGTAGATCACTTCCCACCTGTCGGACCGAACCCAGGTTGTACATGCTAATAGTCATCTGTCGCAGCCAGTGTCTGTCACTAGTGGAGTCATACGAGAAAATGTACCTGGTCCGCTATTTTTCTTACTCCAAATTGACGAAATGTTTTCGACCGTGCAACACGGCACACCTTTCCTCTTCGCCGACGACATCAAAATCGTTTATGAGTTCCACCATCAAGATTGGAGCACAGCGCTGTTTGAAATAGATAATGATCTTGAGAAACTTCATCATTGGTGCACTCCATGGCAGATGTGCTGTTCGACACCTAAAAGCTTCTACGCAACCTACAGATGTCAAGTCCCTCTCGTAACTCTGTCACTGAACCGAGAGCCCATCGCCCTAGGCTCATCAGTGGAAGATCTCGGGCTTCGGTACACTAACAATTTACAATTCTTGTAACATGACTCATTTCAGACGGCCAGGGCCAGACAGGTAATATACCTAGTTCTCAGATCATCTAAAGTGAAACATAGTATTCTGCTTACATACCAATCCCACGCTAGACCCCACCTCGAATATAGCTCTATAATATTCTCTGGAATGTCTTACTCGGATAGGATACGCCTTGAGAAAGTCCAGCGTACCTTCGCTAAGAAGCTAATAGGATACTCTTCTCCACTGACTCATAAAGATCGATGCACTCTACTACTTTTATCTCATACGTCCAACTTCCAACAGCCGCCTGTTAGCCTCAATGTCCTCTTTTTATATTTCCCGACATGAAAGCTTGTCTGTGTCGCCAATATTTCTGAATCCATCACCTAACTTAGACTTCTATCCCCCCTCCGTGTGTGCGATAATGTCTCCTACTGGCGTAGCCTAAGTCAACCACACCAGAACGGCCTCTGACAGCCGTAGGCACCGTCTGGCGCGGTACGTGACTGAAACATATATGCAGGCGCACGCATTACAACACTCGTTGTCCTACTTCATAAGTTTGCTTAGCTCCACTCTGTATTTTCTCAACCCATGCAAGCGAAACCCCTGATGTGAACGGCGCCTTCACCATAGCTGCTTCCGGATGTGGGGTAAAGAGACCACCCACAGCAGTTGCAAAAAATGACATATACGCGGAAAATAACGGTCGGGTGCAGGGGCTATGGAAAGTTCCCAAATGGGCTGAACCATCCCTCTGTTAGAAGAAAGGCTAGAAAAGAAAAAGTGGGGAAAGAAATAGACCTAGTGAGATCGATTTGCTCTATAAATACCATTATTATCGGGCTGTGAACGAAGTGGGCAACCTCCAATCATGGGTGTCTCCCATCAGCTCGGACCTGAACCTGCGAAGGGGAAAACCCCACACAGCCCTTGTCCGCTTGACGTGCTTTCGGTTCCTACCCACGAGAGTGACTGGGGCGATAGCGAACTGGTTTCTCCACATATGCTTACCCACCTCCCGCTCTACTTTTCAACCCCCCCGTACACTCCCATGCATGGCTGGAATGTTTTTCGACGTCACCTACAAAACCGCCGTGGCTCTGGACAACGAGGCGATACATCAGCCGACAAACACGTCTAAATAAATACATGTAGATATTATTGTATATGTATATATCATGTATATATATTGATGTTTATATAAGTATGCATGTAAGAACGAATAGAAAAGCGCCCGTATTTTTCGCCCACTTATTTATTTGTCCTCCTTTTCGTAAGGAAGCGGCGTTTCTCTTGTCCTAGAATCCAGCCTATTCTCCAGTTTACAGCCTTACCTAACAGCAACCTGCAGCATTAGACCTGTAGATACCCCACGATAGGATTTGTCATATATCCTCCGGATCTATCATCTAAACTTGCCATTTGGGTTCTTAGTGTGTTCCAGATGCTTCCTTGTGACCTGTAAAACACCACTGTGGGATTTGTCATATATCCCCTAAACCTATTATGCAAACTTGCCATCCAGGTTTTTCGTGTTGCCTAGCTGATTCCTCACGTAGCCCTCGGACCCTATAGTCCAAATGCACCTCCACGACTTTATTAACCCCGAAAGATAAAACTTCCCGGTGAACGGCCGAATCGGTAATCAATAACTTTGCCTAGTAATGCAGGCGCAGTTAGCCCTCACGAACACAGAATTACAATACCGACGCCTCCTCACTTCATTAAGACCACTGTGCCTCATTTCCAACCGCGGTACTCAAATCTGTTATTTTGCTCACGCTAACCCTCAGCTGGAACATCTCCTAGACAGCATGCTCCCTTTTTCAGTTTCAGAACCACCTGGCCATCACCTTGCCTGGCTGTAATATATCGCGCAGACGACCTATCTTTTTCTCTGCCCGTCTACAACTGCACCAAGGGCCGGCCACCGCAAACACGATCTAGCCACCGCCCACTTAGCACTGATCCCCACCTTAACGTTGGTTTCCGAGGGGGATTTGATGGGGATGTTGATGGACTATTTTTGCGAAACAAGATCTATATACTTGTGAAGGAAATTCTCGAAATGTTACGTAGATAAAAAATTTGAGATAATACCGGTACTGAAATGCGTTGCATTTTTGTTTCAAATCATGGTTTTTCGCCCTTTTGAGTTGTCTTTGTCCGCTGGTGGTTGGTCGTGTTTCGGAGTTGATGCACTATTTCCACCTATAACGGCATCCATTTTCGCATTATCTCATACTGTATGTTATGTTCCATAGATTAAACAATGCTAACTTCCTAAACGCTCCTAGTGAGGTCCACGAACTTAAATTACGAACTATAATCCCTCCTCGGTGTCAGTGGTCAGAAATCTGTCCCTTTTAGCACCTCAGTAGACGTGATCACTATCTGATGTAAAAGAAAAGACAAAAAATAATTTATTTCAAATTCGCTTGCCTAGATGCACAGTCATAAAATAAAATAACCTTCTCTAGGCTCCAGTTCACTGTGACATGGATTCATTTGGGTTATGCTGGGAATACGGTTGGGCCACGGTTGGGATACGGTTGGGATCCGGCCGGGCAAACCAATAACCAATACTGGGTGGACATTGGATAGGCTTTTGTTATTTACTCCTTTTTTTCTTTCTAGGTGGGTAATGTAGTGAACCCTTGGTGACATTTCTGTCTACGTTCTTGTTTCTAGATAAAACTCCATCATTTCCGAGCTATCACGATTGCGAAGATTTCGCCTTTGGCGAAAAGTATTGATGCAAGTCCTGTGCCCGTGTGATTTGGACGCCTCCTTATGTGAACCTCGTCATGGATGTTCCATATTTATTGCAGAGGGTGCGACTGCACTGTCAGCAACTCCTGCAGAATCCGGACACCGTAGTGATCCTACCAACTTTCGTAACACCCAGTTGGTGTCACCAACTTCGTAGGTATCATTTCAAGAGGTTCAAGGAGCGCCGTCTACAGGTGTGCCTGTAGCAGACCTTGGGGATGCTTTTGGTATATTAACGTATACGGATAATATGAATTCCCCATATCAGATACGGAACGGCCGATGAAACTTCTGAAATGCTGAACGAATTACACCAAGATTTTGTTAAATTTCACTTCAACATATCTCAAAGTGCTTCTGTGGTGCGCATACTTGGAAGACTTTTCGCAAACATTCCGAAGGACCCCAGGACTCTGTGCGGGACACCAAGGCAGTGCAAATTCCGAAGTTTGCAAAACGGAAATTATTTTCACATGGGACTTGTTGAAGGACTTTCTGGTTTAATAAACTCACTGAAACTATAGAAATGCATCTTGGATATACAAATACACTGTGACGGAACGGTCATTTATCGCTCCTCCGAGTTGCAGTTGTGGCCGATATTAGCAGGAACAATCAGGCTACAAATGAGTGGAATATTTACTGTGGGATTTTACTGCGGAAGAAGTAAACTGAAACCCGTTGAACAGTTCCTGCTGGAGTGCATTGATGAACTGAATGTGGTGTTGGAACACGGGGTTGTACATCACGGTGTGTCCTACGAATGTGCCCTCTCGGCCATTATCTGTGACTCCCCCGCACGAGCGTTCGCCCGCCAAGTTAAGGGACACAAGTCTAATTTTGGGTGTGATAGCTGCATTCAGCCAGGTTACTACAACTGTGGTTAAATGACCTTCCCGTCTGTATTGGCCAAACCAAGGACAGACAAAAGCTTCCGCGCAAAAAGGCATAAAAAGCACCACTTGCCGGAGTCCAACAGTCCATTTTTGGCTCTAAACACAGACATGGTTTGCATATTCTGCCATGACTATATGAATCTGATATGCTCGGGTGTGACGAGGGATATGTTTGCCGGTATGAGTCCATCTGTCGCCGAGGAACTAGAAAATCGCGTTCTACAATCACTTGTTGGTATTACATGTGACTTTCCACAAAATTTCCGGCATATTAGTGACATGGAACGCTGGAAAGCCGGCGAATACCGACAATTCTTACCGTACCTGAGACCCGTATGTTTGATACATTTACTACCAGAAGATGCGTACTACCATCTTTTGGCACTCTCCATGGCGGTGTACATTCTTCGTCATCCGCGTTTGTATGTTCGTTACCACCAGTTCGCAGCTGATCTTCTCCTCATGTTTGTCCAACAATTTGAACTTTTGTATGGTTCGAAAGAACTCGTTTATAATGTTTATAATTTGATTCATTTGAATGATTATGTACTTCTACACGGAACGTTGGACTACTTTTCCGCCTTTCCTCTCGAATCCTATCTTGGTTATTTGAAATGTCTTATCAAAGGACCCAGAAGGCCTGGCCAACAATTGTACAAGAGATTGATTGGGGGCCGATTTCTTCCTCTCCCATAACAGCCGAATTCCTACGTGGATGACACTGGTTCACCCCTAATCCGAAAACCGATAAGTGATAACCTATTCTTTCTTAAGAAAGCCTTTATCACTGATCGACCTCCGGACAATGTAGTCGCTGTACACGGTTGTCTTGGTGTCATTGTCAACATTTCGGATAACATCATTCGTTTCAAAGGATTTGGTAATCCACAACCACTTTTCACAAGGTATTTGCCATCTACTTATTTGTACGTTTTCTCCCTCGATAAGTTGGGTGTGGATGTTTTCTCCGCTACAACCTTCGATACTGAGTGTAAACGTTTGTTTTTGCCATGCCTAAAGTACTTCGTAGTTATCCCCGTCTTGCATACTAATTCGAGAAATAAATACTATTGTTAATAACAATGAATTTCCTTTTCAGATGTTTCGGCTCGTACGTTTCCCGAAGGAGGGTTCAGTTGGAATTATACATCGCAGCTGGCTTGTGGATTCCAAACACACAAGGTGGCCAAGCGTGAAACGTGCTTCGGAACATCGAAGCATGTTAATTTTAGGTAAACAGTTGCCAGACGACATTCCCGTTCATAAATGCGTTGAACTGTTTATTTCAGGTACGAATACATTTAAAAACTTGAACGATTGCACCAGAAAGTTTCCATGAGATTCAGGAGTGTCAGCTGCTATATCTGCGGGATGCCACTTCAGAGGCCTCTGATGCGACAGTACCAATGACACCATTTGCAACTAGGTATACAACACGCAAAAAATATTCTATTGGCATTTTCTTGCTCCTGCAGACAACCCCTCACATTTAGCAGTGACTCAGAAGATACCGATTGCGAACCAAAAGCAAAAAACGGCCCCTAGAGCCGGTAGTTGTTCCAAGTCTACTGGGACAATGTCTTACTGCTAGTCAGATAGCGGGGTATGTAAAGCAACCTAACTAAATATTTCCTATGGTCCATACAGTCCTCCCCGCCACAACCAGTATCCCGTATACTGGAAACCGGCCATCGAATTCCGATTTTGTCCTCTATATCGTAAGTCAACCAGTTCTTACTAAATTCATTTACACCACCATGTAGTTTCGGAAATGCTAGTTCCACTAGTTTCAGCGAGAAGTCCGTTGAAAAGACACATACCACCGTGGAACAGTTGGGGAAAAGGTGGACAAGTTGCAGGCTCCAGTAGCCGCCATGGTGGGAGACATGAATATAAAATTTTCCACCATCATAACACTGCTGAACTCCGGGTTCGAGGAGTTACACAGCCGAGTAAGCGACTTGTCCAGCTCAAGACAAACACCAGGGGTTCAATCATACTACAAGCCAACAAGAGCCAACACATTGGCTGACTTAAAAACCATGGATGGTGATTTGGATGTTCTG
Source organism: Fasciola hepatica (assembly GCA_948099385.1). Taxonomy (NCBI): domain Eukaryota; kingdom Metazoa; phylum Platyhelminthes; class Trematoda; order Plagiorchiida; family Fasciolidae; genus Fasciola; species Fasciola hepatica. The sequence continues at coordinate 1,725,465 of CANUEZ040000007.1, read as the reverse complement.
TCGAACTACGAGCACCTAGTAAGATAACAATACTGCTCATTCATGTTCCAGGTTTCCATGCTTGTAACAAATGGCCTCCGGGAATCGGTCCGAAAAATGTTGTCCCTGATGATCAGCGATGAGCTTGCAAAGCAGTGTTACTGGTCAGGCAGTGTTACGAAGGCCGCCATTTCACAGCTGCGACTAACGAGCGTAATTAAAGGCAGGCTTTTTCCCCTCATATCATTCATACGACTTTAGAAGCCATTAGCAACTGCGAGCGGATGAAAGATATCTCCGACGGGGATATCGAGAAGTATATACAACACTGGTTTAACAACTCCAGGGACCGCGGATCGTCGGGCAGGAAACCTAGGTAAAATATTGCATACGCATGCGTTTTAAAATTCAGTGAACCACAGCTTTATGTTTAATTCTACGCGATACAGTAGATTTGGTCAACTTATCCGGGACAGCAACCAAGCAAACAGGTCTGGTACTAGCCAGGTTCAAACCGCTGCTCGAGAACAGCCGAAATATCAGCCTTGGATCAATGCACATGCCATTTCAAATGAGGCTAAAGCGCAACCAAGTTGCAAGTCCCGTGATGCTAGCCATGGGCTACCAGAATGCCCCAAGTTCGTCAAAGCCACAATGGACGAATGGCGGGGAATGGCGAGGATGACAGGAGTGTGCTTTATATGTCTCAACACCACGCACCGGGCGGCAGCTTGTAGAACAAGGAACAGATGTGGTCACGAGGGCTGCACGGGCAGACACCGTCGATTGCTACACCAGGCGATAGAAACTATACCCGAGGCGAGCACAAAGCCCAGTGCGATTTGTTCAATGTCGCGGCCTGCTAGTAAACCAGTACGTTTAGGAGTAGTGGGAGTAGTGATCTCAGCTAGGGTAGTCAAAGCGCTGGCTTTCGTCGACAGTGGATCGGACACCGCCCTAGTGAAAGAGCGGTTTGCCGACAAACACCGGCTAGATAAAAGTGCGACTTCTTTAGCAGTGCTCACGGTGGGCGGAATGCAAGTAATGACTGCCTGCAGGTTGAGGTAGCAACTCATCTCTCCAGACACTAAATAGCAAATCGAACCAACGGAAGCATTCGCATTAGCTGACTTCCCCATGCGAGCACCAAGGTCGGTGAGCGCACTATTGAATAGGTGGCCTCACCCGCAGGATGTAACCGTAGTAGACTGGGAAGATGATGAAGTGGATCTCCTCATCGGCTGCGACGTGCCAGGGGCGCATTGGGGGCTTGATCAGAGAGTGGGTGACCGCCAGGCATTTTATGTCGTACGCACAGCGCTGGGATGGATGGTATACGGTCCAGTAGTAGGACGTGGTTCCGTGAATTACTTATCCGCGGAAACAGACCGCATAGAGTATCACCTGTAAGTCAAATCTCGCAAATCGAGCAACGCGTAGCCAATTCAAACGAATCCCAAAACCAGAACAAGATTGATTCGTAGTTTCTACGGTACTAAATTGAAATGCACAAAGGATACAAATATATACGAACCTCAAGTATGCGGCCAAATAGACTTCACAGTAAAACCCAAAGGTCCAAAGCCCCGTGGCTCAAGCACGACAGTCAGAAACGGTTCAAGGCCTAATTCAAATGTCTCACATGGATAAACAAACGTGAAAATGTGTGGTGTATGAGCGAGCTTTCCAAGATAATGTTAAATATAGTCAAATTCACAAAGCACGTTGAACATTTAGAAGGATTTTCAGTATTCGTTCGTTACACCGCCGGCCAAAATCCTTCCGCGAAAATGGTTGTCTAAGGTTCAGGAAGGGGTCATGATTCTCACCCTATCTACCTTTAACTTATTGTCAGTGCCTGTGGATACTAACTTCCTGTGTTATCTGAACGTGAAACAGGTTTTTGCCGTAGTCATCATCGCACAATCCATAAGGAATCAATTCAAAATCCCGCTGCACAACTTGAGATTGACATATTCATCAGGAAACCGGCGCATATAGTCAGACGCACGATGAAGATGAAGGCTTCGCAGAGTGAAGTGTTTCGCCGCACGAAATAAGTCTAAGCATCACAAGCAGTAACCCATTGCAGCAACTGGTTAGACTAATTTTGTTTACAAGCTTGAGCGCAGAAGTTGAACGCAGGTGCAACGCCTAATGAGATATCGCGTAAAATTGACAGGTCACGAACCAGTGGAATTACATAAAATTAACGCACCAAATCTTCCGAAAGAAATGAAAACCGGTTTCTGATTATGAATAAATTTCGAAAACAAGTGTACGGCGGACAGTATCGAAATACACATGAACACGGAGATTGATCGAATACTGGCATCTATCAGAGTATTTCAAAGTTTTTCTGTGCACAAAATATGTGACAATCAATATTGTATAAAATGTAAATAAATGTTCTTCTTTAAAGATAATAATAGTTTCACAATGTGCTCGCAGCTAGTATGCCTCACCTGAACTGTTCAAGTGAATTACTGGTGAATTTCTCCTCTTCACCTATGTGCACGCTAGATAGAAACTGGAACTAAGTACATTTGCAACCTTTCAGAAAAAATGGGTCCAGTTGATTAGTTGTAGGGCATGAAATGCAATAAAGTGCTGAGTAACTCAGAGCGAGGCGATCTGCGAGCTACTTTGTCTTTTGTATGTGGTTTCGAGCTCGAATCATAAACATTTTCCTCGCTGTTTCCTGCTACGAGTGGATTAACTCTCCGATGTCTCGAACACGTTCTTCGTTTCTTCCGTTTCCTGTAATGTAACACAACTGTAGGATCTGTCCAATAGGCAAGGCTCAGTTCGGCGGTGGTGCAGTTCTCTTTTAGCATTCGTGCTACCTTAAAACCCAATACCAGTGCAGTCGTTTTGAGCTCGTTTAGGGATACTGACTTCAGCTCAGCAATTTTTGTTTTGGAAAAGGGTACTTTGTTTCGCCGCCGGCCATGCAGTTTCACCCAGGTACCGTACACTGTCACTGGGTCGGCAAATTTCAAGCTGCTTTGGGTGACCTGCTGGTGTCCTTTTTTGAGATATTTCAAAAGCCTCCGGGCAACTTCTCCTTTTCTCAATAAGTGACTTGACGGTGGTCTCTCGGGTACAGCAACTTCATGTTGCCCACTGTGAAGTCCCGTCTTTGAATTCGCCATCGAAAGCGCCGACTGATCCTTCGAGTGAACTTCGCTTTCCTGAGATGGACCGTTGGATTCAATATCGAAAGGCTGATCGTGTTCTACAGAGGCACTTCTCTCAGCAACATTTGAGCAATTTATTGATGCCGATTGTTGAAGTTCGCTCGTCAGGGGTCCGAGAAGTGTCCAGCCTAGTATCGTTCGCGTAGCGAATGGTTCTTTTCGATTGCTTATGCTCTGTTCAAGCACCCAGTGAGCCTCTGGTACATTGCATCCAATTAGTATGTCGACGTGGGGGCTAGAAACTTCTTCGAACTCTATGTCCCTGAGATGAGACCATCTCTTGGCGATCGATCTAACAGAGTCGACTGGTCTCATTGGCAAGCTGTCTATTGCAAAAGCTTCCGGAATTTCTACGGTCCCCTCATCAGATAAAGACGTTAACTGCAGGGTCAGCCTCTTAGAATTGCTAACATGACCCCCTGCAATCGTGCTGATAGTGAGCGAGGTAGGCTCGCCTACTAGTTCACAGCTTTCTACAAGCTCGCGAGTAATCAGCGAGGTATCCGACCCCGTGTCCAAAAATGCATTGACCCTCCTCAGTCCTTTAGGTGTCACGATACCGACAGGTACGATGCCTAATCTTGCCGGTTTGAAATCATCATGTCCCGTTGAACAGACAATTTTGGGTTCATCTGGCTGAATAGGTCTATTGTTGAGAAGGCCATGCAGTAACGAGTGATGATTACCCAAGCATCCGTCTTGGTTGCATTTCACTCTTAAGCTGCATTCAGATGCTCGATGAGAGTTGTTCAAACACATAAAGCATGAGCCAATCCTTTTTACCGCGCACCACCGATCGGGTACACTCATCCCATGAAAGGTCGGACAATCTGGTAACCGATGCAGGGAGTTGCATAGCTTGCATTCAGCTGACCTCTCGGGTTCTTGACTTATCATGTGCATGTTAGCCAAAGACTGGGTTTGGTTACAGTCCTTCTCCACAATTCGAGATGTTGGTTCCCTTCGCGCCAGTCTGCAACTTTCGCGTACGATTTGTCCAAATCGGCTGTTGGCGATACGGGATTGACGACCTATGAACTCCGTCAAATCGTTGAACGTAGATTCCCGCTCAAGCATATTTATTTTTTCAGCTTCCTCTGCCCATCGGCTCTGTAAATCAATAGATAGACATCGGACAATGCATTCCTGTGTGTGCAATGCATTCAGATCAGACTGGTATCCTAAGTGCTCCAGTGCTATACTGCAATTCTGCATTTTTATCACCAAACTCGACAGTGATTCAGCCTTGCCCTCAGTCCTTTTCGCCTCCAATAAAACACTATCAATTAGGCTTCTTGCCACCTTGAATGGTTGTCCAAACAAATCTTTCAGGATTCTGCGCGCCCTGATGTACCCCATCGGTGGATCAAGCATCGCGCAGCCTTCGATAGCACTTTTGGCTCTCCCACGACAGTAATGTAATAAATACAAAAACCTTTGACCAGGATCTGCAACTTTGCACTCAACAAAATTTTCAAACTGTTTCATGAATATACAGTATTGCTCGGGGTGCCCGTCGAAGTGGGACAGCTCCACTCTCGGCAGGTCAAGAGCCAAAACCTCGGTAGTTTCAGGCTGTCTCAAGGGTTTATATTCGTCGATCACAGTGCCTTTTCGATGTTGACATTGTGAACTACGTGGACTCTTTGCTGGCTCTCTGAGACCAGTTCCTTGTGTAAGGGGCTCTGCTTCCTTTCTGGCTAACCGCAGCTCGTTTTCTAATTCTATTACTCTCATTCTATAAGTACTAATATCGTCAAACGCATCGCGGTTAGAAATATATGACCTGGCACTGACAGAGCTAGTAAACTTAGTATTATCTAGAGAATCAATAACACCCGAACCATCCCCAGAGACTTGCCGAGTTATTTCCTGTTGTCTCAAAATGTCCTTGCTTCCTCGTCTGGGCATTTCCAATGAGTTTTCTTGTCCAGGTTCCACTTGAGTACTGTAAGTCAAATCTCGCAAATCGAGCAACGCGTAGCCAATTCAAACGAATCCCAAAACCAGAACAAGATTGATTCGTAGTTTCTACGGTACTAAATTGAAATGCACAAAGGATACAAATATATACGAACCTCAAGTATGCGGCCAAATAGACTTCACAGTAAAACCCAAAGGTCCAAAGCCCCGTGGCTCAAGCACGACAGTCAGAAACGGTTCAAGGCCTAATTCAAATGTCTCACATGGATAAACAAACGTGAAAATGTGTGGTGTATGAGCGAGCTTTCCAAGATAATGTTAAATATAGTCAAATTCACAAAGCACGTTGAACATTTAGAAGGATTTTCAGTATTCGTTCGTTACACCGCCGGCCAAAATCCTTCCGCGAAAATGGTTGTCTAAGGTTCAGGAAGGGGTCATGATTCTCACCCTATCTACCTTTAACTTATTGTCAGTGCCTGTGGATACTAACTTCCTGTGTTATCTGAACGTGAAACAGGTTTTTGCCGTAGTCATCATCGCACAATCCATAAGGAATCAATTCAAAATCCCGCTGCACAACTTGAGATTGACATATTCATCAGGAAACCGGCGCATATAGTCAGACGCACGATGAAGATGAAGGCTTCGCAGAGTGAAGTGTTTCGCCGCACGAAATAAGTCTAAGCATCACAAGCAGTAACCCATTGCAGCAACTGGTTAGACTAATTTTGTTTACAAGCTTGAGCGCAGAAGTTGAACGCAGGTGCAACGCCTAATGAGATATCGCGTAAAATTGACAGGTCACGAACCAGTGGAATTACATAAAATTAACGCACCAAATCTTCCGAAAGAAATGAAAACCGGTTTCTGATTATGAATAAATTTCGAAAACAAGTGTACGGCGGACAGTATCGAAATACACATGAACACGGAGATTGATCGAATACTGGCATCTATCAGAGTATTTCAAAGTTTTTCTGTGCACAAAATATGTGACAATCAATATTGTATAAAATGTAAATAAATGTTCTTCTTTAAAGATAATAATAGTTTCACAATGTGCTCGCAGCTAGTATGCCTCACCTGAACTGTTCAAGTGAATTACTGGTGAATTTCTCCTCTTCACCTATGTGCACGCTAGATAGAAACTGGAACTAAGTACATTTGCAACCTTTCAGAAAAAATGGGTCCAGTTGATTAGTTGTAGGGCATGAAATGCAATAAAGTGCTGAGTAACTCAGAGCGAGGCGATCTGCGAGCTACTTTGTCTTTTGTATGTGGTTTCGAGCTCGAATCATAAACATTTTCCTCGCTGTTTCCTGCTACGAGTGGATTAACTCTCCGATGTCTCGAACACGTTCTTCGTTTCTTCCGTTTCCTGTAATGTAACACAACTGTAGGATCTGTCCAATAGGCAAGGCTCAGTTCGGCGGTGGTGCAGTTCTCTTTTAGCATTCGTGCTACCTTAAAACCCAATACCAGTGCAGTCGTTTTGAGCTCGTTTAGGGATACTGACTTCAGCTCAGCAATTTTTGTTTTGGAAAAGGGTACTTTGTTTCGCCGCCGGCCATGCAGTTTCACCCAGGTACCGTACACTGTCACTGGGTCGGCAAATTTCAAGCTGCTTTGGGTGACCTGCTGGTGTCCTTTTTTGAGATATTTCAAAAGCCTCCGGGCAACTTCTCCTTTTCTCAATAAGTGACTTGACGGTGGTCTCTCGGGTACAGCAACTTCATGTTGCCCACTGTGAAGTCCCGTCTTTGAATTCGCCATCGAAAGCGCCGACTGATCCTTCGAGTGAACTTCGCTTTCCTGAGATGGACCGTTGGATTCAATATCGAAAGGCTGATCGTGTTCTACAGAGGCACTTCTCTCAGCAACATTTGAGCAATTTATTGATGCCGATTGTTGAAGTTCGCTCGTCAGGGGTCCGAGAAGTGTCCAGCCTAGTATCGTTCGCGTAGCGAATGGTTCTTTTCGATTGCTTATGCTCTGTTCAAGCACCCAGTGAGCCCCTGGTACATTGCATCCAATTAGTATGTCGACGTGGGGGCTAGAAACTTCTTCGAACTCTATGTCCCTGAGATGAGACCATCTCTTGGCGATCGATCTAACAGAGTCGACTGGTCTCATTGGCAAGCTGTCTATTGCAAAAGCTTCCGGAATTTCTACGGTCCCCTCATCAGATAAAGACGTTAACTGCAGGGTCAGCCTCTTAGAATTGCTAACATGACCCCCTGCAATCGTGCTGATAGTGAGCGAGGTAGGCTCGCCTACTAGTTCACAGCTTTCTACAAGCTCGCGAGTAATCAGCGAGGTATCCGACCCCGTGTCCAAAAATGCATTGACCCTCCTCAGTCCTTTAGGTGTCACGATACCGACAGGTACGATGCCTAATCTTGCCGGTTTGAAATCATCATGTCCCGTTGAACAGACAATTTTGGGTTCATCTGGCTGAATAGGTCTATTGTTGAGAAGGCCATGCAGTAACGAGTGATGATTACCCAAGCATCCGTCTTGGTTGCATTTCACTCTTAAGCTGCATTCAGATGCTCGATGAGAGTTGTTCAAACACATAAAGCATGAGCCAATCCTTTTTACCGCGCACCACCGATCGGGTACACTCATCCCATGAAAGGTCGGACAATCTGGTAACCGATGCAGGGAGTTGCATAGCTTGCATTCAGCTGACCTCTCGGGTTCTTGACTTATCATGTGCATGTTAGCCAAAGACTGGGTTTGGTTACAGTCCTTCTCCACAATTCGAGATGTTGGTTCCCTTCGCGCCAGTCTGCAACTTTCGCGTACGATTTGTCCAAATCGGCTGTTGGCGATACGGGATTGACGACCTATGAACTCCGTCAAATCGTTGAACGTAGATTCCCGCTCAAGCATATTTATTTTTTCAGCTTCCTCTGCCCATCGGCTCTGTAAATCAATAGATAGACATCGGACAATGCATTCCTGTGTGTGCAATGCATTCAGATCAGACTGGTATCCTAAGTGCTCCAGTGCTATACTGCAATTCTGCATTTTTATCACCAAACTCGACAGTGATTCAGCCTTGCCCTCAGTCCTTTTCGCCTCCAATAAAACACTATCAATTAGGCTTCTTGCCACCTTGAATGGTTGTCCAAACAAATCTTTCAGGATTCTGCGCGCCCTGATGTACCCCATCGGTGGATCAAGCATCGCGCAGCCTTCGATAGCACTTTTGGCTCTCCCACGACAGTAATGTAATAAATACAAAAACCTTTGACCAGGATCTGCAACTTTGCACTCAACAAAATTTTCAAACTGTTTCATGAATATACAGTATTGCTCGGGGTGCCCGTCGAAGTGGGACAGCTCCACTCTCGGCAGGTCAAGAGCCAAAACCTCGGTAGTTTCAGGCTGTCTCAAGGGTTTATATTCGTCGATCACAGTGCCTTTTCGATGTTGACATTGTGAACTACGTGGACTCTTTGCTGGCTCTCTGAGACCAGTTCCTTGTGTAAGGGGCTCTGCTTCCTTTCTGGCTAACCGCAGCTCGTTTTCTAATTCTATTACTCTCATTCTATAAGTACTAATATCGTCAAACGCATCGCGGTTAGAAATATATGACCTGGCACTGACAGAGCTAGTAAACTTAGTATTATCTAGAGAATCAATAACACCCGAACCATCCCCAGAGACTTGCCGAGTTATTTCCTGTTGTCTCAAAATGTCCTTGCTTCCTCGTCTGGGCATTTCCAATGAGTTTTCTTGTCCAGGTTCCACTTGAGTACTGTAAGTCAAATCTCGCAAATCGAGCAACGCGTAGCCAATTCAAACGAATCCCAAAACCAGAACAAGATTGATTCGTAGTTTCTACGGTACTAAATTGAAATGCACAAAGGATACAAATATATACGAACCTCAAGTATGCGGCCAAATAGACTTCACAGTAAAACCCAAAGGTCCAAAGCCCCGTGGCTCAAGCACGACAGTCAGAAACGGTTCAAGGCCTAATTCAAATGTCTCACATGGATAAACAAACGTGAAAATGTGTGGTGTATGAGCGAGCTTTCCAAGATAATGTTAAATATAGTCAAATTCACAAAGCACGTTGAACATTTAGAAGGATTTTCAGTATTCGTTCGTTACATCACCTGCAGCGGATGTATGAAAAGGAGTTTCATGACATTGGAGACGAAAGACCGACGTTGTCTCAAGAGGATCACTTCGCTCTACAAACGGTACGGCAAGGCACTAGAGGCCTCAAAAAACAGTTCGAGGTCCCCGTCCCATGGTGCACATCGGTCGACCCGTGGACTGACAACAAAAGTTATGTTCTCCAACGATTACTACGACTAAAAGAACGCTTCATTCGAGACCAGAATCTGTGGGAACGATACGCGGATTTGATGAAGTGAAACGAGGGCCTCGGTTACGTTAAAAAGGTGCCTGCCAACACCGACGGCAAAAGGGGTATCTGGTATCTGCCTCACCATCCGGTTATCAACCCCAAGAAACCCGAAAAACTGCGGGTAATTTTCGACTGTGCGGCCAAGTTCCAGGGCAAGTCGCTAAACGATCGCCTACTACAAGGACCTGACTGGACCACACTATTGATCGACTTTTTATGCCGTTTCAGAGTGGGTAAAGTGGCTTTGTTTGCCGACATTAGGGAAATGTTTCACCAGGGGAAGATACCGGTAGGAGATTGAGATGCGTTGCGTTTCCTGTGGTGGGAAGGGAGCGACCGGGACAAAGCAGTGGTGAATTATAGGACGACCGTCCACCCCTTCGGAGCCATATCATCACCGTTTTGTGCCAACTACGCCCTCCGAGAATCAGCGAACAAACATGGCGATCTAGTACATCGGACGGTGGTAGAAAGCGTCAGCAGGAACTTCTACGTCGACGACTACCTTGGGTCATTCGATGATGTGGAATCAGCTCTAGAGCAGTTCAGGGGTCTGACGAGATTGCTGGAAGATGGCGGCTTCCATCTAACTAATTTGATGTTGAACGCTTCAGAAGTGCTGAAGGTCATCCCGTATCACGAAAAGGCCGAAATGGTAAGAGATCTGGACGGCTCTCCACTTCCTATCGAGCGCACCTTAGGAATACAATGGGACGCGGAAACGGACGATTTTGTTTTCGAGCTAGACGTTCCCGAGCTGCCAATAACCCGTCATGGCATACTATCTGCCGTCCCAAGTTTGTTCGACCCGCTTGGTTTCGTCTCACCATGGCTGCTACCCGGAAAGATCTTGCTGCAGCGGCTGTGCCGTAAGAAGGTCGATTGGGACCAGTCCCTGGATCAAGGGGACCGTTTGGACTGGGAAGAATTTTTGAACACCTTGAAGAAATTGGGGGGCATAAGGATCCCACAATGTTTGACTCCTGGCCACACGACGCGGACTGGAGAACTACATGCTTTTTCCGATGCATCCGAAGTCGGTTATGGAGCTGTGGTGTACGGACGATGGTGCGCAGGAGATGGACAATATACTACGAAGATCCTGTTTGCCAAAGCCCGCGTTGCTCCACTGAAGTCGGTGTCGATCCCAAGCCTTGAACTCAGCGGAGCCGTGTTAGCAGTCAGGGCGTTGCAAGCTGTGAAGAGATGTTTCGATCTCTACATCTGGTCGGTTAGCTTCTGGACGGATTCAACAATAGTACTTTACTACATCAACAACGTCCGGAGCCGGTTTAGTACTTTCGTGGCTAACCGGCTCACGATTATCCACGATAAATCAGCCACGAACCAGTGGAGTCATGTCAGGTCTGGCGATAATCCGGCCGACCTATGCTCCCGAGGTACGACCAACTCCAGGCAACTGGACACGTGGACGAGAGAGCCAAACTTCCTGCAATTGCCCAAACAGGACTGGCCCGTGTTCGAATTAAAACCCACTACGGAAGTGGAACTGGAGATCAAAGCCGTAGTGATAGCGGCCAACGTCGTCGAAGAGACATCCATTCTATCGCGACTGGCCAGGTTGTCTTCCTGGATGAAGACGCTTCGTTCGCTAGTTTGGTTAACCAGGTTCAAGAGAAATTTACTAGTCATGAGAGGGCTACGGCCCTCAGACCAGATACGGGTCGGCCCGATAGGTCCTGATGAGCTACAAGCGGCAGAATACGGTACTTTCTGAATGATACAACGCGAGGTTTTCGCCCGAGAACTCAAGAGGGCGGAAGAAGTGGGATCGACTAATACCATCTCCAGGAGGCGGGCTGAAGCGCTTAAACCCCAAACTCATCGACGGACTGCTGCGGGTGGACGGTAGGCTGACCAACGCCCACCTGAGCTTCGACACAAGCTATCCTATACTGCTGCCGGCTCAACAACCTGTGGTAGATCTAATGATTCAACACGTCCATGCCGTGGAGGAACATGCCGGGGAAAGTCACGTGGCGAGCGTCATCCGAAAGCGCCTCTGGTTGTTGAGAGGACGAGATACTGTAAAACGCGTAATTCGACGTTGTTTGCAATGTAGGAGACGCAATGCCACGGCGGGCAAACAACTCATGGCCGCACTACCAGAATGCAGGGTGACTACGGGCTGGTGGCCGTTCAGTGACACCGGGTTGGACTATTTCGGGCCCTTGTGGATTAAGTGCGGGAAAAGATTAGAAAGGCGATATGGATGTATCATGACGTGCATGAAGTCACGTGCGGTGCACGTAGAAGTCGCACATTCGACGACGACCGATACTTTCCTACGGGCCTTGCAAAGATTTATCAACCGAAGAGGCGTACCGACCGACATATACTCAGATAATGGGTCGAACTTTTAGGGCGCTCACCGGGAATTGCAGTGTTGGCATAAAAACATAAACAAAGGTGAGCTGCAGGATCGAACCGTGGCCTACGGCATACCATGGCATTTCAACCCCCCACAGGCCAGTCACCGAGGCGGCATATGGGAACGCATGATCCGGTCAGCCAGACGGATATTGCTGTCAGTCATGGAGCAACAGCCGCCCGACGACGAGATGCTGAACACCGTCATGACTGAGGTGGAGCGAATCCTGAACAACCGCCCCTGGTTCCAGTAATGAACAGTGACCCCACCAATCTGGCGCTCACCCCGGACGGCTTATTGACGTCAAGGTCGAACGAGGGTTTCCAAGGGCCCGTAAACCTCCGTGGGAGCTACCTCCACGGGTGGAAGCAGGCAAACTATCTGGCCAAGGTCTTCTGGAGGCGATGGCTGTGGGAGTACCTACCGGCTCTAAGGACTCGATAGAAGTGTCTGGTCAAAACGAGACCATTCAAGGTTGGAGATGTGGTGATGATCGCAGACGAACGCGCACATTTCAGCATTTGGTCTTTGGGAGTAGTTGTGGAAACCATCGGAAGCACTGATGGAATGACAAGAAAGGTGAAGGTGAAGACTGCCAACGGAGCGGTAATTCGTGGCATACGCAGTATTAACCTACTCGAGAGCGAAGACGGAGGAGCTGATAACCCTGAGGCCTAGTAGACTACTTTGCATTCGTCTTCGAGGTGAGTAAAGAAACTCCCATATATGGAAGCATCACGACACGCTGACGTATCGAACCATCATACACCCCGACGCACATTCATCCACATTGTACTCGTCATACCACAAGGTCTCCGTCAAACCCTTTACAGTGCTCACAGTCTTTCTTTGACGTTACAGAAGGTTTTTCCCGATATGTGTTGATAGATGCGATTCCATTGTACATCCAGGCACATACACACATACCCGATGCACGCTATGTCTCGCAACCCATATCAAACATGTGACAGTGTTCGCCGTTTGTTTTTGTTGACGTTACCGAATGTCTTTTACATATGTAGAAGTAGCGGCGCTTAGGTCACGCACACACACGCCTACACGTTACTCCTTTATGCCACATGGTCCCCGTCAAACTCGTTACAGTGCTCAGAGTCTTTCGTTGACTTTGCAGAAAGTCCTCCTGTGATGTGTGATGATACTTGTGATTCCATTATACATCCAGACACTTGCACATACCCGATGCACGCTATGTCCCGAAACCCCTATCAAACATGTGATAGTGTTCGCAGTTTCTTTTTGTTGACGTTACTGAAATGTCTCTCGCACATATGGAAGTAGCGGCGATTACATCATACACACACACACTCGCGCAAGCAAATACAGCCAGGGCAGGGCGGCCCTTCCAAGGACAACGTCTATGTTTCCCCTCCACGCCCGCCATCGGTCAGCTGTTCTCGTAGAAGATGAAGAATAGCCTCACGTCTATGTGGCCAACGGATCAGGTGCGACCATGAGGAGAACGTTGACGACGAGCATTAGGCGCACGCACTGACAGCAGGGCCTAGGTAGGTAGGAGTAATCAGTCCCTTTATATCAAACCCTCAACTCCGCTAAGGATTCTGGAGGATTTTGGTGGGCGCTGTAACGGTCGGTCTTGGAAGATCCCCCTGAAACCGTTGCAGTTCCATGTTTATCTTAACATCACCCACTTGCCTACACTATGGACGTGTCTTTACGCACTGTTTGTTTTTATGGACCAATTGTTGTTTGTTCGCGCCCAAGGCGCTACTTTGGCACATCCTTGTTCTGGACCTGCGTGACGCACGTGCTCCTTGCTCGCGCGCCGCAACTCGGTTCTCGTTTGATGAGTCCTTGTGATCTCAGAATTGAGGTTTGTACCTGTTTGGTGTCACGGTTCATTCAATAATTTAGTATCGTAAAATATCACGGATAATCGCCTTTTGATTTCGGGATCCGTTGTGAATTTGGCTACGCATTGCTCAGACGTGTGTTACACACTGTGAAGCACATTTATCAATATATAATTTTCATACTTACTTTTACGGATTTCCATTATCAACCCACTTTTCATCAGTATCACTATGTATGGGTGCACGCGATTAATGATATTTTCGTCACTTTATCGTACCACTTCAGAGGTCAGTTGAACTTTCATGGGAGAAAATGACAAAGGAAGAATCACCTGGATTTACCTGTACATTGTTTGACAACTTTGTTAAAATACAATTCCATGTATGCCTTTCGCTGCTTGGTTTTATTTTTTCCAGTGATATACGAGGGAAAGTACATGAATTGGGAACCGTAGGTCGTTTACCTAGATTCAGTTAACTGGGTTGGGAAAACTGGTAAATTAATGAAAGCATTTCAAGGCTACCAGGAATTTTGGCTACCCCCATGGGGACCCCATTGGGGCCCAATCGGGCAGCGTTTCCTATCCCAACCAAAACCCAACCTTTAGGCTAGGGTGTCCCAACCAAAACCCAATGCATCCCAACCGAATCCCAGTCAAATCCCATTGGGAGCCCGATCGGGACTTGGTTGGGATTGCTACATGGGCGGGTTTCACCAACTAGAAGTCCTGGTATTGCTGCTTGTGCCCCTCTGAGGCTTACTGAGGAATTCTCACTACAAGACCCTCCCGATGTCGAGGCCATCGTGCGAGGACTCCAAATTAAATAGTGACCAGTCCAGATTCGGCGATGCTCTCCTCCTTCCCATGATGAAACAGCGAACACAAACCGCAGCAACCCTTGCCCAAAAAGCCAAACACGGAAGCAAAAAACCAAAGGAAACTCAACGGAATAGTGTAGTCGCCAATTTGCCAGTATAACCTGACCTATCGCAAAGGATTTTCACCCTTGTTTTGTTTTATTTTGTTCCTCGTGGACACGGCATTCCGATAGTTGATTATTCCTCTCTGGAACTTCATCCATCTTCCACCAGCTAAGAACTGCCGTCACTAGAAGACACACATTACTTCTCATGGAAATGGTCTCACCTTTTCAGGGGGCACTATCTCTTTTCGTATCCACAAATCTACTAAAGTTAGTATTCCTCTGCTAACCTCTATGGAATTCTTCCCTGCCTCCTTTGTCTCAACACTAATTACCTGAACATGAGTATGCTTTAGTATCCATTTTCTTGCACCATTCTTGTGAATATTGTGTTTTCTGCGTCCCAAGCTAATGTCCTTCTGAGCATTCCCACATCCGGCCGATTCATTACTGTTGCCGCAATTGACTCGAAATTAACTCGTACTCGCCGTGTATTCTCTTGTCGCTTTGCTTCACTTAAACTCTCCTCAGCCTTAGTCCATAGTTTCTGTGATGCGCGAATCCCTGTTTGAAGTTTGTGAATTTTTCATCTCAGTCAGTGATACTGCAAACTCTGACCATCCTTACTTGCGCGCCTCCCGACCACGGTCTAGAAATATACCATCATTGTTATTATTATTATTATTATTATTATTATTATTATTATTATTATTATCACTGCAATCTAGGAAGCAGGTTCTCAAAGCCCTCGATTTGTCGTCTAGCCACGACAGGTTAGGGTGAGTCTAGAAAGCAATGGCATCTACGGTAAGGCAAGGGCGGCTGTGGGCGAAGTGGATCATGTCTCGTATAGTTAACTCAATGGAGAGTTCGTGGAGTAACAAGTTCTCAAAAGCCTTAGATGCGGGGGAGATACAAGTAGGTGGACGAAACTCTTTTTTGCCTTATCTGGGCACAAGTGTCATGGAAGTTGATCTACAACAGTCAGGAATCGTTTTGTAATAGGGGCATCGATAAATTAATTGTTTCGTGACCGGTGTGAGTACTTTTGCACACTGCCTAAGCACAAATGGGTGAAGGTAATCAGGTCCGTGGGATTGTTGCACTTGAGTTTTGACAGCCGTTTGTTAACGGCTTTAGGGGATACTCTAAGGGAGATGGAGCTGGAAAAGCTGCGGCAAAATAGGGAGATGGTACAACTGAACGACGAAGGACTCGCAAGCTCGTTAAAGTGGCTGTCTATGTTTGGTCCCAACCTGCCCCAGAAACAACTGGTGCCCTACAAATACCGGCCGTACGTCTTCTTCTATTCTTGATCTAAGCCAATGACCTCCCGACACCCCCTCCAAAGAAATCCCCCAAGCATGTGAACGATGCACCCCTCCGAAGTTCAAGTGTTAAACACCTGCAAATTCCAACTGATGAAAAGAAGCGCTGATCCGAGGGTTGGAACCCCCCATTTGAATGATAAATGCGAAGGTGCAGCATTTAACAGAGCAACTGATCACACGTTTTCCATGGAGGAAGAAGTCATACTACAACGGGTTTATCGACACAAGGTTCGTTGTTTCCGACTAGATTGTAATACGTCATTTCCCCATCACATTCAGCTCGCAATAAAGTCTGCCTTTTAAGTCATAAACATGGGTCGAATGTCTCTCCTGCCCATCTCCGGGGCTTATTTACCCATAACTTTCGGTACCTACATCCGTCTCCTGTTGGATTAAGGTAGTCAGATAGTGCACCCTGGTCAGGCCAGGTCAAAGGACTTGCGGCTTGAGCCAGTAAGGTTCCAGTTTCTTGTAATGCGAGCCCAAGGAGCTCCCTCCCTGCATCGACTTCCAGGTATCCGAGATCGTGAGACCCTAAAGAGAGTTAAGAGGACTTCCACCAAAACAATGGGAGGTCCGTCCCATCTACCTTATTCCGCTGTCCTCTCGCTCCCCAGCCTCTATCTCACTGACCTAAGATGCACCAGGGGCGGTTTGTTTCAGAAGCCTCACTCTTTGAATCACATCGGAAAGTTTGCTTCTCCTCAGTCGGTCCAGCCTCTACCCTCATTGGTCACCAGTGAAAGGTTTTTAAGTCGGGGCCATCTACCTCACCACGAATTAACCTTTACGGCTACTGGGCTATTATTCTTTGAAATTCTTATCCAGGAGACACGGTTCCTTTGCCGAACAAAACTATCAGCAAGAAAAATTTAGACCACCATACTAGTCGCCGCCAGTAATGTCTTGTACAAAGACGAAAAAGTGAAGTAGGCGTATTTTGTTGCCCTCTCATTCGATCACATGTCCATTAATTCCGCACTCTCACTCCCGCTTAGGCACTCCCACAGTAATGCGTTGCCTGAAGTAGTGTAGATTTATTTTAGTTGCAGCCCCCGCCTCACTCACATGTCTTTAGTCTCATTTCAGCTCGGTGAATCCGAGAGATGTTCAAAGACCTCATCGAGAACAGAGACGATCAAGCCCATAGCCTTAAATCAGGGTAGAATTTGAAGACTTGGTAACTTCAACTGAACTGTGACTTCATGTGGTCGGAGAAGTGCAATTCTGCTGCATAAAAGGTTCGTAGAAAGCTCTTTAGACTGTGATCAGCTTTGTCTTGCCGGAAGCCGGAGGTATTCGCACCTATTTACATGGCTATAGTACAACCCCACTTAGAAGGTAGCGTGCAGGCTTGGTCACCCTTCTACAAAATGGAAGCCGCCTGCCTAGAGATAGTCCAACGTCTCGCCACGCAAATGGCTGAAGGGCGGAAGGGTAAAACGTATGAGCAGAAACTCTGTGACCTGAATCCTTTCTCGTTGAAAAGGAGGAGAAGTCGAGGGGATCTCATAGAAACGTTCAAGGTAATGAAGGGCTTTTCTGGCCTTAGCCAAGATAGTCTATTCCAAGTGGCCGTAGACTCAAGAACAAGGTTGATGGCTAGATTGCACTTCTTCATCAACATGGTTGTCTGCCTGGTGGAATGATCGATCTGCAGACCGTCCAATCCTTCAAAGATGCCCTAGATCGCAAGTGGTACGAGATATTTCCTCGTAGTAAGCCCTCAGTATATAAAATAGATGGATGACAGGTAGCACTGTGGACCCTTTGGAGTATGTATTATTAGACTTTTTCGCTCATTGCACACAATCTCAGTGAACGCTCACGATGCATAATGTCTCTCGCAGTTGATGTGCGATGAGGTTTTCCGTTTCCCTCTCATTTTTTAGCGGAGATTCGACGCAATACACTCGGCAGTAGTAGGTTCATAACTGGTGTGCATACCATCGAGGGAATTATGGAAGCTCGATTGGCCGTGGCCATTACCTGTCCTGTGCAAACTGAACTGAACTGAGCTGAGCTGCTTTGTCCTTGAGATAAGTATTGAATTTGAATTAGTGCCTTGTTTTCGCCGCGGCCTTGTTGTCTATTCTTGATATTCTGACTTCAATATGAGACTTGGAGGCAACTAAGTCTGTCTTTATACCCCTTGAATACTTCAATAATTTGAAGGCAGATTTTTTATTCGGAATTTCGAACCACTAGTATTCGAACTCGAATACTAGTTTGTTAACAAACTTAAATGTGTTTGTTCGTTCTCTTTTAAGGAGGAAATTCGGCATCCTCCGAAACCTGCAACAACAAAGTATACGTCAGATGAAAATAACTAGTCAATTTTCTTAAGCTTTCACGTCCGCAGTTTGATACTTTGCCGAGAATGTCCTCTGAGACCTTCGAGTTATGCCCTCGTCGTCCCTCAAGACTCGAGCTCACCGGTGATTCTGGACCAAATAAACAATGTTGCATGACTGCCCCAAAAGCCCTTAGAACTCTCGCAGTTCAAAAGAGCAGTAGCAATAATGAGGCCAGATGTTCTAATTACCACTTTACAAAGCCCTTGTGCGGACCCGTCCTGAAAACAGTGTCCATGCTTGGTGGCCGTACATAACAAAGGGCATGAGGATCATGGATTTCATGCACATAAGTTACATGAGATGGTTTGCCTACCTATGGGGACTCATTTATGAGTAGCGCTTCCAGGGACTGAACCTGTATATACAACCTGCTGCTTGCCCGTGAAGACTGGTCGGAAGCCAGGCTGCAGGGCACCCCACGGACTCAATCTTTGTCGATTTTAGCAAAGCATGCGATAAGGTGCCACATGGACGCCTGCCGTTGACACTAGGGACCCTTGGTGTTAGGGCTCCATTGATTCATTGGATCGAGGATTTCCTAAACGAAAGAACGCCTGCGGCGAGAGTCGAGCAGTTGCTTTCACGTCCCTTCCTTAGCTCCAGTGGAGTTCCACAGGATTCAGTCTTGGGACCACTACTTTTCTCGGTGCATATAAACGATCTGTGATCCGTTTTCCAATCGCCTTGCCTCATTTACGCAGATGACCTTAAAATCTGGCAAACGATCCGGTCAGATGCTGATCGACAAGTTCTACAGGATGACTTTGTCACATTCGAGCACTGGTCCAAGACCTGGCAACGCCCTATCAATGTTGGAAAGTGTGCATACATGAGTGTATAGGGGGTGGAGAGCGGCGCTTCCTACAACTTACACGGAAAGCCCATCCGCACATCGGTTTGTGGGAAAGATCTTGGGATAGCGGTTGCATCAAATCTGAAGACCGAAGTCAACAAGGATAAGGCATGTGCCTCTGGCTGGAGTATGCATGGGGCGATACGTCGGTCTTTTGGACAACTGTCTATGTCATCCTTCAAAGTGCTGTATGCTATCCGTATACGTCCGCGACTGGAATACGGTGGACTTGTCACTTTCCCCTGTAGGGCCACGGAAGTGAAACAGCAGTCAGTTGGTCTGCCGCTGGTATATCACCTCTCAAGAAAGATGAAGAGTCTATGGAATGCATTGCCAGCAGAGTTGGTGGAAGAGGAAATTGACCACAAATTGAAGCGACGCCTGGACATATTTCTGAAGAAGTGGTGGCAGAACACTTACACCTAAGTTCATGCACCAGCGTTGAGGTGACGAAGCTCATACGGGAGACTACCCTACTGCCTCTAATTTTGAAGATTGCACTCATTGGAAGGCGTCGAGGTGACCTGATAGAAACCTTCAAAATAACGAAAGTAATGGTTGGCGTGGGTAAGTGGGACCGTTATTGATATCCAGTAGAAACACCGTAGTCCGAGGGCATTCTCCTAAGTGAAGACTCAACTAGGAGCAAAGGTTTTCTCCGTTAGGGTAGTCAACGATTGGAATAGACTACCGGACGAGATAGTTGCAGCATCGACAGTAAAATATTTCAAGAAACGGCTTGGTGAAAAATGGAGCAGTATAATTAACGAAAGGAGGCAGCGAACGGCAGTCCATCTCTCTAACACCCTCCCCCTCACTTTACTTCCCTCTTCAATCAAACCCTTCCATTGCCATCTGATTCGTCTTTTCGTCTGCATTATCACTTATGAGCCCATAAGGCTTCAGTAACTTGTAAATCATGGCCTCATTAAAGGCTGGCCACCAGCTGCTAGCAGCTGGCAACAAAGATCCTGTACACCCTTCAGATTGGTGCACAGTGGCCTGAATTCTTCGTTTTTCCGTTTTTCTCAACCATTAGACCGAAGAAGGTCTGGCCTTTCCGCTTGTCGCAGCACCGGGAGATCCGAGGAGCTCACAGTGTAAGGGACTGGGCAATTTTGTGCACCACTGTACAGGCCCTGTAAACCGAACTGAATTGAGCTTATAAGGTCTGTACATCTTCCAGAGCTGTTTTCAGTGCAATACATAGCTCGTCTGGTCCGTTGAGTCCCGATACTTTCCCACTGCTGCATGCCTGCCCTGTTTGTCCGAGATCCATGCAGCGTGCCAGTATGAACCCCGGATGGAAAAACTCTAGATATGTGATAGACATTTCCACCGAAAACGATGGGCACCCCCACCGGGACACCGATGGACCCCAGATGGGCTCTGCCAGTAGCCCGATTTGTTCTGCAAATGGGACCCTGTTTTCTACTTTTTGCTTTCCCGATTCCCTTTTTAATACTTTGTTTATCCTGGTACCACCATCCCTAAACTGACCCAATGTCCGACCAACAATAAACGTGGACGGAATTGACCAGTAACAACAAATGGTGAGTTTGATAAAAAAAATTGGCGTTCAAGCAGTTCTGACTTAACTGGGAAATGTATGTATTTATAATAACTAGAAGTCCATGTAGGCTTTTCCAATGAATAAAAAAATATTCTGCCCAGGACTGGCCCATGTTGTGCAGCTTTGGCCCAGCGTAGCCCCGGTCAGTGTGTTATTTAGAGACTTGAGAGCGGATGTTCTGCAACCTATCCTTGCACTGTCAGGTAGATGGTGAAACTGAAGAAGGTGCACAGCTTCCCGACGAGAATCATCAGTGGCTTACGTAGGGCAAGCTATGCGGATCCTCTGAAGTGTTTTAAGCTTTTCCCGAGTACTGTCGGCGGATTCGCGAAGACGCAATCAGTTTGCGAAAGACCCTTCACAGTGACACGGGTCCGAAATGGCAAGTAGATTTTGCTCTTTTGCTGCAAAACCGGATGCAAGGTCATCTCTTACCGCTGCGGAAGTTTCTGTTGAGTGGTTTGCCACTGGTTTACCGTTCTTTGTGGAGAGTGACTGGTCTCTGGAAAGCTATACCGGCGGCAGTAGGTGAAGAGAAGGATAACGCTTGTTTCAAACGAGGTCTCGACGTAAATTTGGAGGCATTGTTGATGAAAGCTACCTGAGCGTGAACCTACACAGTCTATGGGAGAAGTTCACACGGGATGTTTCCCTCTGCTTTCTTGCAAGAGTATTAAAGATCAAAGACAGCACGGCTCAAAACTAGCCTCGTTCATCTTGGTTGCTTTAAATTTGCCGGACGTTTCGTTCCTCAGAACTTCATAAGATTTCAAACTCCTTTCCGAGATAGGGGCGAATGGTTCGCGTGCTTAACAGCGAAATTCGAGTTTTTTCTGTGATGTTTTTGCCTCGTTTCATGGAACAGTTCCAAAACTCCCAATCGTTTATCTTTTGTAAGTTGTAACAACATTGTCCGCCCGTCACCTCAGTTAGGACAAGTCAATCAGGTCAGGCAACTTTTATTTCACTATTTCAAGCCGACTAAATTCAACTAGGTATCTCGTAAAGGAGCTGGATGGTCAATCACTTTCGGCGTTAGCTTTGTTTGCACACGCCCAGGCAGCACGAGTGATCCCTGACCGTCACAGGACAGTCCCCTAAGTATTCCATGACCATATCATTGAATGACCCCCAATAAAACAAAAAGGGACACTCAAAGAACTACCAGCAAATAATCGTAAAAACACCCCCAAGCAGCGAAGTGAATGGCCTTTTCTTGGAAATTTCAGCTGCTTCAAACTCCAATCCCTCAGTTTTTACAACTTTCATTTTCCCTGAATATGTAGTTCAAAAGTCTCCAAAAGGGACACTCAGGACACGGTCAGGTCAGCTCCCAAGTTTTATTGCGACTTCTGCAGGTCGCTGACTAGCGTTAATACGCATTTGCTTTTTTATTACATGCTTGCTTATGAGTGCAGTAGAAGAGGTGTATACCCCGTAGCCACAAAGGTCCACTGCATCAATAAGAATAACTGGCAACCAGACCTTGAGACCTGGAGTGGAGAACAGCATGAGGTTTCAACAGGTCAGGTGTGGTGACGATTCGGTGGAAGTCATTTTTTTAATATGTTACGACTACATACCTTTCAGGGTTCATCGCTGACCATCCCCTGAGTTTACATTCAAGGGACACTCAGTAGTACGACTAGAGAGACAATCAGCGGCTCCTGCAATAAATTTATCACAGTTCTCAGTTATACAAAATAGAACGACAATCCTTCACATATCCCAGAGGTAAATTCTATACCGTTTAAGAAAAATGGGATTAAGTGTTCTTTTTGGTGACATTCAGGGGTGTCTCTCTGCGCTGCATGGGCGTTATTAGTTCTGATCAACACCACCGACACTTTATGCAATCAAATTAACTGAAAAAATAACTCGGAGTTGGATGTCTATGCTTCATCTCGGAATCAATTCAACCTGAGCGACGTACCGATAAAGTAATTGTCGTTTTTACGACTCTTCTCCAAAGCAAGAAGATCTTTACGTGTATGTTTGAGAGTGATTTTCCTTAATCAAACATATGGCCAACGGTCCAAGATTTTTGGTGCCCATGGATTGGCTTATGGGTAGGAAGCACATGGGTTTAGGGATACGCTGCTACCATGAAGTAAATTTTAAGGATGTTTTCAAATCATGTTTTTTACAAGCGGAAGTTTATAATGGCTCATAAACTAATACCCTAGGATGAAATAATTTGATATAGCACCAAAATGTGTATAGTTATGCGACACTTCTTCAGCATGCGCGACGAAGGTTTGTCGGATGTGAAGACGAGAATAAGGCCAGTGGGTGCTAACCGCTTACATTTGGAATAGAGCTACGTAGAGGAACCTGACCGTGTCGCGTGCCGAGAAGAAGGGTCGGAAGTTGCTCTTGAGTTTACTGCATGCACGAAACGTACACAATTAAGAGATAGAAAGGTTTGGTAAGATCACTACATTAAAAAGTAAAAAATATAAGTCACCGTATGCTCGGCGTATTCGGAAATGATCTCACAAATGTCTCTGGGATATTTCACAGAGGACTATTTTAGGACCCTTTTGGAACTTTTTGAGACTACTGTGCTGACTAGATAGTGGATCGTCATCTTATTTTCAAAGCAGAAATTTGTGCATCCATAATTTGTAAATGATCACGCATATATTCAACAAAATTAATTATCTGACTTCTTTGCGGTTTTTAACGCACGTTTAATAAAAATCGGCCAGTTACTGCTATAACCTATGCTAAGGCAGCACATCAGCTGGGGAGATCACTAAGGACAAGCTTAACGCACTGCCATTGCGACGTTTGGGTAGTGTTAACGTGGCCCTGAAGGAAAGCGTTTGGATGTAGCCACGGTTAGGGGGGGGGGGGGTAACGGAAAACCGATGCCTCATTTTTAGATTCCAGTTCGCGTAAACGTTATTCTGATTATGTAACCCCTCCAGTTACCTCTATCCTGCCGTTTTAAATCACCAAAATACCTATTTTGTTCACAAAAAACACCATTGGTTGTGAAGGCATATGCCGTACACCCACTTTTTCTCATAACGTTACTCACATTTTTATTAGTTGAATTTCGCCGTTAGTCTTCCTGTGATAAAAATGCTACTCATACACAGCGTTCTTCCCAGCTTATCTGCTGACGGGCATATCACCATATTATAAAATGGTATGTGTTATCTCAACATATGGTGTTCTTTGGAACAAAATTAGAAACAGTGGTTTAGAATGACAGGATGAAGATAACTAGAGGGGATATTCAAGCAAAGTAGTGAGAACGAAAATTGAAAGTTATAAATAAGACACTTGTTTCTCGCTATTTTTTGTAGACTATGTGCGTGTTAAAATGGGCCCCAGTAAAGTCTCCCAAAAATCCTAATGATATAACCCTAAGCTTGCCCTCAGTTTACCCATACTGGCGCCCAATGGGCCCAGTAAGTGCTCGCCGCTTGAGTTCTTCTTTTTGGTTTCTTTTGCTTTCCCACTCATCTTTCTATCTAAGTCATCGTATTATTCCATTACCATTATCCTTATTACTTTTTTCTTTGCGTATTCCAACAATCTATTGGAACCCATGACCTTATTCGTTCCTGGCTACCAACTGCTAGAAGCTAGCAATGAGGACCGTGTACACCCTTAGGATTGAAGCACAGTGGCCAGAAGTACATTTCTTTTCGTTTTCATTAACATTTGATCAAAGAATATTTGGCGTTTTCATTTTTCGAAGTACCGAGATATCCAAGAGGATCATAATGAAGGAACCTGGAAGATTCTGATGCACTTCCGTACTCATCCTGTGCACCAAACTGAACTGTTTATTAATTTCCCGTAAAACTGCGCCATCTCTAAATGACCGTTGTGATGAAACGAATTGAAACCGTTTTTGTATTTGTCTTTGATTAGACTGCGTAGACGGATGTCCACTTTTCACTCAAAAGGTTTATATCTAGAAACTCATCGATGCGAGTAGATAGAAAAAGAACGATTGCTTATCAAAATTTCTCATTCTCCAATATTGGTTTTGGACGGATAACTATGGAAGGTATTTGATACAACTAGAACACATTACTCATACAAACTATAAAACTTCATTGATAAGCGATTCCTGCAACATTTTGTTACATTGAGGACTTTCATGAAAAAACCACAACATGACGAAATATTTGCTGCTATAACTAAGTTGAATTGCGCGTGCACACCTTTGGTGTTAAATATACACCATTCGTTAATTAAACTTTGAATTCGCCAAATAGCGTGATACAAAACTGAAACGAAAATCTAGAAGCAGCATGCTCATTTTTGGGAAGTCACGGGACGTGATGCGTGGAAATTGTACACGAAAAACTGACCACACTGGAACGATCAATTTCAGTTCACTTCAGTTTAGAGCAGAGGACACTGCATCGAAGCTGTCCAGTTTCCGCCAGTTATTTCCTCGGATATCCCGGTGCTGCGATGCAGAGAAAGGCCAGTTCTTTGATTATTTGGTGCTGGAAACAGAAAAAGTGAAACTTTCGGGCACTTTAAAGATGTGCCATGTGGTGTGTCAAAGAAGAAACATTTAATTTGAATAACACGGCTTAGCCGAGACTTCGGTTGTCGCGTGTAACCTTGCTCAAGACAACTTTACAATCAAATGACTAAAGAATCAACTACGGATCAACGAATGTCCAATAGCTTGTGTCTGTGTGTTAAACCGTTGAGTTGAATTATTTTCAGGCGCACCTGCTCCCGTCGTCGGAGTCAGTGGTGATGAGATCAATAGGCAACGTGACGTTTGGGTCACTTATACGTTAGTGATATCAGTGCGATCCAGATTCCTAAGCTTTAAATACAGAGAACTCATCTAGCAAAACACTTGATTCAGATGGTCTTATGCGCCTGTATTTGAAACATAATTTAATGAAAAATATCAGCTGAGTATAAACAACCTTCAGTAATAAACCCAGTCAAATTATCTG
Source organism: Fasciola hepatica (assembly GCA_948099385.1). Lineage (NCBI taxonomy): Eukaryota > Metazoa > Platyhelminthes > Trematoda > Plagiorchiida > Fasciolidae > Fasciola > Fasciola hepatica. The sequence continues at coordinate 1,699,762 of CANUEZ040000007.1, read as the reverse complement.
CCTAAAATTAAGCTCCATGGTCTAAGAACCAGTCTCCAATAATCGTTTACTGGGGTAAGGTTACGTAGAATAAGGCATCACTCGTACCTCGGGTAACATAACCATTGTATGGCTTTCATACCACGCTTTCTGAATTTTTAACATCGATACGTGCAAAATGACAAATAGTTAAGGGCACAAAAGTCTCAAGCGAAAGGGAAATGCTTGCAATATTTTAAATTCAACCCGTAACGGACAGTGATTATCAGTCTCCGATTTGGAGGGTATGATATGCAATATATCGATTCACTTATGAACCCACTTTCTTTGTGGAAAGCTCTTTCAGAAGAACGTAAAAGTGCCACTTATCCGCTCCACCTCCTTATAATCTTTATTAAACCCAGTTTCTTAATGTAGTCGTTTAATCCCGAATTGCTTGCTTAAAAATGGTACCAATAACCTAGTCGTATTTGGCTTTTTTGAAAGATGTCTTACATTGGCAATCAGTTTAAACCACAAGAGTAATAAGTTTTCGGTATAATTGTTCCCTCTAAATTATCAATACCTATGTCATTGTTGAAAGTTCTGAATACTGCATTTCATCCGACTTCTCAGTGATGTATATCCACCTAGTCTGTGTAGTGGACAAGGTGACGGTCGATCTGAAGTGGACGCGAGATAAACTCGGCGTTAGTATTTGATACATAAACGCAAAACCGTTGGCTACTGGCTGACTAACTCAGCACACGCCAGAGAGAAGACAAAGGCCGCAGGCGAACCTTTAACTAACATCCGTGTAATTAACTTTTGGACTCAGGGTGTTTCAGGGACAAGTAGTTGAGAGACTGGGGAAGAGAGGGAGATTCTGGAATGTCATCATGGTTTGATGTATCATGATGTACATTAGTGATTGGAGTGTGCACATCTGAAATAGAAGCAGAAAGAGAAAGAGCGGTAAAATAGGGACGGCATAATGCGGTGCATCATTTCCGGTCTAAATTCGACTACTTCCACTAAATCCGTTATGGCTGTAAAGACCAACATTAGCTGTAAGTAAGTGTACCTTGATCGGAGAACTCTACTTCTTGTTTTTACCATGCCCCCATTTCGCTTAGACCCCACTTAGAGAAGTCCATCATAGAGGCCAATCGCCGTGTGAGTGACAAACTCTTACTGTCCAAAACGAGTGATCAATGGGCTCTGTGCCATGTAGCGTTGACAAGAAACAAACCATCCAGAACCAGGCCGGAAATCTTAGAAGCAATGCAGGTGACCCAGCTTCAGTTTATTCGATCATTAACCTTACACTTCTGTGTTCTGGGTTCGGCTGCTATCTCCTAGCATAGTCTAGTTCAGAGCAAAATAAATAGAAGCATAAAGTAAAAGAGCTGAGAACAAGGTAAAAAGCGGAAATCATGAAGACAAATTATGAGAGACCGAATGCAACTACGTCACCGGTCGCATAGGACGACGCACTCCTTAAGCCATGATCGCGTTAGTCGAGATCAACGAGAAAAAGACCTTGGAGTGCCAACCGCGTGTGTTCTCACAAGGGTCTGTGCACAGAGACTGCGTACTGACTGATGCTGAGGAAGCATGTGGTATGCAGCACTCGCAGTTGCCGCATGCGCGAGACGCGCAATCAAACAAGAGGTAGACGAGAGTGGTCGGCTGATCACCATAGCAGCGACACCTAGCCATATCACTCAATGTCTCTAACAATCTCGTCGGCGGGTCGCATGGACCATAACGCAGAAGTCTAACACGGCTTACTTGACAAAGTCCACTGATCAAGGTTTCCAGGCCTTTCTGCCATGCCACGGACTAATCACCTCAACCTACCTTCCAACCAATACCTGCCCCGAAGAACAGCTTTATTGCTTGTTCCAGTGAATGATCACTATATCCCAACATCCCACATCTAACCTCACCACTGCTTATACGGTGTTCCCACCATATTCGAGGAGTGCTACGGGGACAATGCTCAAACACCGACAGTCTTCGTCTATCTTCTACCCTTCACGACCATGTTTCTGCGTTGAATAAAAGAACAGATCTAACCGCTGCAGTATAAACCCGAAGCTTGACGAACAATCGGATGTCACGTCGGTGCTACAGATGACTAAGGTTAGCAAAAGCCAAACGCACCTTACGTATACGAGATGACAACTCATCTGATATCTGTCCACTTGGTGAGATGTAACTGCCTCGTTAATAAAATCTATCTACTTCGGCTGGAGCTTCCCTCGCCAATGCAAGGTTTGTCGTAGAGTCAACTCAGTCCCACAGCAGCATTTTACTCTTAGAAGGTGTTAAATGCATCTCAAACATTGCTACCCTGTTGCTTAGGCTATCTAAGAGAGCTTGCAACTTACCTGGATCTTCACTCAGAAGAACATTATCGTCCGCGTATTCCAAGTCAGACAGTTTACTGTCTGAGTGAAGATCGGTGCTGCTATTCTCACACGAAGATAGGTCTGTCTCAACAATCAGTTCAATTATAAAATTGAAGAGGAAGGATGAAAGAGGGTAACCCTGACGAACTCCACTTTCCGTGGTGAACTCGGGTGAAAGATCACCGTAAGCACAAAACTGGCTTCGACTATTTTCATACAAGCATAAGAAGAGAGAAATAAATTTTTCTGGCACTCCCTTCAAAGAAAGACGGCGCCAAAGAACTGTGGTTGACTGAGTTGAACGCCACTTTCAGATCAAGTATTACAGACTGGGGCCCGCGGGAGGTGGATGTATGCTCTCTGATTTTTCGATGACTAAATATGTGGTCGATACAACTCCGACCTGGGCTGAGACCTGTTCGGTTCTCCCGCGTACACCTTTTGTGGGCGCTGGATAATCGTAGGTGAATAAGCGCGGTGAGTAGCTTGGATGAGATATTTACCAAGATCATTTTTCTGGTTTTCACAGGAGGATCTCCCATCTTTCCTATAGATCGGCACAAGCACCAATTCCCATCATTCCTTGAGAGACAGCTCACTGGTCCAGGTTACCCTGAGGAGTTTTGGTACAAAAATTATGAAGTTATGTAACTCCGAAACCAAGGCCTTACCTAAATCGTTGAAAAAAGATGGAGTCAACCCATCCGGTCCAGCGGTTCTGTACTTTTTCAAGTAATCTATATCCAGCCTAACCTCTATTTTTGATGGAGGAGCGATATCTACCCGTATTGTTTCCCTTACAGGTATATTCAGAAAGTCCACTCCTGAAGTGGGCAAACTGAATTGTTCCTTAAAGTGCTCCGCCAAGCGATCCAGACGACGACCCTGAGAGTGAACCAAGGAGCCATCGGATTCCTTCGCTGACTCCCTTACCCTAGAGTTCTGTGGACCGGTACTTCTAATCAAACGGTAAAGGTTGCGAGCATTGCCCGTGGACGCAGCCTTTTCCATTTCCCTACATTTCTCAACCCACCACTGCTCGTGGTCATTTCTGAGGCTCCTAGTAAACTGGCATCTCAGGGATTTACGTACTTCATCGGATGTGACATTTGGAAGGACGGATCTGCGAGCATCTAACAGAGCAACTGATTTCAAAGATTTTCATTGTTTTTGAGGTCTAATTGAGCTAGAGCCCTATGCGACATTGAAAGAGGTGTACAGAACGTCCTTGATCTGTTACCAACGTCCATCTGTATTCTGAACATCCGGTTGCATTGATAACCGTATTATCAGTTCAGCCTGAAAAGCAGATCTTCCGTTATCGTCTAGAAGAAACTACGCTAGATGGATGGCTTCAACGTTGGTGTGACCACAGACGAGACGTAAATAGAAGCAACCACATACCAAGGCGTGATCCGAGTCCCCAGGCGTAGACCAGAATTAATGAATGACAATCTTCAGTTTATCCACACCAGCGGTGACTAAAGACAATATGGTCAATCTGAGTCCAACATTGTGAAGACGAAGGAGGACGCCATGTCAGTCTATGACGCTTCTTAGGATATAAGTTCATACTCGCCAGAAACAGTCTGTAGTCGGGGCACAGCTGGATGACACGATCATAGTTGTCAGTGTAGCTGGCCGGGACAGCAAAAAGGGCCTCAATGTGCCGTTCGAAATCTCCCAAACGATCAACTTGGGCATTGAAATCCCCAGCAATGACCAACACATCCGTTGAAGCATGGCTTCAACGGAGTAGAGATAAGTAGTGGTGGAACTCATCCTTGGTCTCAGATGAACTGCAACCAGTGGGCTCATACACAGACACAACGAACAAGCATCGACGCTTCCGTTTATCTCTGTTGACACGCAGAATCATCCAAACGAAATGTACATAAATGACTACTGACTGGAATCCAGTCTAGTAGTTCACACTCAGCTCTCCTACTCAAAGCAATCCTAACGCCAGCTTGCTCACAAGTACTAGAAACACGATCACGCGAAGAGTGAGATAAGAGACCGAGGTCGTATCTGGGGTGCGAAGAGTTGTCGCAGAAGTGAAGTTTTTTATGCACGTTTCGGAGATACAGCATACACCTATTTTGAAATCTCCAACAGTTCTATCGAGGACAGCTTGTTGCCCAATCTGACATAGTGTGCGGAATTTCATGGTAGCCAGATGAAGTGAACATTTAGGCCTAAGAAGTGCATTCGATTTATGTCCAACTCCTGAACTACAGCTTTCTCCAGAACCGCAGTTATCCGTGGCGTTTTATATCGAGTTTAAATTAAAAGGGGAGAAATTGGTAAGGCCCTTTATGTGAAAGATGCTGGAGGTTTCTGGACGAACCGTACTTTGTGGCTGCTCACGTCGCAGAAGGAGTTTTTCTTTGGGAACCCTAACCGGAGCCTTTGACTCAAAAGTCTGATCCACAAGGCAGTGGGACGGTAACCCAGCATAGGAAAGTGACCGGAGAACCCATGAAGTAACTTCTTCTAGTCTCTCTCGTGAGACCTGATTGCTGAGTGCATTCTGTTTTGTCTTCGTTGGTGCTTTGTTATCGATCCACTTTTCGGATTCAGCTTTTAGCTCCATGTACCCAATGGAGCAAGCGGAACGTGGACGGGGCAGCATCATTTCGGCTGGGGGGCTGTCCAGCTTGGGCGGGCGATAGCTGCCCAACGAAGTGCGATGACTTCCCCCACCGTCGAGCGAAACCCCAGGTACTCCACTTTTACGTCCATCTAATGGAGGTTTTTTGACCGGTAAACTGTTTTTCTCCGTGTTTATTCGCTGGAGTGTCTTCTCCAGGGGCATAGTGGGTAGAACCAAATACTGTCCATCAACGGGTTCAGAGACTGGTCTTCATTTGACCTCTCAGGCAGGATTGCATCTCCGGCTTAAGGAAGCCATCCTGCGTAGCCCTTTGGGTCGTGGAGCACGCAAACCATCATACCAGGCCAAGATGTAGTCTCGTCTTGACGGTAGGCGACCCAGGTTTGAGTCTCGGTGTGGACTTCTTAGCTCTATGTGCTTGGCTGATTACTCCCGGAAATACATATGTGACAGCTTCGCCACCATGCTCGCTGTCTTCAGTGGTGAGCTGTCACACTCCATGATAATCCACTGTTGCAATGGACTGTTTCATCTCCCGTTTCTTGTTCTCCGTCCCGTATTTCATACTCCGAAAGATTTCGGCCATTCTTTGTCTATTAAGACTTTTTCAACTTTGTCATGCTGATGGAATCTGTGTGTGTACACAGTAGATGGGTCATACGCTCGCTATCAAAACGGAATTCACGCATATACATTTACATGAACAAAAAACCGGTCAGAAGGAATGATTGATTTCACGCTACCTATGAATCAGCTAGCCGTACATTGTAGCACTTAGAAATAATTATTGAAATTCGAAAATTTGCAGGTTGTACTTTTTATTCCCAGGACGTTCCATTCACAAAACCAATAAAGCGATTTTCCTTTCCAGTTCACCTTCACAACAGCAGGGTGAGGAAACGACAGACGTCAAAACGAATCAGTTACATGCACGTGTATACCATTCCTCAGTACAGTTGTTAGCCTGTCCCCATTCACTACACCAACATAATCATACGAAAATTAGATGTTGAGTGACTAACGTGCATACGTTAATTCACATATACGAAAATTCGTGCCGTTTAGTACTAGCTCGAGGGTTCAGCCATTTGATGTAAATTGGCCAATCAGGATGCTTGGCTGCTACGTGGATTTCTGTCGTATGTTGCTCAATCCCTTCCCACATCCACCCTACCCACTCACCACTGTTCATTTTGACAAATCAACAACACGCGGTCTCTCTCTCTACTCGTTTCTTTCGCTAGTCAACGGTGCTTTCGTATGCATGTCCGAGGAGAAATGTCAGCACTTTTGATGATGAATTTATTACTACAGTCTACTTTGCCTCGATATTGTTACTAATTTTGTTTCCAGGCTTTATTTGCCGGCCAAGTGTGCGATAGTCTTACACACCTCCGCATTCACTCCCTCACCCCTGCCACATTCTATTGTGTCGAGGCACGTCCAGTAGATGGTTTATGCATAAGCGATCTTTTAGTGTAACAACAACAACCGCGACACTTGAGGTGCAGCATGTGAACGAATGCATATGCACGACTGTCTTTGACAAATGGCCACCAAACCCACCTAGCTGTCAAAAATAAGGGATGATTGGAACTGAGTAATAGACTATAACAGGGAGGCCATGAAGCGCGCTTTTTATTCGCTCCGTCAGGCGATAGACACAGAAACAGGAAGCACAGATCGAGTGTCATCAATTTGTGCGTGTGGTGTGTGCCATTTTACATGAAAAAGATTTCGGCTTGAGGAGAGAACTTAATAGGGTTTTTGCTCTAGACATTCATTCTCCGAATGATACCTATTTCGTATCTGAAAGCATTCACCCGTCAAATCGTATAACCTCATTTTATCCGGCGATCATCCACATAGTGTGCACGTCAGAAAGGGTAAACGAAATAAAGCCGTTTTCGTTGGAACGCTTTATTTAGATTCTTCGCCAACTGCCGCTTCTCAGTATATGATCATTTTAAGACCAACACCCTACTGTTCCTTCCACAGACTTTCACCATCGGGCTTGTTTGAGCTATGTACATGCAAGTCACATCCCCGTCGGCAGATTCAACAATTCGTCTTCAACTGAAATTCCAAACACCAAATTCTGCCGACTCTCATTCAACTGAATACCCTGGGACGACCTCGTCCAATCAACCATTCAGATCCCGAGTTCAAGAAATCCTTTGCGCTTGTGAAATTTCTTCGCCGTTTCTTCTTGTTGGTCAACCGGCCCCAAACGCTTTTGTTCTAATCCCCAAACGGTCAGACAACGGTCCGGAATCGGCCCACGGATCCACTCATTGGCGGCCCCGATTTCATGTGATCATCGGACCGCAGTTATGCAGTTGCACAGATCCATCCGTGACTGTTGCATCCGAGCCAGTAGATTGCATCAAAACAGCAACGCTTCCGTGTGTGCACATTCTGTTTGTCTTGTTTCGTGTACTACGTGCCTCAATAGACGATCCGTCTTTTTCACTGATCCCGTTGCCAACAAACAAGGTAAGCCGCATGATTTCATAACAAATGAATAATAAAATGAAATAAACACGTTCGAAAACCAAAATGTTGTGCTGTGAAATGCAGAAGAACCTTGATCTGTCTAGGGCTCTCATTAGTTCAGATAAGGGGACGAACTAGATCACAGCAAAACTGCTTTTTACCAAATTTGGTAGGCATTTATGAGTTGTCAATCTGGGCGTTTTGGCACTGATCAGTCATGAAAATCACTCGACAGTTGTAACATCTAATTTGTTGTCGTTGTGAAATCAAATACATCATCATCTGGACCTACTGCGCATTTTCGGGGATAATTACGGACGAGGAGCTCAGTTCAGTTCTTTCAACTGTTAACGTCGCATTTCTGTATTCTGGTTCGAGTAGCTACCTCGCAACATCCTCCAATCGAGAGCAAAAGGAACAAGCGGGCAGAAATAAAGTTGTAAGTGAAAATCGAGAAAACAAGGAATGGGCTCCAATTCAGCTACGCCTCTGACCGCGGCACCTAGCCATGTCCCTTAAAATATCCAACTATCCGGCGATCGGGTTTCGTGGATCCCTATCCAGAACCCTACTACGTCTCGTTCTGTCAAGTTCACTGGCGAAAATTCAGATAACTTTTCTCAATGACATGGGCTGACCACCTCAAAGCACCCTGCAATCCCTGACTGTCTCGAAGACCAATGTACATGAAAGAAGTCCATCTATGGGTACGTGTAACACATGTCTCAAAGTCTTTATCCTGATTAGGCTAAGCACATGCTTCAGTAACTGACTTCTGACTCCGAACAACCTACGCCATACCTCAGCATTGATGATGCGATTTTTCGACCACATTCGATGCTAAAACACCTACCGACTTCGCTATCTATAATGACCATGTTACTGAGCCATGTAAAAGGATGGATCTAACCACCGTGATGTACAATCGACTCGTATATCATGTCAACGCCACAGTTGTTTCAAATTGCCAAAAGCCAACACGCTTTCTGCGTACCCGAAGGCGCTTTATTCGATATCCCACCACCTGGTGAGATGTAACTGCACAGGTAAAAAAACTATCTACAAGGAATCGTGCAGAGCCAATCCAGTCATGATAGCAATATTTTACACTTCGAAAGCGCAAAACACAATCGCAGACATTTCTGTGCTATTGTTTAGATTATCTAGAAAAACTCCCAACTTACTTGAATCTTCTCTGAGAAGTATAACATCGTCCTCGTATTCTTAGTTAGATACTTTGCTGTCTGAGCACAGACCGACGCCGCTATTCTGACATGAAGATAGAGCTATTCCTAAAACCAATTACTAGGTTGAAAAGAGTGAACGAACGAGAGAGGGCAACTTTAACGAACACCACTTCTCGTAGTGAACTCCGGTGAAAGATCACCGTAAGCACAACTTAGACTTCGGCTGTTCGCATGAAGCGACTGAAAAAAGAGGCGAATTTCTCTAGCATACCCTTAAATGAGAGGCAGGGCCATAGAATTGTGTGGTCGACTGAGTTGAATACCGCTCTCAGGTCAAGGGGTATAGAGATTATGGGCTTATGTGTCTGTGGTGTAAGACTCGTTGAAGGGTAAAGATGTAGTCGATATAACCCCAAGCGGATCTGTGAAAAGTAATACCGGCGAGCAGTTTGGATGTGATCTTACGGAGTTTATTCGTCTGAGGTTTTTACATGACCTGTCGCCTTTCTTGTAAGTCGGCACAGCCATCGATTCGCACCACTCCCTGGGAATCTGGTCCACATCGCCGGGAGGAAGTTTGTTAGCTCCAAAGCAAAAACTTCCTCTCCATCTTTTTTCAAGGATGGAGACAACCCATCCGGTTCTGCAGTTCCGTGTCCTTTTGAATAAGCGATCTCTCGGATGACCCCCATTTCTAATAGGGGAGTGATATATATCTGCATTGTTTCTCTTACAGGTATTATTGGATGGTTCACTGTGGAAGTACGCCAACCGTACTGCTCCTAAACTGCTCCGCTCAAAGTTCCTGAGAGTAAACCAACCAGTCATTCGACTATTTGATGAGGATGAGGAGGTGGGAAGAAAAAAAGAAAACCACTTTGTGACCATCTTTTAATGTTAACCGGTCATGGGCAAGATCAATCCCGGTAATCAAAACTTCGACTGATTACTAACATTTCCGACAACGCTGTGCTACCGAATATTCACCACTCACTTATGAAAATCCCACGGTGCGGAGTTTATTCCGCATGCTCGGCTAGGATACTAACCATCATTATATCTTTAAATATATCCATTCACACTCCAGACGATTCAAATTAGATTCTAGTGAACATATAACATCGGAGTGTACAAGTATGAACACGAGTGGGCAGAGGAGTATCGGGTACGCATACCTGATGAGCGGCAACAACCGCGAAACCGGTCGTATGCTTCCGGGGAAATTTTGTCCACACATTAACATACTACTTACCATCAGTTTGAGCGCTTGCACATGCAGCCTCGTTGTTCGTTGGGTTAGCAGTGACCCAGACACGAATAACTATGAGAAATCACAGTTGTGATTCATTTGTGGGCTCTTCAATGAAGAGTATCCATTCACACTCCAGACGATTCAAATTAGATTCTAGTGAAGGATATATATATATACATGTCCGAGCCATTTGACGCAGTGTAGAACGATCGCTTCGATCAGAGGGCAGCTGTATTTGGCACACGATAACGAATTTCGCCATTGCTCAGTTAGTGTTTCCACCGGATGCGAGTGATGCTTTGAAGACATCGGTTGCCGCCATGCATCCTCAACGTGGCGTGTCCAGATCTCGCAATCGTGAAGTAAAACACTACTCTCCGAGGCGTTTTACAGCGGCCCCTTAAATGAGAACCGGATTTCGCAGGTTGTTGCAAGCTAATCTAGCACACGCTATTTGTGAGGTGATCTCTTTCCCGATACCATCTCCAGTTGCAATCAAGCTTCCCAGGTACCTTAAGTTATCGACTACTTCTAGCTGATCACCACAAGGTGACTCCAGGCACAGGTTCCTGCCAGTCATGCAAAATTAATTAGTACTTGGAAGGCGAAGAGTGCATATCGTATCCGGATACCTCAGTCGCCCAGCGGTCTAATGAGAATTAAAGATAGTAGTTTCAATTCAATGGAGTTTGTAAATGCAAGAGCGTCACCGATCGTGACACAGTCATATCCCCTAATGTATCAGACCCTGATTGGAGGAATCTCTTGAACCCAAGTCACGAAGCTTAACCCACCCTATATATTCCAACCTATGGGTTAAGCCTTTCATACGTTTCTTCCGTGTCATGGTTTGACCATCATTGCTTATCTTCCAACCATCGTGCGCCAAGAAATCCTGCCTGGCAGTATGCGCAACAACTCTAATCTTATGAGCATTAGTGTTTCATCTAGAGATTTGTTTTCCGTATCTAATGCTGAAAACCTAACCTCATCATTACTAATGCAGTTTTTCGACCAGTTTCGAGCAACGATACGAAGACGTCAGTGTTCAAATACCGATAATCTCTGTATATCCTGTACCCGCAGTGGCCATGTTTCTGTACCTTAGAGAAGAACTGGTCTGACTGTTGCAGAGTGCACGGGACAGATGGGCCGACGTCACGTCGACGCCACTGGTGGCTGAGGTTGGTAAGCGCCAAACGAGCCTTCTATTCTTTTCGCCCTTTACTCGACGACGCTGGAAGGTAGCAACTGAAACCAGAGCACAGAAGTGCGAGGTTAATGGTTGAATAAACTAAACTAAACTGAAACCAAACGGGCCCTCTGTATAAGCGATGACAGCACTGCATAATTGTAGGGGTACATATACGCACATAAACACAAGGGTCTACTGCGCTAGCAGGACGAACCGCCAGAGATGAGCATGAGAATTGGGGTACATAATTTCGTTGGGTCCGACGTGGCAATGAGCCGGACAACAGCGAATTACTGTCTGTTATCTGAACGGAGTACGAAGATCCATGGTCCATATTCTCATAATGCTATGTGAAGAATATCGATATAAGTTCACTTGATTAGTTGTACTTCTCTCCCCCCCCCCCCAACCTTCTTACTCTGCTTGCCTTAATTTATTATTTCACTTCCGACCGGGTGATATTGCAAGGTAGCAAACAAAACCAGGACGATGAAGTGCACAGTTGCTAACTGAAAGAACCAAACGGAACTGAGCAAAAAATATAGGAAACCTGATTAGTTTGATCTTTGTTAAATGCCGGATAGACACTATTGTTATCTGTGCCTGTCCTCCTGGTACAACTGGCGTGCTTTGTGATCCTCCGCATACGTGACTCTTGCACATCTTGCAAATCGATTGACACATCACCGGAGTGAGTCATCAACAGTCCAACTTTATCGGTACAAAGTCACGAGGGATGTAAATAATATCACGTGATATGTGACTGATCAGCTTATTTGATATGGTTATGAATTAACCAATCTCGACAACAGTAACAATATTGACATCGAGGGGTAGTCCGGTTTTTAGCGTGCCTGTGTGTGCGTGCCAGTACTGATAGTAGGGAAGCTAAAGCTGTATTGTTCTGTCCTGGTGATTCATTTCTATCTAATTTGACGGCAATTTTTTGGTGACAGTAGTAAGTTGCCTTTATTACTTTCCAATTTAACGCTCCTCAAAAGCTTTTTGAACTATTTTGTCACCTTACTGGTAGTGACCTTTAATCAAGCCAGACCTGACTGTTGGAGGACAAGAGTGAAATAGAAAAAATTGAGAAGTACCTTCAGTTCAGAAACTCATTCTTAGACTCACTAATATTTTCTACTTGTCTGAGTATCAGAAAATTTCAATTGTTCATAGTCAGAACCATTGGTTAACCACGGAAGCACTCGCTGAACACCAGCTGTGGTTCATCTGTCGTGTTAGAAATTATCAGAAGAGGATATCTATCGAACGAGTTTCATCTGGGACTCAGAAGTGTTATGTGGGGTTGTTGTAAGTATCTGTCTCTCACACACACACACAAATCCACCGTTAGATTATTTGGTTATCTGGCTCTCAGCCGCCTGCCTCACATCAATACTGGACGGGTACACGAGGTTAGGATTCAAAGTTTGGACAGTCGTCTATTTGATCCCCTTGGAGGCAAACCAAACTATGTTCTTCAACTTCATTGAGCCTTTTTGACTCAACTGAGCTCTTTTCCCTCTCGCATAAAAAAATACAGTGTGTGTGAGGGAGAGACATGGAGAGAAGATCCAGAAATAAAATGTGTGTAATTGTTGACAAATTAGATGAGCTTTTTTGACGTACGTGCCAAGACTGTTTGGTGAATTTTGATGAAAAACCCTGACTACAAACCCAACAGAAAGTCATGAAAAATGAACGAATGCAGGAGTTTTTTCCTAAAAGTCACCTTTCCTTTCTTACTGAAAGTACTCAAGTTTTACTTGTGGTCCAAGCATTTGTTTATTTATTTATTGTTTTAAAAAGGAAAAGAGCTGCACTGAATTGAGTTGAACTTGGGGGAAATGCTTTGGTGTGCCTTCGACAGCGTCAAATATTGACTTTTGATAAAACCCTAGTATATCTAGTTCCATAAATTTGCACCAGACTGTGCCCGATAGGTAGGTAGAACTCAATTTAGACCCACTTATCTTGGCCATTCAAATCGATTTCGTTTTCCGTACGATAATCGGAATGGTTTGGGAGAAAAACGAAAGGAACTCAAGCGAATCTACAACCGCGAACATTAACTTATGGCGTATAGAAAAAGAATTCGTTATCCGGGTTGCCTTTTGTTAATAAATCAGGAGTAGGTTTGGATACCCTAACCAGCAAACTTTGTTACGCAAGGCGTGTAAAACTTCCTGGATAGGATCCATGAGTTCAACCTACTTAATTGCTTGGGGCATTGGGAGATGTGATGATATGTCACGACCAGTAGTGTCATCGTATTCACATAATTCTTTCATCCGAACAATGACATCAATTTTTAGTCCTTGCTCACTATTTTCGTATCCTCATTCTTTCGAATTTTGAGTACCAACAGCTAGAACCATTTCACTTAGTAAATGTTTAGTGATCGTTCACTCAGAAACTTATGAGTCAGTAGGAGCTTGTCAAGCTAGTGAATTTAAATTGCATCCGAAAGAAATAGCACCAATGAAAAATTGGAGTCATCATGATATGATTTTTTATGCGGTACTGACGTTCCATTTATCACCGAAAAGCTTCGAATGAATACTTTTTTCATTCGGCGTTTATGCAACGAAGGGACATATCCATAATCGCAGAAAGAGGAGAACCGGAAATTGCGCCTCTGGAAATTGGAATGGAGAACCACTTAAGTGCACCCCATTCCTCCCCAAGGAATGGTTTGTCCACGACCCGCGCGACATTGGGATTCTGTCTGCCACTAATATTAACCGACGGGTACGGTGTAATTAATCTGCGGAAGTGGTTTGAACTGCCGCTATTTCTAAGGTGGTCCACCAATAACAAGCACATGCTCCTTCAACCAATCACAACCAAGTAAATAACCACATTTCAGATATTAAACAAATTATCTTGTAACCATGTACTAGCTAAACAAATTTGACCGTACACAGACTAAGCCACATCAAACAGGAGACAGTCGAAACCGGCCACATTTGTGACAACAGCATTCTGGTCCAATCAGCAGCAATCTGCCGTACACCAGCCACAGCAGATTATTTACATCATTCCTTAGCCGACAGTGTCAGAGTTCAAACTTCGCACCTGACCTACTTCAGAGGTAATCCGCGATCCCTGCGTGCCTCTCGAACATCACCAGCACCGGTTTGTTTGGAGATCACTCGTGCAATGCATACTGGCCTGCCGCGCTCTGCAGATATCAGACCCGGAAGGATCAATGTGTGCACCATACACTACCGGGTTGATCGTCAGTGGTTTGCTTCACATGAATTTTGAGTATGATGTTGCCGCTCTATGTGATCAAGGTGTCTACGCCCTAACCACAGCAAGGAGCGTAATAATCAGCAAATTCGAAGCACAATCTTAGGCGAGACAGGTCTAGAGCTCACAGTGAATGCCTCAAGCGCAATAGGGTGGTGTAAGGGTATTGGTTGAATCAGTGACCTTAAATATCATCGGCTTCAGCCAGCACACCCAAAATAAGTCACGCCACACGCGAGTATCTCTCGTCCAGAAACTGGGTCAAGACATACGTCGTCCTCAGACCGAACAACAGTGCGCCGGACAAGAGACTTCAGCTACGGCCAGTCCGAGTTGGAGTTCGATTTCGAATACTTTTCTGTGCCAATGGCAAGGTTACTCATGCAATTTAAATTCCCTCCTCATTAGTCTACATTGGACCTCGGATTTGCACTACAGTATTTTTGGTTGTTCAAGTTCCAGATGCCGTCGTTTGAGGACCTTGCACCATTGTTCAAGATCCACACAATGCTCTTAAATGAGGGAAAATACTACAGAAAACCGATTGGTTTCAAAATCATTGGTACTGATGGATCAGACCTGAACATCGTTTTAAAGAGACTGAAAGCACCCCGATGCAGTTTTCCAGTGAACACAATAAGCAAGTTAGCGGTACCGCCTCCAGAACCACAGATTGTGGCAAAATTGGAACAGCTGGGCAAATGACTGCAAATGATGGGAACATAAGTATCAAGATGTGGCCATCCTAATGCCGTTTCATTCGGAGCTGGAGTGCCAAATGGCTATATTGCAACACAGTGTTGGAAGTGACACACCTTCTTACAGTTGGTGAAGGCAGAGAGGACCCAGTCACACACTGTGGCATTAGAATGAACGAACGCGGGCTGAATCAGTCAAATGAAATGTTTGTACCGTTTCTCGTAGAGAGCTGCTGCGAAATGAGATCGACTGGATGATACTGCGAGATAACAGTCTAAGCTAAGGCCTTGAAGTCCAGGACTATTCGATTAAATAAATCTCCAGTAACCTATTGCATTCGTTTGATATTCATCAGGTTTACGGTGTTCCTGTTGGGGCTGTTTTGTGCGTGGCAGAAGACGTATTGCTTAGAGGAATACTGATTCAGCAATGCTGACCTGCAACGTACAGTATGAGGTGGTTCGGTGAAGCTTCTAGGGGGGTACTCAATTATACGGTAATGTGTTGATCAAATGCTGTATGGAGTTCTTTGGTGACCACTGAATGGAGAGAACGATATCAAAGAAAGGACAAATGCGGTAATGCCGATACTAAATTCTTCGAATCCAGGACTAGCGGGCCAAATACAAGTGATGAAAGGCAGATTCAGAAAGCTGTTATTAGGACAGACAACACCATTCCTTGCAAAATGGTCAACTCAACATTGCACGTGATTGTTGTCAGCGTATAACATCTCCATCAACAGTCCACCAGTAGTGTCTGTTTGAAGTATGTATACTTTTGGTCAAGTCAGATCTGATGTGTATACGATTGTGGATGTCTGCCTGAGAGGAGCATATTTGTCTAACAGAGCAGCTGCGAGCCATAGATTCGAATGAGTTCAGATGACTAAATGAGCTGATAACTGTGGGCACATGTTGCCACTGCTTCGTTCCGGTACATGCTGTTATGGGCGCAAAGTGGGATAATAAGGTCAATAATAGGAGAAATGCTTCGTGAAAGGAGCACAATAATCAACTCTTGTAACTGGTGGGCAGAAATAATTTCCACCTGATTACGAAGACGCTAATTTGCAAAGAATAT
Source organism: Fasciola hepatica (assembly GCA_948099385.1). Lineage (NCBI taxonomy): Eukaryota > Metazoa > Platyhelminthes > Trematoda > Plagiorchiida > Fasciolidae > Fasciola > Fasciola hepatica. The sequence goes on along the minus strand of CANUEZ040000007.1, from coordinate 1,683,600 downwards.
CTTGGGTGTTCGAAGATGAGGTGATTCTGACCGATTCCATTTGTATTTAATCGGACTTTTGCACAGATAGACGTCCGCATTTCAGGTAAAAAGACTTATTCTTAGAACCTCATCGAATTGAGGAAATTCGATTATTACTACACGCCAAAAAATACCAAGAAATTCAGCTAAGACTTGGGATTTGTTTCTGGGGATTCGGGCCAGATAATGAACAGCAGAATTTCAGTAACTGTTAACGAAAGATGGTAAGAATCGAAAAGAGGAAGGTGTGGAGGCGAACAGCCCGAGCATGCTCCTAAGTTCGAATACCTGAGCTCCATGATCCTTCCAAACGGTCAAGCCAAAAACGAAGTCAAATTGTGTACTGACAACGCCAGGGTTGCGTTTCTTCAGTTTCACAATGCACCCTGGGTGCAGAACGAAATCGGTTTCCAGACCGAAGTCAGCGTCTTCCGGACCGCTATCCACCCATTACTGACCTACGGCTGTGAAACGTGACCACTGCGCGTCGAGGACATCAGAAAGCTAGAAGTTTTCGACCATTGGTGTCTGAGATGAGTGGTCAGAGTGGCTTGGCACGACATCCTTTCAAACGAAGCAATAATACAACGCGGCTTCGATATTAAAAAGCTGTCGGTGTTCCTTCAAAACTGACGACTGCGGTGGTTTGAACATGTCCTACGATGTCCAAACATGGAGATCTCAAGACAGCGCCTCTCTCCTGTTCCATGTCCAGGATGGCACTGTCTTCTTGGAAGACAGCTGAAACCGTGGATCAGTACTGTCGAATCGAACGTTAAGTGGTGAGGACTCCAGTCTGTCTACGACGTTCGCAACTGGACGCACAGCTGGATTTCCTTGTGTTCTGGTCTTGCCTCCCATCATCGCTCATGGGCAGTTGCCATTCAGCACAGCCATGAAGCAAGCTCATCCTCTCGCAGAGTAAAAGTAAGTGGAGGCCAGAGAGTTACACACTGTATACAGGGCAAGTGGAGTCTGAAAGGATTTTGTGGACGAACTTTTCAAATGCGACCAGGTGTAGTTCGCACAAATTGGCGGATAGTTTGTTCGCCTACAACTGACGATCCATGACGAAATATTTCTCCAGTAGACCGACAAAAATAACCGGGAAACGATAGAAAGCGCGAAAAGGAAAATGGTACTCTGTATAGAGCTGAAGTGTCCCACCTTTCGTATTCGATAACATGACCCACGAAGTTTTTTTATACGGTTCTAAATATGAGATAACCACCTCAAATTTGCATCGGTCAGGATTCCCAAATGTTTGACGGGACCAACTCTGGCTAGTGGTTCTGTGGAAATGGTAAGTGGTTCAAAAAGATATCGATGGAGAAAGGGTAAGCATACACTCAACGCATCTGGATTAATTCAAGGTTAAACCTGCTCGAACAGAGAAGTCGTAAATATAAGACAGCTTGCTGGAAAAGTTATTGAAATCCTGAGTTTCGGCTACAACTTGACAAAGAACCACATCATCGACATATTTAAGTACTTGTGCCGGAGAACTAGTTGGCGGGTCACTTATGGAGGTGGCAGACAAATAGGGGTGAAGTACAGCTTCCTGAAGCACTTCAAGGTCATTGAAAAAAGGTTTAGATGTTTTAAAACCCAGTCATTTACACTGAGTTCTGTTTTTTTTATTAAGCACGAAGTGAATTACAGTAAAAGGGGTAAACCCAACAGTTTGAAAACACTGTAAGAGCGGTTTAAGGGGAACGTTCACGTCAAAACCAGTTTCCTGATTCCGCCTTTGAAAGGATAAAGGTTGTAAGTGGGCGGAAGAACAGAGAGGGGAAGGGTATTCCTTAACTTAGCCCTCCGGGGAGCGTGTGATTGAAAGGTTGAGGTCCGAGACCTAGTAACAGAAACCTGATAAGAATGACTAGCCGCATGAGCTCGGGATAAGTGTTTAAAAGTAACGGAAATAATAACAGCCGAGGCAAGCTCAGATGTAAAAAAAACCAAAACAAAATCGGCAGAATAGGGACAATGAAACAGCTGCCTGGCGATGGGCAAGCGACCGCAAATTGGACGTTAAACGTGAGTCGTCTATCAGACGAATGGCTTTACGTTGGGCCCGGTAGAGGAGAGATAAAGAAGAATACGAAGCTCCACCTACAAGTGACAACAGTATTCAAGTATGAGACGAATTTTTACTTCGTACAGTTAGGGAATGTGGGTTTGTTTAGAGAAACGTCTGGCGCGGAACAGAAAGCCGATCTTGCATGCAGAACGAGAAGCAAGCGAACATGTGTATGAAAACCAGGACAGAGAAGACTAGCGGAAGACTCAGGAGAGGTATCTAATTGGAGGAACGAAGGGGAACCGAGTCAAAATTAAAGTGGAGGGAAAAGGAGCGATGTTTGGGAGAGATCTTTGATGGGGACCATTTTAGGTCATCCGATGAGAAGAAACAATCCAGGAACAATGAAGATGGATCTTCTCAATGGAGAGACAATGGAAGAGAGAGAGAGAGAGAGAGAGAGAGAGAGAAGAAGAAGAAAAGAAAGGAGGGGAGAAAGAAAGACGTTTCACCCGGTTATTAGACATTGCGAAGCTACCAACTGGAATGACCTCAGTTCTCGACATGCTGGCAAAATGGACAGATTCCGGCCTACTCACAAGCGTTGGTACTACTGTTTGGTCCTAGGAAAAGATCACACAACAGCTTGTCACGCAAATGCTGGGATGGAAGTAGTTACACGAAGTGGTTAAGGTTGTAACTGTTTGTGCTTAACAGCATGTTTTAGTGTCTTTAACCGTCTGATGCTGAATTGTTTAGGATCTCACTCAGGAGGATGTGGAGTGAATATTTCCCCCAGACTCTCTGTACAATTTCACGTCTCTGCCCTATGCTATCTGTTTCACTTCAATGGGGTTTTTACTGTTCTGAGGCAGGTACTGTAGCGGACAATCACGTGTCAAATCTAGCACTTGTTCTGCCGGTGGAGTCTACTTGGTTGGCACAATTACCCTTACATTTATTCTTCATCATCATCATCCTTTGTTTTGGATGCTTCATCTTTTGCAGCTTCGGATTGTATCGTGATTCGAGGTGGCAGGCTAAGCCGGATCATTTAACCGCGATCTGATCGATTAACGAATCCAAAGCCGAGACTACTGCTAATACATAAGATAAAGAATAACCCAAAAGTACAACACTTCTTGGATTTTTCTGGGATGAAGGGCCATTCAACAATTGGTCAATTGAATGCTACAGGCAGATCAAACGATGATTTGTTGAAATCACGGTAGTAAGAGACTTGATCATTGCACGACGTGAGGCTGGTAAGGTAGATCCTGCTGAACTGGAGCCCATTTATTGGTGAGGAACACCGGGAGGTGTTTTGGAAGATTATTGCTTGTTTGAAACCGATTCCCATTGCATACACGAACCGCCTGGAAGTTAGAACAAAAAAGCTCATTAATATACTCAATCGACCACCGATATTCAGAGGGGTACCCTTTCTAAGCAAATATTTTTATACTGAACCAAATAAAAGCTGTCGAAAATATGCTTCGTCGTGATCGAGCCTCATAAATCAATGGGAAAACTTACATGATTACGGTACTTGATGTTTACGAAAGTGAAAATAATTGTTCTCGCAGGAGAGAAATAGTTAGGTAGAAAATATTCTTCATAACTGTAATCGAACTGAAAAGATCTGTGGGTTCTATCCTTTAATAATGTGCGTTCAGACGCACCACCTAACCTCTACCAATCTTTGTTTAAGTCTTTTTGACCAAACTGAATTACGCTGGTGTATCGATCGATGTGAGGACGACACTTTATTGCGATAATTCGTCCTGTTCAATTTGATTTAACTCGCGCGTCTCCACATTTGACCTGAAATCGGTCCTTGCTTGGGTGACCTTTACACCAGTAGTCGTATGACCTCCAGTCTGTCCCCGCCTGTCTGATCGTGCACGTGACTTTCCTGGGGTAAGTAACGCGAATCATTGTTTGCAGATCAGTTGGAAAATTTTATCACAGATCAGCCCGGAAGTCGTAGGTTGGTTTGGTTAGATCTCTGGGCCTTTGCGAAACTGTTCTTCACTAGAGCTTCCAATAGAGGAGTGCATAGTCTTTGAAAGGTGCACAGTGACAAACGTGGATCCGTCCATTCTTGCGTCAGAACAATACAATACACGTGACGATTCGAAGGTATACTCAACAATAGTCTACAGTGATCACGGAGAATCTCAGTAATGAGTGACAATCCCGTTGTATTCGGTTTGTGTGGAAAGTTAACTAGTAGATTCATAAGTCTTGTGTCTATCCTATCTAGCTCACTTTTGGTGAGAAGAATTGTAGTGTCTTGATAATTCTTTTGGAGAACAAAACAAGGCCATGCCCTGGTCCCAATCGCCTGCGCCCTGCAGTGAACTAGACATCTGATTCCCATACAGTGATTTAAAAACGCTCGATTAATCCACCTAAACTGACTATTTATCTCGAGTTAGAGTGTATGGGTGGCTGCATCAACCAGTTTCCCACGGGTCACAGTCCTTCTGATCTCTCTGGTCAACCGGACGAACACGCGAATGTTCTTCTGACGTACATGGACCCTTCTTGGCTTACCAGCGCGGACTTACTCAGAACCGATATCCGATACTATGGGACTGGGTTCATTTCGTTTGCTAGATCAGAACGTACCTAGATAGATCACCTCTACTGGTGGCTGCGATATTTGGGTGGAAATTGCAGGTCCGCAACAGGATGGTATTATATGGAAAACTTGACCACTGAACTAAACCATTTAGAACATGTTAGGCTGTTTGTTTGGAGTCCACAAGTCCGCAGATGGTTGGGATGCCAGGTGAAATGACTGAGAGTCACTAACAGTGGCACATTTGCATTCTGACACCTTCCTTATCTCTTTAGGTTTTTATTCGCGGTTTTTGCCTTCGGTCTACTCACCCGTTGTCGCCTGATTCAAGTCAATTCCGACTGGATTGTGTCGAACGATAGCAGCCAGAACTAGTGCACTTACTTTGAAGGTTGTTTGGATGAAGTGAAATCAGTTGATTCTTCTGTATCCATATTCAAGAAGTATCCAAAAGCACTCGACGAAAATCCACTTCGTAACCATGAAGTGCCGGTTAATGGAGTGAATCGTTACCAAGTAGATGCGTGTGTTTGGTCCCGGCCCATAGGCCAGGGATCGGTTGAGGATAACAGAACTATATACTACTGGGCGCGCCCCCAGGTTGCAAACAGGAGACCGACCGCATCCTCGGCTTATTGCTTATAAGGTGGCCTCACCGAATAAGCGTTCGAGGACGAACAGTGGTAGTGCTAGAGGATGTGGCCGGATTTTCCGCTTGGCTAGCGCTGCCCACTGTAAAAGGCCACAAATCTGCTGACGGCACCGTGACATGGTGTGTATGACCCACAGTTAAATAGAGCCATAGCTCGTTGCCCTGTTCCACTTACTCGACAAGGTTTCCCAGACTAGGCTCATCTGGACTGGCACTACTGCCTTGCAGGACCTGCTTGACTTCGCAAAAGCCAGAGGTGCGTCCTCGAATAAAAAGGCCTACACTGGACACGGTGACCGAATAGTATAAAAACTCACAACGCAAACAACCAAGGAAGATATAACTCACACAATGATTGTCATCTCACGCGCACGCACGAACACTCTCTTAAGCCGTACTCAAGAACTTACTTTCCCATCTCCATTACTTCAACATATTATCCTGGTTGTGTACTCTCTCATCCTTTCTCGACTAGCTTCCAAGTCCCACCGAATCTTCCACCATCGGCTGATGCCCACCTTCGTCTTCGATGCCCATTCAAACTAGTCACGTTCAACATGCGGACCCTTATACACAGCAGATTTGACCTGTACGCTTGAAACCCTTGTCATAGATGTGTTTTGCATCCAACAGACTCATATTCATGACTCCAGTTCCATCACTCGGTTGACGCCACCGTCTAATCTCTTCGAGAAATCTCGCTTACACCTTTCTGGGGACCCTCAAACAGCAATTTCAGGTCCTGTTGGCGTTGTCATGGGTCCTGGGGAGGGGCTGAAGCCGAGCTGTTAGACTGGATTCCTGTAGACAGTCGGTTATGCTCAGTGTGACCTGAAGGCTCAGGCAAAGTGAACAATCGCCGTCCTGGTGGTCGTTTCGGCATATACACACACCGATTGCAGTGAATGATTTCTACCAATAACCACGTGACCTCTTACTCAAAGCGAGTGGGGCTGATATCGTGATTTCGACAGGAGATATGAATGCTAGAGTAGGTCATCTGCCGTCGAACGATGCGCATTTAGTAGGCCCTTTCGATCTATAGTTCTGTCGTTCGGAAAACGGAGAACGGCTTTTGGCTCCGTTCTGACCATCTCCTGTTCTTCGCTAGTATGAGCTTCAAGCGCTCACATCACCGAAACGCCACATGGCAACTACCCTGTTCGAGTCAGCAATGGACCCAGATTAACCAGATTACAATCAGCCACAAATGGTGGGGTTGTATTGTAGTATGTCAAAACGAAAGAACCCTTTAATGTCTGTAATGGAACCTGTAATATGAAACACGCAGCAACGGTGAGGGATGGATTGTCCTGATTCTTGCACTCAGCATTTTGTAATTCTGGGTTCGTTAAGCCGCATGTTAATACTTCACAGCGATCACTTTCGGTATCACCTTACAGTATAAATGACTTTCGATCATACCGGAGCACCCCTGTTGACTCCAACCACACACATACTAGTTTGCACTGGGCTGTCCATGCGCTTGGGTGGGAGCTCCAGACGCACGCCACAAAGATCACTAGACTGCGATCAGCTGTCCGAACCACCAGCTCATCTATCTGTCTTTCAAAACGCTCCAGCTGAAAAGCTAGGATTTGCCTCACCATAGAGCATCAATCAGTGTTGGTAGCTTATCAAAAATCCTTTGCATTTTGCTGGTCTAGTGAGGTGTGGTCTATCATGTCGTATCGTGACACCCTGGATTTTTGCGCCTTGTTGACTTTCATCAGTCGATCCCTGCTGGAAGTGAGTATACTGAAACAGCTCATAACGAGGCATTCACTAAACATGGGTATACGCTGAGATCGCGAAATCTGGTGATAGCTATTCCGGCACTCGTCCCTTGGTCCGTTTCGACAGATCCATCTACTGAAGTGGAGATCTGTGGAGAAATCTAAGCCTTAGGAAGTCACAAAGCGTCGGGCTCTGGTGGTTCTCCCCCAGCTCTGTTCAAAGTTGATGGAGTACAGCTTGTTAGAGAACTTCATGTGTTGTTCTCAAAAGTCTGGAACTCAGAACAGGCCCCCATATCTTGAGGAGAATTGATTATTGTCCCCGTCTTTCAAATGGGCTTGCGTAATGACTGTGCTAACCGTAGAGGTACAAGCCTTATCCCAATAGCGTCGAAGCTGCTAGCGTCTGTCACACTTCACAGGTTGTGCCAAATGCGTGAAGAACAGACTCGCAAGGACCAGGCTGGGTTTCGTGCCGGTCGTGGAAGTATCGATCAAATATTAGCTTCCTACGTGCTGGAGCACCATCATACTTTCCAAAGAGTCCTTAGACATTCGCGCGGGCTTCGGCCTCTGTCTAAAGAACTGCACAATGGAACTGTTTGCTGGGGAATGGAGTACCTGAGAAGTATGTGTCCCCCTTCAAAGTGTTGTACCCCCATACCCCAGGTTGGGTTAGAACATAGGGCCAGCCTTTGTCATCTCCGTTGGAGAACGTCAAGACTGCTTTATATCTCTATTTCTCTGTAACTTTGCCACAGGAGATGCTCTACGGAATGCCTTGTCCGGTCTACTGAATGGTGGAGTTGAAATTCTCCCAGGGAACAGAGTTTTTGACTTGAAATATGCTGATGATATCGTCTTGCTGAGTGACGATGCGCAGGCAGTGCAATACGTTTCGAACCGTTCCGCGACTGCGGTGTCCAAGTATGGCATGAACTTTGGGCCTTCAAAGTGTAAGGTGCTTTCACAAAACTGGTATTAGTCTGTGCCTGCACTCACCTTTTGTTTTGATCACCTACAGTTAGTCAACAACTCGGGAGCAACAACTGCTAGACTCATGAAAATTGGGGTACATCGACACTTGTCATAGAAACAAGACTGAAAAGAACTTCGTGACGCAATATGACTGAACAACAATTGTTACGCGGTTGAGGAAACCAAGGGTATGATCGGCATGGAATTTGGTAGTGACATTGCATGAAAGGGAAGCAAATAATCTGGTCAATACAAGATAAATTTAAGATTGGGAGCATGGGAATTGGACTGAACCAATTTAACGCAGATCCTCGATACAGCAAGCTGAATTGCTTGGTTCAAGTTTCAATAAATCTTTGAAGTGGTGTTGGAGAGGAGACCACATCACGAGTAGCGAGAGCTAGAGCAGCTTTCACCAAACCGCAACACCTGTGGCAGCGCCTTGACATTCGGCTCTCTCTTAAGAGAAGAATATATAACGCCACGGTTTGTAGCGTTTTACTCTACGGTTGCGAGACCTGGCTACTTCGCATTGAGGATGTTCAGCGGTTTTCCATGTTTGACTACCGATGTCTCCGAAGCATTGCTTGCGTCTTGTGGGAACATCTTGTGAACAATGCCGAAGTTCGTCACCATGTGTTAGGTACGGATAGTTGCCCTGTCTAAATTGATCAATCACGATCACCTCCGATGGCCTGGGCGTGTTTTACGATTGCCTGCCCGTCGTCTTCACTTCTGTATTCTGTTCGCAAGTGCTGAGCAAGACTGAACGAAGAGACGCGGCGATCAGGTTGTGAATTGGCGTAGATATATGAAGAAACTAGCATCAGCACTGGCTTCGAATGGGGGCTTTCTGCCTTCCTAGTTGAAGCCCACGAGAAGAGGACTGTTAACCGTTTTCTCCCATCCCGATGTACCCTATCCTTTCTATTATTTTATTGTGTTTCTGTTCAAGCTGTTGCGTTGGCACCAAGCTTGACTTTAAATCGATGATAAGCATATTTGTGCGCGGTACTCTTGGTGAATGGAGTGTAGCGAATGGATTTTTGGGCAACGGAGGACTTGTTCTGACTAATGTGATTTCACTTTGATTCACTCGTAGGACTGGTAGAGACAACATACAAAACGCTACTAACCACTATGCAGTTCGCGATGTTTTTGCGTGCCATCCTTCGTTTGGAACGTCAGGAAGGATAACCGGAATGTTGCATTAGTTCCTCCCTTGGGCCTTGACTTCCACTTACATGTTCGAAAAATTAACGCAGTAATGTCATCTACGCCTGGATATATCTGTGCACTTATGTGCGTGTTCCCTTGCTCAAATGACTGTGTGCAGCTATCGTTTCAGAGTAACAAACTCTATGATAATCATTCCTTCTGAGTGATGAATCACTCATGTTCACGGCCGTTTGCATCTTGAAGGACAGATGTCCATACTGCGCCCTTAAATTAATCTCTCACTCACTCCGTGTCTCTCCGCAGTCCAACAAGGTTTTGTTTGGAGGTCCATTCGCATTTCAGATCACACACACACACACATGGCCGCATGCGTAGCTACAGTTTGCACGCCAAATCTAAGGCGATTTGACTATTTCATTCAACGGCACTTTTCATCTGTCAAGTGGTGGTCAGTTGGTGCTGAATCATCGTTTTGCTTAGGGTGGGGTTGACTACAATCCGTACACTCTCGGCTTATTGAAGGGTAACGTCCTGACAATGGGGGCTCGAATTTGAATGCGAGGATGGTGGGATAAACAGTGATGGGAGCAAAGCTGTTGCATAGGTTTGGACATCATTGTGTATTGTCTCAAAACAGCGGACAATCACGACAACAACAACAACAATTGATTAATCATTTGTAAATTGCGAACGTGGTAAAGCCAGATGGCAACGAGAGTAATGAGATTTAGCGAACGGGCGAAGGGGATGAAGCGAGCAAGTTGAGCTGGATTGTTTGGGTAATGTCAGAAAAGGACGTTGACGGTAGGAGAGCAGAGATTTGGACGAACGTATACGGAAAGCCTGTGTGTTTTGTGCATGGGATGGGGTGGCACAATAATACTAGGAGCCTCGACGATGACAAGTCTCTCTTCCCATTATCCACCAGAGGTTGTTCCGATTGATGCGTATAATATGGGCATCGTGAAATCCACGGTGAAACACTGTCACCCATTGGACAACACGCATGTCAAAGAGACTACAAACTCTACCAGCATGAAGAGTCAGAGAATGAGGGTGAGTATGCATCCGGACCAAGCATGTGCTACGTGTGTTTATGTTCAGAACATTCTGTGATTGACACTTATCAGACCGAGAGGGAAATGTTTGCTCTCCTGATTGAACCGGAGTTTTTGGGTATATGTGATGGATTTCTGGGAATCACACACAAGTCTCTACAGTTTGTTCCGGGACAGCTGATGTCTTCGGATAGATTTCTTCGGCGTACAATATTCGATGAGTAAGGCAGTGTCTGGGAAAAAGGTATGGCTAATTAATCCATGAGGTAGAGGTACAGTATTTGAACTGTGACACACCACTCGTTGGATTTCTCCGCTTATCGTGCAAGCAACCGGGATCTGTCTGAAGTCAGCCTCTTGTGGGCCATTTGTCTTCTCCTATCTAATCCTCCCATGTAGATCATCTTAGATTAACTAATACCGAAGTTATTATCAACACATTCACTTTCGTACCAGAAACGCAAGGTATAAATTATCCGATGTTCAGTCAGTGATCGCTTTACGCACCCGGAGTTGAATATTCAGGAGCTACGTAATCATTAAATACGGGCATAATTAGAGGAAGTCCAATATAAGGAGATAAATCCTCACCTTAATCGGTTTTTCAGTCCGTTTATAACAGTATGAGGGTTGGTGGGGAATCTGGCGAGATAGGGGACCGTTGATGATTTGTAACTAGGGATACGGGCAAACAGGTAATTTGTAGCTGGACTTGGTGAAGGATGTGGAAACACGTTTACTAAGATCTGGATAAAAGAGATGTGATCGGCAAACTTTTGGCAAGCCCGTATGTGTAGGGATATTATATGTTGAGATCTTACTACAACGAGAATGGTGTTTGATGTATATGAAAATAAGTTTAAAGTCTTTCACGATCAATTCTGGAAGGATAACGGGAGAGGCGTAAAATCCAATTGATAAGATACATGTAAATATAAAAAGTTTGATTAAATGGAGTGGAATAGAAAAAGATTTCAGAAGTACCACGTAAAATGTTAAACGTCTAATTTTGGGGGAAACTGTTGCGACATGACTGGACCAAGAGGGATCGCGGCTGATAACGACTGCGAGATACTTGATGGATGGTATTCCAGCAATGTTCACACCGGTTATGACTAAGTCGGAATTGAATACAAGGAGATCGGAATATTTGGTGCTGTTGTGAGGACAAATAAAAAGCCGGAGCTCTTGAAGGGGCTCATTTTTTGGATTAAGACCAGAAGAGAGGTTGGTGAGTTCAGTGGAGAGTAACGACAACAACAACAACAATTGAATAATCATTTGCACCTGTTTTAGAAAGAAGCGCTGAAGAGGTTTGCCGAATAAATCGGGTGAATTGTTGGCGACTGTAAAAGTAATTACAAAATAAAATGTATATGGGATGTACTGACTCCGCTGTCCTCAAAAACCTGTAGTAGTTTGGACTTCGTAAGTGCATCACTATAGTCAAAAAGGTACTCTCTGACCGCCTGAGTTTTGCGGTCCAATGAGGATAAAATGAAGTGGGCAGTTGGTGCTAGAGCCTCCAATGTCGAAAGGCAGTGTCGGCGCGCAAACTGGTTGGGGTCCTGGGCATTGATCTGCCGGGAGATTCTACACAGAACGAGCTTTTCAAACACTCTGAGGGCAACTGACTTACAGGTGATGTGATGTAGTTTTGAGGTTTTAGTTGGCCGACATTTCGGGTACCGCAGGTAAGCTCTCTCAGAGATGATCTACATTTACGTATAACACTTCTCATAGCGCATCCTTTTTTCGATTCCCCTCTGGTTCTCACTCGGTTCCGATAGCATATGCATTATTCTGCTACTATGCGATTCAACTTTCAAGCATCTTTCACACGAACAGATTATCTACGTGAGAAAATTCTCATCCTTACCCTCAAAACTTGTTTAGTCGCAAGATAAAAGTATTTTTAAGTTAAAGACTGCTATCAAAATGAGTTCGGTATCTAGTTGTTTCGTACGTTCGGCTGTTATTACCAAGATATCAGAGTGCTGTGGTAATGAAAAGAACTGTCACCATTGCGCCATTTTTTGTGGATAAAAGTAGCGCATATCGGTAAACACGATTTACATTTGGGTTTATCTGTGAAACAAAAATATTACCGAACCGAGGGACTGTTTTATCCCTATAGTTCTACTGATGAACAACATCGCGATCGTTCTCGGTTTCCGTTAATTATCTTAGTCAATTTTTGACCGAACGCTTACACACTCACATTACTGATGTGGACATAAACTGCTGGGGAATAACAGTTGTTTTGCTAGCTGATTTTTCTACTCACTTTTGTCCAAAATCAGGGTGCTTATTATCTGTTCTGTTCGTTACCTCCTTTCTGTTATATAGCAGTGGTACAGTACTTCAGGAAAGGGTGACCGGCAGCGGCGGTGGTAGTAGGGTTCAAACCCGGGACCCATTGTGTCCGTTTAACCACCACCAGTACTAGCTTTCATCACCTCTCTTCGAATGTAAATTTGGTCCACCGTTTATGTGCTCTGTTCATGCTTAGTCCCAGATATTCCAATGATGTGTTAGTTGCACATGGCCGGAGAAACCCAGCCGCTATCTTTAAATAAAAAAAGGCCGGATGAACCAGGGGAAGTCGTTTGGTGCGAGATTTTCTTTCTTTCCCTATATTGTCTGTGACGATATCAAAACAACCGGATAATCTCTTCTAATGAAATGTGATCAGTGACTTCTAAAATCACAATGTGAACTGAATATCTAACTGGTACAAATGCTTGGTTTCCTTCCGGTGATGGGTTCAAATCCCACACTGAAACTGGCAGTTTTTCACATTTCGATCACTTCAACAAACGTGAATAAAACTGAACGCATTTTGACCAACAATTATCCCCATTCAAGGCGGAATCATTGATTCAGGCTCATCTGAAGCAGAAACAGCGGAATTTTCCTCAATACACCCAGGAACAGAAGTGTTACTTGTCTCAAGTCTCCAGCACCGAGCTGATCAAGATAAAACCAGACCGAACTCACTGCCCGGGACAAACCAGACCTGTATCTCCCGATGATACAGTGATCCCCTTGGTCATACCTAAGCCAATTTATCCACCTCGTCCCAGTCCTCAAACGGCAGCCCAAACCGACCAAACACCCCAATTGCTAGCCGCAATGCATGCCACTCGACAAAATTCACCTGACTGTTCAGAACTGTCCAAACTGACCACCGGAGTACAACCGTCTCCGCGACGTGAGGTGGCCAGTGTAGATCTGCAGACTGCGGTGGTTGGCAGCGGTACCACAACCACCACATGTGCATCCCGTACCAGTTCGACGGAGAGCGCAGATAGTCCGGCCCGAGTCACAAGAGCTTATCGATCGGCCAGGTCTGTAAAACATCGCTCAGATTTCGCGAAAGGAAGTCATTCTGGTAACCCGACGACCAGACGACCTCGTACTGTTCCACAACCGGATCCACCGCCACTTCGAACGGGACATGATGGGACTCATGTGATCAGGTCAGTCAGTCAGTCATTTTTCCGATGGGAAAATAATGAACTTTTTCATTCTTTTTCGCCTCCTTTTTCAACCAATGAAGCATATTTTTCTGGCGCGGTTCGGTTCCCGGTGCAATATGATCTAGATTTGGACATGCCCAGAATGCTAACTCCGACCTTAACTGCCACGGGAGCATGACGCATGGGTGGGGAAAAACAATAAACTTTTCGTCCAGTCATCCACTGTTTGGTCTATCTTTCATTTTTGTGCGTGTATACACTAGTAGGAGTAGTTGTTTGTCTGAAATTGGGCCAGTCGACATACTGCGAGAATGACGATATCATGTGTGTCTTGGTATTCTTTAGAAATATTCCAATGATGTGCGTGGTCCCAGGACTGTTATAGCTTTGACGGGGGTCGATTTGGTCTGATTCAACTCGGTTGGACGTTCATCAGCCTGATAGCGGAAGATGCACACTGTTCGAGACGGATAAAAAAAAGAAACATGACAGATCGAGAGCGAAATAATATAGGGGAAAATGTTAAGCAGATGAGAAAGGACTATCGAAATGAGTGGGCCACGGACTGCGTGATTTAGCCTACCACGAATTCATAGCTAGGGCGTATTATTCTCATCAGGTTCTTCCTTCAACTACTACGGTGGGATTAGCCTATAAATCAGCCGTTGTGCACCAGTTGAATACACGGGTATGTTTGGTGTTGGTCTCGGGTTTGGCTGTAGGCAGTTAAATTACAAATTATTTCATTGTGGCGGATGCCATGTGCTACGATTATTCGGGCGGGTAAATTGTATTATCCCTGAGCAAAAACGGCCGTAGCCCTCATAACCCAGCTGACACAGCAAGTGAGGTACTAAAGCGTGGGTGGCCGCCGGGGTCAACGGCTTTTAATTTTTGGATCATTTCAGTATGTATCGAATTCAACTGCACAACGGACCGCGGCAACCATCCATATCTGTATTCTAATGTCCAGCCATCCGTTAGTAGGATATTGCAGACCCCAACCCAAAAATCCTATACGTTCTAGTCTATCAAGCCGATTACTTAACTTTGTATTTGTTACACTTATCCCAACTACACTGATGTGTTTAGATTAAGCGCTTGCTCCAGACATCTAACTCTGGTTCCCAGTGCCCTACGCCTAATCTGAGCATTGCCGGTGCGATATATCTATCATATTCGAGCAATGCCGTAAAAATATCGATGCTTAAATACTACCAGTCTTTGCGTATTTCCCACCCAAAACGGTTACGTTCTGCAGCCGTATGGGAAGAAAGACCCAATCGCCGAAGTGCAAATACGACCCATTTTTTAAAAACGGATGTTACATCGACGCTACAGGTGACTTAGGCCGGCAAAAGCTAGACGCACCCTCTAGGTACGTGACGATACTTCATCCGATATGCAACCACCTGTTGAGATGCTAATTCCTAGGCAATAAAATTCACCTGTTTAAGCTAAAGCTTCCCCCCGCTATGACCGGGTTTTGTAGGATCAGCCAAGTCCTGTAGCAGCATTTTACACTTTGTAGATGCAAAATATATCCCAACACACATGAATGAACATCCAAATTTTAATTGGGCAATACGTTGGTGGATAGTGACGTGCACTACGAGCGTTTCCTTTACCTTTCTATCTGGGTAGTCGCAGAAAGAATGATCATCTTGACCGCCGTGAATGACCGAGTTCGGGCACCTACTGAATGCGTAAATAATGCAGTCTCCATCCTGGAATGAATGCAGGAATGCTTTCAGTTTTAGAGTACGGTATTTAAAATGACTCTTCCCGCAATGGACCGTTTGTATGTAAATTTGAAGTTATTTATACACATGCCACAAATACTTTTTTTTCTGTGTGAAAGAAGCTGGTTATTAGTCGGAATTTATTTTCGATTTCTCACTTTATGCATTTATATACATAGTATTGGATAACAAGCAGTAAATTAATATGATGGAAGCAAATCCGGCATCTGGACAATAAATTGAATCGCAAAGATCGATGGAATTGTTGAGAATGTTCGTGTGTTTAAAGGGTGTATGAATTTGTGAATGAATATTACAAGTGTAGAAACTCCAATTACGATAGGAAGAGTCTTCACTAAGAAAATTTCTCAGGGATTTTGTGTAAAGCCACGGAAACAACAATGGTTGCCCAAAATTGCATGGCTCACGCGGCTGAGGCTTCAACAGACAAGTACCCATGGCTTAATCAGTCGCGAAAAACCGGCTAGCGTAATCCTCTAGTTCAATTACTAGGACCGACTTGAAATCAATCATCAAATCCACCTGATGTTCAATATTAACCATGCCCCATTAGACTGCGAAGTTAGTAGTATTGACCATGTTCTGCTCTTCTTTTTGACAAGTGCCTCGTTGTAGGTTCAGTGTTCTGCGTGCTGTTACTAATCATGAAAAAAATTATCGTGTGCCTCATATGAGACTAGTAAGTGAATTGTGTGCAACTCTCTCCGTATCTATCTCACTTCCCAATCCCATTCTAGTCGGCGCTCAATCTTCGTGGCGACGGCATTGTAGATGAGGCAAGCACTTATTTCAACACATGTATCGCGGAATCTGAGGGGCGAATTAGTTCCGCTTGACCTCTAACGAACGACGTCCAGAGTAGAATAAAATAAAGTTGTCTGCTTAACTGCGACGTGCGAGCGTTTCGGCGACATTCTGTATCGGCGTCTATCCGTATCTGTCAGTACTCCCTATCGGACCCTCCTCATCCAACCCTATGGCGACCAAACCGGTGACCGTAAAGTCACAACCGGGGTCGTCTTTGGACATGACACAAGACATGTTTCTGTCTTCTGTGCACACACACACACACAGAGTTATGGGAATTATTCGTGCTGTTCGAACAAGTAGTAGTTAGTGCCGAGCGTCCGACTTTCGTCCGCTGCACCCGGTCTAGTCGGCTGAGTCACTAACCAACATGATGGACGGAGGTGAGAGACGAATCTCGATGTGCGACTAAATTCGACAGACTCATTTCCACTCCAATTTGTTAAAATAAACACAGTAGACTGTATCCCCACTCCATGGAGTTGTGTGATTTTTCGCCCATAGAGTAGAAGGCTTTGACAGTACACTCCTGTAACAGTCGTCTCATCTCATGTTAAGTATCATCAAATGGAGTGCATATTCGGCGAGTCACCCACATGAGCAAGAACCCGAATCACGGGTTTGTTTTATACTCGTTGTCAGATTTTGCTAAGCTGAGGCCATCCTAACTCTGCAACCGTTATTGGAAAAACATGAATTGTCCCGGTGACAGATTTGTTATGCAATCGTAGATTCAGCCTCCGCCACTCCGTTTTTCAAAGGCTCGTTGCAATGTCTGACCAACTGGGATTTCATGTAGCGTGCCACTTTAGATTTCGAGGTTGCGTATTTCGGTTTTCCTCTGTCTAGTGGTGGTAAGACCACCAGGTGATGGAGCCAGCTCTTCCCATTCTATTTATAAGTGGTCATTTAGTTTTTCGAAATGTTTCACATACTTAACAGCGTAATTTTACCTTCACTTCTGTAAATTTCATACTCTATTATACCAATGACACCGTTTTCTGATTTATCTGTTCTTACGTTCCTCGTTGTTTTTCCGTTTGATAACGCTTCATCATCTTGATTCTTCTCAAACCGTGATTTAAGCACGAAGCTGATAGGGGACAGTCGAAAATCTAAAATGTTTCTTTTTTATTTAAACTAAACTACTTTTGACGTCTGTTTGTTTCCTAGTTTCCTACTTCTATCAACTTTGGAAGTTTTTACTGTCGAGTAAATTGTTGTTATTCTTCACCAAATTGTTGTACCTATATCAGAGGTAAATTCCCTTTTCTTTGAGTTTCTCTCTCCTCCTAATCTTTTGTAGCCTATAGTGGCGTTCAGAATTAAACACTTTTTTTCTGTCCATCTGTTAGTCAAATGATTTGCCCGTCAAACCAGACCTCTAAGCTTTGTCAATCGTCAGGCGTTTGCATGATTGATCCCCATTTCCAACGCTATCCGTGCACTCTCCCTCATATCTTCCATTATTATTGTTAATTGAGG
This sequence comes from Fasciola hepatica, assembly GCA_948099385.1. Taxonomy (NCBI): domain Eukaryota; kingdom Metazoa; phylum Platyhelminthes; class Trematoda; order Plagiorchiida; family Fasciolidae; genus Fasciola; species Fasciola hepatica. The sequence continues at coordinate 1,665,829 of CANUEZ040000007.1, read as the reverse complement.
AAAACTGCCCATGTTCACTAAGAGGACGGAAGTTTATGTGAATGACTGCCCGCCTAAGCATTGTTTAGAAGACGGGAATCGGTAAAAATAGATTTGTCTCCTTAATACTTTTCATCCGGTCGAGGCATAAACCGAAATTCGGAGCCATTTGAAAGTAGTCCATAATGATCACGCGGAATCGCAACAGGGAGTGTTTGTTTGTTTGTCCCATCATCTTGTTAACCCCTGGTCAGAAAACCGTGGCATCTTTGGGAATTTTTTTATGAGCAGAAAACAGACCCCTGTAACCGATCACGGTCGCCTCGACCTCAAAGAGGACTCACTGTCTGACCCATCCGAAGAAGTTTGAAGGCAATCCGTAAACGAAACTAAGCGACTCATCCGGTATTGATCGCATGATCAGTCTCATCAATCTCTAACTAACGAAGTACAATATTGTTCTTGAACTGTGTAGATCCAAAAGATATATGTTTGGTCTTCCCTTATGTTTTGCTTCGTATGAATACCGATAAGACTATATGCAATGAAGTTCAAACGTACTCTTCTTGTATGCTTGGCAAACACAGTTTAGCCAGCAAACTCATTTTCAGTGATTCTTAGTCAGACGAATACAACGATAGGTCTAGGAAGGTCTAGGACTAGCCGTTGGGTGGTGAGTGGGCCAGTGTTGACTGAGTGTATGCTGCACATGAGCAAGCATTGGCATATTCAAAACAAACGTCACCTAATCTGACACTTTGTCTTTGAGTCTCCACGGCAAGTGTGACTTTTTCGTTGAAGGCTTCAGGTCTGGCTACACAGGATGCTTTATTGTTTCTTATCCGGCGAGTCAGTGTTTCCTTCTGTTTCTCTCTGAAGATGTCTTCCTTGTTTTTGAATAGAACCCATAAAAAAGCTATACACGTTACGAATTGCAAGTAGCTCCTAACTGATAGTTGCTGAGAACGGTGCGCCTCGTGCCAAGGGTATCTAAAGTGACCGCTTTCCGATTGAGCAAGACTTTCAGAGAATGCTACTCAAAAGCAATCGGAAATAAAAGCTTGGCGAGACTTACTGCAATTTTCTCTCAGTCAGCCTTGAATCTCGCTTGACTATACGTTCTACTCGCCGGAGATCGTCAAACGGTTATCGTCGTGAATTGGTAGTTTTCTAATTCCGGCTGCAATCCTTGCCCCACTCATGTTTCTTTGGTGTCAGTTTATTCATAATCGAGTATTTATTCAGCATAAACTGTTGAATTTCTGTACGACAAATAAAAAGAGTAAAATGTAATTAGGAAAAATACTTACTTCCAACCTGGTCCGTAGAAAACGGGACGTGCATAATTACTAGCTGTTTAGTCAACAGAGGAAATAGTGAGTAATCACCTCTCTCTCTTTCTCTCTCTGTGACACTGCCGTTGGTATTTCAATAACCGAATTGCTTTTATTCTCATTCCTGAAAGGCACGCCTGTTCTACCACATTTCGTCCGATTCGAGATCACAGTCCGGAACACAAGCTGACTCCCATACGTTCGGAGGAAACTAGCGCAGAGAATAGCCTGAAGTACAAACCACTTTGGCGTGAACGGGACCAGTCCCGTGACGATCCAATTAATACCACTTCTCAAAAACAACTTGACGGACCCCGTCGAATTAGTTCATTTCGCCATTGGACATCCGGACCTTTCAAACCGATCACTTCGCGAGCCAACTCAACTGAGACGAGATCTATTCAGACAGTGAACGAACCCGTGCAGCCATCGACTGAGTGCTCCACTGCATCCACCAGCCTAACCGCTCAACCAGTCTCGGTGTGTGCTCTATGCTTGCAACTCCTGAATGTCAGTTCCACTTCAGATGAAGCATTATTCCAATGTCAAACAACAGGACCGGTTCAACGATGTGTGGCGACTTTTCACCGAGATTGTTGTCAGCTATGTAAGTCGGCGAATATATATTCTTATTCATGGCATTGTTCCTATAACATCAAACCTGGGTTGTTGTCCCCATCCCCAAGAAGGGCTCGCGTATTAACTGCACCAACCAAAGGGGTATAAGCTCTATTCGAATAGCGTCGAAGTTGCTAGCGTTTGTCATACTTCACAGGTTGCGTAGAACAGATTCTTAAGGAGCAGGCTGGGTTTCGTGCCGGTCATTGATGTTTCGATCAAATGTCCACCCTCCGGGGACTCGGACGTTTCGAGAATGGCGGCCCATCGTCTACCTTTCCGTGCTCCGTTCGCACGTGTTGGGCATGGCTGGAAGAAGAGACGCAGCGATCAGACGGTGAATTGGCGTAGAGGTATGAAGAAGCTAGCATCAGCACTGGCTTCGAATGAGGGCTTTCCGCTTTCCTATTTGGAGCCCACAAGATGGGTATTGTCGTTGGTTAGAGATGTTGAGGAACATCTTTCAGAACAGAAATCAGTGGGGCGAATTGTGTACGGCCTGTCTGTTGAACTCCCGTTCTCTGTAAACACACAGAACCAAAAAGAAAAAATCAGAACGTGGACAGCAAAAAACAGACAAATAAAAAATGCCTTCATATTTCTTTTGTTCATTACCAGCTCTCTCCCATCTTGTTTTTCTCTATCTTTTTTGTTATTTTGTTGTGTTACTGTTAACGTTCTTGTGTTGATATTAAGTTTGATCTCAACCTAGGTGCTTCCGTTTCGGTTATTATCTCGGTATTGTTTATTCGAAAATTCAGATCGAATGACAAATGACTGATAGATGTGGCAAAGAAAGGCATACATACAGAAGGACCGGTTGACAATAATGTATTGTTGATGGTAGCATTTGGTCATGTCAAATATCATATAATATTCGAAACCCAGGCATACGGATCTGTTCGACCTAAATTCACAGGTCTTCGTGATCATATTTACTGATCGCGACTGTCATTCACTTCTGTCATCATTTCAGAACGTGCCTTATCTTCTCCTATCCCACGCAGACAGTTTTTTGCTTAGGTGAATGACAGTTAAATATTATGAGAAGACAGATTGACGAACAAGCTCGTTTTCAGTGATTCATACTCATGCCATTACATCACAATATATTACGACAGGTTGAGGAAATGGACCAATTATTCATTCTGTGTGTACTCATTCACTTGTTCCTGTGGAACAATGCACATAGGCCGCACGACCAGACGTTTGTCTGAACGTATCCGCGAGCACCACCCTGCATGGTTGAACACTGGTGCAATTAAATCGCTCACTAGCGCAGTCGTTTCACACCTAGCTGAATCCAGTCACACGGTAAACGTGTCCGAGGCTTTCCGTGCTCTGTATAAGATCCGGGGTCGACAATCAAGACAAGCGAAATGTCGCATCCTGGCCACTGCTGAGGCTGTCGGCATTCGCCTACACAACCCCCCTCTGTGTGTTCAAAAACAATTTGTGTGTGCTCTCAAGCTGCCCTGACCCTCCCTCCACTCTACAACAGGCCACAGACCAGATGAGAACTGACATAATATGCGAGGAACAATCCACATCCGGTCTTGATTAAGCCTGGATTATAATTACTTTCCTTCCTTTTTTGTCACCAGTAATCTCTATGACTTCCTATTTCTCTAATCGGTCCAATTCCTCAACCTGTCGTAATATATTGTGACGTATAAGTATGAATCACTGAAAACGAACTTGTTTGTCAATCTGTCTTCTCATAATCTGCTCATTGGGAATAATCAGACAGTTAAATAATTTTTAGGATTCGTCGGGACAAGTCGGGTTCGAACCCCCAAGTCTTCGTGTCACTTTCCCTCTACCAGTCAAACTATGAGACCAGTCCGGAGAATTCGGACTCCGGATCAAGTGAATCTCATCGATTGCCTGTTCAATCTATTAGTGTCATATCGAGTCCACCGGGTAGCTCTTCATTTGTCTTCTTCCGGTTCAATGTTTATCAGTCGATCGTTTTAAGAAACCTCCAGCATAGTAGACTAGGTTGTGTGAACATTGTTGAGTTTTGTGCTTGAACTCCTCTGTTTATCGGTAAATACTTCGCTCAAAAATTTTATTCCCCAATACAGGCGAACATTTTCTTCAATAATGTTCGTTGCACGATGGCGAACATTTACAAGCGAATACAGTTGTGGAATAGGATGTTTGGTAGTTGACACCATTTTGTCGCCCATTCATCTGTGGAAAAGTCTGACACGCAAACTGATTCGCTCTCCTGCTCATCGTTTCTCTCTCGTCCGTTTTTTTTCTCTCATGTCATCTAGCTTTTACCATGCCTCACGTGATTCCCATTTGCATCGTTACACTGAGTCACCCATGTGCCTTCAGTGATATCACACACCCACAATTGATTTCGGCATACTAGGTGGACTGACTCATCCGGTGGTCACTTCGGACCCGGTAACAAGTCTGTACGCATCCCGACTTTTGCACATTCACACAAACCCAATGAGCGGAAAAACGTGCTCAGATTTTTTCTTCTCTGTGTATGCACCAATACAACACTGGTGGTATACAATCTTGACTCACAAGCCACTATTCTTCCCAATCTATCCGTTCCCACTTCCCTTCACTCGGTCCCACTCCCTTCTCTACTTGGACATACATTTGACTTGGAAAGTAAACTTCATACCCTCTTTCCTGAAAAATGCCTCTCATCCAACCTTGTTGTGGTGGTAATGGGAGGTGACGAATAAACAGCACGACAACTACGGGAAATATCACAATTTGTACGCATGAACGAACTGACAAACAAGGCAACCATTACTAGCAATTTCGTCAGTTCATACCATCACGAAGCAGGGATGAGAAGATGGATGAGCTTAAGGATGTTTCGTGCGCGAGTGACGTAGCTCGATTTATGTCTGTTCACAGCAAAAAACTGACTGGAAGTGAGAAACTATCAGATAAAGAAGGGGGGGGGATAAACTGATACCTCGGAGAAACTTGGTTTTCTTTTATTGTTGTCCATTTGGTTGTTTCCCTCAAGGACTGTCTTCATGAATAAACCAACCTGTATGCGATGGTTACATACAGATGTTTGATGAAATCACATCTTATCTGTTCTCCAGTTGATTTCTCCTAAGAACTGAGTGTCGTATTTTTTTTTTAAACTCTCAATCTTACACAGGAGTTAAGCTAATGTGGTATGCACCATAGTCACAAGAACCCACTACTCTGTCGTTGAAGACAGGCAACTGTGGCCCGGAGACTTGAAGTGGACAAGCACGTTATATCCCAGCCAGCCAGGCGTGGTGACGAATTGGGCAACACGGTGGATTGCTGTCTAGCGCCAAAGGGTACTCCCACCTAAACAACGAATACAAATTGTATAGTATATCGACTGAGCAGAAAGGAGTGTTTTCAGAGCAACTCGGTTGATTATTCGGAAACAGTAAATCCGTGTTCATGTGGGAGGCACCATATTTCCCAAGCATAAAATGACCAACTATTTTCGATATAGTGGTGACTGACTTTCTAGGTTGACGTTTCTTTTGGTTGACTACATTTTTGGTCATTTCTGCTGAGAAAATGTAAATCTTCAGTCTAATGAATGCACCCCGTATCAGCGGACGTCATGATAGCCTTGTTATTACCAAAACACTTTAGTGACAGTAGGAGTTGTGGAAATGCACATTCATATTATACGTTCTCGCTGAAAACCACACTTTCGGTAACTGTAAAATTTGGTTTCTACTGCACACTCAATGTGCACATAAAAAAAGATCATCTTGAGCTCCCTTCCTTCAGTATTGCTTGTCTCACTGAAAACTAACTGTCCAGTGTACCAAACAAGAAAGCAGTTGAATATCATCTGGAAAACGATGGCGTTTCCTCGGGAACTCGCGAATGCTTTTATTCGTCCACCAGGTTTTGCCGCGATAACTCAGCTGGTGGTATAGGTACAACTCACGCGTGGGTTCGAATCCCAATAAGGAAGATTATTCAGATTTGCATCATTTCAAAAATTGTGAAATCCACCAAATCCAATTCGACAGACAGTGTCAAATGACTCGGTTTGTAATGGAAAAAAATACGGGTTGCCCTCTTTCAAATAAGCCGTACAAACGACAGAGTAATTCACTCTATCTGTTCCCACAGTTGGTATACGTGTTACATCGCTTGTTGCTATTGATTGAATTCGGTCTTCAATAACGACCCACTCTTACATGCCTCTTTTTTCCACTGAATTGCCTAATTACCAGTTAGGCTTTCGAGATCACTCCATTTTCTGTTTAAAGTTCTTCCAAGTGATGGATAACTGTTTCACGGGGGTTCCCTAATGTGTTTTTACTCACTGCAGCCAGTCCAAGTGGTTATAGTAGAACCAGTAGCAGACTCAGAATGTCCCCTTGATATAAAGTTGTCAGAAAATTTGTTTAGGTCTTAGTGGACAAGGTCTGAGTAGTGGGTTGGCTGGTCTATTCATTGATGGATTAACTCAGTTCAGTTAAACTCTAACCCTTGATTCTGGTTGCTGTCTCTGAACTGATTCTGAGGAGTCCTCGTGGCCAGTTCCTTCTCCCACTTTTAGTCTAGTTTTGACAGTGGCTGATTTCGCGGTTTCAACTGACATTTCTCAGCACAACCCCATCAAAAATGACAGATCAAAGCTTAAAATGCAAATAGATAAGGCAACTAATTGGAGTCAGAACGTCTGTGCACCAATGACCACAACTTTTGATCATGTTGTTCTGTATCCAACCCCGTCATAAACGGACTTGATAAACCTTAACCTAACAGCATAATGTGCTCTGCACAACCAAGTTCACCGGTTAACATTCTGAAACATTTTCGTCATGACATGGACCGGTTACATTGACCCAACACCTATCTGTCTCAGCATACGAAGCATAACGAGGAATATGGTGTAGTATCTGGATGATAAGACAAAAGTTTCCTCGGAAACACAGGACGGGTTTCACGGTTGTTGCTGCCCCCCAGGTATGCGTACCCGATACTCTCCAGCCCAATCACCCCTGTAATCTAATTTGGATCGTAAGGAGCGGGCATGGACTGAGTCCATTTCGTCGATTAACACGGCTAACCTTCCGGACGAGGACACATGGTCCCAAGTACCGGGTACAAGTATCTGATGAGTGGCAACAACCACGAAACCGGTCATTTGCCTCCGGGGAAATTTTATCCTGTCATCCAGATAGTATACCACACTACTTAAAGCGGAAGTCCAAATTTCGGACCATATGTCCTCGTTCTAAAGGTTAGCCGACTTAACCGACGAAATGACTTTCTGAGAATCACCTTGTGATCCTAAAAATGGACTTAGTGCGTGCACGCTCCTTACTATTAAGTAAGACCACAACCGTGTACATAACGTGGAAGTTTTATCAAAGTATGTACAACCCACATGCATGACGACACAACTTCAGGCGACATAACCTGTTCACACTAAACACTTTATCTGGAGACTGATATCTAAACACTAAGCTTAATTCCAGCATTTCAGACCGGGCGTTTTCGTTGAATTCGTTCAGTGGCTCGGAGATATCGCAACAGAAACACCAGAAGTCTGTGTATTTTCTGCCACCAACGGCCAGATTTTCTATCCTTGAATAAAAACCGGATTAGCTGCAGCGATAGATGAATGTCACGTCGAGGTTTACTACAGATCGCTTAAGTTGGCAAAAGACACGCGCCTTCGTAAACGTGACGACACGTCGTTCGTTAACCCACTTCTATATTATAGAATTTATTTATGTGGCTTATCGATTTCCCAGTCAAGCCTAATACGCAGTGTTGAATTCGTTCGATTCTACAACAGCATTTTAAACTGTGGAAGTAAAAGATGCCTCTCGAATAATACTGTGCCTTTATTCAAGCTATTTGAAAAAGCTAGCATTTTATCCGGTGGTCTTTCAATGCACTATAAACACGCGGTAATATTCGTAACTCCGGATTTCTGTGGGATTTTCACCTCATCACCACAGCCGGTAAACCGTCAAGATAGATAAGGCACTTATCTGCTGCCCCATATTGTTACCGCAAGGCTTGACCTATTGAGGCTTTGTGTGATTTTGCACTCCCGGTTTCAAGGTCATGGCGGTCGGACTTCCGCGACAGTGCACTGAGTTCTCGTGACTATATATGTTGTGCCCCTCCCTTCTCACCCAAAAGTATGTGCGGGACAAAAGGAAATCATGTCTAAAAATGCGTCACATCTCAGCCGTTAGGGCTCCTGTCCGGATGAAGAAATGGGTTGCTGGTTCGAACCCGGTTCGTGATGTGAACTTTTGTGAGACATAAAGCTTGGCCTTCATAAACTGTAAAGTCTAACTGCTTGTTCCATTCGGGTTTCGGTAAGAAGTATTACGATGCTCTTTTGATCTCTTTCAATAGTGATAGACCATTGATGAGCTTAGATTAACGACTAAAATCAAGAAACAAAACACTGTGTTCTGTGCATAGCCGTTGCATTTCACTTGCGTGCTTGATATCCACACATCATTTCGAAGATGAATTGGGGAGCATGATGACACCCAAGGTGCCGAAAGGAATCCCACTATCGTCAGTTCCCGGACTGGTCACCTAGTTCGTATGTGCGGTGTATTTTCCTATACTTGTGGGCGTGTGTTCGTGATGGTTGAGTGTTGTGTGTCAAACTGTTTGATGCTTGACCGAGTGCTCAGACATCTAACATCCATTCCATTAAGCAATTGAACTGACTCATCATCATCATCATCACCGTCATCATCAATTTGAGAGATCAGGTATATTTATACTCACAAAATCCCACCTCATCCCTTGTTCTGTGATTTTCTCAGTTAGATTTGGGTATAGATAAAAGTTGTTTATTCTGTTCAGCTGAGTGCCTCATCCATGTGACACATACTCCTTGCTGTCTCTTCTGGCTTTGTGTCGATTTAGCATACTCGTTCACACGCATGTCCTAGAATGGGTATTTTCCGGTTAGTGTAACCCTTTTTGGGTCTGTCATGTAGCAGACCCCCTGAAGGATTAGAGGATGAAGAAAAAGGAGGAAGATTAGAAGAATGAAGAGGATGAGGAGGACTGAATCGGAATAGGACAGGTCAAAGCAGCGGTTTGGGCATATCTATTGAACCTCTCTCCTAATGGCATACACAGTTGTGTTTGGTAAGCACAGAAACGAATAAATACTCAACCGTATGACATCCTCACTCCCCTTCAGTCAACTTCTGCTATGTTTCTGATGATACGGTAACGGTTGCTGTCGTTTCTTAGAAACACTTAGTAAAAGAATTTGGTGTGAGGTGGTGGTGGTGGGACGAACGGTAGTGTCGAGCAAGCGCTTCTTTCCCCCCTCTCTCCCTCCCCCCTCTCTCTCTCTCTCCCGTATACACAAATACACACAAACTTCCCTTGACCTGTCTCGGTCCCCTGACTTGTTGCGGTTCGATCTACAGTTGCCGTTGTCGTCTGCGTTGTGGGCATTGCGTGAATGACTGGTATTTTGAACCCAACATTCACATTATCTCATGCTTTTTGTTTTCACTTTTTCACATGTATTGAGTCAAACTGCTTATGAAGAGAGCATAAAGCTTTTATTTTAATCCGGTTATGTGCAAATATGTGTGCATGTGAAATAACTTGTTTTCATGCATGATAGACAGGCGTGTTTTGCGCGCTTGCAAATCTTTGAGCTGTGTGACTCAGACATCCGGTGGGCAGAAGCTAGTTGGTGCACGAAAACGTGACGTGGTACGCCAGACCGGACGTGGATTTAGGTTCAACGACAAACACAAGTACCGAGCTGAGCACAGTCGTTTAAAGCAGACGAATAGCAATATCGCATCTCTCGTGTGCAAACCCTGAGGTGAGATGAATAACAAAAGCTTACATGCCGTATCCTCCACAGAATGGCTTCAGTCCGAAGCAGGAGAGCATCTAGAACCCATTCACACACACACACACACACACACACACACACACACACACACATATATATATATATATATATATATATATATATATATATATATATATATATATATATATATATATATATATATATATAGTGACAAGTTAGTTGAACAACGGTGACCAAATGCCTACCTTACCGCCGCCAGCGAACTTTCCCTTCGGTGACCTCTGATCGGTTGCTTCCCCTCTCCCGAAATACGGTATTGCCATGGCATGATAAACGTAAGTAAAGTATGAAATGAGAGAAATAGATGTAAAATTACTAACGCCCCCAAGTCGCAGTCTGTTGAGCCAATCAGTGGAGGCCCTAGCAGATTGTACTTTTTCTCGACTTTAAAATAACAGGAAGCAACAACCTTAAATTTACCACGATGCCGCACTACCAGCTGGGTAATCGTAAGTTTCCGGTGAAATCCAACCAACATATACTAAGGACACAAAATCGCATTCCTGCTTTTTCTACACCGGACAACTCCATAAATTGTTCTCCAGTGAGACAGACGGTACGAAAGAAAGGAATCTGAAATTAATGGTTTCTCATTTACAAAATAAATGATGAGCATACAAAGACCATAGTTTCAAGTCTAATGATAAAAAGTATCAGAATGCATGTACGTTTGGGATTACCGGTTTTGCAGCTAATATGTAAAACGATGCAGAAACGCCACATTAATGTGACAGTGTGCCCTTGAAGTTTTCCCCTTCTCTACCCATTTACAATCTTTCAATCAATAGAAGCAAGATTAATACACTGGGAGTTTTCCCTTTTTGCCCTGATTCACTTTGTATGTAATGAAAACGATAAATTTTGTGTTATGAACTGCCACTTCATCGTTTTGTGGTGGTTAGTTATTCGATTGGGTTTCATCAGATGCACCGATGCGAGTTTTTCATCGTTTGTTGTCTGAAATCAGTGCGTCCGTCATCAGCTGGGTGTACACTGAAGTGGTGTGACCGATAATATTGCTGTCTTAGGTTTAAGAGTTAATAGACACGTCGAAGTTGTTAGTGCTTCAGCATTAATCTCTTGGTTGTCTATTTTATTATTACTATTATTATTATTATTACTGTGGTTGTTGCACTGGCTTTAACATGATTTCACGGTTCTCTTCAGCCATCGCTAAAGAATGAAGAAAAATTCTCTACACCGGAACGGGTTAGCAGTTCAGACACAACTTCATCTTTGTTTGCCAAAGCACAAATAAGGAACGGAACTACAGAATGTATGTGTGGTGATAATCTTGAACGAAGTAGTCGAAACACGAAACTAGTCAATGAGTGGGATCAGCTAAGGGAGAGCACATAATGTGGTGAATGTGAACAGTCAGCGATGATCTTGTCAGCAAATACAATGGATGCTGTTATATGCTTATCACATAAGTCTCTTCAAGGTGTATGAAAGATTTTCGGTAAGCTCATCCTAATCGAACTGTCGGGAGGCAGGCCGAGCCAGAACATCATCGAAATACTTGAATAGACGACCTGAGTGGGTTGCGCTTAAGTCGCTAATATGGGCGAAGAATAAATGAGGAGAAGAAATGGTGCCTTGGAGAACACCAGCGCTGCTAAAGAGATGTTTCCAAATTTTTCTCCCAAATTTCATACATTTTTTTCTTCTTTTAAAGTTGTTTTTTAACCAGTTGACCATGCAAGTAGGGTAACCAGAATATTTTAGCTTCTTAGAAGAATGGATCGTGGCGCACTATCAAACGCTGATGTGAAATCGAGAAAGGCATACCTGAATAATTTACGCGAATCAGTGGGAAGTTTTGCAATCAAATGGACTATGCACGCTACTGCATCAGTCGTTGAACGCCGGAGTTTGTAAGCAAATCAGTATTTGTCAGTGGGACTTCTTATGGTTTTTCGGAGGCGTTGAAGCACAGCACGTTCAGCTAAGTTCAATGCGGACAAGGAAGGCGCTATTGGGCGGAGTTTCTTGGTTCGCGTTTGGTTACTCGACTCCTTAAGTATGGATGGGATTGTGACAAGATGCCAACAGTCGGGCATGGAGAATGTTACAAGCGAACGGTTAATTACAGAAGTCCTCAATTAACAAAGGGGTCCGGCTTTATGGTCGAGTACTGCCGAAGGTAGACTGCGTAGTTCAAAGGCTTTTGTTAACTTGGCGAACCCAAGGAGCTTGAAAACCTTCCTGCTGGGGAATTTTGCAATTTCAGGCCTTTCAGAATGTTGAAAAGCTGGGCAAAGACCCCTCTGGTAATGGAGGAATTGAGCATTCAGGTGGTTAGCATCCGCGTCATCAGAAGGCAGGCTTTTCTTCTGATCACAGATTAGATTGATATATCAGTAACGTTCCGAGGGACTGTTGGTGGATGGTGATTTTCTCCCTGATTATTCTTGCGAACCGACGAACAGCAGGTGTGTTACACTTTTTGAACGCTAATTCCTTTCTGTGTAGCCTTTATAGATAGGATGAGATCACTGTCCAGAAGCGAAAGTAAGCCTTTTCCATGGAACAGCAGATGTTGAAGATGTGTTTCATAATTTCGGTTGCGAAGTACATTGAACGGAAGTGATTGAAACTGCATTGTAATCAGGATGTGGCAAGGAACAAAGAACAGTTGAACAGTTAAAGGTTTCCCTTGGATAAGTGTCGATATCATAAATGGATCGGTTTGGTCTGTGTAGGATAGGTGTTCATGTTTACGGCATATTTTTGAAAGAATATATAATATAATGTGCTCGCTGATACTAAGAAAAGGTTTTGAGTGATTCGTCCGGATACAGTCCAACTGAGTGCCACCGTGGGCTGGGGTGAGGCAAATTTCATTGAGATAAAAAGATAAAAATGGACGCTCCCGAGTATGGGTAAAGTCTCCTACAATGATATGTAGATTGTCAATAATCAACGATACAAGGAAATGAACTATCGATGTTTTGTAAGTTTTGGGGTGCAATGTAAACAATCTTGATACTGATATGAGCAAAACAAACGAATTTAGGCCGAAATGAGACATGTACAGTCAGTATCATTTGGAAAATAAGAAAAATTGACACCAGACTTGCTCCACCACTTGAAATTGTTATAGGTGACAACCCCTGACGGAAGCATAGAATATTCTTAATTTCAGCCATCGATTCGTCCACGTCATAATTCAGACAAGTTGCTTGGAAGTATAGCATACACGTATTTTGGAAGGCACGCACCAAAGGCAAATAGTTTGGATCCGGAAGCTTGTTAAACAAAGAGCGCATATTTTTACGCACATGTTGGGGGCTTTCATATAATCTGGCGGTGTGCTACTAAGGGCTGTCTGTCGTGCTGCTCTTTTACGTTTCCTCACGTGATAGCTCTGATTCCTAATGTTGTTTGATAGTGATTGACTCTTGGTTTGTTGACACTTGTCCTTTATTGACGACGTACGTTGTTCTTAATATTTACGCGAAGGCAACATGGCAGTAGGTGACCGTGAGAATAAAAAATCATTCCAACGATGGTGGACCGGAAACGTAGCTCAGCCGTTCGAAGGGCACACCGGAGAAAAAGTTGAAGACCTCGGATAGCGAACTATAGATGGCAGTTCACAGTATGGATGAATCCAAAGTAATTTTTCTCCTTTTCTGCACATATCCTACGGTAAATTAGTCTCCAGAACATTGGGACAGTGGAATAATTCAGACTGGGTTTCATTGAGAATCTGTTCGCGTGACAAAACTTCGATCACCTATGGGTGAAATACAAACTGACGATCCTGGTTATTTATTTCGTGCATGCTGGAGCTGAAACCACCCAGCTACGCTCAGCATGATGTCTAGCTAGTTGAGTTGCCTCTTTGGTCGGTTGATTTGGCTGGTAAGGCACCCACTCACGTGGTCGGTCGGTTTTCGCCAAATTTCGTCGGCTGCCCACGCTTGCATGACCGTGCGTTGAGCCTGATCCAGAATGTATTGTGGAGGTGTAGCATGCTGAATGTTGTGTTCTTCCGTGGAGGTTGCACATGCATGATCTGCAGAGACACAGAAAGAAAACTCGGTGAGCCGGAGCTCAGTAAGTGCATATACAAGCATCAACACTTACACCGATGCGGGTGAGCATGGAGATCTATCTCTAAGCCTGTTGCAGAGGCGGTTTTTTTGGGTGATCCGTGGTGTCACACACGTTCACGCTGACCTAATGATGTCTTAACTTTTGGGTTGGGGATCTCTCAACATCCAAAGAAGCATTGGTGTGGCGGAGTGTACATGCTACTTACAGAATTAGTAAGTAGTTGACTGCTCAAAACTCAATCATGGGCAGTTGTGGATTATTAACGAACGCGACTAAGTCAGAGGGACCAAGCGCAATCAGTTAAACAAAAGCATATAAACCAAGCGATTGCATTCTCTTCCTAGATAATGGCTGCCTTCAAGTGGACTGGACAGCTATTTCACAAATAAGCATTATGGTAACAGTTGGTTAATTGTGTAAACCACGCTCAAAAAGACCTGGTAGGTCTTGCGCGGCTGGGCCCAGTGATCAAGTTTTGCATACGTTTTTGACACAATAGACTGACTATCCTCAATCAATCCCGGATTGACACCTGTCACCGCAAACATCGCACACTGTGAAATCCTAATCTATTTACTGGTTAATTACATAATAATAATAGCAATAATAGCAATAAATTGAAAAGAGTCCAATCATTGTTACATCAACTTCACCATCAATTATGTAGTGAAGAATCTTTGAAATGGAGGAAATAAAAATATACCCCCGTGGTATTTCAACAGTCCCTACATTAAGGACTGATCAATTATGGTATGTGAATTATCGTCTCATTTTGGTCGCCCGTAACATCTTACTGTCATCTGAATCATTACCAAGTATATCTTATTGGAGCCTCATGTGATGGTTCTCGACCACTCCAATTCTCTGGTCCGTCGTTAACCAGATTGTGTGGTGAGTTTCTGCGTTTTCGTGGATATGCCTACTCCATGACACGCATGTTAAAGCATGGAACAGAAAGTTTGCTGTGTGTACACGAAACTCCATAGGATTTTAATAAGCTACACTGTGTGACACCAACATTGACTTATCCCTCAAGATATGGTTGCGCAAAATCTCTGCTGGACCGGTTTGTTTATGAGACTTGGAAGTTACTCTATTCTAGCGATTGTTTCTTAAAGCCTTTTTGTGTTTGGACACGGGAAACCTTTGTGGTAATGCTTCAACCTAATTAGATATTCAGATCAACAGTCTGTTGTCGCGTCTCTCTCTCTCTCTCTGTGTGTGTGTGTGTGTGTGTGTGTGTGTGTGTGTGTGTGGTACTGTATGATCGAACAAAACCATTAAATCAAGTACTCCATTCGAACAAGGTGCATTGGTCTAGTTGCGCTTCAGAGATGGAATTCCTCCCGAAGCGTTTCATCCGATTTGAGATTAAGATAAAAACGATATGTTCTTGATGGAATACACGGTGAAGATCCTGGTCAATATGCTTCATCGTGTTGCAAGTTTTCACAGAAACACAGAAGTATGATCGGTCGTCGTAGCAAGTGATGTCACGACGTCTCGAGCAAAGGACTGGATGTTTCAGGACTGTGCGGGTCATATTTTTCACAGTTTACACAAGCATACAATTACTGGGGTCCAAGGCTTTGGGGGGAAGAGTTACTGATTTTTTGTGAACCACAGTTAGGGAAGTGTGACAGTTGACAGCGAATAGATTATTTATCTATAATAAATACACATAGACACTCTCAGTAAACGTGTTTCATCGATTCGAGTACCGGCTGAAGGATGGGTCAAGGCAGTCAGTCTATGGTGCGTGAGTATACAAATCGCAACCATCAGGCCTAACCAGTTGGGACAGGTTGGGCTTCGGGTGGGGGATCTTTGGATATGCCCAGTGGATAGTTGGGAGTATTAGAGGACACTGTTGGGTGCCATGGTCAAGTGGCGTAGTTGCATTCGAACTTTCTCCTCATTGGAATAATTCCCACTTTATTTTCTGTTCGTTTGCTCATTGTGCTTCGATTTATTTTATCGTGGACTTGTCAATGCCCTGAGTTAGCAGCCAAAGCTAAGATATGGAAATGCGATGTTAATTGTGGTACGTACTGGAACGCGGTCATTTGTGGCGACAGCGTTGGTCGTGCGGTATCGGCTGCGGACTGGGGAGCCTCAGCGAAGACATTTATACACCACGGTGACAAATTAGCTTTGGTAGTAGACAGCTCCGATCTCACTCAGCACACCAGCAAGTTCGATCCGCTGGGGTTCGATTTACTTCTCTACTCGAATTCTGATTGTCATGCCGCTTCTACCGTACACATGCCTAAGTATGATGGGAAAAGGAGTCGATTCAGATGTAAACGGGTAGATAAAACAGTTTGATAGTAGTATAGAGCATTGAAAAAACAGAAGCTTACATAACTTAGGTAAAGTATTGCTCAAGTCATTATTGTGAGAGTGTTTCATAGCATTCAGCTGCCCAGTAGCACTAAGGACAGACCGAGGCAAGCGTCATGTTTGGTCACAAACGATGATGATGCAGGGCTCTGTTGTGAACTGCACACTTTATTCACGGTTGGCCTAGTTTTTCGACTGAGCATTTACGGAGTTTTTTGGATAAACAAAGACGGTATGGGAATGACTGGAGATAAAGCACGTTAAGACTGCCAAAAAGAATGCACTAGGATGCATGTAAGGATCGTTATTGTTCCCAGAAGACAAGCACTGACTACGAAGGGATAAGAACATGGGATCTAATTTCGTAATCGAAAGGACTCAACTTACACTGGTTCACTGTACCCCTAATTATCCGTTGATATCCTCATTCACCTATACTGCTATTGTGTGCTTCATTATTTTATTTTCGATTTATACCGTCTATTGATATTGATCAAAGTCAAAGTGATCACCAATCGAGGCTGTACAAACACGGACTGTTTGACATAACTAGACATGATAATCGTTAGTCTTCAGTCTTCAGAACAGAGGCAGAGGAAATCCTCCCCGCCACAATCAACTCATCGGCATGAACTCAAGCTTGCGTAATACGCCACTGCTCCATCAATGCTGCATCAAGTTTACCCCTTAAACTATCATCATTCACTTCTTCCACTGCATCATCAGGCAGCGACTTCCAGAGGTTTGTGACCCTCCAGTTAAACCAGATCTTCGAATTTCCGCGCTTATGAAAAGGTCCTTGAGACAAAATCAGCTTGCAGTTCCGGTTCAAGAAAACACCGAATAATGAGACGAATGCAGATAAAATTCCTGCTTTTCCTCCGTCAGGTTTCCTGGTACAAACCAGTAGCTCCAAGACAACCTTTGTAACCAGCCCAACGTAGTCCTGCGATGAGACGAATAGCGGTCCCCAGGATTCTTCCCAGCTCGTTCGAATTGGCAGCCGCAAATGAATATGTGCACGTACCGCTGTACTGAAGTATAGGATGGGCATGGGAGGCTTACAGTACACAGAAGGCGTTGTAGGATAGATTTCCGAACGAACGGCGAACAGCGCTAACAATGCTCCAGGCAAACGCGCGCAATGTCCGCTTTCGGGGAGGAAAGCATGCTAATTTCTGTCGTTCCACTGGTGACGAACTGCAAACTTATCGGTGTTATTGGGACCATTATCGAATTTGTATCGTGAAAATGAGAGACAACCTCATAATTGTATGTAAACCAAACTCAGTTCGGCTTGATTCGGTTCGGTTCGATTGATTCGACCATTGCACCACTAGCCCTATACTTCGGTGCTTCGGTTTTGTACGCTTTCTCACGAGATCACCCAAAGGGAAACGAAGTCAAAGAGAACATATGCAAGTAAGAAAGGTATTATTGGTAATCCTGTAGATGAAGAAGTTCAAATGCAGATACGTCATTTTATTAGTAATACTACAGCGTTTAACACCATTTGTCTTTTTAGTGCAATGGTCACTCAAACCTACTCGCTGTTCTGAGTTCGTACACAATCTGCATGGTGTGCCATTCACAGTATATCGATAAAAACTGTAGTAAATCCTTTCGCCAGGGAACAATTTAATATACCTCTTACACACAGCTGTACCTTCTTGTGCACAATCTACGACTGCCGAATGTTTGTGATCTCATTGACTCTAATCTTCGTTCCAAATGACCGCCACACACGAGAAGCCGCCGTCTGATGTGAGATTCGTGCCGCACCAATGCTACACTGCAGTCTGGCGCACGCAATCAAGTCGACTATCAGGGGAACTCCTGCACCCCCTTCAGCTCGGTAAACAAGCGTTTGCAAAACGGTGCCGGAAATAAACTTCGCTGTGGGAAATCGGGCCTGTAAGTGTCTCCCGTTTCGCCACATACCCCCCTCGAGGAATTCCGGCGTTTCTCAGACGTAGGTTGACCCCGACAATCTGGCATCAGTTTAACTTCGAGAACATAACTGCTCGGACTTACGTCTATTCATTCAACCATTCGTTCATTTAAGGCGGAGCTGAACAAGCGCATGATCGTGGGAGGATGGGGCAGATGGATGTAGGAAGGTTAAGTGAATGAATTGGGTTCACGAAACGGTATTACGAATGTCTAGACCAAAAGGTTATAGAGCACTGAACCAACAGTTTGGAAGAACAGCATTCACAAACTCGCCGACCAAAGCCAGTTCACTACTTGCACCATTTTGGTTTTTCTTTTGTCTCGCATCAGGGATCTGCTTTCAAAAATGCCATCAATCACGTACGTGCTCTTTCGTTTCTTCCATCTTCGAAGAGTGGTAACGCAGATAATGATGTTGTTGCTTTCGTTGACCTCATTGGTGGTGATGGTGATGGTGATGGTGATGTAATAGATGCATTGGCGGGGGAGAAACCAAATCAGTTACTCTTAATTTCGTCTTAGTTGTCTACTGCTCCGGTACCACCAATACTGGACGAGTTGAAGTCAGCTTACATCAATCTTAATAGATGCTACCCCATCATCCCCCAGGAAGAAGTGAACCTGGTTTGCGTGCGTATGCTTTTGTATGCGTGTAGAAGAGAAATATATCAATCAGAATAAAAACACTACCCAACGATTATATCAGCTGGAACACTAACGAGACCAATGTCGAAACAGGTAGTATCCCCTGGATAAACAAGTCGATGGGTCATGTTCTCTACAGACAGGATAATCCTTCAAGATGTTTTATTTTCTTGGTAAAGGGTAAGGGTCTGCCTTTGTTATCTGGTGCATTTACAAGTAAATTCTCTTTCACGAAAAAGTCCCTGTATGCCACTTTCCCGCTGTCCATCTTAAGCTCCGAAGTTCTATCAACGTGATCTCGGTTTGTCCATCTGAGCGTGTTTGTAGCAAAAGAGAAGGGTTTTAATCATCTGCAGCGCCAGTGATTCTACTTGACTTTTCGAGGCTTGGTGTGTAGAAAAACAGGATACAATGATCCTGAAATGGTCTAGATTTCTTACACGTTACACACACACGAACTACTTTGAATTCGGCATCCCAATGAGAGGGGTTGTATATTTTCCGAGTAAATACACTCAAACAAACTGTCCTAAATTTGGGCTGTAATACACTCAGTGATTGACAATAAAACAGTTCAAAACAAATCACGAATGATTAGGTCAATCTGGATATCATTTGCAATCCCACACAAAATCTCCGTCAATCTCGTCGAAGCAAGCAGGGGTACACACACGGTTCCAGTCTGTTGTTCTACTTACTGTATTCTATGATGGCTTCCAGATCAACAGCTGGATACGGTTTTACTTGCGTGAAACGGTTGCTTCTTTGTTTGTCTGTTCAATACACCTTTGTGCTATATTCCCTTAGGACGGCCGGTAGGACTGTTTGATCACTATGAGGAAAAAGGAACAATTTAAGATTGATTTTCGTTTGCAGAAAAGTCGAATTAGTCTGACTCACCGAATGAAGCCCCTCGGACGCGAATTGCTCCGCGAGCACGCGTGCTCACCCAGATGCATACATACACACACCAGTCAGCGATTGGTCACTCCCGGTGCATGCTGTGCGTGAGTATCCGAGACTAGTACAGACACGTTACAACCATCGTGACTCAACTGTTTCGCATTGTCCAGCCGCTCGTGTGGATTCAGCCACCAAACACGCCAAAGCCCGTTTCACGAGGTCATCACAATCGCTCTGACGAGAACGACCCCTCGTCTGAATTTCCTTATTTCTGCGCTCCAACGGGCATGCTCAAAGCTGCACTCGGTTCTGTTTGTGTGAGGGGGAGGGTATGTGGTCGAGGTGATTACTTATACCATTTTACCCTATTTCCTACAGAACTCTATTTGCTGAAACGGCTGCACACAAGGCCGTGGAATGGTCACAAACACACACACACACACGCACAGGGATGTATGTGAGGCTTTAATTATCTGCATCATCGAGTAGGCTAACTTTCTCTCCCCCAGGTTCTTCATTTTGTGCACACCCATATATTCACAAGTGCGTCCCGGACCACGTTGATGCTTCCAGTCATATAGTCCGCAACCTCGGTTGGTTATATTCCTTTCTTCAAAAACGTGTTATTCGCATGTTCCGAGCCCTCCGTCTCTCCGTTGCTCCATTGCACGTGTTGGTGACTTTGAATGGGGAAACGTGTGCGTTTGTGTGTGTGTGGGGGGGGGGGAGCGATTTGGTTCATAGAGTGTGTGGTAAAAGTGAAGAAAACTAATAAATTTTTCCAATTTATCAAGTCACTGCTGTTGTGGGTTAGCCAGGCAATGACTAGTGCCTACGCGTTAATAATGGTCATTCAGGGAGACATCGAAGTTCCATTGCTGCTCGTGTGCGTGTTTAACACATGCAGGACTGACTCAATCAGTACACATTATCTACTAATCCTTTATGGGTTCATCCACTCGAAGAAAAAACTCACCCATGCTGAAAACGTAGTGCACACGCATACACACACACGTGCAGAATCCGTCATTCATCCGTGCGGTTTCATGTAGTCATCATCATCATCACTACAAATAATGGGACCCCGTAGGAGTCACATCACATGCTTTTACTTGTCTTCGTTGTCGCTGTCGTCATTGTTCTTCCGTATGTTATTGTTGTTGCCATGTCGACCGATTGGTATGTCTGTTAGAGTGAGGGGGAGGGGGGGGAGTGGGCAAAACTACCACAGAATCTTTCACATGTTTCGGGAAAGCCAGTTGTGTGCTTTCGTGCGTGCGCGCGTTTTATCGCGTCGTGTCTCTGAACCGACTCGAGCATCCTTTTTCCACTTGCAACCACCACATGGAGCCTGAGGTGGCCCGGTATTTTCTCGGTAGGTACCGAATGAATACACATATTATCCCGGCGATTCGTCCTGCATCCGGTATGAGTGTGAAACAGGAACGAAGTGGGCCAAGTGAACTCATTATTCACAAAAACGTTTTTGACTTAATTGGACAACCAGTGTCCTTTTTGAAGAACCTCATTATTCGCATATTTCCGACCACAATGATGACTGATGGTCTGACCAGCAGAATGAGTCATATGTAATAAATTAACTCCCTCCATATACTGTGCACGCAACGCGACTATACTCTCATAGGTGTTTCCTTTTCTTCCGGAGTGTGTAAACCGGTTTTAGAATCCATAGTCCAACTTTCATTTAATCCATTTTGCGCTATCAATGGGACATGATTCACTTAGAATTGGGGTATATGACTGGTGCTTCGTTTGTTCTTGGGTTCAATGCAAACCGTATTCAAAATGATTCTATTACATTGAGACCCTGATTATCACAATACTATGAAAAATCGTCGTTTGTTTTCACCAAAGTACGCTGATTTCAGGCTCGCGCATGCATACTTGCAAGTTTTCAGTTATCTACGTGTATTACTTCGGGATTCAATCACTGAAAACACGTCCTAAAGTCAGGTCGCGGCTCTGAACTCGACCGGGTCTAAGAGTATGAGGGCAACCATACCGGCGACAGTTAATGGAACGGAGAAATAATTCACCGTGCTTCATGAACTATTGAAGCGTTCCGGCAATATTGTACAAAATGCGAGGAGCCATCAGTGCGGGGTTTACTGAACAAAAGGCAGTGCAGTGGTCCTTTGTGATAATGAACTCCATTCCTTCCGCTCACAGACTCTGGCCAAAATCATTCTTTTTGTTTGACTGACTGCCCTTTGGACTCCACCTTTCTCGCACGAACCTCAGGCTGTTCAGCCAACCCCACACTCGGAAGCATCAGACTCGAGTTTCGCTCCTGTTAAAGCTCATCAGTGGTGCATATCCTCCGCAGCACCCAGGGTTTGAACCTAAGCCTTTTCACCTCGGAGGCGTGTGTGCTACTACTGCGCCATCCCGCTGACGTCCGGGCTGATCCGAATCACCGAGTTACGTTTGTTCGGAGTTCGTCCACCATGACGGCCAGCAAAATCCAACAGCTTCGAAGGTAGACAGTAATTGTTCGCGTTAACTGCAAGCAATGCCTCCCACCAAATCAGGTCTTCTCCACAAGATGGGCCAAAGTACCCACATTTAAACCTGCCTCGCGTTCTATGGTTGAAATTGAGATTATCTTATGCTTCCGTCAGGATAGACTGATATCTACGAAAAAAAGAGGCGGTGGATTGTCACCTATAGCAATTGCAAGTGGTGGAGCAAGTCTAGTGTCAGTTATTCCTATTTTTCAAATGATACTGACTGTACATGTCTCATTTCGACTTAGATTCTACCGTTTTGTTCATATCAGTTTCGCGAATGTTTATGAAATATGAACAAATTTAACTTGGTGATTCGGATCAGCCCGGATGGGAGCGGGATGGGGCAGTAGCAACACACGCCTTCGAGGTGAAAAGGCTTAGGTTCAAACTCTGGGTGCGGCGGAGGATATGCATCACTGATGGTGCGTCTGAGTGCAGGGTTGGTAAGATGGCCTGAAGTTTGTGCGTGAAAGGTGGAGTCCAAAAGACAGTCAGCCACGCAAAGTGTATAGATCCCACGTACTACTCACAAGTAGTCGTGAGGTATATCGAAAACCGTTTTGTTGCAACCCATATATATATATATATATATATATATATATATATATATAGGTATGAGAAAAGAGAAAGAAGTTATGATATTATTTTGGTTTGGGCTTGTAACTTCGTTTTCCAGTTAGTGACGTTTGATGATGCCTTATATCAATAAACCTAACTGGGGATGCCGTATCCATGAAGAACTCTCCCAAATTTTTAATTTTTCACTCAGTTATCTAGTAAATCCCACTCGTTGAAATAACGTATATGTGCATTAGAGTTATAAGGAGCTTTTCACATTCAGCAGTTAAGTCTTCATCATGCTTCTTAATTCCTGACTTCTATTATGTCTACCATTTGGAAGCTCATAGGCGAACAAAAGACCACGCGGACTATCAGATTTCTCATTCACTGTCGTTTTTGCTGCAGTTTCTTTATCGCGAGTACTACTGCTCTGGCAGGGACACTAACAGCATTTATACGTAGATCAGGTTACTACCCTGCTTGGTGAGAAATAAAGACCAAGTGATTTCAACACAAGATGGTTGTATATAAATTTGCATTCCTGTCACTTCACCGTAGCGCGTCACCTGATCTCGGTCGGCTCATGTTCAGCAATAGGGTGAAGGGTTGTGCAGCAGATTACCCGAACTGTCACAACTTACTGGTTCTGAAGCTTCTCACTGCGGGCATACTATTTTTCATTTAAACAAAAGGACTGAAATATTTAGATCCCGTGCTAAACTGGAACACGCAGGTTACAGGACAAGCGCCACGAAAGAGAAAGAGAGAGAGAGAGACTGTGCACTCCAACAGAGTATATATTTTCTGCCTAATCGGCCCAGGACTGCAACCTAGACATTGGTACGGAAAACAGTCGAGATATTTCTGGGGATTTTACGCGTTGCATTTCTCAAGGTCAGTGTTTCCGTGTTTATTCATCTCTTCCTCGCAGTTTAACTCCATTCCGAAATAGGTCGTGTTTGCTGAGTCTTATCAGTTTGAACCCATTCCCCTCAATCGCCCATTGCTTACTCACTAGCATCTACAGGCTATCTTGTCCAAAAAGTGGTCCTTAATCCTTGTTTCCAGACACCTTAGCGCTTGATTTGAACTTGCAGGGTGCTCTTTTCCCTTCCATGCACCTCCCTCCATTCCTCGCGGGGGATAATCCTGCCATTGTCGTCCGAAGAATTGCAGACTTCCATGTGAGTTGCTTATGCTCGTCCCACCACCAGCCTGCTCGGGGTATTCAAACTTCCGAAATGGATATCACCTTTGTGCTGTACAACAGAAAATTATTCGTGCCGAGGCTCGGCTACATCCGGTATAGATGAATGGATGGGTGGGCAAGCTAGTGACTATGAAATGGGGGTCACCGTTTATGAGCCCTAGATCCAAGCCTCATGCAGTGGCATCAAACAGTATGTCAGACGGGCACTGAAGCTGGCCCGTTTAGCACACCCCGTACCAGTCCGAGTATGAACACACTCGTTATCCATCCGTTTATCCTCCGTTGGTCCGTACAGAGTCGACCTTGTTTGTCACTTGTTCGATCGACCTCACCCATGGGATTGCGCTTATGGCATGCGTTTTAGCTATCAAGTTTACTAACTCTCATGCTCTCGTGAGCTAGCTAGCTAGCTCGTCAGCCCTGTACTCATCATGCCACGGACTTTATATTGTCCAGTAGATGGAACACAGTTGTCTGACTAATGGGTTCGCATGACAGAGCATTAGTCATCCGACTCCTATCCGGGACTCGGCCTAACTTTTGGTTTTTCAATCTCACTGCTCGTGCGTGCTTCCATGGCTGGGTGGTGGTGATAATATCGTTACTGTTATTGTTGATGATGACGCTGATGACGGTGTGGAGTTTGTCCGAATACTGTTTGGGTGAAGTAAATACTCTCGAGCTCGCGTGTGTGTGTGTGTGTTGTGCTTGCCAGTGCACATCAAATGTCCCCATCATGATTTGATTGCGGCATGTACACCCTTCCATAATCTTGGCACAAGCTACACATTAATTCTTGACCCCTACTTACACGTAGTGTCAGAACCATCATCATTTGAACGAACTGCAAGCCGCTTAAGCTTCGTGAGAACAAACTTTGTCCATATGCACGATCTTCAGCAGCGTACACCTAAGCGCAATGGCTCATTGATCGCTCATACACTCACTGCGCTATCTGGGAGATAATGATTGTTATTCCCCTGATTTTATATTCGAACTAAGAACGACACAGTATGACAGATTAATCGTCATCTCAACAGACTTAGTCCGCTCAAATGAATTAGTTGTGAGAACTGGCACGATACCTAGGCCGCTTTTCAGCCATGAGCTGAGCGTTGTCATTCCTTCTGTGGACATATCACATCTCCCACTGATGAAACTTTAACAACTCATAGAATATGAGATAGTGACCCGGGAAAAGAGAACGAAAGACTGATACGCCGCTGCATGGTTCCGTGTACATCGGAAAGAGAAGCTATCTGAACATGTTACTTCTGCATGATTATTTCAGTTCCAATTAATGATTCACGTATACGGGCACTTCCGCGGGGTCACAGCGCAATATCAGCAGAAATTGCGCAAATTCAAGAGCGAACAGGATGTGAATGAGCAGTAATGAAATATTCGATATCAAAAGAATATATCTGGCCATCAGACTTAAACAGTTTGCACGATTGTTCCATTTCTCCCTCGCCTCCCATCTCCCAACTCTGTTCGGCAAACTGTTCTTCTTCTTCTGTGGTGTCAACAGCCTTTAGTCGTCCCTGAAGTGCGCATGAATGAGTTAAACATGAATATTGTGAAGTTGTGGCCTTACCAGTTTCAAAGCCGTCACAAGTCCTTCGATAAGTCTGAACCCCTTCATTATCGCATAATCGACGAGGTCACGAATACGATGAACAAAGAGAGGGTCAAGTTTGCTGGTTATTTTCGTTTATCTTAGTTACCTTTGGAGATGTTCAATATTCATTTTAAATTTGAACTGCGCGTGGCAGGACATTTGCCCAAAACTGTGATTCACCATTGCCGGATCTCCCTGTCTTGTTTTAATCCGCAAGGTAACAGAAATTCAACATAAGCAGCGGAGCAGAGCTGTATATTCGCCTTTGGTCCAGCACCAAATACACGGTTGAGCTGAAGGTCTTGTTTTCTCCTACTTCCTTGCGTGCACGGGATTACCCGGGGTCGAGTAACCGGTGGTAGCGCGTGTTTGTGAATTGAGTGCTGTCGATCGCACGATACTCGGCCGTGGACCACAACAACCACGTTTGGGAACTTGAATATTTCTCCACACAATCATATCCTATTGATCTGCGTTGAGAGCTCTTGGATATAGTGTGCAGCCATCTTATCGGACTTGTTGGAAAGCTTAAGCCGAAGCTTGTCTCCCGTCCCTGATCTTGAAACTGTTTGCTTTGACTTTTATATATTTGCACTTGATTCAACACAACGTGTTAGTTGGTACCACTGACTGATAGCCACCTTTGAAGATTGCGATCGATTCGTTGATACTACCTAACCTTGAAGAAACCCATTTATCAAAACCGACAGTCTTCTAGGTTGGTTGAATTCGTGCATTTCCTTAGAAAGTAATAAAAATAAAACCAACCGCTTATTACTCATAGTCAGCTTCTTGATGAACATTGCAGCGAACGACGGCCAATCGACACCCGGAGAGATACGATTATTCCCACATTCCCTATGTTCATTTGACATTCGACAAGGAGTCATTGCGTTGAGCGGTCTGCAGTATCAATCTCCAATCGTTCTTCTTGTCCTTTTTCAGGGTTGGAAGAAGTAGAAGCTGATGGCGATTCGGTACACTGTCCAGTTTGCTTATGTCGTTGGGAAACTTTACCGCTGGACTGTCCGTTGCAGTCAGTCAATGAGCCCATTCGATCTGTCTGTCCGTGTTCAGAAACCAGCTTCAGCATCACCACGAATGGAAATCGGAGCATGGACAATCCCGCGATCACGGCTCCGCTCGTATGTGGTGGACAGGTCACTGCACCAACAGACCTCGCAGGCCATTCGGGACCAGAGTCACGCGAGCCTGTCAGATTACCGGAATCCCGGCCCAGTATTCCTCCCACTTCCGCTGCTGTGATTGCTCCAGGCACCGGTGCAACTCGTTCCGCCCTCATGCAGAGCCCGTTCCCAGATTACAGGCTGTGTGTGGCCGCGTTTTCCCTCGAGGTTTGTCCTTCTCTTCTTTTCTTTCTTACCTGTGTCCTCGTTTATCCATGCATTTTGTTGTTACTCGCTTTCATGTAACCCTATTTCTTTTGAGGGATTTATGAATAGCACGGATCCTTTTGCTGAAGTTTTACCCCTACACCACCACTAGGACTAAGGGAAACAGGATCGCCACTGACTTTAGGGTAGATCATTCCGAAACTAGATGATGCGAATGAGTTTTTTCGGAAGAACTCCCACTACTTTCAGTTGTTTTGAATATTCGGGTGTTGTTTGTCGCTCAGGTCGGCTATTTTTCTAAGCTCCTGATCAAGCTAAGCTTGGCGGTTAGGTGGCAAATATTTCACCACCAGCCTGGGTAACATGACTACACACCGAGGTGGTCAGCTTTTAATTACTTTTGTCAAACTGCATGCGAAAAAGGGCTGGTCGGAAGGCTTACAAGGAAAAGAAAAATAGAAACTGTTCTAATTGGAATTTCGGTTAATTTTTCCCCACTTCTTTTCTTTTCCAACGCCCTGTGTCGGTTTCTGTGGCGTTCCTTCTTCGACTGTTTTTATATCAAGTTTTAATGAGAGATAGTAAACAGAACCGTCATACTTTATCTCACAGGCTTAAATGGAAAGCGAACTTAGAATCATCTTACATTATTTTCGGGAAATTTTCTCTGCCCTCAAATCGATAGCGAGGAATTCAAATTTACCGTTTATTTTTGTCAACCTTACACATTTTCGGAGGCATTCAAAATTTT
Organism: Fasciola hepatica; assembly: GCA_948099385.1. Taxonomy (NCBI): domain Eukaryota; kingdom Metazoa; phylum Platyhelminthes; class Trematoda; order Plagiorchiida; family Fasciolidae; genus Fasciola; species Fasciola hepatica. The sequence goes on along the minus strand of CANUEZ040000007.1, from coordinate 1,638,075 downwards.
CCTTAAATTCGAATTACGCGCGACTGAACCTTTTAACAAAACTGTGGGGTACGTCACTACCGTAGGGCGCTGCACTGTTTCTAAAAGGTCACGGGAATTTCTGTATAAGGAGCAGAGCACCCTTGTACATTTGCCTTTGGTCCAGAACCAAATATACAGCTGAGTTGAAGGTTTTGTCTTCAGTGTTCTTCCTGGCGTGTGCGGGCTTGTTCCGGGTCGAGTTACTAACCATTACACGTGATTGAGAATTGTGTATTATCGATAACACGATATTCGGTCGGGTTTCATAACAATTAAATAGTATAGCACTGCCTTTAGGTTGCAACTGTTACTAGCCGAAGCTGCTCTCGAGTGCTGTGTCACCCACTGTTTAATAATACCACACACAGAAAACAAGCGGTAGTTGGTGAAGAAATGTTCGGTTCAAATTACACGTTTTTGTTAACAACTTTGCTCGTTTACTCAGGCGCTCTGAATTTTCTACACATCCCAGCTTAGCCTGATGAGGATAGGAGCAGATAAGGCAACAAAGAGTACATGCAACCACGTCAATAAAGAGTCCAACTTTTGGAGAACGTAGATTGACGAACGAGCTTGTATTCAGTAATTCCAAGCGTAATGGTTTCACACGTGGCTCAAACTAATAACAATGAACGTGGCTGAGGCGTACCACGGGGCCTGGGGCTGGCAATCAAGACCGGCAAACTGTTACATCCTAGACACAACGGAGGCTTTTGGAGTCCACCTCTACAACACTCTTTCCTTACCTGTGTGATCAAAACAATTTTGTATGCTTTTCAGCTACCTTGGTTCACCCTCCACCCTAAAATAGGCCCTATACCAGACAAAAACGAATACGAAACGTGTGAAACAATCTACATTCGGTCTAGGGCTGGTCCTGGGCCACAAAATTTGTAATCACTAATCCCTATTTCTCTGTTTAGTCCGGTACTTTAACTTATGCTAATATATCTTGATGTAATGACATGATTAGGAGTCACTGTAAACGACCTCATTCGGCAAACTATGCTCTCTAAATGTGGTCAGTGGGAATATTCGGGCCATCGAAGCAGTTCAAAATTGCATACTCCTCCCAGTTCACCAATTTGGATTTTGACATCCTCGTGCCATTTCACAGATCGTTCACACCTTGTCAAGGTCCAGTCACTAATCTATCTAGCGCATGATGCACACTGAGACATACGGGTGAGAGTCGAGAATGAATCGCTTTCTCTCTGGTCACTGGAGTTCAGAAAATTGACTGAGCAGAGCTGAGCTGGGAGGTTATGCTTTTGTATTTTATGCCTTTATTTACTTCCCTTATATGTATGTATGTATGTATTTCAGGAGGGTGGCGTGGCCTACTTGAGGCTACCAATTGAGAAAGGTGATTATTGGCGGCATGAGAATTCGAACCCGGGTACAGATGGGTCTAAAGTCCATGGTGTTGACCGCTTGGTCACCGTCGGATTGCAAATCTGTCATCACAAGCCAGGCTGATTTCCTCAGTGCAGTGCAATGCTGTGGTGTGATGTCCGCCCCAGCGGTGTCAATTGTCTTACGAGACTCGAAAATAGAGATTGGTATCGAAAACACTAGTAGCTCTCCTGTGTTTTAAACATCGGGGTTGGATTGCTGACCAGTTGACGACAATTAATCAAACAAATCATCATTAGATAATGCCTTTAATTATTTGCGTATCAGCAGATCACTTTGAAGTTTGAGGACTTCTTTCTTGCGATGTCATCGTGCTCATAGAAGGAGTAAGTTAATTCCGAAAAGCATTTGCTATTGCATAGAATGTCCAAAAACTTCTGAAATTTGTTCGGAAAATATAAATGCTGTTTATCACTTAGACGGAACTGAACTAATCAGAACGTTTGTTCTTCTTCCGGTGCTGCTGCTACTACTACTATGACAACTACCAACGAATACATTTGGACACTATTTTTTCGCTTTATTTCATTTATTTTGCAACATCCGTGCGGTACTCAGGGAGCTAGGTTTGACCGATCATACGTTGTCAGAGATGAAATTTGATCGGCGACCGCAATTTTCGAACCGGGGATGGAAGCAGAAATCCACAACGTCATCCATATCACGATCACCGGTGGTAGTCCAGCCCTTATCGCTGAAAATTCAGGAGTTAATGTACTTTCTTGTGGACCTTCGTTGAATATTACGTATTCACCAAAAATGCATTTCCATGCACCCGGTCAATAGTCAGGCTAAATGAGTACGACACGAGCAGGTGCCAAGACGTGTTGCCAAATTTTGGTCACAATGTTCATTTCCGTACATGTTGGATTCGTGTGGGTGGTTTTTTCGCCAGATGGCTGATGTTTGTGCTTGCGCGTGTTAACGTGTTTGTGTTTGTGTGTGTGTGTGTGTGTGTTTGTGAGTGTATTGGATGCTGGCGAAGACAGGACACATCAGGGTAGGTCATCACGAACTGAGCGCAGTCGTGCTAAAGGTCATACACGCACACACACTTCTAAGTATGGCAGTACGTCGTCTTACCGGGTGGGCAAACAACCGGAATGAGTCATTCGTGTCACAGGTCCGAACTAGCCACTAAACCGACGAAGTGGACGAAACGATAGATTTCGCTGATGCTTTTTTCTGTTATCTCGGCATAGATGTTAGCAAACAGATTGTGCCAATCCAGCTGTCGGAGTAATTTTGGCACAGAAGCCGGTGGAGAAGAATGTGTAGGTCCGAATTTGTGGGAATAAATTTCCTTTTTCACAGAATGTATTGTTGGCACGAGGAGCCTGAACCTCACGTAGTGGAAAATCCACTTGCATTTTTCACAACGAAAAGTCGGACGCTGCGAGCCGGCGACCCTCCGCAAACCGGACAGATGCTCTACCAGCTGAGCTATCGCGGTCCGGACAGTCGGGCGTGAATAACGCAAGTGAATAATCGGTGATGCTCGAACCACCAGTCCAATGACACAGTAACTATCCTGCGGAGCGTCGCCGGTTCGATTCTGGCTTGCGGAGTCCGACTTTTCGTTGTGAAAAAGTGCAAGTGGATTTTCCATTACATGAAATTTCCTTCTCTCGGGGCAATGTTATGCCAGTATACTTTCTTGGCCCATCGGGACTGAATAAAACAGGCCGGGACTGTTTTGACCGCACTATTGGCAAAACACTTGGCTTTTCGAAAAGACATTCGTTTTGTTTCAGTTCGTGAACACGTCACTCAACAATAATTAACTCATCGGAGCCGAAATCAGGTCGGGTTTATTGAAAAACGATGCGGCATACAATCCCTAGCGTCTCGCATACGAAAGATCTGTTCCGAGGAAACAGTGAGTGAGGAATTACATCACATAAAACAAACATTACTAAACAACGGGTATCCGGAACGTTTCATTCAAAGGAACATTTCGGAAGTACCCAAGCGACCATTGGTAATCACCGCCAAGAAGAAAGAACTGCACATGCAACTTCCCTTCAAAGGAGATGTTAAATGCGAACTACTAGTTCGGCGCCTAAGGGATGCAATCGCCCGTACATTTCCCGCCGCTACTCTACGCGCCCACTTCACAAGCCGGTCAATGATTTCTATGAATCTCAAAGACAAAATGCCTGTCCTTTCCTCCTCTATGTTAACCTATTCATTTGTTTGCTCATGTTCGGCAAGCTATGTAGGCAAAACGACACGGCAACTGTCCCAAAGAATCAAGGAACACAAACCAGCTTGGCTGAGGACAGGAACTAAAAGAACCATAACTAGTGCAATCGTAGCGCACCTTGCCGAGACAGGGCACCAGGTAGACAACGAAGCCTTCAAGATAATTTACAAAGTGCCTGTGAATTCTTCGAAGGTCGTTCGCCAAATCACTTTGGGAGCAGCGGAGGCAGTAGCGATCAGGCTGTTAAATCCATCGCTTTGTTCACACAAGCGATTTGTCAAATCACTGCAGCTACCCTGGCCGCGATCGGAAAATGGGGGACAAAATCATGGTGACCTCGACCGCGACCTTTCAGTCGTGACAGGAAGCAGCCAACCCACCCCAGATGTACTTTCTACACCCAGTTTTCCCAACCACGAACAACCAACTTCCCACCCCTTTTCCGAACCGCAAAACACCTACAATATTGATTAACCAATCTTAATTTGATACTGTAAATACCCTCTATTTTGTTCCGAAAATATGCATTCCTATCGTATATATATGTAACTGTATTAGCCAGAGGATGAAGTTACCGAAAACGAGCTTGTTCGCTATCGTGCCTTTTTTCTATAATTTTGTTATACGTAAGCGTTTGATGTTCGCCCACCGGTAACCGGTTCTGGAAAAGATTAGCCGCGGCAAGGAAAAAGTCGACTGACTACCATCATTTCCGACAACTCTGTGTTACCGAAAATTAAACGCCTAGGTAATTAACTTAGTTCACACCATTCAGCAGTTCAGTGGGAACTTCATTTCCTCAGATTATACGCCGCTGAACTGTTGGCGCGGCATCTCAAAAAGCTCATGAATTATACACCGCCTTAGTATGGAATGTGTCAGAGTAAGCAGTAAGTTGGATTAGCATAAAAAGAACTAGCACTGACATGCCATGGATCAGTCAAACTCAGTAGCGTTAGAGACCAATCGTAAAAGCCATGTGTGCTCAATATCCCGGGTTCGTCAAATCATCGCAAGACTGTTTTGATGAGTTTGCACGTGCTGAGGTGGAAACAGTCATCCGGTCAGACAATAGCAACAGGTAAAACTAAATGTAATAAAAGTAACACATTGCTGTTCTAATGATATTCTCTCCTATGTCCGGGTTTATTGCATTCGTTAGGCAGAGTTCCGCGGACATTTCATCGAGTAATGTGCAGTGACGAGTATGAGAAGTACAGAATAGAGGGACCAAAAGAAGTGTTTTCCTTCTAAACTGCTGCATATGGAACGTCCCTTTTGTCTGCTGAATCTCGCTTCACATTGGTGTGAAATGTCCTCAGAATGATTTACCCATAATCACCAAGTTACTTCTTTCGTATCCATCTCCCGTTCATTGATGTACACGCACAGATTGCCGATGGGATAGCCTCTCGTACTTGTCCACATATGAGACAATTAGCTCTGCAACATGCGGCTCACCTGACCGTGCGGCGTATTCTATTGGCCAGACAACAACACCAACTCCAAACCCGAAACGAATCAGATCCCAGTTTGAACAGACCGGATGAGTTTCGTGTGGACCAGCACAAATCGCTCGTGACCGGTACGGAAATGACCGACGAACCGGATTGTTTACGTGTCATGTTCCGACTAATTCAGCACTTGTTTGACGATCCGGTCGACGCCGTGTTTATTGATGCTTTGGTAAGTTTTGTGTACGTATGCTCTCCACTTCATGAAAAATATCCACAGGTCATTGAGAAGACAGATAAAGTAATGACGTCTTACCAACTGTTCGTTATCATGTCGCAGTAATAATATTAGATTAAACGGGGAATGATTGGTGTGAAATAGAGTGGAGGTACTGATTTGCCGGGCACAACAAACATCCGTTTGGTTCATTGTGTAACTGTATTGCTTTGTCATTGATTAGTTTGTTCATTAGACCAATAACAAAACATACATTGAACGTGTTAAGGATGAGTCTATTTACTGGACGAAGAGAACCATGGGCACATGATTGTGGTAAGAGAATCAATGTTATGTAGAATCCTACTACTATCACCCAGTGTATCAAGATCTGGCTCGGTTTGAAGTGTATCAATAAAAACAAAGCGCCATAGGACATATGGGTTTTTGTTGTACATATGCCTTGATAAAAATTACAAGTGGTAGTCAAAACACTGGCTGATTTCAGACAATTCCGACAACACTGCTATTGAACATCAAACAATCGCATGCTGTTATCATTTGAATTAAACTGGCAACTGGCTATGGTCTGTACTTTTGTTGTGTCTGTTGCTGCAGAAGACTTTCTTCGAGTCAGTCAAAGTCAGTTTATTTAACGGAAGTCTCCGTTTACAAATCCAGTAATAAATGGGCGCTATGGCGATTGTATGTAAGTATGTAAGTATGTATGTATGTATGTATGTATGTATGTATGTATGTATGTATGTATGTATGTATGTATGTATGTATGTATGTATGTATGTATGTATGTATGTATGTATGTATGTATGTATGTATGTATGTATGTATGTATGTATGTATGTATGTATGTATGTATGTATGTATGTATGTATGTATGTATGTATGTATGTATGTATGTATGTATGTATGTATGTATGTATGTATGTATGTATGTATGTATGTATGTATGTATGTATGTATGTATGTATGTATGTATGTATGTATGTATGTATGTATGTATGTATGTATGTATGTATGTATGTATGTATGTATGTATGTATGTATGTATGTATGTATGTATGTATGTATGTATGTATGTATGTATGTATGTATGTATGTATGTATGTATGTATGTATGTATGTATGTATGTATGTATGTATGTATGTATGTATGTATGTATGTATGTATGTATGTATGTATGTATGTATGTATGTATGTATGTATGTATGTATGTATGTATGTATGTATGTATGTATGTATGTATGTATGTATGTATGTATGTATGTATGTATGTATGTATGTATGTATGTATGTATGTATGTATGTATGTATGTATGTATGTATGTATGTATGTATGTATGTATGTATGTATGTATGTATGTATGTATGTATGTATGTATGTATGTATGTATGTATGTATGTATGTATGTATGTATGTATGTATGTATGTATGTATGTATGTATGTATGTATGTATGTATGTATGTATGTATGTATGTATGTATGTATGTATGTATGTATGTATGTATGTATGTATGTATGTATGTATGTATGTATGTATGTATGTATGTATGTATGTATGTATGTATGTATGTATGTATGTATGTATGTATGTATGTATGTATGTATGTATGTATGTATGTATGTATGTATGTATGTATGTATGTATGTATGTATGTATGTATGTATGTATGTATGTATGTATGTATGTATGTATGTATGTATGTATGTATGTATGTATGTATGTATGTATGTATGTATGTATGTATGTATGTATGTATGTATGTATGTATGTATGTATGTATGTATGTATGTATGTATGTATGTATGTATGTATGTATGTATGTATGTATGTATGTATGTATGTATGTATGTATGTATGTATGTATGTATGTATGTATGTATGTATGTATGTATGTATGTATGTATGTATGTATGTATGTATGTATGTATGTATGTATGTATGTATGTATGTATGTATGTATGTATGTGTGTGTGTGTATGTATGTATTGAATTAAGGCAGTCCAACGAAGGTCGGTTATAAGAGCCCATTAGCTGACTGTATGGGACATGCAGAGCTCGAGTTCAGCGTTGATATTGGAAGACAAATGCAGTCCAGGACAGGAACGTACTGAATTAACAGACTGTTATTTGAAAAAAAAGTAGATAACTCAAAGCCGGAGGGTGTGGTGCTGTGTCGCGATCATTGGCACACTTGTTTTCGCAAACTTTTTTCACCGATCTTATACCGCTGTTTGTAGCTCTCCCCTTACTCTTTTCGTACCCGTTTCTTCATTGTTTTCGATTGAGGTTGCCCCAGAGGGATAGAAACCAGAGCCACAACACCCAGTGCATGGTTAATGGTTGTTCGAACTGAGCTGATATAACAATTCTCTTAACCGTCACAGTCTGTCTGCTGATGCCCCCGCGAACCACCTTCGTACACGATGCAAGCTTCGAAACTCCTACTCCAATAGCCTTCATGTGCCCGTAATTAGAAAGCATCAGCACACAGCGTGTGAGAACTGTACCGATGACTATACAACACGGTGTGCAAAGTGTAGATGGTACTACTCAGAAACACTCAGTAGTACGTCCGGATAGTTGAGTTGCCTACTTGGCCAGTTGATTTGGCTGGCAAGGCTCCAGCTCCCACGGTTGGTCAGTCGTCACTTGATTTCGTGCGGTTGCCTATAAGTATGATCGTTCATGTGATAAGCCTGATCAAGTGTGATCTGGAGATGGATTGGCCGGACAATCCGGTAGGACACGTTTACGTTGAATTGCTGTCTTGGTTTCTGGGTTGGTTTTTCTACCCCTTAACACAGCAACTAATTGAAGCATAAACAGGCAGACGTGAGGCGAAAGAATTCACTGATGACTAGTCAAGGTTACCAGATGAGGTTTGACTGTATTCCCAACAGTCATTAGAGAACCAATAGGTAACTGTTCTAGATGGAATTCATCTACTTGTGAGTGATATTACAGTTTCGTGATAATATGATAGAGGAGGTTTTTCAAGTGTCGGAACCAAACTACAAAAGAGCGAGTATGGTTCCGATCTGTATAGTGACGAATAAATACGCGGAAGGGATTCACGAAGAGCCATCACCACATGAATTTTTCTATTTACTGATCAGATACAATATTCGGCATACCACCCGATCTGGTTTAAAACTGAACCCTTCCAAGTGACTTGAATGTGTTTTCAGCAACTGCCGCTGTCCGTTTCCCACGGACTCTGTTTTTCTTAGTTCCAAATCCTTATCCGGAGTCAGCTGTGCCAAGTAAGTGGGTGTTAGCTCAGACACTAATCTAGCATGGACATCTCACATGCGGCACTGAATCGGTAAGCTGCGAAGCTTACCTTTTCAATTAAGAAAACGCAGTTTTGAACATCACTAACAATTATTTCCAAACTTATTCTTCAATGTATTCTTCCGCTCTTATCGTATTGTTCACCCGTAATTTCCCCTGGCCTTCTGAAACGAGACATCAAAGCCCTTTGCCGTGGACTGATAATTAGCCACGTTTAATCCCCCTCCCGGGATTTCATTTGGATTGAAATTATCAACCAGCACACTGAATCTTGTGTAGCCCTATTCCAAAAGATATTACAGGATCCATCGCATCAAAAAAAAACCCTGATTTATTTTTTTGTCGTTCTCATTCATCCATTAGATCTGAATTTTAGCCCCTTTATTTAAAAATGAAACGTACAAAAAACACTCTTGTGCCCTGTCTGATGCGGATAGTGACCAACAAGGACAAGACTAAAACGGAATTACTTTCTAACTTTGGTTTGTTTTCTTTCTCTTTTTCAATCTCATATACCATTGGTGCCCCCCCCCCAGTGTTGTAATATCTTGTTTATTTTGCCCCAGTTTTGCCAGAACTCTTTTGACTGAGACACAGGCACGTTGCTTGCGAAAGTTTGTCATACAAGTACAAATACACTCTCGAAAGGTTGAACACGGAACTTTTGGTAATTATGGACTGTCGTGCATAATCCCTGTTTGTTATTTTACTCGTGGAGGTTAGCTGAGAAAAATCAAACAGATTCAATTCTCTATAGTGGAAAATCCAATCGCTTTTGTTTTCTCATCCAAAAGTTCAGTGCCATGAGCGTTGGACTCTTGGATGCGAAAAATACTAGTCAATTTTCCATTATCTAAGATTGTGACCCCTCATGCCAGTACATAAATCCAATTTTATGGTCTTTGTTTACTGAGGAAGTTTTTTTTCTTCAATTCATCATATATTTTACGAGTTCCGCATTGCTGGATTCTAAGTTAAGGAATACTCACAAAGGATCGAACAGTCAGATTTTCAGAATTAGTAATTTGATATGCTAGGGCAGGATCTTCCGCGGGGAGCTGCACATGTTCAGTCTGAAGTCACGAAAACAAAACTTCATGAGCACAAAGCTCAGAAAATGTCTCATCGGTTCCCACGCATACATTGATCAGATTTCAATATAGTGGCCTACAATCTGACCATTACAGTAAGTGCGATATGCAAAGATCAGCGGTCTTCCACCGGAGGGTAAACGTGCTCGATTTGCAAACCTCAGGAAATACAAAAACCCCATGAGCTCAAAGCCCAGTAGGTGTATCAACAGGATCCTACAGTTTAATCGAACACCAGTGTGGCTGCCTACAGCCTAACCAATACACTGCTCCCTCCAACGAAAGAACACTGTCCGCAGCAATATATACTCCCTCACCACACAAAATCCCGAAGTATTCGGTTCACCGGAACTACTTATCGGGTAGGCGATTTCACCGGATCGCTATCGGCCACACAGCGCCTCAAGATCACCTAACTGCCAAGGTTGCCCATTCTACACGTTCCCGTTTGCAGAGTCGGTAAATTGTAGTGTGCGAGGACCAGTGGTCTTCCGCCGGGGACCGAACGAGTTCAGTTTACCAAACACAAAATCACAAGGAAACGCCATGATCTTAAAGCTCAGCAGGTGTATCATAGTGAACTCATACTTACATTGATCGAACACTAATATAGCTGCCTAAGGCCTAACTACATAGGCATGTACTATTAGGATCATTTGAAAGGTCAAGGTTAGATCTAAAGTTTATGCTCCTACAAATATGTTTATTGAGTGTCTGAGAGGAGTGGCAACTCTGAGTTGGTTGACTGTCGTGTCCCTTAAGGCATCCTCCATTTCCTTGGTCTCCACCGGTTACCTAACTCTTACGTGTGGCTCCACGCATCAGCAACCACACTCCAGTAAACCGCTCGACAGACGGGCCAGACCAGGTTGAGAGTTACCAGGGTCTAAAAATCCTCGGAGGGACCACGTTCGGCATATGGAAACAGATGCTTCCAAGTGACCCAACGGCTACAAAGGGAAACTGTCCAACCTTCCTAATTCGGCATTCCGGCTCCTCTGGAACAATCCTGCTCTCATGCAATCTGCAATTTGTCGTGCAAAGTGTGGATGTACAACCTGGAACAAAAAACCGAACAGTACTGGGGAAACCGCATCGTATCCTACTCCCGCGACTATGATCGTTCACGGAACCTCATTTGCTCGTCAAGCTACGGCATCCCCGGTAAGTGATGCACCTAGTGTCCCAGTGATCGAAGAGATAAGACAGCAATCTGGGATTATCCACTGCAGAAAGAGAACACATGTAGCCTATTGGAGTGTAAGGACGCTTCTGAACGTTGTAGCCAATGCATCACAGTGCAGACTCTACATGACTGTCAGGTAGATATTACTTGCCTCTCGGAATTCTGACTACCCAGCTGTGTGGATCAAATCTTTATATCGTGCCGAATACTGGAGCACCGCTAAAGGTTATGGCAGCCAACAGTAGCTCTTTCCATCGAATTCCGAGCCGTCTTCGGTTCGGTTAATCGCGAGTCCCTTTGGACCATAATTCAGTCCAATGGGATGCCCGATAAGCTTTTAAGGCCGTTGCGTGGATACCACTTAACAACTGGTGCTAGAGTTTGTACGTACAGCGAAGAATCCTGTTAGTTTGCACTCACTACCGGAGTTGGACAGGGCCGTTCTCTCTGACCGGTGGTGATTAAATACGCCATTGGTTGTACACTGAGTCAGGCATTACGCGACTGCCCTGACATTCAGCTTAGCCAAGAAATGTACATCTCGGACCTGGAGTTCACGGATGATATTATCGTGCCTGGAAACTCACACGCTACGCTACAACCAATTCTCAACCGAGTCGATTTTTTCACGAATTCCGTCGGGCCAGAATTAAATTCAACATGAACCAAAGCTTTAACAATCCATCCAGGCCCAACAGTCCAACAGCGGCCCATCAACGACCGACCAGATGAATATGTTCCTTCAGTCAAACACCTAGACTCAATTCTACTTGCGAACGACCAGGCGGAAGATGGAGTGGTATTACTGATTGAGTGCACCGGGAAAGCCTTCATCCACCTAAGACGGACGCTGTGGACTTGCAGTGAAATCAGCATAAGAACCAAATTTCGTGTTTACCGTACCGCTATCTACCCCATACTCATCTATGGCTGCGAAACCTGGCCACTGCGAGCTGAGGATATCCGAAGGCTGAAGGTTTTCGATCACAGGCGGACGCGACCAACCCTAAAGTTCGACTGGCGCCACAAGGTATCCAAAGACGAGGTGAGGAGACGAGGAAAACAAAGAGCCACGAAGATAGTTTACTAGATGAGCTGTTTCTACTGACTGTCTTCTAGAGGAACCTAATTCAAAATAAATCATTAAATCCGGAATTGGTTGGTGCTCTAGTCCGTCCCACTAGCCCTAGTGAGATGACTCTTCTGCTCTTAAATAACCTGTGTTCCTAGCTCAGAACATGTTGTTTATATAGGATGAAGAGTCATTGTCACCATCGTTACGCCACAAACTAATTGGTCCAAACCGGCATCTGGTAGCGTCTCTTCTGATTGGTTAGTCAAGCGGTCAATCACCTTTGGACGGGAGTCCTTTCTTGTTTTATCGATCCGCTGTTCTTTCGTTCACATTTCCTTTGGTCCAAGTCTTGACCCGGATCTTGGACGGGCGCTGATGTGCTAACTGTTAATGAGACTAGGCCGTCTATCAACGATGAGTCGGCCCACGCCGTTACAATTTGGGAGAAATCTATTGAATCCATAAGGTAGATAGAGAAAGGGTAGAAATAGTAATAAAACATTACGGATCACAACACCCAATTCCTGACTGGGCTGCTCTCTTGAATCCATATAAGGAATTCTAACATGCCTCAGTTGACAAAGTTCAACGGTAAAGTTTTCTAAAATGTTTCTACTATTTTTTGAACTGATCGCCTACTGCTCAGTTAGCCCTCATTGAAAATTCGTAATTGTTTTGACCATTGGTGATGTTCGTAGCTCCGGTTGATGCTCTATTGCGTGGGTTCTTGGTTGTGCTGAGCTACGAGTTTGGGTCACAAACGTCTCGTCATCAGCCTGCGCACTTACAATATCACATCGACTGGTGATAATAAATGCTTGCGACCTAAACACCAAGCTCAACGTGATTAGTTACTTGCAAAATCACTGAACATTGTACAGTGGGGATGTCTGTACAGGAACAAGCGCAACACCTATCACAACCGGTGAAGTTCGCCTGTTTATCAGTGGACAAACAGGAGCTTGATCTGTACCGGACGCATCGTCCAGGACGGTACGGGATCGAAAATGTAGACCGAATTCCCTTTCAGCGGACACAAGCCCTTGCGCGTTCTTTGACTGACTCCAAAGAAGTTGGGAAGCTGTTAGCTTATCAACCGTCCACTGTAAAGCTGAGTGACCAGAGGTTTCTGTTGACTTGGATATTCTCTTTCAAACATTGCAAATAAAGACAATGATATCACAACTGGTATCAGTGAAATGTACCACAGAACTCAATTTAATGAGCAGTTTTGCTATTCTGTTCATGTCTTTTATCTGCCCACCACGGTTAACGACTTTTAACCTATGGATTGCTTCAAAAGTTTTCTAAATCTGCTGCCATTGCCGCTTTACTGTTCTTCCACCCTACCCAGTTCCTTATCTGAGGTCACTGAATGATAACAAATGAGTATACAGTAATTCGGTACCAAACTGCCCGATATTCTAACTTAAACTGAGCATTGTGAAGTCAAAAGCACACATTAACTTTATATGTTGCTGATTATCTTTTGTTTCCGTTTCCTACTGGCTTGCTTCGAATCAAAAGCGCGCTTTTCGTGAACTTCTTGGCTATTTGGTGTGTTTCAACGCGGAGACGCAGACTGCATTGCAACGGGCGATCGGTCCAATTATTCGTCGTCTTCTCCGTTTTACTGGCGGAGCCAGTGTTCTTTGGTCTCTACGACATCAGCCCCGTGTGTCTGTCCGGCCCATCCCGGCATTGATGCATCAGCATTCGACCGAAAGCAATCCGAGTGGGACCGGGGTTAATGCCATGAGTCCCGGCCGTGTTGGAATCGGACTGTCTCGCAGTCAGGTGAGTGGGCCAACCAATGGCACACAAACACCTCTTCTGTCCGATCCGGGTATTAACCTCTCTGTCTGTTGCACGCACAGTTCGGACCTGGGAAGCGTATCATCGCACAGCGAAAATGATTCGATCACTGTGCCAGCCAATCTGCGAGACAGAGCCAATTTGGCATTGGCCACTCTGGTCGAGCTGGCCAAGGGACAAATGGGGGCTTTGGCTGTCGGGCGCGATGTGGGTTGCGGTAAGTGTGCACTGAATTTCTCTCATCCAAATCTGACCCGATGCCAACCAAAGTGAGCCTGTATCCAGGTGATTTCATTAGTTGGCACACACACACACACCAAGTTGGCATCCAATGTACTGCTCATCTGAATGTGATTCATTTGTATAACCTCGCCGGCGAATTTCTCAGTACCATAAGTGTATGGAAGTTTTGTGTTCCGGTCGGTACCTTTTACGGTTCGGTTCCGAGGAAAGTTGTTACCAAAGCCGATTCGTTTAACCGTGAAATTGTTTTTGGCTTACTGAATAAACTGAACAAGACCTTCAGCCGTTGTGATATTGCAAGGGTGCATTGTGCAGAGCGACAATCCGCACTCATCACGGAGCTTTAAGCGTGAGGCTCACTTTTTGATATAATTAGTGTGTTGTTTTATCTGGAAGACAGCACGGAATTGTCCCGGAAGCACACGGCCGGTTTCGCAGTTGGCGCCGCTCATTAGCTATGCGTACCCGTTACCCTTCTACCCAGTCACCGTCACATTAGGTTCATCACCTTAATCTCATTTGAATCATGAAGGGCCTGTGTGGATGAAGAGTCCATTTTTAGAATCATAAAATGGTTCTTTGCAAGTTATTTCGTCAGTTAGTCAAAAACAACCTTCAGAACGAAGACACGCGGTCCCAAGTTTCGATTTCGATGCAAGTGGTGTTATTTTATCTGGAGGACAGGGCAAAAGTCCCCCGGAGGCACATGACTGGTTTCGCGGTTGTTGCCATTTATTAGGTATGGAACCAGACGTCCTCGTTCTGAAGATTGTTCTTGACTATCCGACGAAATGACTTTCGAAGAATCACCTTGTGATTCTAAAAATGGATTCTTTTTTAGGCTCATCTTGTTCTGATCTGTCCCACTAACTGTATTAAAAAGTCTCTATTACCTTCGAACCATCGCGTTTTATTTGTACCAAAAGGACATTTTATCTATAATACATGGTGATTATAATCAACTCCTCTCACGGAACCGTATTGGTTCAACAGTTATTGTGTGAATAATTCCACCGAACACACGAAGAACAACACTAGGTGGAGAGCAAACTCGTTTTCAATGATTCATAATCATGTCATTGCATCACAATTTATATAAAAAAGGGTTTAGTCTACCATCCACAATAATTAGGACGGAAACACGAACCTAGACTGGCAACCCAATGCGAATGAAGGTCAATGGTGCACTGATGACGTCTGATGACTACCTCTTCTGGAAAAGAAACATTTGCAACCCAGTTGCTCCCACCTAGCTGAGCAAGATGACGTCAACCTGAAAAACCTGAGCTGCGAAAAGGAACGTAATTCTTGCTTCTTTGTCGGTAAAGGGTTATTCTAAGAATAACACTGAAACAGGAGTTCTTACGTGAGAGGTTCTGGTTGATTAAACCAGAACTCGAGTTGGACTGGGAAAATATGATTCAGTTTTCATTCAAACAGCATGGTCACACAGACGCTGTGACCAATTGGTGTGAAGAATTGATTGTCCTTATCAATAATAGCGCAGATAATATCACACCTGCGACCTTTATTTCTCGCAACCTTGCGTGGACGTTCCGTCCTTGCTATTTGAATTGATCAATGAGAAGAGTGGTTCACTGATTCAGAATCAGAGGCGTCGTCTAGATCATTGGGTGAAGCATTTTGAGAAACTGTTTTACTAGCCTTCGTCCACAACAGATGTGCTAAGTGGCGCGATGGCTAGAGTTTTACATGGTGATACCAATGCTCCGACCAAAGCGCAGGTTCTTCGCGAAAAAAACTGTCTTAGACTATGTAAGGCTGCTGGACCGAATAAGCTACCTCTGTCTATTCTCAAAGATGGTGGCTCAGCGTTGTTATCGAAGTTGACAAAACTCCTTGACTTGATGTGAGGGAGGAACAATTTCCAAAGATTTGGTGCGAATCAGTGATTATACCAATTTATAAGAAAGGCGACAGGTCCTTCTGTGAAACCCTCAAGGGAATGTTTTGTTAGCATTGCATCTAAACTACTTGTTGGTATTATTTTCCACTGCTTACCTAAAGCTAACGAACAGTGGTCGCACGAGTATCAATCTGGGTTTAGACCTGATCAATGTTGTGTTGAACACATCTTCACTCTTCGACAAACTTTAGAACATTAGCACACTTTCTGTAGGCCCACTGTCTCTATTTTTCTTGATCTGAAAGCGAATTTGGACTTAGCCGTCAGCACAACTCTCTGTAACTGTTAAAGAATTTGCCAGGAAAATTCTTTTTTATCATGAAGTCCTTGCACGTGAACAGCCGAAACCGAATTCGGACTTACGGTGATCTTTCACCCGAGTTCAACACAAACGTGATGTACGTCAGAGTTTCCCTATCTCTCTTTTCCTCTTTGAATTGGCGGTTGATATCATTCTAGAGACTCCTTTTGTTATGGGAAGATGGCGGTATCGAGCTTTGCCCAAGTGGAAAAGGGTTGAACCTTGAGTATGTAAACGACATAATTCTTCTAGGTGAAGATCCAGGTAAGTTGCGAGCTTTGCTGGACAGCTTGGCTGGTTGCGTAGTGATGTTCGAAATGCGTTTTGCACCTTCAAAGTGCAAGATGCTGTTGCAGGATTGGGTTGGTCCGACACCAAACCTTTCAGTATCTGGGGCGATTATAGACGTAGTAGACATGTTCTGTTATCTGGGTAGCTGCATTTCACCCCGAGGTTGCATATCAGATGAAATGTATTCGTGATCACAGAAGGCTCGTTTAACTTTTTCTCACCTGGGTCATCGACGTGACATCTGTTTATCTATCAAGGATCGACTGTATGCTGCAGCAGTCAGGCCAATTCCTCTGTATGGTTCAGAAGTGTGGCAACTGCGGGTGGAGGATACATGAGGACTGTAGGTATCTGAACACCGATATCTTCGTAGCATTGCTCGAATATCGTGGGAACAACGTATCAGCAATTTTGAGGTTCATCACAGATTATTAGGTATGCGAACCAAAGCTTTAAGTGAAACACCGAAGCTCACCAGGCTAAGGTGGTTGGAGTATGTGTTGCGCATGTCCCCGTATAGCAGTGTTTGCTGAGGCTATTAGCGGAAGCCAGGGTGACCAGTCCATGATGCGGAAAAAAGGTATGAAAAGCCCAACGATCGAGCTTATTTATACAGGTTGTGTTAGGCTTCTAGAGTGGGGTCGAGGAGATTCCCCCACTCAATGGTTAGATACATTAGTGGATATGGCTAAGTGTCGCGGTCAATGGCACAATTGCATTCACAAACTTTTTTATCGGCTTGATAATACCACTTGGAGTCTTAGTCTTTTCATACTCTTTGTCTGTTTCCGATCGAGGCTCCCGCTGAGAAATAGGAAACAAAACCGCTGCATCCAGTGTGTGATTATTGGTCGTTCGGGCTGACTTGATGTCTTCGTTTTGCCTTCGTCGTGATTCAGCTCCAGAGCTTAACCGCTCCCAGAAGAAGTCAAAGCGAACATGTGAACCGTATCTATGCGAGTTGCGTCAGAAAGAATACGAGAGAACCATTGTCTACAGTATGAACAATCAAGGAATGTTCAAACTCCTTGATCTTTTCTTGTTCTTATCCAATAACGGAGTGCAGCACCAGCGATTCATTGCACTATCAAGGAGAACTGGAATCCATGACATGGAAATCTCAGACTCGGCAGATGTGTGCCACTGGGTTACGGGTCAGTAGCATACGGGAGCATCTGACTGAGATCATGAACGTTGTCATGTTAGTCAAAGCACGTTGGTGTACTGTTCTGAGCATAGGTGTAGTTCTAACAAACAAAAACTGTGAAGACAGCAATAAAAAATGACCATAAATGAAGAAGTAGGGCAAACAGAAGGAAAGATGTCTTTTTACCATGTTTTCTGAACGTTTAAAAAAAATACATTTATGGTCCGCTGGAATTCACTAGGTAAACGATGTATAGGACCTGTTATTCAGAATCATTTAATCAAAAATAATGGAGAGGGGAATGAACGAATGAAAGAATAAACGAAGCAATCAGTCAGTTAGCCAAGCAAGCAATCAACCATATGATTATATATCCCATTATTTTACTTCCGTTTATCCCGTACTTCTCTGTTTATTCCATATGCAGCATCTGAATGCCTTCCGGTGTGCGGTCTTCATCACATGACAAGATTTGTTTTGAGTTCAGCCAAATTTCATGCTACACATCTGGTCGGCCGATTGACACTGCTGGACAAGCTGATCCGAATGGACCAAGCAATCGTTCTTCCGGACCCCTCGGCACCACGTCGACCGTCGCAAGTTCCGACCAGCCCGTCGCAAACCGTGGATCGTTTGGCACGACGACACTTATGCTCCAGCCTGGTATTTGCACGGCGACATTTGACCCCACCGGTATCGAGTTCCGATATTGCTTCGTGTCTCGTGCGGAACTATGAAATGCAGTCAAGTAAACCACAAAGTGACTCCCTTGAATCACATCTCATGGCCAATACGAACAATACAACAGAAATTAGCCAACTGGGCTTGGCTCTCGATCGTGAGGAAGCTTTGAAAAGCCTGTACAACACACAACTGGAAGCTAGCAGAGTGGTACGTCTGGGAAGACTTACCAGTGCACGGAAATTGTGACTTATTTTGTACAGGTTGCTTTTTTGCATGTTTCGTTGTCGTTGTCCATGTTGTTGTTGTTGTTGTCGTCGTCGTCATCGTCGTCGTCGCTGTTGCTGTTGGAACTGCTCCGCTATATTTTGTTCTTCTACCTATCAGCAGTACACAATTACAACAAGTAGACCAAGGAACCAAACCATAAATGTGATCTCGTTTAGAGGAGGGTCTTTCGTGTGAGAGCATAAAGCAGATAGACTGACCTGGTGTCTTGACACGAGGAACTCAGTTGAAGTCTGCTACTGCATGGTAAACCTTATTGTCTAACTGTTTTGTTTGAGCATTTGACTGCCCGCGAATTTCAACCTTTCATCAACATCCGCAACATGCATTTTGTCAGTTTAAAGTTTTTCTCTCCTGGGACGACAGTTAACACCAACAATTTGCTTATTTATTGGAATTTTACAGATTTGAAAATTTCTTTTTGTTCAAATGATCCAAATGTTGAAAGTCGTTGACCCCGTCCAGATTCAAACCCACGGTTGCCATCATGGTTTTAGTACCTTTAGTGCTCTACCAGCTGAGCTACGAGGCCACACCGAAGGGGTTCTGACTTTCCGCATATGGATCACAGTATACCCGCTTGAGTTACAGTAGCAACGGAGGAGACGGATTGAAATTCAGATACGTTTGCTTGATTGTAACCGTACTGCAGCTCTCGTTTTCCATTGTTACTTTTGAATTCAGTCTTTGACTCCAGTGTAATTTCATCTGCTTTGTCCTCTTCGCTAGTTTGGAACGCGTAAGGTCGACTGAGAGGCCTGTCTCTTCCTACTGGTCTTGTTAATGACCAGCTGTCGACCACCTGGTTCGATCACATGACAGTTACTGAGCCTCTTAGCTCTGGTCATGGTGCCGTTGGGTCCACGTGTGTAATTGTGGGCTCATTATGGTGCGATGCGCAGACGACGAGCGCACGGTGTGGCCACCTATGAGAAATGTGTAAGGGTGTTTGATGCTCCGGTCTTCAGACCAATCAGGAGGAAATCCCAGACAGCCAATTGGGTGGCACTTACGAATATTTTTGACCTAATTCCGAATAATTTCAACCTGATTTTAAATACTATATGATGGAAAATCCACTTGCATTTTTCACATCGGAAAGTCGAACACCGCGAGCCGAAGTCGAACCGGCGACACTCAGCTTACCGGGCAGATGCTCTATTTCCGAATGATTTTGACCTAATTCCGAAAGAATGCTGAAAATGATGCAGTGATTCATAATGCAATTTGAGCAGACAACCTGCCTGATCGGTCTGCAAAAAGTCCGAGGCTCCCGACTTACATTTGCACCTAAGCCGGTAGATGGCATATGGCACCATGATTTAAGAGGTGTTCGTTCACAAGGGTTTCCATTCCAACCGAAATCAACGAAAAATTCAAAATCTGGACCAACTGAACTCATGACCGTCCTCAAACCGACGATAGAAACAAATAGCCTGTTTCATCCTCTAAGAGTCGTTAAGCTAAGCAAATAAATACTCTCACGAGTTTTCTGGTCCACTTTGGCCACGCGTCAGTGGTGAGTTTTTCTTCTTCATCTACTTGCAAATCCTGATCACGTTCAAGGTTGAATTGGTCAACTTCCTGGATTAGCAGCGAGATTGTCCGTTTGGGTTTAGGTCCCCGAGATGTGCCTGTTAAAATAGTTGGATAAATCAAGTGATATGGTTCACTGCCGCGGTCATTTGGGGGTATTTGTTTACATCTGAACCTTTTCTTCGTCTGAATCA
This sequence comes from Fasciola hepatica, assembly GCA_948099385.1. Classification (NCBI taxonomy): domain Eukaryota; kingdom Metazoa; phylum Platyhelminthes; class Trematoda; order Plagiorchiida; family Fasciolidae; genus Fasciola; species Fasciola hepatica. The sequence goes on along the minus strand of CANUEZ040000007.1, from coordinate 1,617,667 downwards.
CGGTTTCTTGCATCTTTCGCTTCTGTTTATTCACTCGGTATGCCTCGATTTATAAAATTTTGGATATGATGATTCTGCCCAAGTACCAGATGAATTGACGGTAGAAACCGATGCAATCGCTCGGTTTGGTTTCATTTCTCCTTCTCACCCTCGTCTTTCACGGTTCCAAAGCTTCTCTGTAAAACAAATACAACTTTAAACAAGGATCAGAGGCGCACTAATTTTAAAGTAGAAAACTCAGTAGAACACTATTGTATATTGTGTCGTATATATACCAGCTTGAGCATAGCTGTACAATGCTTTTCAGCCAAAGAATACGCCAAATTAAATTTACAGAGCAAAAAGGAATTTCATTTCAGACTGAATAACATCCTTGTTAATTAGGACATGTGCTAGAAACGAAACAATGGAATTCCTGTACAAAGACAATCTGCAGGGAAGCAGTTTATACCTAGGCGGGGTCAATGAGTTTGATTGACAAGTACCAGGATAAAATGCAATGGATGCCAACTGTCAGAAAGGATTTTCAGTGCAAACGCAATGAATTCTGTTAGGTGGCTATTATATGTAGCTCCAAGACTAGGTCATTTAAGGTTATACCAGAAACAATACTGATGATGCGTTAGCCTCTGCGAAAAGAGATGAAGTACTTTTTCAGTAGTCCTGTGAAAATGACAGGGGAACAATAGAGAATGATAGATAATATACACTGCTTTACAAAAGTGGAAATAACAGACTGTAGAGCACCAAATCGCCCTAGCTTTCTAATTCGATACGACAAGTGACGCAGTTTTCCAACGGTGATTTCAGTGTGAAAAGATCAATGTAGATTACGCTCAAGGGTAACACCAAGATACTCCACATGGTTAATAGGTGCGAGGGGAATAGAATTGATGGTGGAAATGTATTCACTGAACCGGGAACGAGTAGTGCAGAAAATACACCCCTGAAATTTATTATGGTCCAATAGAAGGCCAGATTGATTAGCAAAGTCCTGAATTTGGGAAAGATTTACAGTGAATTCGCCGAGGTCTGGTCTACTTGAGGCAGACTTAGTCAAAACAACGTCATCATCATACTTGAAGATGCGGGCTGGGTGGGAGATAGGCAAATCACCAATGAAAGTTGAAAACAAAAACAGAAAGAACAGCACCTGAAGCGTGCACAAAATAAGGTGATAGCAGACTTCACAGGAAAGTTTCTCACCGCAGTTTATTCTATTCAACATTGCACGTCTGTACGCTGTCTGCGGTCGAGCATTCTTCCGATGCGTGTTGTTACCTCATTGTGTTTTGTTTATGTAACAGATTTCTTTTGAATCGTTTTGTCTGCAATTATTTTACCGATATCAAAATCTCACTGTTATGTAATCTTGCTTTTAACCACTCACGTCATGTGGCAAACAATATCAAAACAATCAATCAGCCAGATGTAAATGCAACAGCATATGAGCGGATACACTCGCCCCACATATCCAGTCTGTTTGATCTGCCAAAACTGATTACTACCCATTAATTATTTACCCTCTCCCTTCACTTATTGGCGCTTTCTTTGTCCCTTCCGCCTTTTTACTCCACCCCGCCCTCGATCTTCCATGCGGATCAAATCGGACCAAATTAGGCCAGGCGAGTTTTTCTGACCGCTGCCCGAGCTTTGCTGACCTATGACAGTCGACATTTGCCCGACTGGAGTGGGATGTCAAAGTCGATGCCGGCAAACTACGGGACACGGGAGTTTTGTCCGCGAGAATTCGTCGAACTGGAGATCAATCGAACCGAGGCCCCGGTGGCCGCCTGGCTGAGAAACAAACTGGCCTCGGTGCTTTATCCCAATCTCGTTCCCGGAATGGAAACCCCCTTAATCCCCATTCGGATAACAGCTAGTGAAGCACAACCTAACATTCCTCCGAGGAGCGTGCAATACCTAAAACAAAATCCCAGTCAATCAGAGAGTCAGTCGCCGCAACAATATCAACAGACGCAGTCAAACAGTCACGAAAATATCAACGAACAGAAAGATCAGAGGCGTCCGACGCTGCCTAGTTCACAAACCCTTGGTAATATACACAGCCCCACACAATACCAGAGTCAGCAGCAGCAGCAACAACAACAAAAACAACAACAACAACAACCACCACAAAGGCAACAACAACAGTCATCAAATCCACCGACAAGTCTCAGCAGTCGATCGCATTCAAACTCCCCCTTGACAAGGGTGTCGGATGCTTCCCAACCCAGTCCACCAATTCCACCCCCACGACGCTTAGCAGGTACATACGGAAATCCATGTAATGCAACAAATCACATCGGTCATATCCGAGATCTATCTTCCACAAGAAAATTGAGTTTGAACCATGCCAAAAAAGTGGAGGATCCGGTTCGTCGCAACTCGTGGACTCCAGAACCCACAGGACAGGTGCGCCCGGATCGAAACGGGCATGAGACAACAGGAACACATTGTGTGCGCATAGCCTTGGAACCAGCTTACGATTTGGTCGCTTTGTCTGAGTCAGGAAACTATAGCAGTGTGAGTGAAGGTGATGGTGAAGATGAAGACGAAGTTGAGGTGTCCGTGGGACGTGAAGGGGACAGAAACCACTCCGGTTCGGATGATACAGTTGCTGCTGTCAGTCTATCTGAACCGACCTACGGAGGTCGATCACTTGGCTCAGAAGCCGAATTGCAAACAGAGCAGGCTGCTGTGCTGCGGTCTGCTTTGCGACGGTGTTCCCGATCTCTACGTCCACTACTCCCGGTTCCTGCTTTGTCTATGGTCATGGAAGCATTTCGTTCAACCAATCAGATACCGAGTACAGACGAGTATTATGAATCAATTGACTGGGTTCGAGGTCCCATACTGGGTCAGGGAGCTTTCTCCCAGTGTTATCAAGCTCGTGACACGCGAACAGGCCTTCTGATGGCTGTCAAACGAATCCGACTTGGAGGGGGTTCCGTGTTGCCCGTGATTACGGATCCGGCTCCAGTTAATCCCACAGGACATATCGTTGTACCGGCTGCGCGATGTGGGCAGCCAAAGGCAACCAAGAAACAGAATCCACTGAATCCAGTTTACCCGGAGTTGTCTCCCGAGGCTGCCGCTCAGCTGATCGAAGTCCAGGACGAGGTGAATATCATGTTGCAACTCAGTCACCCAAATGTGCTACGTCTGTTCGGAGCGGTCTATTGTTCTCGGAGAGCCGTGGTTGATTTGTTCATAGAATGGATGCCTGGTGGTAGCGTAACCGGCTTGCTCAGACAGTATGGTGCATTCAATGAGTCAGTCACATTAGCCTACGGGTTGCAAGTTGTTCGTGGATTGGCTTATTTGCATCGAAACGGAATTTTACATCGTGATTTGAAGGGTAGGTACCTGTTGTGAAGTTGCACAAATTCTTTACCAATTTGCATGCCGAGTTTACGGTATCTTGGTTGTTTAAAAGAATTACACCTTCAGATCTGTCACGTATCTGATTTTCGTGGAAGTACGCGAGATGGATAGCTGCTCTTCCGTTTCTCGGATAGTGATCGCGTCTGACCGATTGGAACTTTGATCTTCTTAGGGGAATTGTTTTCAGCTCTGTCTGCATTAGTACACACTGGGGCTTTGTGGGTATACGATCTGATCTTTCCACTGTACTCAAGCAAAAAATGCGTAGTCAGAACGTGTACTTTGAAGACCAGCTAGTAAGTGACGTCCATTTTCCGGAATACATTTTATATTCCCTTCCTACCAAACTGACTATACTGAAGACATCTAATTCATCCCCTCTTGTGGGATGGCAGTCAGGGTGCAAAAAGCTGTCACTAATGAACAAAGACATTTTTCACGATATTTGTCCTTACTTTTTAGAAACGCTGAGTCGTGTATCTTGTGGACGCGAGATTGTCTATCCGATCTGCTAAATGGGCCGATTTCACTACCATGCGAACTGCTTTGATATCAAACCAAATCATGCGCGACTGGTTAACGGTGTGACAAGGCTGATTAACACCTGTAGTTGGTTTTCTATACTCCTGTTGTTCGACGAAAATGGACATGATCCTTGAGACGGTTTGCGTGTTCACTGGTCACTTTGCACTCTAATGGTTTGTTGTTACATTTTTTGTCCATAAATCAACTGCCGGATATTTATGCAACATTCTGTCGTTAGATACAGTGAGACAGCGTAAGGTATCGGTATTTCACAATGAATGATATGCGACGAAATGTATGATAAAGGGAGTGATTGCATCAGCAAATCCTGAACGCAGAGAACCGGATTACGTAGTCTAGGGTTAGCATTGTCTTGCTAAACGCGAACGTCTTCAGATCACATCTCATAATAATGGTTTGATCGATGAAATGGAATTAACACGCAACAGATAACCCTGAATCTCGGTCAAGATGGACACTGGATACGTCGTGCGGCTTTGATTTCACCGGTCACTTATGAATATGTTCTTGCGCTTATAGTGTTAGTCGACGGTTTGTTCTGCTGATGTAAGCTTCATTACAACTTCAGATGATCTGATCAGCAACGTGAGACATAGTTGGTCAATTGCTCATGTATTCGCGCGTGTCCAAGCTAATTTCACGGGTATTTGGTTATATGGGATGCAAAGTTTTATCGATGGGGATGTATAGCTCCAGGGCTGGCTTGAGATCTGAACGAGAAAATCGTCTCTGTCATTAGGAAGATATCAGTTTGTTTCCCGTACTCGATTGAAATGCTGACCGAACGAATGAAGTGTTAACATCTCAGTGTCTTTGTTCTCCCCGTAATGACAGATATGACAACTATTGTCCGAATATGGACAACAGTCCTGAATGGGCTACAGACTTGTCAGCCGTATGTCATGTGTTCGATACACACTACACACTCTACCGAGAGTTTCGCGTTTTTTCCCATCACTTTTGTGATTTTGCTTACAACAAATAAGTCTGTTTTATAATCGGTTACACAGGAATGAGTAAAGCTTATTTCTTGAATTTTCATTCTTCATTCTCGCGAACATTCCTCTCCTTGCCGGATCAAGGCGCCAATCTGCTTGTGGACACCACGGGTAGTGTTGTTCGCATTTCCGATTTCGGGGCTTCGGCTCGTCTTTGTGGTGAACAGAGTGTGACCGGTCAATTTCAAGGTCAGGTCATTGGGACATTCTCGTTCATGGCTCCGGAGGTGAGCGAAGAATCCTACTTGTGTCCTTTTTTCTGTGTTTGTGCGAGGCAGTGTTTCACCTTGTAAATTGTACATTTCACAGATTTTCCAAACATAAGCATGGTCCCGACATGCTAGTTACACATGCAATGTGTGTGCACAAAGATTTCACACGGGTAAAAATTGTGTGGATGACGCCAACTATCCAACTGCTGTACACCCACGTCGAAATTGAGGCAACAGTTGGCCTTTTTCTTTTCCACTCGGTTACAATTGTCGCATTAGTAGAATGGGACAGACTTTGTATTCAACCAGATTAATTCGTTCCAACGCGGCGGAAACAACTCTAAGAAAAGTATTCATTTTATCTTGTTTGAATGAGACCATTTTGGACACATCCGATTATTGCTGCGGAAAGTGAATACGTAAACAATTCATTTTCTCCGAAAATGAGGCAGATAAAATCCAGGATTTCTGAAATTATTTTGAAGTAACAGGCGATAATCATCGGGGAAGGCTGCGCGTGCAGGACCCCCCCCCCATCGGACTAGTTGGCGATCTCTTATACAATTTCAAGATTAAGTTGGGAAATTATCGGATAGAATTGAGAAGTTATCGCATGGATTTGGGAATTTAATTTGAGAACCGAACGCAGTGATTGCTTGCCGCTGCCGTATAGCGCACCTAAGTGGCCTGATGGCCGTATGTCATCATAGGCTAGAGAGACATGTGGCCAGTTGATCAGTGAGTGGTTCTCAAATTGAACTGGAAGTTTTCCAAATCCATGTGATAACTTCTTAATTCCATCTGATAATTCCCCAACTCAGTCTTGCGATGGTATATACTGTTTGTCTCTCCCATACAGTCAGCTGCAACAGCTGAGATCGGTGAGATGTTCCAGTGGCTTGAGGGTGTTATTCTAATCCGACGCACTAATTCTATTGAGAAGACTTTTCTGAAGTCAAATCATCTCGTTTCCTAGCGCAAAACACAATGGTTATATGGGATGTTGGTCCTTGTACCCAGGCATTGCACGAAACGTACTGGCGCGACTGGTGTGGGCGGCCAAGCCTTCTAATTTGCTGGCGTTGAGTCCAAACACCGCCTGACAGGATTCATCTCTTATTCTATCGATCCGCTGGCCAGTCGCTCGTGTTTCCATTGTTTTAAGTTTTCACCCCAATATTGGACATGTTCTGCTTGTGCATCCCACGACTCACTGTGGTAGCGATGGTCTGCTCGGACGAACAGGCTACTTGTTGACAACAAATCAACTACCATCATACCCATCTGTCATCTCGTAGGTCCGAGGCTCGAACCACGTCATCGCCACCGCCGCTGCCCCTGGTATCACACTGACGATGTCGTCGAATTTTCGAATTTCGTAGGGCATCATCGTGCGATTCAGGTCTGTAGAATGCGGCGCCCATGGATTGGAGATTTGGGAGGTAATCTGTATGGTCCGACCAGAAACGGCTATTCAGACAAATTCATCGAGAGTGGTGTCAGATATCTAAAGAGGTCAAAAAAATTCTGTTCACAGTTTTTCCCCAAGTAGACGTTGTGGTCTGTGTGGGACTGGCAAAACTTCATATACCAAAATCGAGTTCGGGTACAGAGGTAAACTGTGTCTGTCGATCTCCAAAATGGTCGATTTCAATAACCGGGGGAAAAACCGGAGTAAAAGTTTTCGCCCCGAAGCACCAAGCCTCTATCGCCAGAACTATATTTACAAATCCGTCTGGTTATTATTGTCAGAAATCACCAGCGGTGCGTAGTCTCCGAGTCTTACATGGGGTTGAAACTCGGCATGCTGTATGGATAATCGCAATGCAGGCTGGACCTCAACAGTTTGTTCTGCATCAGCAACTAATGATATATGGCATTCAAACGTTACTAGCCTTGGATCTCTACAACATTTCTTCGGTGACCGTCTCTCAAAAAGGACGATCGAATCATGTGTGGGAACTACAGAAGCATGAGTCTCATTGACATAATGGTCAAGTTTTTCACAATTATTCTCTTTAGTCCCTTTGTTGTCTCACGAGACGCGCGAACACAACCCCAACCGAGGGAGAGGTTGGCTGACCGAAATTTCGCGTTGTGACGAATCCTTGTACATCACTAGAACATCAGGCAACGAACTACAGTCTACTTCGTTGACTTTCGCGCCGCCTTCGATTCCATCAACAAGCCGTACCCCGTCGGTGCGAAGCGGAACTCATAAAGAGAAAACTGCCACTAGCACCTTGCCCAGGTTGAAAATACCGCCTTGATGACCAGATGAAGACGTGGTTTAACATAGTAAAGTCGAACGTGTGACGTCTGTGCATCCAGTCGGCCTTTCGAGTACGTGTCTGGCGCAGTAACTGTGTTTCACTGGTAACCGACCTTGTCACTGATCTCAACTCATAAACAGCCACCATCAGAGACATCCAAGAAACAGGCTTGTCCTCACGCAGGAATTATTAGCATAAAAAGAACGCAGTAGGTGATTGTCTGTCAGCCCAAGTACTCCCGTTCTGAAACATTGCATAAACGGAAAGTCATCCGTAGGTCTCGTAGTATACATGTGAAGTGGCGTGCAATTGCCTATAAGTTCCGGCTAAACAAAATTCAATGATCCCGACCACATGTGACGACCGAGTTTCGTGTTCCGACGGTTTTCTTGCGCGCGTACGACTTCCATTTAAACGGGTGGCTCTTAAAACACCTCCAAGAATTGTCTCCAGTTAGTTTAATTTGGACAATGTGCGTGTGGATTCGTTAGGCTCTTGTCCACTTATTCTTTTTTTTTCTTTGGCAGATGTTGGGAAGTTTTCTATCCTAACCGTTTTGATTTATTTAAAGGTCATATCGTTCCTATTTGGTCTTTATTGTCAAAAACGAGAGTGTCTTGTGGTCCAACTTTAATGTTCGTCAGACTGGCTTTAGGCGAGCAAACTGGAGAAAATGGTTGAGTATGATGAAGTTCTATATGCGGAAAATAAGAATGATGTCCTCAGTTTCGTTGCGAAATTTGTTTTAATTTACCAATATTTAGTATACAAACGGTTTTGCCCGCGTAGCCACCACAGACCGCCGTGACTGGTCTCGCTGGTGGTTATGCCACGGATGGCGGGTGGCTCGTAGAAAAATTAGGGGTGGGAGCCACCTCAACCGTCGGGAATTATGCTCCAAATAAGCGAAGCGGATTGTTCAGCGTGAAGAGGTTCATAAGGAACCCGTAAGGACCAAGGAAAATGGTCAGAATGGCCGCACTAACGTTGCTATTGCTAAGAAGTAACTGGGTAGTGGTAGCCTTTGGCGCGTCTTGTTGCGGGAGTACACTGATATAATCATGAACCAGATTTTAGTAACTAGAATACAGGTTATGAAAAATAGGTTCTACCGCAGATGCCACCGTCATCAGATTTTCCGTAAAAGGAACTTTTTGTAGCATTCAATGGGCATTTAAACCATGGATAACAACGATCACCAGTAAGTTGCGAGAAGGCGCAATTCGAATATGATCACTCAGGTGTCTTAAATTACGCTGCAGACAACGAATTTACGTAATTACACATTGTATGCTTTTTACTCACCTAACAGCATCGTAAAAATAGCTGTCTCCACTGACCCAAATAGGTTTTGGAAATACTTAAGCGGTCTTAGGAATGCTTCTATGCACGTATGAGATAATCAATGCATACGCGAAATAATGTCCAGTTTATGAATAATTCAGCATGAGTTGTATCATTGCACATTTAGCTGTACGATTCACCGACATGCGTATCAGCTATCGCGCACCCTCTTAAACTGACCGCAAAATGTTAAATAGCGCGCTGTTGGACCGCAGAATGCTACCTTCATCGGTCCTGATGGAATGTTGCTTGGGCCTAATTTAGTCTTGTAGCATATGGCTACTTATGAGTAACATGTTCATGCAAACCGCATTGCACCGGATTGCTTGCAGAGATAAAAAACAAACAAATTGACTGGCTGGCTAAATAACCAACTGATTACGTTTCGTGTCTTAACAGGTATGTTGCAAGCTGCAAATGCAAAAAGCGTGGAACACTCGGCAGAACTTAATTTTGTGAAAACCAAGTAGAATGCTCGTCAATATGTGACGTTCGGTGCAATTCATTTCAATTATTTCAACCAATAATCTAGCCATTTTGTGTTCCCGTTTTGGTTGCTACCTCGTGGCATTTTTTAGTCGAGAGCAAAAAGAGCGAAAAATATGGAGCAAGCAGGCAAAAATAAAGTTATAGGTGGAAATCATGAAGATGAAGACGGATGCAAGTTGGGCACTATCCGTGGCACTTGACCATGTCACTTACTGTACCCCAGCATCCAGTGGGAAGATCCCGTGGACCCAAACCCGGGAGCCTAACACGTGTTATACGGCCAAGTTCACTGTTCAGAGTTCTTATACCTCACTGGCCTTGTTATGAACTGAACACATCAACCCACTCTACAGCAACTACCTGCCTCGGAGAACAACATACACCGTGGAAGTCTATCGTTGAACATTCAGAGTAATGACCTGAAGCTGAACGGCCGGAGAATGCCCTTTTTGACTAAGAATCATTTAATATCTGAAAAATACCCATTGCATCATATAGAAGTCCAAATCGGCGAAACAATTGCTTTTCAGTAATTCATTCTCAAGCCGTTTACAGATTACATAGTAGACATTAGACAAAAGATCATGAACATAGACATGGAATAAACACCAATCATGGGCAGGGGTTTTTCAGTCAAGTTATCCTCATCATGTGATTGGTTTATCTAGCTGACGCCTTCTAGGTATCTGGACGGTAGATTCATGCGGCCTTGGTCAATCTTGGGCCAGGGGAGTTGGAGTGCCCGGACCAAAGGCTTTTGGGTGCACAGGTCAGGGGTCAACTTACTTATTCCGATTGCCTCGGCTATCGCTAGAGTGCGCAACTGAACACCTTTGCATTTGTTTTGGGGGACACGATAAAGAACTTTGAAAGCAGCATCCGGATTCACCTGATGTCCAGTATCAACCAAATGCGCTAAGATTGCGCTATTTATCGATCCAGTTTGTCCTTGAGTCAACCAGCGTGGATGATGCTCTTTAATCCGAGTTGATAGCTGTCGTGCCGTTCGACCTACATAAGATGCGTCACAAACACATCTGAAAGAGTGTACGACCATTGATGAGGTCAACATCGGCAGTCTATCCTTGTTCTGAATCTGGATTAGAGGAGCACCTCGAAACACACAACGTAGTGTGGCGGCACTGAAAGTATTTCAAATCTCTCTCCCCAGTCGGCGGTTTAAGATTTCACTAACAATATTGCCTTTAAATGGTAAGCTAATATAAAGATCTTTCTTCCTTACGGTTTCCACGGTGCTTTTCGGCATTCTTTCGATAAGATTTCTTTCGATAAACCGATCCGGGTAACTGTTCTCACGTAGGGTGTTTCTTATAAGCATTAATTCGTCATTTAAAGTCTCTGCGGAACAAATTTTTCCTCGCTCTGAAGGCCAGACATTTTACTAAGTTTCGCTTCTGTTGCATACTAACGAAACTGTTGAAATTGGGAGACTGGCCAATCCACCTTTGTTTTCGGTGCACATTTCGCTGGATCCGATCATCCTCCATTCTCGTGAGAGTCACATCGAGAAATGGTAGTTGATTGTTTATTTCGCGTTCAGTTGTAAAACGTATTACTTTGTGTGCCCCATTAAATAATGTTTGCACAAAATCTAGGTCACAGTCAGCGTCAGTCACGCAAAATATGTCGTCCACATAACGATAGTAATGTTCAAAGCTGTCAATTGTAGATTTCAGCTTGGTTCTTTCTAACTTTGCTAGGAATGCGTCGGCAAGAAATGGACCTAGTGGTGATCCCATAGCCACACCGTCCCGTTGTCTGTACAAAGTTCCATGAAATAGGAACTGAACATTAAATAGGCATCGAAGCAAGAGCTCGCGCAAACCTTCTAGTGGTAAACCGACGTTCATATTATTCTCTTTTATGTAGTTCACCACGAAGTCGATGGTTTCTGTTAGTGGTACATTCGTGAATAGAGACTCGACGTCAAGCGAAAACATTATTTTGTTCTTCATATTGACATCTTTTATTCGCTCTATGAAATCAAATGTGTCGTTGAGACTGTGTATAGCCATGTGTTTTTGATTGGTTCCAGTAATTCAAATAACCATCGAGCGACATTATGGTAGGGTGAATTTGTCATTGATAGGATGAGGTGAATCGGTGTTCCAGGTTTGTGGATCTTGGGGAGTCCGTACAGTCTGGGGATTGTAGATCCCGTGGGCCTTAGCTGCTCATAGGATTGGTCTGAAACAAAACCGGCATCCTTCATGTGTTTCAAAGTAGTTGTTGTCTGGCGCTCAACCTGTTGAGTTGAGTCTGTCTCACCAGGACTAGTGCTGAATTTGGTTTCGTCATTCAGAATTGCTGTGAGTTTTCCAATGTAATCACATCTGTCCATCACCACTATTCCGCTACCTTTGTCAGGTCTGCTCAGTAAGATATCTTTATTATTCAACAATTCCTTCACTGCATCTAAATACTCTTTTTTGACTGGCCTTTGTAGTCTCGGGTTAATATTTCGATATGAATGGCAAGTGTTTACTAGGGTTGACTTGAGTTCCCCTAATGCTTCATTAGATGTTGGCATCAACCCTTGAGTTTGAGAATATAGGGTTTCAAACTTGTCACGTTTTCGAGTAGGGATACAGAACTTAGGGCCAAGGGATAAGGCCTCGATCATATGATCGCTCAAATGCAAGTTAGAGCAGTTATGCACATACCGATTGGGTTGATTAGGAAAAACACACTGAGGAGTCTTGGCTTCCATCCCTTTCGTCAATGTATTTTGTTTCTTTCCTGTTCGAGACTCCAGAATAGCTCCGACGTAGTTAAGAAACATTACTTTCAAGTCTCCATTTAAGCAATCTATGAAGTGCTGACGTGGTGAAATATTCCGTTCGTATTCCGATAGTTTAGAACGTAAAGTGTCACACTGATTAAACACACACCGCCGTAGTGATTTACTATTTGGATAGATCCGATGTCGTCGGAGAGAGTTCCAATATTGTTTCGGATACTGATTTCGATGTACACAGTTCATTAAAAACTGAAGAACAGTGTTCGCCTCAGTGCGTCTTGCGGAGAAATTTAGGAACTGATTTAGTCCCTTCACATATGGGTCCACTGATTGTTTTAATGTCTGAAAAATACGTGAATACGTGAATAGATCGTTCTACGAGGAATAGTAGAAGAGCAAAAGCGACCATTTTAATGTGATTCGACAATTCCCGTTATTTGGGCGGTGTGGTCAGATTTCTGGTGATCACGTGTAGCAGAAAAAGTGGGCTAGCTACTGATGAGTTAAATAGAAATATTGTAACTTTATCTGAATAAGTTCGATGTGCCTCTAAATGCAGTAACTGAAGATCGAAGGATGACGTAATTTTTCACCTATGCTGGAAAAATTCTCGGGGTTTAAACTTGTTGACTTGATTTTTCCGTGCACATTTCGTTTCTAGTGTGCGGCCTCTTCCCTTCCTAATATGCACTCGGTTATTCTTTGGTAAAACTTTCCAATTACTTTTTCATCTTGTATAATTCCAGGTACTTCGTGGCGAGGCTTATGGTCGTGCATGTGATGTCTGGTCGGTTGGATGTTGCTTGTTGGAAATGTTGACAAGTAAACCACCATGGCACGACTCACGGTTGACGAATCGATACGCACTCATGTTTGCTGTGAGTATCTGTTAACAGTGGTGCACAGTGTTCTGTTACAATAGTATCACGCCTAACTTGGGATAGGATTTCTTGCAAATTCTCGTCCCGTCAGAACTGATTCAAATGAACCTTCATCAAATCCCGGCACTGTTAGTGGGAACGCGTACTTATTCTGATCGAACGGGACTTGAATTGCTCAAAAGAAACTCATTTCTGAGAGTGCAGTCCACCGGGTATTCTTGAAGTTTCCACTATCGAACAGATAGAAAATTTAAGCGGCAGTGAAGACAAACAGAAAGCGAATCAGTTGTAAGCCTGTTTCCTCTCTGTTGTATGCGGACATCCGGTAGGACTGCTTGAGTTCGTACGTTTTTTTGGTCTGATTGCACTCCGCGAGAGACAAAGCAGTAAATCTGAGGTTCAAACTAGTAATGTTGACCAGGAGTTGCACCGTTCTATTTGCCTAATTTCAAGCGACTAACTTCCGAGTGAGGATAGGTGGTCCACTTTCTGGTCATCTGTGGCGGGTGACAGATTCTTGGAATGCAATAGAAATACACACTCAAACTTACAATGGAATACACTATATTTACTGCATAACGTGAGGCATTCCCGAAGACAGAAAATGCATGCAGGAAAACTTATGCAAGCAGCAGCTGAGTCGCAAGCAATTTGATTAGTTGACATGAGTATGCCGAGTGCAGTTATGTGAGATGGAGGCGGTTTGTGCATGTATACACGCTGAGACAAGCACGACTACCAATAATAGTAGCCAAACAGCTTGGGTGAGGTTTGCCACGGAATGAGTTAGATACGCACAATACCATGGGATAGGTGTGAGGACGCATGGTTCATAATTGGAGCGCACAATGAATCAAATAAGCTCCGGTTGGGCCCAAATGGGATATACCATATTGCGTGTGTGTCTACTGCATAAAACCATTACAATCTATGATGGCTGTCCATACGTTGAGAGCGGCGGCAAGGGCAGTACACAGAGATTTAGTTTGGATTTAGCTGCGCCAATGGCGAATAATGAAGGCGAACTGAAAGTCTGTGTGCATCGCGTTGCTTTGACCTTAGAAATCCGTACCTTCATCTGGCCGCCACGAAGACAGTTCCAGTCTGGGCAAGGCATTAGGAGTAAGCTTCGCGTGAGTTCCGTTTTGGTTGACCGAAGAACGTGTTTAAACCACTTGAAATAGTTTCGCCTTATTTTAGACATCGCAAAGTTAACAGCGACGGAAAGCCCTGAAAGTTTTCGCTTACTGAGCTCTCAGAGGCAGGAATTCGCGGGGATGCATGAGGATGCAGCGGGTAACTTTAGTTTGTGTGTGTTTATATATATATATATATATATATATATATATATATATATATATATATATATATATATATATATATATATATATATATATACATGGTGTGTGTGTATGTGTGTGTGTGTGTGTGTGTGTGTGTGTGTGTGTGTGTGTGTGTGTGTGTGTGTGTGTGTGTGAAGGCTTGTAACAGACTATGGAACCACAGTGGTTTAAGGAGTTACGGGATGGATTTTCTTTTATGACGCTTTATCCATCTCGTTTTTGACCCCACCGCCATCGATTTTTATCAGATAATAATATCTCCATGCATGACGAAATTCTTTTTCTCATTTACAATCAGATTGCCACATCGCGTTCACCTCCAACGTATCCCGATGGTCTGGATCCGGATGTACTGGCTGTGTTGAACGCATGTTTTTCTCGCAAAGCATCGGAACGACCGACCGCTTCCAAGCTGCTCACTTTTCGAGCCTTTGCCCGACTCACAGAACCGTTGAGTAGCTCGCGCGAAGAAGAAAAATCCAATAGTACCACGAGTCGACAGGAACGCAGTAATCGATCGAACAACAGAGCGGAAGTGAGTGATCGAGCTGGAGGAGGTGGAGAAGGAAGAATGGGGGACGCTTCTCCAGCTACTGTCAACACTATTCCTTCATCGAAGGATAGTGCCACTAGGAATGGGATGCAGAAACCAGAACCCCCACGACCGAGGGTGACACAGCCGATTCTACAGACAACACGTGTTATCTGATTTCAGACAATTTTTTTAGGTTCGTTCAATGCAAATTCAGTTCATCTGTCGATCGGTGCAGTATCTACGCATTACCAGAGATACCAGTGGATTCGTGAGGACGTGTCGTTTGATAAGAAGTAAATCGACAGCACCTGTGTTCTGACGCTGGCGTTTGATCAGATTATCATTAGTCGTCAAATCCACGTATCATGGTATTCTGTGCACCAACTGTGACGCGACTGTAATATGATATGAAACCATTTTCTGCCACGACTTCTCTCCCGAACGCCCAACAAACGCTTTATCATCCATGCTCCACATCGTGAATTATTTCTATTCTCTCTCACACCCCCCTCCCCTGTATTTCTTGGTAAATTCGGATTTCTGTGTTTTGTACTAAATAGGATTATCATGGTGTACTGCTGCGCGTGTGCATTCACCGCCGGACAACTGTCTGCCTTCTGTTCTCGCTTTGATGCACGGCAGAGATTCGAAATGCTGTTTTTCTTTTTGGTATCCTTTCGTTTCTACTTTGCATTATTCTAGGTCTTTTTCACACAAAACTTTGGCTTATCAATACATTTCTATTGATCAAGTTTGATTACTTCTGTCATGGCTAGAACAATGGGGGAAACGACAACGACAACAACAGCAACAACGACGGTTCTGTTTCAAACCCCTTGATAAAATACAGGTTCAGTTCCTCATAGCACAGATCTAAAAACTGTTACGGGTCAACAAGCGTTATAATTCTCGTTCAACTCTCATGATCCCTTCTATGACGATAAACTTCCCTGGAAAGTGCTGTCACCGAGATCAATTTTTAAGTATTAGTAGGTACAAAAAATCTCTTACTCTCTTTATTTTTTATGCAAGAGGTGCAATATTTCTGGAAGACGACCGTGACCGTTAAAAGAATACCGAATGGGAAGGCAGCCGGCGGCGGCAGGAGTCTAACTTGGAGCCTTCAGGTTTTGGGTCTTCCGGTCGAAATCCTCCATGGACAACCTTCTGTTGCAATATCGGAGCTCCTTGAGTTCGACCACCAAATAGAGTTCAGAAATGTTGCTCGTATAGGCAGGTGTTATGTCCTCATTACAATTTCTTGATTCGGTCTATCTGACATACTTTCGATGTAACGGAATTTGACCAGTCCATGGGATTATTACTAGACAACTCGACCGATCGGCGTTTTAGATCACGGGCCTGAATGTTGTACCCGAAAGCCAGTGCTATCCCAGCTGAATCCACTTCAGGACGACGTCTTGAGGCGGGGAAAGTTCATAATGGTCCCACCAAGTCACCAGACAACATAATGTTGAAGTAGTGGTATTCAAAACCAACCAATCTGGTCTGTAGATCAGTCTGTCAAGCAAGCCAAAGTGACAGAAATTTGGGACGCCTGTGGACGCAGCGCGCTGTACTGTAGCTTTGTGTCCCTGTCGCGATAGCGAGATTCAGTCAAACTGTCAGAAAATAAAGCAACCCTAGCACAACCGGATCGTGTCACGATAGGTGGATACAATACCCATCAGTAGTGCCACACACTGTTTTGCACATGTGCGAGTTTATCGTAGATAAGTCCAACAATAATGTACAGCCTGATCAAAATTTACGGGTTCGTTTTATTCCGGTCGAATTCCAGTGTTTACTACTTAAACAGCTGACAGTAGCCAAAAGTCGGGTGACAAATGGGTTGGAGAAAAAATCCAATGGAGCCTACCCGGGATCGGTAAATCAATAACACCATCGTGTACTAATTTTGGCTGCCCTGAATGCCTTCGAAATGGACATACAAATGTGCCAAGTTGTCCATACCGTTGTGGCACCCTACGCTGTTTGAGCATATTTTGCTACTTTCAAGCACAGGGCCTTCAAACTGATCGTGCTCTTCGTCACTTCCGCGGACTATTTTGGTGCATCACCACTTTACCCGCACCAGTTTTAAGCTAACTTTCGTTTATTGGTACATAAACATTGTTCCGTTAAAGACATGCCTATTATTGTATCATATCCGTGCGATTTCATCAGATCTTTTAAGTACTCGGACTCTTCTGAAAAGCAGCTTTGGAAAATCGGTAAGAAATAAAAGGCAGGGAATTTTCAGGAGGCTAAACGAGCATGGTCGTAAGTATCGATCTGGTTGGAAAGTCGGACTAAGGAAGCAAGCTTTGTCAAGTATGGGCTTGCCAATTACCATAAGCTTCATTGTCCGATCGATGCCTGGAAAATTGACCGACATCATTGATTTCGTCCATCTTCCGGAGTATAATCAACTGCATGTAGTTTCCTAACAAGAAACATGACTTCACACTGATATTGATGACGAAATGATTATACTGGATAATTTTGATTCCTTTCACATGGGCTGCCCCACACCGTGCTGTAAAAATGGAAGAAACATCATAACTTTTATAAATGAACGATAGTCTAATCGGACGAAAAGTGTTTTTATGTATTCCACATCTCACATCAGTGCCTCTGTACTAGAGTCCAAACCTAAGCATCCGAGTCACAACGCGTCTGTAATTCTTGGTAACATGCACATTTTCCCAACATGTCTTCTATCTTAGCCTGATGAACTCTTTGATGTTGTCTCTTCAAATCTACTGAGATTTGTTGATTCTTCATTGTGTCGTCTGTGGCGACTTTAACACGTTCTATGTGAGATTCCTGACATCTCCTGGCCTGATGAATATTGTTATTTGCTCCACCAGACTTGACGCCAAGCTAGACCTTTGTCCTGGTAAAACTCTGTACTTCTTTCATATTGCCTGTCTTCCTCCACTTAGCAGTACTGATCATGCGATTATGAAGTTTTCCCCAATGATTTACTCTCAGTGTAGACACGTTTCACTCAAAGCCGTGACCGTAAAATGAGCAGTCAATAGTGTCACCCAGAAAACCTCGCGCGACTCAGAGATATAGTTGACAATTCTGACCTAAGCACATTTTCTCACTCCGACCCGTAGTTTTTTGTGTGAACATTTAACAGAGTACCTTCACGTCTACTTTAGTGTTTGCCGCCCCGTGGGACTATTATACATCCGACCCGACCGTTGCTCTTCCTCTTCTGAAACGATTGCGTATTTCGAAGGAGCTCGCCATCAAAACCAGAGACCACGGTATGGTGAGAGCCCTATAAAAACCCATCAAAACTGAGCTTCACAGACTGAAAGCTTTGTACGTCCAATCGCTAACCGCCAGCAGCAACGGTGTGGAGACATGGGGAACGATCATGCACCTAAGCGGTGCTGATTCTTGTAAACTGTTACCCTTAGCAGATGTTGATGTACTCAATCGTCGCTTCACCGCCACCGGATACCTACCAGTCATGCCAAGCGTCCACAAAAAACCTTGCCACGGAAAGCATCACCTCATTGGACGCATACGAAGAGCTCATTCACCTCCACGCGAACAAGGCAAGCGGCCCAGATTGCTTACAACCGATCCTGTTGAAGAAATGCACAAGCACATTATCCCTCGTATTTTCTGGTCTATTTGACCTATGTCCAAATCGTAATGTCATTCCCGATTGTTGGAAAGTGGCTTCTATCAATGCAGTACCCAAAAAGGGTACATCTAAACTACGTCCAATAGCTTCAGCATGAGTAGCTCTTGAGATGGTTGAAAAGGTTTCACTGAAGAGACTGTCTGCCCAGATCAATGTGTTGGACTCTAAGCAATTTGCGTATTGCTAATCACCATCTATCCTCGATACCCTGGCCTCTCTCACCCACTCTGTTTTATCATCTGTTGATAGGGTCTGTTTCTTTGATTATTGTGAGCAGTTTAATTGAGTTGATAGACCACAATTACCCAAAATTCCTTGCTGACTCGGGTGTCAATACCTCCAGCAATAATCTTCTGTCGAACCACTTAACCCGTTGACAACAATTTACACAATACTGTGGCCGAACTTCTTGGATGATTCCCTCTACACAAGGCGTTTTCCAGGGCGCCGTTCTATCTCCACTTTTGTTTTCTGCTTATATATCATCCATGCCCGTTTATGACGACTGTCTCCCTATTAAACACGCCGATGGTGTGATTTTTGGAATGCTCAACTCTAACAGTTCCATATTTCCCCTTCTACAACAAAAAGCAACGGAGCTCGTCAACTGGTCTTCAGATTGGAATCTAAGGATAAATCCCGCAAAGCGCTCGGATATTCTGTTCTGTCTCCACGAAACCAATCAATACTCTAACCTGACGGTATCCAACCCTGACAGTCATCAATGGAGAACCTCTACAAAGAATATCGTCTGTAAAGTACCATCAGCCGTGACCTTATCTGGATAGATCACTTCGCAGCTTTCTTCGTCAAAGTTATATTATTATTCCTCCCACTTCATCCTCACATCATTAGATAAGGGCTTGGAAAGTCATACGTTTCATGGAGTAAAATAACTGGACCGAGAAGAAAATATCAAATAAAACTGGAGGTTAGTGGACGAGGACGATAGTATTGGTGTTTGGTACAGAAATCGGCGAAAGTCGAACTCCGTTAATTGTGGATGAGGTATGGATTTGCCATACGCCGTATAGGATACCTCGGCAAGCAATGCTCGCTAAGGGGGATTACGTTTGGAAGATGAGTCAGGGTGACCAGTCCATGACATGGAAGAAAGGTAAGAAAATCCTTGTTCAAATAGGGCGTATGAGGTTTCGTGTGCGTGGGGTTCACGAGATCCCCTACTCAGTGGTTAGAAACTGGAATATATATATATATATATATATATATATATATATATATATATATATATATATATATATATATATATATATATATATATATATATATATATATAATATGATTCATCATGCAGTTTGAACGCTCAACTCACCATTGAAAACCATGGAAGCACTGTACAGCTGTTTCATCCTTGTTGGGAATCATCAGCAGCGCACATCCACCGAGCCCCTACGGGGACTCGAACCCGAGGTGAACGATTGTGAATCGAACACCTTAACCACAAGGCTATCCGGGATGGCTCTCAACGGTTTGTTGAACATCTACACTACATGATATAGCACCCTTCCGTCACTGGCTTTGAACGGTAACAACCCGCTTCCCACACAGCGATCGACTCCTATGATGGATGACTTCTCTGTAGGGGCCTAAGTACAACGAAGGCATTCCGTTATGAACAACCTACAGAGCTTGGTTACTGTATATATATATATATATATATATATATATATATATATATATATATATATATATATATATCTGGGAATCGCGATCAGTGGGGCCTTCTTTATTGACTTGACACTGATTATAGGTCTATTCTGATTTCTTTCGTGATCTTTTTTCTCGTTATTTCCGCTCAAGATTGTCACCGGGAGATAGCAACCGAAACCACCGCACCCAGAGTTCAAAACATTCATAATTTTACCAATTTTTGAGCATAGAACGAGACAAAAATGACAAGAATCAAGTCAATATAATTTTCACTGAACAACAGATTTCAGTAAATGAAGCACGTGCCGTTCGTTCAGGAAATCTTTTCAGAGACTGGTACCGCGATGATGTTGGTCTGAAAGTAAATCTTGGCTACTTCTTCTTCTCCTCTTAGAACATGAAATGGGGTTAGAAATATGAGAGAATATCTCACCGTAATTTGTGAGAAAGGGGCTTTTCGGAAGCAACTGGTTTAGTTTGTAAAGTGGAAGCAGTAGATAGCGAAACTGTACAAAATTGCCGTCCATGTGCCAGGGTGGCAGAACCGAGATGGGGTTTCCGAAAGAGAATAGCCTAGTCAGAAGTGTTTTGGTTGAGTTGAAACAACCGCTATCCGTCTACTGAGCGATCGGATATTGACGGTCCAAGCGAGCGTCATTAAAAATTTAAAGTATAGCTGTGTAAATCTTTGTTCAGCCTTAGGTACAACTGATACATTTTGACTCAGCCTATGAGGTCACACTTAGTAGCATCGGTAACACACACAAACTTACCCGCATCTGTGACATTAACCACCTTTCTGACTAATCAAAAGACTATTAATGGCAAAGGCCATGAGACGTTTGTTTAGTCTGAACTTAACTAATCGTTCTTCCATCACTGATCCAATTGCCTTCGTACATAGAATTTTATTCCCACACAGGACAGAAAGTTTGATTGGCACCATTGTTGGTCTTCTTTTACACAAAAAGTAACTTTAACTCCCTGTTCGCTGGAAGAGGTCACCCACTGCTTCTGTCTGGTCATTATTTTTCGTAGCCAAACCGGAAAGTGTTCAATCATCCTATTACGCAGTTGTCTCTCGGTTCTGCCGTTGTAGGTGGTCGAGCACCCACACTTAAATTGGTAAATGCAATTTGACTTGACGTTGACAGGCAGTGGATTTCATCGATGTTGTATTCATCTGGGAGGCTGTAGACAGAATGAGGTTAGTGGCTTAATAAGTACGATTAACAGCACATTTGAGGTGTCTGCTGAGTAGGTTGTTGACGTCATCACTTTTGTAAATTAACCGTATGATGGTGGTCAGTTTTGGGGCTGTGATGACTTTCGTTTTGTTCTGTGGCTGTCGGTGCATGGATATAAGTGATTTTGGATATCCCTTGGCTTCGGAAGTTTCGAACAACATACGGCACTCTTCTTCCAGCTCGTCAGTTGCATATATCTCACGTGCCCTGTGGAACGCGGTCCGGGGAAAACCGATTTTATACGTTATGGATGCAAAGCTGGTGAACTACAGATGCTGTCCTGCTCACGCAGTTTTGCGATGGACTAACCTTCGGACTGATCCATCATTTCGGCGCATAATTTCAATATCTAGGAATATGATATTGTTGTTGTTGTCTCCCCGTTTTCGGTTAGTTGAGTGTTTGGGTCTATGGAGTTGAAGTGATGGAGCATTTGACATTTTCATTCGCCGTTAATCTCTCCGCTTTTGTGTCTGTACTCGAAGGTTGCTATGGTACGAAACGCCAGGTCTAATGAAATTAAAATTGAATCAGTAATTTGCTTTAGAGATATTTCTGACTTTTGCACCAGTTTTCCACTACTTCGAGTTAAACAGTGTACCTGGGACGAATTCGAAAAATATCAAACAGTGACAGTGTACTCATTCAAAGTCATACCGCTCTTCGCTGGGGGAAATATCAGCGAAAGATACATCATAATGCTAAAACATAGTGGAATTTTGTTTAGGTCTTTAACTGAATAACTTTGGTTTTCAACCCAGATTTCTCTCACGTGTTTATGATACGTGTGGACCAAGTGTTCTGGTATGTTGGCGATCTTTTTCGACCTTGTTTATTTGACCTTCGCGACACTGTACCTTCGGTTTGACACGGAAAGCCGTCATCACTCGGTTGACTTGCTCAACACTCGTTGGCAAAATAGACATACTGCACACGCACACGCACACACACACACACACACACACACACACACACACAACTCGCCCGACGGACTACGGTCCCTTTGTTGTCTGCCCGGTTCATTTATGTGCACCTCATTCGATTGGTTTCCTTCTTCGGTAACGTATTGCTATCGACTCTACGATATTCACACGCATCACGTGTCAACCTTAAGCACATTTTAACTGACTGCGGACGACCAGGTTCGTTGACACTTTGGACACAGCAGAGCGCTGTTTCGTACGCTTCTTGACACAGTAGCGAGCTGTCTTGTTTGACACACCGTTATTGATGGTGACTCTTGCCGTTGTTGGCAAGCCTTTTTGACACAGCTGGGGGCTGCTTTTTTCCCCCTGCGATATGGTTCACAATTCCAATAATTAATTTTTCGCCAAAAGACCCACCTTCCTTCGAAAAGTGCCTTGAAAGATTACAGTTACCGAGATAACTCTCAATTCGAGGTTTGTATCAATTATTTCTTTATTGATTCATCCTTATTTAATAGAACCGTATATCCAGAGAGTCTCGGTGTTCGTCTCGTTTGATTTGGGGTTTTGGGCGTACTTTTATCGTTCGGTTACCAAAGGAAGTGCAGTTTCAACGTAGTTCCTTGTCAGGAGTTAACACACCTCATATCCTTCATACAAACAAAAAATCAGTGGAGTTAATAAATACCAGCTGCTCTGGATAGCACTCATTTGACCCCACGTAGATATCGCAAGAAATAAACGACTGGAAGAGAAATTTGCACCAAGCATTACGTGAGCACGGTCACATAAGCTCAGGAAGTTATAGTAATAGGTCAAATTTATCAACATTTTGGTAGTTAGCACGTTAAGCAAATATTTCCTAATATATCTGTGAGGGTAGTGATAACCACGACTTCTATAGATGCCCTGGTTCAGTGGGAAGTCAGCACGTCAACACAGGTCGTGAATAACAATTGAAACGATAGGTTTACAATGATCCGGTTATGGTCATCGCACATCCTATGTAAACGATGTGTCTTGTACCAATAAACTGAGCTCGAATCCAGAAGAGTCTTCCCGCTAGAGTTAGTGGATCAGATCAAAGCAACATTATATTGTGTGATAAGAAGAGGGCTCGAGAAATAAACTCTTTTCGAGGACGGCTACACCAACCTTTAACTGTCCGCGTTCGTCCTGTAGTCAGAAACCCTTCCCCCTAAAAATGCCTTTAGACCGCCTGTACTCACATCCTGATCAGCTGAACTGGTCATTTTGTTGTTTGCATTTCCCCATCGATGTCTTTGATGAAAAACCCCTCCATATAATCCTTTGAAAATGTATAAGTAGAACCTTGTTCAATAGGTACAGGCCCCTTTCTGCGAAACCTTCAAAAGAATTATTCCTTTTGAACCAACGTTGAGAAAACAGGTGAATAGAATCCGTTTTGTCTTTTCCTCTCTTCTGCGTGTGCACTGATAACAAATAAATCAGTAGATTGGAAATGATGCCGGAAGTCAGTGCCTTGATCGGCTGATCGTTGAACTTAGTTCGGATCGCCCAAAATTAACCCATCTTATGCCCGGTCGTTTGTTCATTGTTGGAGACGAAACCTGTTACAATTATGAGCACTGAAGGCACTGTGCACGACATTTTCAGTCAATGGCGCACGAATAATTAGTCTGGAACATAAATGAATTTTCCGTGGGTTGGATACAGACTTCGGGTATCATGTTCGTAGTTGGTATAATTAGGAACACTTGGTTGCACGCAGTATGTTTATCTTCTGCGATTTCTCTCAGCAAATGGCCTTTGTAAGGGATTCGCGAATTTCACCATGAAGGACTTGTAAATGGTTAGGTGCAAAAGGACCCATTAAAAAGAAATTAACTCAGTTGGAATGCTCTGAAGTTGACTACCGCTAGTTCCAGGAGTAAAAATCGTTGACTAATAGGTCATAAAAATGGAAAACGAAGTTAAATGTCAAGAATAAAATGGACGAAAATTTATTTCTAGCAAGTAGATCAAAAATTAGCTGTGCAAAGTGCCTAATTACGTTAACCTGAGCACATTTGAATAGAAATGCTCTTAACAAAACCCCCTACACGAAAACTTCCATCTGATCTCGTTTATAAATTTTATCCCGCATCCCCTTCCTTACCTATCCACCAAATGCCCCAGGGGGGGGGATTATTCTGACTTTGGCCTCAGACACCTTTTCTGTTTTCGAGTAAGTTAAGCACGGGACGATAGGCTTCAATGATCTTGTCCGGTGCAGATGGAGTAGGGAGAACTTTCCGGGTGGTGTCGTTTATTATGCGTACGTAGCTGTCTGAGGTCAACACCAGTGGCTATACTTTCTTTGATAAGATGATAGCTGCTGCTATTATATTTATCCCGCCATAACGAACAACTGTGTCGCGGTATTCAACTGTTTCCAGACTGCTGGACTGAACATAAATTCTATAGGTCTCTTGTCTATGACTGTATGTGGTGTAGCTCAATAAGTAGATAATGTTTTATTAACCTACGCTTCCCAGCCTGAACCACTTAGTTGATTGATTTGAATGCTTTCGTTTTAGGATCGGTTAAGTTCTTTGATCATACTGTTGGAGGCCGGGTTATACTGGACAGTTCTGCAGAATGGCGCGGCTTTAGCCTTCATGAATTCTAGTTCGATCATGTACGCGAATGCCCGGCAGTCAGACAGTAATCGATAGTGTAACGGTCAGATAGTGGGTCACGAAACTAATGTTTTCCTGATGTAAGTGTGGGAACCCGTGGAGATACTTATTGAGCTTTGGACTTGGGGAGTTTCTGTGTCTTAGCCTTCTCAGATCAAACACGAGCAACCCCTGCCGAAGATCACCGGCCCTGCCTACCGTCACAGAGGTCTTGACTGAAGAGTTCTCCCGATGTGTTGGCAAAAAAATGCGTCCAAGATTATCAACTTAAAACCCCAAGTCAATTCGTTTTGGTAGCTGTTCTCGGCTGAGTGAGGAATTGTTAGCCATCTCAATGTTGCTGGGAAGCCTGTTCATGCAGCTTCCGGTAAAATTATAAAATCCAAGGCCCCCCTCTCCCTGTGTTCACTCGATCATCCAGGCAAGTGACGAGGAAATCCGTGTTTATCAAAGAGAAGGGACTTGGAACAACAATTAAGTAGTGTTTTGAGCGAACAGTACAACCTCTCTCCATGAATGGTACCATATTCCGTGCAATTTTAGAGGAATGGCGACCCTCTCGGCTCTGGCTCATTGAGATTTGGGTTCAAGGTATTTCAGTACGTGCGATACTCCGAAGTAATGTAAGCGCTGCAGTGCTTCACACCTGATGCGGTTACAAAACTACTTTGTTCCGTGTTGCCATGATAACCTTCACCTGGATCGAAATATGACCCTTACTCAACTGTTCACATCATGGTTCACTTTGTGGGAGAAGAAGACGTTTCACCATAGAAATTGCCGAAAATCGTGGTCATCTACAGACAGACAAAACATTGTTTTTGGTGTAAAATGCTGTGATGATTCTTTGGGCACCACACGTGATACGGCCCGGTAGCGACGCATGCTGAGGAGCCTCAACTAATCAGGATCACTCAGGACCGGTACAGCAAAAGTTCGCCGTGACTCGTCAGTTTCTAATCTACCAATCATTTTGTTTGACTTAAAATATTTATGCGAACCATTTCCGCAATACAATAAACGTGCTACTCCACAGCCTTGGCGTTCTTGCTACTTTGGTTTGCGTAGTTTCGGGTGGGAGTGATTTCAATAGGTCATATCATTTCAGGTATTGCGAAAAGTACAAATACTTAGCCGTTCAGTTAGAAATCTGTTATCTAGCAACGGATCTGGTTTGTGTTTGACTGTTAGAGATCTTTATCAGGAAGCACAACGAACTGGAGAATGAGATAATTACTGGACAATGCCATTCGCAAATTCCTGATAACAGTCGTGCTCAAAATTGGGTTCAGCCCTAGCGTGACTGCCCCGCGGTCGTAGAAGCCTAGTGAATTGAGAAGCGAGCAGTGGTTTCTTGACGCAAGGGTGGACTATGAACTTTGGAACCACGTAAGCTTCTCGGTGGTCAAGTCGGAACATCGGGAGAATATTGGGTATGGGAAAAAGAATCTACCGTTTTGCGTTTAAATGAGCTCCATTGCTATTGATAGTTTTCGATTTGTTTATTCAACCACTGACCTCACTATTCTGTGATCTGGTTTCGGTTGCTAACCCACAGCATCCATGACTTTAGGGCGGAATGAACGCAAGTACAAAATGAAAAAGAGCTGAGAACAAAGTAATTAGCGAAAATTACGAAGACAAAGAAGGAGTTCGAATGCCGCGAAGCCCAGCCCCATCTCTTAATGCCTCCAGCCGTCTAGTAAGCTGGTTTGGTGGGCCCAAACCAGGAAGTCTAACAAGCCCTACTTGTCCAAGTCCACTGGTCAAGATATAAGTACCTCTGTGCCATGTCATGGACCGACCTCTGCCTATCATCCAACCACTACCTGCCTCGGAAGACAACATACACTGAGGAAGTTCATCGATGGGCATGAGTAACACGAGTCTCAGCTCCCTTACCTTGATCCAAAGATTGCCCTCTGGTTCCCAACAGCCTACTTCTAACCAATACCAATATGGACTCGCCTGTAGCTAATAAACTGGTCATGTTGACCAATCTTAAAGTGCCTGCATGGAAAATCCGAGAAAAATAACTACTTAAGTAATATTCTCTGGACAGTAGGTCATCCATTGGCACAGTATTTATCGTTAATCTGTTCTTGGCTCAATCGTGTATATTCTAATTAATCTCCTGAATTTGCGGGTATTTAGTGTAACTTATGCCATTATAACGACCAGTACCAAATCATTCATTGCGGTGATTCACTGATTCCTATTTCTGAGCAACAGCCTAATTTGAATGTCAAAACAAGCTTTAGGATTGAAAATTGGGGAGAAAACTATGAATTCTTGTATCATTTTGGCTGATGGGCCGTGCAACTACGAGTGTCACTTCTCATGTCACATAGTCATATCTTCCCACATATGACCACTGGTTGGACGGATTTTGTGGTTGTGAAAACTCTATACGCTCTACATGGCCAAGTCCACTGGTTCGGCTTTTAATGCTTTCCTCTCATGTTACAGACTGATCACCTGATGGTGTCTATCCTATCAAGCTTAATGTAGTCTCTGACAGGCGGTGTACTATTATTTTTGTCAAACCAATCCTCAGTCCGACTACTGGTTAAATCTCTATAATGTTTGATCTCATGATTGCAATGATTACATTCAAAAGACTTTATTGAGCTGTCAGATAAAGATGGACGAGGATCACTTTAGTTTGCTCTGGCGGAATACACACTGATTGCAGTTATTGCGTGCATAATCATTTACGTGTATAGTATAACTTTGGACATAGTTTCTATGGCCCCATAACTGAACAGTTCTTCGATCGTTTTGGTAACGTGTATCGTGCGACTTTAAAAAATCTTGGGGAAGTCGTCCTAATTTTACTGGGCTTTACTGTTACTCCTTGTTTTCTCCGACCTTCTTGTGGAAGATTTTTTCATTTTTCAACCGTTCTTTGAAGTTATATAACGATCCAGTGGTATCTCCCGCCCTAAATTGATCAGTTTCCTAACAGAGGAACACTTTGTTTTGCGTAAACGATCTTGGGCTAACGCCTCAGTTTGCTGTAAATTGAGAAACTAAAAAGCTGTAATCCGCTGATGTTAGAAGCAGACTGTTCTGGTGAACAATCGAGTCACTACTTTTCCGAAAGATTGCGTCATTTTGTTTCTTTAATTCGTCCCCGTCGTCAACAGCGTGGTCTATAAAAACACACGGAATGGGTTTGGTAAAGAGGACACCGATCAAGGGTGGAAAAACATTGAGGAACAAACAAATACCCCCCCCCCCCACATAATCACTGAGATTCAGCCAAAATAAACTGATCACCTTGAAGCGATGTAAAAAGGCTTTTTCAAAATCGATATGAGCAGTATCAAATGCCAGTAAAATTGAATGAAGATTTCAATCTTGAACAATGAGTGGAATATCATTTTGAAAGTGGGGATTTGGATTTGATCAATCGTGAACAGACGTGACGTGAGGTCTGCGTAGCGGAAGATAAAGTCCAAATTGCAACCCAGCAGATAAACAGAATTTGGGAGGTAAAAGCAAACAGAAGTGAAATATACGGTGCGCAGCCACATTGCTTCGAACAAAGTCTTTCGTTGGTAGTAGGAAAGCATTTGCTTGTTCTATGCTTGCACGAAAACTTCATGATTTTATAATCGAAAATTCCTCTGTTTCCTAGCCTTCAACTGGAATCTCTGCATCAGAACTCGAGGTGAGTTTCTTCTCATTTTTAACCGGAGCAGCTTAGGCAGCTGATCGGACGAATTCCGAAAGAATGGGAAAATTGTCAAACCCGAAATTGGACATCCGCATGCACTACAAGACATTCGGACAACCAGAAGATCAATGGAACTCATCTAGCACAAAATACTCTAGTCAAACTGTGACGTATGAACACATTACTGGGAAACAAAGCCGATGTGCATTATATCCGGAGAAATTTATTCCACACTGAGGAAAAATCATTCTCGAGTGAAATATCACTCACCACGAATGGACGAGTCTTTTCAAGAACAGACAGGGTTGTACCAACGGATGATGGCAGGATTAGATGTTGCTCAGATCGATTTTGAAAATGTCTATTTATATATTACGTCAATTTCAAGTCTATTATTGTGGTATGGTAAGTGCAAACCTACCGATACGACAAATAAGATTAAGATTTTTCAAATTCACTGAGATCAAACATCACTCGTTCACTGTACGGTCGTCATTGACCAATCATTTCTATTGTAGATCTTGGTCCAATCGTGTCACAAGTAATCGCTTACCAAAGTGACGACAAACGATACTTCGCTGTGGGATCAGAGTGGAATAGTATTGTTAGTATGAAAGATCTCACAGATCGGTTGAGTTGAATAACTCTATCCGAATATCGAAATGATATGGATGGAAGGAATCACACAAATGCCACCTGTCTTCCATAGGAAGAAACGCACAAGTTTACCAAGAATTTATCCGCTATGATGTGCACAGAATTTCCAACCGACGATTGGAACTGTGAATCACTTCCCAATTCACGTTTTGTAGCACGAGTTGTGATGGGGACCGTTTGTTCGAATTTGTCAATGCGGCGTGAATGGCGTGAGCATCGGTATAAGAGCCATGTTACAAAATTAACAAATATCATCTCACGATTCTCCAAATTGTAGATATGATATCCATCACTTGTAGCTATGCGAGTCGAAATTTCCTTGAAATCGTTCAGTCGTTTCTGTGTGTTACGCTCGTGTTTATCACCAAACCAAGTTGGTGTCCGTGTGGACGGAACAAGTTGATCTGCGGTTCCCGTCGTCCAGTTGAACAGATCTCATTACCGTGCATGTATGACACCGCGTACACGTACATTTACAATATCCATCCATATATTTCTGTGCTCCCTTTTCCAATACTAATCGATTTTCTTGCCCAATTCATCGTTTCATGATGTCTTTGTATCCGAATGAATAAGAGACGATTGATTGTCCCCTACTTTGTTGTCCAACGTGGTATGGAATCAAATGCAGATGAGTGGTCGAGAAAAGCACATCTTACAGACTTGTGTTATCCATCCAAGGATGTGATCATATGGTGCACTAAGAAAATGATATCATTCACAGTGGATTTGTTCGGCTCATAGGCAAACGGAGGTTGAACATCGGGAGAATAATTTTAGAACTGCTGAATCGTTTAATAATTGAACATTCACTAAGTTGAAGATCAAATGAATTTGGAGCAATGGAAAGCAAGCTTCCACCTGTGACACTAGGATTACGTGTGCTTCGTATATGAACAATAGGGATGGGTCTTCGGCTGTTGGGAATAGAATACGAGAACAAAGATTTGTTCAACAAAGAAGTGTATATATCGGTTAGAGGAAAAGCACCATGTCTCAGTGTGATGACAATAGACCTTTGAGACTAGTATCTGAAGTTATTTAGGATGTAACGAGGTGATTAAATACTTGTTCCGTAGAGAACGCAGTTATGTGTACATCATCTTTAGGAATGAATGTAATGGGAGAGTGAATTGATGGGTGGGTGAGTGAGTGAGTGAATGCACTATTGATACTGTCATCGTCTGCAGCAAATCTCACTTGCCTCGTTTTCTTTCCACACAGCAGCCGATTGTCCTATCATAGTGGGTTGCTGTTTTGGCTACAAAGGAGTTGACTAGCAAACAGCGAATCAGTGGGTTGAATTTATTTCTTTATCAAAAAAGAGATGTTTGTAACCTTAGAATTATCTTGGGCTTTGCCAGAGCATCACTTCATTGTACAAGCGAAGATCGTAGGATATCCACTTGATGCTTTCTTCGTGGATTTCAGTAAGGCATTTTACAAAGTTCCACTCCATAGATTTTAGCAAAAGATGACATCATTCATGATAATTGATTCATCACTGCGACAAATTTGCAGACTTCCTAAAATAACATCGATTTACGACCACAATTTCCAAAACCATATCGAGGTGATACTCAGCCTCGGTTGATCTCGTTTGGGGGTCAGTATTCTGACCGGTTCAGTTTCTACCAAATATCAGTGATCTCCTAACAGTTTTCATGCACTCATTTCTCCTGTATGAGAATGACCTGCAACTGTGACGCGTACTTCGTTCGGATGTGGACAGGTAGATTCGTCAGGAACATCTGGATTCCCTAGTACATTGGGCATCTGTGTGAACCCTTTCGTTAAATCTGGCAAAGTGTGTCCACCTGAGCGTAGGTCGTTCTTAGTTCACAACGTGTCCTTTTCCGTACTTTTTTCATCCTCTCGGTTCGATGAGCTACGAAGTGTAAATCGCGGTTGACCGAAGTAAACATGTCTGTCTACGCAAAAGTCTGATCAAATACAAATACGAACCTTGCACACCATCGGTCATCCGTATGACCACACAATTCTGGTTTTCGTTTATTTACTTTACTTTGTTCGGATTGTGATCTCCCTCGTCCCCTGTACTTTTGTTCACGTATCTTGCCCCTACATCGGAGCTGTGGTCTTGCTCTGTCCTCCGGATTCCTCAACCCTATTCTGTGAATGGCCGAGGACTAAAATGAGCTGTCAGTGCAGCACAACCATTCAATGTGTCCTCTGTGTATGTATGTTGTATGTAGGTAGTGTGTGTGTGTGTGTGTGTGTGTGTGTGTGTGTGTGTGTGTGTGTGTGACTGAGTGAGTACGTGGACGTGTGCGTGTCTCATTGGATCATTTTCTCAGAGTACGAGGAATTCTCCGATTGGTTGAACACGACCCACATATAAGTGAACTCCTGCAGGATTCTAGACTAGTCCCGTTGTCGCTCGACCAGTCGTGGTCACCTCTGTTGCACCGAAAAATGACTCGGCCCCCAACTGTTCGACCTATCGTGATCGTTTCATCCTCAATTTGCAGGTGACCATTTTATCATGTTTTGAATTATGCTCAAGTACACGTACATTAATCACACGTTTTTATCGATTTAGTATTTCGAGAGTGTTTTCCACGAATCATTTCACTAATGAACATCGGTTACCATATTTCGCTTACAAATTTCCCTTACCACGAACGTCTTTCAGGATGGATAAACGAATGTGTCGAGACGTCCATACTATGCTGTCGTAGTGTCTTATTTTGTTCCTCTATGCGTTTGCCACTTTGAATCCGTTGGTTGAGAACTGTATAGTGGGAATGGATGGAAACTGACGTGTCATATGGCAACCCCACACATCAACCGCATTCAATTGAGTTCGACTTTCGTCGGTTATTCTACCAAACATTGTTAACATCGACCTCGCCAATTAGCCTCTAATTTTACTAAGTATCTCCTCTTCGGTTCCATCATTCCACTCCACGAAACGAATGAATTTCTAGTCATTTATCTGACAGTGTGATGATGAATCAAAATGATCTATTATGCCCTTCCATTTTGCACGACACCATAAAAGTAGACGAGAATTTTAACATCATCCAACCGACTTTGTCAACACTTCGGCAGTTTGTGACGTTGAACACTTCTCCGAGATATATCTCGGAAGTTATTTTGTATGAAACAACCTTCGAGTTCACTCTGCGACTACTACTACTACTACTGTTGTGAGTGTATATACTACTTATTAAGTAGTTGATTGCTGAAGACAGAACTATGGACAATTGTGGATTAACGAACACAGCTAAGTTCAGCAATCCAGGCGCAATAAGGTAAGCGACAATCTGCAAACCACCTGACCGCTCCTCCGTTGGACGATGACTGTTTTCCAGTGAACAGGACAGCCATTTGGCAAATGAGGATGTTTGTAACGTTTGTGTTGTTTTGTCAATGTCCGAACACGTTGATGGCAATAAACAATCTATTCACCTAGGCACGTCTTGTGGATTATAACGTTTGGTGCCGTGACCAGGATGGATCTATCATGGCCGGAGCCGTTTGAGGATGGCGACATACGGATCTTCCTGGAGGATTTCGAGGATCTGGCGGAGCTCTCGGGGATCCAGTCGGACCGGGGTAAGTTGGCGGCCCTTCGAGCGTTTCTCAAGGGCAGGCCGCGGGCGGTGCTGGATGCGGCGCGAAGGGGCCCGAAGGAGCTGAGGTGGGCCGCAGCAAAGGAAGCCCTGATTGCAGGGCTAGACACCCCGGCAGACCGTCAAGACGCTATGCGCCGGTTCAAGGCTGCCCACCTGGGGGTTGGTACGGATCCGCTGGTGCACGCCGTCGCGCTCCGCTCACTCCTGGAACGTGCGTTGCCGACGCTGGATGAGGCGTCACGGGCAGACCTGTTGGCGGACCGATTTGTGGATAGTCTGCCGGAGCCCCTGCGTGGGATGGTACGCGTCGCCCGTGCCGGCCGTTCATTGAATTTGGTCCAGCTCGCGGATGTGGCTCGGGAACTGGCCATGCTTGGCGTGCCTGTGGTCAATACGGCCCATGTCGGAGATTCATGGAGGAACAGGGATCGTGTGGAGAAGGCGTACGGTTCAGAAATTTTGAACACGGAGGACAGAACAGTGGAAGCCAGACAGTTGGAAGAAGCCGGGTGTTTCTGCTGTGGAAATGTGGAACCTGTTTTGGACGAATATCCTGAATATCAGCAGAACATCGAAAAAGTTGCACCAGAAGTATCACTGCTCGAGAATTCAACCATTACCGATGAGCTGGCGAACTGTGAAAAATCGAACCAAATCCGTGAAAAGGCGAAAGATCGCTACCCAGGTTGCCTTGAACATGAACATTGTGCCGAGGAAACCGAAGACATGTCGTCTAATATCACAGTCACTGAAGCTGCAAGATATGAGGAAACTCAGACTGAAGTCGAAATTCGAGACCAAAATGAGCTTAGCCCGAAGGACATTGAAGGAAGTATACCGGATACATTCATGCTGGAGACTTCAATCACTTCTGACGAGGTGGAAGATGTCGGGCTACTGAACCATATCCTTGAAAATGTGGAAAACTGTAACCGGGATTGCTCTGAAAGTCAACCGGATGATGGTGGAAGCGAAGACATGTCATTTGCTGCAGTTGCCATTGCATTGAGAGACTACGGGTCATGTCGTGCGCAGTGTGAAACTAAGGCGCCTTGCAAAGTTGAAACAGAAGAAGTTTACCCCCTACCTGAGCAAGTGCCGGGCGATGAAGTCCAACCTTATGCATCCCGGAAGGAGACTGCTGGAAGTCATATCCAGGATGATAGTGGAATGACACAACGCATGGTGCTCAGTAGCTTTGAAGTGGTCAGGCACGATGTTGTGGTGACGTGCGATAAAAGTAAGGTGTTGTGTTCAGTATTCACTCTTCACTGTTGCCATCTAGAAACAAGGCTGGTGTCGGTGTGTATCACGGACCGGAAAAAGCATACCACCGGAGGAACTGTGGGACGGATGACAACACCACCACGAACCGGGGTTGGAGGTATGAACCTCGGAATAGAGAAAGACTTGAAGACAGTCTGCAGGATTTGGATCGTCCTTCTTTTTGTCAGGGGGGAGGAGTGTTGTGAGTGTATATACTACTTATTAAGTAGTTGATTGCTGAAGACAGAACTATGGACAATTGTGGATTAACGAACACAGCTAAGTTCAGCAATCCAGGCGCAATAAGGTAAGCGACAATCTGCAAACCACCTGACCGCTCCTCCGTTGGACGATGACTGTTTTCCAGTGAACAGGACAGCCATTTGGCAAATGAGGATGTTTGTAACGTTTGTGTTGTTTTGTCAATGTCCGAACACGTTGATGGCAATAAACAACCTATTCACCCAGGCACGTCTTGTGGACTATAACACTACTACTACTACTACTACTACTACTACTACTACTACTACTACTACTACTACTACTACTACTACCACTAGTACAGTTGTACTATTACTACCAACACTAGTACTATTCGTACTACTGCTCCTGTCAACACTTCTTCTACTACAGATGCCACTTCCCTTGTGAAGCCCACTTTCATTTATTAAAATGAAATACGGAGTATTTTGTTCACGACGTAACCTAAACACTAGATTGGCAATATCCGTCTAGCTGCTGCAGCACTGCAAATAAGGATGTCCATGTTGTCACCAGTTTTATGCTGTACCAACCGAAGTGGACTTCAATAATCTAGTTGAAAATCTCCAAAAAATTGGACGTATTCGAGCACAGCAATCTCTCCATTATCCATGTCAAGTGTCGTGAATGTATCTTCACCAAATCTCTATCCATTTTCCCCATTGATGCTTCTACTCCGCCCACCATTCAGCTATTCACAGTTGAGTCCAGTTGATAACTCAGTGCGTCCGTGTGTGTCGGTGAACGTAGACGTCGATCTACACTGGTCTTCTCGTTTTGGTAACCGTATGCGCATGTATATAGGAAAGACAATTTATCTTTGTTCTCGCATTTTATGATGGCCGATGTCGAGAATAAGCATGTGAGCTTGACAGCGTGGAACGTGATAATGCACGTGACAGAAAAATCCCGAAAAGCACTTTCGACTGGTGCATTTCCTTTGTGAGGAAGTTCGAGTGATGAGGTTTTTTTTTCCATAGGTGCCATGATTTCTCACTTTGTATGGTATTCTAAATTGCATTCGATGGACCTGTGGTAAGTGCAGTTTGTTTGTGATCTCAACACATATCAATACAGACTGCACATCTGACACGCAGAAGCATGAGTTCTATCATGAACTCACCACTCTCGTTCACAGGAACAAACGCTCTGACATTGTAGTGCAAGCTAGTGATTTTGATGCACAAGTTGGCAAACCTAGTGTATCAGAAGTTTGTTTAGGTGGTTGTTATGCGTTTCCCACTCAGCATACATATAATTGGAATAGGCTTCTCCAGTTTGTGCAAATAATCGGTTATTCCTGTCTAGTACAAATTCCATAAACAGACCATGGCACACAGCGACATGATGCTCTCATTCTACACCTATTCTGAGTCAGGTGCATCATATCACAGTAAGCTACCGGTGGTGCAGTTCTGTTCAGAATTGTAAATCTTACTGGTCTACGTACATAGAGTCGAACCATGCATTAGTTTCAATGTGACTATCACTCCAGCTCCATGGTTATCGACGCAAATTGCAAACGCGCCTAGGCGTACACCGTTTGTGTGATCCAAAAGTTCACACGCGTTGTGAACAGAAATTATCACATGAGCTAGGATCTACGATGAACAGTAATGTAGATGAGCACTGGACCCATATGCAGTAGGCGATGCCCGTGACGGTAGATTTCCTTCATGGTCCCAGATCCGATGTCCATCAAAGACACTGGATTTCGCAAGAGTCGATCAGTCTAATGGAGCAAAAACATCAGTTCTCGAACTGTAAGGAGATGAATGTGATACGAAGAAATGTACAAAAGCAAGTTACAAAAGGCCTTAGGAATGATCTCAAATATAGGTGGGTCAAGGATGCCGAACAAAAGGAAGTAGCATTTGCTTGAGGTAATAGTCAAAGACGGTTCAAACACATTCGCGACACCGGTAGACGAACCGGGCGAACCCCGGTCAGTGAAATGGCATGCAAAAGAACTGGAGAGCCCATTCATGGCGAACAACAAAAGGCTTGACTCATCGGCCGAATAATTCAAGGAGCCGTTGCAATGGTCACGTGCTAATTTAGTTACTCCTATCTCAACAACTGCAATTTCTTGGGCAGTATCACTTGATTCCCCATCGGAAGTGGAAGTGGAGTCAAGCTTGCGATTACTAAAGCGAGAGAAAACAAATAGTCCTAACCAACTCTCTCCACTTCTTGTCAAAATTGATGGTGATTTGTTGCAAAGAGCAACGTATTTCCTTATTATGGGGTGACTCATTCATTGTACCCATCTTCAAGAAGGGAATCCGGCAAGACTGTAGGAACCATCGTGGGATTAGCTTAATTCAGATAGTCACTAAGTTACTAGACTCGAGTGTGCTGCGCCGCCTCACACCGGCTCGCGAGAGGAATGCCCGTGACAACAGGCCGGATTCCGTCCAGGTCGGGGATGCATCGACCAGAATTTACTCTTCGTCAATTACTGGATGCGGGCCACACACACATACACCTCATCAACCGACAATAATGGTTTTCCTCCACTTAGAAGGCACCTTCGATTCAGTTGACCAAACAGAGCTATTCAGTGCTCTTACCCAAAATGGTAAGCCCCAGAATTTCGTGAATCTACTGAGATCATTGTACTCTCATAATTCTAGCAGAGTAACGGTTTATACTGAACTATCCAGTCCATTCAAAACGACCAGTGTTGTTCGACAAGGATGTCTCGTTCATCCATTCATTTTCAACTTCGACATGCACGAGATAATGGAGATTTTCATGCAAAATCCTCAGGATGTGGGCATTGAACTACGAAATAGTGATCTCGATTATGCCGACAAACTTGTCTGCTTGTTCGAATGACCGGAACACGCGCAACGTGTACTGGACGTCAACGGTCCCGAACTTGATGCTCTGAAGTTCAAAGATCGTGTGTACTGTGCGATGGTGCGTTCGGTTCTGTTATATAGTTACGAGACTTGGAATCTGCATGCCGAAGATATTCGTCGTCTTGATGTTTTCGACCATCTATGTTTGCGCAGTAGAGCTAGGATTGGATGGTATGACCACGTGAGCAATATTGATTTCAGAAATCGTGTACAAGATTCCAGTTCAGAAAATGTTCTATCTAAGCGTATCCAGATTAGTTGACTTCGTTGGTTGAGACACGTGTTACGCATGGGAAATGTACGTCTACCGTACAGTGATCCGTTTTCCATTCCTCCTCGGGAGTGGAAAAATCCACGTAGAGTTCAACAAATGATGTGGCAATAGGAAATGAGAAACTGCAGAACGCACTTGGGAAATGTGGGTACCTCAATTCTTCGTAGTTCGGGTCCAAATCACCCCTCAGTCAGTTAGCTGGAGACCATGGCCGATATGACAGCGAACCGTGGACAGTGATGATCGTGTTGTCACCTTCTATCGAATCAGAATGATTGATCTATGTGCGTTTGTACAGTTAGACTGTGTATTCCTTGTATTGACTACTGGGGCATTCTTTCCTTCTCCCACTCGGGTAGGTCCGCTCCCTCTCCATATTGCATATCCATTTTTTCTTCTCCTACGTGCAACATGGCATTAAATGCTGTGGTCCATGGGATTGGTCTACTGTTTACCACTGCATGATCACGATGATTTAACTGACATATTCATGGTTGTATTACAAGTATTCAATAAGTAGCAATATTGAACTCCTTACAGAGATGGTCAGTTTAGTTCCCAACATGTACTGCCCACAACAAACCCTATTTCTTCGTAATAGTCCTGGTAAAGTCACGAAAAAGACGGAAAGTGCATTTATACAAAATGTGCGATAATTTGTAAGAAAGATACATTTCCGTTACAATGAAGAAACACATCAAACGCATTAGCAGATTATATGTAGGTCGTATTTTATAATAGTAACCGCCTATTGCAAGCCATTCGGCTTATCCGGGGAAAGAAACACGAAATAAGCGAACTGTGCTGCAGACGATTACAATATTGTGATTTGAAATATTTGAGAATCATTTTGAAATAACCCTTGTTGTAAAAGTCGTTCACCTCGACGTGATTCGAACACGAGCATGACTAGGTTGTTCGATTCGTAATAGTTCAGCCCACATTCGAGTCCCCCGTTGGGGCTCGGTGGATGTGCAATGCTGATGATTCCTAACAAGGATGAAACGTCAATACAGTGCTTCCAAGGTTTTCAATGGTGAGTTGGGCATCAATACTGCGTGATAAATCATATCACATAAACATCAATGTTCCTAATACAGACACAAATATACAATCATTTTCCCCTCAATTCCTCAATTCGACTAGGTGCCAAGTGTAAATTTCATTTCAGTTTACTGAATCTCGGACCACTGTCTATGCAAACGTCTGAACAAGTACAACTATCAGTTCCCATCTCGTGAGGTATATTTCAGACCGACGTCAATATGTGCATTTTGCTACTTGTGTGATTAAGTGATACAATGTATTAATTAGTTAGCTATCTTCAGTTAACATTCCCGTGTACTGTCAATCGCATTACTCGTCATATGAATTCCTATATCGCAATAGGTGAATTGGCGTGTAAAGAGGAAACCACAGATGAGACACTGTAGGTGCACGGCAAATCGCACATGCTTCCATGTAAAATGTCAGCTATTCAGTTTTAGTTTACTTCCATTCAATATGTATTGGCTGACCGGGAGGAGTGTCACATCTGAGTTGATAGTCCGTCGTGCTCCTTCAGGAATCTTCCACCTCCTTGATCTCCATCGATTATCCAACTCTCACCTGTTACTCCACCAAGCTGAAGCATGCATTAACGGGCACACCGCGGAAAACCGCTGGAAACGCGGACCAAACCAAATTGGAGAGTAGACGAGGCCTAAAATGCTCTGCGCGTTGGTGCTCAGCATGCGAAGACAGCTAATCCTGAATGGACGAAGTAGGTCTATTGCTTGATCCAAAGTCCAAAACAGAAAACACTTCTCCCAACAGAGTCGCTTTGACCCGTGGGTCAGGGCCATTTCTACTGAATGGCGAACGAGCTACTAGAGAGACACCGGCAACCATGCACCGTGGATGCATTGGGTGTCCCCGATTAGTAGACTATCATCCAAAATGTGTATGAACCACTCGATCGGTCACCAGCTCCCGAATGACGTTGGGGACACCACCTTGTACACTATTCCCAAGTCTCTTCATGGATTTTGCCACCACAGTACACAATCGATCTCACGTCTGACCACCACTCGTTGGCAGGCATAATCGGCGACATCCATGAAGCTGGCTCATCATCTCTTAGGAGGTAGCTGCATGAAACGAAAATTGGTCATATTCAACTAGTCACCTTGATAGCCCAATCCCCATAGGGTTTTCTCCAACTTGTTCGGTTCACTGCATTTCTCATAGACCATAAGTCTGTTGTGTCTGACTCCGTCTCCATCTCAGTTTCCTTATCATGCAATCCATTTATTAAGTTGATTTCGACAATGGTACCCACTGGAATTCATGGAACGGTGAACGTTGAGATTTGGGTTGATTCGTCGTCGTATTCTAGTTTGCTTCATACAAAATCCGTACGAATGTACACGATCAATCTTACAAGGTTTTCAAAAAACAGAGTCTGTCATCAAATATGTACATCATACTCATTCACTGTTCACATGCACATTGAATCATATAGAATGTACAAAATCAAATGCACTTTATAAAAATGTTTAGTGGATTCCAACGTTCACACAGAAAATTGAGGACATCCGGCCAATCTTGAAACTAAGAGCACCAGACTCGAGTTTCACTCTTGTCAGCGCCCAACAGCGGTGAATTTACGGCTCCGCTTCCACCTGCTGAACCCGCACAATATCAACTCGTGGAAAATTTGCGTAACCGCAACTCCTGAGTGCAGGATTTCTCAGATACCTCGGGTCATAAGTAGAGAGTGATACAAGGAAAATATGAATTGACCAATTGGGCAAGAAAATTGATTATTATTGGTACAGAGAGCACAGGAATATATACATGGAAATTTTTAATGTAGGCGTATGCAGTGCCATACATGCACGGTAATGAGATCTGTTCAACTGGACGACGGGAACCGCAGATCAACTTGTTCCGTCCACACGGACACCAACTTGGTTTGGTGATAAACACGAGCGTAACACACAGAAACGACTGAACGATTTCAAGGAAATTTCGACTCGCATAGCTTCAAGTGATGGATATCGTATCTACAATTTGGAGAATCGTGAGATGATATTTGTTAATTTTGTAACATGGCTCTTATACCAATGCTCACGCCATTCATGCCGCATTGACAAATTCGAACAAACGGTCCCCATCACAACTCGTGCTACAAAACGTGAATGGGGAAGTGATTCACAGTTCCAATCGTCGGTTGGAAATTCTGTGCACATCATAGCGGATAAATTCTTGGTAAACTTGTGCGTTTCTTCCTATGGAAGACAGGTGGCATTTGTGTGATTCCTTCCATCCATATCATTTCGATATTCGGATAGAGTTATTCAAGTCAACCGATCTGTGAGATCTTTCATACTAACAATACTATTCCACTCTGGTCCCACAGCGAAGTATCGTTTGTCGTCACTTTGGTAAGCGATTACTTGTGACACGATTGGACCAAGATCTACAATAGAAATGATTGGTCAATGACGACCGTACAGTGAACGAGTGATGTTTGATCTCAGTGAATTTGAAAAATCTTAATCTTATTTGTCGTATCGGTAGGTTCTCACTTACCAAACCACAATAAATGACTTCCGTCAACTACACCAGTACATTTCATATTGGGTATAGGAAATGTAGCCAATTGTGGAACTGGGTGACAGATAATCAATATGTCTGTCACGCGGATATATGATCGATTGAATAGTAGGATAATTTGTGGAAGTTTTGGGTCCACCTTCTTGTGCAAACGTGTACAGTTTCGTCTGAACTGAACTCGATAATGTGGGTGGCTAAATTCTGGATGAATTTAGTCAGTAAATTATTGGATGTGTTTTCGAAGGTGTGCATGTTCTTATAACTGAGGCGTCTACATCCATTCCATTACACCAAATGAGTGCCAATATATCGGGAAACGGGAGGTTGTGATTACATTTTCCAAAGCTACTTCACAAATTTTACCTTGAGAAGTTATGTAATATTGCAATAACCACTGAGATTCAGCCAACATAAATTGATCACATTGAAGCAATATATAAATAGGCATTTTCAAAATCGAACTGAGCAACATCAAATTCTATTAACAAAAGTTGGTACAAATGTGTCCCATGTTGGAAAAGACTCGTCCATTTGTGGTGATGGAAATATGACTTGAGAATGATTTCTCATGTGTGTGGAAGTAATGTCTCTGGATATAATGCACATCGCTTGTCTTTCCTAGCAATATGGTTATATGTCGCCGTTTGAAGGGAGAATTTTGGATACGGTAGGTTTCATGGATCGTATCGATTTCGGAATCTCTTTTGGAATACGAGAATGTCTAATTTCGGATTTGGGAATTTCCACTTTCACTCGGAATTCGCTTTATCAGTTGCTCAAAGTGGTCTGGTTTCAAATTAGAGGGAACGTAATTCACTACTGATTCAGAAATTTCGACTCAAGACTCAACAATAGAGGAGTTATCGACCATGATGTCATGAAACTTTCGAAAGTGCACTGAACGAGCGAATACATTCTTAATACCAATGAAAGAGTTTGTACGAAGCAAGTGTCTGCACTTCGTACATCTCACTTCTGTCTGTTTCTACCTTCGAAAATGTGATTATCTGTTGGCTTGCAAATTGGACTTCCTGATCCGCCTCACAGACCTCTCATCACCGCTGCTTATGATTCCCGAAACCAAATTCACACTTCCGAAATGATGTTTCACTCAATGTTCATGAGTGGTCGTTTATTCATTACCACTGGAATTCCATTTTATTCTTATGCCGCCATTATTCTCTATCACTTCCTAGTTTTCTAATTGGTCCAATTCCATAACTGGACGTAATTTATTGTACTGTAATGCCGTGAGCATGAATCACGGAAAACGAGCTTGTTCGCCGATTTGTATTCTCATAATATGCTCACTGGGTACGCATCCAATATGGTCATACGTCGCCGTTTGAACGGAGGCAGAATAGAGATCGGCGAACAAGTTCGTTTTCGGTGATTCCAACTCACGCCATTACAGAACAATAAATTACGTCCAGTTATGGAATTGGACCAATTAGAAAACTAGGAAGTGATAGAGAATAATGGCGGCATAAGAATAAAATGGAATTCCAGTGGTAATGAATAAACGACCACTCATGAACATTGAGTGAAACATCATTTCGGAAGTGTGAATTTGGTTTCGGGAATCATAAGCAGCGGTGATGAGAGGTCTGTGAGGCGGATCAGGAAGTCCAATTTGCAAGCCAACAGATAATCACATTTTCGAAGGTAGAAACAGACAGAAGTGAGATGTACGAAGTGCAGACACTTGCTTCGTACAAACTCTTTCATTGGTATTAAGAATGTATTCGCTCGTTCAGTGCACTTTCGAAAGTTTCATGACATCATGGTCGATAACTCCTCTATTGTTGAGTCTTGAGTCGAAATTTCTGAATCAGTAGTGAATTACGTTCCCTCTAATTTGAAACCAGACCACTTTGAGCAACTGATAAAGCGAATTCCGAGTGAAAGTGGAAATTCCCAAATCCGAAATTAGACATTCTCGTATTCCAAAAGAGATTCCGAAATCGATACGATCCATGAAACCTACCGTATCCAAAATTCTCCCTTCAAACGGCGACATATAACCATATTGCTAGGAAAGACAAGCGATGTGCATTATATCCAGAGACATTACTTCCACACACATGAGAAATCATTCTCAAGTCATATTTCCATCACCACAAATGGACGAGTCTTTTCCAACATGGGACACATTTGTACCAACTTTTGTTAATAGAATTTGATGTTGCTCAGTTCGATTTTGAAAATGCCTATTTATATATTGCTTCAATGTGATCAATTTATGTTGGCTGAATCTCAGTGGTTATTGCAATATTACATAACTTCTCAAGGTAAAATTTGTGAAGTAGCTTTGGAAAATGTAATCACAACCTCCCGTTTCCCGATATATTGGCACTCATTTGGTGTAATGGAATGGATGTAGACGCCTCAGTTATAAGAACATGCACACCTTCGAAAACACATCCAATAATTTACTGACTAAATTCATCCAGAATTTAGCCACCCACATTATCGAGTTCAGTTCAGACGAAACTGTACACGTTTGCACAAGAAGGTGGACCCAAAACTTCCACAAATTATCCTACTATTCAATCGATCATATATCCGCGTGACAGACATATTGATTATCTGTCACCCAGTTCCACAATTGGCTACATTTCCTATACCCAATATGAAATGTACTGGTGTAGTTGACGGAAGTCATTTATTGTGGTTTGGTAAGTGAGAACCTACCGATACGACAAATAAGATTAAGATTTTTCAAATTCACTGAGATCAAACATCACTCGTTCACTGTACGGTCGTCATTGACCAATCATTTCTATTGTAGATCTTGGTCCAATCGTGTCACAAGTAATCGCTTACCAAAGTGACGACAAACGATACTTCGCTGTGGGACCAGAGTGGAATAGTATTGTTAGTATGAAAGATCTCACAGATCGGTTGACTTGAATAACTCTATCCGAATATCGAAATGATATGGATGGAAGGAATCACACAAATGCCACCTGTCTTCCATAGGAAGAAACGCACAAGTTTACCAAGAATTTATCCGCTATGATGTGCACAGAATTTCCAACCGACGATTGGAACTGTGAATCACTTCCCCATTCACGTTTTGTAGCACGAGTTGTGATGGGGACCGTTTGTTCGAATTTGTCAATGCGGCATGAATGGCGTGAGCATTGGTATAAGAGCCATGTTACAAAATTAACAAATATCATCTCACGATTCTCCAAATTGTAGATACGATATCCATCACTTGAAGCTATGCGAGTCGAAATTTCCTTGAAATCGTTCAGTCGTTTCTGTGTGTTACGCTCGTGTTTATCACCAAACCAAGTTGGTGTCCGTGTGGACGGAACAAGTTGATCTGCGGTTCCCGTCGTCCAGTTGAACAGATCTCATTACCGTGCATGTATGACACCGCGTACACGTACATTTACAATATCCCTCCATATATTCCTGTGCTCGTTTTTCTAATACTAATCAATTTTCCTGCTGAATTCATCGTTTCATGATGTCTTTGCACTCGAATGAATAAGAGACGATTGATTGACCCCTACTTTGTTGT
The DNA here is from genome assembly GCA_948099385.1 of Fasciola hepatica. Taxonomy (NCBI): domain Eukaryota; kingdom Metazoa; phylum Platyhelminthes; class Trematoda; order Plagiorchiida; family Fasciolidae; genus Fasciola; species Fasciola hepatica. The sequence goes on along the minus strand of CANUEZ040000007.1, from coordinate 1,572,977 downwards.
CCAACGTGGTATTCAATCAAATGCGGATGAGTGGTCGAGAAAAAAACATCGTACAGACTTTTGTTATCCATTCAAGAATGTTGTCATGTGGTGCGCTAGGAAAATTGGCTCATAGGCAAACTGAGGCTGAACATCGGGAGAATAATTTTAGATCTGCTGAATCTTTTACTAATATCACACTTTCTAAGTTTTAGAACAAATGAATTCGGAGTAGTGGGAAATAAGCGTTTAGCTATGACACGAGAATTACGTTTGCTTCGTATATGAACACTCGGGATGGGTCTTCGGCTGTTGGGAATGGAATACGAGCACAAAGATTTGTTCAACAGAGAAGTGTATATTTCGGTTATAGCAACATTACCATGTCTCAGTGTGATGACGATAGACCATGAGTACCAATACCTGAAATTATTTTGGATGTATGATGGAGAATAAATACTTGTTCCGTAGAGAACGCAGTTATGTGTACATCATCTTTAGGAATGAATGTAATGGGAGAGTGAATTGATGGGTGGGTGAGTGAGTGAGTGAATGCACTATTGATACTGTCATCGTCTGCAGCAAATCTCACTTGCCTCGTTTTCTTTCCACACAGCAGCCGATTGTCCTATCATAGTGGGTTGCTGTTTTGGCTACAAAGGAGTTGACTAGCAAACAGCGAATCAGTGGGTTGAATTTCTTTCTTTATCAAAAGAGAGATATTTGTCACTTTAGAATTATCTCGGCCTTTTTCGAAATATTGCTTCCTTCTTCTTATGGATTTCGATATCGGTGTTAATGGGGGTTTCTGAGGAGCGCCACATGTCGAGAATTAAATTGACGTTCCCTACGATGTTTTTGACATAGCTACTTGGCGACCATTCGAAAGGACACAAGGAAGGTGCATGAGGAGGGGATTTCTGTAAGAGAAGAATATTGTCAAGATAGGTGCACTCTACTTGACGGAGAATAATTCAAGATGATTGATGGTAATGGTGTCTAGAACAGAGTTGACTTTTGTTCGAGAAACACAAAGATCAGTTGAATCAAAAGCAGTGAGGGTTTCACTAGAAGGATGAATAAAATCACCCATTATGATTTGCAAACAAGAAAATGTAATGTAGGATGAAGGAAGAAGGATGAAATAGCATTCTGAGGGTAAAACGGAGCTACGTGTAATTCTCTTATGATGATACTTCTATAGCGAGCAAATTTCGAATGGCACTGCATAAAGCAACAATCAATGCCGTCCATTGAATATGAATAAACGACTCCAGATTTGCCACACCACGTGGAGTTCATGTATGCAATCAGACTGCTTCCAATCTTCTTGTTGATGAAATATCTGTCTTATCCATACTATTTGAAGCCAGCGAAATGTATCTCGTGCAAAACAACGAGGTCAAACGGTTTGGGATTTTCTGTGTGTACGTGACGACTAATGTGATTGAGTGATTTGCTAGAGTGGATGTTCAGTAAAAACACGAATGAGTTAGTTTTACTAAGTTCCGAAATCTCCAAAATTGTGTCAACTTCAACCGGACGAGAAGTGCACTATCGGTGCCTGTTATGTCGGTGGAAGGAAAACGGAGATGATGAATTCGAGTTTCAAAATCAGCTAATCGGTATTGTAGCTGAGTGCTCATTTGCGACCACATAATTGACGTTGAGCCAATCGCTTGTACAGTCTGTGCTTGCTTGTTTTCGGAACTCGCTCACTGGTTTTCTATCAAACGGATTTCTTGCGTGATACATTCACTTCAGTCACGTGCGCAATTGTGTTTAGTGATAATCTGGGTGCTGATACTCTACTGGTTAATATTCCGTCCAGAATACCTCATGGACTGCACAAGATGGGTGTATTGGACTTTGCTCCATAAATAAGGATGGATGTGAAAGTAATTCTATGAATACACATTCTTTCTCTGCTTAAGACTCAAACTTTGTGTACAAGTAACATCGTGATCACTTTGGTTTGCAAGTAACATTTGATGACTTGTTCGCCCCTTGGATTGTAAACGAAGGAGAAAGAGAAAGGTGAACATTTTGTCACTGTGATGAGTAAAGCAACGGAGCAAGAGGACGAAAAGTGTCAAACAAAGCCACGTGCAAATAATGGAAAAATGTTCCCAACATGTGTTCCAGAAGTAACAATAATTTGACCTATGAGGTGATAACAATATGTAGCTAAATAATGCCCTGTTTCAATGGATATGAACGCAGTTTCGGAGTGGTGGAATATATTATTAATCTCTCCGTGCATGTTTGCTCTCTACCGAACCTGACTTAAGCTGTCATCCGACTGATTGCAACCATTTATGGTGCAGTTAATTCGACTGTGCTATCTCAACAGCCACCTCAATCGTCCCAACCCGTTTGGTTGTTATTTTCTCGTTGAACAAAAGACCGTAGATCAATGTTTGCTCGCACGGGACTTTCCTCGAAATCATTCTGGTGTAGTGTGTGTCCGAATGCGAAAGCATGTCTCATTGTCTCTCAAATATTCTTCCAACGAAAAGCCCTGAATATAGGATCACTTCGACAGTCCATTTTCGTGGTCAGCCATTTGAGTCAAGTAATTATTTACGCCCCTTGTGGAGTCCGTACACATCAGACATTGAGTTTGGGAGAAACAACGAGAACAGAGCACGGAACTCGTGGATGAGTTTCACATTTTCGGAGGCTATCTTCATAGTTGGTTTTCGAACATCAAATGTGACTGTTTCAAAGGACCAAAATTTCTGTAGAACCTAGTATTTTCTTCTGGTCTTTCAGATAAAGCGTCATCACATCTGGCTTCATCAAACCACAGTGACGTCGAATTAAACTTATTCCCTTCATCAATCATCTCTTGTACAAGCAAAGACCGTAGGATATCCACTTGATGCTTTCTTCGTGGATTTCAGTAAGGCATTTGACAATGTTCCATACTATAGAATCTTCCAAAAGCTCCGATTATTCGGGATAGTTGATCCCTCACTCCGACAAAATTGGCAAACTTCCTGAAACAATATCGATTTAGGGCAAGAGTTTCCGAAAACCATATCGAGGTGATACTCAGCCTCGGTTGATCTCGTTTGGGGGTCAGTATTCTGACCGGTTCAGTTTCTACCAAATATCAGTGATATCCTAACAGTTTTCATGCACTCATTTCTCCTGTATGAGAATGACCTGCAACTGTGACGCGTACTTCGTTCGGATGTGGACAGGTAGATTCGTCAGGAACATCTGGATGCCCTAGTACATTGGGCATCTGTGTGAACCCTTTCGTTAAATCTGGCAAAGTGTGTCCACCTGAGCGTAGGTCTTTCAAAGTTTCCAAAGTGTTAAAACCTATCTGGCACCTCACTAAGACCAACAGGTTGGGAACGAGTTCCCGTGGTTTTGATGTCAGCATCTTTAAAAACAAGAGATCACACGGGAGAAGCGTGCCTTTGTTTGGAGAATCCTATGTGCCATTCGCCTTTCATTTGGGGAAACATTGTACGAAACTTCCCATGTACTGCATAATCCCATATGCTTCCTCGACTTGATCTTGGTGGTGAGTCTACATACTCAAGTGGAAGTCGCCAAAATTTTTCTAACGACCTAAAATCTAGTTAATTTGTATTCAAATTATTCCAACTGCATTCCGATTGTTTCGAAATTCATTTTCGCTACAGATGGTGCGGTAAACTGTGCATATTATTTACTGAATGCGTAAGCAGCTGATTGGTCACAACACAGTTATGGACAATTGTGGATTGACGATCAGACCGAAGACAAAGGAAGACATGCGAAGCACAATATTGTACCCTCCCAGTGGGTGACGATTGCCTTCGTATGGACTGGATACAAACAAGCAGTTTTGTTATATTTGGTTGATTTTGTGGATGTCCGTATGGGTGGCTTTCGGCGGTTGGTCTATTTACCAGGCCTGTCGTCCGGGTTATAACAGTGGTAGTTGTTGTGTAGTCCTACTGTTTGTCGGACTATTGACTGAGTCATTACAGTGCTGGCAAACGTAACAATCGGACATTCGATACCGGCTGTTATCACATACTTATGCCCGCACGTACGCACATCACTGTGACTTCACCGATGCTCCTCTAACTAGACTTTGGCTCTAAGCCGTACGTGCTTGCTGACTCGATGCTGATCAGAGGCCCTCCTTGAGAGCACTCAATCGTATGCACTGCTTTCGCTTGCCCACAGATGATGCACTTGTTTGCTTGCTTGCGTGCCTGCTTGCTTGCTTCTTTCTTTCCTTCCTTGCTTGCTTACATCCTACCTACCTTCCTTCCTTCCTTCTTTGCTTCCTTGATTGGTTGATTCCTTGCTTGTCCCCTTCCTACCTTCCTTCCTTGCTTGCTTGTTTGCTTGCTCACCTGCTTGATTGCTTCCTTCCCGCCTTCCTTCCTTGCTTGTTTGCTTCCTTCCTTGACTGCTTGCTTGATTCCTTCCCTGCTTGCTTCCTTGCTTCCTTGCTTCCCTCCCTGATTGTTTGCTTGCTCGCTTGCTTGATTGCTTCCTTCCTTCCTTTTGTTCCTTCCTTCCTTCTTTGCTTCCTTGATTGGTTGATTACTTGCTTGTCCCCTTCCTTCCTTCCTTCCTTCCTTCTTTGCTTGCTTGCTTGCTTGCTGACGTACTCGTTGTTGCGCTTTTCAGCGATTTTTTTCCATTCCGTGTTCTCCGTTAATTTCGAACAGAACAGTATTGATCTGGGGTTAGATTTCGAGCTATTCCTATATCAGCCGAAAATAATCCATCAGATTGTCTCCTTGAAATGGAGACCAGTGGCATCGACATTTACGAATGATGACTTCAAAAGTGCAATTGTTAAACCCCAAGTGATTACATGAATATACCGATACAACCAGACAACACATGATTTCATTCATTGTGCCTGAACTGGATCACTCAAGTCAATGCGCACCTGAATTTGCTCATTCTTACAAACCTAATTAATCATCTGCTCAGTGAGAATCGGTGACCCACCAACGGGTTAAACCTGTGTAGTCAATTGGAAACCTGCCTTGAGAAAGGTTATTCGAGGTCCCGGAAACTGGGCCTGCTAACAGTCACTCGGGGCAACCTTTGTGTTATTGAATACCAAATATTTACGTATAACCACAGATTCTCCATAGTTTTCTGATTGTCTGAGTTGTAAAAGGGATATAGACATATTTTTATGAGTATTTCTGTTGAAATCGAGGGAATATCAAAATGCACTGTAAGTGTTTATTGGTGATGTCACAGGTCATGAGTTGAAAACATGGTCGAGCAAACTCGTTTCATACGAAGCTACCAAAACAGTGATATAACTGGGAAATAAAACCGTTAGGTCAGGCAAGAATATTTATGCCATTTAGCATTGGATTTAATCATCGGCTATGTCAGAATACTAACTGAAAAGATCAAAAACAATTAACCAATTTTTTTCAGCCCTGAAAAGGACCGGTTTGTCGTTCGTTTACCAACACCTTCCTGAGGCACTCTCGGACTCCCTGGAAAGAGCGCAGTCAACCCAGTGGCCCACCAGGCAATCACAATAGCTAACTACACGGCAAACAGTTTTTCATTTCACAAGTACCCATTGATGCAATAGCACTAGAGTCAGCCGAATGATTCAGACAATTTCTCCATCTAACACATTCAAGCAGTCATTCCTTTTTGGCACACTGTAACTCACATACCTCAGATGTCCAACTTCTCATGTAGGCCTGGACTATGAATGAATAATCCGAGTCCACGAATTCTGATTTTGCGTGTACAGCTGCCTTATCGGCCAAGTTGGAGACAGTACCGAGGGTCGCTCCTCATCTCATCTCAGAATTACATGGGATTGGCTATAAAGGATGCCTAGAAACGACTTTTTCGATCTCAGAAACCTACCAGCGGATGTGCGGTGAACTCATCCACATCCACCTCATTACCTGGAATGATTTCGAACTGGAGCAGTAAGCAGATTCCCCACTTCAAGAACTATTTTGTGGGTGCGGGTTTTCAATAACCTTGTTGAAAAAACACTCAACTGGTTCACCACCTTTCTGTTGCTTGTAGCAGAGGGCCACAAACTTATGACGTTGGCTACCTGTTGAAGTGGTGGAGGAGGTGAAAGTTAGTGCTTTTAGCAGGAAACCTGACCAAGTATTCATGATGCAGTGGCGTCCTACTCAAGCTTGAGTTTATGGCAGCGAACTGATTGGTCAGTATCTAAGAGACTGGTTTGGAGCTCAGGTGTAGGTGATGCATCAGGATGTGATAGCCCAACCGCAACATCTTCTGCATACTGTCTAATGAAGGAACAATCAATGACATACATGGAGGACGTGTAGGCAGAGAATTGAAAAGGGGAGAGAATTGCGCCCTGTAGTAAGCCTTGGTTTGAAACAGAGATGGAAGAGGTTCTGTCTCCGTATCTTGTAAACTGATGTCAACTGGAAAAATAACCAGAAAATAGTCCAATGAGTGAGGGTTGTATTCCCTTATTTGAGAGTATGTCGAGAAGTTTTCGTCTATCAACACTGTTAAGTGCATCACTGTAATCTGGAAACCAGGTACGCGCAGCTCTTGATTTCTTGTCCAGCGGAGACAAGACATTATGGATCAAAGAAGCAACAGCATCCAAGGTGGAGCAAGAGCGACGGTAGGCGAACGGTTTTATGCCTCGTACTGTCAAATCACTGGACAGTTCCAGGAGTTATAACTTCTCAAACTCCTCTTGTGCGATGGAGATACAGACAGTTGGACGGAATTTCGTCTTTTCTGTCTTGGACTCAGGAGTGATGGAAGCTGATCTCCAGCAGTCGGGAATCTTGCAATACATGCATTGATTAAATAATTGTGTCATGACTGGTGTGTTACTTTTGCACACTGCTTGAGTAGAGCTGGGGGAAGATTATTAGGTCCGCAGGATTTGTTGCACTTGAGGTTTGACAGCTCTTTGTAAACAGCTTGAGGGGATATGTTGTGGGAGATGGAGCTGGTAAAGCTGTGACAAGATAGGACGTCAGTACAACTGAACAACAAAGGACAAGGTTGGTTGTCGAAGCCGTGGTTTAGATCTTCGACAGTACCATTTGGAAAGAGTGTCTTGTGGAGGTATCACTTACATGTCTGATGGACATCCAAAGTTTGCAGCAATTATGATTGGCTAGGAGCACACGACTGTTTGCCATTAAGCCTGAGGATTTCTGATTTGCTTGACAAAGAAAGGGTTTTCGCAGAGTGATAACTCCTACTTTGTAAGCACTTTCCTTCCTAAGGCGTAAATTTTTGAGGGACGGAGAGGAGTATCTATCACTATGGTCTCTTATGGGCAACATACATTGTAGCAGAAATTCAAGTACCTGGTTAGATGCTCAGAAAGCAGTGCAGTTTCGGTGGTTGAAGATGTCAAAGTTAGTCAGCTCGATCATAGCTTGAAGTCTTTGTAAGTTTTCTGAACCACATTGACGCTTTTCGCGTTTTGGGTCACGACAGAGGGTGAAGATTCTGTGGTCACTTGAGCTATATATCACTGAAGAGAACAATATCCTGGCGTGATCCGACATCCGCAAAGATCTACGGACTGGATTCAAATCGCATTTGGGACTCGGTAGATGCGTATGATTGCCGTGACAAACCATGATTCATTTCAATGAGGATTTGAGCATTTGCTCTGCGTGATGGAAAATTACAGATACGTCTGATCTCTTTCTTCAGCGGGGTGTGAAAAGAGGGAGGATGGGAGGATTGTTGAATTTAGGACCTTATCAGTCTGTGCACTGACCCAATTTCATCCATTTTCCAATCAGTACAAATTATACAGACTGAAAGATTGCCAAAATCATTTTTACCGAGTTCAACTACCGCAGGTAAAGCGAAACCTCTTATGGGCTATGGGACTCGTTATACCGTTGGGTAGAACTGCAACCACAGCCTTGTCAACACGAAGTTCCTACGGGTTGGTGGCAGTTTTAGCGGCAAAACCTGATGCATCTCTCTACGTGCATCGGCGAACCGGTCGTATCACACCTGAATCAATCAAATGTGTTTGCTTGAGTGAACTAATCCAAAGAACTGTAATCCGAAAAGAATCAGTTACAGAGATGACAAGGTGGTCGTTGATTCTCGAACTGAAACATCTGAACTTACTCGAGGACACTGAATCGTGTCTTCAGAAAGTGGATCGCCAACTTTGCGAGCTTCATCCAATTCCTTTAAACAATTGACCATCTTGTCGTAAATTGAACTTTCGTCGAAGATCCGAGAGCTAGCGAAGCAGCACTGTCCGTGATTGGTCATCGTGGCTTCGTGTGCTGTTTGTGCAGCTGGTTCAACTGGAGAGTGAACGATGCAAGAGGAGCTCAATGTGTAACAATGACTCGTTATGGAATCTGAAAACCAGAATAAACATTACGATTCGTGTTCAGAAGTATTAGGCACCTTTTGAATTTTAGGCAATTCACAGACAAATAAACATGTTTGCAGAGGTAACGAAGAATATTGTGAAGTTGAAGGGAGTGGGGAATACGGTCCTGCAGAAAAATCCTATAACTATTATCAATGTATCAGTATAGGTCCTGCAACTGCTCCTCATTCGTAAATGTTGGTTTGGGTCGAAAGGACACTGAGTAATGTGCGGAACAAAGTGAGTCAGTCAAGCCACCACGTAGTGTGACAACTAAAAGGTCTGACAAGGTTTCGGCTCCGAACAGACATACAGGTCAGCATCCTGGAATATTTCGTGTTTTCATTATAAATACCGTTTTGTAAAACCGGTAATAATTATACGTTCTGCTGTCTAGATGGCACGTTTTGTTTTCCCTGAGTGAAGAAGTTTCGAATTGGCTGCCCAAACTATAGGAGAGGAAGAAATCTAACAGCCACTTGGCCGTGAACTCAGAAACACACTCCACATGATCATTTTGTATTTTCACTAAGAGTACAAAAAATGCAATCACCCAGACAATAACAATAACAGTAGTAGAGATCATTTGACTATCAAGTGCTAGTCGACACGGTCCTTGAGGATATCCGGCTGGTAAGAGTGGTTTCTCTAGAAACTCGGTTTTCCTGAAGGTGAGTACCTAATTGCGGAACTCAGACGGGAAATAGGGTTACAGACTGAGTGAACCGAGCCGAAATAATAAACGGGGTAGTATGAAAGACGACGAAAATTGTGAGCAAAACGTGTTCTCTTGCTGCCTTTAGCATCAACTATCTGACTATGTCTCAGTATCATATCATCAGTTGAAAAAGAGTAAATGGTCACGATAAATCTCGAATTCGCAATCAACATTCGCAAAAATGATCAGGGGAGATTTTTCACCCAGTTCGAAATTTACCTTCAGTAGGGATTCGACTGTCTCCACAAGTGGTCCAGAGCACTACAGCTTCATTTCCAATATCCAACCAATCAGGTGAAGTCAGACCGTAACTGTTAGATCGTGTAGATACAGCGAAGTCGCCTTTTTAATTGGTCAGCACTTTCTCTGCTAATAAGTGCATGCCCATTTTCCTATACAAACGTGTTTGTACCAACCAAATGTAACAAAACACATTCTTGCTGGTCTTGTCGTTCTCCCAGTCCATGCAGTCCAGATTCGAGTCATTTCATTGTGTACGATTGGCCGGTTAGATACAATCCATACTCCTTCGTGCTGGCCGACACAGACTTAATGGTCAGTTGACCGACCTCCTTGCTACCCATGAGTGAGATGACTCGAATATCCCGATATACACAGAATGAAGCTCCGGTAATCTCACCGAGACTAAATCTGGTTTGTAATCAATCCAGGTATACAGCAAAACCCTCTACAGGGGACTCTCAGGGAAGACTACAATGTCTGCAAGTGCGGGGCGTTCATTCCATTTGGGGGTTTTGGGAACTTATGAGGATGCAGACGGGTAATAGAAATGTCCTATAATCAGGGGTACCTGATTGGGGAACTCTATAGCATAATGTTCGGAAACCGAAGGATCTACACTGTCGAGAATCAAAATTAGGGGAACAAATAAATAGCCTTAAATTAGCGGATGGTGCTTTGAGAGTATGCAATTACCACCAAATAGTACTACAAACTTGGCAAAAACCAGTTTCACAATACGATCAACGTGCCATTTTGCAACTTCAGTCTTCTTGCTACTTCGGTTTGCGTAGTCCCGAGTGAGAGCGATTTCAACACGTCCTATCACTTCGGGCATTGCGAATACCACAAATGCCGTCGCGTCATGCAGCTGCCCAGTACTTAACAGCTGAACCTCCATGATAGTGTATCTGAAACTGAATGCTGGATTAAACGTTGGGAGTTACGGTGTAGCATACGGAAGGATGTGAAGAAGGAGAACAAGACTGCATTCTTCTTGACAGCTGGCGGCCGTTCATTGTACAACCACTACCAGTGCGTCGTGAAGATCTTGTAAAGGATACGAAAAGAAAATACTTTGCTTCCGTGATTTCAGCTCCATGTCTTGGTTGGATGCCGAATGAAAGGCGGAGATTCCCTGATTTCTACTCTCGTCGTGACAATTTGTTGATCGTTTTAGTTGGATTATTGTGTCTTAACGATAGTGTGGTCATTCCTCCGACATTTCGTTCTGTCATCTTGGTCGATCTCCTTGCAGGACATTTGGGTGTCGACAAAATGAAGTCATTGGCCCGACTAACTTGCTGGTGGCCTGGAACTGGATTCCAACGTCGTACGTACCGCCAAAAACTGTAGCTAGTGTTTACATTAGATACATCCAAATCCTTCAAAGTGGCTTCCTTGACCGGTGTCCTGTGAGGTGTGGCAGCGGGTACATGCAGACTACTGTGGACCCTTCTTGGGTAAAACCACACTCTTGTAGTCGTTGATGCTTTTTCCCGCTGGTCAGAGGTATATTTAACAACTTCACTTACGACTGACTTCACACAGACTGCGCTCAGGGAACCATTCAGCAGAAAAGGGGTTCCGTTTTTGCTGGTTACTGACAATCGCACACATTTCACTGATAAACTCTTGGATGAGTGGTTAAAAGGTCTTGGTTGAAAACGTGTACGCTGCTGCTCGTCATCCGCAGTCTAATGGCCTTGCAGAGAACTTTGTACGCACACTTAACAGTGCAATTTATTCCGAGAATCCTCATACAGTTTAGGACTTGATCTTCCCATTGACAATTTTCTCATGCAATATCGTAATGCTGCACATTCTGCTACTGTTAACAGTCCATCTCGGTTATTTAAATGCAGTAGTTTGAGGACCAATTTTAAGTGTATATTGAAAGCTAATGTCAGTTATTTCAGAGGCAATGATTTACAGCCAGAAAACGGGATTGTCATTTCGCGCAACGAGTACCAGATGGTCACTATTCTGGATATAGATGATCTATCCAGTCATAGACGTCTTGTTGACCAGGTACAGTTTAATGAAGAAAGTCAGTCTGATGTCATTTCACCTGTTGTTGCACAAATTGATAATTCTGATCTAGATACTTTTCAATCCGAGAATCTCAGGGACCAACTTAGTATTCAAAGATCTGAAAGAATTGGTTCATTACCAAGAAGAGAATACAAACACCCTCAAGTCAATTCAGAGTGCGGCGGATGTGATATTCAAGATTGACTCTTTCTGTTTTGCATTACTGTATTCTCTCTGTTATAATACATACTTGTACGGTACGTGATTTCCCGCATACGAAATAATTCACTACATTTTATGCGGTCTTGGAGTTCTTGATTCTCAGTAGTTCTGTGCGGAGTTCAGTCTATTCAATCCATTCGATGTCAAAGTAAGCCTAAGAGAGATATTCTGCCACTCACTGCCCCTTCTCGCTAAATACATTGTTCCATTTCTAGTCAAGCTGTTTCTTAAAATCCTCTTCTATCGATATTTCAGACACTTCGTCCGATAGTCTTTTCCCATCTCCGGTTCATTCAGAAAGCTGAGCATCTGTGAAGAAGCTGTTTAATCGGCAAATTTGATCCAACTGAGAAGGCCAGCAAATAGTTGGAATTAATGTGCATTGTTAATTTTACTTTAAATCAACGGCGAAGCTGTGAATTCGAAACAGCGACGTTCGTACGCGCGATGTGCACCTGAAATACGTGCACGAGTCGTTGTTGCATGCAATGAGAGCGAGAACTCGCAAAACATGGCTAGATATTTTGGAGTCTAATATAAAACGGTCCATTCTTGGGTGAGATCGGAGTTATCAGTTGATTCCGAAGAAAAAAGCGGAAGAATCAGAATGCTTTCTGAATTTGAAAAAAATGAGATCTGAAGATACAACGATCACTCTGGATGATGTAAGAATCCGGATGTATGCGATATATGAAAAATCTGTTGGTTTTTCCACCATCAGTCGATACCCAGATGGGAGGTTGATAACCAGTAAACTGGTGCATCCAGTACTTGTTGGTTCCAATATTGATATCAACAAAAGGGCGCGGAACTCTTTCGTAGAAAACCGTTTCCTGGTCTGGATCGATGAAGTGAATTCCAATCTTTTTTGTCGGAGAAATCGTGGGAGATTGTACCTGGCTGAACGTGCTGTTGCGAAGTTGGCGAACTCACATGGAGTGAACTTACACATCATTGGAGCTATGAGTGAACTGGATGTAGTAGACATTGAAATGAAGCTAGGGTCTTACACGAGCAATGGCTGTGTAAAATCTTAGATAAACTGAGAGAAACGAGTGGAGTTATAATTATGTGTGATAGTGCTTCTTGCCACTCGAAATTGGAATCTGTTTTCGTGGAACAGATTCATGCACGTGCTGAACTGCTTCGGCTAAGTCAGTATTCTCCTATGTTGAATCCTATTAGAAAACATGTGGAGTGTTTTGAAGTCGAAAATAAAGAGTAATATGCGACTTGGATCCACGGTGATGTTGTAAAGACTTCCAGATTTCACAATAATGAAGACCGAGTGTCGAATATCCTTTCTGGAGAAAATTGCGAGAGACTCTATTTATGAGTTCAGTGATTCTCTGTGTTTAAGCGTCGTCAGCCCCAAAAAGCAATACTATTTGAGAGCCCCTAATGAAACCGACTTATTGTAAGTTTATTTTGGTTACTATAAGTTTTGATTATTCTTCAAAATCCGTCTTCATGCTTGTAAAATGAAACAACTATAGGACGTTATCGGGATTGTTACGGAAGAATATAATTCTGACCATCGCTAAATTCTGTATCCAGTTCGCGTAATTTTCATGTTTGCGAGGGGAAAAGAGATCAAGAATGTCTCGATGAAAGCCTTTACAAAAAGAAAACGACTATAAGCATCATCGTTGTAAAAGCTAGTAAGGTTACGGACCAAAATAACTCCAAGATAAGAAATAGAAGATTCTAATCGGTTGAAAATGCCCACAGTCACTTAAGAAAGTAAGTTCAGACGAATAATTGTTGTCGAAAATTCGTGATGATCCTGTTACTTTTTCCGTGACGTAACAACCAACAAAATGGCTGACACCAAATTCAAACGGTGCCCGTGTGTGATGTGAAATGAAATGGTAGAGTTGTTAAGACCCAGGGTCTTTTGATTCACATTGAATTGCCGAATATTTAAGTGTGGTGCGTTTCTGCGTGTGTCCGTGTAAACGTAGGCCGCAGGAAGTGGAGGGAAAACCAGTCAATCCCGGCTGGAATGAAGCATAAGGAAGCACTGAAAGCAAGTCTACGCCGAGATCGCGAAATCTGATGGTCGCAAAGTGGATCAGCGATGGAGCTTGCTACCACTGTGGGAAATCCCCACAAGCTACTCTGTCTTGTGCGAGTTGATGGTAAGGAAGCATTAGGTTTGAGTGAAATGATCTGTGAAACTGACGTTCCGCCAACTCCTAATCAGCAGCGTCGTCCCAAACGCTGGGCAGAGCACATTAAGATAGTTTAGCTGGCCTGCAAAGTCGGCCCAACATGGCTACTCCGGTACTTGTTCCATGGTCCGATTCGATAGGTCAACTTATTGAAGCGCAGATACACCATGAAAACCAAGCCTTCAGGTGTCACAAACCATCGGGCTTCGATACGTTTCCTCGGCCCTTTTCAAAGATAGTGAAGTGAAGCATTTCAAATCGGTACTCTTACATTGTCTCTATGCTCAGCCACCTAGATAACAACTCCATTATATTGCGTTAACCTTATGTAATAGTATTTAATGGACTTTTAAAAATGATTGACAGAAAGTAAAATCAATCAAGCACACTGTCTAACATGTTCTTCCTGCTTTATTAAAAGCACAACAGTTCTGGTTCGTGGGAAAAAGCCAAATTCATACTGCAAGTCTGACAAAATGGTTCCCAAGGTGAAACGCAAAGTGCGAGAGCTAAAAACGTAGAGGTTTCACTAGTGAATGTATGTGGTCGCTAGACAATTAAACCACCAAGACTATTACTTGGTTCATCTAGAGGCATACAGTGGTTGTGAAAGATAAAAATTAATTGAACTAGTCCGCAAATGGATAACTGTGACGAAATTGTTCACGTCTTTATCAGGACAGAATCGCAAGCCAATGGATGTTTCTTATTGAACCAATGCACGGGGATAGCACGAATGTATACACGATGGCACTATCAAAACTTCAGCTGAAGGAGATCGAACAAAAGAAATTTCATTCCACGAAATGAGCAAAAATGGTGATGAACTTTAGAACTAAAGGGCTCAAATCAAACTAAACTGATGAAATAAGGATCCGTTTTCACTACTTTGGTCTTAATACATTTTTCTTGACCAAGCAGCAGTTCACATACAGATCTGATTCGATCACAGAATACCACTGTTACGAGGTCAGTAGTTAAGGCTTTTGTGGATGTTGGTAACACAAAATACAGAAAAACACGCTCACAATTCTTGCACCTGAGAGTTTATACACTTTGACATCCGAAGTGTCGTCTAGCTGCCACTCAAAGATGGACCCTAACTGCAGTCTTTCATTCGTGTGCCCCAACAATTTCTTATCACTACGCGGTAATAGTAAAGGCGGATTGAAACTCGGATACATTTTCTCCATTGTAACTACGCTGTAGTCCTCGTTTCCCATTATTATCCTCAAAGTTAGTCTGAGACCGCAGTGTGATTTCAACTGCTTTGTTCGCTTGGCCCACTTGGGACGCGTAAAGCCGGCTGAGAGGTGTGGCCCTGTCTACTGGTCTTGTTAATGATCGATTTTCGATCACTTGGTTCGGTCACATGACAGCAACTGAGCTTCGTATCTCTGGTCGCAACACGGTCAAATCCATGTACTTAATTGTGGGCGCACATTATGGTGCGATGCGCAGACGACGAGCACACGGTGCGGCCACCTACGCGAAATATGTGTGGGAGTGATTGATAAGTCTGTCTTCAGACCAATTAGGAGATCTCAAACGGCCATTCGGACGGGCCTTTCGAATAATTTTGACCTTATTCCGGGAACATTTGTGGTCTATTTCCGAATGATTTTAACCTAATACCGAATAATTTGCATCTGTTTCCGAATAATTTTGACCCAATACCGAATAATTTTGATCTATTCTCGAATAATTTTGACCTAATTCCGCAATAATGCGGAAAATGGCTTATTGAATAAAGCCCTCAGGGCCTTCACTCTACTGACTTGTGGGATTACCAGATATTGTCCCACTGCCCCCAGCTGCTTCAAAGTTACTATTTATCTGTCTTTGCCTAAATGCAAGCATTAGTTAACATTCAGCGGGAGATCCAATTCTACGGACCACCTTCATACTTTGTTCTTGTGTCTCTGTAGATAAAGTCGTCCGATATGGCCGCGACCACATTGGCATCGTGCGCAACCACGCGTATAAAGTTCTCTAACCGTTCGCGAGGTCGTTTGCGAACATCAGAATGAGTAGAGGCTCCGTACTGAGCCCCGCGGTACGCCGCTGCGCAGTAAACTGTAGGAATCGTGTCTAGCCGATCAATCATACGTAATGAAATAATCTGGTCTCGGACTACGCGCACTGGAAGAACGACAAAACCAGACAAGAACAGCGAGAATATATTCTGTTACATTTGATTGGTGCTCACTCGTTTATACACAAAAATAGCCATGTATTCATTGGCAGATAACGTCCTGATCAATCACAAAACGACTTCGCTGTATCTATACGATCTAACATTTATGGTCTGGCTTTACGCGATTGGCTGGATACTGCAAATGAAGCTATAGCGCACTGGACCGCGTGTAGGGACAGTTGAATCACTACAGAAACTTTCTCGCGGAACTCTGTTTCCTACTCTAACCTGGAAGCTTTTATCTGTTATGGACTACCCCAGAGCCGCTAGTTTAGTAAGTAGGAGGCGGTGGTTTAAGGAGTCGAATGCCTTTTGGTATTCGAGGTCACATATTGCCACTTTGTCCCCTAGTACAGCCTCCCAGTTGCCTTGTCAAGGGAGTTTACCAGGTTGATCAGGCATGAACTCCGTCTTACGAACCCATGTTGACTCGGTACCACTAAGTGATTTGTCGTTATATGGATTGTTATCCTGTCCCTCAAAATTCTTTCCATCGCCTTTAAGACTACTGAGGTAAGGCTGACCAATAAATGGACAAATATCTGTCAAGTTCGGAGAATATCAGGTACGTTGCAGATGACCCCAAGCAAACGCGGCTAGAAGGCGAGCGAGTCACTTGAACTGTCATTCAACGCAAAGCGTATCACACCTCCACGTCGGTCGCAAGCGTTGTGGACCAGACAACACTGAGGATATACCCAATGATAGCCGTGCTCAATTGCTTTCTTAAGTGGAGTCACATCAAAAACTTGGTGTTCAGACTGCAAAATCAGACCTACTTTCATGCTCACGAATTTATTGAACCACTCAATTTGCTACCGCACTTCTACTTTACCGATGAGAGTAATGCACCGTTGTTGTGTCCCGAATTCGGCAAGCAGACGGAAAGCACTCTTGTACGGATGAAAGTATGTTCAGTTGCAATGTACGGCCAGCACGAGTACAAGCAAGCATGTGGAAACACAAACATGTAGACCAGTGCTTGAATTAACGCTGTATGGTGTTTGAAGCGTAGTCTAAGTGTACAATCGGAATGGACCACGCAAGGTCGTGCACCACGTGTTACGATATGATTAGTCAGTGGTGTCCGGGACGAAACACGGCAAACGTCAACTGTGTACGTGTGTATACGAGGGCAGGCGTGTGTCCATGATTGCAAGAAATTTGGGTCGAGTGTATGCAGTTTGCGTGTGCGTGAGAGATTGTCTGTGTAAGCACATGGCTGTTCAAGCCGAACACAACACCTCTCGCTTTCCGAGGAATGAATTCCATGGCGTACGATGGGGCGGTGCGGTCACTATGGTAATCGTAGTAGTCCCAGCAACAGTAGGAGTGGTAGTAGTAATAACAGTAATAACGGCAGCAGTGGTCGTTGTAGGTCCAGAAACAGTAACCACAGAAGTAGTAGCAGTAGTAACGGTAATCCTAGCAGTATCTGCAGTAGCAGTTGGAGGAACAGTACTCGGTAGTAATAGTAGTAGTAGTAGTAGTAGTAGTAGTAGTAGTAGTAGTAGTAGTAGTAGAAGCGAAAATGCAGCACACCGATTCAAATAGTTCCCATCTGTAAGTGTCAATAAAGCACTGAGTCACTTGAATTGCAGTAGACTCGATAATGTCCAGGTAATTCCGCAGTCAAGTTTGCCAGCTGATCTTCAACGCGTTCCCTCAAAGTTCCGATGTATTTTCTAGATGTGATGAATCCTTCATAATTATGTCTCTGGCGCCATGTACAAATTCATAACTCGGGTTCAATTCTGGTGACACCAAAGTTATGTCCACGAACTCGGTAGCAGAAGGAATGCACGCTTGTACGGAAGGAAGTGTTTTCAGTTGCAATATACGGCAAGCACAAGTACATGCAAGCAAGTGAAAATGCAAACACTAGGCAAGTGCGTGAGTCAACGCTGTATGCTGGTGAAAGCCTAGGTCAAGTGTACAACCCGATTGGACCACTTCAAACCGACGTTATTGTGGACTGCTTCCTACACACGGACAAAATAGACGTAAGGCTCTATTCGCTATCACATTGTACATGGTTTTCCGCGAAACCTCAAGGAGTTTCGTAATTGTACTGCATTATATTGTATTGAATTGAATTGAAGACTTCAGCAAGTTACCTAGCTCACATTTCAGCCAAATGGAGGGAACCTGATCACTGACACTTTGAAATAAGCATGAAAATAAATACCACAGAAATAAAACTGGTTCAGCAACCGAGGTTCTTGCGAATTTTCTCTGTGACTTTCATCTTGTCAACCAGAACACGTGCTAAGCAAGACACTGTAGACTTGCATGAGATACTATTACGGGAGGGGATAAGTCCAAGTGCGGAACTCGTGGAGGAATGTGAACGGCAAGCAACTAATTTATTGTAAAGATAATGGGTGGGTTCCACAAGAATCTCCTTGGCGAATTTTTTACGGGCGATAATGTGCAAATCGCAAACTTTGGAGAAAAGAGAGAGCCCATGGAAATCAAAGAGACACGACTGATAGCGGACAGGCCGTGGTGTAATGTGATCAAACCCTTCCAAAATAGACCAGGAAAGATTACGGGAGAGCGGTACAGTAAGACTGAGTGAATACACTGATGGACAAAAGAAAAAATGACAGGTTGTATGGCACCAAACTGCCTTAGCTTACGAATTTGAAGAGACGGTCAAATTAGTTTTTTCACACTATCAAGAATATGGGAAGACCAATGCAAATTGGTGCTGACGGTACTGCTTAAATATTAGATTGAGTCAGCTATGGAAGTGGGGACACTGTTGATGACTGATTGCTCATTCGGTTGAGATGAACGAAAAAGGGAGAAAGTACAATCAAAACATTTGGAAGTGTTCAAACGTAGTCTGGAATGGGACGAAAATATCTGAATATTGCATAATTTCTCAGAAAAAGAGTTAAAGTCTTCATGGTTGGAGATAGATTGACACAGCACGACGTCATCAGCGTACTTAAAAAGTTGTGCAGGTGGTGCAGTGGTCAAGTGGCTGATATATGTGGTGAAGAGAAAGGGGGAAAGAACGGCACCCTGAAGAACATCTGAGTTGTTAATCAAAGGACTCGATAAACTTGCACCAACTCTAGTACACTGAGTTCTGTTGAGAAAGCAGTCTCTCAACCACGAGAGTAAAGAAGAGGGACATCCAAAAGATTCCAGCTTTTGAAGAAGTAGAGAACGGGGAACCCGAATCAAAAGTGGAGGCTTAGTGAAGAAAGACACCGAATGGATTTATTGGAATGGTTTAAGTTGTTTGAAATGAAATGGCAAACTGAAGGAACTGCATTCAGAGAGCATCTGTTAGGTTTGTACGCAAACTGAACAGCAAAAGTGGAACTCAGTCGACTTAGGATAAAACGCTCGGTCAACTTGAGCGCAAAAGAAGTGATGACGATGGGACGAAAGCGTTTTGACAAAATGTTAAAAGTAGGGTGTTTTGGAGTAGGCACTACTGTCATCGATTTCCAGGAGACAGGAATAGCACCAGCATCAACAGATTCATTGATGAGGGAAGTCGAAATTCCGGATAGTTGACTCGTTCCAAATTTGAGAACGGTGGAAAATAAGCCGCCTGGACCCATAGCAGAAACTGATTTTGAGGTTCGAAGAAACATGAAGACTTCTTCTGAGGAAAATGGTTCTATATCTGAGGGAACAGAAAGAAGGTAGGATGGTAGGGTATCCGACGAAGGATGAATAAACGCGGAGTTTAGGCTGTCGGCATCTATGTTGTAGTTTTTTGACCGGGCCCGTTGTCCACGTAGACGCCGGATACCGTACCAGAGAAGTTTGCAACTGGTGATACAGAAGAACTGGTGGGCAGCCATTGTATCTCTATTTTGATCAGGATGGAGTGTTGTTTCACGGAAGTCTGGTCGTGTGGCTTATAGCCACGTGCTTTCCGCCTTATCAAAGATTTCAACAGGGGAAAAGTTTCACTGCCGTTGTTAAGAACGTAGTCTCCATGGAGCAACGCATATCGAAGGCCGCACTCACTGTCATCGTAAATAAATCTAGCCGGCAAAGAGAGAAATCGAAGGAAAACCACGAAGACACAGTGGAAAAGGATCTCTAAAAAAGGGTAATTTTGGTGGGTGACAGGTTTCTAGAGGTGACCTTCGATTGTTTTGTCCTAACGAGTGAACAGGGCCCTGAACGTGAATAAATTTTGGGTCCAATGATAATGGAAGCGTGATCAGTGGTTTAAACAGGAGCTTTCCGTTGCAGGTGAAGAAGCTCGGAATGGTTGGTGATAATTCTGTCTGAAATAGCATTCCCTTTAGCTGACATAAGACAGAAGTCACTTAAACCAAAAGCAAGAAATGGATACGTAGACTCATGCATAAAATAACAGATAACAATGCATAAACAGTTAGATGGTATTGGAATCAGAACGGGTATAAAAGCGTCAAAGAATAGGTCGATGTCCCTCTAAGAACGAAAAGGAGCTATGTAGAGGTTACGGTACCTCTGTTACAGTACCTCGAACAGGCGAGAATTTAGGGTGACATTTAACAACCACGCAGTCAACCCCTTTAAAAGCGAAAGTAAAAACAACTTCAGACTTGCCAGACAACTCGGAATTGATGCAATTCATCACACCACCATCTGTCTTCTTCTTGCACTGTTTTCTGTCTTGACGAAAGCACTCGAAGTTTTCAAGGAGATTGAGTTTGTCATCAATACTTTCTTTCAACCAAGTTACACAGGTGTTCTTGTTAATCCGAGAAGTCAGGACACTGGTTAGTAAAGACATCTTTCAAAATCATCGGTGAGAGTCGTGGCCAATCGGCTGCGAATCTTTTAGACCCATCCCCGCCGTACTTCAGTGACGTTGGAATGAGCTATAACGAGAAGACATTACAGAATGTGACCTTTTGAGGGTGCTCCTTTCAAGTTTGGAAACCAACGAAAAAACAGCTTTGATATTGAGTTTCAGAAATCCTGGGGACATTTCGTAAACTGCTACATTTCGATGTGTGCAGCCTACAGCAGAAGTGAGCGCAAGAGACTGAACAGTGGCTTTTGCATGATCAAAATTCAAATAACCATTGGAAACCGCAGAAAAGCTGTAAATTTGATTCGATATACTCAGTGGAAATTAGCAGTCGCTCACACGAATATAGTAGGCAAGCATTCAGTTCACTTGGAGTCTAAACGAGAAGACTACTATAAGAGTGATGGATCATTGCCGTTCAAAGGCGGTGACCAAAAGTGAAGTATCATTTCGTTTTGAAGAGAAACAACTCAGTGGGAACCCCTACGAATAGCCTAGTGGTGACGCGCTTGACTCACAGTTGTGGAGCTCGTATTGATTTTTTACGCCTCGGTCAGGACGTTTACCGTTTTGAGTTTTTTTCTCAACCCTGCTATATCGTCCACTCTCGTTTGCTTCGTGTGCGTACTAATTCGCAATCAGCTGACTCTACTGACGCACTCACGCGCACGTACGGTCCTTCCGTGGAATGGTTTAATCATACACATTTGGAATAAACGCGTTTGCAGTCACACCGCGTCAACCTTTTCACTACAAATTGGTGAGCCCGCGTTTCTACTTCTGGGTATTATGCTTCCCATCCATCATTTACAAATCATACCACTAAATTTCGTGCACCTTTCTCATCCGACGTGGATTCTAATGGTACAGAGATCAACGACAAAGCCCTCGAACCTTCAGCCACGTGAAACTACCTCCACTTGGAGTTTCAAATCCCTGCTTGTGGTTCGCACAAATAGAAGCGATTTCCCACATCAACCATGTGCGTTGTCAGTCTGCATTGTATTCATACGTTGTCCAAGGCCTTCCTGCTGAAATTGCTGAAGAAGTGTGAGATCTTATTTATGAAACCCCACCAAACTATCCGTACGACACAATCAAGCACGTAATTATCCAGCGGATCGGATTGTCTGATCGACATCGCATCGAAATTCTGTTCACAAATCTTTCCCTCGGCGATCGCAAGCCTTCTCAACTTCCACGGGACATGATTCATTTGTTGGGTTTACATAAAGTGGATGACTCTCTCCTGAGACATCTGTGATTGAGATAACTTCCTCCGTCGACGAAAGAAATTCTTGCTTTCTTCCACCCAGAGGTTTCGATTGAGGAACTAGCAGTCACTGCTGAAAAACTCCTGGAAGCGAACCCCACAAACATGCTGGCCGCTACGAAGTGGCAAACGTCGGTTTCCCATGTATCTCCGATCTCCAAGACCATATTGCCAACCTTACCTCCCAGATGAATGTTGTTCTGCAGCATGTCACTCACCGCCGTCCCGTGTTCCGTTCAAAATCCTGTTACAATCACTCTGCCTTTTCTTCTCGACCATCATACTGCTGGTACCACCGACTTTTCGGGAAGAAAGCTCGTTGCTACCAGTCGCCGTGTGCTTTCCAAACAATAGCTTCGGGAAACGAGACAGTCAGTCATTAGTGGCGACCGCTGTCACAGGTTC
Source organism: Fasciola hepatica (assembly GCA_948099385.1). Classification (NCBI taxonomy): domain Eukaryota; kingdom Metazoa; phylum Platyhelminthes; class Trematoda; order Plagiorchiida; family Fasciolidae; genus Fasciola; species Fasciola hepatica. Next base: position 1,550,581 of record CANUEZ040000007.1, on the reverse strand, counting down.
AAAATCTGGTCGCTTTTTCTACATTTTTGATCGATCTATTAGAATGCGGTTTCTGATTGATACAGGTGCTGAGATCAGTGTCGTCCCCATTCCCTTTGGTGAACACAATCTGCGACCTACTACTCTCGCTTTGCAAGCAGCCAACAGCTTCCCAATAAAGACTTACGGTCAAAAGCTGGTGACACTTGACCCGGATTTACGCCGACAGTTCCCTTGGATTTTCTCGATTGCGGACGCTAATTACCCTATTTTCGGAGTTGATTTCCTTTCTGCCTTTTCCCTTATGGTTGATGTGAGACACCGTGTTCTGCTGGACAGCAATACGTCTATTAAAACATACGGCACAAGTACTGTACCATCAAATCTCTCGGAATACGTCCCATGACAGTATGCTCTCAGTTTTCCTCCATTACGGACGATTTTCCGGGGGTCACCCAACCACAAACACTCCCTCGCAACACCACACAACGGCCGACATCACATTGTCACCAAAGGTCCACCAATCTCAGCCCGTCCACGTCATTTATATCCTGATCGCCCATCGGTAGCAAAAGCAGAATTCGAACACATGCTAAACTTAGGGGTAATTCAAGTCAAGTCAAGTCAAGTATTTGCTTTATGCACCCCGGTGGGGGAATATTCAGCAGTACATAGCTATACTCACAGCAATTACAGGAAAAAGAATTCGGCAGATAAAACATGAAAAAACGCAATGTTAAGAGATGATTTAGTAGCTAAGACAATAAATGTTGTCCAAGTTCAGCGTTGATGCTTGCTGGGTTACCAAGGAAACGAGCGAGGTAAGGGACAACCGAGGACTGGTAGGCAGTCGTGCCAGCATAAATCATTTTATAATTATTGTGGGTGGAAGAGGAGGAAGCACACATGCTGAGGTCCCTGTGAAACGGGTGAAGTGAGGCATTCAGAATTCCCTCGGCGAACTTTTTGCACCTTTTGTGATGCTGGGATATGATGAAGTGTGTGAGATCTTTACCAAATATACCACTTACTTAGGATAAGCGCTTAAGAGACCTTTTTATTATGGTAAAATCTTTAGCATGTGAGCCAGGGAAGAAGGCGGGAGAAGAATACAATCAGTGAGGTAAGATGCATGCAAGGACAAAGCGATGAATGATGCAAAGGGGTACTGACATTGCCTTTAGACGCAAAACCTAGTAGGTTAGTCTTCTCACTTTTGTGAAGACGCAGGGAACATGTTCAGTCCAACAAAGACTATGGAAGATTGTAATCTCAAGGTACTTGACCGATAGTTGGCGACAAACGGAAATGTATCCTACGTGAATGTCTGGACAGGATTCCAGAAAGTTCACATACTTGTAGCCTTTGAGAAGAGAAAAGACAACATCCACCAAGCAGTCCTTGGGCCTCCTCCCTCCATATGGTTCCAAAGCACAGCGGTGACTGGAACCTGTGTGGTGATTACCGCACACTAAGCAACCCGGCGGTACCCGACCTTTACCCAGTTCCACACATTCACGACTTCTCCAACAGTTTGTGTGGGAAACGCATTTTTTCCAAACTTGATTTGGTACAGGCGTACTACCAAATTCCCGTCACTCCTGAAGATGTTCCCAAGACCGCAATCATGACACCATTTGGGTTGTATGAATTCTTGCCTATGCTTTTTGGCTTGCGCTACGCTGCTCAAACATTCCAGCGATTCATGGATCAAGTTCTTCGTGGTCTGGATTTTGCTTTCGTTTATACTGATGACGTCCTCGTTTCTAGTACGTAAGAAAACCAACATCGCTAACATTTCTGCCAGGTATTCCAAAGCTTCCAAGGTTATGGCATCTCAGTCAATACCTCTAAATGTATCCTTCGTGCCTAATCCGTTGAGTTCCTTGGCAATCATGTTGAGAGTGAAGGTATCCGACCACTCAAAAACAGAGTGAATGCTATCCAGGACTATCTTGAACCCCAGTCATTCGAGAGTCTCCGTCGTTTCCTGGGCGTTGTCAACTACTAATATCGATTCATACCAAAATGTCCAAAGTTCCCACGCTCTCACCCTTAAGCAATGATGACAACACTATTGTCGTATTGCGAACGGAGGCCTCCCAAAAAGCCGTTGGGGCCGAATTGCTGCAAATTGTTAAGGGGGTCAGACAACCGTTGTCATTTTTCTCTCAAAAACTGCAACCCCCACAGACTCGTAACAGCACCTTTGGCCGTGAATTGCTTGCAATCTACCTTGCAGTAAAACACTTTCGACACATTTTGGAAGGTAAAAGCTTTGCTGTCTACACCGGTTATAAGCCTTTGACTTATGTATTAGCTTCAATCAGCGACCGTTATTCGCCCAGGGAAATTAGACACCTCGACTACATTTCCCAATATACCGCCCATATAAGGTATATACAGGGATCCAGCAATTTTATGGCCGACACCATCTCTCGCCCAGGTATCCATCCACTAACCGACCCAACGGCATTCAGTTGGTCCGAGATAGCACAGGCTCAAAGAATGACCAAGAAATACAGAGCTACTGCTTATCGTCCTCCCTGATGTTGAAAGACTTATTCCTACCTGACGGAAATAGTACAATTGCTTGCGATGTCTCCACTGTCAAACCTCGCCCCTTTGTTCCCTATTCCCTTGGTCGCCTGATTTTTACGCATCTAAATTCCATGTCCTATCTTGGAATACACATCTCCATCAGACTTGTTTCCGATCGTTATATTTGGCCGAATACGAATAGAGACGTTCTTGTTTGGTCTAGAACGTGGATCCCTGTCAACGGAGCAAGATTCACCGGCGTGTACTTTCCTCCCCCGTCCGAATACCTACAGACAACTCACGTTTTTCTCACGTCCGCTTAGATATTGTTGGTCCCTTACCACTGGCTGACAGATACTGTCTCCTACTCACATGTGTAGATCGTTTTACGCGGTGGCCCATGGCTGTCCCTATAGCTGACACCTCCAGGGAAACAATTTCCAAAACATTTCTACACCACTTGATTTCTATTTTTGGTGTTCCATCTACGATCACCACGGATAGAGGTGCACAATTTCAGTCCAAACTCTTCCGTGATTTTACTTCTCCCCTCGGATTCTAACATATTCGTACAACGGCATACCACCCATCATCCAACGGATTAGTGGGACGCTTTCATAGATAATTAAAATCTTCTCTCACTTCCACCTCTCATTCTGTCAAGTACTCGACTTGACTTGACTTGGAGTGGACGGACGCCCTTCCGTTAACCATGTTGTCCATGTGCACTACCCTAAAGGAAGATTAGGGTTTTTGTCAGCTGATTTGTTGTTCGGCGCACCCCTACAATTGCCCGGTGAGTTTTTCGGACGCAGTCCTGATATTACCGACCCCTCCAACATTGTTCGGCAATTGCAGTTTCACATGAAATCACTTCGTTCGCTTCCGACTCGGTCCTTCATTGGTCCCACTTATATTCCCAAGGCCTTAACTACGTGCTCCCATGTTTTTCTTCGTTGTGATGTTGTTAAACCCCCGTTGCATCCAGTGTACTCAGGCCCGCTTCGCGTCTTTTCCTATAAGGAAAAATGTTTTGTAATTGATAAGGCTGGTCGGCCAGACCCTGTACACATTGATCGCCTCAAAACAGCATACCTTGATTCAGACTATATGGATTCAGTTCCCACCATGAAAACCTCTACTTCTGTTTCCAATGCTGCCAGTCCTCGTGTTTCTAACGCTCTGAGTGCTACCCGAGAGACTGACACTGTCCCTCCTCTCACAACCCGTTCTGGCCGCAAGACTGTTAAGCCTGCTCGTTTTCAACTCCCATAGTTATTTTGCACGAGCATCTATACACATATGTCTGATGCCCTGGGAGGGGAGTACTGTAGAGCTTGTATTGATTTTTTACGCCTCGGTCAGGATGTTTACCGTTTTGAATTTTTTCTCAACCCTGCTATATCGTTCACTCTCGTTTGCTTCGTGTGCCTATCGATTCGCAATCAGCTGACTCTACTGACGCACGCACGCGCACGTACGGTCCTTCCGTGGAATAAACGCGTTTGCAGTCACACCGCATGTGAGGATGTGGTCTGACACATCGTTCGATGGACGGTTCAGCCTCACTGGCAGACAGTACGTCAGCACCGGCCCCTACCGAGCCCACGAAACCACGACTGGCAGGCAATGGGGTGAATCGATAGCTGCGACGAATCCTACCAGCAGCATTTAAGCGTCAAGGCGTGGCCGCTCACATCAGTCGGACCAATGCGTCGTTTGCAACGTGTGGACGCATGTGACGGCAACCTATATATTCTGTTTTTCACCGGTATGACTAGATAATTCCGAAGCATAGCCGAGTTCTCGCTGGAGCTAGCGGGGCGGAACGAGGCACCGCATGAGGCTTCTCACCACACGGTCACCCAATTCCCTCTGGTTCGAGTCCCGGATGAGGTAACTACAGTGATTCCATGGTGAGCAGAATGTTGATATCGTGTATGGAATTACTTCTTTTGTTTGACTGTTTGTCAGGTGCACATCAATAGGAATCACTGCGTCTGGTGCGAGACAGCGCCCAAGTGCTTTCTGATAGATACCACATATCTCGGAAGATCTCGACGTGGAACATTTGTGTTGAGACCATTGCGGCTATCATTAATTTTCACTCAGTATAAATCAAGAGACGCGACAGCAGCAGCCATAACAACACAAAGGTCTAAGCAAACGAACGTTGGGTAAAATAACCCACCTACTTCTCGAATCAAACTACCCAAGTAAATCGCACTCAGTGGAGTCTGTTCGACCGGTTTCAGTACAGTTGTGCATCCGGCGCATAAGTTTGGAGCTATCTTCAGGATCGCCGAGATAAATGGGTAGATTCAAGGAGTAGTAATTCCCAGCACAACACTCGCTGGCTTAGATCGCGTAAAAGTGACCACTTTACCATCGGCTGGTATAACTTTCCAGTTGGTTTTGTCTGTCGAAGCGGAGTAGAATCGAGTCAACTGAATCTTAAAGGCTGCAGCACCGTGCACAGAGCTCACAGATTTTCCATTGTCAAGAGCATCGAGACGCTGTGGAATGAAGAACATCATACATTTTATGGAGCCGTAGAGGCACAAAGTGAGGAGAATTGTATTAACTGGTGCAAAAAAAATCACATACATTACTTCCGTTAACCCATCCGATAGACGACCATTGTATGCTAGAGGACTGAAGCGTGCTTACTTCCCCTCTAGTCCGGCCCCACAGCAATGCCATGTGCAAGCAGAACTTGGCGTTCCAGACCCGGTTCGTCTATGTTAAGTCTCACACTAACCAGCTTGTTGAAAATTCAGTCTAAGCGCAATGTGTATGAGCTACTCCTCTGATCAGACAAAAACAATAGCTATCACCAATTTCATCCGCCTTCAAATCTATGTACTCGTCGTGCATTATTACGATTCACAACCGTCACCAACCTCTCAGTCGCCCATTCACTGTCGGGAATAGACTGAATCAGCCAGATCATCTTTTCAGAGAGAAATCGAATGAACGCTACCAACAACGGAGACTACTTGCATGTTGAATTGAATGGATGCTTAAACACGGACGTGGAGTATATACCGACAATCCAGTGGAAATGCCAAACCAGCAAAGAAACTTCTCCGTAAAATGAGCAATAAATTAGTCTACCCATGTGGGCAATACGAAAAAGTCGTGGGGTTGATCGTTTTGAATGTTTTCCCTGGTAAACTATTCACGAACTCGTTGTTGATGAACAACTAAGAGGAGTAGGTGTGTGCTGGGATAAATGATTTCAGACTTCGAGGATCGATGTCAAGTTGTAATCAACTTATCGTTCGATTTTATACGAAAACTGTCACAGTACTACTTACCGTGCGATCCCGAATATACTCGTTCATTAGGTGAGAAACCATAAGAGATGGGGAAATGTGAACCTTCAATACACGATGAATTTTCCAGAGTTTTAAGTGTTGGGTTGTGTTTTCCGCCTTACTTCTGTCCAGTATCTGGCTTCTGTATTTTGGTGTTGACCGGGAAATACGATTCACAATGACAAGACACTCATTGCAACCTAAATATTCCTTTTTGGCATCCACATTTCCATAAGATTAATACTGTAGCGACAGCTAGTTCTTGTCCGTGCATTTATTTATTTGTCATTGGGCTACTTTCTCTGCAGGCATTTTTCTGTGTTCCTCCGATCGGATCAAATGAGGTCTTCTTCGAGACCACCTAATCCGGGTCATATTTCCCCACCACCTCCTGAGGTTCAGCTGCGATCCACTTTTTCCTGGGAGAAATCTTTGCTGTCTGTCGCAAGTTATTCTGCAAAGTAATCGCGACTCCTTCCGCATGCGGCTTTTGGTCAATTGTTCCGATCGAATCCATAGCTACCTCATTTCTTCGTCATAACAGTCTCCACAATTGAATTACTATGTTTGGGTTCGTTCGAAGAATATTGTTATTGTTTAAAGCTAGCTGTTTTCGGATAGTTAGGTTAATGCACACGACAGCATATCGCAGTGACATTTCGCCGTATCGTAATCACTGTTCTTTATTGAATCTGGTCACTTGGAGAGATTTGCTTTCAGTGGCACACTTCAGGCAATCTAAAAGCCTTCAGTTAGTGCTGGAGCAAGAAACCCGGTATTTTGAAGAAAAAAAACCCGAGTAACTGTGGTCAGTGGAATGGTGTGAACGATGGTTTGTAACCAACGTGAAGAGAAATGACAAGTATGTGGACTCACATTGGGATGAGTAAAACCTGCACAAAAGTGTTACTCTGGGATCAGGTCATACGACCATGACAACGACATTGATACCCAAGGTTGCAATGTTTTCATTATTTATACTATAATATAGAGGTGTTTATTTCTTCAGAAGTGATGAATAGTTGCTACTTGTGTAGCGGGGAATTCTGTAGTAACAGAACGATGCGGGTATCAAACAGATTGGACCAACTAATCAAGAGTCACTGACCAAAGAACAGACGGTGAACATGTTGGAAGCAGTCGACGGTAGGTAAAAAGAGGCATAGTGATTAGTAGATGAGACTCAGCGGGATCTCAGGCAGCTAGCAAGATAGCCCATGTGAGGGGCTACCGATCAAGCCATCAACTGGACAGAAATAACGCGCAAATGAATTAAGCTAATGGCTGCAAGCACTTGGCCAGAACCGAGTGGAATTGCCCAGGTTGCCGGAGGAAAGATGTTACTACAACCCGACCTGAAGAGTCGACTATATGAGCGGTTTTATGTGTTTTACTGACTTTACTTGTCTAGCTGCTCAAATACAGGTGTTCCTCAGCCTTCTTGCTTTCTTCGTTACACTAGGACCAGCCTGAAAGCCATCACTGGATCAACCAGATGGTCACTGTTAGCCAGAGGTTGTAGAATTGAGTTGCTGTCATCTGGGATATTGCAGTTGCTATCTCTGCTATCCGTGCAGAATTACCCGAAAACTACTCAGACCTACACTGAGTCTGGCTGCAAGCTGATTAGTTGGGTCTGTGGATTTGGCGACTGAAAAACCATGAGAACCGGAATCACGTGATTCATGCGTAGTGGAGCACGTGATGCACCCTAGTGACCCGAGTGACCTTCATTAGCGTTGGTTGCACGTACACACCCCTTACAGAGCATACACCGAATTTAGCCCGCTCAACGCCACACGGAAGTAAACTAACAGATTTTGAGAAGGGCGGAATATCCGTATTCTACCAAAATGGGACTCAGTTTGTATGACATCTCCAAGCCATGCAAGAGAACGAGGTAGGTCGTACGACGATATCTCGAATCTAACGAGAAATGTGCGCCTAAAAACTAACGAAATCAGACGAACGCAGATTAATTCGTCTAACCTCCAATAACGCATACTCCGTATCAACGCAGAAATCTTTGATTGGAGTCATTGTCTCGAAACGAACGTTACAAAGAATGCTCAAAGCTGTGCAGTGGATGAACTACAAGACATTGCTCTCACACCACAGCATCAAGAATAACGCTTATCATGGGTTAAAACACACGTAGCATGGACCAACAAGTGGGAAAATATCAACTTCAGTGATGAAAAATAATAATGTGTATAGACCGGATGCTTAGACTTATTACCGGCATGATATCAGAAACGAAGAAGGAATTTTCCGTCAAAGATACAACGACAAAAGTTCAGCGATGGCTTTTGGAGCCATCTCAGCCAATGGCAAAAGTGAGCTAGTTATACTTGAAGGTATACAAGATTCCGTTGTGTATATTTGTACGTCCGAACAGATTTTCTCCCACTAGTGACCAACAGACTACAAGATGACGCCATATTCCAACGTGATAATGCTTCTGTACACCTTTAATAAACTACAAAATGTGTGCTGTGGTTCCGTGGGATCAAGGTCATGCATTGGCCAACCTACAGCTCAGATCTAACCCCGATGGAGAACCAATAGGGTATGCATTTTTCTCGCCAGGTGCAAGAGGATTCCGTGATTTACCGGTCAAAGAGTGAATTGATAATCGTCCTTGAGGGAACAATTACAGATCTTGCAAGAAGTGTGCCGAGATGTATCGAGGTCCTCAAGAAGAATAGCGGTTGAATACGATTTTAAGTAGTAAGTATTGTAGTCCAGCTGAAGGGGTCCTATACTTTGTCACCCCCTTTTCCGCATGATCTATTTCTATTGGCTTATAACAAGTCATTTTTTTGTGGAGTTTTATATTCTACATCGTAATGGGAAATCAGTCGTTCTGACCAGATATGGTTTCGTCAGAGAATACAGAACTGGAAATATGCTGACAAACCGGGGTGCCCCATACTTTTGTCACTCAGGCTAATGTTAGACAAATTATATAACCGATAAAATGACGGACCCAACGGTGATGTAACCTGACTGGGTCACTTAGATGCAATTAATTAAAGAAACGATGAATGGAGCGGGATCATCCATTATTAGAGAGGGACACTTCCTCAACTTCTACGATCACATTCGGCAAGGTGATCAACGAGAAAAAACCGCGCATGTTCTCACAAAAGCCTGAGAACAATGACCACACGCTGGCTAACGCCGAGGATGTATGCCGGAAGTAGTGTTAGCCATGGCAGCGTGCGCGAAACGTGAAGTCAAACGAATGGTGGACGGGCGGTGCTTGGTTGATCACTCTACACCCATGTACGAGGCCTGAGCTTGGTGTGCCGGTCGGACGTCAATCGTCGTGCCTATTTTTGTTAATGTAAGTTTTGGTGCCTGCTGAAGGACTTACTGAGCTCCGACTCATCGAGTTCTCCGTCTCTATGTTCTATTGAAGGTCGCGCAAATACGTGCAACCCCCATGGAGGGGCGCTGCATCCAGCATACTACCGTAGTGCTACCGGGGTATTTGGAACTCGGATGGACGTCATTTTAAGCCACCTCCATTGAACAAATCCTGGACGCGGACAACGGTAAAGGACAAGCAGATGCTGGGATCCATTCAAAGACGGTTTACTAGAACGATCACTGGGTTGCGGGATAGGACATACAAAGATCTGTTCACGGTAGACAGACATCAACCACGAGGAGACCGAATTGGGTCGTTCAAACAGCTCAAATAGGTTTTCCGAGACCGATAGGCAGTTACTATAGACCGAAGCAAAAATTGTTGACGTAATTTTCCGGAGAAACGAAAATAAGCAAATGAAACCCAGGATCAACAGGAGCGTTTGAGCATATTTCAGTTCACACCACAATCAGCGAAAGTGGAACTCAATTGTGAATGTGGTATTGCTCTTTTATTTGACGTCAGTTCTCCCCAATGTTCGATGCATAGATTTAAATAATTCACAAAAACCATGAGCCTCACGACGGGATACAATTCATGGCACGTTTGTTTATCCGCTTGGAAGACGTTCGTGGCAAAACAACGCAGTACGGAATGGCATCATTGACTATCCGATAGAGTACACTCCATTCAATGTCTTCTAATCTTCGGCGCTTGCATGACTTTTGGCTACTGACAATTATGTCAGTAGTAAAAACTGAAATGAGACCAATATGGACTGTCAAGGGAAATAGTTTACAGACCGCACACATTTGACCGTTGACTAGTCCAAGCAGCACACATCACCAAACCGACTAGGCGTCGTGTCGCTTTGACAACTTAAACGGTTGGGCACACACGGAATACAAGTACCGCCACAGGTCAGAGAACGATAAACCAGTCCTTCTCACAGCTGAAAAACCTGGTTAATTGTCTCTGATCTTTCCAGCCGATGATTCAATCTAATGATAAATGGCATAAATGTTGTCACCTGACCTACCGGTCATATTTCCCAGTTATATCACTGTTTTGGTAGCTTCGTATGAAACGAGTTTGCTCGACCATGTTTTCAACTCATGACCTGTGACATCACCAATAAACACTTACAGTGCATTTTGATATTCCCTCGATTTCAACAGAAACACTCATAAAAATATGTGTCTATCCCTTTTACAACTCAGACAATCAGAAAACTATAGAGAATCTGTGGTTATACGTAAATATTCGGTATTCAATAACACAAAGGTTGCCCCAAATGACTGTTAGCAGGCCCAGTTTCCGTTACCTCGAATAACCTTTCTCAAGGCAAGTTTCCAATTGACCATACAGGTTTAACCCGTTGGTGGGTCACCGATTCTCACTGAGCAAATGATTAGTTAGGTTTGTAAGAATGAGCACATTCAGGTGCGCATTGACTTGAGTGATCCAGTTCAAGCACAACGAATGAAATCATGTGTTGTCTGGTTGTATCGGTATATTCATGTAATCACTTGGGGTTTAACAATTGCACTTTTGAAGTCATCATTCGTAAATGTCGATGCCACTGGTCTCCATTTCAAGGAGACAATCTGATCGATTTTTTCGGCTGATATAGGAATAGCTCGAAATCTAACCCCAGATCAATACTGTTCTGTTCGAAATTAACGGAGAACACGGAATGCAACAAATTCGCTTAGAAGCTATCAATGGGCACCTCTGTAAGTGAGCAAGCAAGCAAACAAGTGCATCATCTGTGGGCAAGCGAAAGCAGTGCATACGATCGAGTGCGGTCAAGCAAGGCCACTGAACAGCAACGAAACGACAAGCACGTACGACTCAGGGCCAAAATCTGACTGGTTAGAGGAAGCCGCTCGTGGCATGTGTGAAGTGACAGGGATGTGCGAGCATGTGCTGTGATGGTAGCCGGTATCGAATGTCCGATCAATAAATTTGCCGGCATTGCAATGATAGTTTGACCAATAGAAGTACCGCATAGCAAATAACATTGTTATAATCCAGAAAACATGCCTGGTGAAAGGATCACCAACCAAAAACCATTCTTTCGGACATCCACAAAATCAACCAGATTTACCAACAATGCTTGTTTGTATACTGCGTAACCAGTCATTCTGAATACAATCGTCATCCACTAGGAGTGTAAAGTCGTGTGTATCGCATGCCTTTCTTAACCTTATTTCTTTCGGTCTCTGACACAGTCGCGTTTGCTTCTCAATCCACAACTGTCCATATTTGTGTTTTGACCAATCAACCGCTTACGCATTCAGTAAATAATATGCACAGTTCACCGCACCATCGGTAGCCAAAATGAATTTCGAAACAATCGGAGTGCAGTTGGAATAATTTGAATGCAGATTTACTAGATTTTAGGTCGTGAAAGATTCTTTGGCGACTTGTACATGGGTATGTAGACTCACCGCCATACTCAAGTCGAGGACGCACATAGGATGTATACAGCATACGGAAGGAGTCGTAGAATAGTTTTCAAAATTAGAGCTGAATTGCACAGAGGATTCTTCAAACAGAGGCACACACTATTTCCGTGTGGTTTCTCGTTCTTACGGACATTGACACCAAAATATCTGTATCACGTTCCCAACCTGTTGCTCTTAGTGAGGTTCCAGATAGGTTTTAACACGATGGAAACTGAGAACGACCTTCACTCAAGTGGACACAATTTGTTAGATTTAACGAAAGGGTTCACATACATGCCCAACTTATTAGGGCTCCCAGATGTTCCTGACGAATCTACCTGTCCGCATCCGAACGAAGTACGCGTCACATTTGCAAGTCATTCTCTTACAGTAGAAATGACGTGAAAACTGTGAGGAGACCATTGGTTTTTGCTAGAAACTGAAGCGGTCAGAATACTGGCCCCTAAACGAGATCAACAGAGGCTGAGTATCACCTCGATGTTTTGGAAACTCCAACCGTAAAGTGACATGCTTTTAGTAATTCTGCAATCCGTCGGAGTGAGGGATCAATTAATCTGAGTAACGGCAGCTTTTAAAAGAAGATATCGTGGGGAACTTTGTCAAATGCCTTACAGAAATCCACGAAGATAGCGTCAATTGGATATCCTACGGTCTTTGCTTGTACAAGGGACGATTAATGAAGGGAATAGGTTTACTTCGACGTCACTGAGGTTTGATGAAATCATATGTGACCGTGCTTTCTCTGTTAGATCAGATAAAACTACCGGATTGAAAAATACATTCTCAAAGAATATTGATTTTTGAAATAGTCATCTTTGATGCTGGAAAGACCAGCTATGAAGAAATTTACTGGAAATTCAAAACGCATGCACGAGTTCCGTGCTCTGTTCTCGATGTTTCACCCAAACTCAATATCTGACGTACACGGACTCTACAAGGGGCTTAATTAATTACTTGACTCAAATGGATGACCATGAAAAAGGACGATCAAGGGTATCCTATGATCAGGGCTTTTCTTTGGGAGAATATTTTAGAGGCAGTGAAGCATGCGTTCGCAGTCGCAGCGTTCCCGTCGTTTGTGAAAAGTATCCAACCAATTTGCAACATCAGCTTTCCAAGTTTGACTTCACTCTACAATATTTCGAGCGGTTTATGAGCCACGCACTATTGCTTAGGATACATGCAAAGTAATAGTGAATATCCGAACGAAGTTTGTAGGAAAAAGGCACTACCAGATTATTATATTTCACCACTTCGAAACTGCATTCATGTCCGCCGAAATAGGGCATTAACGTGCTCTATATTGTTATCATCTCATAGGTCAAATTATTGTTACTTATGGAACACATGTTGGAAACATTTTCCATTATTTGCACGTGGCTTCGTTTGACAGTTTTCGTCCTCTTGCTCTGTTGCTTCACTCACCACAGTGACAGAATGTTCACCTTTCTCTTTCTCCTTCGTTTACAATCCAAGGGGCGAACAAGTCATCAAATGTTACTTGCAAACCAAAGTGATCACGATGCCAATCTCTCAGAAGAATTCCTAAACGACCGACATATTCTCCATCCATCACGTCCCCACCCCGTTTAAACTGTCATTTAGTGAATAATAAATTTGCTCAATCCTTTCTGTTCCGTTTTTTAATCTGTTTGGTATAACCTGATTCATCAAGTACATGGGGAACCGACTGGTTTAGGTTGTGGTTGTTGATCGGTTAAAATGATCAATCGATAACTGCTCTCACACTAATCGCACGGGACTCCACTGGAATCCCAGGTAGATATGCAGAGAAAGAATGCGTGTCCACATAGCATTACTTTCACATTCATCCTTATCTATGGAACAACTGTCCAGTACACCCATCTTGTCCAGTCCATAGGGTATTCTGAACGGAGTAATAACCAGTGGAGTATCAAAACTCAAATTATCACTGAACATAGTTGTGCCCGTGATCAAAGTGAACGTACTATGCAAAAAATCGGTTTAATGGAACATGAGAGAGCGAATCACGAAAACAAGCAACCACAGGCTATAAAAGCGATTGGCTCAATGTCACTTATGTCGTCGGGAATGAGCACGTAGTTGAATTGGCGAATAATTGCGTTCGAAACTCGAATTCATTGCCTTCGTTGTTTCTCCACTTACAGATCGGGCACCGATAGTACACCACTCGTCCGGTTGAAGTTGACACAATTTTGGAGATTTCGGTTGCTTGTAAATCTACCACATTCGTGTTTTAATTCAACATCTAATCTCGTGCATCACTCAGTCACATTATCCGTCACGTACACACGGAAATGCCAACTTTATCGGCTCCCCTACCACTCCACCACGATTGTTGGAGCATTGTATCACCAGTTGTTGGAGAATCACAGAATCAGTGAGAGCGGCTGATGCTGTGTGAAATGAAAGTGAATGATTCACAGCTCGTAATGCATTCAATTCCGGATTAGATGGATTGTCAGCCGAAACCAGGAAACGGACTTAAACGTATGTTGGCTGCTTGGATTTTACCACTAGCGTCGTTACACGCGACAGCTTGAGAGAGCGAGCGATGACATCCAGGATGCGCATGTCAGTTGGTCTAATGGTTGCTCGGGGACAAATTACCTTCAACACCTCAGGAATGATGGACTCAACTCCCCGTATCCAAAAAGAACTGGATTTATAGTCCACATTGAAATGAAACCCCTTTGTACAGAAATTCGTCATTGTGGTTTGTGGTCTTCAGTGTGTATTTGGGTTTGGTATCCTCGGCTTCGTTCGGTTTCGTCATCTCTATCATGTTGAACTTGGGTCCTCGACATACCTTTCCTATGTGACCAGTATCACCATATGCATTGTTTTGTTCCGTCTGACTAACTTTAGTGAAAAGACTTTTCTACCTTCGATTCATCTAGTTTATTAATGTAAAACAATGAATATAAAGAACACAGTTTGGCGAACAAGCTCGTTTTCAGTGATTCATAATCATATAGGATGCTGGTCCATCCCGGTCGTTGCATTCAGCTTATTGATCCGACTGGTGTGAGCAACCAAGCCTTGAGGTTTAAACATCCCTGAAAAGATTCATCACTTATTTTATCGATCCACGTCACCAATTGGCTGTCTTGGCACTAGAGGTTACGTTGCCTGAAGCCTTGGGCTCGGTACCGCACAAGTGCTGACTAATGACGCAACTTTGTCGTCCATCAACAATGAATCAGCCCACACCACCACATGCATGGCATACGGCTTGACGGAATCTACACCTTGAATGGAAATGGAAATCTCCGCATGAATGCATCTGTTCACAGATTTTTGAGACACTGCAGCATCGGAAGGGCTTGACTAGTTGACGTGTATCTGGTGCTTACGATTTGGGCGCATGGGCTTGAGCGATCTTTGTTGAAACAGAGCCGTGGTGTCGGGCATGGTGATTGACTGTACGTCATCATATTGTTCAGATTCTGTAGGGCTCTAAAAAGTTGGAGCTTTTCTGTATCAGTAAGCGCCGCTGTAGCGTGATTTTGTTGATTCCGGCTGTTATTCGGTCACAAAGCATTTCTACCGAACGATCCCCATAGTTGCCGTGGGGGCTTGTTGATCCAGTTAGAGAATGAACTCGCGACAAGACACGTTCTGTCCCCGCAACAATGAATTGAACTGCGCTCGTTCGATCTCCCTGAAATTGATTGGCATAATGTGGTTCAGCAAACGTTCATTCAGTCTACCGAGCGGTGGCTTTGAGGGTGCATCAGGGTACGCCGAGTACTTGAACAGCGAACACGATTAACGTCCACCCGGGGACGGGAATAAGGCCAAGTGGTCTTTCTTGGCTTCTATACGAACACCACGTCAGAGCTGGAAGCATTCGACCAATTCTTTGGTCTGGGTTGAACGCAACAGAGTAGTTCGTACCCGGACTACGCCGACTAAAAAACGACAAGATCAAATAAGCGTAGCAAGAATGTATTCTGTCAGATTTGGTTATTACAAACTCGTTTATATGCAAAAGGAGGTACTCATTTATTGGCAGACAAGGTAGTGACCATTCTGAAAGTGTCCCCGCTGTATCTGCACGATCTCACTGTCGAGGTGCAACTTCACCTAACTGTTTGGATACAGGGTACGAAACTGTAGTGTACGGTTCGCATGTGGAAGTATTTCAATCACCACAGTACTACTTAATCATACTGTGGCTGGCTCCTTGAAGTGGATAAGCCGACAAGATGAATAGCTCCGATCGCCGTTGCCCAAGCTGGGCGTGCTGGTCGATGCCGTAGCATGGATAACAGTGTGCAAATGACATCATGAAATTCCTCAGGTGTTTGGTACATGAAACGTCGGCAGCGTCATTCGATTTTTTTCGAGCGCGCATCTCTAGATTTTGCACAGCCAAGTGCAGGCAGCATGAAAGTAGCGTGGTAACGCGTGATTGCCGGTGAGCCATAGGAACTCGCCCGTCATTCGATTGAATTAAAATCAACCCAGGGGTCCGTGCAGTCCTGTTCGACAGATTACCTTCACAGCCGTTGGATTACACAGTGAATCTCGTCCGCCCATGCAGAGGTAACAATCTTCACTTTCCAAACACCGTCGTACCGAAGTTTTTTTTTTACCTCGGTTACTTTCAGCTTGATTTAGTCCATCTGTGAGGACATGATCTGACACATCGTTTCATAGACGATTTAGTCTCACTGGCCAACGGTGCGTCACCACCGGCCCCTAACAAGCCCGGGAAACCACGATCGACAGGACAGTCGATCGATGGCGTGAATCGATAGATGAGAGACGAATTGTGCCAGCGTCATTTTAGCCTCCAGGTATGGTCGCACACCAGTCGATCTAATGCACCGTGTGCAATGTTTGGGTACATGGACTGACAACTCACATTTTTTGTTTTCACAAGTAAAACGAGATACTTCGCAGGCAGAACAGGGTTCTCCCTAGAGTTAGTGGGACGGTACAAAACACACCCGTCAAGTGGTTTGTTGGGGTGTGGCATCTGATGCATTCTTTAGCGTCGTTTCGGAAAAAACCACCACCGCCGCCGGAGGACTGTTGGCCTGAATTTCAATCGCAGTTTTCATGATCTCGTACACACTGAGCCAGGGTCACAGCTGCACATTTCTGCGTGTTTGAACAACCCCAGTCGGGTGTTCCGTGGCTCACAATTCTCAAGCCCCAGTCAGTAGTTTTGATTTGACTGACTCATTGATCTTCACGTTCACCGACAAACTCTTTCACTCTCTCTCTCTCTCTCTCTCTCTCACACACACACACACACACACACACACACGCGCACACACACACGCGCGCACACACACACGCGCGCACACACACACGCGCGCACACACACACGCGCACACACACACACGCACACACATACACACAAACAAACAAAAGCATGCTCACCACATACACGTACGATCCACTACACTGTGCTAGTTTGTCATTGGTTATTCCTATCATACGTGCCTTGTAAATACCGTGCATCCCATTGCTAATACACAAACGTCGCCGAGACCCAACTGACTTCCGCCTTTCCTTAGTGGTGTTCCGTGGTTTGAGCGCAGGAGTGCTAATTACCGGAGATCGTGATTCGGACTATTGCTAGTCCGTATTCCTAGTACAATTAATTCGTAGTACATGACGCCCCAGACACTAGGGCCTTCGAAGATGGCAGTCCTGCGGAAACGGAGGGATTGAATGAACAGCAGGACAGAGTTTGCGTGTGAACCCGCGAGCTTGTGTGCATGCTGTCCCATAAAGCGACCTGTAAACAAACGAATTGCCTAGGCGGCCTACTTGGACGAAGCCCTGAAGGAAACCAGGGGACGCGAAGTCACCGGGGCACTTTCGATCGAAGGTAACCAGCAGTGGTTTCGCGAAGCTATCCAAGCAATCAGGATTAACGCAATCCGAAACAACCCCCTGGGTAAATTGAAGCTATCCCCATTGTGGGCACAAAGACCAACGCGCAAGTACGTCCTAGCCTTACATTGACTATGTTCCTGTGCTCAAATCTCTGCCGGTTAACCGGAATTGCTTACTATTCCGTTTCACAGTTGTATCAGACATGAAGAGGGATACGTTTTTTGTGAACCCAGGGCGTCCTGTTCATCAGTTTCGTTGCACCTGGTAGAAGCATCGTAGGATTAATACAGATCGCTGTGTTTCAAAACGATTATTGATAGTGAATGGGGAAAGTTGCTAATTCAGGGATCTACCGAGATGAATGCGCGATTTTGTTAACTTCACCGAAAATATGCTTAGCATGCATTCGGTTGATTTAGGAGGCTATCCTGGGCACCGATTTCCTCATTTGCGCAGGATGTGTTTATAGATGTTAGTCATCGGAGGGTGGCGTTCACGACTCATGTTACACTGTGGTTGAAATGTGATAAGTCCTTTCAGTTACATGTAGCGGTGCCGAAATCGAGTTGCTAGTTGCTCACCTGATCCTAAGAGTTTGCTGAGAGGTTTGGTTTGCAGCATTAGAGCTGCAATTTGGAGCACACAGGATTATTGGCCAACGCCAACGATTTCCCTATGCCTTAGAGGCAGTCACTGGTGATGTTATCGCCTCAGTGAGGGACTTAGTTTTAAATTCTCCCCAAGATCAGCCGTACAATCGGCTCAAGAAGGCTATACTCCAACATTTCCTACCCTCCCGGGAGGAAAGCTTACGTCAGCTGCTTGCACGGCATCCCATTGGGGATAGCAAACCCAGCCGCCACCTAGTTCACCTCCGGTCCTTGACAGGGTCCGCCGATAGTTAAGGAATTGTGGTCGGATTCCCTACCTTTTTACGTTCATACCACTGTAACTGCTCTCCTCGAGGACTGGTCCTTGGAACGAGCAGCCTCCGTGGCTGACAAGATTGTTGCCCGTGTTGGCAATGGGATTAACTCCCTCATCCCCACGACATCGCACAATCGTCGGGGTGTTGATCTGGATGAATCCCCGGAGAGGTCTCGGCACTCTCGATCCATCCAGCGTCGACTGTCTTTCAAAGACAGAGTTAAAGCACCCACCCTCTTGTTGAGTGTACTCCCATTCTTGCTCCTATGGAGCAGAATCACAAAATGAATCAGGTGCATGTTCAATCGATTTCATCAACACTACCTTGCCAGAGGGATCAATAAACTGATCAGCGCGATACAGACTGATACGAGTCGCACGCCTGGGTAAGATGGGGTCATTTATGTTACTTACTCCTTACAGCTCCAAGTGTCAGTCAGAGAAAGGTGGGGCAAGTACGATCAAAGTGAACAGACCTGATCACTGTTCACAGAAACAGTTCATATAAACATCAAAGCACTTTCGACCAAAAGTCAATGAACGAGACGGTGAGATAAAAACAGTTTTATTATTGCACAGGCGAAATGCGAACCGTAGAAAATAGAGAAGGCTACGTCTACTGTCAACAGCCGCAACCTTTACCGTTTCATTCGAAGTATTGGTTCTTGGAAGCCCAATGCAAGCGAGATAATCAAGGAATCCAACGGCACACTAATTCAATCCTAGGAACATTATCCGGAGCTTTGGTCGGAGCATTTTAGGGAGCAGTACAGATGTCCCATTGCTACAGTGGACCTTCCAAAAATGCCTGTAAGAGAAACGATGCAGGTAGGCAACATTCCTCCATCGCAGATGGGAGTTATTCGGGATTCAACGTGGATCGTTTATCGGAATGGCATTCTTTGTGATTACGGGGCATAAGAGTCCGAAAGACGGACCGCACAGCATTCACGTGACAGACTTCTATTCTGAGGAATGTCCTTCATTGTTTCTAACCAACAACAATACTCGTCCCGTGGACGCCAAACCAGGGAGGTGGAAAACACCAACCGGAGCCAGTGTTACCGGTCAGTCCTGTGTTGAGGGGAGAACTATGAAAATACGCTGAAATATACTTCTCACGGGTGATTTCTGCCATTACCTGGGGTTGGCAACCGGAAGTGAAACAAGAGTATCCGCATTTTTCCTGAATCGAGGGGAATTGTGCGTGCAACCCGACGGAGAACTGGACTGCGGCAACCGGTTCGCCTCAACTAGTCCCCTACGTAAAACCGTTCTGGAAAATGGGAAGAAGGTCACCTGGGCGGCTAGAAGATGGAGTGTTTGGTTTGCCAAATGTGCTGGTGGTCTGAAGTAAATGCGGGTATATGTACGATAGTAAAGAACTGCAATGCGTGTCTACATAAAATCAAGTGGAAAACAAACAACTGGAACTCGTGGCCTAACAGCAACGTGTACATGCCTATTTCGGTGGTCCGATCCTGAACAAATAACATGCACTCGTATGGATCCAGCGATGCCAAATGTTGTGTTTGCATTCCGCAGTAGAACACGCGGTGATGGCGCTGCATTTATTTGTACGCACGTAAATACAAAACCAGGCTGCAGCCGGCGAGTAAGCCGCAAACAAGCAGGTAAGTTAGCTAAACTACATGTGCCGTCATGCGCAAAAAAGTAAAGCCAATCAGTACAAACCACAATTGATGGGTCAATGTTGCTGGTGCTGAAGCACAATTAAAGATCGAGGCAAAGCAGGCGTGCGCCCATTATTGAGAGGAATATTGATCGAGGTTTTCCGCGTAGTGTGCGTGGATTGTCACAGAGACAACACAAAGCCCCAGTGTCCACCGCGTCTTAGGGAACTTGTTGTTTAGCTCAAATAGAACGCGGTTAATTTGAACGCCCCGTGTAGCTTCACAATGATTGCACCATCGGGCCAAACAAATGGCTTTGTGGTAGTTAGGACTTCGGAACGGTGATGTATTGAGCAAACAGTCATCGTGACAAGAGTACAAATCTGATCCTGGAATAAGTGTGTGATCTGGTAGGCTGTTCACCTGATTGTTGGATTGTCTGTGTTTCAAATGAAGCTAGTTTCAAACAAAATACTCAACTGAACTCAATTTGTTACAAGCAATAACAATTAGAGAAAAGCGAGTTTAGTGATCGATTGGCGACTAGGTTAAACGTAAGGAACAATATAACTTTGTTATACTCGAAAAGTTTTACTGGATTCCAAACACTATGGCTTCAGGAGACTCCTGGATGACAATCGCTCATTAGTCTTGGAGCTGCTCAGAATGAATTACAATCAATTATACTTGGTCACAAAATGTTTGATACAAGTCTCATTGTTTTACTGATACTTTTTCAAGTTACCGGTTGGACGGCGGTGTGTGCGCTTTTCACGCCTTAGTGAACGAAACCAATCAAACCAGTCAAGTCCCCCAAACAGGAGACCGACTGAAATTGAACCGCGTGACTAATTTTAGTCCGGTTCGGTTTCACATTAAGACCATAGTGATCCGAACGCAGTATCGATTATCCTAATGTCCGAAAATTAGGTTACGCTTTATTCTACATTCTGAATGCAGTAGGAAACAAAGAGTGGAATAATGTACCTATCGCTCGTTTCTAAAATCACCGTTGGACAGACTATCGATAAACGGTCTTTGTGTTCAGTCAGATATGTTTATCGATTATGAACCCTATATGTGACCACGTCGATGTGCACAAGCGGTCAGATTGATGAACAAAGTGCAAATCGATTCGATACAATCCAGACAAAAGCCTGTGTCAGTCTACATTAACAAACCACGAACATGTGTCGATGCATGCTTCACGAACCAGTAAACACTATTCTGATTCCGTACATTTACATATGCACAGGGGATGGGGTCGTACACGCGTATAACCTCCAAAACAGAGGCACACTTTACTATCAAGGAAACCCGAAACTGAGATCGTGAGATTTGGAAAAGCGGAACACAACAGCCCCTTAATGGGTCAGGTAAGATTTTTATCCGAGAAACAGTGAGCTGTCGTCAACCACCAATCAGTCAGAGACTTACACTGTTTGACCAACACCGGCCAATCAACTTGAGGCGTGTTCTAGAATTACCTATTAGTTTTTGGAAGAGGACCTCTCCTCGCATGAAAACTTCACGGTTCGCTTGGTATTCATAAACGGTTCTTCTGGCTGATGGTTTGATTGCGGCCCGATTAGTTGATTCGGGTCGGGTCGGTTCAGACAACTTTTGTCCACTGATTGGTCTATCGCTCCGATTCGCTGGCTCAAACCTTTTCCTCGATTCTGGACCAGCGATGACGCATTGTCTGTTTGCTAAATCATTGATGTGATTCGCTGAGTCCAACCTTACCCTCGATTCTCGATGGGCGAACATGTGCTATATACTAAACGAACCAGACTGTCTACGGGCGATGTGTTTGTCGATACCCTCACATAGAATATCGGTTTCAACAAAGCCTTGCGACTTATGTGGTGAATTGAAAACAAAATCTTACCCCGGAACTAATTACCCTTCCACTGGTTTTGCTTTCACAGTCAGTCAGATAAATCATCGGGTGGACAAGAAGTTCGAGTCTACATCATCTGACACTTGTGTGCGCTCTCAGCAACTGGCAACAAATCCGCACAGCATGGATTCCTATGAAGTCCCGAAATTCGAAGCGAATGAAACAACCGTAATATGAAGAAGCATCTGGCCGTCAGATAGAACAATAAATGGTAAAGTGTTAGTTCATTTCATTCACCCGGTGACCCATCGAGTTTTGGTTACTAATTCAGAGAATCACCTAAGAATCGCCAGTGGAAAAAGTCAAATCGGTAATTCCAGCTAAGGAGCTAGGAAATATATCAGTAAATATTACGTAGACAAATGAAGAACTCGCGTAAAAGTACGCTACTGTTTACTGTACTGATGTTTCTAACAATCCAGAGGGCGGCTCCTGTGGACTTCAAACAGAATGCCTATTACGTCCTATACACACGTGGCAAAGTCCATCTGTTTTCATTGCCATGGACCGGTCACTGTAATACATTTTCCAACATCTTTCCTGGAAGGATAATGTACGCCGAGAGAATCTATCTATCGGTGGACATGGGAAACATTTTCCATGCACCATAACCTTTTCAGATGGAATATTTGATATCGGGACTGAAGTATTAGCGTTACATTGTTACCATCCCAAACCCCGATTTCCACGGCGTAAGTGTCAATGGTATGGCCGAACTGCTCTTTCAGATGCGTATTTGTGCTCTGAAGTTTTCATCCAACTGAAGCCGTGTTACGCCGAAAATGTAAAGACAACAGTAAAGGAAGTCAGAGCACTTCGGTTCGAGAACAATGAAATAGACTAGTCAACATCGATTCATGAATTTTTGAACACTGGATCGATCGATCGATGACAATGATTAATAAGATAATAATAACGTTCCTTCCATTCATATCGGCTGATCAAAAGTGACCGAGCGCTAACGATGATGGAATGCAGTCATCCCTTCGTCCCTACCACCACCTTTCTCTCTCTCTCTTCCTGCAACTTCAATAAACACTCATCGAAGAGTAGTGATGAAAAAGTATCGATGTTTATTCCTTACCGAAATGATCAGAATACTATGTTTTGCACAACCGACGGTTAGCAGTAGACTATATGGAACAGTATAAACATCCAGCATGCTTGACCAAAAACGGGTTCCGCCTTTGTTTACAACGAAGGTGCCCCCCCCCCCCTGGTGGTCGGATATATATATATATATATATATATATATATATATATATATAACATATTACAAACCAAAAGAAAAGTACGTGGAAGAGATGTGTTATCTGGACTACTAGATACAAGGCATCAAGAAGTAATGTATCTTCTGACAAAAGTGACAAAATGAGAATAGCAAGTATCTCTTCTGTTATCATTACTTGGTCGAGAAAAAAGTAGTCGAGGAAACACAACTACAACCCACTATCCTGGTTCGAAGATCAGTACGTCAAACAAGCCAAATCGATGAGGAACTTCTGAGGAAGGAAGTTTGTGGTGGTTCGAAAGCTTGCGCTCGCGACTCAGTCGATTGGGTGGAGCCGATCTTCGACAGTCAGTTGGTGCAGGTACAGTGGGGTCCCTTCATGATCCGTGAGTACGCTAAATGCCTCCTTTCATACATCAAGGAGTGTGCACTAATTCAGCTTGACACAGTTCATTCTTGCTATTTCTATCTGATTTCTTCAGTTCCTGGTGCGCGTAGTCTGGCTGCGAGTTGGCCCGTTACGTTGATCAGGTGGATCTAATTCCCACAGCCCTCCAATCCCAGCACATATGGAGAGAGGTCAGATGAAAAGTAACGCACGCTTCAACGGAACCGTGAATGAATTCGGCAGCATACTAAACTCCAAACTCGCATACCGTGCTGTTACACAACACCCAGGTAAACGTGTGATCCAGCTTCAGAGCCTTTCGCCAAGTGACATTACGCTGTGGCGCGGCAACTTCTAGGAGTTCGAGACCAACGGCTTGCGACGAGATGATCGAGTGGAGGTCAAACAGAATAAGGAACTTAATAGTTTGAGTAGGAAGCTCACGCGAATCAACGAGACCTCGCGATTACCGGAGAACATGGGCCACTTGTTTCATGCTGTGTGCGTGAAGCAGGCCATCTCATAATCTGAACGCTAACACCATTGCAGCCGAGAACGGGATACAAGTGAAAGCACGTTAGAAAGAACAATAAGAGCATGGCACAGCCTTTTACTATGTGCTTACGCATGAGCGAAGTAGAAGGGATGAACGCCGAAGACCCAAATGCCCACTGCACTATGAGGAATATCCGGCAACCATGCCCTGAGACTTGAAGTAGGAACCACATAAGGCTTTAGTGATACACGGGCTTGAAATCAAGCACGGTGCCTATTCAACAACAAATAAGAAAACTGTGGGAAGGTACAACAGAGTATGGTGGTCCATGGAACTGTCCAGATAAACTTTCTGCCCTAAGCCGCACTTACGGGACGGCGCTGTTGTCTTGGAGGTCAACTTAAAACGTGGCTGAGCATCATCCAGATATGGAGCGCCTAGGACCACATGCGGCTTGCGACAGTGGAAGAGAAACTGTGTCACGACTTGCGTTGAGCTCGCATCCAACTGACGCGCATGGTCGACGACGATCTGCCATACCATGGGGCCAACTTATCCCTTAGCAGGAGATAGTCGTGTAAAAGTAAGTGAAGTATAGTAATCATGGCAATAAATATCTGTAGCGAGATTCAATCTCGTTCATTCATTTACATTATTGTGTAACTGAACGCCACTCGACCGTTGCATGTGCACGCTCTCGCACTCTATCGATAGTGCTGTTTCTCATGGGTTGCGCGAAACACTGTTCTGGTGATCGTGGTGGCATATCGCGGTGACGGGCAGGTGGTTGACGCACACTAAGGACTATCAAACGCGTGTAATGAAGAAACAACGTTGAAAGGTTTGAGCGACCTTACATAACTCTTCCACGGTTGTTTGTGTTGTGAACTGTTATATGACTCGGTTGCTCGGTAAAGCGTAGGCCTTGTTGTTCGAAGATGCATCTCTACTCTTTTCGCAGCTAAGGGCATCCTGAAAAGTAATAGCGATGGTACAGATGAGCCGATGGCCAGCTGATGGTTCATTCACCTCTTCCGTGAAACTTTGTCGGGTAAGTGGGACAAGACAAACGGTAACAGCTTAACTTAGTAGCGGATCACACTCGCCACGGCAGCAGATTTGTGACGTTTTAGAGCGGAGGACGCAGGCCAGACGGAAAACCCGCCACATCCTCTAGCGCTGCTATTGATTGGTCACGGCCACCTATCTGGTGAGTTTACCTTATTCATGGTTAATCACCGGAGTGGCCGCCTCCTACCCGAGACCTAGAGACGGCCCCGGCAGCAATAACCATTCTGTCCATGACTAACCCCTCGATTACGGGCCGGGAGACGACTGTTTAACACCAAAGCGACTCGTGATGACGGGATTAAACCCTACAATTTCCGAGGAGGAAAGTAAACACTCTAAAGAACTCGATCACCACTGACAACAGACAAACCGCTTACTGTTGTGTGCACAAGTTACGGCAGCCTGCACCATTGCCAAAATTTATTCACAATTCCAGCTTAACAGTGACTACAAACCGCTCCATATGCTTTTCCGAAATGAGAGACCAAAAAACGTAACCGCAGAAATTGAAGTGCACGTCCATTGTCTACGGGTGATTCAAACGTACGATCATAAAGTTGAGCGGGAACCTGATGTCTTTGATACCAAAAGAACGACAGATCAATTACTTGGATCCATCAGCCTCCACGGCCAAAACCGCCTGGATGACCAACCACATGAAGAATCGGACTAAAGTAAACAAAGAGAACTAACGAAGTAATAATCAAAAAACTTTATTATAATCAATTACCAGCAGATTAGAAAACGAAGAAAAACACGTCATCCGTTTAGGAATTCTTCTGCGAGATGGGCATCGTGATCACTTTGGTTTGCAAGTAACACTTGACGCCTTCCTCGCCCCTTTAATTGTAAAAAGAAAAAAGAAAAGAACGTTTTCACTATAGATGAGTGGGTAACAATAGTGCTTCCAACGGTGAAAAGAAAAACTGACTATTGAAATCCCTAGTTTGGTCGTCCTGTGAGTGCGAATTCACTTGTTCAGAGTCACGAACCTGTTACTGGGAGACTGTACGACATGCAACTTAACAGCTACTTACCAAACACTAGGGCAAAGTTCTATTCATGCGCCGAGAAAATACTCAAGTACAGACAATTAAAACCTATACATATAATGAACTTGCGATAAATTCACTCACAACTCTTTCCCGACACCGGACATCTTGTAACCACCAAAAGGTACCTGCGCCCCGACTAGATTGTAGCAATTGATCCTGAAAAAAAACGAACGGTGAAAATGAACGATAAAATCCCAGAACTCAAGAGCATAAATCAAGAATATATCCTTAACAGATCGAAGTTTCCAAAAGCACCTGATTACTGAGAATGATGTTTTGAGTCGCAAACATGTTCAATCGCCAACAGAAGTGACATCATCATCAGCGATCAGAAGCGAGAGAAAATCATCGACCCGGACTAATAACATAAGTACTCAAGACCAAGATGGGCTAGAAGACAAGACGGCTCACTTGTTGGAAGGACTGTTCACCCCGTCTTGTGCAGTCAGTAATCAGAGACAGCCCAAAGAACAACCTTCGAACCGTCTGTGTACATCTAAGGGAAGGGAAATAAGTCAAGTCAAGTGTACCTGACTGCTAAGAAGCCTCATCTGACGACTGTGCTATTGGACGGTCTACACCACAAAGAATAACGCCATGAAAATTAATAGGACATACCAGAAACTACCTGCCTCCACCGCCTGGGCCACACGCATAGCCTTGTCCATATCTGAAGTAAACACACCAGCACCGAGACCATAATGCGTTGCATTAGCACGGTCGATCACTTCGTCCACCGTCTTGAAACGTAAAACAGACTGAACCGGTCCAAAAATCTCCTCCTTTGCTATCGTCATTTCATCAGTCACATCGGCGAACACAGTCGGCTGGATAAAGTAACCTTTCTGACCTAAACGGGAACCACCTGTGACGAGACGCGCACCTTCCTTCTTGCCTGATTCGATGTACGACATGACTCGTTTGAATTGCACATCGTCGACCTGATTAATGTAAAAAAGAAAATCTACTGTGAAACGTTTGGGACCGAAATCTAAGCATAATGAATGTGATGTCCAGCCACGAGATGACTGCCTAGGTAATTAAGCCTCTCTACTTGAGGCAGCACTCTCCTTTTTGCGAGTAAATTTTGGGTCGGAAAAATCCAGCACTTTGTTGCATCTTAAAGAGGAAGAACGCTTTTCATAAAGTGCTGAAATGAATGTGGCGGCTCTGGCAATGAACTATTGCGAGTATCGGACGTATTATCAGTAGGATCGTTATGGGTAGGTAGGGGAGGCGGTTGGGGACAAAAGACAGATTGAATAAAAGAGAAGGGACTCGTAAATATAACACACATCAATGGCAAGGGTTTTAGGCGTACAAGCAAAAACCAAAATTAGGGTTCGCACACGGGACGTGGCTAATTTGAATGCATCGACCGGCGGTAGAAATTTCAGAGACCTGGAGACTAGTCATGGGCGGATGGGAAAAAACTCAAACAGAATTTCTGCTAGATGCACTACTGCTAAAACGGACAGCGGGAGATCCCGCTGAAAATGAGAAAACTGCGGGGAGAAGAAGAGAAGGCGAGGGTTGGGTAAGCAAACTGTTGTGCACGTAGTGGTCTACCATGTGAGAATCATCTGTGCGTATGAAAGAACAGTCAGTCATAGCCAATGTGTCATTGTTGGTTGTGTTGTGGGCAGTTGTGCTTCTCGGTCACCGGGTCCAGAATGGGCCTTTTATTCGAGGACGCACTTCTAGCCTTTATGCGTCCAAGGGCATCCTGCAAGGCAGCAGCGTTGACCCAGATGCGATAATGACCTGTTGTTTTGTTCATTCGGCTCCTGCGGCGAATCTTCTCGGGTAAGTGGAACAAAGGATATGATCACTTTTGGTGACGCGCCGTATTGGCCACGCCGACGTGCCGTTCAAAGATTTACGTGGCATTTTAAAGCGGAGAACGATAGCCAAACAGAAAAACCCGTCACATCCTCCAGTACTCTCGCTGATCATATGCAACCGCAAAAATTCCGGCCGTGTCCTTATCTGCGACGTAGAGACGTGGCCGGTGGCATACAGCTCTGCTCTTCCGGAAAACTCCATATGGAGAACTGACGGTTGAAATGAATTGTTGTGGTAAACCCTCCCCCCCCCCCCACGAGGCAGCGCCAGAGAACTGTGCGGTCGACTGAGTCGAAGGCCTATTTAGGATGGGGAAAAACGGAGATTGTGGACTTACGGACGGTATGTCTATGTTCTAAAATTCCATCGAGGGATGAAGATGTGATGAACGCCATCTTAACGAGGTCAAAATCCCGCTTGATCGCGCGAAGGCCGCTAGCGAGCGTTAGATAACCGGTGAAGACAAATACCAGCGAGCAGTTTAGATACGGTGATTACCAGAATTATTCCCGTGATTCTCACATAAGTACTTGACACCTTTTTCGTCAATCGGCTCGATAGCCAAATAATACCAACTGTTCGGAAATTGTATCTTCATTTGTATCAAACCGAAGAGTTTTGGCAACTCCAACACGCAAAATGGGAAGTCGAAAACGGACGGAGGAAATCCATCCGATCCAACAGCCTCGTTATTCAGAATGGTTTATTTCTCTGAGGACCTCCAACAGAGGACTGGTATCTACATTCATTTTTAAAAATATTGTGCTACTCAGCACACATGCTGTAGATGAACGCAAAACAAACCACCCTTTGAAATGCTCCAACCAGCAAACTAAACTACGCTTCAGCACCTGGATCAGTCATTTGCTTTCTTGACCAGTCCACTCACACCAGTTCTTATTGGACGGAAAAGGTTGTGGCTGTTTTCGATCGGTGCTGCCTTTTCCATCGTCTCACATTTAACAAACCCCCACTGTTCACGGTCGTTCCGCAGGATCCGAATTAGTTGGCGGCTAAGGTACCTACGTGAATCGTCATATTTCGAAGATAGAGGAACCCATCTGCGCTCATCTAACAGTGATTGAAGATGCAGATATTCATCACTTCAGGGTGTCGGTTTATGCGGCTTGGAATAGCACTGGCAGCCTCACACAGGACCTCGTTAAGCTCCATCCACTGTTCATCTGGATCTAATGCGCCTGACCGCTTCGACAATCTGACAGATAACATTGCTTGGGAAACTGATCAATGGTTACTGTCTGGAAGCCGTTGAAGAGGACAACCGACTTTGCGTTGGGTCGTTCACCGACCAAAACAGGAGGTGAGGTCAAATTGCACTAGTCTTATGTGGCACTGAAAGCGGCATACAAGACTTGCTTGGTCTGCTGTATGCCTTTATCTGGGCCTCGGACAACCAGCTGCATCGATAAGCGTATAGACATCTTGGCCTGAAAAGCAGATCGCCGGTAATTGTCTAGAACTAACTACACGTAACGGGTGACTTTGACCTAGGTGCTACCGCGGACGAGAGGTAAACAGAATGGAGCACGAACCAGGGCATCATCAGAGTGCACAGACATAAACCAAAATGAACGGCAGTCTTCGACATATCTACGCCAATGATGTCCAATGACAATGTGGTCAATATGAGACCAATGTTGTGGAGACGTACGAGGACGCCATGTCAGTCTACGCCACTTCTCATGGCAGAAGACCGTAATCGACAGAAACAACGTGTACGAAGCAAGGCTTGATAAGACGATCGCCGTTATCGGTACGATAAGCTGGGACAGCAATGGGCCTTTACTGTGCTTTTCGAAATCTCCCAAACGGGCGTTGAAATTACCACCAATGACCACCAGGACCGTTGAACCCATGCTTCGAAGTAGTTGGAATAAATCGTGGTTGTACTCGTTTTGAGTATCATGGGTTCTGTCCCAGTATCTTGTAAACTGCTGCCGATTCACCATCATCATCATCGTAAAGGGTTAGGCAGTAGGGCAAGCCCCACTGACCACTGCCTTTTTTACCATGTTGCACGTAGAAGTAGGAAGAATAAACATACAAGATGGACAGGGCGTGCATCTACACGGGTGGGAAAAGGAAACAACGCCCTAGTAGCCAACACACAGAATACACAGTCTAACTGTACAAACTCACATTGGCCAATCATTCTGATTCGACAGAAAGTAACAACACGATCACCGCTGTTCACGGTTCACTGTCCTATCCTTCAGCGTCTCCAGCTAACTGGTCCTTTGCACCCCAATCACGAAAACATGAGGCGCCTACTTTTCCTAAGTTTGTTGTACATTTTCTCATTCCCTGTTGCCAAGACATCTGTTGACCTCTACGTGGTTTATTCCACTCCCGAAGAGGAACGGAAAACAGCACGATATGGTAGACGTGTGTTTGCCATTCGTAACACGCGTCCCAACGAACGAAGTCTACTAAGCTGGATACGCTGTGACAGAACGTTTTCCGAATTAGTACCCAACACTCGATTTCTGACCTCAGCATTACTTACTCGGTCAGTCCACTCAATCCAGGCGATACTACGCAACCATCTATGGTCGAAAACCTCAAGACGATGAATATCTTCAGCAAGCAGACCCCAAGTCTCGTAACCATACAACAAAACTGAACGCACTACGGCACAGTACACACGACCTTTTACCTTCAGCGGAAAATCAGGTCGGCGCCTCAAGTGCTTCGGGCTTGAGGCTTGAATATACGGGTCCTCATCGTGACTACCGTGCATCTATCCGTCACCATACTGCTGCCGACGTTAGTGAAGCGGTCGACAACTATCAGTACCTCCCCATCGAGCATGAAGCTCGGAACCGTTGACGTCTAGTCGCGCAACATCACTTTACACCTTGAAGGTTCAAAGTGCATACCGAATGGAACTACAGCTCTTGCTAGTTTATCTAGTGCACGCTGCACGTGTTCCGTGCATTCGAAACGGTAAACAAGGTCGTCCGCGTAATCTAGGTCACACAACTTCTCATTATTTCCTAGTTCGACACTCACATCTTGAAGAGATTTTGTATGACATTCTCCATTAGCTCGTCCATGACGAAATTGAACAAGAATGGAGAAATGGGGCATCCTTGTCGAACACCACTGGTTGTTTCCAGTGGACTGGATGGTTCACCATAAACCCTTACGCGGCCAGAAGCATGAGAGTATTATGATATCAGTAGAGTCACGAACTTCTGTGGTATACCTTTCCGATGAAGAGCATTGAATAGCGCTGTTCGGTCAACTGAATCGAACGTGCCTTTCAAGTCGAGAAGAACCATTACCGTCGGTTGACGGTGTGTGTGACACGCCTCAAGTAATTGAAGAAGTGTGAAATTCTGATAAATGCATCCACGACCTGGACAGAACCCGGCCGGTTGTTCGCGGGCGTTCCTCTCGCGAGCCAATGTGAGACAGCGCAGTACACACGAGGCTAGAACCTTAGTGACCATCTGAATTGAGTTAATCCCACGATTATCACTACAGTCACTGCATATTCCTTTCTTGAAGATGGGTACAATCAATGACTAGCCACATAATAACGGCATACGTTCCTTTTTCCAAACGACACGCATCGAGGTGGCAAGTGGTTTTTTCAACGCACCACCACCTATTTTGAAAAGGGAGTTCATCAGGACCGGCTACTTTTGCTCGCTTTGGTAATCGAAAACTCGAATCTACTTCCACTTCTGATGGGGCCTCGAGCGATACTCCTCAAGGTATCGCAGTTGTTGAGACAGAACTATATTTGCGCGCGGCCAGCTAAACTGCTCCTTGAAGTAAATAGCTTAACAGTCCAGCCTTTGTTCGTTGCCATGAACAGGTTCTTCATTTCACTCGCATATTGTTTTAATGACCTGAGTTCGCCGTATACCGGTGTCGTGAATACGTTAGAACAGTCTTTCACCGTTACCTGAAGCGGTTGCAACTTCCATTTTTTCATCGTAGATCCCAGCTCATTTTTGTTCATAACTGGTGTGAACTTTTGGATCACACAAACGGTGTACGGCTAAGCGCGTTTTTGTTTTGTGTCGATGACCAAGGAGCTGGAGTGATAGTCACATTGAAACTAATGCATGGTTCGACTCTACGTACGCAGACCAGTAAGACCTACAATTCTGAACAGAACTGCGATATGATGGATCTGACTCAGAATACGTGTAGCATGAGAGCATCATGTCGCTGTGTGCCATGGTCTGTTTCTGGAATTTGTACTAGACAGGAATAACCGATTATTTGCACAAACTGGAGAAGCCTACTCCAATTATATGTATGCTGAGTGAGTAACGCATAACACCCACCTAAACAAACTTCTGATGCAATAGGTTTGCCAACTTGTGCATCAAAATCACCAGCTTGCACTACAATGTCAGAGCGTTTGTTCCTGTGAACGAGAGTGGTGAGTTCATGATAGAACTCATGCTTCTGCGTGTCAGATGTGCAGTCTGTATCGGTATGTGCTGAGATCACAAACAAACTGCGCTTGACGCAATTTTCCTTTCAAACGCCAACTGACACCTCGAGTCTTAGAGCACATAGACGACTATTAACCGGTATTCAGTCTAAAAGGGAGCCTCAACCTTGTCAGTCAAAACTATTCCTACACCACGTTGACTCGCAGATTTAGCTGCTTCGTCTCCTGAAGTGTGCAGGAAATACAATGATGGGATACCAGGAGCAGTTAGTTGAATCACACTACTCGGATGCCGGATATGCGTTTCACTCACACAGCGGACATCAATCACCAGAGAATCTATTGTGAGTGCTAGGCACACCTGTTGACCTGCCTGCACGAGAGAACGCATGTTAAAGGAACCCAGATTCAGAGGCTGAAGAGCCTTAAGAAAATGAGTTACAGAATACAAGATTAATCACGACACTATCTGACAATGAACCGTTACGTGTATCGGGCGTGTTACCAGTAGGAACATTGTGTGGGCAGAGGACGCAAAGAGAGGCGGTTGGGGACAGAATACAACGGTTGAATAAAAGAGAGGGAACTCTGAGTGGTAGCCCACGCATCACTACCCACTCCGCTCAATGTAATGGGCAGCATGGTCCTGATTATTCTGCACGACGACCGATGCAGCATCGAACTCTTCGTAGTTGTGCAGGTCATGGGAGATGTTGGACGGGTACTGCTAGGTGTCGAGCTACAAAGCAGGAGAACGATTAAGGTTCTCAACCAAAGCTCTCGAGTCTAACAAGAACCTGTCTCCAAGCAGTGGGGTGGCCGGGTGGAAGCCCATTTACTTGGATCAATTATTCTTCCACTGATTTTACCGACTGAGTTGCCATCTCAGATCGACCTCCAACCTGGAACACCAGAAGTCTGGACTTCTACCCACTGACCTTTCAGGCATGATCGCATCTGCGGCTTAAGAAAGCTATCCTTTATAGCGCTTTGGGTCATGGAGGCACGCAATCCACCACACCACGCCGAGGTGTGATCTCGTCGTGATGGGATTCAAACCCCACTAGAGTTGCCCTATTTAGTCACGGTTTGTGTGAATTGATCAAACGGTTGACAGAGTACAATTCCTCACCATTTCCGTCAAGGAAGCACGCAAACCATCAAGCCACGGTCCGGTAAAGCTGGGCGATCAGCTAAGCCGAATTATCCTGCTTTCCATATGGCTTCCATAAACTTATGACATCACAGCTCGATCAAAAGTGACTGCTGTCCGTAGTAAACCTGCCACTATAACCGGTAGCACCATGGAGTAAGAAACGGATAACAAAGCGTTCAACAACCTTCAAGATGAACTTACTTGAGGACCCTGAATCGTGTCTCCGGCAAACGGATCACCAACTTTGCGAGCCTCGGCCAACTCTTTTAGACGGTTAACCATTTTGTCGTAAATTGGACTCTCAACGAAAATCCGAGTACCAGCGACGCAGCACTGTCCGTGGTTGACCATGGTGGCCTCATGTGCCGTTTGTGCAGCCGCTTCAACTGGAAGGTCAAAAGCCAACTGATGAGTCTAATAACTTTTGGAAACCTAAAATGCTCACACAACAACAAACATCGATCCAACTTCTAAAGCAAACCATCGCGACGGATGAAGTTCATTTCACCGTAAGGCAGTTGCTGAAGAGCAGCAACCGAAACAACCACACTCGGCGTTGATGTAAGTGGGTAACTATACAAAGTGAGAATAAACGAAATGATTCTACACAGTAAGACAGAGTAAAACTTAGCTCTGATACCTTTAGCATCCGCTGTTTATGTGAATCGATTCATACAGTCATAATCGCACTGAGCATGGCGTTCAGGTCGCAAACGTGTCTCCACTAGTTGAGATAACATCATCAGCAAGTAGCATGATGTCGCCGTGACTGTACAGTATTATTTATATATATATATATATATATATATATATATATATATATATATATATATATATATATATATATATGTGTGTGTGTGTGTGTGTGTGTACCGGCTTGAGACCAAGCAAGGTGCCAACGCAACAGCAACAGTAATAACGGAAGGGGAGTACAATACACTACAACAGACAAATAATGAGAAAAACTGCTCATCTTTTCGCTTTTCCCCGTATGCTTCTTGATGTTTTTTGTCATTTCGTTCATCGGAATACTTTCGTGATTACGGCGCACGAGAGTTCGATAGACACACCGTACGGCATTCGCGCCACTCACTTATTTTCTCAACCATGTCCCTTAACGTCATTAACCAACGACAATCCTCATCTCTTGAGCCCTAACCAGGGAGGTGGGTAGCGCCAACCGACGCCAATGCTGATGCTAGCTTTTTCATATCTCTACGCCAAATCATTACCTGACCGCCGCATCGCTTCTTCCAGTTTTCTCCAGCACGTGCGAATAGAGCATGGAAACGTAGACGATGAGAAGGCATTCGTAAAACATTGTAGTGCTACCAATAAAGCACTCGATGACGAAGACTAACAAATTTGTTTATTTGAACAATGACCGTTTTTCGTGGCGCCACTTGCTCCGCCTGTGTACGTCGTCTGCACGCCGTTGCGCTCCTCCAATACACACGTTGTCCCGCTCCAGCGTTTTGAGTTCTGCTTTGCGCGCTGCCGAGCATATTCACTATCGTGTCACATACCGAGGACCACGGGCTATAGACTCTATACAGGAGCAGGTCCTGACTTAACTAAGATAAATCCTAAACTGGTGAGCCCGAACAACAAATTAATTCTCGAAGGACATTCGTAAGTCCCTCAATCACATTTATTCGTTTACATATACACTTTTCCGATATATAAACGGTAAATTCCGGATATCAGTTACCATATCCCTTATATATATTTTCTTATATCCATATTATAAGTGTTTCACTTTTGCTGCACTGACCTCTTTATATCATTTTACATTTGATATACCATTGCAACTATGGCTAGCAACGACCGTAAACCTGACCCGGAACCGTCCGTTTCGACAGTCTCCCTAGCCTTCCCTCAGTTTTTTATTGATGACCCTCAACTCTGGTTTCATATGTTGGAGGCAGAGTTTGAATCACATAGAATTACAAGCGAACGAACCCGTTACTTGTGGACTATCGGTCGCCTTCCCCGTGACGTTGCTACTCAGATACGCGACGTAATATTTAATAACAGTTCTTACACAGCCGTGAAAGACGCGGTAATCTCTTGTCTTTTACCGTCAGAATCGTCCAGACTAAAACGGCTGACCCAAGGGACAGAGTTAGGTAGCAAGAAGCCCTCTGCATTACTGAGAGAAATGCAGCAGCTGGCAGGGCAACTTTTAGAGGAAAACGTCCTTAAAGAGTTGTGGGTACAGCGACTACCACCCAACATTCAAGCACTGCTCGAGGTTTCCAGCCACCTTAAGCTCACAGAAGCGGCTAAACTAGCGGACGGTATTATGGACCGGTACCATCCACAAATTACCGCCGTAACAAACTCGAGCAGCCCCCAGACCACAGCTCCCACCGTAGGAACACACTCCGAGGACACTCTGATAGCTGCTTTCGAGCGGGCTTTCAGACATTTTTCCTCTCCTGGTTGTTCTCACTGTAGAAACCATATATCTTATCACAACTCTGACCGACGTGAACGTCTCAGAAGCCCTTCCCCTGACCGCCTGGTTAACCCATCTCGATCAACGTACTGTCGATACCACAAACGGTTTGGGGAGAAGGCTCGGCGCTGCGAAGCCGGTTGCACATTCCCAGGTGCCAAACAGGGAAACTAATATCCCGACGCGTTCCGACGACTAACGCGGTCGGCAGCCATAATAGCAGTCGTCTGTTGCATGTCCGAGATTTAGTTTCCAATAGCCTGTTCCTAATTGACACCGGTGCAGCAGTAAGTGTCATTCCAAAGGAGGCAGGTGATGCAACGAACCCGTCAGTCCAACAACTCCGTGCTGCCAATGGCACTCCCATTGCTACTTACGGCCGTAAGTCACTCACATTCAACTTAGGACTACGTTGCACCTTCCGCTGGGTGTTCATAGTAGCAGACGTCCCTTATCCCATACTAGGCATCGATTTCCTAGACCATTTCGACCTCCTGATCGATGCACGAGGCCGGAGAGTTGTCGACCGGCAGACTTCTCTTTCCGTAACCGGGTCGTATTCCTCCGTGAATCACATCACGCCCCTATACATCGAACCGCAGGCCGAACACCCGTACGCAGACCTACTTTCAGCTTACCCGGCAATGCTAAGACAATCTGGCCCCCTTCCCGCGGTGACCACTAACGTTACCCACCATATTGTCACTAAAGGACCCCCAGCATTTAGCCGACCACGTCGCTTGACCTTAGACAAGCTCCGCGTAGCACAGGCTGAGTTTGAACACATGCTAGAATTAGGCATAATACGCCCGTCCAGTAGCCCTTGGGCCTCGCCCCTTCACATGGTTCCTAAACCTAATGGCGATTGGCGCCCCTGCGGTGACTACAGGGCCCTCAACCAGGCTACTGTCCCGGACAGGTACCCCATTCCACATATTCAAGATCTTACTTCTACCCTGTCTGGTTGTTCTGTTTTCAGCAGAATCGATCTCGTCAGAGCCTACCACCAAATCCCAGTAGCAGAGGCTGACATCCCTAAAACCGCTGTCACAACTCCATTCGGACTATTCGAGTTTTTGCGCATGTCTTTTGGGCTCAGCAATGCAGCACAAACCTTTCAAAGGTTTATGCATGAGGCAACACGCGGTTTGAAGAATGTCTACGTGTACTTAGACGATATTTTGGTGGCAAGTTCTTCAAAAGAAGAGCATATGACACACCTGCGTGCTCTTTTTGAGCGCCTTAGCCAACACGGTGTAACCATTAACCCTGCTAAGTGCGAGTTAGGTAGGATGACCATCACGTTCCTAGGTCACGAAATCTCAGCCTCAGGCATACAGCCCCTGCCTGACAAGGGGGCGGCAATTCGCGACTATCCTGAGCCTCACTCTTACCGACAGTTGCGCCAATTTTCTGGCCTGGTTAACTTTTATCGCCGCTTTATCCCACACTGCGCCGAAATAATGCAGCCTCTAACAGACCTTTTACGTGGAGGTAAGCGGAAATTCATTTTTCCCGACACGGCGCAGGCAGCGTTTACTTTGATCAAGGATGCTATCGCCAACATAGCACTCCTTGCACATCCCGATCCTTCTGCTCCCCTGGCATTAGGAACAGATGCTTCGGACACGGCTGTTGGAGCAGTGTTGCAGCAATTCGTCAACAATTCATGGCAACCAATAGCTTTCTTCTCCAAGCGTCTCCAGCCTGCGGAATCCCGATATAGTACGTTCAGCAGAGAACTGCTGGCAATCTATTTGGGTATCCGACACTTCCGGCACACACTCGAGGGCCAATTGTTCACAGTGTTTACAGATCATAAACCACTAGTGTACGCCCTCCAGTCAGCTTCTGACCGAGATTCGCCACTTAGACTATGTTTCGCAGTTTACTACGGACATTCGACACGTCTCTGGGGCACACAATCCAGTAGCAGACGCACTCTCACGCGTCCACAATATCGACTACCCACTACCCATGGGCATAGACCTAGAAGCAATCGCCGCAGCCCAAACGACAGATCCTGAGGTAGAGCAACTCAGACACAACAGCTCCCTGCACCTAGTGGCAGTGGCCCTTCCAACTTCGGACGTAACTATCATTTGCGATGTGTCACAAGGTCGACCCCGACCACTAGTTCCTGCCAGTTTTCGCCGACGAGTTTTTACCAGCCTCCACAACTTATCGCACCCTGGGGTAACCGCCTCAGCGAAACTAGTCACCGAGCGATTCGTCTGGCCTTGCGTCAAACGTGACGTACGTCTTTGGGCTCGTGCTTGTCTCCAGTGCCAACGAGTTAAGATACATCGTCACACCAAATCTACTTTAGGCAAATTCTGCGAACCGGACGCACGCTTTCATCATGTGCATGTGGATCTCGTGGGGCCACTTCCGCCATCCAATGGCTGCGTCTACATCCTCACTTGCGTAGATCGTTTCACTCGCTGGCCACAGGCCATACCTATTCCTCGCCCAACCTCAGAGGAAGCTGCAAAAGCATTTCTAACCGGTTGGGTGAGTCAGTTCGGTTGCCCCGCTATCGTGACCACTGATCGCGGTTCTCATTTCGACGGCGCCTTCCACGAGCTACTAAACGCATTCGGTTGTCGACACAACAAGACGACGGCCTATCATCCTCAGGCCAATGGCATGGTGGAGCGATTCTATCGCCAGCTGAAAGCTGCCCTTCGTGCTCGTGATAATCCATTATGGAGTGAAGTTTTGCCGATCGTTCTCTTAGGACTGCGTAACACCGTTAAAGCCGATATGGGTGTTACGGCGGCTGAACTGGTTTATGGTTGCACACTACGACTTCCAGGTGAGTTGGTTTCTCCATTACCACCTATGAGTTTTAATTACGGGGATTACGCAAAACGGCTGTCGCACCAAATGCGGGTGATAAGGCCCACCCCACCACGAGAACAAACCCTGAGCAACTACATACCTAACGCTCTAGCTACCACCAGCCATGTGTTTATTCGAGTAGATGCAGTGCGATCACCACTGCAGGCGGCTTACTCTGGCCCGTTCCGCGTCGTCCAGCGAAAGGAAAAGAAATACGTGGTGGACGTCGAGGGCAGGAAGGAGACCATCAGTATAGACCGCCTCAAACCAGCCTTCATCGAGGCAGAACCCACCGCGAACAACCCTCTCAGTGTCCCTACCTGCTCACAACCTTCGGTTAGTCGTCCCGAGTCGGTCCCTGTTACTCCCACTAACGACCCCTCGTTACCTGTTGCAACACCAAACTCCACGAAAGACACAGCTGCACCGGTCAACAGGAGAAATCGACGCGGCCGCGAGCTGCGACAGCCAACGAGGTTTTCTGAATATGTAACAGTTGTATATATTTAAGTTTACTCTTCATATTCAACTTGTACATAGTCCTATTATACATGAATGCACGACCACGTGGTGATCACGACAAGGGTGGCGGCAGCCTGTATTGCGCCGGTATGTCCCCCTCAGTCGAATATCCGATCGCGCCTCGAGGCGCAGCTTCCTTGTGTTTCTTTCCTTCCAACTCGTCCCGTCAGACAGAACCACATGGAATTCCAGGATATCGCATGGCTCCAACACAAGGCTCACTGGATCGCGACTGGACTCATTTGACGCCGGACGCTGGCTCGCTTACGAAGGCAATGACAACCACAGGGACACGGAACTTTGGGATATGCCGACAACGACAAACCCTACAACACAACCACCACTGCCAGGTCACGAACAGGATCTACCCCGGTCGGATAACATTTTGAGGAGGACGCAATTTTGCGATCGACGCACAGCGACCAGTGTGAGTCATGGAGAACGGCTTGTGCTGGCTTCGCTGTTGTGTTCGACCGCGGCGGGAGGCATGGAAAACGTCTCTCGCCACCGAATCCGACGTACCCATCACGGGTCGAAGCCCAACTGCGTCGGCCTTTTAGGGGGAGACCCCTGTAGTGCTACCAATAAAGCACTCGATGACGAAGACTAACAAATTTGTTTATTTGAACAATGACCGTTTTTCGTGGCGCCACTTGCTCCGCCTGTGTACGTCGTCTGCACGCCGTTGCGCTCCTCCAATACACACGTTGTCCCGCTCCAGCGTTTTGAGTTCTGCTTTGCGCGCTGCCGAGTATATTCGCTATCGTGTCACATACCGAGGACCACGGGCTATAGACTCTATACGGGAGCAGGTCCTGACTTAACTAAGATAAATCCTAAAACATTACCGTCGTTACGAAAAATACGTTCATCAGTAGGCATGACATCCATGGGCGATACAGTTCTACGTCAACTACGGATGCAGCGACTTGCACCGTATGCCCAGAGCATAGTGGCCGTTCCAATACAAGATCAGACTTTCGACAAGTGCGCCGAGGCTGCAGACAAGGTCTTCGAGCAGACATGTGCGTCTGCTGATCAATCCCATACGTTCGCCAATATCGCCGTTACTCCGCCAGATTCCGTCGTTGAGCCTGCGTCGACAACCACCCAATAGCCACTCTGACATTCAGATGTTGTCATGAGGTTCGTCGTTTATTACAGGTGGTCGAACAGCGCGAGATCACCATCAATTAACCTGGGCCCACGAAGCCAAATCCGTCACCGTTTTACGCCGGGTGCCCCGAGAGAAAACTCTCAGTCCGGCGAATGTTACTATCACCGCCGTTTCGAATCCCAGGCTCGTAAATGCGAAGAGCCGTGTTCACTGCATCCACCAGGGAAACTACTAGGGTGGGAAGTGATGGTGACGACTTTCACAGGCACCCTGGTTCCTAGTCGCTTCGTATACATGAAAGACATGAGTATCGGTATGTTTCTTAGTCGACACGGGAGAGCAGGTTAGCATAATACCAGTTTCAAAACAGTTCACCGTCTCTCCAACATCCCTGACACTGCAAGCCACCAACGGCACTACCATCCCAACATACGGGAATCAATTTATCACTTAAGAACTTCGCCCACGTCATCCTCCCCGTAGATTTTCGTCGTCACTCAAGTACACCAGGGTATTCCAGGCTCAGACTCTTTAGAAAGTCACGGCTCAATAGTCGAACCCGGTAAACGACAGATCGTAGGCCGATTTACGTCGAATGTCGTTGTCGGTTCCCTGACTCAAGCTCAATCACCAACAATTTTCATGCCCATCCCCACGTCCGGACCGGAACATCGCGGCTTATTCAGTGAGTACCTTAGTCTCGACCGCCCAAACAACCACCTTTGCCCAATCACCACCAACATGGCCCATCACATCGTCACACTGGAACCGCCGGTTCACACTCGGCCTCGCAGGTTAGCCACAGACAAGCTCTGTGTTGCCCGCGCAGAGTTCCAACATGCTAGTTCTGGGAATTATCCAGGCTTCCAACAGTCCGTGGGCATCATCCTTACACGTGGTACCCAACAAGTCACCTGACGACTGGAGACCGTGTGGAAATTACCGCTCACATAAACCAGTAACCACCCCGGACCGATATCCTATTCCGCGCATCACATACCTCACATCTGGACTGGTTGGTGATTTTCAGCCGAATCAACCCGGTGCAGGCATTTAACCAAATACCAGTAGCTCAGGCAGATATCACCAAAACAGCGGTAACAACTTCTTCCGGTTTTTTGAGTTTCTACGAATGCCGTTTGGACTTAGCAATGCTGTGCAGTGGTTTGGATTTTGCGTTTTTCTCCGAAGAACTACAACCCACCGAATCTAGGTGTAGCACTTTTGGCCGCGAAATCCTCGTTATTTACCTGGGCATCTGCCACTTCAGGCACATCTTAGAAGGACGCAAATGCAGTCTACATCGATCAAAGAACCAAATCATCCCCCGCATTGTGTGCCATCACGGACAGATACTCTCTCAGACATTTTAGACATATGGACTACATTACTCAGTTCACGAGTGATGTACGCCATACCTCAAGTGTCAATAATCCTGTCGCCGACGAGCTATCGCGTATTTACAACCTGAACCTCAACACCTCCGGCACGATCAACCTCGAAGTCGTTGCATCCGCGCAAGCAGATGATCCTGAGGCAGAGTAACTCCGTAGCACCTCATCACTACGACCCTAGTCGGTTCCCATTCCTTCAGCCGGTTACAAACTGTGCGACATGTCCAAAAGCCACCCAAAGCCACAGGTTTTCCAAACCTTATAAGATTTGTCTCACCCAGGTAAAAGGGCCTCCACTAAACTCATCGGTGACCGCTGTTTGGCACAATATGAACCGAGACGTCATTGCATGGGCCCGCACTTGCATCCAGTGGTAGCAACCGTAAGTGCACAGACACACAAAAAGCCGATTATCCAAATTTCCTGCCACCGACTCACGTTTCTAACACGTGCATATTGACTTAGTAGGGCCGTTGCCTCCATCAAAAGGTAGCATATGCCTCCATACTTGTGTAGATCGCTTCATCAGATGGTCGTTAGCTGTACGTCTATACAACGCACCCAAGTCAAGTCAAGTATTTGCTTTATGAACATCGGTGGGTGAATATTCAGCAGCACTACGCGAAAAAGAAAGCAGCAGATAAAACAACAAGAACGCAATATTAACGGGTGACTTAGGAGCTAAGACAATGAACGTTGTCAAAGTTCAGCGTCAATGTTTGCAAGACCACATAAAAAGCGAGCAAGGTAAGGGATAAGGGAAGACCGGTAGGCGTGCGTATATAAATCATTTTGTAACTGTTGCGGATGGAAGAGGAGGAAGCACACATGCTGAGGTCCCTGTGAAACGGGTGAAGTGAGTCATTCAAAATTCTCTCGGCGAACCTTTCACACATTTTTTGATGCTGGGACATGATGAAGTCTGTGAGATCTTTACCAAGTATACCATTTACTTAGGATAAGTGCTTGAGAGACCTTTTTATTATGGTGACATTTTTAGTATGTAGACCGGGGAAGAAGACGAGAGAAGAATACAACCAGTGAGGTAAGATGCATGCAAGGACAAAACGTTGAATGATGCAAAGGGATACAAACACTGCTTCCAGACGCAAAACTTAGTAGGTTAGTCTTCTCAATTTTGTGGAAACAAAGGCAACATGTTTAGTTCAATCAGCTGGTGGTAGACAGTAATCTACCTCCATCTGAGTCGTTACCACACCTGACCCACTGGTACTTTGTACTTCTCCACTCCAAGTCTTAGGGTCTGGTCGCCAGTTATCCCTAGGAGTGCAGCAGGCCGTCGTTGTTATGGGGCATACCCCTTCCACTACACTCATGCGCAAGCATGTAATAAAAAATTCCAGCAGAGATGATGGATGATCGTAATCCCGAGGTATTCGACCGATCGTTGATGACAAACGGAGCTGTTTCCTATGCGAACGTCTGAACGGGATTCCGGAAAGTTCACACACTTGGAGCATTAAAGAGAAAAGACAACATCTTAGCATTTACAGGGATTTAAGGTTAGGTTATGGGCTTTGGACCAATGGTCAATATCTAAGAAATCAGATTGAACTTCAAGAGTAGCTGGTGCATCAAGATGGGGTAATCCAACCACAACATTATCTGCATACTTCATAATGAAGGAACAGTCACTGACAGACATGGAGGACGTGTAAACGGAGAACTGAAAAGGGGAGAGGTTTGCGCTCTGTAGTACGCCTTGGTCTGAAACAGAGATGGAAGAGGTTCTGCCTCCGCATCTTGTAAACTGTTGCCAATTGGAAAAATAATCAAACAGTAGTCCACTGAGTGAGGGTTGTACTCCATTATTTGAGAGTATGTCGAGAAGTTTTCGTCTATCAACACTGTTAAATGCATCATTGCAATCTAGGAACCAGGTACGCACAGTTCTTGATTTCTTGTCCAGCGACGACAAGACATTGAGTCAAGGACGTAATAGCATCAAGC
The DNA here is from genome assembly GCA_948099385.1 of Fasciola hepatica. NCBI lineage: Eukaryota > Metazoa > Platyhelminthes > Trematoda > Plagiorchiida > Fasciolidae > Fasciola > Fasciola hepatica. The sequence goes on along the minus strand of CANUEZ040000007.1, from coordinate 1,506,579 downwards.
CAGCAAGACAGTTGTCCAAGCTTTCCTAGAACTTTGGGGTGTATCAATCGGTTGTCCCGTCGTGGTTAACACAGACCGCAGCTCGCATTTCGAGGGAGCTTTCAGTGGTCTTCTGCGACGTTTAGGCACTCGTCGCATATATACCACAACCTACCACCAGTCAGCAAAAGGTATGGCAGAACGTTTTCATCGGAAACTCAAGGCAGCCTGAGCAGCTAACAGAAACCTAGACTAGTGAGTCACTATCACTAGTGCTCCTAGGTTGCCGCAACGCTCTTAAGACAGATTTGCAAACCATATCAGCCGAACTCGCATTAGGTTGCGCACTTCGATTTTCTAGTGAAATGGTGGCTGCCAAGTCTATCCCCACTTTCAGCTACGCTGATTACGCCGCCAGGTTAACGCACCAAACGCAAGTGACACCTTCCCGCGGCACGCGAACCAAACACGACGGTTTGTGTACACCCACGCCTTCAAGACTGTACGCACGCTTTCCTTAGGACAGAAGTATGCGCTTCACTCTGACCCACAAAATCCTACGACACCTGCGGAAAACATTCGTTATCCATGAAAACGGAAGAAAGCATACGGTTACCATGGTCTAACTTGAACCAGCTATCCTGGCCGAATCCCTTCCCATCCGATTTCAACTCATCGAATTTTCCAGGACCAGCACCTACGACACCGGAATTTCATAAACCGACCTTATCAACGCCAGTGACCCAACTGGCAGAACGTTCAGACACAACCGTCAACACAGAGCCGCCTTCCCAGACTTTCAATGCCGGTCGAGTGATCAAAAAAACCGTCGGTTTTCAGATACTGTATTTATTATTCCATAACCATAAAAACCCTTACGCGTCCTCAAAAAAAACTTTCCCTGTTCGTTATTTTCCTCTGTTTTTGCTCCTCACACGAAGGTTTTTCCCACTTAGCAGCCATCTACCTTTATCGCTACACAACTTTCGGTTGATCTTTCGCTTATCCGTTGTCTCCCGATACCATTATTAAAAGCTCGCAGTTCTAGAGAAAAAACTCACACCACTCTCCATAGACACGTTCGCCAACTTTCAGTTCACTTCAGACATCCATTAACCATGAAGTGGATGCGCTGACCTTGGTTGCTACCTCCTAGCGGGAACCGCAAAAAATAATGGCAACAAAGACAGAATGAATGGAGTAACAGGAAAACTACAAATGTCGGTATCAAGTTGATCAAGAGAGTTTGTAGACACAAGAACACTGATTGCGACACGGGGCCATATCCTCCAATGTACCTAACCATAGAGTGGGAGGGTCCCTTGGACCTCATCCAGGAAGTTTAACACGCCCCACATGGTCAAGTCCACAAGTCAGACTTTTCATGACTTCCTTCTATATTATGGACCAACCAAACTTACTCGTCTTCCAACCGTCACCCGCCTCAGCAAGCACCGCGCGCCGAGGAATCCTGTCAGGGGACATGCGCAACATATGTCCCAACCATCCCAGCTTGGTGAGCTTAGGTATTTTATCTAGTAATTTGATCCGTGAACCTGAGACTGTTCGCCAAACCTCAGGTTCCCACCAGATTTGAGCACTGGTACGAAGACATCGGTCTTCAAATATCGGTAATCTTACATCCTCCCCTCGCAGTGGCCATGTCTCCAAATCATACAGAAACACTGGTACGACTGCTGCAGCGTACATTCGCATGTCATGTCCACGCCACGGGTGAGCCACGTTAACAAATGCCAAAGGAACCTTCTGTACACGTAAGGACACCTCATCCGATATTCAACTTGTGGGTGAAATGCAGCTCCCTAGATAACAGAACGTGTTTACTACGTCTACAGTCGTACCATATACTGAAAGGTTTGGTGCTGGACCAACCCCAGTCCTGAAAACAGCATCTTGTACTTTGAAGATGCAAAACGCATACTGAACATTGCTACACAGTTACTCAAGCTGTCTATGAAAGCTTGCAACTTACCTAGATCTTCACTTTAAAGAACTGTTATCCGCGTATTCATGGTGTGACACTTCTCCAATCGGGAAAAGTTCAGTACCACTATTCCCATAGGACAAAATCGCAGTCTCTAGGACTATATCAATCACAAAATTAAAGAGAAAAGGAGAGAGAGAGAGAGGGCAACTCTGACGCGAACCACTTTTCGTGGTGAACTCGGGTGAAGGATCACCGTAAGCTCGATCTCGGCTTCGGCTGTTCATGTACAAGGACTTCAACGTGCAAATGAATTTCTGTGGTACGTCCTTCAACAAAAGACAGTGCCAGAGAACTGTGTGGTCGACTGAGTGGAAGGCCGCCTCAAGATCAATAAAAACGGAGATGATGGGCTCACGGAAAGTGTGTTTGTGTCCTAAAATTTTCCGAAAACTGGAAACGTGATCAACACAACCTAGATCAGCTCTAAATCTAGCTTGGTTCTCGCGTGGGCACTGTTCGCGGGCAGTTGATAAGCGGTAAAGAACACCAGCGAGCAGTTTTGATGCGATGCTAACCCGACTGATTCCTCTGTGGTTTTCACAGAAGGACCTGTCGCCTTTCTTCTAAATCGGTATGATCACCGATTCGCATCAGCTCTTTGGAATTTGTTCCACCTCCCATATCAAACCGAGGAGTTCCGTCAACTTCAGTGAATGTGCTGAGCCGCCGTCTTTGAAAATAAACGGAGGTAACCCATACGGTCCGGCAGCCTTATGTTGTTTAGGACAGCTTACCTCACGGAGAACCTCCGCTTCTGACAGACAACTGGTATCTACAGTTAAAGCTGTAATCATCGCGCGAATGAGCAAGCCTGACGAGGATAGAGACCAATTAAACTGCATCTCAAAATGCTCCACCAGCGAATAAGACGACGTTCCTGAGTCTGAATCAGTGAGCTGTTCGCCTCTTTGATCAGTTCACTAGCACCTGGTTTTCGTGGACCGGTTTGTCTAATCAGACAGAGAAGGTTGCGGCTGTCACCAATTGCCGCAGCTTTTTCCATCTTCCTACACTTCGCAATCCACCACTGCTCACGGCTATTTCTCAGGCTCCGAATCAGTTGGCGTTTAAAGCACCTCAGTGCCCCATTGTATCTGGAATCTTGGGAAATCTGTTTGCGCACATCTGACAGGGCAACTGAGGATGAAGATAACCATCGTTACTGTGTTTATTGTTGTTAGACCTCGGGCAGCATCAACAGCCTCGCTCGATCTGCCCATCGTTCTTCTGAATCCGGGGCATTCGAATGCGTCGATAACCTGGCGGATAATTCGGAAAGCTGATCCATGGTTATCGTCCAGTAGCAACCGCGGGGACGGTTCGCTTTGGCGTTGCCTCAGTCACCGACGAGACGTAGGCTGAGACGCGCGCAGAAAACGCGTGATCAGCGTCTACAGACGTGGACCGAAATGATCGACAGTCTCGAATTGATCCGTGCCAGCAGTAACCGATAGCAATCTGCTCGATCTGGGTCCAACGCTGTGAAGGCACAGGAGGACGTCAGGTTAGCCGATATCGCTTTTTGTGCGAGAAATTCGTACTCGTAAGGAACAGCCCATGGTCGGGACATAGTTGGACGAGTTGATCACCGTTATCGGTGGGATCGGCTGGGATGCCAAATTGGCCCCCCATATCCCTTTTTGTTTCGTCTAGGATTCCAACTTAAGCACTGAAATCGCCAGCAACAACCATGCTGTTCATAGAGCACACGCTGCGGAGGGGTCCAGACAAATCTTGATAGAATTTGTTTTTAGGCTCAGGAGAGCTGCAGCCGGTTGAGGAATACACAAAAATGAAAAGTAGGTATCGATGCTTGTTTAGTGCTGATGAGATGCACAGAACCATACAACCAAACCGCACAGAGACAATTGCTGACTGGAATCCAGTGGAACAGTGCACACACAGCTTCCATGCTTAGAGCGATGCCAACGCCAGCCCGCTTGAGGTTTCGTGAATAATCATAGAGAGTCGCGGGAGTAGGGTACGAAGCGGTGTCCCCAGCACCGTTCGGCCTTTTTGTTCGAGGTTGCACCTCTAGCCCTTGCACACCCAAGTGCAGACTGCAAGGTAGCAGGGTGTTCCCAGAGGAGCCGGTGACCTGCTGTACGGTTCGTTCGCCTCCTCTGGAATGCCGGATCAGGCAGTTGAACAGGTCTCCTTTGTGGCCGTTGGATCAGTAGATCTCGTCCGCCCATTCAGAAGAATCTGTCTTCACATGCCGAACACCGTCTCGCCGAAGTTTTTTAGACCTCGGTAACCCTCAACCTGGTTTAGCCCGCCTGTCGAGCGGTTTGCCGGGGTGTGGCCGCTGATGCATGCTTCAGCTTCGTGGAGCCACAGGTGAGAGTTGGGTGAATAATGGAGACCAAAGAGATGGAGGATGCCCCAAGGGACACGACAGTCAACCAACTCAGAAGTGCTACTCCTCTCAGACACCCCGGTAAACCGCGAGTCTCTTTGGACCATAATCCAATCCGATGGAATGCCCGATAAGCTTTTAAGACTGTTAAGGGGATACTACTCGACAACCGGTGCTAGGGTTCGTATGTACGGTGAAGAGTCCCGCGAGTTCACACTCACTACCGGAGTTAGGCAGGGCTGTCCCCTCTCACCGGTGCTGTTCAACTACGCCATCGATTGGACAATGCGACAGGCATTACACAACTACCCTGGCGTTCAGCTTAGCCAGGAAATATACATCTCGGACCTGGAGTTCGCGGATGATATTGTCGTGCTTGGAGACTCCGCCGCTACGCTACAACCAATCCTCGACCGAATCAATTCCTTCACGAGGTTCATCGGACTTGAAGTAAATTCGACCAAAACAAAAGCTTTCACAACCCATCTGGGCCCGGCAATTCAACAACTGTCGAAGAATGACCAACCAGTCGAATACGTCCCTTCATTCAAATACCTAGGCTCAACTCTGCTTCCGAACGGCCAGGCAAAAGATGAAGTGGTATTACGGATCGACAGCGCCAGGAGAGCCTTTCTTCAGCTAAGACGAACGCTGTGGACTCGCAGTGAAATCAGCTTAAGAACCAAAGCTCGTGTTTACCGTGCTGCCATCCAGCCCGTACTCATCTATGGCTGCGAAACCTGGCCACTACGAGCTGAGGATACCAGAAGGCTGGAGGTTTTCGACCACTGGTGCCTGCGGCAAATCCTCAAAGTCAAGTGGCGCGACAGGGTGTCCAACGACGAGGTAAGGAGACGATGCTGTGATATTGATGCTCTCCCCGTCCTCCTCCAACGTCGACGACTTCAGTGGTTCGGCCATACGCTTCGGCGACCCGAGTCAGAGATAACCAAGCAAACACTCTGCCCCACTCCCTGTCCGGGTTGGCGTTGTCGCCTTGGTGGGCAGCTCAAAACGTGGACCAGTACAATCGAGAAAGACGTAGAGCTTCTAGGCCTTCGGTCAGTCTATGGAGCCCGGCGATGGAAAAAGGATTGGATCAAGATCTGTACGGAGCTCGCCTCCAACCGCCGCGCGTGGTCAGCAATGGTTCGTGATATCCATGGAGCCGAATTATCCTCTCGCAGGAGATAGTCGCGTAAAAGTAAAAGTAAACGCCAGCCCGATCACGAGCACTAGACACCGAGTCGCAAGGTACGCGAAAAGTGAGACGAGAAGCCGAGCTTGTAGTTGGGGCTCGAAGTGTTACCACCGAAGTTAGATCTTGTATGCATGTTCCGGAGACACAACACACATCTATTTTAAGGGTTTCAAGGGTTCTAGTTAGGGCAGTCTGTTGCCTCGTTTGGCAAAGTGTGTGGATGTTGAGGGCAGCTAAGTAAACAGAATGCACAGGTCTGAGAATCGACTATTTTCCCCTTGTCTCTAAGTTGCTACCCTTTCCGAGAGCTACAAGTTAACGGCCAGAACTCATTGTGGCTACTCGTACGCACTTAAAATTGGAACGTTAAGGATAAGGAGCAGAGAGATGAGAAATATTTCCCGAGGGCCCGCCAGAGATTGTTGGGCACATCACACTTCGCGGCTGCCCACACTGCAAAAGGCGTTTTTCTCTGGAAACCCTAACTAGAGCCTTTGACTCAAAATTCTGGCCCACAAGACACTGGAGTGTTAACCCAGAACGGGAGCGTGATCGAAGAACCCGTAAAAAAAACTTCTTGTCTATCACGTGAGATCTGATCGCTACAAGCATTCTGTATTGTCTTCGCTAGTGCTTTCTTATCGACCCGCTTTCCGGATTCAGTCCTCAGCCCCATGCACCCAATGGAGCAAGCGGAACGTAGACGGGGCAGCATTCTTTGGGCCAGGCGTTTCCCAGCCCGATGAAGTACCATGACCTCTCGCCGTTGACAGAAACCCCAGGCACTCCACTCCTAAGTCCATCTAATGGGGATTTTTAGACCGGCAAACTGTTTTCCTTTGTGTTTATTCACTGGAGTGTCTTCGCCAGGGAAAAAGTGGTTAGAACCAGCTGTTTCTCAGCAACTGGTTGTTAGACTGGACTTCGCCTGGCCTCTACCCACCGACCGGCCAGGCATGATCGCATCTTCAGCTTAAGGAAGCCATCCTGCATAGCTCTTTGGGTCACTGAGGCACGCAAGCCATTACACTATGCGAAGGTGCAATCTCGTCCTTCATCAAGGACATGAACTCAACTGTCCTCCCTCCATTATCCACTGCGCTCGCACTGGGTACCCAAAAGGATAGATAAATTATTGGAAAGATCGACCACGACACCCCCTTACCCAGCTGAACCTGTGCTAAGTCATTCACTGGGGTAAGCGGAGAAAACTCCACTGACATCAACGTCGTAAGCACCGAAAAATCCTACCTCCCGCGTTGAACCTTCAAGGGCTTTTTGGGCTGGGTAGCCGCCTACGGCGGCTCACCCAGTGTGTCGCTTTGAGTGCCAACCACCATACCCTGTTGCACGTAACTACACGTTCCCTCTAGCGTATTTGTTCCTCTCCGCGGTTTATTTTGCGCAATTACTATCAGTAGCACCTCGTCGTCCAATCACCGATTCCCTACTTCCCTCTTTTAGGGGCCTATATTGTCAAACATTTTGCATCACAAATAAAATGGTTTCGATTAATTGATTATTTTTGAAATGGAAATTGACTTTTTTCGAAGTAACCTCACGCGTTTCTTTTGTCATCACGCCATCTCTCTTCCAGGTGACCGGATGTCCTCAACAGGAGACATCGCCGGAGATCCGGAAATTTCGAAGCTGCGGTCCAGGCCAACGAGCGATTTCAGTTTCAAAGAACTACCAAAATTCACTTATTTTACTTCCGTTATCCAGTTTGACATTTCCATCCTTAAATCGAACCCGTTCTTTGAGGGCGGTCTTCTAGGAGGGGGCCTGTAGTGACCACTCGACCACCACTTCCACCCCCGTATGCTGCTTGTTGGACAGTACGCTTCGCGCACGCGGTAACCACAAGCGCTACTTCTGACAAATTTCCTCGGCACAATTCAGTGTGCGGTCTTTGTACTTAGGCCCAGTGAGAGTACATGCGGTTGGTACTCCACGGTCTTTCCTCGTTGATCTCCTTAACGAACGCGGTTGTAGGGGCTGAGGGAGTACGCCTCCAACAACTGGCAATGAAACGTTTGCGACTTAACTCAGCTGTTAGGAGTCCAAAAAATCATTTACACTAGCTTAGAAAGCCTTTTTCATGGTTCCACGCACCACTACACCACTTTGATGTCCCAACATCAAGTTAACAACAGGCACATGACAAATTACCAACTTACAATCAGCATCCGCAAAAATGATCAGCGGAGATTTTCCACCCAGTTCCAGTTTCACGTGTTTTATATTGGTCGATGCGGCTTTCATGATCAGTTGACCAACCTCCGTACTACCAGTGAATGAGATGACTCGAATATCCGGATGTACACACAATGAAGCACCGGTAGTCTCGCCGTATCCGGGCAGAATGTTGACCACGCCCGGAGGAAAACCTAGATCCGATAGAGGGATGCTTGCACATTATACACTTAGAAAGCAACACTAAGAAAAAACTGGTTTTCACTAGGACCGGACAGGTATCAACAACTAAAATGTCACTTTTGATGTTGGAGAATAAGCTAAGCTAGTGACTAGACAATTCAAACAATTCCACTAAGCCCTATCGGGAAATAGCAGAGAAGCACCAAGTCTAGCGCAACAACTATTCGATTTTTTCGAAGAATATAAAAACAACTGATTGCAATGTTTTTGATTTAAATAACTCACCCGCTTCACAGACCAAGCTACCCAAATAAATCGCACTCAGTGGAGTTTGTTCGGCTGGTTTCAGTACAATTGTGCAACCCGCGCACAGACTCGGTGCTACCTTTAACATGGCCAGAAAGAACGGATAATTCCAAGGAGTAATTCCTAGCACAACACCCGCCGGTTCAGATCGCGTGAACGTGACCACGTTACCATCGGCTGGTATGACTTTCCCGTTGATTTTGTCCGCCAAACCAGCATAGTATCGTGTCATTTGAACCGTGAATCCCACGTCATCCAGTGCAGAGCTCACAGCTTTTCCGTTGTCAAGAGCTTCAAGACGCTGTTGAACGATCATCAGCAAATAGAACAGAAATACAAATGCTAGATTAGGCCTCAAATAGGACGAAAAATCATCGCAGCCTGCGACAGCGAAGTCCATCAATGAAACAAGCCATCCTAAACGAAGCAAAGCTAGTGAACCAGATGGGTTGTTCCAGTCCGCTTTTAGCTGCAGTGATTTGGCGTCGGCATTGGCACTGTCAAAACTCCTCGAACCGATATGGGTAAAAGAGCAGGTTCCAGAGAATCAGTGTGATTTCGAGATCCATAAGGAAGGGGAGAAGTCTTCTTGCGGAAACCACAGTGGAAGAGGCTTGGTTAGAAACACGCCTGAGCTGCTCCATGCTTATTTGACACATGCTTACAGTGATCATGTGACAATCAAGATGCGTTCAGCCTGATCGAGTTTAACCTGACAGGCCCAATCGCGCCGACCACACTCCATTCCCAAACGGATATATTTGCATGGATATATATATATATATATATATATATATATATATATATATATATATATATATATATAATATTCACGAGCATTTTATCCGTTTTACTGTAAAAGCGGTCTACGACTCGATCGTGAGAACGCTGTACCTTGATGAAGAAAAATTCACTGCCACCATAAAATCTGTGCATAAGCAGTAGAAATCGAGTTTGGACTAATCATCTTCCATTCACATTTATCACGAGTGATGTACAGCTAAGAAACCTGGCCGTTGAGAATAGAGGATACACGGAAGGTGGTCAGATTTCTCACAGCCCGTCAGTTTTCTTTCAAATACTATCCGCTGGGGCGAAAATGGTGCACCAAAGATATTGTTTCGGGGTCATACGCAAAACGCACCCCAAACATCATAGCCTATTCACCTCGTGAATAAATACTATATACCTAACCTCAGCTTGCCGTATCAATCAATCAGAGGAAAATGAACCATTTTAGGTTTATTTTTCTTACGATTTATCCCGAGGCTTGATTTCGACTAAGCAACTCTGTTCAGCTGCAGCTTAAACAAAATTAAAACACGAATATCCGCTAGCTTCAGCATCGATTCATGTTCGTTTTACGTTCATCATTCGGGTTTGCAGGTGTACACACACGGTTTGTCACTGATGGATCGGTTGCAAAGTGGTACCGATCGGTGTATTAGTACACACCACGCTTTTGGCAGCCAAAACGGGTCCTCTCTTAGCCCACTGGGAGTACCTTGGTATGTCATATTGAAATTGAACAGTTGCCCACGGAGGGCGATAAGTGTCAGTCTTCCCTAAAATCATTATTAATAACTATCCTCGCATTTTTCTACTTATCCACCGTTGTTTGGGTTTCTATGTGAGATTTTCACTGAGATACAGCAACCGGATTACATGTTCAGCGTTTGTTCAAACTCAACTAGAACTGAAGGGCACTCTAGTTCTCTAATACATGTCATCAGCAATTGAAACAGCGTTCCAGACCCCGTAACTACAGGTGAACTCCGACATAATTTGGCACTAAGTATTCAGTCTTAACACAACTCACATAGGTTGCTCTTTTACTCGAATAGGAAAAAAAGTAACTAACACCAATTTCCACTGCCCTTTACATCTCAATACCACTTGCGCATGATCACGATTCACAACTTCCATCGACCTCTCAGTCACTTATTCTCTGCCGCAAATAGACTGAATCAGTCAGAACATCGTTTCTGAGAGAAATTGAATGACCGCTACCAACAACGGGGACGTTGAAGTAAATCAATGTTTGAACATTGATGAGGAGTATTTACCCACACTACAATGACAAACGCCGGATCTACAGACAAGCACACCAATAAAAGTTCACTCTTGTGAACAATTTGGAAGAGCAACTTTATGTCAGATTCACAACTCATCAACATCAAAATTCACTCACGGCAATGTAATCCGCATTCTTCTCGATCAAATCAGCCAATTTATACAACAGATGACCACGTGCAGATGCATCCATAGTACGCCATGGAGAACCTCGTTTGAACGCGGCTTTGGCAGCTGCCACAGCTTTGTTGATATCCGCATCGCTAGGTTCTTGAACTTCACAGATTACCTCCTCAGTCGTGGGGTTGATCGTTTTGAATGTTTTCCCTGTTGAACTATTCACGAACTCATTGTTGATGAACAACTAGAAAGGGAACGGGTGTCGGGAAAAATGACAAACTCCGGGAATCAATTTAAAAAATGAATTGACGTGCAAGTAATACAAAAATTGGCTGCTTTTTCCACAGGCCCGGGCATCTCGACAAATGGGCTTGTGGGAACAAGTTGAAAATGGCCGTTGGTTGTTGGACAGGCAAACACGCACGAACATGAACGTTTACCTACAGATAGCGGCGTGCACTAACCTGAGAGAACTTCACCTGCGGCAGCACCATCGTCGTCAGAACAATGGAGCGCATCTCGGGGCCTTTTCGTCGTGCTGATCGTAATTCGAAATCTGATTGGCAGACCGATCTCAGCCAATATGTGTACGGATCTTCGACCTTGAAATGCATACGCTCATAAGACCGTGTGTCTGTTCATCGGACCGGTCTACTAATCTGCAAATGTTCGGGTGGTTGACCGCATTCGTTTATCACAGGTGACTTGAGCGAACGTCCGGGTCATGTTGCGTGCAAACGTTCTCGTGTCAGACATGCGCTCTTCTGTGTTGTGGATGCGGAAGACCGGTGGCACAACTGTTTAGTACTCCAGATACCAGTTATTAACCAGATCCCGAGGATGGCCTGTGGAACGGGCAACTAGCCAAAAGTTCCGACGCGTGCCAAAAGACGGTAAAAGTCAGTGGAATGGGTGAAAGACGTCTTGTATCGAAACAATGTCTTTCACGTTTGCGTTTAGGAGAGATACCGGACACGATACTAGCTAAGGGAGCTAAACGTTTCAACCGCCCGCAAACAGAGCAGTCAAAAATGTATTTTTCAATTGGCGGAAACCAATTGTCCTTACTGCAAGCAGACAATCAATGCACAGCCCTGTGGCATTGAACAGAATACAAACTGGTTAGAGCTAAGTGCTAATTGGTTATGTTTGTCTACGGTAATTTTTGGTCATGAATTTACACGTTCAAACTCAGTCATCTCCAGGTCGCTACAACTGCACTGCGCGGCAAAAGCATGATGCCCCCCTCATTTTTCCGCAAATTCCTGGTTCCGTATTCTCTAGCACAACCGCACCTGATCAGAACGACCAAATGCACAGCACTATGTGGCATACCAAATTTCAGAACGAAACTATGCACCGTGTGCTAATTAGAGCGGAAAACGTGAAAAAAAACGAGTGACAAAAAAATAGGACCTCCTATTACAGTGCACTGTCCCATGGTACATAACCGAGTGAACCACTGAGTCTGGCAACACGCTGTGGATTTGGCCACTGAGAAATCCACGAGAACCAGAATCACGTGATTCGTACGCACTGGATCGTGTGATGCACCGTAATGACCTTGGTGACCCTTACTGGCGTTGATTGCAAGTACACGTGTAGATGGTCGGAGCAACAGTTTTCTGCTAACTACGGCGACAAAAATATGACCGTAGAGTTTCAAATTAGGAATCAAGAAAAAATGCCTTCCAAAAACGGCTATGTATTAGGTAGCATATATCCGGATAATCCAGCCACCATAAAAGGAAACCCGGCGTGCATCTGCGAAATCGAAAAAAAATGGTAGTGGCGATATTTTATGGCTTATAAGACGTTCAACTTCATAAGCAATCTCTTCTTTTCCGATGCCCTCTGGGCATTTGTCCATTTTATTTGTTAAAAGCCAACAGTCAGACATCCTTGTACACTGAACGATGTTGAATGTAATTGTACATCCAGGAGATGCTTCATCCCATTGCTGCACTCAATGAAAAGTACCTGACAGTCTTCAGTTTTATCTACTCAGAAATTTGGCGTAATTATTTACTCATTCAAAACACGGAGACGCGCTATTCTAATTTATGTAGCAGTAAGTGCATTCGATAGTGATCAATGTTATTTTGAAAAGGGCAAGGCAACAATTTGATGCAAAGCATTTTGCGCTAAATACTCGTGTTGCGAAAAATTGTGGTGGATTTACAAGGCACGATGGCGTCCCATAACATCAAAAGCCAAATAACTTGTGAAAGCGGATTTTCAGTGACCACGTTGGATCACCTCTTTCTGTTGGAGCGAAATATCACTTCACGGTAATACCTGAAGAATGCCTACATACGGTTCAACTGCGGGGACACGGCGCATAAATTCGTCCGGAAAGTGATGCGCAGTCCCATCACTCCTCATGTGACGCACTTGATGAATTATTCTGGAGCACATGGAAAATACGGGTCTCGTGAAAGTGCGCTTAACCGTAAATCATCGGTAAGAAGAGCTTCATTAAACTGGAAAAATCTTTCACACTATGTCCTCCGAACAACTTCTTTGGTGGATGTTCGGGAAGACACATTAATTCTGGTTACTCGTGGATGGTTGGACGATACTGTTACCAACTATAGGAGGCACACAGTGCAGCAAGTAAATAACATGCATTTCGCATTATTCATACTTATATTTCCTTAAATGCCGAACAAGGCCGGAGAGAAAGTACACAAAACGGACGCGAATGATGTTTAATCCTAGCTTATACGAATTGCATGTCAACTTTTATTTCTGTAGCCTTCAAAACCTTGTAAAATGCATTATTTTAATTCATGTAGGGCCGTAACATGCCTTTACTCAATCAGCAGGTATCGCGTACGGTTAAGCGACCCGGTACCAGTACTGCGTGTGATGTCGCGAAAATGTGCCGCAAAGTTACGCGTGCTTTGAACAGTCCTACTGGTTCACTTACGCAGCTTTCATTGGTCAAAGGCGTAGAAGTAAGGACAATGCGCGTTTAGCGTGTGGTGCAACCGAGTACCGTTGATTGGTCAGCCTAAGTTGCGAACAGATGGGGAAATCAAGCTACATTTTTACACTACTTGGTCGTCGTTGATGAATGGCGATCCAGACGCGTTTTCATGCCAGTTGTGCTAGCAGGGATATGATCTCAAAATTGACTCGGAGACCGGGAATGGACATCGCCAATAGGGCGAGTGTGTCGTTTTTCACTTTGGGCCTCAATCCGGTGCACAGGGCGTCACGTGTTACGGTCGACAGTAGCAAACATGTCAGGCGGGGTGTATATGAGCATGGGCGACTGAGACGAATCACGAACTGCACGTTAAACTCCGTTCGGTATCGAAATCCAGTCCACATGTCGTCTAAGTGCTCAGCGGTGCCACAAGATCCACGGAGAAAACATACCTTGATTGAAAGCTGGGTTACTGGGTAAGCGCATCCATGCGCATGCGTCTAAGCTGGGAAATACGGTGCTGCTGACTGATTATCGACCGTGATGGGGTTGTTGGTAGCAGATTTGCGTTTGGGACAAGAAATATCAGGGGTTCTCGATAGCAGCGATACTAATATTCGGTTTGTCTCTTGATCGAGAATAAGGGGAACGCAGAGGAAGCTGCAACGATTTCCGATGGACATAATCCGGAGAAAGGGTAACACTTCGTTTATTCTTCTCAGCCGTCTAAGTAGAGCAATCTGAAATTTTCACAAACGGTGTTTGCAATTATAACGGCCATAAAGCGCGAGCTTTTTACGAAAATACTTCTAGGTCAAATCCGTATAGCTCGTTGGAACGTGCTAGTAATCTGGAAAAGCTGTATTCTATTGTATAACCTTTGTTAACTCATGTGCTTAGATGGTACTCAAAATATTCACTCAATAGAAGCACCACATTCGGATTTCACGGGGTAAAAATTATAGAATAGAAACTGAAATTTAGGCACTGAGATTAGTGCACAACTGTTACTACTCTCTTTTCTGTGCATCGGTATACAAGCGAAGTACTGAAGAGGAAAACGCTTATAAATGTCAGTGCAAAATGAAAATGTTTTCGGACAGTGTGAAGATTTATTGAGATTGGACATGGAACTCAGCTCACCATGTCGAGAAACTCCTTCAGGCTGGTTTAGTCCAGAATCGTCCTTTCTGTTTCCCATGCACTTAGGCCACTAGTTTCCACGCCGACCAATACCCCCTTGCTTTCACGCCCGTGTGGTAGTTTGTTTGCTCAATGCCACAACCGTTAGTCTTGTTGCCATGACAAGTGTTGATTGACTTGCGCTACGCCGTGACATGATCTTGTGTGGTGATCAAGCTGATAGCAAATAATCACGGATAGGAACCATAAGTTGATGGCATCGGCAGAATTTCGTCCCGGTATTAGAAATCTACCTGTGTGGACCAACAGGAGACTGAAGATCCAAGTCATTCAACCTGTGCGTCAACCTGGCTGTTGAAACCTACGGAACCAGGAGGAGATTTGGTTCTACTCGAGGGGTCTGCAACAATCCGTGACGAAAAGAGTGACTGGTGAGTCTCTCACAACCCTTGTTGATACTCCTCAACATTTGGGTTGCTACACTGGCAGTGCATACTTTGCTTGGCCCTCTTTACAAAAGTCCTTTACCCAAACTACCGAAATTCTCGTTGTTTGTTGTCTCGGATTTTCTACTCGCTGCTGAAATGAACCAGAGACTAAAATGTATGCGGGGGGGGGGGGGGGGTGGTGTGACCAACGACCCCCTAGGCCGTTGCTTATTGAGGTTACAAACCCCAGAGAGTGGTTTGCGTCCCTGTCTTTGGCGGAACTGGTTAGGGACACCACCCAAAGAACTTTCGTATTGGAGCCAGAAAACTCGGCCAGTTAGGGGGTTCCTACCAGTAGGAACAATGTCGACCCCGGGGAAAAGCATTAATAAACACAGAAACCTCAGACCGGCATGCTATTCCTATCCCTAAAGACGGCTTCAAAACACCAACAAAGCCCCTCATTATTATACCATTTTAAGATTGATTTGAGAAATTATCACATAGATTAGTGAAATTATCACATAGATTTGTGAAACTATTATTTAGATTTGCAGAACTATCACAAATTTGGAAATCTACGAGTCTGATTTGATAACCGAACTCAGTGGTTGGTTTTCGCATTAGTAAAGTGTATTTCGTTGATCAGTTGGCCACAAACCTCTCTGGTTGACCATTGTCCGTTGTGATCGCCTGTCTTACCACGCTCTTCACGTGCAAAAGTGGTACAGACCTCAGTCGTGCGGCTTGTTGCGTTCACGGACGGACGCCGATCCAATAGAGAAGTGGGGTCGTGATCTGAGCTAGAGAACCAAACTGTCCTCAGCCTAGCAATGGAAACAAAGGCGCGTTGCATTAGGCGTCTAGGAAATTTCGACTATCCTGTGGACGGAGTTGTGATACTAGTCTCTGAGTAACATCAGCATTCGGTTCATTGACATGATGCACAGATGAAAATATACAAATTACGTTAACTTAAGAAATAGTTTGGTATTCCACCGTGTTGGATAATAGCTGATAAGGTTTTTCGATTCCCATCCTGAAAATTAATTTATCACGAAACGTGTCTATTATGTGTATATATTTAAAGAATATGTGCAATATGCTTGACTTCGTGTCCTTAAGAAGACGAAAGGAATGTTTCCATGAAGCCCGGGATAATTCTAAAGTACGGTAAATTTCTCGTTTGATAAAGAAAGAAATTAAACGCACGGACTCGCTGTATGCTAGTCAACTCCTAAGTAGCCATAACAGTAACCGACTATCACAAAGCAATTGGCTGTTGTGCGGAAAGAAAACGAAACAAGTGAAATTTGCTACGGACCATGACAGTATCAACAGTTCATTCATCCACCCATCAAATGACTTATAGAAGACGTTCGTGAGCGGCTAGTGAACGTGTCTCCTGTTGGGTCTAGCAGCTAAATACCAAAGTTATCCCCTCTATCGGACGAATAGAGAAGACGCAAGTCGGTTTATAGATGCAAGGTGTATTCTATATATCGTGGCACCGAAACAGTACCGATACGAGAGATACACCGAACGGAAAACAAAACGAAACGCAACGGCTGTGCAGAAAGCGAACCGCGAGCGTGTACAATCGGCGAACGACCGAAAGTGAAAGGACTCAAAACGAGGTCGACGGGAACCTCGGAAAAGTCAGTCCAGTAAAACGTACGCAACCGGACAACACTATAAGGTCAATGTCAAACGTCGGAAAAGATCGTAGAGAAAATAGATCCAAAATGGTGTCCAGAAAACAATCATTTTCTCAGAACGATAGAGGTCACTACAGATTCTCCGATTTCATTCGTTCCAGAACATGATATGCACATAACCCCGTTCTCCACAGAAGAAGCATTAAAGCTTCTTCGTACTTCCAAGATAACCTCAGGTATTAGTCCTGGTGACCTATGGTAATCACTTATGAGACACGTTGCTATTGCCCTGAGCAATACATTTACTTCTCTGTTCGACGCGCTTTCGTAGATTACTCATCCGCTTTTGATTCTATTCCGCGGTCTCTTCTCCTCCGTAAACTGGGAGCTTTCGGCTGTCCCACACCTTTATTGGCACGGTTGTTTGATCATTTACCAACAGAACTCAGTGCACACGACCGTTTCGGTTGTAAAACCAGTCTTGAAAAAGGTTACCCGTGGTGACCGAAACGTCGACAACCTACCAACGATTTCGACTACGCTGTGTTATTGAGCAATAAAATTCTACCATAACATTTCACATTTCGCATCAATTTTTCGATACACTCCGAACCGATCTCGGTTCTGACACATTACTCAGCTAGATGTGCTTTTCTTGACTACTCGTATACCTGCGATTGTGTACCACGCTCGCTTTTTCTCACAAAACTAAAATCTGTTGGCTGTCCCTAAATTGGTTCAAAGACTATCTCTCTGGAAGAACACAATGCATCAAACTAGACAGAAAATTCTCCGTTCACCTCTTAACCAGTGGAGGTGTACTTCATGTGTTTTTCTTTCTCTGTATTTGTTTTCAAAATTTACCAGTGATTTGCCTGTCTCCCACAAATCTCGCACCTTTAAATACGATGATGACGTTGCTGCGACTAAGTCTGTCTCAAATAGATCAGACTTCGATGAATTCACCGTAAATCCTTCCCAAATTCAGGACTTTTCTAGTCAATCTGGCCTTCTGTTAAGCAGTAATAAATTTCAAGAGTGTATTTTCTGCACTACTCGTTCCCGATTCACTGAATACATTTCCACCATCAATTCTATTCCCCTTGCACCTATTCACCATGTGGAGTATCTTGGTGTTACCCTTGAGCGTAATCTACATTGATCTTTTCACACTGAAATCACCGTTGGAAAACTGCGTCACTTGTCGTATCAAATTAGAAAGCTAGGCCAATTTGGTGATCCACAGTCTGTTATTTCCCCTTTTGTAAAACAGTGTATATTACCTATCATTCTCTATTGTTCCCCTGTCATTTTCACAGGATTACTGAAAAAGTACTTCACCTCTTTTCGCAGAGGCTAACGCATCATCAGTATTGTCTCTGGTATAACCCTAAATGACCTAGTCTTGGAGCTATGCACTAGCCACCTAACAGAATCCATTGCGTTTGCACTGAAAATCCTTTCTGACAGTTTGCATCCATTGCATTTTATCCTGGTACTTGTCAATCAAACTCATTGACCCCGTCTAGGTATAAACTGCTTCCCTGCAGATTATCTTTGTACAGGAATTCCATTGTTTCGTTTCTAGCACATGTTCTAATTAACAAGGATGTTATTCAGTCTGAAATGAAATTCCTTTTTGCTCTGTAAATTTAATTTGGCGTATTCTTCGGCTGAAAAGCAATAAATCTCTATACCTAAAGAGGCAAACACAATGTAGTCATTATATGATTGGAAAATCACGTTTCGTAGAGCAGAATCATAGAGCCGAAGAGGATATGTCAAATTAAATTTGAGGTAAATGGACGAAGAAGGTAATAGTAGTGTCTGGTACAGCACTCAGTGAAAGTGGAACTCATTTAATTGTGGATGATGTGTTGAGTTGTCATTTGGCGCGTCTGTTGGCTTCCCTGTTCAATGTAGTTCTCAAACAATTGAGTTAAAGTAGTAAACACATTAACAAATACCGTAAGCACCTTGACGGTATGGAAATCTAAGCACACTTTTTTATCCATTTGGAAGGCTTTTTTGGCAGTAAAAAACAGTACACAATGGTATCACTTGATCATCCGATGGCGGGTACACTTCATTGAAATTCTCCTTAATCCCTGGCCATAACCGGATTTTGGTCTACTGATAATTATTTCAGTAATGAAAACCTGGAATGCAGCCGACGTTGACTGTCACTAGCCTTATTGGACCGAATTAACGATGCAACGGGAGACGTGCAGGGGACTGGATCAGAACCACCATGTTCCTGTAGTAAGCGTGAATAAAAGGTTGACTGCATTTTCAACCTCCTATAAATGGCCGTTTGAGAGATCTTCAAACGAATTAGGGTGCTTCCATCAGAGGTCTACCATTTATCCGCATGGTCCGTGCTAAACCGAGGTTGTTCCCACGAATAGCTAAGGTAGAAGCGTTCACATTTTCATATGCGCCTGCCCTCCCAGTTCTTAGAACAGAACCAACTGCAGAGTTTGCCCATCTGTACCTGGCCCAATCAAGCACTAGAGTTCTAAGTAATCGGCACGGATTAATTATGGCGATTAGTACATTGACGGGCTGTTCGTTGACGAAGGCCAATGAAAGCCGGAGACCTTGAAGGGACCCCGGAAGTAAGCCACCGGATGCACCAGAAAAACAACTATTGTGTTAGTTCCCCGGAGAAGATAGGCTTCTTCATCAAACCCCCGATCCAATGGAGCAACGGGTCCATACAAAATGGGCCCAGGGATTCTACAAAATTCGGCCATGCTGTACCTCATCAAGTCTTTTTCCGATATTAACAATAATGACATCTTTAATAGTTTTTCTGTGGTCTTGACATTTGGTCGATCTTCACTGGTTGATAGGAAGAACGGGTCCTGCACACACACACACATATATATATATATATATATATATATATATATATATATATATATATATATATATATGTATATATATATATTCACGCAGGAACCGTCCTTTTAGAACCCGTATTTTTGAGGACCTACGGCAAACAGCCGTTCCATAACCTTACCGATGATGGCTGTTATTTAGACAGGTCCATAATAAGAAGCAACGAACCTGGCACCAGATCTGAACAATGGTACGATCAAGTCCTTCTAGACTCTAGGTAGTATGCCTGTCCACACAGTCACGTGATTTGCCTGACTGTCTTCCTCTGTTCTTACGTATGATGCTGTGATTAGTTGTTCACATCCACTCACAAGGTCACTGTAAGTTGATTGGTTGATTTGACCATAATGCTCGCGTAGTCTGTGCCGGGCACAGATTACATACATGCTTGTTTACGCACGCTACGAGAACTCCGTGTTCTGATTTACGATACAACACTTCCTCCCCCTAGTAAATGAACGATTGACAACACTTCACAAAATTTCTTACGTTGGTGGGTAACTTTTTCAAGTTCCGTGCTGTATCTTGTAACCAATATCTAATGACGAGATACATGTGTATCCGGACTTTTCCGTGGCTTCAAATGACTCTTGTCGAAAAATCCCATCAAGGGTAGTAAGGGTGAATGACAACTGTAACTCGTTCCAACAATAAGATCGTGTAGCGGTGTTTTCCTAAAAGAGTACTTGTTTGGGGTCCCTGTGTAATTGACACCCGGTGCCAATTTTTTTCATGATGATGGGCATCAATATTCGTATATACCGACGCACGTTATTGTCCACTGACAAACCGAGAATAGCATCCTGTAATTGAAAAGATAAGTAACGAAGTAAAAGCTCACCAAACTTCTCCTATTCTCTTTTCTGAAGATATTTTTATTGCGACCCAAACTCGCCAGCGGAAAAACGTAGTCTGATGGACCCAGAGCTGATCTACTTGAAACGTAATGAAATTCATGAACACCTTTTCGCTTTTAACGGTGTTCACCAGCCCTTCAATGTTTGGTGTTTCGGGAGAACCGCCTGCATAGGCGGTTGACCGGTTTGCATCTATTAAGCTTTCAGATAACATTCAAAGTCAGACGTACTAAATGGTGGCGATGTCACAAGTGAATTTGGGAATTCTTGTTCTCGAATAGGATGTTCTGGATCTAACTAATGGAGGATATAATTAAAAAGTACTTCTCCTACATGTTGGAGAACAATTTCCGTCCACCGTAGCGGAATGCGATTGTCATAGTGAATTTATACGTTACGTGACTTTGCCAAGAACTTACCCCAGTATGGTCTGGGAGTTACTGTGCTAATTTCCACCGGTATCCTCTGTGCCCTGTTTCATGGAGCGAGCGCACTGATGACTGCCGAATATGATCGTTACCAAAGGCCTGCCTATAGTCGATTGAAGCCCAGCTTGACAGTAACAGCCTGGATAAACCTCACGCACGAGAGACATTGGAGGGATTCCCGTCCGTTCCCGGTAGTCTTGAGGGAGGTATCATCGAAAAGGGGGATTCATTTTGAGGTAGTCATTGATCCAGTTGGCTGGCACTTTGTGAGCAGCACTCCATTCCCTGAGTATTTGCACTTCTTTGTCTTCGAGACTTATAAGGGGTACTGTTAGTCATAAACCAAGAGCGAAAACTAACCGGTTGTCGTTTCTTCCATTGGCACCATGGACGTTGGTGGAGTAGGCTCTTCAGACCCGTTGGTTTAGCTGTCCGCTGGCACGCATTAGATCATGGATATTCCGTGGCAAGAGGTGTTGTTTCGTCCAGAGTAGCCATCGACTGTCCAGCGTTCTTGTGCACGGTTTACGAGGAAGATGAGTACTTTGTGACTGCATGCTTTTCGTACACAAAGGAAATGCCAAGAAACCAGTGATAACTGGATTTATTCTAGTGGTTTTTATATAGCTCACCTTGTCTAATGGTCGCATACTTAAGTTCAAGGTTATCATCACTGGCATACGCGTATTACCGCTAAACTCAGTGTAATAGATGATTACCTGTATGGACGTATGGTTGGGGCTGTAATTTCTCCGGTTAGTTGTCTGGTGTTTGCTGCTGGTAGCACACGCTTGGTATGGG